>CM074732.1:92115312-93359695 GCA_037367245.1 Phrynocephalus guinanensis
TTCAGCCTGGACTGGAGCAAAACAAAAACATGCCTCTCAAATGGCAAGCAGCTCTGCTATAAGACATGGATACAAATTTTGAGTGGCAGTTTCAAATATTTATTTTACATCGCCTGCGATGCACAAATTTTGGCAAGCCTTGAGGACCAACACAAGAAGCTTTTGATAGGTGAAGAGACGTCCAATGATCTTGGCCTGGCACAGAGGTCCCAGCAAACCCCCACCGATCAAGAGGATCAGTTTCAAGAGTCATACTAAGAGCCTAGAGACATATTTCTTCCATTAGGATGGTGCAACACTATGAAGGAACATCAGACATCTTACTCACGGGCGTTCCCAAATCTACGCTCCAGCAATTCAGCTGCACCATCAGTACAGTTGTATTCTGCATTAAAAAGAGATGTTTCCAATTAAAGCCTGTTTCCGTGGCACAGATACATTTCTGATGCACAAGCTGCTTTGAATCATTTTCACTCCACGGGGTTTTCAGCATTTGACAAACACACATCCATTACTGAAATGGGCAGCTAATGTTTCTGACCCAGTAATAAAGTGATGCCTTATTGGGGGAGTGTGGACAATTCGCACAGATATCTAATGCATTTTGTCAAGATCTTCACTTCTTCAGCTGAACACTGCCAAAGTTTGATTTGATCACAAATGCAAGCTTCTGGGCTCTGCAATAAGCCAAAAGAGATTTACAATTGCATTGTATTTTACCTTGTTTGGGCATTATGCTGTTGTGCTCTATGGGGTGAATGACTATAAATGGGTGCCTCTTTCTTCTTTCACAGGTGCCACAAAACTCCGCCACCCGCCCCACATGGGGCAGGGTAAGTCCATAAAACGCGAAAGGACTCTTAATTGTATATTCCCTTTCTCTTACACATAAGAGAACTGGACACAGCCAATTTAGCTTACGATATTTCAGTGAAACATTCAATGAAATATATCTGTGTGAAGATTCTCAGTCATCCAGGTGAGTTTATCTGGAAGTTGAGTCATGGCAACTAGACTTCTTTTTCTTGAGAGATTGAAACATTTCACCACTCATCCAAACAGCTTCATCATTCTGAAAAAAAAGCTTGTTGCGAGTCCTTGCTGGTTGAGACTCACAACTAGCTTTTTTAGACTGATGAAGTGCTTGGATGAGCAGTGAAACGTTTCAGTCTCTCAAGAAAAAGAAGTCCAGTTGCCATGACTGAATGTACTGATCAATGAAATATAGTTTGGTCAATTCAGCTTTAAGATCAGAAATCCTAAAAAACTAGTCAGAGCTTACTTTCAGAGAAAAGTGTATTAGACTGCAGTTTAGAAATACAGTGGATCCTTGTATAACAAATGGTTTGTATAACATAAAATCTTTACAACATAAAAAATTCCGGAGATACGGGAAATTTGCTTAACAGAATCGCCTATGGGGTGAATCCATACAACATAAAAATGTGATTACTCCATTTTCAATGCATTCCTATGGAAATTTGTATAAAGGAAAATTTGTTTAACGTAATTTCATTTGGAACGAATTAATTCCTTTATACAAGGTACCACTGTACCATATTCTGGTTTTCTAAATAAAACAGGCTGAACTGTGCTTTCATCATTGTAAGGCTAATTACACTGGTGATAATGAGGCCTGTAATAAGACTTCCTGGGGTAGGAACTGGCAAGCCACCCCAGTATCCCTGCCAAGAACATTCCATGGACAGAGACAAAAGGCTAAAAGATATGACACTGGAAGATGAGCCCCTCAGGTCGAAAAGCATCCAACATGTTACTGAGGAAGAGCGGAGGACAAGGACAAGTAGCTCCAGAGCTAATGAAGTGGCTGGGCCAAAGCCAAAAGGACGCTCAGCTGCAGACGTGCCTGGAAGAGAAAGGAAAGTCCAATGCTGCAAAGAAATATACTGCATAGGAACCTGGGATGTGAGATCCATGAACCAGGGTAAGCTGGATGTGGTCAAACGTGACATGGAAAGAATAAACATTGACATCTTGGGCATCAGTGAGCTTAAATGGACAGGACTGGGTGAATTCAGTTCAGATGACTATCACATCTACTACTGTGGGCAAGAATCCCATAGAAGAAATGGAGTAGCCCTCAAAGTCAACAATAGAGTGAGAAAAGCAGTGCTGGGATACAACCTAAAAATGATAGAATGATTTCGGTACGATTCCAAGGCAGTCCTTTCAACATCACAGTAATCCAAATTTATGCACCAACTACCGGTGCTGAAGAGTCTGAGATTGACCAATTTTATGAAGACTTACAACAACTTCTAGAACTGACACCAAAGAAAGATGTTCTTCTTATCATAGGGGATTGGAATGCTAAAGTAGGGAGTCAAATGATAAAAGGAATAACTGGCAAGTTTGGCCTTGGAGTTCCAAACGAAGCAGGGCAAAGTCTAATTGAGTTTTGTCAAGAGAACAAACTGGTCATTGCAAACACTCTTTTCCAACAACACAAAAGGCGACTCTACACATGGACATCACCAGATGGACAATACCGGAATCGGATTGATTATGTTCTCTGCAGCCAAAGATGGAGGAGCTCTATACAGTCAGCAAAAAGAAGACCTGGTGCTGACTGGGGCTCAGATCATCAGCTTCTTATTTCAAAATTCAAACTTAAACTGAAGAAAGTAGGGAAGACCACTGGGCCAGTCAGGTATAATCTAAGTCAAATCCCTTATGAATACACAGTGGAAGTGAAGAATAGATTTAAGGAACTAGATTTGGTGGACAGAACACCTGAAGAACTATGGAGGGAGGCTTGTAACATTGTACAGGATGCTGCAATGAAAACTATTCCAAAGAAAAGAAAATGCAAGAAAGCAAAGTGGTTGTCCAATGAGGCCCTACAAATAGCGGAGGAGATAAGGGATGCAAAATGCAAGGGAGAAAGGGAAAGATACAGAAAATTGAATGCAGACTTCCAAAGAATAACAAGGAGAGACAGGGTGGCCTTCTTGAATGAACAGTGCAAAGAAATAGAGGAAAACAACAGAAAAGAAAAAACCAGAGATCTATTCAAGAAAATTGAAGATATTAAAGGGGCACTTCATGAAAAGATGGATATGATAAAGGACAAAAATGGTAGGGACCTAGCTGAAGCAGAAGAGATCAAGAAGAGATGACAAGAATATACAGAAGAATTATATCAGAAAGATCTGGATGTCCCTGATAACCAAGATAGCGTAGTTGCTGACCTGGAGCCAGACATCCTGGAAAGTGAAGTGAAGTGCGCCTTAGAAAGCATTGTGAACAACAAGGCTAGAGGAGGTGACGGCATTCCAATTGAACTCTTTAAAATCTTAAAAGAGGATGCTGTAAAGGTGCTGCACATGATATGCCAGCAAATTTGGAGAACCCAGCAGTGGCCAGAGGACTGGAAAAGATCAGTCAACATCCCAATCCCAAAGAAAGGCAACGCCAAAGAATACTCCAACTAACTATCGCACAATTGCACTCATTTCACATGCTAGCAAGGTTATGTTCAAAATTCTACAAGGCAGGCTTCAGCAGTATGTGGACAGAGAACTTCCAGAAGTGCAAGCTGGATTTCGAAAGGGCAGAGGAACTAGAGATCAAATCGCAACATGTGCTGGATTATGGAGAAAGCCAGAGAGTTCCAGAAAAACATCTACTTCTGCTTCATCGACTATGCCAAAGCCTTTGACTGTGTGAGACCACAACAAACTATGGCAAATCCTTAAAGGAATGGGAGTGCCTGACCACCTTATCTGTCTCCTAAGAAACCTATATGTGGGACAAGCAGCAACCGTTAGAATTGGATATGGAACAACTGACTGGTTTAAAATTGGGAAAGGAGTACGACAAGGTTGTATACTGTCACCTTGCCTATTTAATTTATATGCAGAGTACATCATGCGAAAGGCAGGTCTGGATGAATCACAAACCGGAATTAAGATTGCCGGAAGAAATATCAACAACTTCAGATACGCAGATGATACTACTCTGATAGCAGAAAGTGAGGAGGAATTAAAGAACCTCTTAATGAGGGTGAAAGAGGAGAGTGAAAAAAAATGGCCTGAAGCTCAACATCAAAAAAACTAAGATCATGGCCACCGGTCCCATCACCTCCTGGCAAATAGAAGGGGAAGAAATGGAGGCAATGACAGTTTATTTTCTTGGTCTACTTGATCACTGCAGATGGCGACTGCAGCAACGAAATTAAAAGACGTGATGCCTGCTTCTTGGGAGGAAAGCAATGGCAAACCTAGATAGCATCCTAAAGAGCAGAGACATTGCTTTGCCAGCTAAGGTCAGGATAGTCAAAGCTGTGGTTTTTCCAGTAGTGATGTATGGAAGTGAAAGCTGGACTATAAAGAAGGCTGATCGCCGCAGAATCGATGCTTTTGAGCTGTGGTGCTGGAGGAGAGTCTTGTGAGTCCCCTGGACTGCAAGGAGATCAAACCTATCCATCCTGAAAGAAATCAACCCCGAATGTTCACTGGAAGGACAGATTTTGAAGCTGAGGCTCCAGTACTTGGGCCACCTCATGAGGAGAGAGGAGTCCTTGGAAAAGTCCCTGACATTGGGAAAGATTGAAGGCAAAAGGAAAAGAGGATGGCAGAGAATGAGATGGTTGGACAGTGTCATCGATGCGACCAATATGGATTTGACAAAACTCCGTGAGGCAGTGGAAGATAGGAAGGCCTGGCGAGCTCTGGTCCATGGGGTCACAAAGAGTCGGACATGACTGAACAACTGAACAACAACAACAAACCTAGCATCCTAATTTATGTATTTTGAGAACAAGATTGCATTATTCACATGCTATGCAAATGTACATTATATACAAATTACATGTGTTAATTGATGCATTGGTTTGCTATGAAAATGTCCCAGTCTTTGAGTCATTTGTACAATAACCAGTGATCTAAGAGAGACAGTATATTGTAAAAGTAGTGTCAGACTTGGAACAGGGAGACCCAAGTTCAAAGCATTGCTGAGTTGCAAGTTTTACTTGGTACCCTTGTCTTGATCTGTACATCTCAGCCAAATCCTCTTACACAGTTGTTTTTGGAGTAAAAGAGGAAAGAGAGACCATATGTAAAGCAGCCATGTGTATTCTTGATATGTACAAATAAAGATGCAATGACATTTTGCCAGGTTCATGGGCTTCTGGTGATAATCTCATGAGATAGCTGTTGTTTCTTGTCATCATGTTTCAACAATGGTAAAAAAAAGGACAGAGAATATCTTGGCTCAACATTCTTTCCCATATTTAACTTTAAGTGTACGCACATGAAAGCAAGTGACAATCCAATGTGGCACTCTGCATAATTTACTTCTCCATATGCTCAGTATAACTCAGTATAACCCTTTAACTTCCACTCCACTAAATGTAGTTTTGTTTCAGAATCATGGCTATAGATTATACTGTAGCTTTTGCAAACAGTTGTCTTATACACGGGGGCCTCTTATAGATGGAAAACTATGGAAAATGTTCAGAAGTCAGTGAAAAGTAAAAACAGAACCTGATGCTTCTGGAAACCCAGTAAGATGCATTACATCAAAGTCCCTTTTTTGGACTACAGCTGCCACAACCCCACACCACAACAATTTATTCCTAAAGCTTCATTGGTTTCTATGCAGACGCTTGTGTTAACAGCTCTCCACAAACTGGGCAGGAACATAAAAGGTAAAGGTTTTCCCCGCACATGCGTGCTAGACGTGTCCAACTCTAGGGGCGGTGCTCATCTCCATATTCAAGCCAAAGAGCCAGTGTTGTGCAAGTCCATGGCAATTTGGCCGGCATGGCTGCAAGAAAACACTGTTTTACCTTCCAGCTTTTTATGGCAGTACCTATTTATCTACTTGCATTTTCATGCTTTCAAACTGCTAGGTTGGCAGGAGCTGGGGTTAACAGCAGGAGCTCGCTTCGCTGTGTGGCACCTGGGATTCAAACCGCCGAGCTGCCGATTTTGCAGGCAACAGTTTTCAGACCCTTAGTCCACTGAGCCACCATACTTTCCACATAACTGCAACACTTCCTCAGAATTTGATAGATGACAAGTCTTTAATTTATAAATCTGTGGTGGATGGCTTTGTTCATTAGTTAATCACAAAACAACTGGTTTAAAAAGTGACTGCATATTTTGCCTTCTATCTAGACTTCTACGTATAAGAGATTGGAACCTAGCCAGCAGAAAGCCTACATGGGCTTTGGGTAGCATGCCAGAATTTGGGGTAAAACAAATAATCTGGCTGTTACAAGGAACAGAACTGACTGCTCACAAGCTCCCCATACACCTTCCTAGCCTGAAATACAGAACTCTGTTCTTTCCAGTGGCTTCCCGGCCCACAAAAACACAGCTCCGCTCTATGCAGCAATTTCTCAGAGTTTTCGGTAATCCCTTTCTCTGGTCATTAATGGGACATGAAAACAGAAAATCATAGTGAACTGAATGAGGAATTCCTGGAAGCCACATCTTGGGTGAAGTTTGGGAATCCACAGATCTTGTCTATTTAGGGATTGCCTATTTAAGTAGCAAAAGTCCCTATGATCTCAAGGCCATAAAAGCAGAATAGACAATGTATGAAAGTAAACATTCAGTTTTGTTTTGCTTTAAATGAAAGCCACAAATCATTTATGTGTACAGACACAAGAGATTGTTCCCTCCCCTTCAATTGACTTACGTAAACATGCACTGGAGTGCAAAAACACTGATGAACACCAGAATGTCCAATACAGTAGAACCCCCATATCCACTGATTCATTATCCACTGATTCAGTTATCCACGGGTGGCAGGGGAAAAAAATCAGCAGCCACAAAGCAAGCTACTGTTAGAAACAGGAGCTGTAAAACAAGCTACTGCCACAAAACAGCAGCCATAAAGCAAGCTACTGTCACGAAACAGCAGTTTTGGGGGGTGGCGTTCTCTCTTATCCACATTTTTGTTAACCATGGAAAGGCCTGAAACCAATCCCCAGCGGATACTTGGGTCCTACTGTATTTCTGTTACAAATATTTATTATATAAATAAATATTATTCACAATTCAATAGCTATACTATTATTTGGCCTACTTTTGTTTAAATAATGTTATTTTGTTCACTCAGTACATTGATCCACTCACATATTAAGTCTCTGTTTTCTGAATTTTCAGACTAGGGACACAACAGGAACCCATAATGGCCTTAATTTCCAATCAGACTTACTTTTTTATTTTCACTTTAAAAAAAAATTTAGATAGTTACCTCATAATCCACTGTATCTTTTAGGATAAGTTGTGAGCCATTTATCTCAAACCAGGTGTGGTCCATTGTTGGGTTGATTGTTACAGTAATGCCCGCTGCTGTTGTAATGTTGGTCACCACAACCCCAGGATCATTGTTTTCCTTTATACTTGGGAACTCATTCACCACAGAACACTCTAGAGAAACAAGAATAAATATCTTGTGTCGGCAGAAGCACAAATACACTTAAGAGAAGCCTTTGAATCTGACACATCTTAAACTTAGTAGTTACTAGAGGTTTGTACTCTAGTTTGGTATCTTGACAAATGTTTCATATGAAATTTCCTGGCAAATGTGTCATAGGAAGTTTCACATAATTTATTGTGATCTCTGTGGACTCCTGGTTTTGGCCCAGGAAGGGGCCGTGATTCAGAATGCCAGCACAAAAGGCCAAGATGATTGCTGAAGGGTGGAGGAGCTGTCATTCCCATGGAGATGATTCAGGCCATTATTATCTTGGTTTAGGTAATAAAAAATTCGAGATGTGCAGAAAGGGCAATGGAAGCATAAATTAGTGTCACAATCGTGTGTCTTTGTCTGTCTCTGTCTCTTATTTTAGGGCTTTAAAAAGTATACACCTGGATCTGTTTCCTTTGTGCTGCAGATTTTCTGCCTTGGATCATAATGGGATCTGGGACACCAGCAAGTACGGATGTCCTGAGAATACCCAATACTTTGGTATTGTCAAATGTTTATATTAATGATATATTTTTTGTTTTATATTTTTTGCTGTACACTGCCCAGAATAGCAACCGGATGTATGTGTAGTAAATCAATCAATGAATAAATAAATTAGTTCATGGCTCTTTTTACTTCAAAGAGAAATTTTCATGCTTATTTTCCCTGTAAGCAATTCCAATGGTACAATAGCAATAGGCAGGTGTACAAAACAATCTTTCAAATAACAATATTTTCATCCAACCTGATTTCAAAAATATAGGGCATTTCACTGTTTAACACTATGTTACAGGTAGAATAGAATTGACAGGGGAGGATTCTTCACCAAATCCTTAGTGATTCAAATAAAAAAAAAATTACAGGGGAGGATTCAGCAAATCTTTACTGATCCAATGGGCCTACCCTAGCTGCATCTTACTACTAGATTTCACCCATTGTCTTTATTTGTAGTGTCTTCAGATGCCCTAAGCACATCCGATCTCGACTGATTTCAGAAGCTAAGCAGGGTTGGCCCTGGTTAGTACTTGGATGGGAGACCACCAGGGAATACCAGGTGCTGTAGGCGCCTGGATTTTGAACTGGCAAGCCACTCCAGTACTCCTGCCAAGAAAACTCCATGGACATGGGGTCACGAAGAGTCGGTCACGACTGTAACAACGCAACACACACACACACACACACACACACACACACACACACACACACACATGACACTACAATCTAATAATCGGGGTAAAATCTTGCATTGGGAGAGACTAGCCTAGAAAACCATTGACATGCATTTCAGTTCCATTTAATTTAATTTAATTTAATTTAATTTAATTTAATTTAATTTAATTGTGACATCACTCATAATACAATGACTCAATTCCTTAATCAAAACATGATATGAAACAATTGTAATTTAAGCATTTTATTCTAAACTAATTGTTTAAGCAATTTAAATTTATAAAACACTACATTTAGAAATGTATCTGATGAAGGTGGTGCTGCTGCTGAAGATTCGACCTATGTTCTTAACATCTTTCATGTTCTTCTAAAGCGACCCTTCATATATCTGCTAGAAGTATTTACTTTTTTGGAATGTTAGAAAGATCGTGTAGATTCTGTAAAAGCATGGGTTTAGTGATTTCAGCAAGTGATTTCAGCTCTGTGACAGAGTAGGCTGGAGACAGCTTCTATTGTAACAGCTCTTTATTCAGGGAAAGAACAAGACTGGGGACTGGGGAGAGGGAGCTACATTTATAGGAAGAGGATAAGCTAGGAAAAGATACATTTTGGAGGGAACAATTACAAGCAATCACAAAGCTGCCTTTTGGCGGAAACCAATAGGATTGAGGATCCAAATGCAGCAACTAGAAATAACCAATAGGCCTGTTCCCTTTGGAACAGGAAGGCAGTTACTTCAACATAAGCAATTACAGATAATAGGAATACAGATCAATACACAACACCCCTCCCCCCCTGGTGGGCACAGCACACGTAATCCTTAAGATATTGTGGGGCCCTGCGACTTCTAATTGATCTCCTGACTACTGGTGTTGCAGGGGCTTCAGCAGGCAGTGTCTGTGGGGGAGAGTCTACTGTAATAGCTTTGTCTGACACAGAGGGTGTATTAGACAACTCAGTGTCCCTGATCTGTTCCTTGGCACCATGAGGACTTGCAGGAGCAGATTCATTTGAGGAAGCCACTGGTACCTGCATTCCTGGGGCATCTCCGCTCTGGTCTTGCAGCTGTGACTCATTAATGGGGGTAGTGTCACTCTCAGACTGCAATTCCCCCACTCCTGTACCAACTCTACTGAACGCTCTGCACCTCAGTTGGTCCACGTGCCTACGCTAGACCCTGCCATCTTCAATGGTCACGTAATAAGAGACCGGCCCAGACGCTCTGGTGATCACCCCTGGCACCCACAGGGGACCTCTGGCATGATTTCTCACCCAGACCAAATCTTCAGGAGCAAAATACCTTGTAGAGTCGCTCTCTGCCTGTGGAGGTGCTCTAGCATTGCGGTTTGGCATTTTGTCTGGGTGGACATAATCCAGCACCGTTACCAGCCTTCTACCTAGGAGCAGCTCTGCTGGCGACTTGCCCGTAGTAGTACACGGCGTCGCATGCTGCAAAAACAACATTCGGGCAATGCACGTTGACCAGTCATCCTCCATCAAGCGTGCAATAGATCCTTTGGCTGTTTGCACCATGCGCTCAGCCTGCCCATTGGATGAGGGGTGAAAGGGAGCTGATGTGACCCCTCTTATGAAATTATCAGCCAAGAATGCCCTGAATTCTTGGGATACAAAGGCTGCTCCATTGTCTGACACAATAGTCTCGGGCAACCCATGGGTTGCAAACAGCTGTCTCGGCACTTTGATGACTGCAGCTGGTGACATGCTGGGAACCATAGCTACCTCTAACCATTTAAAATACGCATCAACGATAACCAAAAAACCCTTTCCTTGCAATGGCCCAGCAAAATCTAAGTGCAGCCGGTTCCAGGGAGTCTGGGTCTGCTCCCACCAGTGGACTGGTGCCCTGGCCACTTCTGGGCGCACTTCCTGACATGCCTTGCACATCCGTACCCATTGTTCAACATCTTGGTCCATCCCAGGCCACCACACATAGCACCGGGCTAGCGACTTCATCCTGACCATTCCCGGATGCCCCATGTGAAGCGTATCCAGAACCCTGTTTCTCAGCGGCGCTGGGATGATCACCCTGTCTCCCCACAGGAGACAGCCCTTATGCTCATGTTGCCTTGTTGCGTATGGTCTAAATTTTTCTTCATGCGGGCCACCTGGCCATCCCCTCCCCACCCAAGTGAGCACACAGGAGAGAGCGGTATCTTTCCTCATTCTCTCAGGTATTTCAGTGGCCGTTACAGGGGCCCCCGGAAGTGTTTCCAGCATCATCACTCGTTCCGCTGGGGCAGGATCCGCATCGCTCACACCAGGAAGGGGCAAACGACTGAGTGCATCAGCATGGCACAACCTTTTCCCTGGAACATGGGTCAGAGTGTACTGGAACCCATTCAGGAATATAGACCATCGCAACATTCTGGGGGAGAGAATCTGCGGCGTCTGTTTGTTCGGGTTGAACAATCCTAACAATGGCTTGTGGTCGGATTCAAGGAAGAAGTGGCAACTGTATAAATAGTCATGGAACTTTTTAATCCCTGCCACTATTGCCAGCGCTTCTTTGTCAATTTGTGCGTAGTTGCGCTCCGTTGGCGACAACGTACAAGAATAGAATGAGGGCTTTTCCGACCCATCCACTTCCCTATGGCTCAGCACAGCTCCCAGCCCATACTGAGAGGCATCACATGCCAGGACAAGAGGTTTCGACCCGTCATAATGAGCAAGGACGCTCCCGCTAGTCAGCATGCCCCGTAAGGTGTCAAAAGCCTTCTGCTGTGCCTGAGCCGAACGCCACACACACTTTTTTTTCAATAGTCTATGCAACGGTTCCGCTATTGAAGCTTTCTGAGGTAGGAATGAATGATAAAAGTTAATAAGTCCCAGGAATGACTGTAACTCCGTCTTGTTCTGTGGGCGTGGAGCCTCAGTAATGGCTTTAATTTTAGAGTCAGTGGGGTGGATGCCTGTTGCATCAATTTTAAACCCCAAGAAATCCACAGATGGTACCCCAAAACTGCATTTTTCCTTTTTAAGCTGCAGCCCCACCTCTTTAAATTTGATTAACACAGCACGGATACACCCAACTAGTTCCTGGGGGTCTTTCCCAGCAATCAGAACATCATCAAAAAATGGCAAGACCCCTGGCAGACCCCTTAACAGGCGCTCAATTAGACCTTGAAAAATCCCTGGGGCCACACAAACTCCAAACTGTAACCTGTTTACTCTGAAAGCCCCTTTGTGTGTTACGATAGTCTGTGCTTCCGCAGATTGCGGAGTCACTGGCAGCTGCTGGTAAGCTTGTGCCAGGTCAAGTCCCCCCCCCAGCTAGTTTTGCCAACAGCTGTGAGACGACTGGAATGGGGTATGAATTTCCCCTGAGTGCCTTGTTGATAGTACATCTGTAGTCTGCACAAATTCTCACTTCCCCATTTGCCTTAAGGGGTGTGACGATAGGAGTCTCCCACTTAGAAGAGTCCACAGGTGAAAGAACTCCCTGTTTGACCAATTTGTCCAGTTCCGCCTCAATCTTGGGTTGCAGCGCAAATGGCACTCGCCTTGGCTTGAGTCCGATTGGGGCCACCTTGGGGTCCAGCTCAAAGTCAATTGGAGGCCCTGTATAACAACCCAGTTTACCACTGAAGAGTTCGGCAAATTCCTGGCCTAATGCCTTGCCCAACTCTGGGGATGTTTGGACTGAGTTGAGCCCTGATATACTCAGTCCCAAGGCGGGAAACCAGTCAGTACCCAGGAGACTGGGGCGACTCCCCTTTGCAATCACCAATTTAAGCACGGCCTGTTTCTTCCGGAATTGTACCCTCACAGCACGCATTCCTAGAATGTGGATGCGGCCAGCCGTGTATGGGCCTTTTTACACGACCCCTAAGATCCGCTGGCCACTTAAATTCGGACCAGAGATCTTAGGGGTTCGTCGCTCTTCCTCTGTCTTCCTCTGTTCCCACCCCCCTCGGCACTTCCTGGTTGCTGGCTGCCTGAGGGACGGAGAAAAAAGAAAGCAAAGACTGCTGGTTTACCTCAGTTTTGTTCCGGACAGCATTCAGATCTCTTAAAGGGGCGGGGCGCAAAAAAAAGAACAGACAGAAGCCAGGAGAGCCCCGCACTCACTATCCTTACACCGGATCAAATATTTGTCACCATCAAAGACCAGGTACAAGAAAACTGCTGTTTGGTCGCACTAAAGTGGGTGGGGTCGCACTTAAATGTCTGCAAAGTCCGGAGCTGGTGGGTAAACATTTTAAAGGTCCGGACCTTGCAGCCATTTGCGGCGGAGCTTAGGGGTCGTGTATAAATGCCCTATGATTGCAAGGTTGCTGGGAATGGTTCCAGAGAGGGGAACTTACCCCCAGGGAAGAGGCCCCTTGCAGTCTGGTCTGAGACAATGATGAATCCTGATCTGGAAGCCACCTCCATGTTGCACGGTTGACCTTCAATCTTCACTCTGACGGATGTTTTGCCTTGCGCCGGAAACTGCACGGTCTCTCCGTTGATCTCTGTGAGATAATTGCAGTCGTCCAGGAGATGAGTCGTGGTGGATGATCTGAGACGCGTTGATCTAGGTAATCCCGTTGTTCCAGCTGCCACCGACCCACAGACCCTGGCGATGTGTCCTGTCTTTCAGCATGCCCTGCACGTAGCATCACGAAAACGGCAGCTTTTCTGCTCATGGTTTCCGCTACAGCCTGGGCAAGTGCCTCGGCGATCTTTGGCCCGTGCATCAGCCCGACGCACCAACTCGACACCACGGATTGGGCTCTGGCTTGGACTAGCCTCTAGTTCATCCATGGCATGGGCATCCTCTACCCACAGCTTCGTGGCCTTGCAACTGGCATTGAGCTCTTCCTGCTCATAATTCTCTGTGGCAGTGGCCTCTTTCAAGGCGGAGGCAAGGGTGACATCTTCCTTTGCCACAATGCGCCTTCGGGCTTTTTGCTGCTGAGTCCCCCAACAAATTGATTCAAGAGAGTGTCTTCAAGATTTGGAAAGCCACAGTGCTGAGCAAGCTCCCGGAGTCCTGACAGGAATGCAGCCACAGATTCTCCGGCTTGCTGCTGCCTTTTCTGAAACTCCATCCACCAAGCCATCTTGGTTTTGGCAGGTGCCAAGTGGCTTGTCAGCCAGGCGAAAATGTCTTTGAGTGATATCTCACTCAGCTTTGCTGGGGCGAGCAGTGCCTTGGCCAACAAGAAGGTCTCACGCCCACAGCAACTCAGGAATGTGACCCTCCTTTTGCTGTCATCAGTGATTTCTTGAGCCACCACGAAGAACTCGAAGCGTTCAACATAGTCCTCCCAAGTGTGGGGCTCCGATGGCTGGAAGGGTTCCAATACCCGTGGACTTTCCATTCTCCCGGCGGGCAGGGTTGTCTTCTAAGCCAGCTGGTGAGTCTTGTTCTTCCCGGCGATCCAGACTCTGAGTCAGCGTGATGATCCTCTGCTTCTCAGCATTCTGGATCCCATCCTCGTCGCCAGTGTAAAAGCGTGGGTTTAGTGATTTCAGCATGTGATTTCAGCATTGTGACATAGTAGGCTGGAGACAGCCTTTATTCAGGGAGAGAACAAGACTGGGGACTGGGGAAAGGGAGCTACATTTATAGGAACGAGGACAGGCTAGGAAAAGATACATTTTGGAGGGAACAATTACAAGCAATCACAAAGCTGCCTTTTGGCGGAAACCAATAGGATTGAGGATCCAAATGCAGCAACTAGAAATAACCAATAGGCCTGTTCCCTTTGGAACAGGAAGGCAGTTACTTCAACATAAGCAATTACAGATAATAGGAATACAGATCAATACACAACAGATTCTACCTCTGTCCACAAATTTAGTTTATTTTAGTTTATTTAGGATTTGTATACCACCTGTTTGTGAAAGCAAGTCAAGGCAATGAACAACAATAAATTGACAAAAACAACAAAACAAGAACAATAAGGACAAAATAAAAACAAAAACAGAAACCATAAACAATATGTATATAAAAATACAACATAAAAATACAGACATAAACAGAAATATGAACAGAAATATAAATCTAGGCGCCCAGCAGATCTAAGCACAACACAACACACTTCAAATTATGCTTGAAACAGTCACAACACATAGGGTGCCTGTATACATGTACTGGACAGAAAATTGAACTTTATGTGTTAAAGCTTTAAGAAGTATGGTCTAGATTCTGAGAGTACCTGTCTTTGGCTTTCTTTTATTCAATTTTTATTTCTTAACTTTAGCAACTATTTCTCTTTCAATCCTTTTTTTAAAAAAACCCAGACCCTTATCGCAGTCTTTGATCATATCCAGAAAATGTGCTTACCTGCATTCGGTTCCTGAGCTTGAAGTACTGACACCAAGAGGAGGAACAAATAGGTGCCGAAGTGAGTGGAAAGAGCCATCTGGCTGTTGGGAAACACATCTGAAAATTAAGGCTGGAAGGCCATCCAGTTTTGTTTGATGGCCGTTGACAGGTATCTCTCTTGGTCTATAAGGAAATAAGGTTGCAAATGACGTTGAGCTAGCCGAGAAGTTCAACCTTTGCATCCCCGTTTATTGATTTACTTATTTATGACTTATTTACCACCAACAACTGCCGGGTTTCTTTGTGACAAGCTGTTCATCTCACCATGGAAGCTTGTGCCCCATATTTAGGCACAAAGTGAGATGGCTGCTTCATAATAGGGTTGAGATATCATGAAAGACCATTAAATATTATTTCATTATTATTGTATTTATTACTATCAGGGATGGAAAGGGACACTTGAGAGGTTTCCAGTCCTGTGTGCCAGAATAACTAGGTTTGTGTTTTGTTGGGTGCTGTATAACTTGGCTTGGATTAGTAGGAAATGCAATGGGACCTATTTTCTAGCAGGTGTGCTAGGAAGGTAGTTTTTGAGGCAGCTGAAAATGACCAGCTTTTTGGAAATGTGCAAACCCCATGTTTGGCAGATTCTATAGAATTAAAACAGGGCTTTTGGTTCCTCTCACTGGTCAAATATTTGAAACAAAACCACTCCCTGAGGCAATGAATGGAGCAGCAAACTGGGGCCTTGGAATATTAATTAACATTAATATACAGTGACAGGAAATCGGGTTCATGAAGAACTTTTATATTGAAACGTTGCTAAAACTTGGATTTTCAGAACAGTTTGTGAGGCACCTTGGCCACAAATATCTCATTAAAGCAAAAGCTATTAGGTATCTGTGGTCAAACATACATAGGCACACTTTGAGAATAGCCCCTTCTTATAAAAAGATATCTCCTCTCCCTTTGACCCCACCACCTTATTTTTATTGATGTTACAAATATGGATCACAGGATGGGATATGCTGCCGCTTCCTGTTTTAGAAAGCCAGTATAAAGGGATCCCACTCAACAAAAGAGGTTGCTGTGATGACCATAAATCAGACATGGATTTGGCACGTCACGTCTCACAGCCTCTTGCCTGTGAACAGAGCTCAAAGGCTGCTGTGTTGACATCCACTTTAGAACAACTGTCTACATTGGTGGCCAAACGTTGGCCCTCCAGAAGTTTTGGACCCCAACTCCCACAGTCCTTTGTCATTGGCAATACACACTTGGAATTCTGGGAATTATGGTCCAAAACATCTAGAGGGTCAAAGTTTGGCCACTACTGGCCTAGAAGATCTCATTAGGATAAATTCAGAGTGCTCTTCTTGGTTACACAGTTAAAATTTGTCACATTTCAAATGTCAAGCTTTATTATCAAACTCATAAAAACAACAATTACGCTAGTCTAGATCAGTGCTGGAAAACCTATGGCACAGGTGCCAAAGGTGGCACCTAGAGCCCTTTCTGTGGGCACCTGACATCGCCCCTTCACAGCCACCTGTATTCAGTTTCAATTGCTGTATTGGCCCTTTGCGAAAAATTAGTGGGCTTTGAATCGCAGTTTGGACACTTGGTCTCTAAAAGGTGAGCCATCACTGCTCTAAATGTTCTGCCGCTAACAAAAGCCAATAGTGAGATTAATTGTCTTAGGGCGTGGTTGCACTACTGAACTAAATCCATAATCAAGTTAGCATAAACAAGCCCATAGCAGCTGTTGAAAGAAATTTGCTTTCAGAACAAAAACAAAATACATTTCCCAACCAAAAAAGTGTGTTCAGCTGTACAATGTGCAAATTATATTTTAAAACTGATTTCAAGCAAAACCTGATGAAAACCCAGGAGTATCATGATTACTCAAGAGACCTTTGTACGTGAATCACCAATTTATGGTTTTGCTGATTGTATGCTGTAATCATTAATTTTTTATTCTTCTGTACAGTAAATTTGCAAAATGTATTCTAAACCTTTGTTGAAACCCAACTTAATATTCCATTAAATTGTATTGTACTGTGTTGTTTTTATTGATTTCCTTGGCATTTGTGACAAAGAAAAAAAGCAAATAAAAAAGGCAAAATATGCTGCTTATATATTGTCCCTTAGTATTAAAGCTCTCTCTGGCCAGTTAATAATTTACTTATGCAGCAACACATTGCTTCCCCCTGCCTATAGTGAGCTGGGTACTCAATTTACCAATTTCAGAAGGAGGTTGGTAAATTCAAGTCAAGCTTGAGAGAACTACCTGAACCTGCTGGGATCAAAATTCAAGTTATGAGCAGAGTCCTGGCTGCAGTCCAGCTGCTTAACCACAGCACCATCAGGCTCTTTCAAACTGACTGCCTTTCAATTACTCTGTTTCTCCATTTCCAATCTTTCATAAGATAGCCAACATCTCCTTAGCCTGTTTTGCTCTAGTTACCCTGCAAGGATGTGTAGCCTAATGGTCAGCTAAGAATCAGTGAGTTTTCATTAATTGCATTGTTATTATTACATTCTCTTGTGTCACATCTGTTTCCACTTCATTTTCAAATCACATTCTGTGAATCTGCATTTGAACTCTCAACATTTATTTAATTCTCAAAATTAGTATTTATACATCAAATATAAAATGCTTTGCAATGCTGGGCTGATGTGGATGTGAGAGCAGCAGGACCTTTCCGTAGTGGCTGTGAGAACAAAGGTAATCATTACATCCATTGAGATCATTAGCATGCAGAGTACCTTCCCTGTTTGTCAGATGTCTCTGAGGAAAGAGATTGTAATCTGGGAAAACACGCATGAAAATAAATCTTCAAAGGGCTGCAAAATGTTTATTCCTTTTTTTGTTGCCATTCTATATGCTGTTTTCATATCCCCCAGAAAATATTTTTCTGAGGTAAATTATATCAGTATTTTGTACTTAAGACTTTATTGTGCGGCAACCCTCGGTAAAGGACTGCCACGTGTTTCTTGCTGCTGAAGGCAAAAATGGCTCTTTGTACAATGAATTGATTGATTGATTGATTTGATTTTTATACTTTTTTATACACACCATCTGAAGAAACTGTCACTCTGGGCGGTTTACAAAAGTTAAGACATGGACAATACCATGAATAATACAGTTAAACAACAGACAATGTATAGACGAAAATAAAACTAACCAATCAAACATAATTAAATCTGATAACAAAGCAAAAATAATAAATCAAATACATACAAAGACAAAAAGAATGGTGACAAGACAAAACAGAAGAGAACAAAACCAATTCAGCAGTAATCCCTGAACCTGGAATTTTCCAGTTGCATTGGACTACAACCTCCGTCATCCTTAAAACCACACCAAAATGTTTGTTTGATTATGGCCATTGTAGTCCAATACATCCAGAGGACCTCACTTATAGGCAGATCTGCTTGGCCTACTGGAAATGTCAACAGCAAACATAACTTTGTGGACATCTATTTCTCCATCCCTCCTTTGTGAAATTTTGGCTATTTCACCAACCCTCCTTGCATGCATAGCATAACACGGCGAAGAAGTCTGAATGTGTCAGAGAAGCTGAGAGCAATGCCATCAGGAAGTCAGATTCCATTATGGGCCTGGACTTCTGACAGGATCACCCAAGGTAAAATGGTCAAAGGTGAGACATCAGTCGCAGGTGCATCTACCCTCTTCAGGATTAGCAGTCACATCAACAGACCAGGATGGATAGTTCCAGTGATGATGGGACCAGATAAACTTCTGAAGAGTAGCTACTTAATGGGAGCAGTTGTTGAAAGTGATGATGGTGGATGATCTTTCACAAGCAATCACAGTGATGCTCAAGCTAATGTTTGTTAAAACAGAAGGCAACAACCACTCTTACCTTGAAACCGTATAGGCAATAAAAATAAATCAAGAGATAGTGCTAGAAGATGAGACTCCCAGGTAGAATCATAGAATCATAGAATCATAGATTCGGAAGAGACCTCAAGGGCCATCTAGTCCAACCCCCTGCCACGCAGGAACCCCCATCACAATATTTCCGACAGATGGCCATCCAGCCTTTGCTTAAAAGCCTCCAAGGAAGGAGACTCCACCACCCTTTGTGGCAGGATATTCCACTGCCGAACAGCTCTAACTGTCATGAAGTTCTTCCTAATGTTCAAATGGAATCTCTTTTCCTGTAGTTTGAAACCATTGCCGTGAGTCATAGTCTCTGAAGCCATGGAAAACAAACCTGTTCCCTCTTCAATATGACGTCCTTTAAAATATTTAAACATAGCTATCATATCCCCCATCAGCATTCTTTTTGAAAGGCCAAACATTCCCAATTCCCTAAGCCGTTCCTCATAAGACATTTCCTCCAGACCCTCAACTATCCTGGTCGCCGTTCTCTGCACCTGCTCGAGGTTGTCAACATCCTTTTTAAACTGATATATAAGCAGAACACTTTTTTACACTTAGAAAGATGAATCAAGGTAAATTGGAAATGGTAAAGTAAGAAAAGGGACATTGAAACATTTCAATTCTTGGTGTAAGTAAGGAGAGTGGGGGAACATTTGCCAAGTATTTGGGTTTCCTTTGAATGAGGTCACTGGAGCCTATTGGTGTTTTGTGCTACAGTATTTGCCTGGGCATAGGTGAGATTTTACAAGTTAAATCCACTCCAGTAGATACCTGCTTTTTTGATGGATTTAACAGAAAAGCTTACCACACTGCTTCCAGAACCCAGTCTGAACTGCTTTACTATGTGACTTCAGCTAAAACAAAATATTTCTGTTTTTTGTTGTACTTGCGCTCAGTCTGAATTCCAAGTCTTGGAGGATAAGACTTGGAGGATAAGTCTTGGAGGATAATTCCAAGTCTTGGAGGATAAGACTGAGAAGCCTCCTTCCAGAAAGACCCAGGCCAGTTCCTCGTCCATGCCAGCCATGGCCATCTGGTCAAGTACCTTCTACAAAAGCAAAGCTGCCTTGGTCCTGAATACTTTCTCAGTGTCACCAGTAGAATGGTGGAAGTTGAATTATAAAACAACTAGAAAGCCAGAAGTGTTCCACTGCTGCTTTCCAAGTTTCATAACAGATGGAGAGGAGATCCTGCAGGATCATTTGAACTCATCCTGGAGAAAATGAAGCTCCTGAAATAGCTCACACCAATAGGTTTCACTGCCCTGATTACTTTATTTCCTTGATTTAATTTTTTTACTGTGGCATCAGTTTGATTTAATGGGGTTGGGTTTTTTTTGTAGGTAAACATGGTTTTAGTAGATTTCTGCAATGTACAGCCATGTATGGTGGTACTCCTTTGGAGTACAGCAAGCCCTGAAATGCTGAGACCAGGTGTGGGCAACTAACAAGGTACTTGTGAGCCAGGGTTTTGTTTGGCCCCCAACACTTCCCTTACATGTCCTGGGCCTGGGCACAGCTATTTTGGCTAGCATTTAAAGTGTAAAGAAGATGGTTCTGTTTTAATCAGAAAGAGACTTTAGGGGAGCTCTCAGGACCTTCAAAGTAAAAAAATAATAATCATTTTGTCTGGTGACTTCCACCAGGAGAAATAAACACACTTGGAAAGTGGCTTGGAGTAACCTTCGGGCTACTTGATTAGAGTAATTTTGTGAGGATTTTCTAGAGATGTGGGAACAGCCATGCTAACTAGACATTTGGGTGATTCCTGGTAGATGACGCCTAGCTACAGAAGGGTATGAATTGATTTAGTTTTCTTAAGAATTCATCAAAACATGAGTATGGATGCGAAAAACTTAAACAAATGACAAATTTGTCCATCAAGACCCAGGTCTTCTAGGATTTAAGTCCTTAAAAGTTAGAATTTGAATTCCTGTACAGTATATTCATCCATTTTGGGCTGGAAAAAGGTTGCCACCATCCGCCCACTTCATCCTTAATGTTTGTATGACAAACAGACATAACATGCTACCCCACCCACCCCCAATTCAGTGAATAGCTGAATCTGGAATATTGAATCTGGCCAGGGCAGCTGCATTTTTGTTTCTGTTTGACTGCTCAATGATGTTGACTAGTGTCTGGCTGCAGAGCCAAACGTTGAGAATTCCGTTCACACTATGTCTTTGGAGAGAAGAGGCAGCCTGTGTCACCTTGGGCAAGCTGTACAGTCCCAGAATGCCCTGCTGAAAGAAAGTGACGATTAAAACAAAAACCCTTCAGAATACAGTGCATACCCAGAACACTTTGGAGAGGCTTGCCGTAAGTTTGAACCAAGTTGGTGGCTCACACTCTTTTGTTTAATTGTTATTTTTGGAGGACTAAGCAAAATCTGTAAAACTTTTCATATTGGAAAGAAAGCATGTTTTTTTAAATAAAAATGGGATGTGGGGTGGGGAAAACAAAATCAACAGATTTTCAAGATCCAGTCAGGGCACTGTGCAGCTAATCCATCTTTATTTCTTTAGCAGATTATTTTTTTGTACAAGGGGGTAGAGGTGGCCGAAGCAAGGCAGTAATGTTTCCCATAGGGAGGGTTACAAAGGGAAGACCAAGTGGGGACTCCTTATGAATTTTCATGAACAAAGAGCAAGGAAGGATGACTGCAGGACAAAAGCCATGGATGCAACCATCTTTTACATATTTTGGATGCCAGGGTACATTCACATACAGGCAATTATAGCTTTATTTCCCTTCTTACCCATTTCACCAGTATCATATGTAAACTACTAATAAGCAACATTAGGCTATTTGTTTTCCGCAGCAGACTTCATTTACACACAGGAGGTGGGGAGGGGGAGGAGAAGAAGCAACAGTTTCCTTGCAGACAATTCATCTGCGTGTTGGAGGCTTCAGTCCTGGTTTTCATCAGATGCTTCCCCAGATGCTGCTTCATTCATTTCTGCAATCTGTTGGCAAACGGAGTGGCTAATCCCCCGAGTGGCATCTCTGGCTTTATGGCCTGAAAAACTGTCACCAGAGAAATGCAAGTAAAATACCATGGAATAATAAGTGAGTGGCATTTCTGAAACAATGGCTGTCGTGTTATGCCTCATCTCATCTGGGGACTTAAGAGCCTGACTACATGTTTCAAAAACCCACCACCACCACCACAAGATGTAGTGTTTTAATTTTAGCTGACTCAAGTAATATGGTTTTTTGAATTGTTTCCTGCATTCCTATTACAGTGGTACCTTGTATAAAGGAATTAATTCGTTCCAAATGAAATTATGTTAAGCAAATTTTCCTTTATACAAATTCCCCATAGGAATGCATTGAAAACAGAGTGATCCCATTTTTGTGTTGTACAGATTCGCCCCATAGGCGATTATGTTAAGCAAATTTCCCCTATCTCTGGAATGTTTTATGTTGTACAAATTTTGTTATACAAACCGTTTGTTATACAAGGGTCCACTGTATTTGAAATACTCCCTTTTAAAACTGGCTGGAGCATTCACATGAGCGTAAGTCAGTTAAGAAAACAGTGTGCTAGTATAAATGGTCATCTGGTAGCAATTTATTTTAATTCGCTTTCTAAGAAAATTATGGGCCAGGGGGGCTCAGAGAGCAGCGGCAGGTGCCTGCTGGGGTTTTTGGAATGGTCTGGCGCCCAACAGTGTCTGAGGGAAAGTGAACCGGCCCCCTATTTAAAACGTTTGTGGACCCCCGACATAGACAGGCATGGAGGGAAAAGAACCAAAGAGCTCAAATTTTATGGTTTTTTTTTATGATTGCCCGCAAAGGAGAAAATGGGACCAAACAAATATGCAAGGTCACACCAGCCACGGAAACGCCTAGTTTTAAATATATCTGTGCTAAATAATTTATTGCCTTTGCTACTGTTGCTCCATTTTAATAGGCCAGTATGGGAAGAAAGGTCTCCAACACATACCTCAGTTATTCAGCAGCATGTCTCAAGCAAATAACAAATGTTTAAGATATGTCCTACTCTTTGAAGCCTCTTCTGTTGTTATTTTTGCAGGGTAGAGGAGGCAGATATTGGGTAGGGGAAAAACACATGTTTCATGTTTTTAATGCACATTTCAAACAGCGTTGTTGTAGATTCCAGGAATTTTGTCATGTGATCAAACGTTTCTAGCTTTCCTGCTGCTAGACTATTCATGTTCTAAAACCTTGATAAGAAAATGATACATCAAAAGCAAACAAGCTTTTTATGTCGCTCTCACCTCGTATCAAGTTTCTGCACAAACTGCAGACAAGTTTTCAGCTTAAGAAGCTTCTCCTCCAAACTCCACAAGTCAAGATTGTTTTTATCAAACAAGCCAGCTGGATCCTTTTCTCCAGATGTATTTGGGACACTAAAGTAAAGAAACAGGCGAAATATCTATTGTATATCAGTTTATAATACAGTACTAAATTCTGTAAGTGGCATATAATCGATATACTCATACTTTTATGCAAATAACTCAAGGTACAGTTAGAACTTCAGGATTCAGGTATCCGTTGCATAGAAATATGTGAAAAGAAAGTCTGCATGTTTATATTGCAATCCAGCACAGAGAGAGGGGGGGGGGGAGAGAGGGGGGGGAAGAAGAAGAAGAAGAAGAAGAAGAAGAAGAAGAAGAAGAAGAAGAAGAAGAAGAAGAAGAAGAATTTAGAGCAGAGAAGAGGGACTTGTTTACTCTTCTCCATGCTTAAATGTTCAGAAAAGCAGCCTTGGGAGGCAATCATTCGGCACAATGGCAGGACAGTAAGAAGCACAACTGGCTGCTACCTGTCCCTCTCCCGTGGTGTTAAGTTGTCCTTCCTTCAGATTGGATGTGTGTGTGTCTTTGCGTTTGAACTAGAGAACATTCATCTTGAGCTCTGAAGCAGAAAAGCAATTTGGAGAGCAAGAAACCATGCCTAAAAAAGGGTTAACCCATTGCTACTCTCTTACATCTCTGGTTCAGCTCTGATGAAAGTGAGCTTTCAAGATGTTATTCAACCTGTTCTGATACAATATCTAATTAAAGTCTGAAATATCAACAATGTAAACCTTTGTCTTAATGAGAAAGTGTAGTGGTATGCACCAATGTTTTCTCTACAGCCATGTTTGCTTGTGTCCATAAGTTTTTGTCTCTTTGCTGAGGCCTCTACCAAATTCTCTTCTAGAAGCTGGCTCTCTTTCACACCTTCTGGCTCATAGTTCTGCTGCTGTTCTCTGCATGACCTGAGAAATGATTCTCTGGGACATGCATATGTTTATCCCAGTTGCATCAATGCTAAGAGCCTTGTCAAGACTGTGTTTTTGTTTGGTCAGGGGCTCACTTTGGATGCTTGGAGGTGGGAGTATAAGATGATACTGCTTTGCTCATCAGTCAAATGATGATATCTGCTATCATTTTTGCCCTCTGGGAAGATATCTTCACATCACACAGCACTAATTCACAAGAGATTTTTTTTAATTAAATAAGATAGAATCCACTGTAATGTAAATTAGGAGTGAAGAAGCCTGTCTTTAAGGCCAAACATAGCTACTAATATTAATGTGCAATGCCTAGCCTGCTGTAGATTTCCAATTTCAAATGAATGTGAACAAAGCTCAAAGATGCATTCCTTCTAAGAAGCAAATGAACCCTGATTGGTGTAAGAAGTCATGTGATTGGTTTTTCCCATGCTGTGAGGAGAGATGGAGAGAGACACAGAGAGAAGGATTTTTTCCTGAATGGTTTTCTGCATATGGACTATGGGCTAATGAATAATAATGTAGTCTTATAGTGAAATTAGTGAGGCTTCTTCCTCTGAAGTTTGCTTTAGATTTCTTTATGTTAGGAAGGGAAATCATGTCATTATTTTCCAGTAAGAGAATATTTCTGTGAAACCTTATCAGTTAAATAAATGCTTTTACTTATTAATTAAGGGAAGGTGCCTTGTTGGATAATTGTTGAATTATTTTGATAAGTATATATAGCCAGGCTAGGAGATTATTAATGAACCCATTCAGGGAATGATTCCTCCAGATACCAGTTAACAAGCACCTGCGGTTGTTTGATGATAGATGGATCTGGGCAGAGGGGCACCCCCCCTAAAGTTCCATTACATCCATTACATATGGTAATTGGCTGTGGGTGTTCCTAGTTGGTGTTCAGACACCTAGAGCAATATGTTAGCTAATAGGTTTACCAAAGTCTTTTCCCAAGAAGCTTCATCCCAGGTTTAGTGCTGCATAACATCATGGAACCACCCCTGCACAGACCTTATGGCAAGCAGAAAGGGCATGTCTTATTTATTTTACAGCCAAAACTCTGTTCCTTAGTATATTAAATCACACTAGAGTAGACCCATGGAATCAAGGAGGGTTTGGTGAGTTAAATCTTCTGTAAATTCCACTGATGCAAATGGGCCTACTCTAGTTGTGAGTTACTATGCTAATGCCATTTCTAGCTGGGTTTTTTTTTTTGCCATAGTGATTTTCTGCACAGAAAGAACACCAGAATGTTGTTCCTGCAGTTAATTTTTTGGCTTGCTGCACCTGTCTCATTTAGTCACATTTGTATTGTACAGTTTGGGTTATCATACTCAGAAATTGCTGTTTCATTCCAGTGGGATTCAGGGCAACAAAAGGGTCAATGAAAGATTAATATTCAATGGGTTTGTGTATAAAATATGGTTCAGAAGTCTGCTCATTGCATCCCACTATGTTCGGCGTCAGTTTTTATTAGGAACTCCCAGTCCTGGCCATTCCATTATATTCCATCCCAGCTTTTTTACCTTGTCCCCCTATTAATCTGTACTGCCAGAAGGGATCTTCCTGCCTTGCTTAGTGTTAAGGAAAAAATCTATGTTTGTTTAGCCTTTGGCAACTTTGCATTGTTTAAATCTTATGATCTTTCCATGCTCAGTATGAAGAAATTTGATTAATTCTCATAAAGGAAAGCTGAATCTCTATTTACACAAATTAAATTAAGTAGGTACAGCCCTTTCCAACATGGGGAGGACTATGTTATATCAACTAGCACACAGTGTTAACGACAGAAAGATTTTTTGAAGGTGGAAAGGTGGCAACACTAATGCAGCATTCAAGGTCTTGGTCTTGAGTCTGGATGGATGAATCTATGATCCATTTCAGATTTCCCAACTTTCTTTTGCTGCTGCTTTTCCCCTCTCAAACTACCAAAGACAAAGGATTTTGTAAGTGTGGGTGAATTATTCTCAGGACACTCACAACCTTGTGCTATTGAGTGTCCTTTTGGAGGACAGAGAAAGGCACATCCACACCAGCTGATGGCTGTTGAGGCACCCAGTATTTACAAGCTATATAGAATCATAAAACTGTAAGGCTGGTAGTCTACAGCCTACCAAAGTAGGAAAACTCTACCCCAAACAGCCCCATTAGGAGGCACAAATATATATGTGTTTGTTAATCTTTCAGAAAGTCCAGTTCCACAGTTCAGGAAAGCTGCATTTGGTGTCGTGCAGAACTGACAAGTGCAGAAATATAATCTCTCCCCGTTTACCTGACCATCACTGAATCCAACCCTATCCAAAGGAAGAGCTAAAGTTAAAGCATCCCTGACAGACAGCAAAAGCTTGTACGTTTTGAATCAACTGTCAGAGTCATGGCCAGTTCAGGAATATTACATTTGGTACCTTTCAGAACTGTCATATAAATACGTACCATCTGTCCCTAATGACCTGATAACCTGTTGAGTGGTATGCCCCCCACCCGGCCCTTGCTTCTACCGGTGCTTGTACCTCAACAGGATTTGGACTGTTCTACTTCAGGCACATTATGAGAAGACAGGATTCGCTGGAACAGACAATATGTTGGGAAAAGCAAGAAAAGAGGAATGTCAAATATGATGTGGATTGACTCTAATAAAGGAAGCAACACAGCTGGGTTTGCAAGAGCAGAGGAGTGTTGTTAAGGATAGTATACTATGGAAGTCACTCACTCAGAAATTAGCTATGAACTGGAGCTGACATGACAGCACACCAACACCAGGACTGATTTTGATGCTCTGTTGAAGAGTGTTTGCTTTTTAAACCTGCTGTCATTTCTGTTCTTACCTGCGCTTGTAGTTCATCAGCGTCTGAAGTAACTTGGCAGCTTTCTCATATTCTCGCCTCATTCCTGCGTCGTGCATCAATTTGAGCTCAACTTGCCTCTTGTTCCTGGGATGGACAAAGAGAGATCCTAAACCCAATGGGCCATATAGCTCGATGTTTATAATTTCTATTGAGAACAAATATCACACATGATTTTCACTGATGCTGAAATGAAAGAAGGGAATGGATGCTGAGCTGTGTTGCTGAAGAGCTGGAATTTTCAGAGCCCTGCAGTTGGTGCACATTTCCCCCTCTGCTATATGGTAACAGAGCAGGCAAGCTTGCTCAGTGGTTGAGATATCTGGCTGTGGAGCCAAAAGGGTCGGGTGTTCAGTTCCCAGCTGTGCATCCTAGAAGAGCCAGCCTATGTGACCCTGAGCCAACTGCACAACCTCAGGACTCCCCCTGAAGAAAAGAAAGGAAAGCCACTTCTGAGTACTCCCTACCTAGAAAACTCTGAATATTTATTTATTTATTTATTTATTTATTTATTTATTTATTTATTTATTTATACACTATTTGACCTAGTGCTAGGCACTACTCTCAGCCATTAGCAATGCAGGAAGAAAAGAATTAGCTCATGAATCTACCCCACAAACCAGAGATCAAACTAGAAAACTGCAACAAATAGCAATACAAACTGACTGATTTGAAAAACAAACTAACCTAATAGAACTGGGTTAGGATTAGGGTTAGGGTTATGGTACATATAGATTGAATCATGGCAGGATATCCCAGAACCCTTTTAACAGGAGCTCATACCATAAGGATGAGGCCACAACTATGAAGGATTCGTTTCTAATAGTGGTCTTCTTTGCCTTCCTTTGTAATCTTAAGTAGCAATGGGCACAAAGCAATTCGCCCAAGCTGATCTAAATACATACGTGCAGCACCACAATTGCCGCACGTTCCACCCCCCAACCCTCCGGGTGGCTGCCCTACTCATAAGCTGGCCTGAAACTGCCGGGGTCCTCCTCCTGGGACAGCTGACCAGTTCAGGCAGGAGCAGTTCAGGCTGCAGGGAAGGAAGGAACCCCCGCTGCTCTGCCTCTTCATCTGGTGGTGCTGCACCAGATTTTAAGTCCTGAAACAGCTGGACTGCAGTGAATGGAGCACATCAACGGTCCAGTTTGTTATCTTAGGCTTCTAAAGTTATTACATTAGTTATGCTCTTGTACAAAATATGTATTTACTCTGTGAAGCCTGCATTGCCATTATGGAAAAATCCATTTCTATAGCCCTGTTAAGCCTTTCTCTAGCTGGATAAACTCACTCTGCTTGATGCAGAAACCCTGATTTAAGTCCCAACAATATCAGTACTCTCTAAGCATGAAGAAGGAGAACCAGTGCAATAGTTTTGGGAGAAGTTAAGGGAGAAGTTAAGATTGCCCAGATTCGTCACTACCTAGACGTCGACTCCTTGAGAACAGTGGTGCAGGCGCTGGTGATCTCGAGGTTGGACTACTGCAAAGCTCTCTACATGGGGCTGCCCTATCTTACTGCAGCGGGTGCAAAATGCAGCGGCCAGACTGGTGGTGGGTGCGCGTCGCTATGACCGCATCACCCCGAACATACCCGTTGCAAGATTAGATTCAAGGTCCTGGTTTTAGTTTATAAAACCCTCCATGCTTGGGATCTAGGCAGAGCGGATCGTCCAAACTTCGACCCGGCAGTCGCGGGCGCACTCGCTGCGGGTTCCCACCCCCCGAGAGGCCAGGCGTTCCCTTACACGAACCGGGCCTTCTCGGCCGCTATCTCACCTCCCCAGCGAAGTGGCCCCCCCTGGCCTTTCGTAGAGCGATTAAAACCATTTTTCGCGAGGCCTTTGGTGACCTAGCCTAATAGTTTTTTTTTGTTGTTTTTTTCCCTCTCTCTTTTCTCTCTCCTTCTTCTCGCCATCGATTCCTCTATAACGATGTACTGACTAGCAGCGAGGTTATAAGGGCCCTAACTCTATGCTGCGTGCATCTGGCCTGTCTTGAAGTACCCTGGGAAGATGGGTGGGGTACAAATTCAAAAATAAATTTAAATAAAAATTAAACATATTTAAAGGATAGTTAGCCTGGAGATGCTGGATCACCAAAGGCCCATCTAGTCCAGCTTCCTGTATCTCACATCATGGTTTTGTAACCTGTGATGGACTTTTGATACCTCCCCTGCAGGAAAGTCCCTGGGTCCAATCCCATCTCTTTTGAAGGCTTTTCCTCCAGGAATCTGTCCAATCCCCTTTTGAAGGCATCCAGGCCAGATGCCATCACCACATCCTGTGGCAAAATATTTTCTTTTGTCTGTTCTTACTCTCCCAGCCGTCAATTTGAGTGCATGTCCCCTAGTTCTGGTATTTTGTGAGAGGGAAAAGAGCTTCCCTCTATCCACTTTACTCATGCCCTGCAATTATTTTGTACGTCTCAATCATATCCCCCCTCAGGCGCCTTTTTTCCAAACTAAAGAGCCCCAAATGTTTTAGCCTTTCCTCATAAGGGAGGTGCCCTTATAATTATCTCAGGGAATTACAACACATCCTTTGATGCATACGTATTAGTGGCAGAAAATCCTTATGGCAATTGTATCAACCCAGCATAACTGCAAGGGGCTCTCATATCATTCCCCCATGCTTTTCAAATAGACAGGTACTTTAAAAAATTAGTGCTAGCTGTCAGTTCAACCTTGAGAGAGTCAAATGAGTTATGCACCTATCTTGCCGGAACCCTATTGCCCTTGCTACACAGAGTGCTGTGTTTGATGCAAAGACGAATTACAAGTCGACAGGTGGGTCATGGCAAGGAAGGCTGACTGGAAAGTCACAAAATCGTTGCACAAATCACAAACTTTTAGTGGTGTTTAAGGAAGAAAAAGTGGAATGCTGAGTCTCAAACGGATTTTACCTCTCCAGAGAAGGAAGTGATGTTGAGATGTGAGAGAAGATCGTCACTACAAGAGCCAGATGCCACAGCCGAATCATCATGAAAGCCATGGAGTCCTTTGAAATTCCAGTGAAGTTTTTCTGAGTAATAATAAAGACTTTCATTACTTGATTGTCTGCAGTGTCATATTCACCTGCTAGCAATTATGCAAATAAAGCCAATAATCAGCTAGCAGCCTCATGGTGAAGTGGTTGAAGTGCAGTAATGCAGCCAAGTCTCTGCTCACAACCTGTGTTTGATGATCAAACTTTGATCCCAACCAGTTCAGGTGGCCTGCGTATGAAGAAAATGTGCAGAACAAAACTACAAACATATTGGGGGTAGAGGGGAATTTAAAAAATGAGAAATTAAGCAAACCAAACATCCTAAAGACATATCGGGATAGAATGGCATAGAACTGGTCAATTGGGTAGAATCTGAGCTCAGTTCTCACTAATACAGTTTTGTATCTCAACCAATGTTACTTTGTGTGTGTTGTGTTGTTACAGTCGTGACCAACTCTTCGTGACCCCCTGTCCGTGGAGTTTTTCTTGGCAGGAATACTGGAGTGGTTTGCCAGTTCCTACTCTAGGCTCCTACAGCACCTGGTATTCCCTGGTGGTCTCCCATCCAAGTACTAACCAGGGCCAACCCTGCTTAGCTTCCGAAATCAGGTGAGATCGGATGTGTTTAGGGCATCTAGGCAGCTGGCATTTTAGATACCTAAGGTTCTGTTAATCTTATAAGAAAACTCTTTTGTTCTATTTGCAGCTGGAAAAAAAAAACTTCAGCTCCATTTTGCCTCATGCAGAATACTTCAGAACTTAAAATGCTGAAGTAGACGTTAAGAGAAGTCCATGTTGCCTACAGTGAACACTTTCCCCCTCCAGCTATAGGATGTTCTCAGGCCATTCTGCCACAGCAATCAAACACACAAAACAGCCTTGAGTCAAACATCAAACAAAGCGTACTGAATGCAAGATACAGAGATGAGGAAAAGCCCTGGATATGACAAATTTCATTACACAACTCAAGTCTGTGTCACTTGAGGTAAACATGGATTCAAAGTACAATGTACAAATGCTATTTTGTTATTTTGCCCCCCACTCCAGTGTGGCACCGGGGGGGCACATGGCCCCCCATCCCCAGATGCAGCCCTGTTTGAAGGAACACGGCTTCTAAATATTGCTAAGAGGGTGATAAAGTTTTATCCAAACATTTTCCTAATGATGTAACCTTGTCCTATTACACCTGGAATGGAGTGACAATACAATAGATATCCAGATATAGTGTGAGTGGAAGTCTTGATGTATCTTTCCTGGTGTGTGTATGTCTCTCTCTCTGTGTGTGTGCATGCATGTGTGTGTGTGTGTGTGTGTGTGTGTGTGTGTGTGTGTGTGTGTGTGTGTGTGTGTGTGTGTGTGTGTGTGTGTTAGTTATTGTCCTTTCAACCAAAGAAAAACTAGATGGGCAACCTGCTCTCCATTTCTGAGATGGGGAGGGAGAGTACAGATCTTGCAAAGAATGGCGATTTTTATCAGTTTGTGCCTTCACCTATTCGCCTCTCATCTTTTTAAACAGCCATATTAATACTTACTTGGAACAGCAAGGTACTAATCAACCTAGGAAGTACTGTAGCAGCAGCAGCAACAACAGCAGCAACAGCAACAACAACAACAACAACAACAACAACAACAACAACAACAACAACAACAACAACAACAGCAGCAGCCAAGAACAGTATTAAATAGGTATGGGTAGGGGCAAGGGTAGAGTTTGTATATACAGTAATTACTGCCAAGAGTTTCAGTCACAGTGTTGGTGCTTGGAATGAGAAAGGAAGAAAGGATGAAGCATAGGTGCTGGCTTTCTAGCAATGACTGTACTCTCCGAGAAGGATGATGTCCCTCCAACTGATAGTAATCAAATACTTGTGGCACAGTAGTTAAACTACTGCAGCTATAACTATGCTCATGACCTGAGGTTCCATTCCAGGTAGCTGGCTAAAGGTTCACTCAGCCTTCCATCCCTCCAAGGTTGGTAAAACGAGTACCCAGCTCTCTTTGGGGGAGGGGAGCAATGTGTAGCCTGCATAATTACTTGTAAACCACCCATAGAGTGGTTTAAGTGCTATGAATCAGTATATAAGCAGCACGCTTTGTTTTTGCTTTACTTCTCAGTAAAATGTTGTCTTGGAAGAATTTACCTCTAACCTCCACAGAAACTCTCCCAATTGAGTATCCCCCATACACCCAAATACTCCCAAATACTTACTGGTTCAAAAATGCAGCTGTGGGATGACACAAGCGTCTGTCACTGTGCACCATCAAAGCCACCTCCAAACTTTCCTGCCTTTGCCTCCTATAAATACACTGCTTTCAATCAGCATATTTATTAGATCATTAATTAGGTACAGATTGAGATAAGGGTAGCATTTAATAACGGCCAGTCATCTGGAATGCCTTTTTCATTTCCTAATTTGTCTGTAAACATCCTCAGAGTGATAACAAGCAAATTGAGAGTGATCAGTTCTTCGGTGAACGTCCCTGGTATCACTTTTTCCACCTCCAAATTACCGTTTGATAGGAATGTGATGAATATTTTTTATTTGCTTAAGTTTTGTTTGCCAGGGGGGAAATGTGTTTGTTGGTGTGTGTGTGTTTGGAATGTTCTTGACATTTGGACATATTTAGCATGAAGGGTGCACCAGATAGGTTATGAGAAGAGTGTGCTATTCAAATATCTACCTTCTTTTGCTAGATTGTTCACAGCCATCTGGGCAACTTTGTTCTACCTTGAGCAGGGATAGCTAAGATGACTGGTATGTTGGAGGAAAGGAGTCCATGGAGGAGTCAATCCAATGTCCCTATGGAATAGATTTGCTGTAGTAACTTTTAGATGCCTTCCCCATCTTGATTCGGTGTGGAACATTTGGAAGAGAAAACAAACTTATAGTAACAGAAAGGCTTATAGTAAGGCTCCTGAGGCAGGGCAAAACCATCCTCCAACTGCACACTCCCATCAAAATTTTGGTGTCTAAATGTAGAGGAATTTCAAGGAGCTTCCCTGATTGGGCTCACCTGGGAGCCCCCCCCCCCCAAAAAAAAGTTACCTATGCCCAATGTTACCTGCTGCCACAAATCTTATTGACAAGATAAGCTGGCATAAATGCAATAGCAGAAACTGCAGAGGCAAATTGCTGTTATTTTGTATTAGAGCTTAAAAGCTGAATTTCATACATCCAGTTACCATCCACTATCTGTATGCACAGAGCCTTCCTGCAATTCACACAAACCAGTGTTTTACTTGAGAGAAAGCAGTAAGCTCTCCTGATTAATGGAACACTGATTTGGGGGGGTTTTTTTGCAAGCAATTCCCAGCAATTTAAAAATTGGTAAGGGGAAAAATGTATTTTACATCTAACACCAACCCCCTCCTCTTTTAGTGCATTTAAAAACAGCCTGCCTTGCAGAAATAAAAGCACAAGAGCTGAATTGGTGAACAAGGTGGCACCCCCAACATTGCTATGAAAGACCAGGATATGTGTATTATATCACACTCATTGCTTCTGCTCAAGCGGATTTGTTTGTTTGTTTGTTTGTTTAAAATATATTTACTCCACCTTTCTCCTTGGAAAGCACTCAAGGCAACTTTCAACACTGAAGGACAATAAACAACCTAGAAACAAATGCCTCTTCAAATTTCAACCTTTTGGGTTGGATTGCCTTTGTCTGACCTTTACCCCATAAAGGCTGTGAGTTCCAGTGAGCCCAAAGTACACCAGGGAATGGTCTATCCAAGAAAGCCATCCTATGGGGTTCTCCAGGCTGAAGTGCTGCTCATCATAAACCTTTAAATATACCTTAGGTTTTGCCTCTGTTGTCTAAGAAGACTCCTTCTGCAGGGAGATAATTCTGTTCTTTGAATTTGGGGCAAATCAGTTTAAACTTATGCTTCTTTGATAGGCTGCTAAACAACAGATATCGAAAACCTTAAGTAGTTCTCAAATGTATGATTCATTTCAGATATTTACTTTTGTAGCTACATGGCATGGGGGAAGAACTGGAAGAAGAAAGGCAGGTTATTTATTTATTTATTTAAAATATTTTTACCCTACCTTTCTCCTTAAAAAAGATCCAAGAGGGCTTAGATCTTTGCCTTCCTGTAGGAAGAAGAGCAAAGATGGGTCAAGTCTGGCCTCCTGTGGGACGGAGTTCCAAATTCTGTGAGTAACAACAGAGAAGGCTCTTATGCCCCCAAACCAAGGACACCAGTGAAAGCTGGTGGGACTGAAAGGCCTTTCCAGTTAGGAGAGGGTTAAGCACTTCCCTCTATATTTCTTCCAAATCAGATTTTAATGACTTTAGGGTTCACCTCTAAAATCAATCAATATATATCCAGAGAGAGTAGCTTTGAATCATCAAAAACCTTTTCTAATGTTTGACACTATTCAAATGTGATAAGAACCCTAACTTTCTGAGAGAGAAAAGATCTCTGGGGAAGCCGAGATCTTTTTAAAGAACTGGTACATTTCCCCCAAAAAAAAATGCAGAAAAATTATTCATCTTTTCCTAAATCCCTTTGATGCCCTCTTATGACAGGTGTGAGGAAATTAGTAATATTTCTTTATGGTGATGGATGGCTTGAGAAACAGCCATGGGATGGCAGCAGAGAGTAATCACTGACAAGGAGCACTTGACAGCTAATGGCCAAGAGGTACTCAAAGTGTGGACCTTTTTTTGGTTTTGGTTTGGTTTTTTGGTGGAAGATCTAACAGCAGCTTTAAGGAGGTGATCTGAAGGAGAAGTGGCCAAACACTCCCTCAACAAGTCACGAGGCCTAATTAAAGATATGTTTTGGCCATAGAGAGTTGATGAGACATAATGTGGCAAGCATCTCCTTCATCCATTTCCAGTTTTGCTGTGACTGAACCAATATGGCTGAGCAGACAGCATGCAGCTCCCGGGTATCTGCAGACCCCCTTCCTCACCCAAGGGTGGTCTTTCAACACCAGCCATCGAGCAGTTCTCCTATTTTGTCTCTATTTTGTTCAAAAAATGGAACTGCTCTTCCTGAAAGCCTCTATCTTGTCTGTCCATTCAGTCATGTCTGACTCTCGTTCACTTTGTGGATCGATGCTCTCCATGCTTTTCTATCTCATGACTTCTTATAGCTCCCTCAAGGTCATTCCAGTATTCCTTCTGATGGGGTCAAGCCAGCGATTACCCTTGAGCAGCCCCTTCTTCTTTTACCACTGACCAATCCCAGCATTATTGTCTTTTCCAGTGAGTCCATACCTGTCAAGTGTCCCGTATTAGCCAGGAAATCTCATTTGTTAGGCATCTTTCCCGCCATCGTCCCGTAATACAGTAGTATTTTCCTGTAATTAAAAAAAATCCTCTGAATGGCATGGGTGGCGGCGGCTATGTTAGGGTTGCTGCATTGGTGCTGCCATGTTGGAGGCAGCTATAGAGCATGCTTGAAGAGTTGAGTATGCTCAATACGTGGTAAGGGCTGGGATACTGAGACCATGGCAGCAGCCATGTTAGGGGTAGCTGTATGGGTGCCGCCATGCTGGGGGCAGCTATTGAGCATGCTTGAAATATCGAGCATGCTCAATAGGTGGTAGGGACGGGGATACTGTGACTACCATCCCTTATTTTCAAATCTTGAAACTTGCCTGTTGTTGGGGTTTTTTGCGATTGGGAGCCCTGCACTGGAGGAGAGGGGGGTGGGGAGGGGGAGGGGTGTTTTGTTTGTATTTTTTGTGATCAGGAGGGATAGGGGTGGAGAGGGGGAGGGGGCACTTTGTTTGTTTGTTTTTGCGATCAGGAGGGGAACGCGAGGGGAAGGGGGCGCATTGTTTGTGCTTCTGTACATGTGTTTTTGTTTGTGCATGTCCGCGTGCTACTGCACATGTGCACATTACAGCTCCACCCTCCTATCCCGGCTGGGGCTGGAGAAAAATTGACAGGTATGAGTGAGTTGGCTCACATAACATGCCCAAAGTATGACAGGTTTTATTTGGTGATCTTGACTTCCAGAGATATATTTGGTTTGACTTTAGGACTTCCTTGTTGGTCATCCTCACTGACCATGGGATGCATAGTAGACATCTTCAGCACCACAGCATCCTGAAAGCCTCCAGGAATGGGGAAATCCACTTTTTAAAAATAGATAGCAGTTATTTCCCCCTTGAATTTTTTAACACCCTAAAATATCCATTTTTCAAAATTAAAAGCAGATGTTTAGCTTCTCTGTAGCATTTTGGGCACTGGGTGTGACTCCTGGAGGGGTTTTGGGGGGCAGAAAATTGTGCTCTAGATCCACCAACAAAGATATCCCATCCCAGGTAGAGGAAAGTCAGTCCCAACTCCCTGCATCTCTCAGCTGCAGATTATCACAGGCACTGTGTCCCGTTGTTAGTTCTGGCTTAACAGTATAGCTATTGTCCTTTTTATTTTATTGTGTCTGTTTATATACTGCTGACTTAGTGTCTTAGCAGCTTACAACAAGACAATAAAGCAAAAACCCAGCCACTCAACAAACTCACATTTAAAACTGAGTGCTGTGTCTTGTTGCTTCTAAACGTCTTTCAGTACTGATTTGAATTACTGTATTTAATATAATATTTGTCTTGTTTTTACATATTCGTACACTTACTGTTTTTGATTTTTTTCAATATTGTCTTCTTAATGGGGTGAACTACCTTAGGTTCTTTCTAAGGAGAAAGGCAGGGTGAAAATATTTTAAACAAACAAACAAACAAACAAACAAACAAACAAACAAACAAATATTACCAGTGCTATGACACACAGCGAAAAGTAGACACAAGCAATGGCTTCTTTGGACACCACTGCCTGAGATTACCTATCATTAAACTGGACTCAATCACGTCACATAAATAAAGGGGGGAAATTAATAGCAGGCAAAATTCAATACCTTGAGAGGAAAAAAACATTTCTGGGACAAAAGCCCCCCAGAATCACACTAGTTAACCTGCCTACATTTCTAACCTCTGCTAATTAGAAACTGGAGGATGCTTGAGGTGCAGAATTCCTCCAAATATCATTTGAGATTCAAAGATCACAACAACAACAACAACAACAACAACAACAACAACAACAACAACAACTTCTGAATACAGACAGACGGGGGTTGGGAGCATCAAACCTTGGATATTATGACTGTGGAGAGGAAAAAAGTGTGAATCATTGAAAAAAGTGTTTCTTTTGTTTGTTTGATTTTTATACCGCCCATCTTCCAATCTGGAACTCTGGGCGGTTTACAAGTTAAAAAGATACAATACAGTACAAACCATTTGGGGAGTTGATCAGTTTTTGAAAACGTTTAGATTGGGAAATGATCCTGTACAACTTGAAAAGATTATTTTATTTTTTATTTTAGAGTATTTTTATGCCACTTTTCTCCTTGGAAAAGGACCCAAGGTAGCTTACAGTAATAAGGCATAATATACAGTCCAGTACAATTAAAATATGTTCAAGTATTTGAGAACAAGGAATTGAGGGACATCTTACAGCATTAATAGATAACATTACATTAAAGCTACAATGTTATAAGTAGTTTTAAACACAAAGTCAATGTGAACCTATAGATTAATATAAAAGACACCTAATAGTAATCCATAATTCAGGGAAAGCTTGCCTGAAGAGAAATGTTTTTGCCTGTTTCCAGAAGGACAAGAGAAAAGAGACAGTCCTGGCCTCTAGTGGGAGGGAATTCCAGAGTCGCAGCAGTTGAGAAGGCCCTTTCATGGGTTCCTACGAGACGTACCTGTGAGGGTGGTGGGATGGAGAGAAGGGCCTCTCCTGATGACCTTAATACCCAAGTCAGTTCATACTGTGAGATTTGGTCTTTGAGGTAGCTAGGACCCAGGTCGTATAGTACTTCGTAGGTCAAGGTCAGCACCCAATATCAGGATCTGAAAATTGAACTTCAGAGACTCTGGCATAAAATGGTACAGGTGGTTCCAGTGATAATCAGCACGCTGGGTGCAGTGACTAAAGAGCTAAGCATTTAGAAGAAATTGGAGTTGACAAAGTCACCATCAGTCAGCTGCAGAAAGCCACCTTACAGGGATCTTCTCGCATAATTTATCGATACATCATGTAGTCCTAAATGCTTGGGAAGCATTCAACTAGAAATTTTTAATACAAAATCCAGTGTAATAATAATAATAATAATAATAATAATAATAATAATAATAATAATAATAATAATAATAATAATAATAATAATAAACGGTCATTTCTTAATTTGGGGTAAGAACCTGGGGGCTAGGTCAAGAATCAAAACCTAATTATTAGGTAAGAGACTCTACTGGTATAGAAGACTATTGCTGATTATGCTATTGGCTCCAGTGTTAGGGAGCTCCTAGAGGCCAGGGGCTTATTGCCTCATCCCACAAAGCACTGTAGTACGTTGGTACAGGTGGAGCACGGTTCAGTTATTCATCTGGTGCCATCACCATACAACATTCCAAGTAATCCACATCATGTTATCGATTCCCACCCCAAATATGTGGCCACTCCAATGCAAAGCATGTGAAATGAGGTCAGATGGTACGAGGGGCTGCTTGGCTAAATCCACTCCCCATAAAAGTAAAACATCCTTTAATCAGCTTAGAGAGGGCCCGGAGGGAGGGGAGCGTGGGGTGGTGATTTCTCAAAATAATAATAAAGAAGTAGCCCAGCAGGAGCCTGGCGGTGGCTCTGGTTATCTCCCCTCCCTCCGCCCCCAGGAGCAGACTACTCTCATTTTGAAAGGGAGAAGGGGGGGAGAGGTTCAGCAGCCTCGGGGAGAAAAGACCCTAATTGGAATAAGGGGATTAGAGGATTTAGTTTTTCAAATGCTCCTTTATTGCAGAGGAGTGGCATTAATGCTTTAACACTTGATTTCTAGGTTAGGAGGCAAGAGGACAATCATAGAGGATAGAGAAGGGGAACTCTTTTTATTTTATTTTTATTTCTTGCTTTGGTGTTTAGCTGTTGCAGGGAAAGCTTCCAGGGTGACCTTCTTGAACCTGGGGGGTAGAAAGGAACAGAGCCAGAGAAGGGGATAAACAAGAAACCATTGATGGCAGTGCATGAGCGCTCTCTCTCTCTCTCTCTCTCTCTCTCTCTCTCTCTCTCTCCTCTAGGCCGGAGCAAATTTTAATTTTTGTGAGTGCTATGACAGTAGTCCTGGACTTCTTGCTTTTTTCCAATTTTAGGGTTTTTGTTTTAGCAAACCAGCAGCACATTTGCACCCTCAGTGCCCAGACTTTAAACCTTGGAATGCACAATGGTCCAAAGGAAGAAGCGTGGTTTACAATTAAAATCTCTCTAATTTGTAGTTCAGATGTCCTACTGAGTTTAGTTAATCTAATTTATGCAAGCTCGTTTTAACATTCTTGAAAAAGAGGAGGGAGGGAATATTTTGCATGGGTTTGAAGCCGCAGGTTTGCCTCCTCTGGCCAAACATCATTTCTGATTGCGAAAAGTACTGTGAAACTTTGCAGTATTCTGACCTCTTTCTTGTAGGGCTCCCTCAAAGTCCACTCCAAAATCTACTCCATATGCCAAGTATGATTAAAGTAATTACTGTATATACTCGAATATAAGCGTAGTTTTTCAGGCCTAATTTTGGGCTGAAAAAAGGGGGCCCTCGACTTATATTTGGGCCAATACTTTTAGTCACTGAGGCAAGTACTTGGGTCATTGGCTAAAAGTCATTTTAAACATTGTGTGCCGCTTCTCATGACCCCCCTCTGCATCACAGGGGAGCGGCGCGCGATGTTTAAAATTACTTTTAGCCACTGACCCAAGCACTTGCATCAGTGGCTAAAAGTACTTTTAAACATCACACACCACTCCCCCAGCTCACAAAGGAGGAGCTGCCAGGCCCTGCCAAATTTCCCACCCTAGACTTATACTCGAGTCAATACGTTTCCCCAGTTTTGGGGGGTTAAATTAGGGGCCTCGACTTATACTCGGGTCGACTTATACTCAAGTATATACGGTATTACCCAGAATCAAAAGGAGTGAAAGTCTGTGTTGTCATTCAGGGTCACCTAGCAGATGGATCCTATGGTGAGATCACATGGTGGGAAAGATCTGAGTGCACCAGACAGAGTCACTTTAAACAAAGCAATCTAACGGAAATAAAAACTCTGGGGAAAGTAAATTTCCAGGTAGGCAAGTTTAATGGAGAAAATAAAATCTCTGATAGAAAAATGACAACTACATTTCATGGGAAAGTGCCTTACTAAACATGTCTTTGCTAAAATAAATCTCATTTATTCTTCTAGGTAACCCTCTTTTATGCACTAAATTCAAAGTATAGTAAGAAAAAAGGCATGCAAACAAGAGTCACGTGACTGAAGGAATAAGGTTGCAAACAGGTTAATTAAAATGCCTCTCTTCATAGCAACAAATGTGATCTATATTGTTTGCTCTTGCTCAGGATTCAGTTTGCTTTGGCGCTTGGATATTGTTCTTCATTGGAGTCTGCTCATTTCATTTGTCGTGACCCCCAAACCAAAATACCTACTGGGTATTTACATAGGTGAGGGGTGTAAGGAATCTCGTGGAGATTGCTGTGGCCAAAGGACATGGTGCCAGGAGTGTGCCAGTTAAGATCGGGTGTATAGTCAGGAATGGAACCAGCAATGAAGTGCCAAATCTTAAAATGCACACATTCATCATGGGAATGCCCACAGCTACCTTTCACAGAAGAAAATGCAACATTGGTCAATATCAATAACTGAGGAAGAGGTCATTTCCCCCCAAAACTAATAGCTCTTAAGTTTCCATTCTAGACCAAAGCACTTTATTAGTATTATGCATTACAATAGAGATGGCATGCAGCAATCTACTTTTATTGGGGGTGGGCACCCATTTCTTTCCAAGATTATGTGAGGATGGCAGCTGAGCTCAGACAGAGCAGGGAGGCCACGGGGTAGTTGTGATGGACGAAGTCATAGTCTCTGGATGGGCTTCACCCTACAAACCTTGGCTTCACTGCCTCCAAGTTACCATGGCCAGCTTCTGCAATGCCTCTTGCATGTGCATTAGCACCATTCTAGCAGGATTCTGACCAGTGTTAAAAGAAAAAAATGTCCAGTATGGGACCAACACTCATCAGCAACAAGTCCAATGGTAAATGAATGGTTATCACATGGAAGCACTAAGAGTGTCTGGGTTGTAGTGGATGGACTGTTGGACAAGAAGTCAGGACACTGAGTTCCAAATACCCACTTGGCCATTGTAACTCACCGAAGATGGCAAGTATAAACCACTCCCTGTACATCTTGCATGCCTTTAAAACCCTAACAGGATCACCATAACTCGGAAGAGACATAACAGAACACAAAATCAACATTAAAACATTGTTAAAACCATTTTAAAATAATACATACAGTGGAGCCTTGACTTACATGCTGCTTGACTTGCAGCATATTTGACTTGCAGCAAGAAGGGGCCTGTTTGACTTGAGTCGCAGGCTTTGACTTACATCTCGGAGCCCAGGCGCAAGGCACCGGAATTGGGCAGCAGCCACGACCCAGCATCGCGGCTGCTGCCTCCAAACTGCTCCGAGCGCCTGGAGCTGGTCCTCGGCCTCGCCGAAGCCGCTGCTGCTGCCGGAGGACAAGAAGGGCCAGGAGCTCGGGGCTGGCCTCGCTGGTTAGACAGTCGGCTCAGTCTTGTAAAAAATCTGGCTGCAGAAGTCTGGTCCACAATAGAAGCATTTTAATTGGGGAGCTGTACAGTTGTGGGACTCTAATGGTAAGCATAGAGTTGTTCAGAACTTGGAGCGTCAGGTTAAAAATAAGTAAAACTTAAATGTTAGACATTGTTGCTATGATCATTAAAAAGTGGAGGCATATAACTTGTGGACTATAATTCCACTGCCTCCTCCTCTCTTTGAAGAGACATTTCATTTACATTCCCGGAAGGAATCTCCTATCCCAGGGCTGTCCAACTTTGAGCAGCCTGCGGTCTACTTTTTTCTCCCAAATGACCCTGCAGTCTACTTTGATCTCCCCAAGGGCCCCTGGGTCTACTTATAGGAGTGCATGTGTGGCCGGCGCAGGGAGTAGGGGACCGCACCATGGCCCTTGAACTGCCCTGCTTAGCTGAGACAGTGGGCTGGCAGACCCAGAACTTTGCTTAGGGCAGTAGTGGTTCTTGGGATGGGGGAAGGAAGAGTGGAGAACTTATCCCCTAACTTTTTTATTGGTGGCCAGAGGGCTACTTTTGAACCCTTTGCGGGCTACCGGTAGCCCTCGGTCTACCTGTTGGGCAGGCCTGTCCTATCCCAGTCAAATTTGTGTTAAATTGATGTTTTCGGGGGTCTTTTTCATCATCTGGAACAGATTAATCCACTTTCCCATTACTTTCTATGGGAAAAGTTTGTTTGACTTCAGTCATGTTTGACTTAAGTCTAGACCTCTGGAACGGATTAATGACGTAAGTCAAGGTTCCACTGTAATTGAATAGCACAACAGACTGAACAAAAAGAAAGCTTTCACAATTATTACCAGGCTTGTGCAAACAACCTAACAGGCCTTTATATGTGGTGACGGTGCCTTTCTTCTTGGACTATAGAGGAAGATTATTCCAGAGTGTGCATGCCCTCACCAAGAAGGCCCCCACCTTCACATTACCTGTTGGCCGCAGCTTGGGAAAAAAATCTTTTTTCAACTAAACTCCCCCAGAGTACCTCGAACCAGAATGCTTTGGGGAGGGATTCTAGAAATTGTTGTTGTTGTTGTTGTTGTTGTTGTTGTTGTTGTAGCAGCAGCTGCTGCTGCCTTTTGCCCCCTCTACAACTTGCTGTATTTGCAGTAGTCCATGACCTCCAATTTTTCGTGGTAAATATAATATGTCCACATCACATTTTGGATTTAGTGCTTAATGCATGTTCGGCATTACTTTCCATGCTTTTCAATCCAATTATTCTAATTCATTTTGGGCTCAATCTATTATTCCAGCAAGAGTGGGGTATGTGATAACTATTAAAACAACAATGCTGAGCTTTTGAGAGCCTGCACCCTTTATCAAAGCAAGCACCAAATTCAAAACACAAGGAGTCCTGCCAGGAAGAAGTTTCTTAGATGTTAAGTCCTTGATGAGATGGATGGCCAGGCTAGTGTTCTTTTGAAGAGGTGGAGAGCACCGGAGCTGTACTGTATCTGGATTCACATAATGGATTTCATCTCTCCTCCCACATGCCCCTTCTCTTGCCATGTTTTGAATGATGCTTTAATAGCAGCCTAGAAGGTATCACCTACCCAACTTGTGCTTTTGTAATTCTCAATCGCTGCACGGCTTTATACTTGTTTTACTTCTATTATTCCAATTATCTAAATACAGTGGTACCTCGACTTACGAATTCAGTCTGTTCCAAATGCATGCACTTAAGTCAAACTACTCTTAAGTTGGGGTACCAATCTAAAAAATTGAAAAAATAAGTTAAAAATAAAAAAAATAAAAAATATTTTTGTAAGTTGAGCAGACCATATCTAAAATTTGTATGGCGGCAGTTAAAATGCCAACAGTTTTCCTCTCTTAAATCGAGCTGCTCTTAAGTCGAGGTGCCACTGTACTTGGACTGCCTGTGTGTTTATGGCTTTAATTGCATTTTGGCCATTTAGTTTCTGCAGTCTTTTGAAGTTTTCCCTTTCTGTCAGTTCTTTAAATTTTTGTGTGCAAGATGTTATCTGCTTCTAGCATTCCAAGGTATTTATAATTTTCATCATTTTTAAACTCTGTTGTTGCTTTGGTTGTCAGTGTTCCAATATTAATTTTAAATATCTTAGCTCCTTGGGAATGAACCCATCTTCAAGGAACAAAATCCATCTAAAATTTGGTGGGCTGTGTATAATGGAAATACCGTATTTTTCGCTCTATACGACACACTCCCTCCCTCAACAGTAAAGAGAAATGTCTGTGCATCTTATAGAGTAAATACACCCCACCCCACTGGGAGCTTCCAGAGCAGCTGCTGCGGAGGCCTCTGGACCCGGTGGAGGTCCCAGCCCCAGCTGCAGCACCAGCGGAGGCCTCCCAACCCACCTGAGAAGTCTCCGACACTTGCAGAGGCCTCCGGACCTGGCAGAGGTCCCAGCCCTAGCTGCAGCCCCAGCGGAGGCTTCCTGACCCAGCTGTTAAAAAAAATCCCTTGCACAATTTATTTTTTCATTGAATAGAAGAGGCAGAGTAAACAGCCCTACTGGAGACCACAAACAGAAGAAACGAGCTAGAGAGCAACACCCACCATGATGACCATAGAGCTGCTCTTCAAGATGGGCTGAATGGGAGAGCTCTGCCCCCTGGATTCACATCCATAGAGTGACCCTATGTTCATCTTGGTGGGTGGTTACTCTCTAGCCCATTGCTTATATCTGTGGTCTCCAATAGGGCCGTTTACAGTACTCTCCCTCTTCTATTCAATGAAAAAAATCAATCATGCAAGGTGATTTAAAAAAAACAAACAGCTGGTTTGGGAAGTCTCCGCTGGGGCTGAGACCTCCACCAGGTCCAGAGGCCTTTGCAAGGGTCGGAGGCTTCCCAGCCAGACTTCCCAAGAGCAATATGGCTGGAGAGTAAAACGTAAAAACAAGCTGCTGCACCCCTTCACCTAGGGTGTCTGCATCAAAATGTCTCGGCATGGAGACCTGGTGTGTGTGTGACTTGTCTTCTAATTTTACTCTCCAGTCATGCTGTTCCAGGCCTCCCAAGAGCAGCATAGCGGAGAGTAAACTGATGTTCGAGATGTATCAGGACTTCAGTATGTATGTGTGAATATTTGTTTCACACATACATACCTGTAAAAATTAGTTGCGTCTTATGGAGCGAAAAATACGGGTAATTCCAATGTCTGCTGACAGTATACTTTTGGTTGTGAATGGAGAAGCAAACAAAGTTACTGTATTCATCAGAATCGTCTCTTTAAGGCTGTTGGACTGATACTCTCAGGATTCCCTGTCCTTTCTTCATTTCTTTTTCTTCCCTATTTTACTTACACAGATGAGTTATCCAAATTTCAGAAACTGGGCAAGAACAACGGGAAGCAAAAAAAAAAAAAAACTTTGTTTTGTAACCCTATCTGGATCATTTTTGTTTCTGTATGCAGACTGGTCCTTGTAAACAGCGCATGGAAATTAATAATTGCTGGGTAAATGCAGTATGATTAATACAATATATTGCTGGTTTATTGGAAAGCCATTTAAATTTTAATTACACGCCAATCTGCTTCCAAAGAACCAGCTTATTAAGAAGAGATGAGTGGTGAAAGAAATGTTTCCATGGCAGATTGGTAAGTGCCCAAAATAAGGTATGACAGGTTTGATAATTCAGTAGAAAATAAGCTGTTTTATTCTTCTGCTTTAAACTAGAGTTCTGAGCAGAAAGAATGGGGACACATGAAGCTCCTGAAAACACTGAGATTAATACAGTAGTTAGATCTGCTACTTTCTACAGATAAATTCAGTGTTGAAGATGCAGCTGCAGGTCCTCCTGGCTCAAGGTTCCAGAGCACAATATTCTTTCAAAGACTGTGGGTGCACAAAACCGGTGTCACACTGCCTTGTGCCTCTTGACCTGATATTGCCTAGTGAGTGCAAATCACTATCCGCCATCTCCTCCCCTGACCCAGTGATCTAATTACCTTGGTGATAAGAGGTTTTGATTGGTTTTTAAAAGCTACTTGCCTGTGAGGTCAGTACAGATCTTGTAAGTCAGTACTTACTCGTAGCTATATTCCTCTCTTTTAAAAATGGCACAACCCATGGCCATTGCCCCACGCCCACTTTGTTGCTGTAGAAAGTGCTCTGAGATGTGGATCTTAAAATTGTTTCCCCACGTCCATCGTGCTTTAAGCAAAATAAAGTGCGACCACGCCCTCCCGAAGCGCAACTCAGTGCATCTTCCTTGTACCCAGCCTCGGGGTGGTGGAATCCTTGTCACTGTTCCGTTGCGGTTTTTAAACCGGTACATGCACCATTGGGTACCATTTAATCCACAGCATAACTGTTCCCTCACCATAGGGCCACCTAGTGGTACTACTTGGAGCAGCCACATGACAGTAAATTCACAGTACGAGAAGCCACTATGTACAGAAAGAAGCCAAAAAAGAAAGTATTCAAAGTTTGACAAATGACAAATGAAAATCGATATATCGATATACCTACCTATTGGATTTTAATTTTTTTAAAATAGTGCCACGGGAAAACAAAACAAAATGCACTTTAATGCAGACCCCGTCCGTGGGGTCACAGAAGTTACGTAACAATAAAGTGCATCCTTCGGGACGCAGGAACAGCAAAAAAAAAAAATATGGATAAAATTCTTCCTCTTACGATTACATTTATAAAGCCTCCTCCTTATCACTAAGGCTCCTACCAAAGGTTTTTCCAGCCCGGAACTGAGAGTGCCCACTCCTAAAGTAGTACGAATGCACAGTTAACTGAAGCTTTAATGGTATATTCATTTCAAGATAATAGTATAATGCATGCCACTGAGGAAACTCTGGCCAGAAGGGGTCTCACCCTAGAGGTCAATGGATAGAGGTCAAAGGAGACGTCCTAAGCAGCTCTGGGTGAACACCTTTGAGAATGACATGAAGTTGTCCCGGGTTCACCTGGACCTAACCCATGGTCGTGCCAAGTGGAAGGCCAAAACTAGAATAGCAGACCCACCACCACCAAATGGGAGAAATGTTAAGAAAAAGATAAAAGATTTCAAGATATAATTCATGTGCTAAGTTCACATGGTTAGATTGTGGTGCTTTAGTGAATAAATAATAATATCACGATCTCCAGACTCTTCTATAAAAAGCACTTGTTTTCCCCTCCACAAATATTCCTCCTGATGAATCAAAATGTGATAGGGCTCAAGATCTGCACATAAATTTTTTCCCGTCACCTACAACCCCTCATATCTGAGTCGGCATGTGCCTTCTTTGTACAGGAAGTAGTAAATCATGTATCTTTAGGAAGGTGCAGCACAAGGCTAGTGTTCATAGTACTGGACAAGGGATTAGATCTTATGACTTAGAACCCACCTTCCCTTCCTTTTGGCCATTCCGGGAGAAAAAGCTTCCTTCTGGGAGAAAAAGCTTATTTTTTAATAGGGCTCATACTGTACGTTGGTCTTGGCACTAAAGGCTTGAACTCGGGACTTGCCCCCCAAAGACTCAAACTTGGGTCTTCGACCCCCTGTGAATTACCTGGGGACTTGTCTGTGCAATAGATCTGCCATTTTCTCAACTTTTTTTGCCATGGCAAAAAAGGGAGGAAGAAGAGGTAGAGGTGGATGGAACTCCATTTGCCAATATATACGGGATGCTGGGAGCATCATGTGTGAGACAGCCAATCAGCATCATTAATTGGCCAGGAGAAGATGGATGTCTCTAGAGGACCAGAGTTGAATAGCTGGCAATAATTTTCCTTTTCATTGTTTAAACCTTCTGGCTACCAGCAGCAGTCATCAGGCAATGCTCAGCTAAGGGGCTGCCATTCCAGCCTCTCTTCAAGTGGGGCCCACACAGCAAACTGAATGTGTAAAACTCCCATATTCTGCTTTCCTGGACATTCCTCAGTGCCTAGTCATTAGGCAAGGCGTTGGCTGAAGTCAGGAGTCAACTGATTGTTGGAGGTTTTGCATCCTTGCATGCTGCCTTTAGTAGGTTTGGATGGGGGAGACATTATTGGGTTGGAGTGACTGTCAATCTATTCAGCACTAACCAATTGTTCCTTACCTGCTTCTGAATTTAAAGAGATCCCCACCTCCCTGCTCTGTTTCTTACCAACTTATTTATCTGTTGAAAGCTGCAGGTCTCTTGAAGTCTGGTGTTAAAAAGCAGTCATGTTTTTAAGTGGTGTTCAATCTGTTCAAATTATCTGGGAGTTGAGTCATGGCTACTGGACTTCTTTTTTGAGAGATAGAAACGTTTCGCTGTTCATCCAAACAGCTTCATCGGTCTGAATACAGCTAGTGCAAGAGACCTTCTTATAGTCAGCTTGACCTCTTGTCCCCTTGTCTGATTGGCTCATAAGATGAACAAAGCCTGAATAGGCTCGTTAGGGAGACATTAGTGTCCATGGCCTTAAGGTAAACAATGGCCTAAGGTGCTGAAACCCATCAAGAATGGGTCGTTAGCTGTCAAGAATGGGTCGTTAGCTGTGACCTGGTGGTGAAGGCTCCTTGATTTGCCTGGGTACTGTGGAAAGTACAGCCTGATAAGTAGCAGCTAGACTATGCCGGAGCCCCCCACCTCTGTTGAGGGAGGGATTTTCAATGCTGACATGAATGGGTTCCCTTACTCCTCTCTCAAACCACCTCTCTTCTTTGTCTAATATGTGTACATCCTCATCTTTGAAAGAGTGGCCTTTTTCCTTCAAATGGAGGTGTACTGCTGATTCTGGTCCTGAGCTGTTACCTCTCCTATGTTGGGCCATTCTTCTGTTTAATGGCTGTTTAGTTTCTCCAATGTAGAGGTCTGAACACTCTTCACTGCATTGGACTGCATATACTATATTGCTCCTTTTATGGTTTGGTATCGGATCCTTTGGGTGGATCCGATAGCCATTAAACAGCCATTAAACAGAAGAATGGCCCAACATAGGAGAGGTAACAGCTCAGGACCAGAATCAGCAGTACACCTCCATTTGAAGGAAAAAGGCCACTCTTTCAAAGATGAGGATGTACACATATTAGACAAAGAAGAGAGGTGGTTTGAGAGAGGAGTAAGGGAAGCCATTCATGTCAGCATTGAAAATCCCTCCCTCAACAGAGGTGGGGGGCTCCGGCATAGTCTAGCTGCTACTTATCAGGCTGTACTTTCCACAGTACCCAGGCAAATCAAGGAGCCTTCACCACCAGGTCACAGCTAACGACCCATTCTTGACAGCTAACGACCCATTCTTGATGGGTTTCAGCACCTTAGGCCATTGTTTACCTTAAGGCTATGGACACTAATGTCTCCCTAACGAGCCTATTCAGGCTTTGTTCATCTTATGAGCCAATCAGACAAGGGGACAAGAGGTCAAGCTGACTATAAGAAGGTCTCTTGCACTAGCTGTATTCAGACCGATGAAGCTGTTTGGATGAACAGCGAAACGTTTCTATCTCTCAAAAAAGAAGTCCAGTAGCCATGACTCAACTCCCAGATAAACTCACCTGGATGACTGAGAATCTTCACAGACGTATCTGTTCAAATTGTAAGTACTGAAGCCTTTTATTCTTTCTCCTACTAATGTCTCAGAGTGAGTTGCTGAGAGTGTAAGTGCCAGTTAATGAGACAAGAGGTGGATTGTTCTGGGGAACCTGAAACTATTCTGCTCTGTGGACCCCTGTACCTCCGTTGTGCAGCTAGAGGAATTTAACCAAAAATTCAAAACTCTGCAACATTGATGACTAGACCCAGTGATTTAGGATGATCTCACACCAAGAAGCAATAAAGGCACCAACATTTCATTTCATTTTACGTCACATACTTTGTCTTTAGTTTGTTTCTTCTCTCTTCCCTTCTCACAGCTCTTTCAGCCTGTAAGGAAGGCAGGTTCTGATTGTGGTTATTTTTGCATACCCAAAATGTCACAATTAAAATGGCCAGTCTGTTATGTGCCTCATTTTGTTCTTCTTTCCTAGGATCCTTTCTTAGCAAGCCACCACTCTTATGTTGCATTTTATTTGTTCATCTTGCAGGTTTTCCAGTTTTGTGCTCAATCTCAACCACTGATTCATGCTTGGTGGCCCGTGGCAAGTATCTTGAAAAGAGTGTCCTTATCAGACTGGAATAGCAAAGCGACTGGGGGTGGGGGAGAGAATCAAAGAATTTACATCTCTCTTTAAAGGATAAAACACCTCCAGTGCTAAAAGCAATTTCAGAAGAGGATGCTTTTAACTGGAATTGACACAACAATCTGGAAAATATCATTCAGAGAATGTGTTCCAATTTGCAAACTGCCTGCACTTTGTCTTGATGTAATCTGGAGCAATTTGTCAGGGTAAGTGGGGCTAAGCTTTCTTATGACTTCAATAAGTCAAAAAGGAAATAGGCAAACAGCAGGCACTGACATTTATGAATTTGAGGGACACTTGCTTTATCCCGCCAAGGAAGTGGCAGCTTCAGCGCAGGGATTTAGAGCTCTGAAAAGCTCTGCAAAGGAGTCACTCACTTAAAAACCTGAGTGTGTGGACAGGCAGAGGAATGCTGAGGAGAGGACCTATTCATTCTTATTTATTTATTTATTTACAAAAAAAAATAGCTGCCCCACTACCAAGTGGTCTCTGGGCCGCAATGTTGATGGCCTTGAGAAATCTTGAGAAAATGCAGGGAATTCTTCAGGTTTCTTGTTCACGGAAACAATAGTTGGTTATTATTGACCTTAATAAGGCTTTCAAGGTAAGTGAGATATTTTTAAGGAGTGGTATCACCAATTCCACATTCCTAATAAGTTTTCATGGCTGAGAGGAGATTCAAACCCAGGTTTCTTGAGTCACAGCCCATTACTCTGTCCACTACACTGCACGAGGTATCAGAAACAGCATATCATATGAATATGGTTTCTGAGGTGCCTAAGTTGCCCCCAGATGAATGGTTCCTAGCACTGCCACTCCCCAAGTTATTATGTTCTTTGGTCTTAACTTCTGTGACAAACATTTGTGGTTTTAAAAAATGAGAAGGAGAAAAAAATGAAAATGGAAGGTCGTGCTGCTTAGACCGGCTGTAAAATATAGCAACAAGGGAAACAAATTGCATAATAAAAGCTTCACTGACAGAACGAGCAAGAAGGAACATGTGATGAAGGCAGGAATTACTCTGTCTAGTCTAGCACTTTAGCTGCTGGAAAACCAGCATATTAATATCTCAAAATTTGACATTTAACTTTCTGTAGGTTACTAAAAAATAGCCAGTGCCTCAACAAGCAATCTGTCATACTCAAAATAATGAATATGTAGCAGCTTCATTAAAATAAAAGGCCCCCCTCCCATGAACAATAAAATAATGCATAACAAGATGGATACTTAAATGATACTGGAATGGGAGATTAAAATATGTACAGTGGTACCTCGACTTAAGAGCACTTTGACTTATGAGCGGAAAATTGTTGGCATTTTAACTGCTGCCTTACAAATTTTAGATGCAGTCTGCTCTACTTACAAATATTTTTTCCATTTCTTTGATTTTTTTAAACTTGTTTTTTTTTAATTTTTTATATAGGTACCCCGACTTAAGAGTAGTTCGACTTAAGAGCATGCCTTTGGAACAGATTAAATTTGTAAGTCGAGATACCACTGTATACCCTAACCCTAACCCTTTTACTTATTTATTTTGGTGTCAAAGGCAGCTGAGAGGTTCAGGAGAACCAAAAGGGTCAATTGCCCTGATCCTCTTCCTGGAGTAGGTCATCCAGAAGTGTGACCAGTGTTGTTTTGGTACCATGGAATGGCCTGAAGCCAGACAGGAATGGGCTGAGGCTGCCTGATTCTGCCAGGAAAGTCTGCAGCTGCTCTGCCAGCCCCCTCTTAAGAACATAAGAACATAAGAAGAGCCATGCTGGATCAGGCCAAAGGCCCATCTAGTCCAGCTTCCTGTATCTCACAGTGGCCCCACCAGATGCTTTTGGAAGCGCATGAGACTAGATATCTGTCTCCTGATACCACTCCCCTGCATCTGGCCCTTGAAGTACCCTGGTTTTAAGCCTGGAGATTACACATCTCCATCATGGTTTGTAACCTGTGATGGACTTTTCCTCCAGGAATCTGTCCAATCCCCTTTTGAAGGCATCCAAGCCAGATGCCATCACCACATCCTGTGGCAGGGAGTTCCATAGACTAACAATGCGCTGGGTGAAAAAATATTTTCTTTTGTCTGTTCTTACTCTCCCAGCCCTCAATTTGAGTGCATGTCCCCTAGTTCTGGTATTTTGTGAGAGGGAAAAGAGCTTCCCTCTATCCACTTTACTCATGCCCTGCATTATTTTGTACGTCTCAATCATATCCCTCCTCAGGTGCCTTTTTTCCAGACTAAAGAGCCCCAAATGTTTTAGCCTTTCCTCATAAGGGAGGTGCCCAGCCCAGTAATCATTTTGGTCGCTCTCTTCTGCACCTTTTCCAGTTCCACTATGTCTTTCTTGAGATGCGGTGACCAGAATTGTACACAATACTCCAGGTGGGGCCTTACTATTGTTTTGTATAATGGCATTATAATGTTGGCTGTTTTATTTTCAATCCCCTTTTTGATAATCCCTAGCATGGAATTGGCCTTCTTCACCGCTGCCACACATTGGGTAGACACTTTCATGGAGCTGTCCACCAACACACCAAGATCTCTTTCCTGATCTGTCACGGATAATTCAGAGCCCATGAGTTGATAGATAAAGTTTTGATTTTTCGCCCCAATATGCATTACTTTACATTTGGCTACATTTGCCAATTTCGTAGCCCATTCCCCCAGTTTGGAGAGATCCTTCTGGAGCTCTTCACAATCTTCTCTGGTTTTTACCACACGGAAAAGTTTTGTGTCATCTGCAAACTTGGCCACCTCACTGCTTATCCCTGTCTCCAGGTCATTTATGAACAGATTGAAAAGCACCGGTCCCAGGACAGAGCCCTGGGGCACACCACTTTTCACCTCTCTCCATTGTGAAAATTTCCCATTGACACCAACTCTTTGTTTCCTGGATCTCAACCAGTTCTCAATCCATAAGAGGACCTGCCCTCTTATCCCCTGACTGTGCAATTTTCTCAGCAGCCTCTGGTGAGGGACTGTGTCAAAGGCCTTTTGAAAATCCAGATGGACTATATCCACCGGTTCACCCAAATCTACATGCCTGCTGACCTTTTCAAAAAATTCTACAAGATTTGTCAGACAAGACTTACCCTTGCAGAAGCCATGCTGATTTTCTCTCAGCAAAGTTTGTTCTTCTATGTGTTTTAAGATCAGCTTGCCCAGAAAAGGGATGTTTGTGACTGGCTGATAGTCAGAGAGATTGGTAGTCGCAAGGTTAGGCTTCTTCAGGACAGGTCTGTTCACTGTCTCCTTCAAACAGGAGAGCAAAATACCCTCCGGTAAAGGAGCAAAAGAAATCTGCCAGAGCCATTCTAAAGTTGCCTCTGTGGCTGATATAACTAGCCAAGAGGGGCAAGGTTCAGAGAAGGTTAGGGAGGCTTTAGAGCAAGACAGAGCTCTGGTGATCTGGTCTGATGACACCAACTGAAATTGATCCCAGCAATGGGGCAAATACACTGCATTGGATGTCTCCATTTGATTAACTGCATCAAAGCTGGAATCGAGGTCCCTACGGATGGCCTCAACCTGGTTCCTAAAGTGTGTGGCAAACTCATTACAGGCTGCCGCATCTGGTTGAGGGCCATTAGGCTGCCTAGTATTCAGTAACTCATGAGTTATCTGAAATAGCTTCAACTGATTATTTTTTGATTGCTGGATTCTTGAAGTGAGGTGTGCCCTCCTTACAGATTTTAACCGGCTGGCATACTTGTTGAAGCATGCATGCTTTCACAACAGCCAGATTTCCAGCCGACAGACCTCTCTTCCACCTGCTCTCCATTCGTCTCCTTGGGCTTTTCAGATTTCAAAGCCCATTGGAAAACCAAGGTGAGGGTTGGGGTCGCAGCTGGAGAGGGCGCTTGGGAGCAATCATGTCTATTGCCCTGGTCACTTCAGAGTACCACTTGTCGACCAGAGCAGAGACAGGAGTGCTGGTCAGTTCATCTGGTAACCCTCCCAAGGCTGTCTGGAAACCAGTTGGAACCATAAGCCTGTGAGGGCAGACCATCCTGATAGGTCCTGTCTCCCCAGAAGGGGTGGAGCCAGAGTGACCTTGCACTGCAGCAGAAAGTGATCTGTCCATGACAGTGGGCTATTGGATAGATTGTCCACTACCGTATCACCCCCTTCTTTTTTATGAAAATTAGGTCAAGAGTGTGTCCAGCTACGTGCGTCAGACTCTTAACCCACTGGAACAGGTTCATGGATGTCATGGTGTCCATGAACGCTGCCGCCGGCCCCGACAACGCTGCCTCAGCATGGATGTTGAAATCGCCAAGAAGCAACAGTCTTGGCATTTTCAGCAGCACGGCTGAGACAAAGTCCGACAGCTTTGGGAGGAATAGTGCTGGGTCACGGGAAGACAGGTAAACCAGCACTAGCCCTACTCTGCCCCTAGTTCCCAAAACATACATGGAGACACTCCAGACCTCCCACTAAAAGTGCAGAGGATCTGCTCATTTTTGGTCACAATAGCAACTTCCCCTCCCCTCCCCTCTGCTCTACCCAGAACTTTCTTTTCAAACATGACTCCATCCAGATCTGCTCACAGAAGCACCTTGCTGGGCCTTACGTGGGGCGTGTTCCTGTTTTTAATGACAACTCTGGAAAAAGGGGCGTGGTGGCTCAAAGGGGCATGGTGGCTCAGGGGACTAAGGCTTCCGAAAACTGTCGGCTGCAAAGTCGGCAGCTTGGCGGTTCGAATCCCGGGTGCCACGCAGCGGAGTGAGCTCCCGCTGATAACCCCAGCTCCTGCCAACCTAGCAGTTCAAAAGCATGTAAATGCAAGTAGATAAATAGGTACTGTCGTAAAAAGCGGGAAGGTAAAACAGTGTTTCCTTGCAGCCATGCCGGCCACCTGGCCACGGACTTGCACAACACTGGCTCTTCGGCTTCAATATGGAGATGAGCACCGCCCCTAGAATCAGACACGACTAGCGTGCCAGCGCTTCCATTAAGGCGAACTAGGCAGTTGCCTAGGGCGCCAAAATGGAGAGAGGGCACTGGACAGCCTGCCGCCCCCCTGCCGCCCCCGCTGCTGGCCACCTCCACCTGTCCCCCCACCGCCCGCCAGCTGCCCATCACCGTCCGCCCATCGCTGCCCACCTCCCCCTGCCCCCCGCCTGTTGCCGCCCCCCCCGCACCCATCGCCGTCCCCCAGCATCCCTCGCCCCCCTCCCCCCACCGCCCGCCCGCCACCACTCTGCCCACCCCTGCCCCCCACTCCACCCCCTGCCCCGCCTGCCTGCTGCCCCCCACCCCGCCCCTCACCAAGGGCGCAAAAAAAACTAGCACCGGCCCTGCTAGCACGCATGTGCGGGGGGAACCTTTACCTTTACCTTTACCTGGAAGAAGTAGGTTAAGCCAAGAGACAGTGATTGGTAAAGATGGACTGCTGAGCTTCGGCTTTGCTACCTGCATGGAGATTTGAACCAACTCTGCCAAGGTCAAGGTAAGCAGGCACACTTCTCATCTGACAGGCATTCCAGCCAGGGAATTATTTATTATTATTTATTCGATTTAAAAGAGTACTCAGAGCAATTCCTCACGGCCTCAGCCCCGTGACATGCCAGCGCTGAGAATTCTGTTACTCTTGAAACTTCTTTCCTCTTCCTACATGTTTCAAACTGTGAGGATTTGTGGCTCATCTGGGCCTCTGTCACCTCAGCAGCTCAGAGGCCTGGCAGACAGCTCTGGTTTAAACACAACAAGCTAACAGATTGCTATTGAGTACAGGGAGGACGCAGTGCAAGGGAGGGAGAGTTAATCACGTTTAAGAGCATTAATTTCAAAGGCCTTGGATATCTTAAAGCCTATGCTGTATTTTGGCTGTCCTCCTTTAATCAGACACTTGGGGAATAGCGTGCCTGGCATTCTCTATAATGCAGAGCCCAATACAAGCCGGAAATCTATGGAATTTTACGAGAAGGGAAGCTATAGCCTTTGCAACTTTCTAATTCTTTCAGTGAAGCTTTTGAAAATGGATTTTAATGTCTGATCTTCAGAGACTGCAGGTGGAAAAGAAGGAGGGAGGAAATGTGTGCATAGGATATATTGTCATGAGTTTGATAGATGCATTAATAATATATGCTTTCATGCCCCAAGAGAGCTGATCAAAGTCGGCACTTTCAAGGCACACCTTTAGGTCTAGGCAACACAGTAAAATCTTCAAATCTCAGGGCAATGGATGGTGAGCAATACCAATCCTGTCACTGTTCAGCTTTTTCCAAAACAAAATTGAATTGAATTGAATGCAATATGAAATAGAACAGAACAAACTCTCTATTCTGTGTATCTCTATACAGCACCCTGCCCACAGCGGTTGGTGCTCCAGGCTTTAGAAGGTGCTGCCCCAAGTAGCAGGTGGATGCCCTCCTTCTCTTTACCACCCAAATGTCCCGGTTTAAAAAGCCATTAATAGCTCTGTTATTCAGGCAGGCATTCCAAAATATTCTGCCTGTGGACTCAGCTGAATTTATTCATCCCCCACTTTGACTAATTCTACTATTTTTAATGTTTTTATAACTGCATTTTAATGTACTTTGTCTGCCCTGTTTGGTGTGTAATTATTTCTTTCTGGTTTTGTCACAGTAGTATTTCAATTATTCTGTTGTGGGGTTTTGGTTGTAAATCACCCAGCGTGGCCCTCAGCCAGATGAGTAGTATAAAAATTAAGCAAGCAAGAACAAACAAAATAACAAATATAGCTGATGTAATAAATATTATTTATTAATAATTTATTTAAAATATTTCTATCCTGCCTTTCTCCCCAAAAGGACCCAAGGTGGTTAAATATTGAAAGGAACAGTGAGAAAGCATAAAGATTGGGGCAAATACTTGCCTATGTTTCCAGCACTACATTGATGCTGAAGTGTGTTTGTTTGCATTTCAAAGTAAACCAATAAGCACCATTTTAAAGAGAATCTTTTAGTCTATTTTGTCATGAAATTGTTCCTTAAGAAAATGCATGAAAATAATACAAACAAGCATTTCTTAAATAACCATTTAGAACTTAAGAATTTACTACTGGATTTCAGTCTATATTTTTATTTTGAACATATATGATGCAGACATTCTCAAAAGGAAAACCACTGCAAAAGGAAATTCTGAGATGTGGAAGGAACAGTAGTTTATGGAGTTCTATTCAAATATGAAATAATTAGGCCTGTGCAATAACTTTGTGTAGACAAAGTTTATCCACACAAAGGTATTGCAAGCTTTGTGTGTTTAAACATATCGGGAGGGGGAAAAACTTACTAATGCAACCCTCGTAAAAGCCATTCTGGGACCTTAGTTCCAGAGGATGCCACTCACCACAACCATAGCTAAAGACCCATACCTTATGGGTTTCTTTCAGCACCTTAGGCCATTGTTCACCTAATGGCCTATTGAGACTATTGTCTACCTAATGAGCCTATTCAGGCCATCCTTCATCATATGAGCCTATTCCAGACCAGGGTGACATGAGGTCAAAGTGAATTATAAAATGGAGGACTTGCAAGTAGCTTTCCTCAGACTGATGAAGCTGTTTGGATGAGCAGTGAAACGTTTCAATCTCTCAAGAAAAAAAAATCCAGTTGCCACGACTCAATTTCCAGATAAACTCACCTGGATGACTGAGCATCTTCACAGAGATACCTCAATGGAGATAAGCTATGAGAAACAGAGGGATTCCAAGATCCTCACTCAGGTGCAGCCTTTTACAGCCAAATAAGACACCCCCACCCATATCTCTTTCCATGTAATCTGAGTAGTAATATGTTCAATGCAATGAACTGCTACCATTATGTCTAGTTCAGTTTATTATTGGTGCTTGCTAAGGATTTACAGCCTTAGCAAGAATGAGGACTAAGACGTAAGTACAACCGATTTCAGCATCCAAGAGTTACTATCACTGATGTCTATACTTGGTTTGTGGCAAGACTTGCCAGGGAGGCATTAGTTTGAGTATGAGCTATTTAGTCAGCCAGCAGAAGTAATACTTGATGAATAAATTGTTAGAGCCAGAGGCAGAGTTTTTTCTTAAAACCAAACAGCTATATTACAAATGTACAAAGCATATCACAGCATCACAGAACTTCAATAAATTTCAACAAAGCATAGATGGGAAAAATCACATTAGTTCATGGGTACAAAATTCAATAGCACAACAGCATAACAGTACATAGGCAAAATATATAACAGAGAAACAAAGTGGTTGCCTTTAGTCATGGAAGACCCAATGAACAAACAGTGATTTACAGAGCATCTTTATACACATGTCTATCCAATCACAAATTTCCTGCGGAGCTTAGGGGTCATAAAGGCTCACATGAACATAAAAAGTGGAGGCGTATAACTTGCAAATTCCACTCTTCCTCTCTTTGAAGAGACATCCCTAAACTCATCTGCATCCAACAGAAATCTTTTCCATTTATTAGCCCAAACTCATCATGTTCGTTTGACTTAAGTCATGTTTGACTTAAGTCTAGACCTCTGGAACCATTCCACTTTTACAAAATTCAATAGCACAACAGCATAACACCTGCACTCCATTAGAAAAAAAACTATACACTTCTTACAGACTCCATTTTAAAATCAATTAAATACATATCAAGTACATATAGAACATCCTGTCTAATACATATATTTTATGTATTAAAATATATGAATGACAGAATCCGATGGTGCCACCTGCAGAGCAAACTTCACCATGATTTATGTGGTCAGGTATGCAAGTAGTGAAAACTGCTGACAATTTCACTATTCCCAGTCTCAAGCCATCTGTCATCTGCCAGGCGGCAAAGAGGAGGATTTGCTGAACATTTGGGATCAGCTCAAAGTATTTTGGCACCACAGGTGGGACATAATGTTGGCTTTTTCCCCTGCTTTTGCACCTTCCAAGTTGGCATCTCCCAGACCAACAAAACGAGTGGCATGCACCAGAAAAGATCATTCACTGGAGTGAAACCTTCTACTGGTTGACCCCATGCAGAGGCAGACTACAGTGTAATCATCATAGGAACCAGCTACAGTAACTGTCATGTTCACACATTACCAGTATGATCCCATATTAAATATTCCCTGCTATGAATTACAGTTGGAAAGCAAAGCAAAACAAAGTGTTCTGCTTATATACCACCCCATAATACTTCAAGCACTCTCCAGGCGGTTTACAATTTAATTATTCAGGCTACACATTGCCCCCCCCCCAGCAAGCTGGGTGCTCATTTTACCAACCTTGGAAGGATAGAAGTCTGAATCAACCATGAGCCTGCTGCCTGGGATTGAACCCCAGGGCATGAGCACAGTTTTTAGCTGCAGTACAGGCATTTAACCACTGCATCACAAGGCTCCTAAATGCTGACAATCAATAATAAACTTAATGTTGTGCAATACAGTGGTATCCTCGCTGTAGAAAAGGGTGGTGAACAAGGTTAAGCAAGATTATCATGCTGTTGTTTTTTAATTGCCCTCTTCAGTGTACAGAGTGTTACTCAGAAATGTAGAAAGTGAGGTCTTAGTTGCCATTCATTTCCACACTAAGAAAAGTTCCACCATAGTATTTTTCACCAGGCCACTGCCAAGAATATATTGAAATTACCTAACAAGAAAAAAACACCTTACCAAGCCAAGCCAAAAAAACAACCCAACAACAAAAAAACAAGGCAATCTTAAAACTGACAAGTTCTGTGCAACTCAAAAACTAGCATATTAGAACTGGAAACACTGGCTGGTCTTGTCAGTTGCTGAATACAAAGATATTGCAATGGGAACTGTTCAACAACCCTACCAATAACAAGTCTACATTGGAATTAGGAATTACTTTTCCATTCTTAGCTTCCTCCCTTACCATTTGTCAAAGCCACCTACTTTGGGCTGCTGATTTGAAACTGACCGGGAAAAAATGCTCATTATTTACGAACCCTGTACCCTACCCTGCTGCTGTACTCTCAACAAGGAAAGTGATTCTTTGTCATAAATTTAGATATGAATTAGCTCCATCTTCATTGTTGATTTGAGTCAACCCATTTCTTCTTTGGTCTTTCTCTTTTAACTTCCTAATTATCTTATTTTTATTTTTTTGACACCTCAGCAACCCCTACTGCTGCTGGGGGTGCTGGTACTACTATTTATTTATTTATTTATTTATTTATTTATTTATTTATTTTAGCGTATTTAAACCCTCCTCCATCCTGTCACTCCCTCCTTGGAACTTAGAGGAGTAGCGGCAACGCTCCCAGAAAGCACAGAGTGGTGGAGAGGGGTGGAGTATAACTCCTAACCTCTGGCTCAGCTGTCAGGTATCAGCTTAACAGTCACACTTTCCCCATTGTTTGTTCTGACAGTCCTGGGGCATCTCCCAAAAGGGGTTTTGTTTGAGATTGTTTTAGTGCAAGGAGTTTAAATGTCAAAGCTTCCGTTTGGCCTTTCATTCAGAAAAGAGATGCAGCCATTTCCATATTGTTGACTGAGCAAAAGGCTCTCTGAGTATGATAAGGTTTGCTTTTCGGAGCCCAAGGCTCTGAGCCACTTAAATGGATGCTTATGGGTACACCAGAGAGAGTGCTTCTTCATACACAAAGCTTGGAAATGTTACAGCTCTCAATGATTTAAAATGTTACACTAAAATACAATAAATTATAAGGTTAAAAAAACTGATCACATACCGTAATAGTAATTAAAAGGTTGTCTAACATTTGAAAAGCTCTAAAGCGTATGTAAAAGGAACATATGCCCAACATCCAGAAGGGATTAATCATGCACAATTTATATATTAAAAGTCTGTATAACAAGGCAAGCTTTTAACTTTCATTTTAAGTGGTCCAAACTAACCTCTCTTGTAACACACTGAGCTACCTTTTCATTATATCTGGTAGAATCCAAAACACACCTTGGTTTTATATCTGGTTTTAATATTTGTATTCTATATTTATATTCTATATTGCATAACAAGTGAAAATGGATACAACACTTAGAACCAAACCTTTGTTATCAATTCATGTACAAGAGACGTCAAAGATATTCTGCATATAGGATCAAGATGTGCATGAGAACACAGCAATGATATAATAATTACTTGACAGATGTGTCAAAATTGATTATACAGTAGGAAAGTGTTTGAGCAAAGAGAATAATCTCTGTTTTAGAAATCATTCCTCCGTATGAAGTTGAGGAACTTGAATGATATTGGTCAATGTTTCTAGCTGGTGAATTTGCTGTGCAAGGAATCCCAGTCATCTATTGTAACTTAATTGTTTGTTGTTGTATTTGTTGCTTCAACTCTTCCTCTTTGAGTTGTGAGAAATTTCAGTAGCTCACCAATAACCATGTCCACATCTCCTAAATTTCTTGATTCTTCGGGGGGGGGGGTGTCTTCCTTTCTCATACTACCAAGCAGAACAAAGAATTCAAGAGAACTCTAAATATTACACATTATGGCATTTTTGTTCTTTCTACTGAAGGTATTGCCCAGTTACGGTTTACAGCCTGAATTTGAACTAGTTTCCTGAAAGCTTGCTGGCACCGAGCAATATTTGTACTTATTTATACTTAAACATAGTTTGAGGATATGTAGAATGAATGGAAAATGAATCCCAGTGGCTCCAGCATCTTCGGGAACTTTCCAGTTAAAGGCTCTAGTCCTGAGCCTACAGTAGCTCTGAGTCAGTCACGAATTACAGACTTCTACATCAACCCATTCCACCACTAAGAAGAGAGGAAACCACCAGAGTAATCTATTGCCTACTCAAAAGACAGTGATAGATCACACAGGGGTGGCTAGTTGTCCAACAGGACAGGACTCCTGCACTGCTAATCACTGTGCAGAACGAGAAACTTTTCATTGGTATGACTTAACAGTGCAACATAACCTAGAGTTCTATCCAAATAAGGACCAGTGGCTCCAAACCTTCTTACTTATTCTGGCTATTTCACAGTCTGAGTCAGTGGGCTAGGCAGGCTCCCCCAACAGTCATTGTTTTAGCAGAAGTGGGCATATTCTCTTTATGGGACTACAAATCCCATAATTCCCCATACCGGGAGCTCCAGCTGACAGAGCCATGCCTTCAGACACTTAAGTGCGACTTGGTAAAAGGCCTAGCTGGGCAGGTTGTTTCAAGGCCTCATACGGGCTTAGCTCTGCCTAGCTGCCTGTGCAGGAAGAAAACAATTCCCCTGCTAGCTGTGAGCTTCCTTCCTGAAACTAGGACTGAGCTAGGCCTAAGGTAAGCTCTGAAGGCTTCCCAGGTGAACCAGCTAATTGGGGCCTCTGTGGATAAACCAAGTGAGTGTGGGATAGACAGCCAACACCACTACTGCTTCTATTGGGCAAAATCCTGTTGCATAAAGTAGTGCCACCATAAACAGGATCCAGTGGTGGGTTTCCCCCACCCTTCTACTATTAAAGCTTCTCCCTTGTCCAGGCTCTGGGGATTGGTAAGGAGTGGATGAAGTGTTAAGTCCATTAAAATTAAATATTTCCAGCACCGGATCTGGTTTACATGGGAGAATATTATGCCAACGGGATTCTTCCCAGTGCCAGTACAGACAAAGCCTCTGGGAAGAAGGTGTTGAGACCAGGAATTAATAAAAACAGATTCAAGTGAACCAAAGTGATGCCATGTTGATCCCTCTGTATGCCTTGTATCTGTACCTTATTGTGCTTTTTAAGCTATCTCAAACTGTTTCAACTTTACTGGAATGTCTGTGCCTTGGCAAGAGAGAAAGAAGAGACTGTGTTATGTGTTCAAGGACATCAATGGGGGGTGCAAGGAGAATGGGTTAGGTGGATGTCTCTAACAAAGAGTTACAGCTTGCCTAAAGAATGTCGTTCATTGGGGAGGGGCCTCTCATGCTTTCTGTACTTAAATTTGTACCCTGCCTCTGCTAGTTGCGATTTTTTCCTTCTGCTTCAGGGGGAAAGGTCGCTCCCCTTCCTTTATCCAGCTGAATAAATGAAGGGTGATTTGGATCTCTGCTTGTCTCAGGATTTTTTGGCTAAGTTTTTCTGATACAAGAAAAAGTTTGGGATTAGCCTGAACTCAACAAAGGAGCATAATAGACTGCAATGACTGCTCCTGAGAGGCCTCGCCTTTGAAAATTTGTTTGAGATGGTTTTATTCCCCTGGAGAAATTCAGCGGAATTGTTCTCCATCTCCTCTTTTCTGCTCACGAAGCAGGTGGAAAGTTTCAAGAGGCCATTTGTGAATTGCTACATTCTTAATACCTTAATATTATGACATCTTACTCGGCCAATCCTAAAAATAGCTAACAAATTTTGCATAATTTCCCCTCAGAAAGCCAATCATTGTCCACAGCAGTACGTTGATGCTTGTTATTTTACTTCCTTACAATGGGTAGTACAGTTAAAAGTACCTTGACTGATGACTACCTCCACATTCCATCAGGTTTTCGTGCCATTCCAAAATTTTGGGAGACATTCCATCTTTCACCAACCTGATAACTCTATAAAAGAAGACTTCTGCTGAGAAGGCACAAAACTGAGCCACAAATCTCTGCTTTTCAGTCCCAAATGGGCAGAGACAAGTGTGGTGGCTGTGATGAATGGGTGAATTTTATAGATCTTCAGAAATGCACTCTTGTTATGTTGGTGGCATTGCAAAAAACTTCATAACCAGCCTGATTCAAGTTAGACTCGAGTCTCTGCAGCGTAAAAGGCTTGGCTGGATTTTTATGTAGCAAAATATTGAGAAGTGCATATGTATGCAACCCAGAAGGATTATTATACACATTTTTGCTAGCCCTACATTTTTTTATTTATCTTGTGAGTTTTGAAAAGAAAAATACAAAGTTTGACTCTTGAAGTTGCCTACGTAATGACAAAGAAAATGATGACATGTTATGATGATAAGTGCTCAGGACATGCTGAATTATAGACATTTATGGTCCTATAAATTTCTGTTGTTCCAAGAAGTGAAGAGATAATAAAATGGAAATAGAATTACAGTGTCAAAATAAATCTCCTGTGCCTTGCCTTGAAAAACCCCATCATTTTACAAAAGAATATAGAAGAAAATTAACATAAGTGGCTAGACAGTCATTAAAATGGAAATTTAGGTAGAAATGGTCAGTGTATTCCATTTACGATGACTGCTTGCTCCACATCCTGAACATATATTGCCCTAAATGAGCTGCTTTCCAACTGTCCTTAAATAAAACTGATATGGTATAAGATCTTGGCAAAACACAAGTCAAAAATTACTTCCTTCAGAGATAATAATGATAATAATAGTACAGTAATGGTTACATTTATTGTGTGCTCAATATGATTTGCATGATCTCTGCAATCCTTGCAACAACTACTTGTGGATATGTATTCATTATTATTCCTTTGTGGATAGCTGGCTGAGCCTGTGCCATACAGTGGCTTATCTACGGTGACCCATTAGCTGAGATTGTATCTGACCTGGAGTCCTAACGCTTTGCAGCTAAAAGCCACGGCAGTAGTAGGGAAAGGGGTGCTCCTGTCAAAGGGGCAATAAAACCATCAAACACCGGAAGTCCCGCCCCCTTACCGGAAGTCCCGCCCCTTACCGGATGTCCCTCCCCCTTACCGGAAGTCCCTACCTTCCGCCCCGCCCCCTTACCCGGAACCGGAACCTTCCTGGGCCCTTTGACCTGGAAGTGACGTCCTCTTCCGCCTGACCCGGATGGGGAGCCTTGCCCCCCCCCCGACACGTCACGGGGTCCCCCTACCCCACCCCGCAGGCATGCCCGGGCATGCCTGCCCCTAGGGCGCTGCCGCTGGCTATGTGTTGCCTGGGCCTGTCTTGCTGCGTGTGCGCATGCCTGAGAGGCCTTTATAAGAAGAGGGGAGTGTTCTGCGGTGCCCGCCGCCGCCTTTTCCGCTGTTCCTCGAACCGACTGGCCCATGGTCGCCGTCCCGTTTATGTGGAGAAAGATGGCGTCTTCAAGCAAGATCGGGTTTTCCTCCAGCTTGCCGAAAGACACCCCGGACTCACCGCCGAAAGCAGAGAGCGTGGACTCCCCTCCGAAGCCCGAGAGCCCGGACTCTCCGCCAAAATCCTGGACCCCGAAGATAGAGAGGCAGCGGTTGAAACCGAAAAGGCGCCTGCACCCCCACATGCACCACGGGCCTATGGGATTTTCCATGCCCCTCTGCCCCCTAAACACCCCATCGCGGAAGCCCAGCTCTGCGCCCAAAAAGCCGCCCAAGCCTGCCCTTCACGCTGAGGAGACCCTGTTTTGGTCCGATTCAGATGATGGTAATGACCATGGAAGTCCACCACCGAAGAGAAGGGTCTTAAGGCGTTATGTTAGCTCAGATTCTGACAGCGACCTTACAAGCGGCTCTAACATGGAGAATGCTGCCCCTGATACGGAGGAATTTCTAAACACGGTAAGACCCTGTTTTAAATCTAAGTTCATATTGTGATACTGTGTCTTGTGGCAAGGCTGCAGGTGTTGTGCGGCTTTAGAGTTTGGGGTGTGCTATGTATCTAATTACGTTGAAGTTTCCTTTTATAATTAAAACCAGCCAATATTTATGTTTTACAGGCCAAAGATTTGCCCCCAAAGGTAACCCCAAAATCCCCGCGACGCAAGAGAAGGGGTGCTCCTGTCAAAGGGGCAATAAAACCATCAAACACCGGAAGTCCCGCCCCCTTACCGGAAGTCCCGCCCCTTACCGGAAGTCCCTCCCCCTTACCGGAAGTCCCTACCTTCCGCCCCGCCCCCCTTACCCGGAACCGGAACCTTCCTGGGCCCTTTGACCTGGAAGTGACGTCCTCTTCCGCCTGACCCGGATGGGAAGCCTTGCCCCCTCCCCCCGACACGTCACGGGGTCCCCCTATCCCACCCCGCAGGCATGCCCGGGCATGCCTGCCCCTAGGGCGCTGGCGCTGGCTATGTGTTGCCTGGGCCTGTCTTGCTGCGTGTGCGCATGCCTGAGAGACCTTTATAAGAAGAGGGGAGTGTTCTGGGGTGCCCGCCGCCGCCTTTTCCGCTTTTCCTGAAACCGACTGGCCCATGGTCCCCGCCGTCCCGTTTATGTGGAGAAAGATGGCGTCTTCAAGCAAGATCGGGTTTTCCTCCAGCTTGCCGAAAGACACCCCGGACTCGCCGCCGAAAGCAGAGAGCGTGGACTCCCCTCCGAAGCCCGAGAGCCCGGATTCTCCGCCAAAATCCTGGACCCCGAAGATAGAGAGGCAGCGGTTGAAACCGAAAAGGCGCCTGCACCCCCACATGCACCACGGGCCTATGGGATTTTCCATGCCCCTCTGCCCCCTAAACACCCCATCGCGGAAGCCCAGCTCTGCGCCCAAAAAGCCGCCCAAGCCTGCCCTTCACGCTGAGGAGACCCTGTTTTGGTCCGATCTTGAGTGTGATTGTCCTCATGGAGTAAGAGCAGGATGGCAGAAACCAAAAGAGAAATCACGGAGTGAATGCTCAGATGGTTCCGAACCTGGGGCTCTAGAGGAGCCACAAGAGGATATTTGGACTTCTGCAGATGAGGGTTATGAGAGCGGTTCAGCGGCCGAGGTGAGTTTTTTCATTAAATTGTTTATAACTCTCGTTCGGGGCTGTGGGGGGGGGCTGCAAAATTTAAAACTAAGAGGCTGTTTAATGCTCTCTCAACAGGACACTCTGCTGGAGAAAAAGAATCTGCCGAGAAGTCATAGCATGTGAAAAAAAAAAAAAATTCTGACGCTTCAAGTGGTTTCAACATATACTCTGAGAATATAACAGCTTATTCAATAATGTCTGTCTTTATGTTTAAACTTAGAAAATAGCCTTTTCCGTCCTATTATTTGCAAATATTAAACACATTATAAGTCTGGTAAAGTCTTGAAATCTTAAAAATGCTCCAGCCTTATTCTCTTGTGAATAAAGTTTATTTAACCCCCCTAATCTGTGCTCATATGTCTGTGGGCTGCTAAGATGCCTGACCACGGGGATGTTCTAAAAAATATATATTATACACCGGATTCTGTAGGAAGTTTTGGAGGTGTGACCCCTCTATTTAGTGAGGCAAAAAAGCGTATCAAATCATTAAGGGTCAAGGATGTTTCTCGATGGCTTTCTGATCAGGATGCCTATACACTCCATAAGCCCGCCCGAATACATTTTAAAAGAAACAAGACTATTGTCTCAGGAGTCGATGCACAATGGCAGGCGGATTTGGTAGATATGCAGCAATTTTCAGAGTACAACAGGGGCTACAAGTACATATTAACATGCATTGATATTTTATCTAAATATGCCTGGGCTGTGGCTCTCAAAGACAAGACGGGGCGGGAGGTGTCCAAAGCTTTAGCGGCCATTTTCAAACAAAACCATAGACTTCCCGAGAAGCTTCAAACAGATCGAGGGTTAGAGTTCCTAAATAAGCCTGTAAGCCTGCTGTTAAAGAAACATGGGATACACCACTTTGTCACCAATAATGAGGTCAAGGCTGGTGTTGTGGAAAGGTTTAACAGAACTTTAAAAACAAAAATGTGGCGGTATTTCACAGCCAATAATACGTACAAATATATGGATGTATTACCTCAGCTCCTAAGAAGCTATAATCACAGCATGCACAGAACTATCAAGGCTAGGCCTGTAGATGTGACCCCTCACAACTCTTTGGCCATCTGGAAAACAATCTATGGGACCTCTGCTAAAACGAAAGAGGAGAGGCCGCTGTTCAGAAAAGGAGACCATGTCAGGGTTTCAAAAATAAAGGGGGTGTTCGATAAGGGTTATGAACAGAATTTTACTACAGAGATATTTATAGTGGATCAGGTTATCAAAAAAGCAAAGAGACCCGTATACCTGTTAACAGATTACCATGGTGATGCTATTGTGGGGACATTCTATCCCGAAGAACTACAAAAAGTGAACCCCCGAGAAGACCGGGTGTATAGAATTGAAAAGGTATTGGCCACAAAAGGCCGTGGCTCAAGAAAACTTCACTTAGTGAAATGGAAAGGTTGGCCCAGTAAGTTCAACAGTTGGGTGGCTGCCTCTGAAATTTGTGACCCTGTATAAAAGAGTTGGAAATGGGAGATAACGGATTTTACATCACACTCCCCAGCAATGCATGCAAGGAAATATTTCCTCAAAATACAAATGCTAATTTTACAACACTGCTACCACAACCCTTAGATCTGAGCGGTGCATGGGAAGTTGGTCTGGCTGAAATTCAGTACCCCCGCAGCTGGTACACACTGACTGAAAATGCCATGTTTTACATTTATCAGGATGCAACTAAATGGGGCTTTCTACTACACAGAGGTTATTACAAGAGCATTCAATCTGTTTTGGATGAAATGAATGACAATATAAAAGTAGCCATAGATCCGCCTAAAATACGTTTTGTCTACGACCCTGTAAAGGGTAAAGTTAGATTCATAGGGGAAAACACATACAAATTCTCAGCCACTGGGGGGTTAGCCCACCTATTGGGCCTACCACCCGATGTTCCTGTCGATAAAATAGACCACGCTGCAGACATTACCGGAGGGGTGAGCGCAATGTACCTGTATACGGATATCATAGAGCACCAAATTGTAGGAGACAGCTCTGTACCCCTGTTACGGTGCATACCCGTCAGAGGAGAAACTTATGAATGTGTCACCATAACTTACGATAAGCCGCATTATATGTTAATGAACAAGAGCCACATCAACACAATAAGCATTGAAATAAAGACCGACCAGAACCAACACGTGCCATTCAACTGGGGGAAAGTTGTCGTGAGGTTACACGTTCGACCCAGAAGAGGTTATTTTTAGAGCGTGCAAAAGAGAGCTGCATGATCCAAAAATGGTTGTCGTTAAAGATTATGGAAATGTAGATGCCTATAGGGCCTACTACAAAGCCCAGGCAGGCCGTGGTCTACCTGGTTTCCATGGAGCTGTAAACATGTATGGAGCAGGTCTGGGGGGCATTTTTCGTGGACTTTTCAGAAGGGCTGTTCCTCTTTTGAGGAGGGGGTTTCAGATTATTAAACCTCATGTTAAGACAGCCATGCACAACATAGCTGGAGACGTAGTGAGTCATGTTATGAAAAAGGTGAGAACCCAAGAAGGTTCGGGTCTCATGTACCTAAAAAGAAGGGGAGGAGTTAAACGAAAAGCATCTCACCAACATATTGGAGCACCTCAGCCCCTAAAAAGAAGGGGTATCCGTGGTAGAAAAAAATTCAGAAGCTTCAGGTCAGGAAGAGGAGAGGAGGCCGCAAAACAAAGATACTAAAACACAGCGGAAGAGACATATTTTAAAATGGCATTCATTCATAACTCCTCTGAAGAATGTACCAAATCCGAGCTGGATCTTTTTCAAATATCACCAACACAAACCTGCGTGGAAAGCAGTATGTACGTTGAAGTCCCGCCTCTGTCAGCCCTAAGCCCTAATGCACCTGTGGAATTCTATATAACAGGGGCGAGTGAATTTTATTTAGACCTCAGTCATTCGCTTCTTTTTCTGTGTTGCAAAATAACAAAAGCAGATGGTTCAAACATGGCTGATGCCGCCAAAACGGGGTTGGTCAATTACCCCATTGCCTCGCTGTTTAGCCAGCTGGATGTTACCCTCGGCGATAGGCTGATCAGTCAGAGTCACAACTGTTATCCCTACCGAGCCATTTTAGAACTGCTTCTGAACTACAGCACCGATGCCTTGAGTACACAATTTGCAGCAGGTGGTTTTTATAAAGATGCCTATCAAACGATGGAATCTACAAGCCTAGCCGCTGGTGAGGGAAACTGGGGCTTTAAATCTAGAGCACATCAGACAGCAGGTAGCCGGACCTGGGATCTCATGGGGCCATTACACAGCGATATATTTTTCCAGGACAAAATGCTGCTGAATGGTGTAGATGTGAAGATCAAACTCACACGCAGCAAGGATGCGTTCTGTTTGATGAGTGGAGATGACAATGCAAATTATACAGTACATATTTTAAATGCAGCTTTGTTTGTTAAAAGAGTGAAAGTATCCCCCGGTGTGCGTCTAGGGCACACTGAAGCGCTTCTTACCTCTAATGCAAAGTATCCTGTTGAGCGGATTGGAATGAAAGTTTTCAGCATAGCTGCTGGGAGTCTTGTCTGCAACCAAGAAAATCTTTTTTTGGGGCAACTGCCTAAGAAACTGGTCATAGGCTTTGTTGACAATGAGGCATTCAGCGGTCAATACACACGAAACCCCTTCAACTTTAAACACTACAACGTCAATTTTGTAGCGTTGTATGTGGATGGAGTTCAGACCCCATCAAAGCCTCTACAGCCTAATTTTCGAGACAACCTATGTGTGTGCGGGAATACATGCAATTGGCCAAAGCCACGGGGAGAAGCATGAAAGATTTGGACATAGCTATTAACCGTCACGAATTTTTGCAGGGGTACACACTGTATGTTTTTGACCTCACCCCTGATCAGGCCTGCTCTGATCACTATTCTCTGATCAGAACAGGTAACCTCAGAGCCGAGATCCGCTTTGCTGTACCCCTTCCCAACACTATTAATATGATTTTATATGGGGTATTTGACAACGTGATTGAAATTAATCACAGCAGAAACGTCCTCTTTGATTACATGTGAAGATGAACACAGTCCAGATATTGAATTTATTACATAAAAACAAATACTTTGCAGGTGTTTATCCCAGTGATATGCTACCCCGGGGGGTTATTACCAAGCGGCCAGCTGGGATCGTGGTCAACACCCATCCTCACACACTGCCTGGCGAACACTGGCTGGCTATCTATCTACCAGTACATGGCCCCGCGGAGTTTTTTGATTCATATGGAGCAGCCCCAAATAATCCGCTATTTCCTGAAGACATCTATGACTTTTTAATGAGGCAGACCAATGAGATAACATACCAAAGGAGTCAGTTGCAGCATCCCTTAGCTGCCACCTGCGGCTATCACTGTGTCTTCTTTTTACAGAACAGAACAAAAGGCTTCTCTTTTCCAAAAATATTAAAAATGTACACTGGCGATTCATTGGGCAATGATACGATGGTAGTCAGCTTTGTCAAGAAGCTTAGAAAAACTAAACACAGGTGCCCCCTTTTCAATCCTGTTCAGGCCTGCCTGCCACCGTGCAATCCATGATGTAATTCTTTTCCTAAATAAAAGGCTGTTATACAAAATAATCTGTTTTGGTTTTTATTGTGATGATATTAAAAAGGGGACTATCTTGAAAAAATATTGCAGAGGTACACGTTGAAATTAAACGACTTTAATTATAGGTAAAATACAGAAATTCATTGTTTTCAAGGTAAAGCAAGAAGCGTATGTTTTAGCTGATTTTGCATGGTGCAGTTCTAATAATTAACTTAGATGCAAACACCAGCTCTAGGGCCCTCTTGAAAAAATATTGCAGAGGTACACGTGGAAATTAAATGACTTTAATTATAGATAAAATACAGAAACCCAATGTTTTCAAGGTAGAGCAAGAATCGTGTGTTTTAGCTGATTCTTGCCTGGTGTTAGCCCTGCTGGTTTCCTTGAAATGATTCTCTTAAAAAATACAGAAACTCTTTGTTTTTCAGTTACATCAATGAATGTGTGTTTTAGCTGATTCTTGCCTGGTGTTAGCCCTGCTGTTTCCTTGAAATGATTCTCTTAAAAAATACAGAAACTCATTGTTTTTCAGTTACATCAATGAATGTGTGTTTTAGCTGATTCTTGCCTGGTGTTAGCCCTGCTGGTTTCCTTGAAATGATTCTCTTAAAAAAATACAGAAACTCATTGTTTTTCAGTTACATCAATGAATGTGTGTTTTAGCTGATTCTTGCCTGGTAGCAGTGTGACTATTAACCCATCCGCAAACATCAACTCTTGGCCATTGTTACAATATCTCACAGAAACTGTCTGTCAGCAAGGTGCATGTATGAAAAGTTGGCTAGCAGCCCCACCTCATGCCCAAAATGTGTTACAAGACTGTTATTCTCCAATGCTTGATATTGAGGACAATAAATTCATTGTATGGCTAGAATTAAATAACAACAACAACTTTATTGTTTAGCCGTTCGGGCCATATCAAGTACTAAAACTACGTAAGTCCAGAAAGATACAAAAAATACAAGTTGTGACTGAACAGTTTTCAAAGTTAGGGTGGCCAAAACAAAATGTTATCATTCAAGAGTCAGCGTCGCCCCTACAGTAAATGCCAATTTGATCAATATAGGAAGATCTTACTCTGGCTGCCTTACATATGAAATTGGCGACACCATGCACAACCTGCATGTTTGAGCTTTGAAGTAAAAAGGCGAGCTGAAAGTTCACATTCCAATGGGCAATTTTGGCCATCATTTTTGATAAATAAGACTGTCTGAGGGCTGTATATAAGTCACAATCAAATAAAATATGGGCAATATCTTCTATAGCGGGGGCGCTGTAGATATATGTTCTCTCGTGGTAGGTAGATTTTGAAAACGGCCAAATTTATTCATAGATTCCAAGAATTCGAATCTTAATCTTGTATAGGCTCTCCTCAAAGAATAAGGTAAACTAATTGTTAGATACTTCTCGCACTTGAATACCAGTTTGTTTTTAGATAGCCAGCTTAGGGCTCTGTTTTTGGAGAGGAGCTCCATATCCTGTTGTGCACTAACATCCAGAGCTCTTTGTTTAAAGGTAATTTTGGCCTGTTGACCACTGACAAGCAGGCTCTGGGTTGAGAGCCCAAAATGTGCGATAATGATACCAATTTGTCTGGCCCAGGAATTGGGGATGACAGCCTGTTCAATTAGGCATATCTTGGGAAGACTATCAGTACCCATTGACTGGACCTTCAACCAGAAGGAAAAATCTCTAGATACTGTGAGACTGGAAATAGAAAAAAATTCCTGTTTCGGCCCTGACTGCATAAGTAGCCGTGTTTTTATCTGACCCAAGTAGAAAATATTACAGCCTAAAAGAGTTTTTGAAAGCTGCATAAATGTCTGTGAATTTATTGAATAAATGCTGTTACACATATCATTCTCTTTTGTATTTTATTGCAATGATTTTTAAAAGTTAGCCAGGGTGGTTTCTTGAATTGTATGTCTTGAAAAAAAAAAAATACAGAAACTCATTGTTGCTTGATGTGGGCTATTTCAAAATATTTACACTGATACCAGGCAGATCCTCTAATCAGAGTTTCGCCATCATTACAAGCAGCTCTTACCCATTGGGGGCTCCTCTTAAAAATTAACCAATGAAATACAGACTTTGTACAAATATCACCCCCTGGTTGTGGTTGGAAGTATACCCCATTGAGGAGCCTCAGATCTATGCAGCATATTCCAACTTGCAAAGCTGTGACAAGGGTGAGTTTTCGCATTTGCTTTATGTGGAGATATGTGCGGTTTTAGAAATCTGTTGATAGGTGTGTTAATTATGGTTATTCTTTTGAAAATCTTGTTTAGAAGGCATTTAATTATGGATCATAGGAATTAATTGGATATATTTCCAAATCTAGGTAGTTTTTAAATGTTTAAATCTTGGACCAGTTGAAATGTGTCTCAACATTAATGAGACTACATGCGTTTCATATGGTTCAAAACTTTTATTCTGTGATTATAAGCTTACAGCATTTAGAGATTTGTTAAAATACTTTATAAAAGAGGTTGATCATAAGTTTTCTCAGAAAATTAGTTGCTGGATGTTTCCTGTTGTGGGTATCTAATATTGCTGCCAGCCCATTTTCCTGCATGAGAAAAGGGGGTGGGGGAAGACTGTGTCAAAATACTATTTCAATACTTTGTAAGAGAATCATGGGGGGGGGGTAATTTTCTTTCAAATATACTTACCCAAGATTCCAGATTCCAAAGCCAGGTTTTATGGGTTGTTAAAAATTCAGTCACGCATTGTACCATTTGGCTGACATCGTTTTTAGACAAAACACCGTGGGTTTGTTGAAATTGTTTTAACAAGCAGGCAGCGTACATTATTAATGCTAATATGCGCCCCCAATTCATCTGATTATCAGAAACTGTGACTGCAGCAGTCTTCATAAACAGGCTGCATGTTTCACTAATATTGCGCAGCTGTAACTCCTGCAAATAACTGTGAATCTTGCTTTCAAAGTTGGGCTGTATAGAGGCAACAATTCTTTCTAAAATATTATTCAGGCTTTCGGTCAGAGGATGCATTTGATGATGGGGTGTCTGTTTCTCATTTTCTGATAAATAGCTGCAGCAAGCATGCATTAGGTATTTGCTGAGTACAGAATGGGTGATGCCTGCCATCCTGTGTCTTAAGCGTGTGCACAGTCATGTTGTAACTTGCAAACCTTTTTCAGGTCGCCCCCCCCCCCCCGCCCGCGCCTGTTCTGCCAATGAAACCCCTAAAATTGGGACTCGCACCACCCCCTGGAAAAGATTTAGGTCAGTTATGCCTCTCACAAAAATGGTTTTAAATAAAATGTCATTGCAATATATTTTGGGGGGGTGGGGATCATGTGTTGTTTGCATATTAAATGGGACCTGTGATTTTTAGTGGCATATTTTTATGTTTTAGATAAATATTTAGCGGATGACTTTGTTGATGCCTCTCCAATGAAGGGATCCTCAAAAAAAGGTACTATTTCACAACCTCCTTATAAATTCTGCTTTGGCAATAAGCTTAGGGTGGGTGGGGGTATTTCTGACACACCCCTGTAAAAATATTTGTAATATTTCAGGCACTGATCCCCATTCGAGCACAACAAAAGAAGATTTTATGAAAATGCCCTTGACAATGTCCTCAAAAGGTGTGTAGTTCCCCATTAAATATATTCTGGTATGGCATATTAAATGGGACCTGTGATTTTTAGTGGCATATTTTTATGTTTTAGATAAATATTTAGCGGATGGCTTTGTTGATGCCTCTCCAATGAAGGGATCCTCAAAAAAAGGTACTATTTCACAACCTCCTTATAAATTCTGCTTTGGCAATAAGCTTAGGGTGGGTGGGGGTATTTCTGACACACCCCCTGTAAAAATATTTGTAATATTTCAGGCAATGATCCCCATTCGAGCACAACAAAAGAAGATTTCAGGAAAATGCCCTCGCCTCAGCCCTTGACAATGTCCTCAAAAGGTGTGTAGTTCCCCCTTTTAATATTCTGGTATGGCAGTAAATACAAGAGGGCACAAAATCCTTTGTTATACTACAGACTACAACAATAAATTTCATTGTTATATTTCAGACAACAATGAAACTGTTCATCCTCATCCTGCGGTGGTCAACCCAGGCAGCATGAAACGGAAAAGTTCAGGTGAGTGTGTGTGTGTGTGTGTGTGTGTGTGTGTGTGTGTGTGTGTGTGTGTGTGTGTGTGTGTGTGTGTGTGTGTGTGTGTGTGTGTAAAGAGTCTCAGAAGCAGTTAGTGGGTTGAGAAAACTAGAGATATTGATTATTGCTGTCGTATCATTTATTTTAGGAAGTATAAAAGAACCAGCATGCAAAAGGGCATGCAAATCCCATTTTCCTGACCCACCAATACCGGATGTCCCTGTGGAAAGGAGCAACTCTCCAGGCAGCTCTACGATGGCTGCTCCATTTCATCCAGCTAACAACAGCCATGACACTGATTCAACAAAAACCAAAAACCATTATAAGGTTTTAGAAAGTATGCTTGGCTTTGTTAAATACACTTCATATTCTCTCATGGAGCTTTCGCGATATGCTAAAAGTCTTGAGCAACACATGTCAGCCATGAATGATTGTGATTCTATTAAAACCATGGAAGGTTATCATGTTGAATCTGTATGCATGTATTATCAAAGAGGGCGGGGTTATAGCTATTTTAAGAAAAGAACCCTGAAAAAGAAAAAAGTCTTGGCCAGAGGGGATCAGTCTTGTAGGGTTATAGCTAGCAAACTGCTGAGAAATGCTAAAAAGTTTTTTTCACGTCGCAAAAAGCGTTCCAGGCCTGCTACACACCATAACCCCACAAATGTTCAGCAGCCCTGTTCTATAGAGACCTCACAGCACCCAGAGGTAAATGTTGGTGAATCTCCACAGCCCTGTTCTCTAGAGACCTCACAGCATCCAGAGGTTGAGGTTGGTGAATCTTCACAGCCCTGTTCTCTAGAAACCTCACAGCATCCAGAGGTTGAGGTTGGTGAATCTTCACAGCCTTGTTCTCTAGAAACCTCACAGCATCCAGAGGTTGAGGTTGGTGAATCTTCACAGCCCTGTTCTCTAGAGACCTCACAGCATCCAGAGGTTGAGGTTGGTGAATCTTCACAGCCCTGTTCTCTAGAGACCTCACAGCATCCAGAGGTTGAGGTTGGTGAATCTTCACAGCCCTGTTCTCTAGAGACCTCACAGCATCCAGAGGTTGAGGTTGGTGAATCTTCACAGCCCTGTTCTCTAGAGACCTCACAGCATCCAGAGGTTGAGGTTGGTGAATCTTCACAGCCCTGTTCTCTAGAGACCTCACAGCATCCAGAGGTTGAGGTTGGTGAATCTCCAGATTCTGTAAATGACAATGCATCATCTGGTCAGCAAGCTCCCCCTGTTTATGCTGAAATTTTGAGAACATGGACCTGGGTGCAGGAACAGTATAATGCTATGCGTAGGGGTATTATTTTCCGCTTTGTTAATCTGGAGCATATTGGTTCCTATGCTGATGCAATGGCAGCACTTTATAATGCGATACAGCAGGTGCTTAATGATATCAACCAGAACATTGACCCTGAAGATTTTGTTCAGATGCGGCTTGAGGGTGGTAACATGAGAGATGCTTTATATTCAGTAAAACAGTCAAAAGAAGCCTTGGACCCCGAGGCATTCCTAACAAATATGAGTAATTTGTTACAGAGCAACATGGAACTTTGTACAGAGGGTGCTTTACGTTTAGTTGTCACAATTGTTAAACCACCAAGAGGCGGCGGTAGGCCAAACAGACGCTTGAATACTATACCATACAGCAACATCATTGCTAAAAAGAGGCAACATCTGGTAGATTTTAAGAGTGTGGATGGCATGCTCTGTTTCGCAGGAAGTTTGTCTGCTGTCATAGCTCATGCTGATTGTGGTGCAATACCTACAGACTCTGAGCTGGTGCAAGCTGCTAAACAGCTCTGTCAGGAGGTTGGGTGGCCTGAGCAGAAACAGGTGTCTTTGAATGACATTGGTCTATTTGAACACCATCTACAGCGGAATATCCAAATTGCTCTTTATAATAAGGATGGCTGGGGCTTATTTAAGTCGGGGACTCAGCGCTATGCCCAAACACATACCCTATTCCTGTATGATAGTCATTACTATGGTGTTCTTAATGTAAAGGGGCTTTTTGGTTCAAAAAATTACTGCTCCTATTGTAACAACCTCTATCAACATACACATCGCTGCCTATTTTTCTGTAGGATGTGTTTGAAAGAGGATTGTACCCCTAAAATAGATGAACAGCAGAGATGTGGTTGTTGCAAACTGCTCTGCCAATCAGCTGACTGTTTAAAAGCTCATGACAAACTGGCCTCAGAAGGTAAAGTGCCCTGTGTGCTTAAGATATATTGTAAACAATGTAGGCATTATCAAAAGTACGATCATAGCACTGCCAGTTGCCGAGGGCGTCAATGCACAATATGTTGGGATATCTTAAAAGAGGATGATGAAAAACATCTATGCATTATGCAACCTGTTAAATACCCTGAAATTTCAACGCAATATATATTTTATGACATCGAGGCACAACAAGACACAGGCGTACATGTAGCTACTTACTGTTTTGCTGAGGCTTTTGGTGGGGAAACTGTGGAATGTTTTCAGGATGAAATGAATGTGCTCCCTGAAAAAAATGCTGCTACTGGTGAGGTGGATGAGATTGAGACGGATGAGGAGGAGGAGGTGGAGGAGGAGAAGATCCTTGGTGTAAGGAGTGCTAAGAAAAAGGTGAGACGTTGGCCTTATGGTCGGACTTGGGAGTTCAAAGGAGAGTCGTGCATAGCAGACTTTATATTGACATTCACTAAAGATAATCGTTTTAGCGGTACTACTTTCATAGCCCATAATTCCAAAGGTTATGACTGTTATTTCATGCTTAACCAGCTGGTTAAAGAAAAACTGGATGTAGATATCATAGCTCAAGGTGGGAAACTCCTCTGTGTCACCGTTAAAGGCCTAGGCATAAAATTCATGGATTCACTCAGCCATTTGCCCATCGGGCTCTCTAAGCTTCCGAAAGCGCTCGGATTTTCGGGGTGCAAAGGATATTTCCCACACTATTTTAACAGGCCTGAAAATAGTAATTATGTAGGGCCTTTGCCCCCGCCAGAAGACTACGGGCTGCAGTACATGATGCCTGCTGAGCAGAAAGCTTTTTTAGAATGGTATGAAGAGAATAAAATGCAGACATTCGACATGAAAAAAGAGATAGCACATTATTGCAAGCAGGATGTACATATCCTGGTGCAGGCTTGTACAAAATATCGCCACGAAATCATGACGCTGACCTTAAAAAAGATTGTGAAAAAAAAAGAAACTGAATATTATGCCATAGACCCCCTCCAATACCTAACTCTGGCCAGCGTGAGCCTAGCCATGTACAGGTTCAAATTTATGCCGGAAGATTCCATAGCGATACCACCTGCAGATAATTATCACCACCAGGTCAAAAGATACTCAACACCTGCCATCCAATGGTTGCTGTACCTTAAACATAAAGAAAACCTAGAGATTCAGCATGCCTTAAATGGTGGCGAGGTTCAGGTGGGTCAATATTTTGTTGATGGCTATGCTGTAGTAAATGGTCAGCCAGTCTGTCTGGAATTTCTGGGTTGTTTTTATCACGGGTGCCCCCTCTGCTACCCTGCAGAGGACTGGAACCCCTTGATTGGTAAAACTTACAGGCAGCTTCATAATGCTACTGAGGAGCGGACAGCAATCCTGAAAAGCATGGGTTATGAAGTGAGATCAGTATGGGAGCATGAGTGGAAAAACATGATAAAAACTGACAAAGAAGTCCAAAACTTCCTTGCCACCGCACAGTTTCCAGAGCCCTTAGAACTGAGGGATGCCCTCTTTGGTGGACGTACAAATGCAGTGTGTTTGTACTACAAGCCGGCGAAGGGGGAGGAGATTCGTTATTATGATTTCACGTCCCTTTATCCCCATGTACAAAAAAACAGAGAGTACCCCCTTGGACATCCGATAATAGTCCATGAGAACTTTGATTCTCCTACAGATTATTTCGGGTTGATAAAAGCCAAAGTTTACCCGCCAAGAGGTCTCTTCTTCCCAGTGTTACCGTCGAGGGTAGGTGGAAAGCTCATGTTTGTGCTGTGCTCTACATGTGCAGAACTCCGCCAGCTAGAACCATGCAATCATTCAGATGATGAGCGGGCTTTAACAGGGACCTGGTGCACTATAGAGATGAATGTTGCTATAGAGAAGGGGTACAGGGTTGGAAAAATCTTTGAAGTGTGGCATTTTTCTCAGAGATCGGGTGATTTGTTTTCTGATTATATGAAGACACACCTGCGGCAGAAACAGGAAGCATCAGGTTTTCCCCACTGGTGTGTCACAGAGGCTGATAAAGATAAATATATAGCAGATTACCTCGAAAAAGAGGGGGTGTTGCTACGCCGCAAAAAAATAGAGTCGAACCCTGCAAAGAGGCAGATTGCTAAGTTGTTTTTAAACTCACTGTGGGGAAAATTTGGCCAGAGGACAAACCTCCCTAACACAGAGGTAGTAAGGGACCCAGACAGGTTTTTCAATCTCTTGTTCTCAGAAACATTTTCAGTTTCCATGTGTGAGTTTCTTGATGATGATGCGGCCTGCGTAACCTGGAAGCATAACACAGACAGAATGACAACCTCAGGTATGAAAAATCCCTTCATAGCCTGTTTCACAACTGCATATGCACGTTTGGAACTTTATAAACTGTTGGACCGGCTGCAGGACAGGGTCCTGTACCATGATACAGACTCTGTTATTTTTGTTCACAGGGAGGGCGATTGGAATCCCCCTCTGGGGGATTATCTGGGTGACTTAACCAGCGAGATACCAGAGGGGGAGCACATTACTCGTTTTGTTTCAACAGGCCCTAAGAGCTACGCTTACACATTGTTGGGGGGCAGTGCCTGTGTGAAAGTCAAAGGGATCACACTGAATGTGGCAAACAGTGAGAAAATTAATTTTGACACGCTTCAAGACCTCGTGTTTGCCTATGTTTCAGACAAGAAAGATAACCCTCCTCGTGAAATAGTTGTAGAACAGCCGGGCATTGTGAGAGATAAACGACAGTGGCTCATCCACACTAAAACTTTAAGAAAAACACAAAAAGTAGTGTATGACAAAAGAGTGATTACGGACGGATTTAAAACGGTCCCTTATGGATACTAAGAGGAGCACTCTGTGGAACCATCCTTTTTCAGCCATTCTCGCGGGACCCAGTGGTTGTGGGAAAACCTTCTTTGTAAAAAACATGTTGGAGAATGCGCGTTATGTATTTTCTGAAATGCCTGAGAATGTTGTATGGTGTTACAGTTGCTGGCAGCCTCTGTATAAAGACCTATTGTGTAAATATTCCTTTATTAAGTTTGTAGAAGGATTGCCTGAAAACTTTGCTGATAATGTCTTGTTACCCCCCCGATAAAATAAACTTCTTAATTATAGACGATTTGATGAATTGTGCTGCTGATAATAAGGAGGTTGAAAAACTCTTCACGCAATATGTGCACCACAGAAATGTGAGTGTATTTTTTCTTACACAGAATATTTTCTGCCGTGGTAAAAGCAACAGAACCATCAGCTTAAATGCTAAATATATGGTGCTTTTTAAAAACCCAAGAGATAAATTACAAATTGCTACGTTAGCACGGCAAATGTACCCCCAAAATGTTCCGTTTTTCATGGAGGCTTTTGCAGATGCTACCAAAAAACCCCATGGCTATCTGCTGGTGGATTTAAACCCAAATACCCCGGAGTCTTGCAGACTGAGAACGGGTCTATTCCCACCTGACTGGCCTGCTGTGTATACAGTGAAAAAGAACAAAAAGGGTTCCCGATGATTCTTTTTTATTTATTGGTCACAGCGCCTCTCCCCACCAACATGTCAGCATGTATACGGTGAAATCTTCCCCTCTTAAAAATCCTTATTAAGGCGCCCCTGCGCCAGAGAAAAGCCATTTTATGCGGTGCCTCAGATGATTTGGTAACAGCCATTTCAGAAATTGCTCTGAATACTTTAAAGGGTAATCTTGCCCTAACACCCAAGCAGGTGGGGGTCTTAAGGAAAAAACGTGCTCTGATTAAAAGCCTGGGTAACAAGAGGCTCTCCCTGAAAAGGAGAAAATACATTGTCAAGCAAAACGGAGGTTTTCTGGGCCCCCTGCTAAGCATCGCGGTCCCCCTAATAACGGGTCTTTTAACTAACAAGTAATGGAATATGCTGAAAAATTATATCTAGTGCCCAGCGCTCAATTAGATCAGCTTCGGGGTGTCCCAGAAAATATTAGAACCACAACCATGAGACGTCTTGACAGCGAGATGAGAGAGATTCTCTTAAGGACTGACCTGTCAGAGTATGAAAAAATAAAACTCTACACAGGGGTTCTACAGCGCTACTTAGCACTAAACAAACAAGATGATGATGTGGAAAAAATGTCTGCATCCCCCCAAACCCCAACCTCCCAACCTGTCCCCTCCACATCCCCACAGCCTGAGAGTGATACAATTGTTCCAGAAGTTTTAGAAGGGATCCCCAGAAGGTTTAAGAAAAATGCTGAAATTTTGCTGAACAAGATAAAGCAGCATCAGGATATTTCTAGCTGGGATCAGCGAGGCACCTTTGTGTATCACGGGAACGCCTTACCAGGGTCTCACATTCTCGACCTGATTAAAGGGGCCACCCAATCTAATATTATTTCTGAGAAGAAGCGCCCAAAAGGCTGGGATGTATTTCTTAAAGCATTGGCAGAACTAAATGTGCCCACATCTGTGTTGTGGGTAATTCATCTGTTAGAGAGCAGTTAGAAAACCTGAAAGTCAGCCCCCTACAAACAGAGACCTCTAAACACCCGGCTATTCCAGGGTCTGATGCTGCACGCAAGAAACAATTCAAGAGACCAGCCTGGCTGCATGTGGAATCCTCACAGTCGACACCCTCCAGAGAGCTTGTCAAAGAACCCGCATGGCTAACTTTTTAAAAGCAATGCAATAAAAAACGAAAGAAAATAATATGTGTAGGAGCATTTTATTTAATAAATTCACTGATATTTCTAGCAGTGACCACAGAGTAAATATTTTGAAATAGCAAGGGGTCAGTCTGTCTTAACATTTTTTTGAGGAATGAATATGGTTTTTCTGCCTTGGAAATTTTAGATACAAGCGTCAATATCTCATTAATATTTTCAGCTGTCAATATCAGGCTATTGCAACAATATGCAATTAAGATGACGGTATGGATGACAGTCTTGTAACATATTTTGGCACAAAGAGAACGAAGTAGTCTTGATATGGATGCACCGGTTGAGGTTATACACGAATGCGATTCCTGGTTTTCCAAATTATTTTGACAGCCATCGCAAGATTGTTTCTGATATGCTGATATATAATATTTAATAATCACAGCGACTGTTGTATGCACAATGTTCTTCATATATTGCTTCTTTCTTCCCTTAATTTCTGGCAGGTCTATATGGAGCAATCTGCTCAATGTTTTATGGGGTAATTCCTGCAAATAGCAAATAAAAATTAATTATCAAAGCAAGCTACAAAGTAATGAAATGCCTAACACACACCCATCCTCTAAAACACCACCAGCCAGCTCCTTACCGTTTTTGAAGATTCTTCTGACTCGGGGGCAGCATTGTCCTTGTTAGAGCCACTTGCAAGGTCGCTGTCAGAATCTGAGCTAACATAACGCCTTAAAGCCCTTCTCTTGCGTCGCGGGGATTTTGGGGTTACCTTTGGGGGCAAATCTTTGGCCTGTAAAACATAAATATTGGCTGGTTTTAATTATAAAAGGAAACTTCAATGTAATTAGATACATAGCACACCCCAAACTCTAAAGCTGCACAACACCTGCAGCCTTGCCACAAGACACAGTATCACAATATGAACTTAGATTTAAAACAGGGCCTTACCGTGTTTAGAAATTCATCCGTATCAGGGGCAGCATTCTCCTTGTTAGAGCCGCTTGTAAGGTCGCTGTCAGAATCTGAGCTAACATAACGCCTTAAGACCCTTCTCTTCGGTGGTGGACTTCCATGGTCATAACCATCATCTGAATCGGACCAAAACAGGGTCTCCTCAGCGTGAAGGGCAGGCTTGGGCGGCTTTTTGGGCGCAGAGCTGGGCTTCCGCGATGGGGTGTTTAGGGGGCAGAGGGGCATGGAAAATCCCATAGGCCCGTGGTGCATGTGGGGGTGCAGACGCCTTTTCGGTTTCAACCGCTGCCTCTCTATCTTCGGGGTCCAGGATTTTGGCGGAGAGTCCGGGCTCTCGGGCTTCGGAGGGGAGTCCACGCTCTCTGCTTTCGGCGGTGAGTCAGGGGTGTCCTTCGGCAAGCTGGAGGAAAACCCGATCTTGCTTGAAGACGCCATCTTTCTCCACATAAACGGGACGGCGGGGACCATGGGCCAGTCGGTTTCAGGAACAGCGGAAAAGGCGGCAGCGGGCACCGCAGAACACTCCCCTCTTCTTATAAAGGCCTCTCAGGCATGCGCACACGCAGCAAGACAGGCCCAGGCAACACATAGCCAGCGCCAGCGCCCTAGGGGAAGGCATGCCCGGGCATGCCTGAGGGGTGGGGTAGGGGGACCCCGTGACGTGTCGGGGGGAGGGGGCAAGGCTCCCCATCCGGGTCAGGCGGAAGAGGACGTCACTTCCAGGTCAAAGGGCCCAGGAAGGTTCCGGTTCCGGGTAAGGGGGCGGGGCGGAAGGTAGGGACTTCCGGTAAGGGGGTAGGGCTTCCGGTAAGGGGCGGGACTTCCGGTAAGGGGGCGGGACTTCCGGTGTTTGATGGTTTTATTGCCCCTTTGACAGGAGCACCCCTTTCCCTACTACTCACGGCACTAGATCCATCTTCTGTGGCTGATCGATGGGATTAAAGCTTGCCATTAAGGCTGTACAGAGATGGCATGGCATGCTCTCTTGTCATTTGTCTACAAGTAATTGGCCAGCAAGCCTAACTGAGACAGTCTTCAAAATCCATCCATTCCATCTCATCAGAGGAGTTACAGAGGAACACAAAAAAACCATTCCCCTTGTGTTTATGTATTTCACAAGGAGGTCGTAGAAAGAATTCTTCCCCATATGTTATTGGGGAGGAATACAGTAGTTATGAGAAACATTTTTCAGCATTGGGGGGGGAAAGTCCACATGGGGAGAATCTATTACCACAGCAATGTTTCTTGCAAAAGATTCTCCCCATCTAAACACACACACACACACACACACATAATAAATGCAGATTTTTCAAAGATTGTTCCAAGACTTTTGCAGAATGGAACAAACTACTCAAGAGAGCAACTATCCCGTTGATGCCAGTTTTAAAGATCCAGAATCTCTCTGAAAATGTTACCACTGGTAGATTTCCCCAGAAACTGAAATGGAGGCGGGAGGGGAGGGATAGGAAATAAGGTCTGAGATATTTTGTCCTTGATTGCCTTTTTGTAAAAATCAATACATTGCAATTGCAATTGCAATTGCAATTGCGATTGAGGGTATGCTTTTTGTGTGGTTGTTTTTAGGTTCTTTGATGCTTCTGGTATTTCCAGACTTGAAGTGATAAATGATATCCCTATTCCTATGATCAGTTAGAAGATGGCCTTTAGGATAATAAAATTATGCTCAGTAATGACCTAAAAAGGGCAGCAGTGCAACACAGCTACTAAAGTAAGGGAACAGTCTGAATGAGAATTGGCTGGCATTTTCCCCCAGGAGGCATGGTCCAGCGTGTGATATTTTCCAGCAGCCACATGATCCAAAGGAGACTGTGAACCAGCCCAACCTTCCCCCATGCCCGTGGATCCTATCTGGTCCATCTGTACGTTTTTAGAGCCAGGCTGGAAGAAACCCTTTCCCGTGTGTTCAGGCACAGTCCTTTCTTGCCATCTGATTATACTCCAAATCTCTTTTGAGCCCAATGGGGCTTTCCTCTTAGGTACAGGAATGTAGCTCAAGGTGCAGGGATGGATGTGTCTGGGAGTAGCTGCAAATGAACTTCTTCATTCATTCAAGGAAATGTAAGACCAATGAGAATCACATGTGGATCCAGATCAAATTCTTCAACAAGAGGCAGGGTGTCCAGGGAGGAGGAAGAGGGAGAGAGGGAGAGAGTGTGCCTAGAGAAGTGGTGGTGAATCTTTGGCACTCCAGATGTTTTGGACTACAGCTCCCAGAATTCCAAGCCTAGATTGCCAATGAGAAAGGACTGTGGGAATTGTGGTCCAAAACATACTGAGTGCAGAAGGTTTGCCACCATTGGCCTAGAGCATAGCTCTCACCCCAGAATGTTATGTTGGGAGGTGTGTGCCTGCTGTAGTCATGACCTGCTATGGGTCTACAGGGAATTCCAAAGTGGCACTGTAGGTTAAAACAAATTCCCAGGGAAATTTATGTTTTCTACTCTTACATTTCTATCAAACGATCTCAACTATCAGATCTGCAAAGTATTAACATTGCAACAATCAATGGTATTCTTTTTAATGTGCTCTTACAATCAAGATTCCTTTCACCGCTGGGGGGAGCACTGTTCTCTCCCGCTGATATGGAATTACAGTAGTTCCTGGTCAAGTTTTGTTCTGAGGGGAGAATGTCTTTCAGATACTGCCTCCCCCTTTTGTCACAGAATGTACTGGGAGAGTCACAGCTGTAAGAGATCAAACATATTCCCTTTACTATTGCATTGCTCAAATCCCATACTCTATCTACCCCTTAAAGCTTCTGGAATCTACTTTATTCCTTGTACTGAGATCCACCAGCTGGCGCTTGGTCCAAAATACTTAGGTGTAAATTTAAAACATCTGAGCCCGGGAATGTGTTTTGACTACTAAAATTGAATTAAGCTCCTAGTCCTGCCACACACAAAAAAATCTCTTTTTGTGGGGATGTGTAGCCTGCATACATAAATTATAAACCACCCAGAGAGTGCTTTAAGTCCTATGGGGAGTCATTTACTTTGTTTTTTGGTAGCAGCCATTCCTTAAACAGCTTGCATACGTGCCTTGAAAACCCTACGGCAGTCACCATAAGTGAGAAGCAACTTGACAACATGTAACAAAAGATTAATAATAGCAACTACAGTGAATGCTGTTTACTCCGAGATCTATCAGGTTGTAGGTCCAAATTTTCCTCATCTTCATCCTCTCCCATAAGTACTAGAAGTTTTGGGATCACATGCCCCAAATCCTGACATCACCTGGAAGCCTCTTGCGGGCAGCCAGTTGGGGAACCAACATGGAAAGCATCCATTGGGTTACCTTAAAAACAGCAAGAACAAACACCAGAACATTAAGCATGGCTGAAAGTTGGGTCAGCTGATTCGAATAAAATTTTAGTTTATTGATCAAATCAATAAAAATTAATCTAGACTAGCACATAAATAAAACAATAGTTTTTTGGGGGGGAGGGAAACAATGAGGGCTGGGCTATAAGGACAATGGAATCTAAAATACCCAGGTGGGAATGTGCAGCTGAGTGGCTCAGAGATTGGCTGTGGAGACAGAGGATGGGGAGTTCAGTTTTTTGGCAGGGACTGGAGACTCGACAAGCTCTATGTTTCTAAGGTTATTGAATACTTTTGTAGGAACAACTAAAAATTCACAGACGGTGTGCTCCAAAAGTCGTTATGCTCTTGAGGAATTCTAGTTGGTCCTAATAAAGATATCAGACTCCCCTCCCACTATGGACCTTGTTTTGTTCATCAGGGATTCTTAGATCTTGTCCTAATGAAAGGGGGAAATTCTCTTTGCTTTCCGATGATACATGCACATAGCATAAGAATAATGGAATGTCTCCCCTGTAAGGATGGAAAGGAAAAAATACACCTCTCAAGGCCAATGGACTTATCTCCCAGCCCAGCCAATTTTTGCAAGCAGTTGAATCCAAAAATAATGGTGTTGTCAAAACCTGCTACCTACAAACTAATAATGTGGTAATTGTGTGACAGGTTATTAAAGGGCACCTCGTCTTTCTTTCTTTCTTTTTTTCTTTCTTTGTGTAACTACTTGAGCTTGCAAGTCAATGGTAGAGAGCCTTCATATCTCCAGACCTCCAAAGAATCACTCCTATGCCTTTCAAGAAACCCAGTCGCCCGATGTTTAGCCCCGTGTGTATAACTAGGGTACTGTATACCTAATCCACTCCTGCACAGGAGTGGAGTATTCAAGACCCATCTAGTATATGCCGCCCTCCAGACAGCCGAGGGGGCCTCTGTTCTAGCGATGTTACTTCTCTCCGGAGGAATGTGCTAGGGAAGATGTTATGCCAGGGAAGATCTTCTCCTGAAAGGTCCCGAGGGCTTTTGTCTTCCCCGGAAGGGTTGCCGTCGCACAAGCGCCTCGCCCGTGCACCGACAGCAGGTGGCCTAGGGTGTCCCGAATGACGCCCCTCAGTTGTCCGGAAGGCTCCGGAGGCGACGTGGCCTTCCCCCGCACCAAGGCGCGCATCCACCCATCCAAAAGCGCCGAGCCGGCGGGGCTTTTCTTGCCCCCCCCCTTCCATTAGCCGGTTTTATTCTCCGCCTGGCCCGAAGGCTGCCGAGCCAGTTGGGGGGGGGGGGGGCAGCGCCAGGGCTAGAATGCTGGACTGGGTGGCCCGCCGTGGCCTGTCCCAGCAAGGCTGTTCTTATGTTCTTAAGTTATGTTCTCTGCGCCTGGGCGGGGCGGGGGCTCGGCACGTCCAACACCAGGGTATCCCCGGGGTGCTTCGCCGCGTGCTCAGCCGCGAGCCGCCAAGAGGCTCCCTCCCTCCCTGGCCCGACGGCGAGCCCTCGGCCACCGGCCAGCCCGCGGGGGTGGGAAGGTGGGGGGGGGCGAGTTTGGCCCGAAGCCAGCGATGCGCTGCACTTTCTCCCCCCCCCCCTCTCCCCCCTCTCCCCCCCCCCCGAACGGCCGGCGCCTGGCTCGTTGGGACGCCGGAGTGGAGACTCCACAGGTCCTCAGAGCGCCAACGTCGCCCAGACTAGGCAGCTCCAAGGCGTCGCCGAGTGGAGCTTCCCAGCCCCCCCAGCCCGCGATCTCCCTTGCTGGCCGGCCGGCCAGGGCTTTAAACCCCCCTCCCTTCCCAGCTGCCTCCTCCCTGCCTCCCTCCTTCCTCCTGGGCTCGCGCAAGTCTGGCTCTTCCTTCCTTCCATCCCCCCAGAAGGGGACCCGCGCGCCCTTCCCCGCGCGGCGATGATGCCCGCGCCTTCTTTCCGTGAGAAGGAGCCCTAGTAGTAGAAAGACGACTTCGGGGAGGCAGCTCCCTCCTCCCAGGCTCAGGCGCGCGGGGCGGGGGGGGGCGGCCGGGCTCCGTTGGCCGCGCAGGAGGCGGTAGACTCCGTCCGAGCTGCCTGCCGTCCCTGAAACGTGGTGGTCCCCGCCCCGCTGGGCTTCCTTGGGAAGCGGGAGGCACCGGCTTCTCCACCCCGGGCGCCTGGCAAGCGGGGGGGGGGGGGCGGAGAGAGAGGCTCCGCTGCTGGACTTTTCGGGCGGGGAGGAGGTGGCCGGGCCGGGTCGCCGTCAGGTCGGCGCGGAGGCGCTTCGGGTGTCCTTTCTCACGGCGGCGCCGGTCCCGCCGCCCGGAGGATGGAGTGGGGCAGCCTGGGCGGCGTCGAGCCCCGTCCCGCGGGCTCCCGGGCGACGTGACTCCTCGCCTGCCCGGCTCGCTCCCTCCTTGGAGAGCCCCCGCGGGGTGACCCGCCGTGGGTGGGTGGTGTTGGGGAGCGATCCCGCCGAAGCTGCCCGCCTTGGCTGCCTGTGGAGAAGGCGCCGGCGAGGATGGGGTGGGCCAACGGGACCGACGGCTTGGCGGCCAACGGCACCGCTCGCCCCGCTCCGGAAGCGGAGACGGACTACAACGTCGCCGCCTTGGTCTTCGGGATCTTCCTCATCCTCTTCATCATCAGCGGGAACCTGCTGGTGTGCCTCAGCGTCTGCACGGAGAAAGCCCTGAAGACCACCACCAACTACTTCATCGTTAGCCTGGCCGTGGCCGACCTCCTCCTGGCCATCCTGGTGTTGCCCCTCTATGTCTACTCGGAGGTAAAGGAGTCCCGCCTCGCCCGCCCGGGCGCCTGCCTGCCTGCGCCTGCCTGCCTGCCTGCCTTCCCTCCCGACCTTTCCTCCTCCTCCTCCTCCTCCTCTTCTTCTTCTTCTTTCTGACCCTCCTCCTCGCAGCGGAGGGTCCTTCTTGTTGCCATGCAATCTTGTATTCCTTTCTCTCTCAGAGGAAAGAGAGAACGTTCAAGAACCGTTCGTGCGCTTTTGCCCAGGGAACTCAGAAGTGCTGGATGGCTCCGGGGTTGGGGGGGGGGGTCTCTGGCTGCAGAACCCGAGGTTAGGAGTTTGATTCCCCACTGTACCTCCTTGACCCCATGATCGGCTCCTCTCCAGCTCTGCAGTTCGATGATGATGATGATGATGATGATGATGATGATGATGATGATGATGATGATGGGCAAGCAGTAGGCAACCTGTGGTCATCCAGATGTTTGTTGGAGGACAGCTTCCATCATGCCTAGATAGCATGGTGTATGGGGAGAGATGGTGGGGTTTAGGGTTCAATCAGGTTCTGGGAAAGGTCACAGGATGCTGATGGCTGAGCCAGTGGGCCAAAGACAGGAGAGAGAGAGAGAGAGAGAGAGAGAGAGAGAGAGAGAGAGAGAGAGAGATGTATCTATCAAAACTTTCTCTTCTGCATGATTTCCTGAGAGATGTGGAAGAGTTGGCACTGACCACTCTACAGGGCATGAAGGACAGCCATACTGTATTGTGGGAATGTCTTTGCTGAAGGTTACAGAAATGTGAACATTGGGGCACTGCTCCATATGGGCCACATGAGGGTTCACATGCTTACACTATTACGTACTGTGAGCTCTGCAGCTTTATTGAGTTTCAGGTATTTCACTGTTTGATGACCCTGTTGCACTAAGAGGAACAGCTGAAACATCTGGAAGGGCAGGGTGGTCTTGTCCCATAGACAGGAGACTAGCACATGTAGTGTGGAACACCTATGGATAGGTGTTACCAAACTGATCCTCTTTCTGTGTACACATCTATGTACACTAGTTGCAGAAGTGTTCCTCTATATTGTATTTATGGAAGCACATTCCATCTGCTTTAACCTCTTTTAAATACTGTAAATAAATTTAGTTTCTGGAGTTCTTCCTACCTTTTTAAAAAAAAATGTGCAGCAAGTGCACCTCTGTATGCTTAGAAGGTCTGTGCAAACATGCGTTACATGTCAAGTGCCTGATTCCCAGCCCCCCAGAACTGCACAATTCCTGCAATCCTGTAGGGTACATTTTTTTCTTAAAAAATAGTTTTCTGCTAATAGTCTCCTCACTGTTAATGTATTATCTACCGTAACATGCATATGCAGAACCATGTATCCTGCCATGGGTGCCTGTGAAGAAAGAGAAGGGAAATAAATATGATGGAATAGTGTTGCTAAAAACATCTATAAAAAGGCAGTCAAAACAACCAAATCCAATCAATGCTAGTCTCTAGAACTTTGTTTGCAAACTAATAATGTGGTAATTGTGTAACAGATTTTGTTTTGCTTTCATAAACAGTTTTCATTTTGCTATTTCGGTACCATATGTGAGCTTTCTGTCCTTGTCCTTCTGGCCAACACCTTATTACTTAATTTTAGACATGAGAAACAGGTTTGAAGGTAGGGAGTTTTTCCAAAACTATTCTGTACATCTGCTGGAGGAGTGACAGTTGTGGTTAGCTCTCTCTAGTCCAAACCTAGGATGGCCAAAATACAGGCTAACCTTGGCTAATCTCCAGTAGTCCCATCATGAGGTCTGATGGAAAGTTGCAACCTCTGTCTATACCATGTCAGCTGTGTGCCATAAAAGTCGATATTATTAAAATGTATTGGTCTTTATGGCACCCCAAGATTTTATATCTATTCTAGAAAATGCATAACTTGAATAAATAAGCAAAGAGATTGGAAGTGAAATGAACATTTCTAAACCCTAATTCGGCATGGCATGGAATGGAATTTTGTAGCATGAATGCTCTTAAACTGAGCTTTATATTGCTTGGACCTTGGGATCTTTGCTCCGTGATCTGCATCTTTACTCTAAAGTCACTCTCACAGAATTTCTAGGAAGCAGCAAGTGAAGGAATGCCAAACAAATCCTCCCACAAAGGATGCACAACAGACGAGAACAAATTCTCATTCATGTAATAGATATTCCTGTTCTTGTTTGTACTGGGAACTTGGAAAGGGTGGGTGGCTCTTGTGCAAAGAGTGAGACTAATTAGAAGTTGGGATAAATGAACGCATCGCTAATGCTGGTTCCATTAGCTAGCTGATGCCTTGAGAGGCTTACTATACTTCGAGATAAGCTCAGCTAGTAAAAGAGTCTGTTGAGTTTGACAGATGAATCAAACATGGAATACAGTATCTGAATTCTGCCTGCGGATTCAGAAAATACTTTTCACCCCCAGAGCGATGTGTTTATTTACAAGAGATTATTTCCCTCACTAGAGATGTATAGGCTATCTCAGACAGGATAGAAGATGAGTTATTTGGGCAGCTGGAATTAGGAACTGAGGGGAAAGAGGACCGTTTTTCTGCCTCGGTTTCCTCATAGGGATTGGATCTGCACACACACATGTATACAGCAGAGCATATCTGTTAGAAAGATACTGTTTTTCCAGCTTAACTGAAAAATAATGTTCCAAGTGGGTGTGCCAGTCCCTCTTAGATCAAAGTCATTTGAAGTTAATGGAAGTCTTGTGAGGCAGAGGTGTGAAAGGAGCTAAATGCAGACTAGATTGAATGTCAGGAATATGTATTAGAATATGAATTAGAAACAGTGATGCGACACATGCTGCACCCTATTATTATCCATTAACTTAGCAGGCTGTTATTAGATGAAAAAAGCACTTATGTTTCCAAGGGTACCTCTCATTTAAAGAAGAAAAGTCTCTTGAGCTAAAACATTATTCCCATATATGTACTAAGAAATGCCTCCACTCAGTGTCTGTTGATGTATGGTAAATGAACGAACGTTACTGGCTCTTTGTGTTTAAAGCAAGGAGCTGTAAATCTCTCCTTGAGAATATCTGCCTCTTATTTTATATGCATTTTTGAACAACTTGAGCTAATTTTTAAGTGATCTCTATGATGAGAATTGTCATTTGAATGCATCTGGCTGTCACGCAGTTGAGGAAGTTACTTTGTGACTTCATTACACCAACCTGTGAGGTTTCTTCCATATAGTTGTAAAAAGACGGTTTCAGGATTGTGAGAGTAACCACTAACAAAACAGCTTAAAATGGATATTGCAAAGGCTCCATAATATCTTTCAGAAACGTTTTACTCAGTAATATCTGGGAAGGCTGTGATTTGCAGGGACGTTAGTCCTGTTTTGATTTTTCAATACAACATGTTATAGACAATGCAAGAATGAAACACTATGGACCGTTGTGAAGCATAGGGCCTATGTTTTGCAGAGAAAGATTTTTGAACTACCGGTATGTTAGCTTGGAGATGAAGGAGGAAGCTTTGAGAGTTGGAAAACCCAAATGTGGATAGTGAGTGGAAATGACAGATGATGATTGAATGGAATTTCTTCTTAGAGGGCTCTCCCAGGTTGAGGTCTTAAACATCAACCCATTCAAGTCAACTTAGTGAACACACAGAGTGAAGGCAGTTTGCACGTGTACACAGTACCTCTGAAAGGGAGAGCAAACAACTAGAAGTTGTATGAAATTAGTATGGTCTAGAAGTTGTTGAGGTGGTGGCAGAATGGGGTCTGCAATAGACTAGCATTTGAGCTGGAATGTTGTAGCATTTGCAAGATCATGGCACTGAAGGAAAATGTGAGAGCACATTGCACTGCCTGTGGAACACCACTTCATATCGGTCTATCAGCTCTTTCACGCTTTCCTCCAGGTGACAGCTGAATTAACAGGAGACAGTAGATATAACTGTGGCAATGCAGAATGGTTTATGCTGCTTGTAACAAATTGATTCTTGTTTTATCAGGTATTGTTTGGCAATAGCTGTTGTGCTAATGATGGAAGAGACAAATGGTTGGTTGGGTAATGGACCTGCCATTTGATGAATGGGTTACTAATTAAATAAAGAGGACAGGCTAATCCCTATTTCAAGAAGTAGCTATTTTCTGCTTCTGCTTTTGGGGGATCTCCCGACTGAAGTTACAGGGATTAACACTTCAGCAGGAACACAACAAATTTTCCCAGTGTTTCTCAGTGATTTAATTGAGCCTAGGGACTGTTATTTTGACCATTAATGGTAATGTATTTCATATTGTGTATAAGATGGATCATACTGGGACTGAAATACTTTTCATCGTAACACGTCAGTTGTTGAAGTGACTAATCACTGGCAGTGTAAATAAGTTTGAGAGGAAATGATGTGTGGGTGGTTTACGTGCAGTGTTAGCAGTTGTCAAAAATACTTTTGTATACACAAAGTCCATACTTGATCTCTGTATCACAAAACTAATACAGAATAGAACAGGCTTGTCCAAACTTTGGCCCTCCAGATGTTTTGGACCACATCTTTCACAGTCCTTTGCCATTGGCAATTAATACATTCTGGGAGTTGTGGTCCAAAGCATCAGAAGGGCCGAAGTTTGGACATGCCTGGAATAGAAGCTAGGGATACGGAACCTTTTCAGTGAAATCCCAAATCAAAGTGGACCAGTTCATATCAAAATAGATCCAAAGTGGATTAGATTGGTTCAAATTGGATCCAGATCAAGTGGGCCTGCTACCAGATGGGTAGTACTACAGAAATGCAATCAAGCAATCCATCAATCAACCAGCCGATCAGTCAACCAACCAACAGATCGATCCAAGTAATTTGGGACCAGTTTGGTTACTTGAATACTGACAGACACACAGAATGTGTTTCTGTGACACTGCGGAACAGTCTCGCATAAGGAAAATGCCAGGGTGGTGTGAAGGGAGTGGGTTGGAGAGGAATTGGACGTAGCTGATTGAAGCTCTGGTTTTTTTTATCATGGACAAGAATGGTACCACCATTGTCTTGTCAGAGGACTTGCAAGGAGGGATAGGGTGATACCATTTCTCTCATGTAGCTCTTCACTTTTGGTTGCTTTTGTTGTTAGTAGCAGGTCATACAAAAAGCTGGAGTGAGTGTTTTGGAGGTTGTTAATTGCCATCGTCTGAATCCCCGCCTTTCTCCTTCTAAACCATTTTCTTGTTGATTTGAATTTGTTTAACCTTCTTGACTTTCTTGTTCATCTGTCTAAGTAGTAATCTATTTTGTGTGAATCTTAATGTATTCTGATTTGGATCTAAAGTTAATTATCTTTAAAGCTTATAGACCACCCGACTTCTTGAAATCACTACTCAGAGTGGTTTGTATTACAATTACATGAACAAACCATAACAAAAAAATTAAAATAATGAAATGAAATTCCCTCAGTATTCTAATCCGACAACATTAGTAAAAATAAAAAGACAACCCACAACTGATCCCTGGCATCAAGAGCATGAATCAAATTAACAGGATAAACACGCTAGGCAATATATAACAAATAACTGGAAAATGGCATCAAATCTACATAAGGATCATAAAACTTTAACAATAAATGTTGCTGTCTGCCCCCCTAAACAATTCTGTCTTTAGTAATTTTGAAGACTGTCTGGGGGAGTGGGGGGGGTTCTAATTTCTAAAAGAAGTTTGTTCCACAAGGAGGGTGCCACCGAAATCATAAGAGATCAGAATTGTACTACCTGAATCAGGTCCCAAACTAAATCAAGGGTCCCTTGTGAAGACTTAATAGATGGAGTAACTCTAGAAAGTTGAACCCTGGGCGATGCATCATAATTGACTCTTTCTTAGGTTTGTTCTCTGCACTTCTTTTGGGCCTTGTAGACCTCTTCCAAGTTGTAGAGAAAGAGTACACGTGGCTAACATTATTTTTCACTTGTGTTGTGGAGAGCTGTCCAGATAGCTAATGACCACCATTTCCAGGTAAAGCGTGAACAGTGTTGACATCTTTTGAGTGATTTAAAGCTTCATGGGGTCCTTGAAAATGTCTGTCAAATATACAACTGACAGAAGAAAAGTGTGGACCCATGAATTGTTCCCTGTAGGTGGGAGCCCACATGGAATGCATTTTCTTATGGACAGGCAGAATCCACCATTCCAGCTGAATGAGAATGCAGTCTGTTCGAGGAAAAAGGTACAGTGGACCCTTGTATAAAATAAAACCTGTACAGCATAAAACATTCCGAAGATAGAGGAAATTTGTTTAACAGAATTGTCTATGGGACAAATCCGTACAACATAAAAATGGTTCCGATTAAGGATTACTGTGCTTTCAATGCATTCCTATGGCAAATTTGTATATAGGAAAACTTGCTTAACATAATTGCATTTAGGACAAATGAATTCCTTTATACTAGGTACCACTATACCTATATTGCAAATCAAAGTATGGCAGCAAGCGGCTATATATGCATAGATTTACGGCCATCTTTCTTAGCAGTGTTCATAGTCTAGCTGACAGCTTCAGTTGCATTTCCCCCCCTATAGACGTGCCCCCATCTCTTTAGTATGCAATTAAAGTCGCCATCCCCATTCCTTTGTTTTGCAGGCTCCCTTGCCTCCATCCTATTCTTTAATAGCATTCATCCCATGGCATCGAGTCAGTTCTGACTTATGGTGACCCTTGTCAGCAATTTTGAGGTAGAGAATACTCAGGAGTGGGGCTGTGCCGCTTCCCCAAAGCTACGGTAGCTAGCTCAGGAGGCACAGTGGGGAAATCACACTCCCAAACTCAGCTCAACAGCCAAATTAAAAAAAAAACCACTAAGCCAGCTGTCTTATTCTTTAAATATTTGCTATTATTAACCATGCTATCAAGGGATGTTTGGAAACATTTTGCTCCCTGTTTGCCAGTCATGAAAATATTTTCTGTTTTTATTCCAAAAAGCAGTACCATTGCCTTTAATTATTATTTGATGGTGATTGGTTTGCACTGTATCATTTTAGCCCACTGAAAATGGAATGAAATTTGGTTATAGTCTTCTCTTGCTCTGTCTTATGTGTAAGCCTAGATAATGCAGGGTTACGTGCAAGCTTTTTATCGTTAATTGTGTCTTTTTTTGGTGGTAAAATATTTTGGGAAATACAAATCCCCTGAAGAAATTTTGGAGAATTAGTTCAATCAGTTACAGGGCACAGTTACTGAATGCATGCAGCTTTTCTAGCCTGAGGTCTGTACTTTATTGGACCTCATGGTGGGACTACCTGCAGCGTGATAGCTTCTCCGCCCTGAGGTCTGCTGTTTAAAATTCCTGTCGCAGGTTTTGCCTTTCGGTAGTTTAATTTGCATGTAAGTGTCTTCCAAGACAAGGCATTGATGCCGTCCACATCAGTTGTGCTAACTTCACACTAAAATTTATGGGGCTTCACTGAAGTGCTAGTTACGTTTCCCTTGATTACAATGAGACCCAAGTAATAGTGTGAATTTCTTCAAATGTCTACTTAGAATAAGCTCTACTGAATTTATTTATTAATTTATTAACAAGATTTTTTAGCCGCCCCACTACCAAGAGGTCTCTGGGCGGCATACAACAAGTATTAAAAACTATAAAACAATAAATTATTAAAACTATAAAATACAATACAATTACAACAACATACAGTACCAATTATAAATTATACAACTCTGCTGCTCATGTGTCCAACTGAGTAATCTAATTAAAATTCTGGCCAAACAGGAAAGTCTTTGCCTGGCGCCGAAAAGCCAAAAGTGTTGGCGCCAGGCGAATCTCCGTAGGGAGGGCATTCCAGAGTTGGGGGGCAACCGCCGAGAAGGCCCTGCTTCGACATGTTCAGACACAGATTCAGGAGCAGGCATATCTGGTGTGGGTTAAGGCTGCTCCTGGAGGTGAGGGTGGGTTCTTCTTCAAGGGCACTACTTCATGACCTCTTTGATGCAGTTCTTACTTACCAAAAGTGCATCTCCATAAATCATGTCCCCACAGTCAGCGGGCTTTTTTTAAAAAAAAACCGTTAACTCCCACTTAACCGGGTTCTACAAGAATTCCGAGACCCAAGGGTGATGGTGGGTGTTTTTTGATCTGATTAGAAATGTGCATTTTTACCGGTGGCAGAAGTCTGTGGGGGCGCATATAACCCAGGTTTTCTCCCCTCTTTTGTCACTGTGCCACTGACCGTGGAGCTCTCAACTTTCCGGAAGCCTTCTTAATGAAATGAACGGAGCCCCAGCCTTTCCCACTGCCAGGGCTGTCTCCTTAAATGCTGCAGTCTGTGCACCAGAGAAGGGGAGGGCTGGGCTCTGGAGTGCATGAAAGCTCCGTTGTACATATCTCGCCTCACCTGCCACTCACCCTGGCGAGGGAGCGATAGGCACGAGCCCCTAACCTTCCTCTGTGCATGCTCACCTCCCTCTCACGGCTGCTCCTCTTGGAGGAGGTTTGAAATCAGGTATGGCCATGGGAACATTTCAGATGTGGAAAAAAATAGAATGCATGTGGGATCTCTGAAAATGCATCTTGCAATCACGTGACCAATGCAGAACAAAATCCGGAATTTCTTAATAACCTCATCTTTCGGTCATGAGATAGCGCCCTTAAGTCTTTTCTTTAGAGCTTTTAGGGCATCAGGCGTGGGAATGCTGGTAAAGAGAGGTGTATCATCAAGGGATACCAATCTGTATCCAGTTTCAACTTCCTGACTTTAGAAACAAACTCCTCTGAATTGTACATATGGTGGTCTGTAAGTCCAACCAGTGGGGCTAGGATAATTGCCATTAAAATACAAAATTAGGCTAGCATCTTCTGACACTCCAGTGTGAGGATGCTCATGCTTTCTTTAACAAATTTTGCAAGGCATCAGCAAGGCATGCAGTTTCTGGCTTAGAGGCTAGTGCTGTTTATTTTACCATTTAACTTTCTTTCACCCATTTGAATATTATGAACTATCTTCCTGCTTTGTCTTGCATTTCTGCCTCTATTTTCCCTCCTTCCTTCCTGGCTTCCTTCCTTCTAAGTAGAGAAAGCTGATTTGGCTATTGCTTGCAGAAGGCTACATTTTTATCCTTTTTATGGTTCTATATTGGCTAACAAAGGGGGAGGGATGTAGTTCATCTCTAGGGGATGTCCTAACTTCCATAGGTACCTACCAGTATTCTAACTAGCAACACAGTCTGATCATTCTCACCTGCCAGATGTCTGGGACACATTCCCAGGTATGTATAGAATTGCAGACAAAAAGACCAGTATCTCTATGGGATATGTAGATAATCAGCACGTAGTTAATTCAGCAGCCAATCCATTTTGCCTTCATTTTAGAGTTTGGGTACCCGTCTCTAGGTTCTGTGGTTCTTCTTTCTATGAGTACTGAACTCATTAAGATGTGGGTTCTTTTTTCTTTTTTAAAGCTAACAAAACAATAAAAACAGTAATACAAACACAACTCAAACTGGATGGTGGAAAACAAACACTCTTGAGTCTGTTCATTCAGTTTGTCATAGCAGAATTTGCTCAAAGGGGAAAATGAAAGCATTGCAGATGTCTCTTTGAAGCAAAATGACAAGGAACAAAGTCCCAGATATCTGAATCATACAAGACAGGAAATCTACAGCAAAAAGAAAAAAGCTATAGGTCTTGGCAGTGGCCAGGAGTACATTTCCACAATTAAAACTAATGTGTCTTCTATGTCCGTTTCTTTCTTTTTTTAGCTACTTTCAAAATTGTCTTTCACATTGTTAACAACAGATGTACAGTATATTCATTGTATTCAACTTTAAATATTGTCCCTCGTTGTTGTAAGCTTCCTTGGGTCCTTTTTGAGGTGAAAGGTGAGCTAAAAATATTTTAAATAAATAAATAAATAAATAAATAAATAAATAAATAAATAAATGTGAAAACATAATGTCTATAGTTTCTCATTTGCATTGTCCCTCCTGCACAGACATTTAGAAATGCTGCTACCTAAACTAAGTGGGCAAGGGCCTTCATCATCCTCTAGCAGTTCTGCACATGCGTTTATGGACCCAAATGTTCATGTACTCATGCATAGGAGGGTTCCAAAGGCAACCTCCCCACAGAATCCCTCTCCTGTTACCTTGTGGATTTTCTTTGTGGATTTTCTCTGGCAAGAGATCAGGAAGAGATGCAAACCTGCTGAACCAAAGTCCAATGTTATTATAATAGGAATCAGCTAGGGCAGTGATGGCAAACCTTTTAGAGACCGAGTGCCCAAACAGCAATACAAAACCCACTAGTTTTTTTTCAAAGTGCCAATACAGTAATTGAACCTGTATACAGGTGGCTATAAAGGGGCGATGTTGAGTGCCCACAGAAAGGAGTCTGAGTGCCACCTTTGGCACCCGTGCCATAGGTTCACCATCACTGAGCTAGGGTCTTCTCTTAATGGCAGAGAAAGATCCCAAACATACAGTGTAAAATAGTATTATACAACAACAAACAAAGAGTCCTAAAGCATACAACCTCATTGGATAATATTTACATAGGATTTGGATCCTACATCTAATTGGCTGAAAACTTGAAGAAGGCAAACTCATTGGTTCTCCTATAAAATGGGACATCGTTTCTCCCCTTAATTACTTCCCCTTCCAGAAGGTGCCATAACGTCTGGAACAAATTCCTTCTTCTATTGATATGCACGGTACCAGGCTGAACCTTCCTCCCAGATACTATAGCTCCCTTCTGGGCTTCCTAAGAGGGGCATTGGAAGGGTGAATCGTGGGTGCTTGAACACTTGGCCAATTCCAAAGGTCAAGCCAGAAAGATACCAACAAGTACAGAAAGAGTGATCAGGTCTTTGTTCTATGATCCATCCAGAAAGAGGTTACTTTTGGGTCACATACAGGTGTCACTCCTGTCTCTTGCTGTCACTGCCGGTGCTCTACTTGCCCCTTGTGAAGAGCCAAACCAAAACCACCGAACCAACCACAAATGGGGGTGCACATTGCAGAGGAGAGGTTGGCTTTCCAAAGGAAACCAACCAAGTGCTTCATTTGGCTGTGTCATGAAGCAGCTCTCTTATTAAGCCGCTTCCTGATATTGGCCGATTGAAAGAGTAAGGCTTCATTTGGATCATTTCTAGTGACCACGAGCGCTGGAGGTGAACCAAAGTAAAGCAGTCTGACCTTTTCCCAGCAGAAGTAGAAACCCCTTGACAGGGTGCTCTGTGTCCTGTCTTGGCAGAAGTCCAAATAGCAGGCTGAACTTCAATCTGATCACGCTCTAAATCTAGAACATTAGTCTATTCTCCCCCTGTCATAATAGATCTACTTACTGTACCACATTCCTCATATAGGAAACATTGAATTTTAATATATTGTATATCTTCACACCCTATATTTCAGTCATATCATGGAGATATTAGCTTATTCCAGGTGTGTCCAAACTTCGGCCCTCCAGATGTTTTGGACCACAACTCCCACAGTTGTTTGTCATTGGCAATCTAAGCATAGAATTCTGGGAGTTGTAGTCCAAAACATCAGGAGGGCGGAAGTTTGGACATGCCTGGCTGATTCTTTTATTACCTATTTTTTTAAAATTGCCCACCCAAATGGGTGAAATTCTGCTGTTTAGATTGAACCAAAGCCAAGTAGATCCCAGCTGAAAAAGCATCTTAATGTTACTGGGTTGAAAACAGCAGGCCATGGCGATTTTGTTTACAGGAGTTTTGGGGTGGGTTTTGCTTATGTAAAGCACCATCAGTAGGGCTTCTTAACCATCAGAGAATTTAGCTGCAGTTACATTCAGACTGAAAAGGTTAGCAGCCACTGTTATCTTTAAAAGTCTATCTTACTTCTTCAAGCCGAAGCAGAAAAAAATGAACTCTGAAAACCGTTTGGAATAGGCGAAGCAATCTGGAATCAATTTCTCTTTCTATTAAGATTCTTGTAGCTCTTCATATCCTCTCCTGTGCAGACTTTATTAGTAATGGATGAATAGCAATGCCACTGGGCACTCCATTTAATATAATAGCCTTTTCCATGCTAGGTTTCTACTGTCTGTTCAGTCATACCTGGTTTAGCCACTTGCTGCTTATTTTTGATACTGTTCAGTAAGAAAGGAGAGTGAATCATCAGTAGTTGGCTGAGTACTTCCCTTTTGAGGTTTTTTAAAATCCCTCTCTCTTGTAAGAGGTGGCAGATAACGAGATTCCATAACATATCAAGGGCAATTTTTCATTCAACAGGGAAAGGCCGATCAGTTCTGCAGAGCTTTTCTAGAGGTAATAATATACCATCTATATATATCAAGTTTGGTCTGGGTTTCTTTTTGTTCTTATTATGCTTTAAATATATTGTACGTATGTATTCTATATATGTGTGTGGTGGTGGTGATGACGACAACGACAACAACAACAACAACTATGATGACAACAACAACAACGACTGCCCAAGGCCACACAAGCTGATTGTATTCACAGGAGGCACCAGGGTGAGGTGGGTTGGGTTGGTTAGAATTGAACTGCCAACTTCAGGCTCTCCAGACAGATGCCAAAACCACTGAGCTATCCAATTCATGGTAAGCATTTTAAAGGGTTAAGGAACCCTTGATGCTCCAAATGCTTTGGTTTACAACTCCCATCAGTTCCTACTAGCATGAGCAGTGGTAAGGCATTTTGTGAGATATGTAGCCAAAACCACTTTCAAGGCCAAAGGGGGTGGTGGAACTTGGTTCAGTTGACCGTGAGATCTCGGTGTGGCAAACACTGTGACGTCTCCCCACCTCCTTATTTTCAAGAACCCAGATTTGACCGAACTTTCACAATTTTCCCCTTCGGTCCTAAACCACTTGCTGGATTGCATTCTCCTGGGTTGCATAAGGACTTTGCTTTGCCAGGATAGGACAACAGGGTATAAGCAAAATAATGTTCATTAATGTTTTGACTCTAAAGCATTCTGGATGTGAGCTATACATAGTGTAGAATCAATCAATCAATCAATCCATGCTCATTATCTCATACGAAAAGTACAGAGACTATGATATCAGTCCTAATACTTGCATGGAGCCCACTTGCTCAGCAGTAAATAGAACTGCTGAAGCAGGATTAGTCTCCTACTATAGTCTTTCCTGGTCTTTCGCCCTTGCATGGTTCCAATCACATTAAGGTGAAGAGCATGGCTATGTTTGCTGGCCCTATTCCCTGTTGGCTCAGCTTTAAAGTGTGCCTCTTTGAGCGGGAGCAAGTTTGAAGTTAGCAGCCTATTTGCTACATTTATAATTTGTGGGGGTGTGATAGTTGGGATTCAGCCTAGGAGGCATTTCCATTTCATGAGTGGGAAAGCCCACCTGATGGAATTCCTCCTGCCTAAATCCACATGCTCCAGACTCCAGACCTTGGAATCTAACCCAGACTGGGTCACCTGTTATTTGCCTTTAATTTACCAGCCTGTTTATTCCTGACTTGGCACTGCCTGCTCATCTCCACTTATTTACTCCTGGTTACTGGGATAATTACTGTTTGCTTTTCATTTCCCTTTGCCTATTCTTGTCTTCCATTCATCTATTGTCTCCTTCTCATTAACTCACCTTCCTCTGTCTCATCAACTCACCCTCCTCTGCAAACAGCAAGGACATGGGGTATGGCTATCAATAATTGGGCAAGGCATGTTCTGTTCACGAGGCAGTCACGAGGCAATCCTAGCCAACCAGCATATGTAACGTATGTAACGTTTCCCTTGTAACCAGTCACTGATTCTGTGCATACTGTGGAATGTAAATGATATGTAATAAAACATGCCGAATGGCAAGGGGCGACATCATCTTCGCTCCGCTGGTCGGACAACTGGACTCGAGTCTACGTTCTTTCATCCGGATCCCCCACAATAATTCACCTTTATTCCATCAAGGGGGTAGGGGGAGTGAGAGAGAGATCCCTTCCCCAAGTTATTTTTGGATCTTTGTTATTGTCCTGGATAGGTGCTGTAGATACCTGTGCAGGACACATTTCTGCATTTCTTGATCTCCCCATTCCACCAACCACCAGTACTTTTCTGCATACTTTTCTGCACCAGTCCAAGTGATCACGCTGCCTGGCCTGGTGCACCCCAGGGGTAGAAGAAGAAAATTCAGATTAGGAAGGAAAAAGTCCAGATTAAGTAATATTGACTTTTACACTATATTAATGGAAAATAATGCAGGTTTGACCATCCCGGTCTCAGAACAGTTCCTGTATTATTTGTCAGTGCTATTGCCCCTCTAAGAACCTGCATCAACACTAGCTGGCAGGTCTGCAAATTTATGTCAGCTCCCTTGTCCCCTTGATTGGACCTGTCATTGATACAGGAGGCGGGGGACTGGCATGGGCAGGTTGGTGGCACTGTGTGTGCCACAAGGGTCAGCCGCCTGATGAATCCACATTCATCTCCTTTAAATAATCCCCAAAAATATAGTTAGATATTTAGAAATGTAGTTAGAAATGCAAACTTTCTGGAAATCTTGAGGCCATGGGAGGGGGAACTTTGGGGCCAAAACAGATAAATTGTTGGGGAACAGTTTTTTTTCTGGACAGTGGTTCATGTTTTTCCAAGTTTCTGGAAATTTTACATATCTACATATAGTAGACAATGGCACATTTAAGGAATAAATAATCTAGGAATTGTTCACCTCTAGGAGAAAAATTGCATTTACTCATGAGAAGTGCTAAGAGCTTTATAAACATAGCAATACTGTAGCAGCTCTGAAGTGTGCTTAAATTGAGATCCAGTCCAGTGCATCAATCTCTCTCTGTCAGGATTTTAAGATTCTAATATTGTTTTCTTAGCCTCCCCCATTCCCTCTGAAATTAATTAGACAAGTTTCACCTGGAATCAGGGAAAAGATTTACAGTCCATGTCTGCAAGACACAGTTCGTTAAATTCTGAGAAAGTTGTGGGTCAAATGAGGTGGTGAAGAAGGCTTTCATTCTTTTACCTTTGCCTCATTGAAGATATCTTTCAAAGTGATGCACATCAAGGGTGTGATACGTTGTGAACCACATTGTTCAACACATTTGCCTGCACTACTTGATCTTTTCATGTTGCAACTGAAAGCCTGGAAAATTTCTTTTTGGGATCTCTAGCTCACAAAGCAGTTGAGAAATTCTGAATCTTATATGTCAAAACACATTTTTTCCAGACATCCTATTGAACATATCTGAGAATCCATCAATATTGCATCTGCTCTGGTCACCTTTTCATTAATATGGGAGCATTCAGGACATCTGTCACCTACACGCCCAAATCTAATGAAGAATGGGCAGAGGATTGAGGTCTTTAAAACAAAAAGTCATGTATTTATCAACAGACTGTTGTTAATAAGACATTTGTTGACTAGGAGTAATAAGATTCGGTGACTTTGCAGACTCATGCTGTGCTTGCTTATAATGAGATGCAGGAGAGCTTCGTAGCTGCTTTTATTAATGGACTTTCCCATCCAGTTTAAGTCTTGAATTGCCAAAGCTCTTAATGAACCCAACACAAACACTTCACATTCTTTCTATTCTCTGAAGGGTTCAAGTAGGTCTCTCATTGTATGAGGAACTTATTAAGACTATGTGTGGAAGTGGGTAGAAAATGTTCAAGAGAGGAAGATTTCTGTTAATTTTTGGAGTTTAAGGAGAATCCATTCTGTTGTGGAGGATCACCGGACCATGTGTAAACTTGAGAAATACAACTTATCTTTTTTTCAAGCCGGTGACTCTGCCATCTTGCATTTTGGCACACTCAGAGGCAATACTGTCTACTATGTTTGTTGGATTTAAGTGGCTGATACCTGATGCCAGAACTGTGTATCTTTCATCATGAAAGAGGGGGAACCCTGACTAAATCCCACCCATTCATATCTTTGGGCATTTATACACGACCCCTAAGCTCCGCCGCAAATGGCTGCAAGGTCCGGACCTTAAAAATGTTTACCCACCAGCTCCGGACTTTGCAGACAATTAAGTGCGACCCCGCCCACTTTAGCGCGACCAAACAGCAGTTTTCTTGTACCTGGTCTTTGATGGTGACAAATATTTGATCTGGTGTAAGGATAGTGAGTGCGGGGCTCTCCTGGCTTCTGTTTGTTCTTTTTTTGCGCCCCACCCCTTTAAGAGATCTGAATGCTGCCGGAAACAAAACGGAGGTAAACCGGCATTCTTTTCTTTCTTTTTTCTCCCTCCCTCAGGCAGCCAGCAACCAGGAAGTGCGGAGGGGGGTGGGGACAAAGGAAGACAGAGGAAGAGCGACGAACCCCTAAGATCTCTGGTCCGAATTTAAGTGGCCAGCGGATCTTAGGGGTCGTGTAAAAAGGCCCTTTGTCTTTGTCCAAGGGAGGCATGCTGTTGGAAGGAATGCTAACAACCTTCCTGGGCAAGGTTGTTGAGTCCGGCTTCAGTCGAACCTGGAGGAAAATAGTATCCTGGACCCCTTCCAGTCCGGGTTCAGGCCGCTTTGGGGGACCGAGACTGCCCTGGTTGCTCTGCAGGATGACCTCCTCAGGGAGGCCAACAGGGGGTGTTCCTCCCTGTTGGTCCTCCTTGACTTGTCAGCTGCCTTTGATACCGTCAACCATGGTAACCTGCTGGATCGGCTCACTGAGGCTGGAATCGGGGACTCAGCTCTTTGCTGGCTCCGATCCTTCCTCGGTGACCGGTCTCAGTGGGATCAGCTGGGGGATGTTTTGTTGGCTCCTTGGACAGTCCCTTGTGCGATGTCCCAGGGGTCGGCAATCTCACCCATGCTGTTCAGTGTTTACATGAGGCCGCTGGCGGAGGTCATCAGGAGATTTGGAGTTCGCTGTCATCAGTACGTTGATGATACACAGCTGTATCTCTAGTTTTTCTTCTTCTGCAGTAGAGACAGTACGCTCCCTCGATCTGTGCCTGGAGGCGGTCTTGGAATGGACCTGGACCAACTGGCTCAAGCTGAACCCGGAGAAGACCGAGGTTCTATTCTTCGGGGCTCCCTCGTCCAGGTACAATGGCCCCCTCCCTAGCCTGGGGGGTTTCCCTCCAGCCTACGGACAGGGCCAGGAATCTGGGCGTGGTCCTGGATTCAGCCCCCTTCCTGGATGCCTAGTTGACTGCGGTCTCAGGGCTGCTTTTTTCCATCTCCTCAGGATCGCCCAGATCCTCCAGTACCTTGATGAGTCCTCCCTGAGGACAGTTGTTCAGGCCCTCATGATCTCAAGGATCGACTACGACAATACCCTCTATGTGGGGTTGCCCTTGACCCTTGTCCGGAGGCTCCAGCGGGTGCAGAATGCGGCAGCCAGACTGGTGGTGGGTGCTTGTGGATTCAATCACATCAGCCCAGTTCTGGCATGCCTGCATTGGCTGCCCGTTGCCCTCCAGATAAGGTGCAAGGTCCTGGTTTTGATTTTCAAAACCCTCCACAGCTTGGGACCAGAATACCTGTCGGAGCGTATCTCCCAGAGGTCAACTGGGGTCAGGTCCACTAGAATGGCGCAGGCACGCTCACTTAGGGTGGCCACACCCAGGGAGGCACAGAAATCGCTCGTGCCTAACCGCGCCTTCTCTGTGGTGGGCCCCATGTTGTGGAATCATCTTCCTAGTGAGCTGCGCCTAGCACAGTCCCTGCCTACCTTCAAAAAGGCTCTGAAAACCTTCCTTTTTAAAGAGGCATATGGTGACCTTTTCATTTAATTTCTTTTTTTGTTTTACCTGCATCGCCTCTTGCTGAGGGTTTTCCCCTCTTTATTTTACTAGGTTTTCTTCTTCTTCTTTTTTACTTGTTATACACTGCTGGTTTTATTCTCGACTGTAAACCGCCCAGAGTTCCTTCTGGAAGAATGGCGGTATAAAAATGCAACAAACAAACAAACAAACAAACAAATAAGAGGCAGCTATTCACTGAAGCCTCCCTCCAAAAATACTCTTCTGCATATTTGTCATCCTAGATAAGCCAGAATTTGTTTACTGAGTGACATCCAAAATGCGATCATCCACAGATTACATGAGAAGTGTGTTTTGGAGCAATATGATGAGCGTCAGTACTAAGGACTTGTATTTGTTGTTGTAAGTGGTTTCTTTAACCAAGAGGCAATGAGCACCGCTAGCTAATAGTCACCTACAGCATACAGACTGTCAGCAACTTGCCAAGGTTGCAGGCATAGGTCATGTGACCATGTCCTATCTGGAAACATCATAGGTTGAAGCTGGGATCTCTTCCCCATAGAGGCTTGTTGTATAAGATAGTCTGACTTTGTCTACCTAGAATGCCAAGAGTGACTTGTACCATAAATGTGTCTTCTGGTCTTAGTATCTGTGTAGCCACCGTTGTTTGTCACAGAAACTTTGAAAGTCTCTCTATAGAAGACAGGGGATAAAATAAATGCTGCTGGTGGATCTCTTATTCTTGAACACTATTTAAAGGAGGCCTGAGCCATTTAAGACCTCTAAAGCTCTACACTGTGTACCTTGACAAGCTAATCTCTGGCAACCAAGTGTAATTAGGTAACAGATGACCATGTGACAGGGGTGAAATAGATTTGGCTTCTGTTAATCCAGACTCAATGAAGCATCATGGCTGGGGTTATACGTTAAAACACATGTAAGGTAATTTTAGGCTCTTTAAATATGTGAGGGTGACATTAAAATGGAGGGATCTTTAACAGATATATTACATTATTTCCTTGTCATCTGAGTTTGTGTTCGGATTGAATTAGTGTTCAAAGTCCCAGCAAGATTTTCAGTGTTGCGTTCTGTATTCAAGGATTAAAGGGGTCAGTTCAGGTTTAGTTTTTGTTGTTTTAAAACATGTGTCGTTAACACTGTTTTCTGAATAAATTCAGCCTGTTGAAGACCTGTTAGTACAGTGGAATTTGCATGTGACAAGTGAGAGTCAACATTCGTGGTTATACATGTCATTATTGATGTATGTATTTGGATTAGAAATTCAGTATTTCAAAGCCTTTCTTTTGAAAATGATAGTAACGCTACAGGGTGTGAGTATTCAAGTTGCATGTGTGGCTTGCCATGTCTGATTCTGTTTCATGGATCTGAGCACTGATGAAATGAAGATCATGTCACACATGCTGCTACCTCCCCTATTTGCAATGGCCAAGTCCTGTCAGCGTACAGTATACATATTTAGTACAACAGTGCACTTGAAGGTCAGTCATTACTAATTCTTTCATTTGAACAGCTTAGAGGTATCAAAATAAAAGAGCTTTGATTTGGATTTTGCAAATAGTATTTTTACCAGAAGTCTCAGCTCCTTTCTACTAGTTTGCGGGAGTCTGCAGTGCTTCATTTCCCAATTAAACAGGATTCTGGAATCGATACTGGCTGTACCAGATAGAAATCAGTGTTTTACCAAGTGTTAAGAAGACAGCTGCAAATACAGGCGTACATTGATTGATGAACACCCCTGTTTATATATATATTGCAATACCTCCGTTTATATAAGGCATTACAAAAAAGTACCCAGAATGCATTACGCTCCCATGCGTTTCTGGTTTACGAATTTTCCGGAAGACAAAACATCCTGGGCAACGGATTAACTTTGTCAGACAAAGTACGCCTGTATAACAGTAGCACTCTTGGCACTGAATGGTGGATGTCAGGATGTAGCATAACTAGCAGGGGATTGTGGGCTTTGTAGTCCAGAAATATCCATAGTGTCCGATATTCCTCACCCTGTGAAAATAGTGAAGTTTGGATCTATGAAAATAGTGAAGTTTGGATCTTTGGGGGTGGGACAAGGAAATCTTCAAAACTCTTTTCGTGATTTCCCCGTTATCACCTTAATAATGCATTCTGACTGGTGTTAAATTAGCCCACAGATACTAATCGTACATTTGGCATGATCTCCTATTCTGAACTGGCAAGACCGACAGGGAAGATGAGCCAACTCACAGCCGAGGCATTGCTATATTTTCTGTCTTGGCTGTGATGCAGAGGCTGCTGTTCATCTTCGTTTGCCAAAAAGGGTAGCATTTATTTGACATGAAAGTGCATGGCTCCTGTGAACAGGACTGCCAGCACAGAGGGTGTGCATGTGTGTAAAATCAATAAAGAGAAAATTAATTCAGCACCCCTGGAACTGAGGCCGCAGAATGTGCCACCTGACTTGAATCATGCTTCTGCAGAAACTTTAAGGAAGCAGTCTGCCCCAGGTAGGCAAGACTGAGATCTAAAGTCAACACTGACCCTGCGAACCCTGAAAGCCAGGGAAAAGACGGCATTCATTCATCATAAATGAACGGCAGGCAGGTTGATTATTTGGAGCTACTTTTTAGCACTGATGGAAAGTGGTTCTGGCAGAACAGGAACAGGTGAGTAAATTGTCCTTTTTAGGCTGTTATTGTTTCATTGTTTCCAGGAGCTTGTTTCTTCTCCAATAAGTGAATAAATTTCTTTCTTCTACCCCACTTTGTATGATTGACTTCTTAAAAGTGTTCGGATTCCTTTGACAATCTAGAAAAACTGACGTATCAGTCATAATAGTGCCGAAGAAAGAAAGCGGACACTCTGGAGTGGAAACACCCATTGTCCTCTTGTAGCGAGAAACTTCCAATTTTCCATAATCAGAATTTAGGTTTAGAAGTCCTTCCCATCCATTTCCCCTTGTGGCTGGAACGGTTAGGCTCTTTCTGGGCAAAGAAAATGAAGCAATAGTAGGGAAACAAATAAGAGTTTTTGTAGAAAACAATAATGCATGTGGAATTCAGTGACAGTAAGAATTCATGATAACTGGCTGCATTCAGAGATTGATATGCTCTTAATCAGATCTATTTTCTTTTCATTTGTGTGTGTACGCAACGGTTGGTATGTTTCATTTGGGATTACAGTGACCCCCCCCTTTCTCGGGGGTTAGGGACCCGACCCAACTCGCAATAATTGAAAATCCATGATATGCGGATACAGGTCGGGTCGGGCCTGGGACGCCTAGCTGGGGGCTCTTGTACTTACCCCCAGCCAGGCACTGCCCTGAATGGGCCTGCAAGGGCCTTCCTGAATCTTCTGGAAGCCCCCAAAGGGCCTCCCTGCGAACCGGATGTCATTTCTGGGGCGTCAGAAATCATTTCTGAGGCCTCCAACAGGCCTAGAAAGGCCCTCGCAGGCCACAGAAATGATTTTCAATGACCTAGAAGTGACTTCCGGTTCACATGGAGGCCCTATTGGGGCCTCCAGGAGGCCTGGGGAGGCCCTCGCAGGCCCGTTCAGGGCAGTGCCAGTCCTGGGGTAAGTACGGGAGGCCTGAAACAGGCCTTTGCCCCTTACCCCGGGGGGGGGGGCTTTTTTTCATATACTGCAGTCCCGCGATATAGCGGGATTGCAGTATATGAACTGCCAATGGGCGAGGGACCGCTGTACTGTGACTTGGTAAGAGTCTACAATGACTTCTGTACCTCAGTACCTAACTTCAAAATTCAATCTTTTAAAGCATGGAAATCAAATAATCAAGTAACATTGGAAGAACGGTTTAGTAGGGAATTATGGAATATGGCTATTAACAATAAATTGACTTGTGAAGTTAAAATCAGGAAGGGACCAGGAAAAAAACTAATACGTTTAAAGTAACATGGGAAAAATTGTTGGTGCATGTTTTTCAAAAAGGTAAAGGGTACACACCGGAAGAAATTCATTGTATTTCTGGAGATAAATGAGAAGGACAGTATCGCAAGGATTAAGTCCTGAGTGGGAGGTGGGTGGTACTGGGCTTGTTAGGCAGATTGTTTTGTTCTGTTAGGAGTCTTTTCCTTCTTTTGGTTCAAACATCATTTGTATTGTAACGTGGGGTTAGTGATTCAGCAGTGATTTCAGCTCAGAGACAAAGCAGGCTGGAGACAGCTTCTAGTGAACAGCTCTTTAATCAGGGAGAGACAAGACAGGACTGGGGAGAGGGAGTTAAATTTTTAGGGGCCAGGACTGGCTAGGAAAAGATACATTTTGGAGGGAACAATTACAACCAATCACAAGGCTGCCTTTTGGCAGGAACCAATAGGATTGAAGATCCAAATGCAGCAACTAGAATCAACCAATAGGCCTGTTCCCTTTGGAACAGGAAGGCAGTTACTTCAAAAAGCAATTATAGATCAATACACAACACCCCTCCCCGCCTGGCGGGCACAGCACACATAATCCTTTAGATATTGTGGGGCCCTGCGACTTCTAGTTGATGTCCTGACTACGGGTGTTGCAGGGGCTTCAGCAGGCAGTGTCTGTGGGGGAGAGTCTACTGTAATAGTTTCGTCTGACACGGAGGGGGTTTCAGACAACTCAGTGTCCCTAATCTGTTCCTCGGCGCCATGAGGACTTGCAGGAGCAGATTCATTTGCAGACACCACTGGTAACTGCATCCCTGGGGCATCTCCGCTCTGGTCTTGCAGCTGTGAATCATTAATGGGGGTAGTGTCACTCTCAGGCTGCAATTCACCCATACCGTTACCAACTCTACTGGGCGCTCTGCGCCTCAGTTGGTCCACGTGCCTACGCCAGACCCTGCCATCTTCAATGGTCACGTAATAAGAGACTGGCCCAGACGCTCTGGTGATCACCCCTGGCACCCACAGGGGACCTCTGGCATAATTTCTCACCCAGACCAAATATTCAGGAGCAAAATACCTTGTAGAGTCGCTCTCTGCCTGTGGAGGTGCTCTAGCCTTGCGGTTTGGCATTTTGTCCAGGTGGACATAGTCCAGCACCGTCACCAGCCTTCTACGTAGAAGCAGCTCTGCTGGTGACTTGCCCGTAGTAGGACAGGGCGTCGCATGCTGCAAGAACAACATTCAGGCAATGCGCGTTGACCAGTCCCCCTCCATCAAGCGTGCAAGAGATCCTTTGGCTGTCTGCACCATGCGCTCAGCCTGCCCATTGGATGAGGGATGAAAAGGAGCTGAGGTGACCCCTCTTATGAAATTATCAGCCAGAAATGCCCTGAATTCTTGGGATACAAAGGCTGCTCCATTGTCTGAGACAATGGTCTCGGGCAACCCATTGGTTGCGAACAGCTGTCTCGGCACCTTGATGACTGCAGCTGACGACATGCTGGGAACCATAGCCACCTCTAACCATTTAGAATACGCATCAACGATAACCAAAAAAACCTTTCCTTGGAATGGCCCAACAAAATCTAAGTGCAGCCGGCTCCAGGGAGTCCGGGTCTGCTCCCACCAGTGGACTGGTGCTCTGGCCACTTCTGGGCGCACTTCCTGACATGCCTTGCCCGTCCGTACCCATCGTTCAACATCTTGGTCCATCCCAGGCCACCATACATAGCACAGGGCCAGCGACTTCATCCTGACCATTCCCGGATGCCCCAAGTGCAGTGTATCCAGAACCCTGTTTCTCAGTGGTGCTGGGATGATCACCCTGTCTCCCCATAGGAGACAGCCCTTATGCAGGGATAGCTCATGTTGCCTTGTTGCGTACGGTCTAAATTTTTCCTCATGCGGGCCACCTGGCCATCCCCTCCCCACCCAAGTGAGCACACGGGAGAGAGTGGGATCTTTCCTTGTTCTCTCAGCTATTTCAGTGGCAGTTACAGGGCCCCCCGGAAGTGTTTCCAGCATCATCACTCGTTCCGCTGGGGCAGGATCTGCATCGCACACACCAGGAAGGGGCAAGCGACTTAGTGCATCAGCGTGGCACAACCTTTTCCCTGGAACATGGTTCAGGGTGTACTGGAACCCATTCAGGAATATAGACAATCGCAGCATTCTGGGGGAGAGAATCTGCGGCGTCTGTTTGTTCGGCTGGAACAATCCTAACAGAGGCTTGTGGTCAGTTTCAAGGAAGAAGTGGCGACCGTATAAATAGTCATGAAACTTTTTAATCCCTGCCACTATTGCCAGGGCTTCCTTGTCAATTTGTGCGTAGTTGCGCTCCGTTGGCGACAACGTACGAGAATAGAACGAGATGGGCTTTTCTGACCCATCCACTTCCCTATGGCTCAGCACAGCTCCCAGCCCATATTGAGAAGCATCACATGCCAGAACAAGAAGTTTTGACTCGTCATAATGAGCAAGGACGCTCCTGCTAGTCAGCATGCCCCGCAAGGTGTCAAAAGCCTTCTGCTGTGCCTGAGCCCAGCGCCACACACTCTTTTTCTTCAAGCGGTTCCGCTATTGAAGCTTTCTGAGGTAGGAATGAATGGTAAAAGTTAATAAGTCCCAGGAATGACTGTAACTCCGTCTTGTTCCGTGGGCGTGGTGCCTCAGTAATGGCTTTAATTTTAGAGTCAGTGGGGTGGATGCCCGTTGCATCAATTTTGAACCCCAAAAAATCCACAGATGGCACCCCAAAACTGCATTTTCCCTTTTTTAGCTGCAGCCCCACCTCCTTAAATTTGAGTAACACAGCACAGATACGCCCCACTAGTTCCTGGGGGTCTCTCCCAGCAATCAGAACATCATCAAAAATGGCAAGACCCCTGGCAGACCCCTTAACAGGTGCTCCATTAGCCCTTGAAAAATTCCTGGAGCCACACAAATTCCAAACTGTAACCTGTTCACTCTGAAAGCCCCTTTGTGCGTTACGATCATTTGTGCTTCCGCAGATTGCGGAGTCACTGGCAGCTGTTGGTAAGCTTGAGCCAGATCAAGTTTGGCGAAAATTTTCCCCCAGCCAATTTTGCCAACAGCTGTGAGATGACTGGAATGGGGTATGAATTTCCCCTGAGTGCCTTGTTGATAGTACAATTGTAGTCTGCACAAATCCTCATTTCCCCATTCGCCTTAATGGGTGCGATGATAGGAGTCTCCCACTTAGAAGAGTCCACAGGTGAAAGAACTCCCTGTTTGACCAATTTGTCCAGTTCCGCCTCAATTTTGGGTTGCAGCGCAAAAGGCACTCGCCTTGGCTTGAGTCGGATTGGAGCCACCCTGGGGTCCAGCTCAAAGTCAATTGGAGGCCCTTTATAACAACCCAGCTTTCCACTGAAGAGTTCAGCAAATTCTTGGCCTAATACCTCGCCCAACTCAGGGGCAGTTTGGACTGAGTTGAGCCCTGATATACTCAGCCCCAAGGCAGGAAACCAGTCAGTACCCAAAAGACTGGGGCGACTCCCCTGTGCAATCACCAATTTAAGCACGGCCTGTTTCTCCCGGAATTGTACCCTCACAGCACGCATTCCTAGAATGTGGATGCGGCCCGCCGTGTATGATTGCAAGGTTGCTGGGAATGGTTCCAGAGAGGGGAACTTACCCCCAGGAAAGAGCCCCCTTGCAGTCTGGTCTGAGACAATGGTGAATCCAGATCCGGAATCCACCTCCATGTCGCACGGTCGACCTTCGATCTTCACTCTGATGGATGGTTTGCCCTGCGCCGGAAACTGCACGATCTCTCCATTGATCTCTGTGAGATAATTGCAGTTGTCCAGGAGATGAGTCGTGGTGGATGATCTGAGACGTGTTGATCTAGGTAATCCCGTTGTTCCAGCTGCCACCGACCCACAGACCCTGGCGATGTGTCCTGTCTTTCCGCATGCCCTGCACGTAGCATCACGAAAACGGCAGCTTTTCCGCTCATGGTGTCCGCCACAGCCTGTGCAAGCGCCTCGGCGATCTTTGGGCCATGCATCCGCCTGACGCACCAACTCGACACCACGGACTGGGCTGTGGCTTGGACTAGCCTCTGGCTCATCCATGGCATGGGCAGCCTCTACCCGCAGCTTTGTGGTCTTGCCACTGGCATTGAGCTCTTCCTGCTCATAATTCTCTATGGCAGAGGCCTCTTTCAAGGCAGAGGCAAGGGTGATATCTTCCTTTGCTACAATGCGCCGTCGGGCTTTTTTGCTGCAGAGACGCCCAACAAATTGATTCAAGAGAGTGTCTTCAAGATTTGGGAAGCCACAGTGCTGAGCAAGCTCCCGGAGTCCTGCCAGGAATGCAGCCACAGATTCTCCGGCTTGCTGCTTCCTTTTCTGGAACTCCATCTGCCAGGCCATCTGGGTTTTGGTAGGTGCCAAGTGGCTTGTCACCCGGGCGAATGTCTGTGAGTGCTGTCTCCCTCAGCTTTGCTGGGGCGAGCAGTGCCTTGGCCAACCTGAAGGTCTCCCACCCACAGCAACTCAGGAACGTGGCCCTTCTTTTGCTGGCATCAGTGATTCCTTGAGCCACCGCGAAGAACTCGAAACGCTCAACATAGTCCTCCCAAGTGTGAGGCTCGGACGGCTGGAAGGGATCCAAGACCCGTGGACTTTCCATTCTCCAGGCGGGCAGGGTCGTCTTCTAGCCAGCAGGTGAGTCTTGTCTCTGCTGCGATCCGGACTCTGAGTCAGCGTGATGGGCCTCTGCTACTCAGCATTCCGGATCCCACCTTCGTCGCCAGTACTGTAACGTGGGGTTAGTGATTCAGCAGTGATTTCAGCTCAGAGACAAAGCAGGCTGGAGACAGCTTCTAGTGAACAGCTCTTTAATCAGGGAGAGACAAGACTGAGGACTGGGGAGAGGGAGTTACATTTATAGGGGCCAGGACTGGCTAGGAAAAGATACATTTCGGAGGGAACAATTACAACCAATCACAAGGCTGCCTTTTGGCGGGAACCAATAGGATTGAAGATCCAAATGCAGCAACTAGAATCAACCAATAGGCCTGTTCCCTTTGGAACAGGAAGGCAGTTACTTCAACAAGCAATTATAGATCAATACATAACAATTTGTTTTTGTTTTTATATTTTGTATTGCAGTTTTACAATTTATAAAATAAAAAATATGAAAAACAAAACAAAAACACTTAAAACATGGTTTGGAAACTAATGAAGAAGAGCAGAAAGACAAAAGATGGAAAGCAAGAGATACATTTTTACATTATTTATTTATTTATTTATTCTCCTTTTTTGACTGCACATATAGTAACCCAAGTGCAATTACACATATAAAAAGCACTTAAGTATAAAATGATATTTTAACAGTTGACCTTCATCTAAGCAGCCGTAGACATGTTTAAATGTGGAATTACTACACTATGTCCAACCAAAAGGCAATTTTTTTCACTGATTTGCTTTTACACTTTTCTAGATCCATTTAATTTCAGGTATATAGTTTCACTCTTACATTGTTGTCTCTTGCTTTTGTGGTTTTGTTTTGTAGGGGATTTTTTTTGGGAGGGTGTTGTCTAATAAACAAAACTTTGGGGTATCAAGATTTATTTTTGTCCCTGTCCCCTTCCCATTTATTCAGTTTCCCATCTTAATTCCATATTAGGTACTGCATTTCAAAAAGTTGTAGTGGGGAAAAGGAAGGATGCAAGCAGAAATGAATGGGGGGGAGGAATGGGGGGAAATGAATCATTTTAATCTGGATTTAGGTTGATGTTCACCTAAAAGGAGATTAATGACTGGTACTTCCTTTCCTTCACAAAAATACCTTAAGATGGATGGCCATGGAGCTGCATGCTTTTTGTTCTCAGTTCATCCCATTTGCTCTAGTCTAGACTGTCCTTGGCTAAATAAGTCAAGTGTGCCAGACTTAAGAGATGAGAAGCCTTCCAAGTGCCTGGAACAAGCTTCTTTGCCACTGACATGGCTCCAGCAATTAACAAGCTTTCTGACATCATACCAGTGATGGCTGGTGTCATGCAGTTAAAATGTTTTTGTGTATCCCACATGCCATTTTAATGCCTGGAAATACCAGCTACAGAAGGAGCAAGAAGAAACAGGTGTGCATTTCCAAAGACTGCATCTAAAACACACTTCTAGCATTATCATAATATAGATCTGAATCTTGGCTGGTGGTGCCCAGCTGAGTAAACACAGGGTCTCCAAGGTGTATTTGCCAGATGCTGTTCTATGTAGTTTGAAGAAGATAATGCAGCTGGAGCAGCTCTGGTGTCTTCCTTTTTAAACAGCCATTTGCATGCCCCTTTCTCTGGGGCTTTAGTTCAAAGCTTGGGAAAATTAGCATTTTGACTGCAACCCTTTGCGTGCCCAGCGATCATAGCCACTTGTGCTGCTGAACAACGTTGCCTACACTCCAGGCAGGAGGCAAAACAGTTGGCCATTAAGACTCGAAGTCTGTTGGAGATCTGTTTGAGCAGGAGATGGCCTGCTGTGTGCTCATATGCAGTTCAGGAACAAACAGCAGACGGTGCCTGGCCATTATGGCTCCTGCTTTCCTCTCTCCTTACTTGTTCTTCATGAAATATTTACTGCCAAACTCCCTTTAAAAATAATGTGTCAGTTCTGCCTCTCCAGCAGCTAAAGGGGTGGTGTCTTTCCCACTTGTCCCATCCTTCTACTTTCTCACGAACACCAGTCTGGTAGCTAGAACTGAGTGCATGATTTTTCATCTCCAGTGCTGAGCTTGGTTACTGTTAAAGTATATATTAATTTAAAGTATTTTAAAATTTAAATCCACTGGGTCCAATTTTATGGCCTTTCCGTGGGGCTTTTGCTTCATAGTGCTCTGCTCTCTCTGCAGTACATCTATTCCAAACTGCCTCTCCTCCGGGCTCTGGCTGCTTTAGCAATCGGATATCGGTGTGCCTGTTGCTGAAATAGGATGTAGATGGACTGTGGGGGTGGTGGGGGTTCTTTCTGTGAAATAAGATGGTGGAGAATTCTGATAAATATAATCATTCTGAAACAGCCTAAGCATTCAGGCCGGCTGAATCTGATATGTAAGGCGGCTCGATAGGTTCCAGTCATAAGCCTTTCTGTTTTCCACCCCCAGACCATTTCTAACTACAGTGCTACCCTGTATAAAGGAATTAATTCGTTCCAAATGCAATTATGTTAAGCAATATACAAATTTCCCTTAGGAATGCATTGAAAACAGAGTTATCCCATTTTTATGTTGTACAGATTCGCCCCATAGGCGATTATGTTAAGCAGATTTCCGCTATCTCTGGAATTTTTTATGTTGCACAAATTTTATGTTATACAAGCCGTTTGTTATACAAGGGTCCACTGTACTGTATTTTCTTTCATGTCTGGAACTTGTGCTTAATCCTTCCTCTGATTGGAAAAGACCCTTTCCGACATGGAGGTTGTGAAGGGTCATGGTGTGATAAAATCTAAAGAACTGTCAACATGTTTTCAGGCCTCTTCTGTTACAAGTCGGGGAAATCTGGTTTTGTATCAAGTTTAGTATGGTTTAATTTGATTTTTTAAAAATGCTGTTTACATGATGCACAAGAAAGCATGGATTTTTTTATTTTTTTATTTTATTTTTTTGGCCCACGATGTGTGTTTTTGGGGCATATCATGAGAAGGGAGGACTCTGGAAAAGAAAATAATGCTAGAAAAGCTTGAAGGCAGAAGGAAAAGGAAAAGAACAGATACAAGATGGATTGACTTCCTAAAAGAAGCCACAGATTTGAGTTTACAAGAGCTGAGCAGGGCTACTGCAGACTAGACATTTTGGAGATCTTTCCTTCACAGGATCGCAATAAGTCGGAAGTGACTTGCCAGCGCATAACAGCATCTTCATAGCTGCCCTGTCAAAAGAAAACTGACAAGACAGCTTGATCTGAATGAGGAATTGAGTTCAGTGGACGGAAATGATTTTGGGAGCGAGCACATAAAATGGGGCAGAGGCATGGTGATAAAGGCATAAGCAAAGGCTTATTTTAAAAAGCACTGATCTCCTGTCCAGTTCTGGCAGTGCTGGACTCTTAAGGGTGACGTTTCAGATGAAGGGCCAGCTGTTGGGCATGTGGAGATCAGGGCAGATTATCAGTCTGAGTGTGTAAAATTCCCTCTATTGGCACAGTAAGCATTCATGGCACCTGGCCATTGAACATCTGGTGCTTTTTAACTCCCCCCCCCCCCAGCAGTAATAGTAGCTTGCTTTTGCAATGTCACCTTGGCTTGCCTCTCCCCTGCTTCGTTTTTTTCTAGTGTCTGTTTCAAGCCATAACCACATCCAAACGCTTTTGGAATAAATATATTTAGCGGATAAGCACAAAAGCATGGTTTCATCTTCTAACTTCCCCATGTTACAGATTCTATTAAGATAGCTTCCCATAGGTTTCAAAGGTGCTCTATAGAGTCTGTGAACATAATGTTGGTCACGGAGAAACTATGGGTTGAAAGCGGAGACCTTTAAGAGCATACATTTGCTCCTGTATTCTTTGACAACCTGCTCCCTTCCAATCTTGGTGACAAACTAGGGCCATATGTTTTATGCACTCAGACACAAGCCCATGGTTGAAACAAAACAAATTCCTAAATAAACATATTTTGCAGAGCCACACAGTTTTTTTTCCACACTCACAGAAGCCAAGCATGACAGGGAAAAATCAACAACAAAATTCCTCCCTTTCGTATCTAGTTTTTGTGTTGAGGGAATTGTTTTATACAGAGGGATATGTGGCCCTGCATACCTTCCTTGTCTAAAATTATACTAGACATGGGTTTAGCACCTCAAGCCTTATATCTATTTCAGGTTACAATTTTGTAACCTGTTCTAGGAAATAATTTCCATTGAATTCAGTGGGACCTCCTATGAGCAGGCATCTGTTTTTCATCTAAAACTCACTCTATTGTAAAGCAGCTTAATTTAAAGCTGCTTTATATGCTTAACAAGAGGAATCGATAAGACAACATAGCTATCCTCCTTTACTGATGCTGTGGTCTATTAACAGATTTAAAGGGAACAGAAGAAGAAGATACCATTTAGAAACAAATGTTATATGCAGATAAGATTGAAGGTACAAGAGCAGGAGCACAAGAACCAATTATAAAAATTAATGTATCCCTCTTGTGTTTAAAGATAGTCAGACATGGGTCAAAATGGAGCACATTTCTTTATTACAAGGCTGAGGAGAAAGCTGAGTCCAAGAAAGCAGAAAGCAAAGTGTTCTGCTTTTATACCACCCCATCCCACTTCAAGTAATCTCTGGGCGGTTTACGGTTTAATTAAAGTATGCAGGCTACACATTGCCGGTTTGGCAGCCATGGTGATTTTCATGGTGGGAAATGGGGACGATTCTTTATTTGCTGTGAAGGAAACAAAAATGGAAGGCTCAAAAGAGGGATGTTTTTCAAGTCAGACATATGCCTTCTCGCATATTCCTAGCTGTTTTCTTAAAAGTCCTGTTGGGCAAGTTCCCAGGGGGAAAAAGGTAGATGGTCTGCCCACTGACAATCTTCTCTTCAGCTGGGTTTTTTTTTTTCATACCATATAGATGAATAAATATTTTTATTCCCCATTGGGATTACTGCCAGTTTTCCCAAAACCACATCGCTCATCTGGATGTGCGAGCATTCAACTAGCTTTTTTTGCTTACGACTTTTCCTTTTAAGTCCAGTGAAAGGCATGCTGTTTCCTTCTAGTTTTGTTTCCATTCTATGTGGTTTGATCCTAAAGGCCTTTCATGTATTGTGCAAGTGAAATCCCTTTTCTTTCTTCCCTTCCTTGCCTCATAGGATCTCTGTCTCCATTTCAGCTTCTGGCAGCTGTTTCTCCCCCACCCCCACAGGACACTCATACATACAAACACAACATGTATATAATGAAAAAAGAACATGAAAGCAGCGGTCTCCGTAATGCACTACTACGCTAACAGATGTCCTACTTCTGTTTCAGCTTCATTAAACATTTCAGACCAGTAGGAAGCTGGGTCTCCTACACAAGTACTTGTGAGTAGGTGGCCTCTTTTTTTTTTTAACCTTACTAATGCTCACGCAGTTAAGGAGGTCAGCTGAGATGGCCTCACCTCTTCTGCTGAAGCACCTCCTTGCCTGACTCTGCCTATACCTGATCCAAAGGCTAGGCTGAAAGGTGTGGGATGGCAAACCTGTGATCTCTGAAGTGTGAATAATCCACCTGTGCTGACGTAGTCTCTGGGAGGAAGGAGATTTATAGCAACAGCAGAGGAAGGATTAGTTGACCTTTGGAGCAGGACTTTGTGATATATTTTCTTTCTGGGACAATCCGAGATTTTGCAGACATGTTGGAGATCACCTATTAATGCACATCAAGGTGATAATGGAAGATTCTGGAATGTGTTTATCGTATCAAGAGATGGTACTTTGGTACTCACCTCGAGTTGTTGGTAGCAAAGGACACCTTATTCTATAGTTACAGCTGATGTAGAGGAAGAGGGGTTGAGAACCAAGCACTTGAGAGAGACTGTCTCGGCACCTTGAAAGTACCACTGGCCTTTTGCATTATGTCTGTGCCTTTCTCTAGAAAAAAACCTATCCTATTCTGATGTTTAGAAAGTCAAAATAAGGTGCACATTTGTGAGTGGGTTCTGACTTCATGTCTCACAGTTCCCCAAGATGCCCACCATGATAAGGAGAAGTTACAGCTGAATGCAGCAAATATTTATTAACATATAATTAAGGTTGTGAACAACAGAGAGGCCAGTGGGACCACTCAACACTGGTTTAACAATCCAACTTCCTCTGGTAACAAAGGTAGCGCTTGTGTCTTCTAATGAGGGTTTTTCCCAAAGCTTTTGCAGTTGTTTGGTTTGCATCTTGATATCCCCATCTTGGGACATATTGTGCCAAGACCAAGGTAGTGTGCCCATTCCACCTTGACTGTTGTCTCTTGATGCCTCAGTGTCCACGTCGCTTGTTCTCTCCTTTCTCCTCCCCTTAGGATAATTGTACACCAACCTCTCTACCAGTTTATCTTTTAACAGTTGTACCTGCATGCTACTTCTCTCTTGTCTCTTCACCTCTATTTTATCTCTTCTCCTGCCACTTCCCAACCACTTGTCTCCACTATACTGTGGCCTTCTGTCTATGTTTCCTCCACAGGTAGTTTCATTTTAACATGCTCCCCAGTCCATGGATCAGTCATGTTCCTCCAGCCCCATCCTCCTGGAATCTCCTCCTCTTGAACCTCAGCCACTAACACCACCACCACCACCACCACCCAATCTCCTATTGGCTGCTCCTTCCCTTCCTTCTCTTTCCCACTCTTTTCTCCCTCCAGTCCCAAGTGTTCCATGGAAGGCAGCAAGGTGCCGGTAGTCTCAAAGCCCTCCATGGAGGATGGCGCTGAGGACAGCACACCTCCAGTCCTCTCCTCTGGGGACCGCTCCTTCTCACAACATTATTAACAGTACAATATAGTCATGATGCATTTTTCTTGATGAGCGCCATGTATCTGTTTGCAACATGGAGATTTGTTGTATGGCTTCAAATATACAAATTAAGCGGGATGCACAACGGCAGTTGATTTTCCTACATCCACCCTTTTTTCCTGTTATCCACTCCTTCCCTTGGCTCATTTTTTGTGCAGATGTGGGCAACTTGTACGCTCCTAGCTGTTGCTGGGCTATAGTTCCCCTCATCCATAGCCAGCCTAACATTGATGAGGGGTCATGGGACTTCCAACCCAGCTATTACTAGAAGGTCACAGGTTGTCCACTTTGCAGCTAGGGCTGTAGATATGATGGGCAGTAGAGAGGGTGGCCAAAGGAAGCGGTGTCCCCAAAATAAACCAAAATCTGAGCTATTTCACCTCCCTCTAGAGATGGGAGGAAATCTTTCTTCAGACTACAGCTCCCCTTGACCATGTATCCCCCCCCTTCTCTATACCTCCCATTTGATCAATTGCTTTAGGGCTACAGCTCAGATTGTTGATTTCAGTGTGCCCAGCAAACCATTTTTCTGAGGAAAGCATTGAGGGGAAAACAGGATGGCAAGAAGCTATCAAAATGTATTCACACTGATGCTGTCTTTAGTTCCAGGGAGGCGTGTGGTCCTTGAGCATGGTCCTGTGTGATGCCCTGATGACCATGGATGTAATGCTGTGTACAGCCTCAATCTTCAACCTCTGTGCTATCAGCGTGGATCGGTAAGTACTTCTGTCAAATCTGTCTTTCAACAGCTGGGGCCCCTGGCTTCACTGGGTTTCCGTTCAAAACTTTTCAAAGATTTGCAGAATGTATAGAATATGGTGGAATAAGAATCTTCCCCATCTCCCTCCCACTCAAAGAAAGATTACAACCTTCTCATCATTCAGAGGTCTGTTATAGCAAAGTCTATTGTAACGTAATGTAGAAGCAGTCAAAGAGGTGACATAAGATGTTTTTCCCATGCTGTGAGCTGGCGGTGAGACAAAGACGCAGAGATATTTTCCCCCGGCTTCTTCCAATATGGATTATGGACTATACTAGCTATGTATTTTTAAGTAGTGAGGCTTTTGCCTCTGAAGTTTGCTATAGATTTCTTTAAGTCAGGAAGGGAAATAATGTCATTATTTTCCAGTAAGAGAATATTCCTGTGAAATTCTTATTAGCCAAATAAATGTTTTTACTTATTATTCAAGTGAAGGTGCCTTGTTGAATAATTATTCTGGTAAGGTGGAATAGCTATCATAGCCAGGCTGGGAGACGAAAAAGAATCCAAAGGGATATGGGTTTGCATTCTCCAGATGGCTGGTTTCAGTTCTGTGACCAGTTCGGTGATATCAGATGTATCTATCAAAAAAGAGAAAGTGTGACATCAAGCTAAGTTACAGTAGTAGCTGATGGACTAAAGCCCCCATCTTCTGTTCACCCAAAATCATCATCATCATCATCATCATCATCATCATCATCATCATCATCATCATCATCATCTTCTTCTTCTTCTTCTTCTTCTTCTTCTTCTTCTTCTTCTTCTTCTTCTTCTTCTTCTTCTTCTTATTATTATTATTATTATTATTATTATTATTATTATTATTATTATTATTATTATTATTATTATTACAGTAAGACCGCCATATCTGTGAGGGATTGGTTCTGGGTTGCTGGGCAACTGGGCAGATCAGTCGGTATGAAAGTGTGTCTTTGCGCCATCCAGTGTGTTGCACTGCTGCAATGTTGCGTGGCTCATCCCTTTGTGCTGACCAGTGTGTGTGGGGTGCTGGGGGCAAAAGTGCTTCCAGTCTGCTGCCCGGTCCACCACCTAGGCTACGCAAAGAGCCAGGCCACAGTGCAAACCTTTTGCCCCTGGCACCCCACCACCCACTGCTTGCCAACTGTGGATCACTGAATCCGTGGATCAGTGGATATGAGGATGATACTGTATTTTATTTTGTTTTTTAAGCCCATCTATTGTTAACAAAAATTTAATTGAAGCAATCTGGACTTAATGACACCATTAAGAGCAAAGCAAAGTGTTCTGCTTATATACCGCCCCATCCCACTTCAATTAGTCTCTGGACGGTTTCCAGTTTAATTACAGTATGCAGGCTACACCTTACCCTGCCCCCAAGCTGGGTACTCATTTTACTGACCTCGGAAGGATGGAAGGCTGAGTCAATCATGAGCCGGCTACCTGGGATTGAACCCCAGGTTGTGAGCACAGTTTTAGCTGCAGTACAGGCATTTAATCACTGCACCACAAACAAGTTACCTCTCTGAGTCTGACCACACCTTTACTTTTTTAGCACCTTCCTCTTGGGAGTCTAGAAGCTTGGTTTGTCAGCACATTTGAAAAATGGCCCTCAGCTGGGAGAGGGGGATTTCTTGGAGTGACTTAGGGCTCTGTCTCTTGCCATAACCTATCCTAAAGGAATGTGGTAAAGGAGATATGCAACAATTACTCCAGGAAAAGGAGAATTGATTTTTTTTTGTAGAGAGGTTACCATGTGGATTGAATGCAAATGTGTGACTCAGTGTTTGGAATGGCAGGCACTGGTTTTGTCAGCATCTTTATTTGGCTACACTGGAGGGAGGGGGTGCTTTTAGGAGGTTGCTGAACACTCCTAATAAAAAGGTATTGTGCTGCAAATATCCCTTTTCCCCCTTATCAAATTTTATCTGCTAAGCTAAAAGAAGGACGATGCGAAGGGAAAGCATGAGAGAGGTGTCAGCTGGTGAGTAACTTGGGGCCTTTTTACACCACCCCTAAGATCCACTGGCCACTTAAATTCGGACCAGAGATCTTAGGGGTTCGTCGTTCTTCCTCTGTCTTCCTCTGTCCCCACCCCCCTCCGCACTTCCTGGTTGCTGGCTGCCTGAGGGAGGGAGAAAAAAGAAAGAAAAGACTGCCGGTTTACCTCCGTTTTGTTCCCGGCAGCATTCAGATCTCTTAAAGGGGCGGGGTGCAAAAAAAGAACAAACGGAAGCCAGGAGAGCCCCGCACTCACTATCCTTACACCGGATCAAATATTTGTCACCATCAAAGACCAGGTACAAGAAAACTGCTGTTTGGTCGCGCTAAAGTGGGCGGGGTCGCACTTAATTGTCTGCAAAGTCCGGAGCTGGTGGGTAAACATTTTTAAGGTCCGGACCTTGCAGCCATTTGCGGCGGAGCTTAGGGGTTGTGTATAAACGCCCTTGGTTGCTTTGGATCCCTGAAAGGCAAGGACAAGAGAAGGCTGGTTTTGAATGGAAAACTGGGAGTAAAAATAAGAAGTAAAAATATTTTATGAGCAGAGTTACCATTCTGAGGGTGGAACTATACTGGGAAGTTATTCTAAGTTCATTTAATATTTTGTCCACCTTTTCCCTAGCAAATTTCACTGTTGATATGGCAGCAATCAGTCACTTTCTGTGTGAAAGTGTGTTGCAGTAGTCCACACAATATGTTGCAGTAGTATGGTGCAGTAGTCCACACAGTTTTGGGGAGGTGGAATCTTTTGGGATATTGCTCCTTCAGAGAGGTTTTGGCTGGGAGAAAGCGGCAATGAATGTCAATCAACTCAGTAACAGCCAATCATTCCCTCACTACCTCACGTTCTTTCTCCTACTTTTTTCTAGTCAGGGTTCAGTTTGTGCTTTGTTAGAGATAGGTTAGAACTGAAGTGAACAGTTAAGAGTGAAAATACTCTATCAACAATGTACCCAGTCAGTTGATTAATAATGTAGTAAAGTAAGCTGTTAAGCTCAGTAATGTAACAAGATTTCCACAAAACATTACTTTCCCGTCTGTAAGACTCCCCCATGTATAAAACTACCCTCACTTTTCCAACCCAAAATTACAGTTTCACAATTGTGCGATTCTCCCCTTGGCTTATTTCCATGTATAAAACAACCTTCAATTTTTAGTCCAACAATTTAAGATAAACTATAGTCTTATGCATGGGAAAATACTGTATATTTGTTTTTATGTACGAATTCTGTGGAAGATGAAACTTTTTGTCCTTTCTAATTTACTAGTATCTCAGAGGGGATATATTGAGGCAAGTAAGTGCCAAGTGAGGTAAACTAACCAATGAGGATGATCTGCTATTGGAGGTTATAGTTCATTCTGCTCTGTAGGCTCCTGCCAGAACCATTTTTATCTGCTACTTAATCAGAAGGAACATTTATTATATTTTAATTCAAGTCACATTGCAATTTTCCTCACACCAATCTGCCACGCAACCCCACTTGAATCTTGTGGCTTGTCACTCAAATTCCTCAGAACCTCACCTCCCACATTCTCGTGTTCAAGCTCTTCACAGGACCAGAAGTGGCAGCAGCAACCCTCTGGGGCAGAAGAGGGACAGTAGGAAGCAGCCATGTGAGTTGCCTGTAAGCATACAGACTCCCAGTCTGTTTGCCCCCTTTCCAGACTGGAGCAAGGGTTCTCCTGCAGTCTCCTTCTGGATAAGCCCACCTTAGCTCCTTGCTGCCTCTGCAGTATTTCCTTTGGCATTATTGCACACCTCTACCAGGCTTTATTCCTTTCCTCCTCCAGGGTTAACGGCCAAGTTAGGCACCCCTGACTCTGAATTTGGAGTCCATACACCATGGCTCATTTTCCTGGTTAGGAATTTTAATCTGGTTTTCCATCTATCCACAGCTTGCCTACTCCAGCTTCACTTTAGATGGTGGACAATGTTAATTAAATGTATATTTGTTTAAGTACTTTAACACATGCCCAACAGCTAGTACTGTATCCTTTTTTTTCTCTGCCAAGAAAATAAATAAAGCATTAGCTGTTTGGCATGTGTCCTTTTTTCTTCCAAGAAAAAAAGAAAATCGTATTTTTTCACATCTCTCCTATAAATAATGTACAGTCATTATTTATGGGGAGAGTTTGGGGATTTTTTTTTAGAGCCTTAATACTTGAATTCTCTGCTGATGGTGCAAACATCAGGGGTATCCTAATAAATGGGATGATAAATTAGTTTGAGCCTACAGAATTGTTAATGTAATTTTTATTACGTGCATCTTTGTCCCTTTAATGTGCACTAATTTTCACTACCTCCCTGGAGTTTATTGTTATTCCATTTTATTTATGTATTACTTCCTTTGAAATGCATTCAAAATAAATTCATGTACTGTATATAAATGTTGCAAATCATTGTAGATACAATAGCTGTTACAAAATAATAAAATAGCAGCAGCAACAAAAGGAAATTTAAAATATCAAGATAGAAGGTAAAAGATAACCTTGCACATGAAATGTATGTTCAAATACCAACGTGTCTGCAGTTTATCTAAAAGAAAGGACAGCCTGCTGTAGCTGCCTTTAATGTGTGTGAGCCAATATTAGCTGTGATGGAGAGAAGGCAGGGCATCCAAGGGCATGCTGAAGCTTCAGGCAAAAGCATAAGGGTGAAGGTAGTTCATGAATTTAAAGTTGGAATTCCAAACATCCTAATGGCAAAGAAAGCACCTATGACTTGCTTCTAAGCAGATTTGCACAGGATTGCATTGCTGAGAGTTGGTACCGGGCCAGAATTGTGCACTGAGCTTGAAAATGAATCAATAATCAGTGCAATTGATTCAAAACCAGGGTGATGCCCTTCTGTGGTTATAGGCCAACCAGGATTCTGCTGGGTTCATTTCATATTAGTTTTCAAACCATGTTTAAAGGCAGCCCCACATAGAGAACGGTATAGCAGACCAATCTAAACAGATGTAGTCCAGTAGTTCTCGTCCATGTGGTAGGAATATTATCTAAGTTTGAGGTTTATTTTTTCCATCTTTAGTCATCCTGCTAAAGATGGAAGTGGACTCCAAATGAGCAAGAAACAGTAAAAAAGTAATGGCAGTGAGTTATCTGTTTGTAAGAGACCAGAAACTCATCTCATACAGTCATTTAATTTGTATTTCATTGTGTGTCAGTAAAATCAAGGACTGGAGAATGCACATAATCATTGGTATAACGTTTAAGAGCCTTTGTTGTGAGCAAAGTGTTGGTTATGGGCTCCCTATCTTTAGTAAGGAACGTTTGCCAGTCAAGGTCAACTGAAATTTGGAGTTGAGCTAGTTTTAGACCAGACCCTTTTTTGAGCTGTTCACATGTGTTGGACTGCAAGTACTTTCCTATCCAGCTAACATGGTGGTGGTGGGATGGGTGTTGTAATCAGGTGCTTCAAGGGATCAGCATAGACCCCTACCCCGAAGGGCTCACTATTTATTAATGAACTTAGTGAAGACAGTAGAAAAAAAGAGATGTAAAATGGGGGCAGGGTAGATAAGAGAAAAGCAACCTGATTACTGCAATTATGTATGATATGTTAAGTCCCATCAAGTCAGATCTGAGTTATAGTAACCCTAATAAGGCTTTCAAGGTAAGTGAGACATTTAAGGAGTGGTTTAACTAGCTCCGCTATCACCTCAGTGAACTTCTATGGCTGAGCATGGATTAAACTTGGGCCTCCTGAGTGCTAGTTCATGCCTCTATCCATGGCCTTACACTGGGTATCCAGTTATGAATACATATGCCTTAGAGCAGTGATTCCCAACCTTCCTAATGCTGTGATGCTTTAATACAGTTCCTCATGTTGTGGTGACCCCTTGCAGAACTTCCCTTTACAGGCACCCTCAGCCAATCACAGACTCCGGTGCCATTGACTGACATCCCCTCCAACCTATCAAGCTGTAACTCACTGTTTTCCCCCCCTCCCTCCCTTTCCTCCTCCAGACCCAAGCCGTTTGTGCCTTTTTCTTCACTGGTTCATGGTGACCCCTGTGAAATGGCTGTTTGACCCCCAGTTTGGGAACCACTACCTTAGAGGAAGATAGGGAGACTTGGTGATGTGCCAAAATATCTTCATGGAAAAAGTGGGGTTTGAGAGCAGATATAATATGTCAATAAATGGGGGGGGGGCAAGGGAGGCTGTCTTGCTTAGGGAGGCAAGTCCAGGGTTAAGGGGAAAGACGAGGAAAAATATTAGAGCTGGTCCAGGAGAGCTTGCTGAGCAGCAGTGGACAGAGAAAGGTTGCAGAGTTAAAGGTGAGCTTTGGAAACAAGAAGAGACCAAGACATACTTTGCCCTCTCGAACTGTGGTAGCCCTTTTTGCTCATTGATGTTGGATTCTAATGAAACTTTGTGGTTCTTTTGGTATGGCATAATCGCCTGAATCAGCCCTTGCAAGGAGCCCCACGGCTTCACCCTGTTCTTTCTCATCCAGGTTCATTGCCGTCTCCATCCCGCTGAATTACAACAGACGACAGATTGACCTGCGGCAGCTGATCCTGATCTCCACCACCTGGATCTTTGCTTTTGCTGTGGCGTGCCCGGTCATCTTCGGCATGAACAACATCCCAGGTCGGGACCCTTCCGTGTGTCAGCTGGAGGATAATAACTATATTGTGTACTCCTCCATCTGCTCCTTCTTCATCCCTTGCCCTGTCATGCTGGTCCTCTACTGCGCCATGTTCCAGGGGCTGAGGCGCTGGGAGGAGGCTCGGAAGGCCAAGCTGAAGAGCAGCATCTACCTGGGCCATCGGCGGCTCTACTGCCCACCGCCTGTCCTTGAGAGGAGCCAGGCGGGCATCAAGTTGGAAGAGCCCAGACTCTATGCCCGCTCTGAATGTTCTTATCCCAGGGATTACATAGACAATGGCATCCAGACTGTATCCTACCCACACCTCAGATACCTGCCACACGGAGGAGTCAAAAGGAAACAAGCTAAAATCAACGGCAGGGAAAGAAAGGCCATGAAGGTGCTGCCAGTTGTAGTTGGTAAGTGCACGCTGCTGGGGCTGTTCATGGGGCTGAATCCCCAGGTTGGTTCAAGAGCACATGTGGAAGGATTATTTTAAGGGATAAGAACATAAAAACAGCCTTGCCGGAACAGGCCACAGCTCACCCAGGCCAGCATTCTGTCTCACACAGTGGCTCATCATTTGCTTCAGGGTATTCCCAAGCAGATGTCTTCACCTGCTCACGATTCCCTGCAAATGGCCTTGAGAGATATCCTGGCTATCTCTCCAACCCAGAGGTTGTCCTTAGGCATCCATAATGATAGCCATTGATACCCTTGTTCTCCATGAACTTGTCCAATCCTTTCTTAAATCTGTCAAGTCTGACAGCTGTCACGACTTCTGGCAGGGAGTTCCACAGACCAGTGATCCTCTGGGTGAAAAAGTACTTTCTCTTATTTGTTTGAGATCTAGCACCCAAAAGTTTCATGGAGTGGCCCCTAGTTCTAGTGTTGTGTGATAGGGAAAACAGTTTGTCCACGCTGTGTATGATTTTATAAACTTCAATTAGGTCACCTCTTAGGCGCCATCATTCAAGAGTGAAGATGGTAAGGAAGGTGTTCCAGTCCCCCTAATCATTTTGGTTGCCCTCCTCTAGACTTTTTCCATATCCATAATATCCTTCTGGAGGTATGGTGACCAGAACTGTTCACAATACTCCATATGGGGCCTCACCATAGATTTATAAAGAAGCAAAATGACACTTGCTGACGTCCTTCTTTGTTCCGCTACTAGTTTTGTACCGTGACAGCATTGGTCGCAATCATGTGGTTTTGTCCTGGTTTCAGTGTTCCCATGGTCGTGATAACTTGTCTTGTGACAAGTGTTACCTCACAGTCTTGTACCATGACAAATACTGATTTTGTCTAGCTTCCTTTTTCCTTTTTTTGGGGGGGGTTATTTTTTTGCTTCTGAAAAGTAAAAAAAAAAAACAGACAGTTTTCTGAGAGAAACGAATGTTTTGTTGCCTACACAGTGTCTTGTCTCGGAACAGAAAGTGGGAACAAAGAGTGACAAGGGAAAATCCCTACCCTAGCACCAGGTACAGTATTGTGGCGCTTAGCACCCGTTCCGGGGGACGTGGTCGAGACAAATCTCAGTAGTTGTGCGACGGACATGAAGTAACATTTTTTGTATTGCTCCTAAGTACAACACTAACAGAGATAAAAGGGATGTGAAGTAACCGCCTTATTTTCTATACCCTTCCTAATGATCCCTAGCACTGAGTTTGCTTTTTTCACTGCTGCACCACACTGGGTTGACACCTTCATGGAGCTGCCCACCAGGACACCAAGGTCCCCTTACTAGAACACACATTTGTCATTTTCCCCTCCTGTTCTGGTCTCTGAACGTTAAAGAGTGCTGAGAGGTGGCTGGTGTGGGACAGGGCCTTGTTAATTTGCAGAGCTAGAAGCTGCATCTCTTTTTTTTTGGTGGTGGGGGGGCTAGAACTCCCAGAATCCTCATCTGGCTGTATAAGCCTATACAAATACCCATGTGTCCAATCCAAACACAGCCACATGAAACTCCACAGGTTTACTCAGTCCATTGACAGTGCTTGTTAGACCAAACCAGTGCTTAGTTTCTAAATGAAGAGGTTTGAACCGCCTTTGCAAGAGTTGTTTCTAGACCAGAGCCCCTAGAATTCACTGCCCAGCATGGCCTGTTCTCCCATTCAGAATTAGGGCAGGAGAGAATCTTGTTTTTGGTTCCATTGCCTGGTATGATGATGGGCAGCATGATGTTGCCATTAATCCTGCACAAGCATCGATTGGCTGGAAGATATATAGACAATGCGAAGAATTCTGAGGGTTGGTTTGTTTTTAGTGTAGAAGAATAGCCTTCCAGAGCAAAAGTAACGAAGTGCTAAACAGGTTTTTTTAAAGAATGCTTCACCAGACACTCTGAAACTTTTGTTTTTTATATCCCCAGAAAATACAGCTCAGAGTTGACTGTACAGTACTTGGAAAAGAGGAGTCATTTCTGTTTACTGTTTATTTGTTTACTTTTTCAAGGCAATGCATTTTCAAGGTAGTTTGTGAAATAAATATATGTAAAACAAAAACTAAACAGTGTAAAAAAGTTTCTTGAAGATGGAACAAAATGAAAAAGGTTATGGAGAAATGTTAATAACTGGTGATTGTGCAACAATACAATTTAGAGCAGCGTCTGTTAAAAATAGAATGAAATATCCAGGTCTTTAAAAGCAACAAAGAATCCAGGGATGTGGAAAAAGTAGTACTGCTCCTTGTTCTGATGACGGAAGGGTGTGTGTGTGTGTGTGTGTGTGTGTGTGTGTGTGTGTGTGTGTGTGTGTGTGTGTGTGTGTGTGTGTGTGTGTGTGTGTGTGTGAGGGTGGGGCAGGGGATTTCATTCAGGGTGGTCCTTTAAGGCTCTAGTGACACAAGGGAATTGTTCCCGACTTCTAACATGTCTTTCCACACCTCTGTTATTTATTTTATTTTATTTTATTTTATTTTATTTTATTTTATTTTTGAGTATTTTTACCCCACCTTTCTCCCTGGAAAAGGACCCAAGGTGGCTTACAGTAGTGAGGGACAATATACAGCCCAGTACAGTAGTGAGGGACAATATACAGCCCAGTACCTTTGCCTCAGCTTATATGCTGAGGCAAAGGTCTAAGCTCTTATCTCCCCCCCACACACACACACACACCTCTTCAAGAAGCCTCTTGGGGAGACCCTTGGATCGAGCATCTCAGCTACCATTTGGCTCACCAAAGTTTCTGGCAAAGAGACAGGTGGGGGTGGGGGTGGGGGGTGTTGAGCAAGAGTGGTGGGACTAGAGGCGACAGCAGCGGCTGCGGCAGGCAAAGGGGAGAGGAAATCTGGCTTCAGAAACCCAACTTGAGCTCTCCACAGCTGGCATGCCCTGTCAGGGAAAGTGGGAGGAGGGAATGTTTGGGAGAGAAAGAACAAACAAACGGACCTCTTGGGAAAGTGGCAGTTAGACTGTAAACCGAGGGCCGCCTTACTGCAGCCCCAACCTCCCTTTCAGCTCCTTCCTCTCCAGAACGCCTCCCTCGAGTCTTCTCTAGGCAGTAGGGTAATCACCTTGCAGTTTAAATAATGAAATTTGGAAGAGCACAAGGCTGAAGAGGGTGCAGATTAGAATAGTTACAGCTGGCTACATACTGCACAAGTAAGGAATGAATTGCCGCAACATGGGTACAAAATAAAAGAATCCTCCCTGTTGAGAGAGAAATGTTCCCCAGTTCTATTGCTAGCCAGTAAAATGATTTGCTAATGGCTGTGCGTTGTTCGTCCAAAAATTTATGTGATGATGTACCTGGGGAATAAGAGGGGAACATTTCCCTTGTGTGACCACAGCCTCAATCAATTGTCGCAGGCCATTTAGGACTTTAAATTGAGCCTCTAAATGCAGAGGCAACCAGTGCAATTGGCATAGAATCAGTGTTACATGGTCTCCTCTTTAAGCCCTTGTGAGCCATTGAGTTGTTACATTTTTTTTACCTCCATCCAGAGCAACAGAGCACCCTGCTTTCTTAGTAAAACAGTACACCAAACCCATCATTTGCTGAATTTTCTAGTGGGGCAGTTGTGTTCATTTGCTGCAGGAAAAGCAACAGGACGTTGTGGCACCTTAAACACTAGACAGTGTCATTTGGTACAAGAATCTGTGGACTGTAACCCACTTCAGATGATTTATCAATGTGGCTCTCAAATAGCGGCAAAAGAGACAGCCCTAGTTGGAATATATGTCACGATTTGTCTGTAAAGATTCTCAGTCATCAGATATGTCATGATTCTTCCCTGGATAGATCCAGGATGTATTCTCTTGCTATGGATCTACATGGAGCTGGCAAATTAGCCAGTGGGGATAAAATGTAAGCCTGGCAGGTACCATCATCTGCACCTTCATTGCACTGAGTCCAGGAGAAATCACAAGCGGCATGTCTGCTCCTTTCAGGCAACCCTATGCCAGCTCAAGGAGCGAGGGCTACGTTGGCTTCCAAAAGCAAGAAGTGGCTCGAGGTCTGTTTCTTGCGGGGGGCGGGGACGGGGGGGAGGAACAAGGTGCAGGGCAGCCCTTGGCTTTACTTTAGTGCAGAGCTAGTCCCTTACTGTTGACCAGGATACGCAAGATATTCAAGCCAGGCCAGAGCACCTTAACCTCATTACTTTCTGGAGGCCAGATTTGAAAATGGTTCTAAGGTTTTTCTTGTTGCTATTTCATATGTAGCCAAGGTGAAAAGACTGGAGCAACCACAAACAATAGCAGTATAGGAGAGAACACTCTCAGGATGCTGGGAAAAAAGTTTATTAAAAGAGTCCAACACGTTTCGGCCAGAAGTGGCCTTTTTCAGGGACTTTACACTATAGAAAGACATGTGGTCAGAGTGAATAAAAACGTAAACAACATATATCATATCATATGCACAGCTAACACCTTGAATACTAAAACAGCATACATAGTAGTCAGTGTAAAAATCACCCAGTATTATTAGAACACTTAAAAGCAGTGTAACCTAGCAGCCTCAGACTGCTGACTGACTTGCAATCACAACATTCTAGGCATTTTACAAATTGAACTATTCTAAGGGAACAACATATTGGACATGATATGCACATATTGTATACAACCTCAGTGATGTTACTCTAGTCCTGTTTCTTGTGCTGCAGAGTCAGATCGTTCAAAACAAAACAAAACAAAAGAATCTCCCTGGTCTGTTTTTCTAGCCCTCCTCTGCTTTGTGGGAACTCTCCCATAGAACCTGTCCCATGCAGCAAACCTTTTTGTGTCTGCTTGCCTGCAGTCTATGCTGGATTGTACGTGTTTTTCTCTGCCCAGCCCATAGTTTTGTTTTTATCAACAAAAGCATCTTTTACATTTTGTATTGTAGTTTTAACATTTAATTTTTTTTTTCAAAATAAGCATCACATTGAAATTGCCCTCTTGAGGGAGAAGCTACTGCACAGAAGCTCTTTGCCCAGAGACCTGCTCCCTTTAACTTTCTTCTGATGAGAGCATTTTATAGTGCTTTTTAGCTGTTTTGCATAACATTTTGCCAGAAAAGTGAATATAAGGCAATTGGGAGAAAGCAGGAGATGTCAATGAGGGAACCCATTATTGTTAGAAATATTTGAAATTACTGTACAAAGGACAGGTTGTGCCTGTAGCCTGCTTCCTACTTTTCTTTCTTTCTTTTTATACAAAGTGTGTCTTGTTCTATGACCACCTCTTTTGGGAACAAAGTAATTGGCCATAGAATTGACCCTCAGGGTTGTAAAATCTCTTTCTTCACTGTAGTTATTAGTTTAGGGACTTTTCCCTTCCCTCACACTAAATTAGTTCTCTAAAGCTTTCTGAGGCATTAGTTAAAGCTGTGACCAGAATCTCTCATCTTGAGCAGTAAACACTACAGGTCTGTTTACAGGCACTCAGCCTAAACACAGGGTCTGGATCAGATCCTTGTTCCCTTTTCAACATGCTTCTTTCAGGAAGGCAGAACACATTGAGCGTATATCCTCAGCTAATCTCTTCTCACAACCGGAGGGTCCAGCACAGAGTTACCAAATTCAGTGCAAGAAGGAAGGACACTGGATCCCAGGTCTGGAAGGATAGTTTCGGCAGATTGGAACTTTTGCTCCCACTATTGCATTACACTGGGGAAATCATCTACCTCTTTAAAAATCAGCTAATATTACAGTGACGCAGGATGCTGAGACGTTTATTGAGCAATTAGTCAGTTTCGTTATGGAATTTTACAGGGATTCAAATGTGTCATCTTCCATTTGTAATAATTCATTTCTTTCTCAGCAGTACTTCTATGTTTTCTCTTTTCATCAAAATGCTATTCAGGAAGGAAAAAAACAGAACCTTTTAATGATGTTTTGATGGGTGGTATCAGGTGCCGTCTGTCTCTAGAAGCACCCTCAGTTGAAACATGACACAGAACAGATAGACAAGGAAAAGGCTTGCTCCCACTGTTTTACTCACTCAGCCCCAGTTTCAATCAGGTACCAGAAAGAGGAGGTCTGGAGTAGACGGAAGTCTGTGTGGTGGGGACCACAGCCTACAGTGGGGAGAACTCAGGTAGGAAGTTAGAAGTTGCAGCTTCACATTGTACGAATCACTCCGGAGGAAATGTGTAGCTATCTCAGTGCTGCAGGACTAAGACCCCAATCTGGAAGGAACAAGGATTGCTTTATACAAAGAGCCTCTTGAAGATTATGTGTTCCTCATTCTTGGCCTGCTCCCTATTATTGATTGTTTCAAAATTATTCTCAACAGCCCAGCATGCCGGATGACTTTGGGCACTGCAGCTTTAAGCTCTTTTGCTAATGAGAAACAAAATATTAAATAGCTGGCCTCTGGTGTCAAAAAGTACCTGCAACAGCCAGAACTTAATTTTATTTTCCTTTGTCTTTCTCTCACAGGCGCTTTCCTTTTCTGCTGGACTCCATTCTTTGTAATCCACATCACTAGGGCTCTCTGTGAGTCATGCAACATTCCCAGCACAATCACCAGCATCGTCACGTGGCTAGGCTACGTCAACAGCGCCCTCAACCCCATCATCTACACAATCTTCAACACCGAATTTAGGAACTACTTCCGCAAAGTTTTACACATTTTCTGCTAATGCAGTGGGCTTCTGAACCTACAGCTGGACTCTGAACCTACAATGGACTGTATGAGACATTGCCAAGAGCCAAGCAGATTATTTCTTTGTATAGTTTATTAATAAAAATTTATTTCTTGATACGTTCTTGTGAGTTTCAATCTTTTCCCCCGTTTGAGGGAAGACAAATGCTGTAATGACACTCCTCTTTGGAAAACACAACGGTTATTAGTTGAGCTCTTCATCCATTGCACCTATTTTCTTGAAAATAACCCTTAAAGTGAATAGAACAATATATTGGATGGGAAACTAAAGGGCAGGGAAAGTACGAAAGACATGTTGGGAGGAGAGATCTCTTGGTTTAATATACATGAAATAGAAAGATGCACAGAGAAATGAAGGTGTAAGGAAGGAGAGAGTAGAAAAATGACAAAGTTTGAAGAGATTACTGAAAAAAGATCAAAATTAGAAGCAATAAATAAAAGGGAACTGTAAGTGAATTAATTTATACACCCCCCGAAACAAAATTCAATAGCCTACAACGGTTCCAGCATTGGAATGCCTTGAATGAATGTATGGAGGAACTTGAGACAAGGTATTCCCCAGCTGAATTTGTTCTGGCAGGTGACTTTAATGCCAGAGTGGGCATGATGATCGGATTTTTCTGAAGGCCTAAGAAGTTAAGAGTGACGCTCATCTCCCCTTCTGTTGCTTGTTCAGCAGACTTTCTAAGGATGATACTTCTAATCCTGTGGGAGTAGCTCTAGCTAAACCGAGCATTAAATTTAATTTGATATGGCTAAATGGCTTAGTTGAATTCCCAGAAGCTGGTGAATTCATACATATTGCCACCCAAGGGATCAGTGTAATCGGTTATATTCTGATTTCAACAACGCAGAAAGCTTATGTACTAGAATTTATGGTTGGAGATTTTATTGTTAGCGGCCATCTCCCATTAATAGCAAACTTGGCCCTAGATACTTTTATAACCAGTGAACCTGTGTCTTTAAAAAATGGAAATGAGCTGGTAATGCCTATTAAAATACCCCGGAGCAACTCAGCTTCCCATGAATTTCAAAACCTATTGCTTAGTGAAAAATGTAATGAGCTTTGGCATCCCATTGAGAATTCCCCAGAACACCTTGATAATATCAAAGCCTTTGAGGAGATGATTGAATATCTTCACTCTGAACTTGGCCAGCCTCTTTCCACTCAAAGGAATTATAGACTTTCAGACCAAAAAAAAAATTGGCTCGATAGGGATTGTAGGACTCTGAAAGTACACATTCGAAATTCATAGAGGACTTTCAGAGAACGAAGCTCTCCTCCAGAACTACTCAGGTATCTGTCAAGCCTTCAGAGCGCATGCATGTGTAAACTTTCGCTGCCACCAAAATGAATAAGGTTCGAGACTTACTCGCGCCCTCAGGACTTTCCAGGAAGGGTCCACGGAGCGGACAGTCACACAGTTTGTTAGATGAGAGTGAGCAATCTCACCGCTGTGCACTGGCGCTAAGGGACTTATCGCCCTGAAAACCCCTCGCTTCACCTTCCAAAACCTGGAGTCTCAGAACAGTTAGCGATCTGTTCTGTGTAACAGAAAAATCCCAAAAGAAAATATGCTTACAGAGGAACTCACTAGTGCCGGGTCCCCTAGGCACTGCTCAGTTAGCAAAACACTCTTCTTTTTCAGGCACAACACACTCCAGTTAAAATATAAAGAAAAGTTACTTTATTAAGAAAACATGAAAAGCAATATAGAACGTTACCATCAGCTGGCAAGGCACTTCTTCGTACAAAAAGGAAAATCAGTCTTGTAACAGCATAGAATCTTAAAATGCAAAATACTTTAGAGTAAAATACTGGTAAGGGAAGATATTGCAACTCTCAGCATAAAACAATAGTCTAGTCTACCTTATACTCACAAGAAATAGAAGATGTTAGAGCCAAGATTCCTTTGTTCTGCTGGCCGCAAGCCAGTGCCGATCTAAGTCGCTACATGATTGCAGGGTGGGGTGGGGGGACAGCATTCAGTCATACACCAATGGCTCTCTCCCGGGTTTGAGAGAAAGTCCCCTTTATAGAAGAAAATAGAGACCTTTGTTCTTTAGAAATGTAAACTTCTAGGTCAGAGGCCTGGATATCCTGGCAGGATCTTCCTGTCATTAACATAGCCAGGTGTGAATGCTTCCTTTTGATATGGACAGAGGCTCTCAGGCTCTGTGTATCTGGGGAAGCTTTCAATCACAATCAGGTGTAGATTGGGCAGGAAAAGGACCTGGCCTTCCTGCTTCACACATTTAACTCTTTGATGTACAGTACCCTTTTTGATATACATGTTGTAAAGATGAAACATTTTAACCATTTACATAAGAACATAAGAACATAAGAACATAAGAAGAGCCATGCTGGATCAGGCCAAAGGCCCATCTAGTCCAGCTTCCTGTATCTCACAGCGGCCCCACCAGATGCATTTGGGAGCGCATAAGACTAGATATCTGTCTCCTGATACCACTCCCCTGCATCTGGCCCTTGAAGTACCCTGGTTTAAAGCCTAGAGATTACACATCTCCATCATGGTTTGTAACCCGTGATGGACTTTTCCTCTAGGAATCTGTCCAATCCCCTTTTGAAGGCATCCAGGCCAGATGCCATCACCACATCCTGTGGCAGGGAGTTCCATAGACTTACAACACGCTGGGTGAAAAAATATTTTCTTTTGTCAGTTCTTACTCTCCCAGCACTCAATTTGAGTGTATGTCCCCTAGTTCTGGTATTTTGAGAGAGGGAGAAGAGCTTCCCTCTATCCACTTTACTCATACCCTGCATTATTTTGTATGTCTCAATCATATCCCCCCTCAAGCGCCTTTTTTCCAGACTAAAGAGGCCCAATTGTTTTAGCCTTTCTTCATAAGGGAGGTGCCCCAGCCCAGTAATCATTTTAGTCGCTCTCTTCTGCACCTTTTCCAGTTCCACTATGTCTTTCTTGAGATGCGGTGACCAGAATTGTACACAATACTCCAGGTGGGGCCTTACTATTGTTTTGTATAACGGCATTATAATGTTGGCTGTTTTATTTTCAATCCCCTTTTTGATAATCCCTAGCATGGAATTGGCCTTCTTCACTGCTGCCACACATTGGGGAGACACCTTCATGGAGCTGTCCACCAACACACCAAGATCTCTTTCCTGATCCGTCACGGATAACTCAGAGCCCATGAGTTGATAGATGAAGTTTGGATTTTTTGCCCCAATATGGATTACTTTACATTTGGTTACATTAAAACGCATTTGCCATTTCTCAGCCCACTCCCCCAGTTTGGAGAGATCCTTCTGGAGCTCTTCACAATCTTCTCTGGTTTTTACCACATGGAAAAGTTTTGTGTCATCTGCAAACTTGGCCACCTCACTGTTTATCCCTGTCTCCAGGTCATTTATGAACAGATTGAAAAGCACCGGTCCCAGGACCGAGCCCTGGGGCACACCGCTTTTCACTTCTCTCCATTGTGAAAATTTCCCATTGACACCTACTCTTTGTTTCCGGGATCTCAACCAGTTCTCAATCCATAAGAGGACCTGCCCTCTTATCCCCTGACTATGCAATTTTCTCAGCAGCCTTTGGTGAGGGACTGTGTCAAAAGCCTTTTGAAAATCCAGATAGACTATATCCACTGGTTCACCCAAATCCACGTGCCTGTTGACCTTTTCAAAAAATTCTAAAAGGTTTGTAAGACAAGATTTACCCTTACAGAAGCCATGCTGATTTTCTCTCAGCAAGGTTTGTTCTTTTATGTGTTTTAAGATTTTCTCTTGGATGAGGCCTTCCACCATCTTCCCTGGGACAGATGTAAGGCTAACCGGCCTGTAGTTTCCTGGGTCCCCCCTCCTTCCTTTTTTAAAAATTGGTGTGACATCTGCTATCCTCCAGTCCTCCGGCACTGTGGCCGTTTTAAGAGACAAGTTGCATATAACCGTTAAGAGATCTGCAATTTCATTTCTCAGTTCCCTAATAACCCTTGGGTGGATGCCATCTGGGCCCGGTGACTTGTTAATCCTCAATTTATCAATTAGTCCTAAAACCTCCTCTCTTTTAACCTGTATTTGATTTAATTCTTTAGTCAAGAGGGGCGGCTCAGGCAGCGGAATCCGCTCAAGGTCCTCTGTCGTGAAGACAGACGCAAAGAACTCGTTCAATTTCTCTGCAATGTCCAAGTCCTCCTTAACCTCCCCTTTTCCTCCCTCACCATCCAGAGGCCCAATTGGTTCTCTGGCAGGTTTTCTACTTCTAACATATTTAAAGAAGCTTTTATTATTACCCTTTATATTGCTAGCCATGCGTTCCTCAAAGTCTTTCTTTGCCTCCCTTATCATCTTTTTACATTTCTTTTGCCAGAGTTTGTGTTCCTTTTTATTTTCCTCATTTGGGGAGGATTTCCATTTACAGAAGGACCTCTCCTTGTGCTTTAGAGCCTCTCTAACTCCACTCGTTAACCATGCCGGTGTCCTCTTGGACTTAAATGAGCTCTTCTTTCTTTGTGGTATGCACTTGTGCTGGGCCTCTATTATTGTTGTTTTAAACAGGCTCCATGCACACTGAAAGATTGGATTCTTCTAACCCTCCCCTTCAGTTTCTCTCTAACTAGTTTCCTCATCTGAGGGAAGTTTGCCCTTCGAAAATCAAGGGTTTTTATGTCTGATTTGGTTGACACTCTTCCTCCGACATGCATGGCAAAGGTAATTGCAGCATGGTCACTGTTCCCCAGAGGCTCAGTGACATTCACATCCCTGACGAGGTCCTGAGTATCACACAATATTAGATCTAGAGTTGCCTGTTCTCGGGTGGGCTCCATGACAAGTTGCTCTAAGGCACAGTCATTCAGCAAGTCGAGAAACCCAGTTTCTCTTTCTTGCCCAGAGCTCGCATTGGCCCAGTCAATGTGGGGATAATTAAAGTCCCCCATGATTACTATCCTATCCCTCTTAGCCACCTCCATGATTTCTCTCCTCATTTCAAGGTCCCCCTCAAGTTTTTGATCTGGTGGACGATAGAATACTCCAACTATCACATCACTCTTTGGACCTGGTAGTTTAACCCACAGTGATTCTATGGCGGAGTCAGACCCTCTGTCAATCTCCATTCTGCTGGATTTTATGCCTTCTTTGACATAGATGGCCACTCCTCCTCCAACCCGCCCCTCTCTATCCCTTCTATAGAGTTTATAGCCTGGGATTGCTGTGTCCCACTGGTTCTCCACATTCCACCAGGTTTCTGTTATGGCTATTATATCAATGTTATCCCTAGCTGCCAGATGTTCAAGTTCTCCCATCTTTGCTCAGAGGCTTCGAGCATTGGCGTAGAAGCACTTGTACAGTGGGTCCCGCAACAGCTGCTGCCTTGTTCTTCTCCCCCCACAGCTTTTATTTTCAGTAGACGAACTGTCACATTCCGCTATTCTGCCAGTGTTAATACTTGCTATGTCATCTCTATGTGATTCTCTACCCTCTCCAACCTCATTCCCCGAGGATGAGGTGTTCCGAACCGGATGCCACACACCTCCTGTCGGCTTTCCCCCAGTTATCAGTTTAAAAGCTGCTCTGCTGCCTTTTTGAGGTTGAGTGCCAGCAATCTGGTCCCATCATGATTCAAGTGCAACCCATCCCTCCTGAACAGGTTTGGCTTGTCCCAAAATGTTCTCCAGTTCCTGACAAATCTAAAGCCCTCCTCTCGACACCATCGCCTCATCCACGCATTGAGGCTTCTGAGTTCTGCCTACCTGCCTGGCGGGACCTGCACGAGGAACAGGTAGCACTTCTGAAAATGCTACCTTGGAAGCCCGGGACTTCAATCTTCTACCTAGCAACCTGAATTTGGCTTCCAAGACTGACCGCTTGGCCTTCCCGACATCGTTGGTACCGACGTGTACCATGATCACTGGCTCCTTCCCAGTTCTCTCTAAATCGCTATCTATATTTCTGGTGATGTCTGCAACCTTTGCACCCGGCAGGCAAGTGACCATCCGGTTATCATGCTCCTCACAAATCCATCCCTCCGTATTTCTGATGATAGAATCCCCTAGCACAATGAGCTTCTCTCCTGCAGCCTGGTCATCAACATGTACCTGATCTTGTATCTCATCAATAGTGATGAGGGAGAGATCCTCCGGTGGAACCACTTCTTCCTCTATGTGTGCCTCATGAGGTGTGCTGAGGGAAAGAGCTTCAAATTGATTGTGCAAGATGAGACTCTCTGAGCGATGCCTTGGCCTTCTACTCCTTTGAGTCACATTCCTCCACCCATCCACCTCCTGAGTTGGGGGAGTGACTTCCTCCTCTGAAGTGTGCCCTGTCTCTTCTTGGACCTGGATAGTCTCTTCCGCTCTGTCCAGGAACTGCTCAAGCTCCTTAATATGTTGCTGGTCCACTATGCGAGCCTCTAGCTGCTGGACCTTCTCTTCCAATAGCGCTACCAGCTTGCACTTGCAGCAGATGTAGTTCTGCACACGCTCTGTCAAGATAACAAACATAGCACAAGTACTGCAGGTAACTACAGCTGCTCCCTCCAACTCCATTTTAACTATTACAATAAAATGTATTCAAGGTCTAAAAAATGTAAACTTGCACTTTTTTTTTAATCTAGTAAGACTCTTTACTTCTTTTATTGTTTAGTCAAAATCTAACAGTGTAGGGGCCGCTAAAGCACCTCTACTCCAACTGCAAGCACGTCAGGAAGTGTAGGACCTCCTGAGGAGTTGCTTGGCTTGGGAACTCAATTAAACCCAGATTTTTTTTAAATTTTTTTTTTTTTTAGTTTGCACGCGCCATAAGGCGCGTGCTGCTGGTAGCAGCTATTTAAAGCTAAAACTCCGCCCCTTCCTCCTGCAAAAAGAAGAAGTTAGCTCTGCCCTTTGGCCGTGTGCTCCTCTGACCAGCTCCTTCCTCTCTGCTGCTCTGCCAGAAAAGGACTGAGAGACTGCTGGTAGCAGCTATTTAAAGCTAAAACTCCGCCCCTTGCTCCTGCAAAAAGAAGAAGTTAGCTCTGCCCTTTGGCCGTGTGCTCCTCTGACCAGCTCCTTCCTCTCTGCTGCTCTGCCAGAAAAGGACTGAGAGACTGCTGGTAGCAGCTATTTAAAGCTAAAACTCCGCCCCTTGCTCCTGCAAAAAGAAGAAGTTAGCTCTGCCCTTTGGCCGTGTGCTCCTCTGACCAGCTCCTTCCTCTCTGCTGCTCTGCCAGAAAAGGACTGAGAGACTGCTGGTAGCAGCTATTTAAAGCTAAAACTCCGCCCCTTGCTCCTGCAAAAAGAAGAAGTTAGCTCTGCCCTTTGGCCGTGTGCTCCTCTGACCAGCTCCTTCCTCTCTGCTGCTCTGCCAGAAAAGGACTGAGAGACTGCTGGTAGCAGCTATTTAAAGCTAAAACTCCGCCCCTTGCTCCTGCAAAAAGAAGAAGTTAGCTCTGCCCTTTGGCCGTGTGCTCCTCTGACCAGCTCCTTCCTCTCTGCTGCTCTGCCAGAAAAGGACTGAGAGACTGCTGGTAGCAGCTATTTAAAGCTAAAACTCCGCCCCTTGCTCCTGCAAAAAGAAGAAGTTAGCTCTGCCCTTTGGCCGTGTGCTCCTCTCACAGCCTGCTTCCTCTCTGCTGCTCTGCCAGAAAAGGACTGAGAGACTGCTGGTAGCAGCTATTTAAAGCTAAAACTCCGCCCCTTGCTCCTGCAAAAAGAAGAAGTTAGCTCTGCCCTTTGGCCGTGTGCTCCTCTGACCAGCTCCTTCCTCTCTGCTGCTCTGCCAGAAAAGGACTGAGAGACTGCTGGTAGCAGCTATTTAAAGCTAAAACTCCGCCCCTTGCTCCTGCAAAAAGAAGAAGTTAGCTCTGCCCTTTGGCCGTGTGCTCCTCTGACCAGCTCCTTCCTCTCTGCTGCTCTGCCAGAAAAGGACTGAGAGACTGCTGGTAGCAGCTATTTAAAGCTAAAACTCCGCCCCTTGCTCCTGCAAAAAGAAGAAGTTAGCTCTGCCCTTTGGCCGTGTGCTCCTCTGACCAGCTCCTTCCTCTCTGCTGCTCTGCCAGAAAAGGACTGAGAGACTGCTGGTAGCAGCTATTTAAAGCTAAAACTCCGCCCCTTGCTCCTGCAAAAAGAAGAAGTTAGCTCTGCCCTTTGGCCGTGTGCTCCTCTGACCAGCTCCTTCCTCTCTGCTGCTCTGCCAGAAAAGGCAGCTCTGCCCTTTGGCCGTGTGCTCCTCTGACCAGCTCCTTCCTCTCTGCTGCTCTGCCAGAAAATTTGCTCTTCACTCATAAATTCCCTTTTGAAGTTAGCATGAGGAAACATAGAACACATCTGGCTTCACAACAACCTGTTAATGATAGACAGGAAAACAGTTGCCTTTTCCATCCTCTTGATATTCAAGGATCAAATAGATGATAGGTGATTCCTGGGAACACATGACAGACAGTAATTTGACAGATTCCTGACAGTATCTCTCTCTAAAAAAAATTAAGAGATTTTTAAAAAGCACCAACACGGGCTGGAGTAGTGGAGTAATCTACTAAAAGCTGTTATTCAGAAAAACAATAAACAATTCTGGGCCATAGTGGCAGGTTCTTCCAGAAAGGAGTTATATAATCCTGCTGTCATTCCTTCTCAAATATGGATTCAACATTTCTCATAGCTCCTCTTTAATAGCAATATAGACCCTAGAGCTCCCACAATCTTTTCTTCTGATAATCTTCCTGCTTGGCCACCGGTTACAACTAAGGTGATTAAAGATTTGATCTCTCAGTTAGTAACTGGAAAAGCCACTGGTCCCGATGCTATTCCTCCTGATGTATTAAAAAGTGATCCAGACAGGTGAGCATCACTACTTGCCCCCTCTTTACCACCAGAGATAGCACTGGACAAATCCCCAAATTTTGGACAAATGCAGTCCTTACCCCAATCTATAAAAAAGGATATATCCACCTATCAGAAAATTACAGACCTATTAGCTTACTTTCTGTAATTGGTAAATTCTACGCAAAATATCTGTTAAATAAACAGATCCCCTTGGATCAACAAACGGTCCATTCTCGGACCAGAGCAAGGTAGATTTAGGAAAGGGAGAACCACTATAGATGACTGTTTAATTCTATCACATCTTATTAATAAATTTGTGTGGAAATTTAGCTCCAAACTCTATGGGCGCTTTTACATGACCACTAAAATCCAAGGCATAGGGCTCCCAGATGCGGAGCTTAAATTTTTTTCCCACCAGCTGCACACTTTTAAAAAAATTAAGTACACCCACGCCCACCTAAGCGCACCCCAGCACATTTTTTAAGTACCTGGTCTCCGAAGGTAAAAAAATTTCTGATGCAGATTGTAAAGCAGTGAGTGTCGGGCTGCCTCACCTTCTGTTTGGGTTTTTTTTGCCCCCTTTCCCTTTAAGAGACTGGAATGCTTCCGGGGCTGCTCCCACAGGCAGACGGAGGTGAGCCTGCATTCTTTTCTCCCTTTTTTTCTCCTTCCCCTCGCCACAGGCAGGAGCAATGGCGTGCGGAAGGGTGGGAACACAGCAAGAGGAGCAAACCCCCACAATCTCATCCAAATTTAAGTTGCCAGCGGATCTTAGGGGTCGTGTAAAAGCGCCCTATGTGTCTTTCCTAGACTTAAAGGGAACTTTTGACTCAGTAGACCGAGATCTCCTGTGGAATAAACTTGGAAACTTAGGTATTGATAGAAGACTCCTCTTTCTTATTAGAGCCGTATACTCAGACATAATTTGTCAGATTATTAGAGCAACTTGGAAAGGAGAGTTAACCAATCAATTCCAAACTAACCAATATGTGAAGCAAGGTTGTCTTCTTGTCCCCTCCCTGTTTAATCTGTTCCTGAATGACTTAGCTCCTTTGCTGGCAAATGTCGATGGTCACCCCCCCCCACAAAAAAAAAAATAGGCACATCTGTTGTTCGTTCTGCTATTGCTTTATGCGGATGACACAGTTATTATCTCGTGCCCCTGCCTTGGCTTAAAAAGGCTAATTAGAAAAACTGTAGAATACTTGAACATAAACAAAATGCAACTGAACTGTTCTAAATCTAAAATAATGTTTTTGCTAAGACCTGGGAAAACATAAAATGGAATATAATTGGAAACAACATTGATCAAGTCAAACAATATACAGTAGATACCTGGGTATTACTTTCCATTATAAACATTCCTGGGTACCTCACCGAAAAACTGCTATAAATCTGGCAAAAGTTGCAGTTCATTCTAATCTGCATTTTTATTACAATTTCGGAAATCATTATGTGCCAGCGGCTTTACAGGTGAATAAAGCTAAAGTTCTTTCTTTTTTGTATGGAATACCAACCTGGGCAAATACAATTGTCTAGTCAATTGAAATCATACAGTCCTCTTTTTTCCGCAAAGTGCTAGGCTTGCCTAGATGCGTCCCATATTCAGTGCTTTGTCTGGAGACTGGTTTACCTTCTGTACAAACAATGGCATGGCTGAGAGTCTTTCATGCCATAATCTAGATTCGGACACTCTGCTATTGCAATTCCTGTCTGATTCTGTCCCTCCCTATGGATCTGTTACTCTCTTCAAAAAAATGAAGCTGATAGGCTTAAACCCTGATTGGCTTGGCTCTTTAAATCAAAAGTTGGTCTTTGAAACTATCCAAAGACGACTGTTAGATATTGACTTTCAGGAACCAGGGGTGCTGCAAACAAAACCTGCTCTCCAGTTCCATCTAAAAGTGGTCAGACAGCTACTTATCTCTCTATACTTAGTTGTCCTCAAAACCAGAGAGCATTTCCTTTGCCAGATGTAATGTTATGCCTTCTGCCCTGTTATGGGGCAGATTCAGGAGAATACCTCTTAATGCAAGATGCTGGTCATGTGAGCAGGGTGCTCTGGAAACCCTAGTGCACATGGTTTTGCATTGCCCATTCCATCATGATCTCCGATCAAAGCATCTTGTTCCCATTTTACGAGCCCTGGAGGGGAAATCAAACCTAGACAAAATTTGTTTTATGTTAACAGTAGACCGGACAGCCTCTATTGAATCTGTGGTGGACTTTATCAGCGCAATTGTGAGGGAACGTAGCTCTGTATTTCACTGAAAGTTTTCTATAAATCTCGGCATCAAAATGCTTGTTTTACTTTGTTTTATTGTTATATATGCCAATAAAGATTCTTCTTCTTCTTCTATATAAACTATTAACACACTGGCCAGAATACTATGGGTTAAAAGATCAATGGCAAGAAGATTTGGGTAATGAACTACAATATTCATGGATGGTTGGAATAACTTTGGAATTAAAAAGTATGAAGAATATGTCCATAAGGGTTAAAAATGTTGACAAAGTAGCATCAAGATGATATTTAACACCAGTAAAGAAGAATATATTAAATAAGAATATATCATCTTTCTATTGGAGATGTAAAGAAGAAAAGGGGAGATACCTGTATTTGCAAATGTGCTTGCATTGTGACATAAGAAGGAAGGAATGGACACAAATTTTCAAAGAAATTAGGGAAATAATGGGATATAATATTCAAATGTTCTCATCAACTGCTTTGTGGAACATGATTAAGGACAGCCGGTTGAAGGGAGAAGGATTTAATTACCACAGTGAAGAAGCAAGATAATTATTTGCAAAGAACTAGAAAAATGGCAAATAAATATTGAAGAATGGTATAGAGAATTGTAGGATATGGCAATCAATGACAAACTGACTTGTGAATTGAAAATAAGAGGAGGTTTAAAAAATTGCAATGAATTTTAAAAGCTATGGAATTTATTTTTTGAACGTGTTTCATGAGACAGTATCATTTTATAAATACATTAATCCCCTATCTATCACGGAGGTTAGGGACCTGACCCAACCTGCAATAATTGAATATCCGCAATATACAGATGCTGGGTCGGGTCGGTACTAAGGGTCCTCTCTGGGGCCTCCTACACTTACCAGAGGCCTGGCGTTGCCCTGAACGGACTTTCAATGGGTTTCCCGGGCCTGTCAGAGGCCCCAGAAGTGAGTTCTGGCAAACCGGAAGTGGTTTCCAGAAAACCACTTCTGGCACCTCTGATAGGGGCAGTGCCACGCCTGGGGAAAATGCAGGAGGCCTGAAACAGGCCTAAGCAGCTTACTCCAGGGGGCCTTGCCTTTCATATACTGTATATGAACCACAAAATGGTGGAGGACCACTGTACTTGGGGTGCTATGTCAAGGATAATTGCGATCTTTCATGCGATATCCATTGTAGAAGTGAACAAGCTAGAAATTCCTTCCAGAAAATGAGGAAAGTCTTGACAAACTGGGTCTTATCTGTCAGACTTCATACTTGAATACTGTACTTTGATCCTATGTATTCAGAATACTTCTCTATACATTCGAAATGTGGATGTATAGACAAATTCTGAAGCTACCTTGAACAGCTGGAGTCACTAATGTGGCTGTGTTACAGCACATGAATAAAAAGCTAGAAATCCTCAATACCATAATGAGAAGAAAATTGCAATATTTCGGACACATCATGTGCAATAAGAAATACCGTCTGCTGCAGGTTATCCTTCAAGGAAAAATAGATGAGAAGCATGGCCTGGGGTGTAGAAGAACATTCTAGCTTAAGAAGTTAAGCCAATGATCCGCAGTGAGCACAGCAGCTCTGTTTAGAATAGCTTTAGACAGAAACCAGTTCAGGCTACTGATCGCCAACGTTCTGTGAGGACATGGCACTTCGGAAAGGGAGGGAATATATGCTAGGAGAGCAATCCATGTTCTTCTGTAGAGGAAGTGAGTGGTATGAAATCTAAGAATTAAAATTAGAACTAAAAGTGAAGGTGGTGCTGGTGAAGCAACTTGAGTAAGAGTAATGTATTAATGAAATACAATGTAGAAATTCTGTGGTTTATGTTGCATCTATGATATAATTTTTTTTAACGAGAAGAAAATAATCCTTGTAGAACAAACACTGATGGCTGTTTATATTTGGTGAGACTGCCAACATGGCATGTAATTGATGTAACATCTTTCTGTACCCTTTAACACTGATGGAGGACTCCCTTTTTGAATATTCTATCTGCGTGCCAAATTCAGGCAGGAAGGGAAAGTTTTGTAGACCAACAATTCTCAACCATTTTGGCCACACTCATAAACCCTGTATAAAAGAAATATAGGTCAAAACAGGAACGTGTAATTCGCATAGCAAACCTGATAAGATGGTGTGTGAATAACCGTTTCCATTTTGTGGTCACCTTCAAATTTGGCAGGGTCCCCTTCAAGGGAGTCATATGGCCCCCATTGAGAATGGCTAGTGTAGGGATCCCTTCATGGTGGTTGCTTCCTGGCATCATCTTTGCCCTCAAAGGAAGGTATCCTCATCTGATGCTGCTGTAAGACCTTTTATACAGTGGTGCCCTGACTTAAGAGCAGCTCGACTTAAGAGCAATTCGACTTAAGAGTGGAAAACTGTTGGCATTTTAACTGCCACCTTACAAATTTTAGATATGGTCTGCTTGACTTACAATTTTGTTTTCATTTTTTTGAATTTTAACTTATTTTTCAGTTTTTTACATAGGTACCCCGACTTAAGAGTAGTTCGTCTTAAGAGCATGCATTTGGAACGGATTAAATTCGTAAGTCGAGGTACCACTGTATTTGCATAACCATTTGATGGCTTTGATCACTGTTTTCAAACCAGCCTTTTGTAAAAAAAATAAAATAACCATTAGAAGATGTGTTGTTTTTGCAACAGATGGCCAATGAAGATGTATAAGCAGAGATAGGGAAACAAATAGACTATTCCTATCTATAAGAATCTACTCACTTCATTACATCAGGCGGTTAAAAGTATCCAATTCTGAACTGTTCAGTATGAAAAGTAGTACCTATTTAAACAAGCTCTCAACAACTCTCCACTGTGATACCAAAGCTTCCTAGGAAACTCTGCGTAGGGGATGCTTCATTTGATCTGAGTAGAGGTTTAACAAGCTGGTTTTGAAAGGAATGCACATAAAATATATGTATTCAATATCCCTGTTAGTCATGCACTAGAATTAATGACTGTATAACTAGATATGAAATACTATATTCAATACCTGGTGCAGGAAGAACCAACTGAGGACCATGATTAATGGTTCCCCTTCACTAGATCAAGGTTAGGCCTGTGGCATTACAGTGGTACATATTTCTGGGGCAACTGATGCCTACAGGTATAACCCAAGAGGTATGAAGATGGGAGGCCCACCTGCTAGCGCCACCACTCAATCTGCACATTGATTTTACCCACAGACATCTCTGCAGTGGGTCCATGAACTGTATTTTGTATGCTGCAGATCCAGAAGCTATTTGTCTGTGATCCCTGGATTTGCTTGACAATCCCTTTGTGGGAATGTTCATAGGCAAAAAGGGGGGTGGATGAGCAGACTCTAAAGAGTTTTAGAAAAATGAGAGCTAAAGTCGTAAGAGAACATCAGAAGGAAAAACCCTACTTCTTATCCCTAATGACATATGTTTCCCTTCTCCAGTGTTGTTGTTGTTGTTCAATGGTTCAGTCGTATCCAACTCTTCGTGACTCCATGGACCAGAGCTCGCCAGGCCTTCCTATCTTCCACTGCCTCCCGGAGTTTTGTCAAATCCATATTGGTTGCATCGATGACACTGTCCAACCATCTCATTCTCTGCCATCCTCTTTTCAGCTCTCACTTCCATACATCACTACTGGAAAAACCATAGCTTTGACTATCCTGACCTTAGTTGGCAAAGTGATGTCTCTGCTCTTTAGGATGCTATCTAGGTTTGCCATTGCTTTCGTCCCAAGAAGCAGGAGTCTTCTTATTTCGTTGCTGCAGTCGCCATCCAGTGTACCATGTTTCAGTCTGGCCAAGCCTGTTACACAGGATTACACAGGAAATCTGCTGCATTTTTAAAGAAAAATCGGCATTGTGGAGCCATCTGCAGACCATAGTGAAAAAGGCCATTTTTCTTTCACAATACTATTACCAGCAGAACCTGTTATTTGCCCTTGTTCATTTCCATTAAAATTAGTCTTTGCATTATACAATATATTCTAATCTTGGGTTCAAGGGTCAGAAGAATCAAGGAGTCTGACCTCTTGCCAGTTCACAGAGAAGAGCATACCAGTTTGCCATAAAAATTTAGGGAGAAAGCTTACTGATCTTTTAGCCTTGATGGCTGAAATTATATTGCTTAGCCTAATATGTCACAACTAGAGGAGACACATTTGAATCCACGGACGTGATGGAGGAGTTGACTCACCAAATCCCCACCTATTCAATGCCCCTCTTCTAATGCAACTTGCTGTGTTGTTTGTTTAAAGTTTGTAGTGGTCTAATAAAAGCTATTGCCTGCTCTTTTATTTGTTTGGGGAGAGGTAGCTGTGTTAGTCCGTGCAAGAATTCCAGGCAAAATCCAAAGAAGCAAAACAAAACAAAAGGCAAAAACATGTGGCACCTTAAAGACTAACCCCTAAAATGGATTGAATATGTCAAGGTTTCTTAAGTCATTACCAACGTAATACTTCTGTACTGCCCTGTTGTTTTCATTACTACCAAGCCATCAGTCACCACAAGGCTATGTCAAAACTGTCTATATTCCCTACATTCCCATTTCTCACCTCTATGTTTAATCTCCTCCTATTCTCTCACTCTTAGGTGATTCCATAGTCTTCCCCTCTCCCTCCTCCTCCTCTCTCTTCCCTCTTCCTGCTGATCTTCACCCAGATCTGGTGTCTGTTTTCTGTCTCCCGAGTAATTTTACCACAGAGTCATAAGCAACACAAGCCAAATCACTACATGTAAATGTACCATACAGTCAAGAGCCAGTGTACGTTTGGCGTGAATCAGATATTTAATTCATTTCATTCTGTTGTCCTATGCCTGAAGACTTGATCCACAAAAGCTTATATTAAAATATAATAGTCTTTAAGATGCTACATGCTTTTGTCTCTTGTTTTGTTTATTTGGAATTTTTCCTGGAATTCTTGCATTTGTGAAATCTTTGGGACCACACTGGCCCTTTCCTTGTTTTGTTCTGAATTTTGTAAGATACCATTGATGGCTGGACACATCACCACCTTCAATATTATTATTATTTTATTTATTTGACTTGTATAGCGCATCATCTGGCAACAAAGGCCACTCCGGGCAGTTTACATGGTTAAACAAACAGATACATCCATTAAACATAATAATATATTTTAAAAAATTACAGTACAATATAATAAACAAAATAACAACACTAAGTCAATCAAGATCAGAGATAGACTAGAATACATAAGAAAGTAAAAGAGCAGCGAGACATAATGGCTGAAGCTAATAACCAGGGAAAGCCTTCCTAAATAGCCACATCTTAAGATGTTTCTTAAAAACAAACAGCGAGGAGGCCAAACAGATCTCAGGAGGAAGTTGATTCCAAAGTCGGGGGACTACCACTGAGAAAGCCTGGTTCCTCGTCAATGATTTGCCAGCCCTCTTCAGCGACAGCACCCTCAAATGTCCTGCCTGAGTTGATCAGCTACAACGGGCAGTACTCTGTGGTAGGACATCATGGACTCTTAACACCAGCCACGTGAATTATTTACATCAACTGGAGATAACCAGAGTATGAACATGTGTTTATTTTTTAGCGGTCCAATAAAACAAATTAACTCTCTTGCATTGCTGTGCTAAGCAACAGATTTCAGCCACTGAGGCCTTGGTCTGTCGGAGGCTTTGAAAAAGACTGGGTCCAACTCATTGTTGAGAATTCGATTTAAACATATATTCTGCTACGTCTTTAAGGACTTCTGAAGTCTCTGTGATGATTCAGATTCTAAAATGGTGCTAAGGAAGGCCTATCGTTATCAAAACCAAAAGGAACTCTGTGCTCTTAAGTCCTCCTTTGTTGCAGCTTTACAACATTCATTCATTCATACATACATACATACTAGAGATGGGCACGAAATGAACTTTTTTCATTTCCATTATTCGTTATTCGTTTCGTTATGTAACAAAACAAATAGCGAACATTGTGATGAAATTGGAACGAAACCGAACAGAACCACGAAAATTAGGTTCGTTACATTTTGTTTTTCGTTAATGGCGACGCACAATGAAATGAGCTGTTTTAAATGTTAAAAAACGCCCTGGACATCCATAAAAACGTAGCAATAATTATTTATACTGTCTAATAATACCTACTGGGGGGTTGGGGCTCTTAAAATGTTTGTTTTTGTCTTCTCCCATCGTGATGTATTTTTCTTTTCCCTTTAAGGATGACAAAATGGATGTCGCCACTCCAGCCACAAAATGGAGGCAAGGCATGTGATGGGATCATGTAAATTCTTGGACAACTTCAACCAATAGCATGCCCAGGTTGCAGACTGGGCAGGTCTGGCAGCCACAGAGGGCATAAAAAGCTCTGGCAGCTCCTCATTGCAGTCTCCGGTGGGAGTTAGGGTGGGATTGCTGTCTCTGCGACTCGTTATTTTCACTTTAGGCCAGCCAGGCAGGTGTGTGTCTCTGTGTTCCTGCCAGCTGCAGCCTGGCTCTTAGGGGAGAGAAAGAAGAGATTTCTCTCTAGCTTCAGTCCTGCAGCCTCCCTGTGTGCGTGCGTGCGTACCTCTCGGTGAGTACCCTCCCCTGCTCCGCAGTGCAGTCACTCTGCAGCTGCTTTGCACCCTGGGCAACGCCCACCGCTGCCTTCGCAGCCTCTCTGCATACCTAATCTATACTGTGTCTCTGCCAGCATCAATTGTTTTAGTGTTTTCCCTCTGGTCTAGGGCGTTGGGGGATGCCCGCGCACGGAAGTGCTTTAAAAATCATGCAAAAGGCGGGTAAAAATGAAAAATAAAAAACGAAAATGATTTTTTCCAAAAATTTGCGAAAAATGAAAACAAAATGAAACGGACCCCTCAACGAAAAAATGAAAAACCGAAACACCAATTTTTTTTATTCGTGCCCATCTCTAATACATACATACATACATACATACATACATACATACATACATACATACATACATACATACATACATACATACATATTATACAGTACAGTGGACCCTTGTATAACAAACAGAGATAGGGGAAATTTGCTTAACATAATCGCTTATGGGGAGAATCTGTACAACATAAAAATGGGATCATTCCGTTTTCAATGCATTCCTATGGGAATTTGTATAAAATAAAATTTGCTTAACATAATTTCATTTGGAACGAATTAATTCCTTTATACAAGGTACCACTGTATATATCGTTGGTAATTCATCCATCTTTGCCTCTAAAATTTTCAGGTTGGATCTGAGCATTCCTCTCAGCAAAGGAGTTAAATCTGTCAAACAGACCGATTCCTTAGTTACCTACGTATTTTGGCTTTCTCGTTCATCCAAAACACCTATCACATATTCTAAAGAATAAGTTTCTTAATATAGAACAACTACTGCACAGAACTCGGAATATATAATTAAATCTGAATTGCTTCTGAAATGACAAAATTTGAATAAGAGATTTGTCACGACATAAACAGAGCAAATCTGAACGCTGATGCTTTTCTTCCTGCTTGGGTTCTGGCATCAGAATAAGGTGCTTCGGCTGTGCACTAAACAAACTTTGATCCAAGCACTCTGCCCTGCTTTATAGCTCTCTCAGGACATGTACCTCTCTTTCGCCTCTACCTGCCTCAGGCATTCCTCCCAGCTTTTCTGACCTGAGCTGATCCTGGAAAGTGAATCATTCTTTTCAATGGACAGTTACCATTTTTCACATGCTGTTTGTAGGTCTCTTCCCCAGGAACCATATAACATTCTGTCAGTTTTGCCGATACTGTATAAGGCTGTGGAATATGGATTGGAAGCCTTGAGAGTAAACAAGGTATGTCAGGGATTTTATGAACTGTAAGTAAAATTAACATGGAATACATGTAGGCTTCATAATACTGTATACCACTTTCAAAAAAGCAGTCTATACACTTTGATATGAGGTGCTTGAAGCTTCTAGGCCACATAAGCTGCTCAGACATGAAACCAGCAGTGGTAAAGTCGGGAAATAGAAGGCAGTTTTCTTTGGCTTTTACAGTAAAGTGAAAATACCTTAAATATCTTAACACATAAATACCACTTTTTTAAAAAAAATTGTATGTTAATTTTAATTTTAATGCAGAAATAAAGGTTATGTCTTCCCAGAATAGGTACAACCAGAACTCACCATCAGAACCTATAAAATTAGTTTTTAAAGTCTACTAGGATAAATGACTGCTTGAGTAGAAAAGAACCAGTGCTGTTGCTCCTATATTAAGGGTTCTACAACCAGACAAGGCTGGCTTGACCATGGATCATTCATTGAAGTGTTTCTGACCTTCCTTATATTGACAGACTGCAGGGCAGGGTTCAATCAATAGGATAACACACTGGAAGAGTCTCAAAGCATAAATGCTTTGAGATAACTGAACATGTTAAAAACAAGACCCGGAGTGTCATAGTAGATCAAGTGGCAGCTCTGGATCTAGGAAACCTGGGTACCAGTACCCACTAGGCCTTAGAAACTCAGTAGGGTTGGTGCTAGTAAAACCTTAAATATCTCATATATCTGAAAATCCTTTTGGGGGTTGACATTCATTGGACACAACGTCATACCACATAAAATGAAGAAGAAGAAGAAGAAGAAGAAGAAGAAGAAGAAGAAGAAGAAGAAGAAGAAGAAGAAGAAGAAGAAGAAGAAGAAGAAGAAGAAGAAATGTGTGTGTCATCTCTGCTGTCTCCCCTCCCCTCAGCTACGGTGGAGAATGTTTTTGTTGTTGTTTAGTGGTTCAGTCGTGTCCGACTCTTCATGACCCCATGGACCAGAGCTTGCCAGGCCTTTCTATCTTCCACTGCCTCCTGGAGTATGGTTAAATCCATATTGGTTGCATCGATGACACCGTCCAACCATCTCATTCTCTGTCATCCTCTTTTCCTTTTGCCTTCAATCTTTCCCAACATCAGGGACTTTTCCAAGGAGTCCTCTCTCCTCATGAGGTGGCCAAACTACTGGAGCCTCAGCTTCAAAATCTGTCCTTCCAGTGAACATTTGGGGTTGGTTTCTTTCAGGATGGATAGGTTTGATCTCTTTGCAGTCCCGGGGACTCTCAAGACTCTCCTCCACCACCACAGCTCAAAAGCATCTATTCTGTGACGATCAGCCTTCTTTATAGTCCAGCTCTCACTTCCATTAACCAGTACTGGAAAAACCATAGCTTTGACTATCCTGACCTTAATTGGCAAAGTGATGTCTCTGTTCTTTAGGATGCTACCTAGGTTTGCCATTGCTTTCCTCCCAACAAGCAGGCGTCTTTCAATTTCATTGCTGCAGTCGCCATCTGCAGTGATGAAAATAAACTCTGTCATTGCCTCCATTTCTTCCCCTTCTATGCATGCTTGAAGCCAAATAAAATACCTCATCATCAATACCTGGATATGCAATCCAGATAACAGTTCTGTAGAAAGTTAGGGTTATGGCAAAGCCAGGCGGTGGCGGAAACCCTTAAGTAAAAATTTCCAGGGGGATTCTTCCCACTGCCCAGGGAAGACCCTCCTTGCTCAGTGCCCATGGAATGCTGGTTTTGCTGTGGAGGAAGGGAATAGAAACCTGGCATAGGATTGGTCGGGTTGGGAATGGAGGAAAAGGTAAACAGCAATACCTAACAGGGGATGTGAATATATAATGAGGGTTTTAAAGTTTGTTTTTAGAGATTTGTAAAATATTAAAGTCAAATGTAGGAATATGTCCTCAAAAAGCAGTTTTATCAGCATTTAAGAGCAAACCGTGGAATTGGACAATGAGATAATTGATCAGAAACCTAGTAACAGCAAAGAAAAAGCCAAGAAATTTAATGAATGGTATAAAGAAGTGTGGAATATAGCTATTAATGATAAATTGATATGTAATATTTAATTTTTAAAAAAATATTGTCAAATAAGTATATATTTAGAGATATATGGAGATAATTTCTTGATTTTGAACTCTCTAAGCTAAGGGGAAAGGTTGTGTCCCTTCACAAGAGTCAATGTACTTCTGGAAGGAGAATAGGATTCCATAAAAGGACGAAAACAAAATATTACTGTTGGTCCTGGTGTAAAGGGAAGCACATTGTGCATGTATACTTTATTTAGATTTGTTTTTTTAATATAGAATAATATTAATGCTATTTTTAGAAGCTATACACTGTACATAACAACCTTCTTAACCTATTTGTTCAGCATGGGTTGGATTACAACCCTCACCTTCACCACCTGGCACTGGTCATACTGTTTGGGGGTGCTAGGCCCTACAGGCCTACACATCTGGAGGTTGACAGGTTGGGGAAGGCTGTAAATTCCCTCTTTTCTGTACTTAACCATGCAAATTTACTGGCTATCGGGTTGTTATGAAGGGTATAGATCACGCATATATAGCTATTTTAGTAACCCCCAGCATATCCCAAGTGATACCCTGCACAATATAAGCCACACAAGTTATATATTTAGAAGTAGGAATATTAATAAGCACTCCAATTGTATCCACATGTATATCCTTGTCCTGCAAACAAACTCTGGTCAAGCTTTTCCGGCATAAAAGCAGGCCACTGAGAGAAAAGGGCTTCCGTTGCAAAATTGGCTGAGCCAGCAATAAGATTCACAGATCTAATTATTTTTGTAGCTTTGAAGCTTTACACAGTTAATTGCATATAAGCCAGCCAAGAAAACCTTATCTTTGTTTTGAGAGCTCGCCGCCCAGAGCAGATGGCATGCATCAATGTCAACAACCAAGGACGCTGGTACTCCTAAGCACTCCTAGCCCAGTGTAAGTCAGATCAAACACCACAGCAATTAAGAACCCAGGAATACATTTAATTGGTGTCAGGAATACAAAATAAATGGCCAAGGATGTCAATTAATGTTTGATGCATGTAACACATATGTATGACGTAAATTCGGACGGGCAGGGGAAAAGAAAGTGATTGTGAGTCAATAAAATACACTGCATTCCTTTCGTTGGGCGGACTTCTCACTTGTTTTGCATCAAGTGAGATTTCTCTGGTTGACAACCAAATAAATCTCTTTCCTGTCTTTGAGACCCAGACTGCTCATTGCATATTGTAAAGCCTATGCTTGCCGCCAGCGGATCCCTGAATTCCTATTCCTTTCATTTTGGCACCCCAGATGGGACCCAGCCGCAACTATAGGCTTGCAATCGTCTGGCTCAGGTCACGGTAGGAAATCTGTGCCGATTGCAGAACATTCCAGTCCAGACGCCTCCCAGTTGTGAGGAGGAACGTTCTGTCGGCACTGAATGAAATACCATTACCTGAGAGGAAACGGACACCGGCCGAAGGGGGGGGGAGAACTGGGAAAGACTGCGCAGAAGAAATCTGGTAAGATAAAACCGGTTGTGGGGTGGCATGAGTTCGAATCTAACAGCTCTGTGGAGTGGAGAAGATTGCGGATTTTTATAGTCGGCCCCCGGGGGGTTACGGAGACGAGAAGGGACGAATGCGTCCCTAGCTTCCCGAGAACCAGAAGAAATTACGGGTTAAGGGACCCCGAAATCTTCTAAGGGTGGAAAGGTTCTTTTGCAAAGATCCAGTAGCCCTAGCGTTCGCCCCCAGTGTTTAAAACAGGAGGAGAAGAGCGCCGCTCTAGCATCCTGAGAAAGTTTAAAGATATATAAATGTGTGGGTATGTGGGATGGTGATTCCACTTTTGAATTTTGTGTACAAGAAGCTTCATGTATGTTTATGTGTGTTTTTAAGGGTAAGAGGCTGCGCTCCAAATACCCTAAGTAACAGCAGAGAAATGGCCATTCTCTGTGTCTAAGCGGTGGCAAAGACTGGCAATCTTTGCCCCACACTATCACCAACGGAGCACCACCACCTACGTTTGATTTTAGAGAAGATAATAAGCTTTCTCCCTAGGCAGAGGGCGTAGTCAGGTTGGTTGGGGGGAAAATATTGTGGGTGATTTTGTGTGTTCATAACGGACTCAGTGCATGGTTGCTGTTTGGGCTGGGGTGCTCAATAGGACATACCCCTTAGCGAAGTGTGTCTGGACGTGCAATTTCCAAGCAAGGGCGACCTCTTGGGTCACGTCGGTATCGCGTGTTGTGTGAATGATGTGCAAATAATTGTTTAGGTGCGAGTCCGTTTGATACTTGTGTGGGAGAAATCATAGGAACACAGTTAGACCTTTAAAACAAACCAATGGGGATAAATTAGTGCAGCTTATGCACCCCCTTTTGATGTGCGCTGTGGCAACATTGGAATTCTGCCACCAGGAGTAATGACCGTGGTATTAAATGGAACGAAAGTAAGCTTTAAGAAGAACCCCTCTGACTAAGAAGAGGCAGGACTTTACCATCCCAAATTAAGATTCTAGCCCTCAAGGAGGACAACCCAATTATGGCCTGCTAGCAAGAGGCGTGTGAATTTACAAGGACGTGATTAGTTAATTAATATAGAGACTAAAAACTCTGCCAACTAGAAGACCCCGCCAGCAATTTTGATAACACCAGGGGAAGTATGGGCAGTGAGAAGAATACTTTTGAGTACTCAGGGATAAACAACATCCCACGTATTTTGTGACTGGCTTGTCACACAACAAAATTTACCAGCTAAAGGGACATTTTACAGGGAAAACATCATAGGGTATCTGAGTAATGCATTTTTAGCAGGACTGGGTAGGACTTATAGGGTGAAAACGTCCACCCCTTTCTTTTAAACTGGTTTTATAAACCCGAAAGATGATGGAAGGAAGGCAGGAATGGGTGATAGCGAACTGAAGAAATATAGAAAGAGAGAGATGGACAGAGGAAGTGTAGCAGAAGGGAGCAGCAAGACAGAGATGGGAATGGATAGGGAGGAACCCGAGGCAAGGAGGAAACAGGGGGGCAAGCTGTCTGTATACCTCTGCATCGCTTAATTCAAGCATTCAGAAGGTATTTTCTCCCCGTACAGACGTTGCCTGCCTGCTTGAATTTAGACACGTTAGGTAGACCCGTTGTATTGTATCACCAACAAGAGGCAGGTGATGGTGATGTTGTCTCTGAACTTGAAATAATCAAGAGCAGGGAATGACTACATGAGCACGCACAGAGAGAGAGGGAGAGAGAAATTTTACACGTCCACCTAAGATTTTTTTTCCTCCCGGTTTGGGGTGGACAAGCAATGTAATAACTTTTATTGGCAGCCTCTTTCGTTGTCAGCGGCTGACTTTCCCCTTGTGGCCTTAGACAGACAGAGGACGAAAGGAGGGGGAGACGCCTCACTCCTCACTCCTCTTCGTAAACTGTTGCCTTGCAAACATTTTTTTTAAAGGCGTTGCAATCACAAAGGGTTTAACACTCTGCACTTTAAGTAGCTTTGCTTATTCATTACAAAAGCCACGCTTCTCAAATTAGGCTTAAGCAGACAACAAAATCAACAGCCACAGGAATAGTGGGTTGCCTTCGTTGTCTCAGTGCTTTTTACACCTAATTCATTACAGGGGAGTTAGAGGAGATTATGTTCTTGCCCCAGGCAGCTACCTAGTCGTTCACACCTTTAAAATGTAAATGGCATGATTTTCCCAGCAGTTTTTTTTTTCTTTTTTTATTCCGTGAGAGGAACGGGGACTCAGACACAGATATTTTCCCACTCCTTGCTTTTTCAAACCTAATAGGAGCTTGCTGCCTTTTGCTGAAGGGAAATGAGTCTCCCTCTGTAGATTAATTTCATAGTACTCCTACACAGAAAAATACTTCTAGCTTTACCACTGACCAGCAACACATGCCCTCATTTCTAATCACAGGACAGGGAAAGCCCTTTCACATCCTATATCTCAAAACGCCTCTAGCAGATACTCTCCATTGGAATCCATTGACTTTGTAATTGTGACCCATGCTGACCAATACAGCCTGATTTCAACATTTGAATCCTGCTGACTTTGTTGGGAAGAGAGACATAGAGGGCGTGTGCATTTTTCCACATTTTTATTATTTGTTTAACCCACCCGCATCATCGCCAGTTTTAGAACCTGAGGCTGCTTCCAGAATTCCGACCCCTTCAAAGCGCGACAATCCGGAAAGAGGAGGAGCCCGAAGTATTTCCAGCCAACTCACTGCGGGGAAAATTCGCCGCAGGGTGAGATATTTCCATTGACCACCTCCGTTGATGAGACCCATTAATGCTCCTTGACTTTCATAGCTTTGTTTTCTTCTCCCTCACCAGCGGCCATTGCCATTGATTTTCAGAGGGGCGGAGCTTCTTCAGCTTCTTTCTCCCAGAATCCTGCTTGCCTTAGATACTTCCGTCTGAGGTTAACCCTTTCTTTTCCAACTGAGAAACTAGCCGGAAGCAGACAAATCAGTTGCTTGAGAGCTGTTTGTTTTACACAATAAGCTGTACTCTGTCTCTGTGTTGTTTTGCTTCGGTTGTGCTATGGCTTACCCTAGCCAGCAGCGCTCTACCCCGGAAGAAGGCGACTGTGCATTGCCTGACACCTGTTGCCCAGCCCTTTTTTCCTTTTGCTCCTCCAATTATTGACCCTGTGGAGCACAATGCTTTGCCCATTTTAAGGCCCTTCCGTTGTACACCTCGCCGTATTGTACTTCTTGGGCACAGCCACATCTATTGGTCTTCCCATCATGCACGTCCTTCCGTGTGGGGGCCTAACCTCTGCCTTGGAAGCCAGGTTAAACTGACCTGGAAAGGACTAAGGGGAATGTCATGGAATGCTTTTCTTTGAAACTGCTACTCTATTGGCTTCTGAATATACTATTGATATTTTGCTCATTCATCTGGGTGGAAATGATCTCGCTCAGACGAAAAGCTCAGCCCTGGCTATACGTATTATCGCTGATTTGCTTACCTTTAAGCAACTTTACCCACATACACGGATCATTTGGTCTTCTATCATACCTCGCCTGATCTGGCGTGGGGCATTTGATCCACTCAGAATAGAGAGGGCTAGGACAAGCTTGAATCGCAAAGTAGCGGCAGCTATGCGCGAAAATTCTGGCTTCGTGATTGCCCACCCAGCTTTGACACTCTCCCGACCTTACCTATTCAGAAGTGACGGGACCCACCTAACGGAAGCGGGTTTAGATATCCTCCTGCACGACTTCCAAATGGGTATTCGCCGTGTGCTTGGTGACTTAATGGTAATTTGAATGTAGTAGCTGCTCCTATTTTTCCTACTCATGTATCTGCCTGAACTTTTCCGTGACTTTATCATGCCGCATACCAGTCCCAACTCCCCTCCGCAACAATTTGGTTCATGCTAAGAGCCTACTTTGCATCTCATGGACATTCTGCCAGTTACTCCTTTTTGTTATCCCCGTGCAGAAGAGCAATTTGACTTGGGGATGGGATCTGTCCCAGGTGGTTGATTGGGGACACCTGAGCATCTACCTTATGAGGTCATGCGGACTCATCTTGCAAGCGCTCATCGGGGCCAGCTGAACTTGTGCATAACTACTGATGTGCAGATGTGTCCTCATCATACACTTTGGCCCACCCCAGTCACGTACTGGTTTTACGAAGAGGAAAAGCCCCATTCTGCCTTTTACGACATTTTTTCCTTTTCAAGACTGTCAGATAGACTGTGCCACCCTGCCCTGCAGCACAAGGACAGCTGAGGGGCCATTTTGTGTGTGTTTGTGTTCCGTGTTTGTCTTTCTGTGTTCGTGTGTGTGTTCTTTCTTTTTACCCAGATACATCCTGGAGGAAGGGCTTTTCGCTCTGGGAAAGACGCCAATCCGTTCTTTATTTTTGGATCATGGAGTCGGTCGGGTTTGGAAAGCTGACGCCGCCGTTCGTAGATACTGCGATGGGGACTCTCCTGCCCTCCATACCGCTATCCCTCATGGAGCCACCCCTCACCCGCCTTTGATGCCATCTTCGTGATGACTTAGCTCCGCGAGTTCGATCGATGTGGACCCCTGGACCCAGCGATGCCAGCCCCTTCACCCAGCGTGGACCACACCCCACGACCGAGAGGGAGAGAGGCCTGACCGGTGACGCCTTCTGCCCACTGCAGTAGAATGCCTCATGCCTTAGATGACTTCACCCTGGACGGCGGACGACAAAGTGCACCTGACCTGTGGTCATCACACCTGTTCCTGGGGGCGCCTTGCATTTAGCACTTTGGAGAGCCCCACTGCCGTCTGCTGATTTCCCCCTGCACCTCAGGTTGACGGGTTGACATCCTGTCTGCCTGCTTTCTTCTTTTTTTTTTTTTTCTCTCTGTCTGTCTCTGAGGGGGGAGACGGAAGGAGCTTAGCGGCCACGGACTCTTGTTTTGGATTGCGGCCAACAGACTTCACGCCCGCAATTTAATCCCTTTTCGCCGGGACAGAAACTTGGCGGGGTTTAAATCTGATGGAGTCATCACTGCTTTCAGACCTTCACCGATGTCTGTGTGCGTGCACTGGACCACCAAGAACTTGTGTCGCCACACACACACACACCAGCCTCCCAGCATCCGACAAGTGAGCGCTTATTTTTTCCTGCGCACAGTAGGCTCCAGAGCAATTTTACATATTTACATTACCCTGTGCTCGATCTGGCAGGAAAATGCCCTGCGACCTTTGAAGCCTTGCAAAGGGACGTTAATTATTGCTCACTGTTTATGATATTGTTTATTGTCTATTATTGATAGTCATTGTGAAAATTTTTGCTGAAGTGCCTCTCTGGATGTGCCTTTCATAATTCATGTAATGATCATGCTTTGCCACTGAAAATGCTTTTTACTCACAAACATTGAATGCAACAGACTATGACTTGCCTTTCTATGCAATTTGCATTGAATGAGAGAAATTTTGGTGCCCATGGGTGTTCACGAGCCTTTATACCAAAGAACAATGGCTTTATAAAGTAGCTATCTACATTATTTTCTTCACCAAAGACACTGATGAACTAATCTTGGCCTCATGTTTACGGGGCAGATTTTTTGTGTGTAAACTGTCCGCCGCTGAGACATTTCTGACCGGATGTCAACGGCTCATTCATGACTTTACTATGAGAATTTAACTGTTGATTATTGTTTATGGCTCAAGGTGGGTTTTTCTAAGCACCATCTAGATGTGGTTTATGACTCTTTAGCCTCTATGTATGCTGCCTATATTTAGTATCATTGCAAATGTCTATCTTTTGAGAATGCTAACACAACTAGGTAATTCTGTACAGCCTGCTATGCTTTGGGTTATATGCATACCACACATCCAAGAGGGTTGCACACCATGTTATTGATCTTTTATGAAACCAAGTGCCAATGCCTATGTATTCTTTATGCACAGTGACAAAATGGACAATCATATTTCAAGGCTAGCTACTTGGACAGTCTAAAGCCACTATGTCAGCCAAAGGAGCATGCTGGCACCAATTCACTCGGCCAAGTACAGGAAAATTGCAGACCTACTATAACATGCATTTCTCCCCATGTGTTTCTGAATTTGCATAAAACTTCAAGGCTTTTCAGCCTAGCTGCCACAACTTAAGGCACGATATACCAAACAATGAGCCTGAGGTTGCAAACTCTATTACAATGTTCCCATAATTTCTTGTGTCAGCCCCCTCAGAGGTTGGGGATTTGATGTCCCTGGGAGGCACATGACCTGCCCTAGGAGACTCACTTAGAACCTGTTGCAGCCACGGGGCGCTTCTCCATGAAGGGAAAATTGCATTATTGTGGTCTCTGAAACGTTTCCTTCCATTGCAGTCTGTGGGTCTGACCAGATGGTCTTTTTAAATCTCAGACATTGCAAAACTTTATCTGTTACCTTAACATTTGACTATAGAAAGTGCCCTAGTGAATTAAGGGGTATTTCTTTGTCATTCACCTATTCAGTGTGTCCCCCACCATGAGACGCCACAACTCAATTTGTGATAATTCATTTTTTTGAACTGTGCCTATAAGCCCTTTGAGAAAAAAGGCTGGAAAGGTTTTCCTGACAGCACTGCCTACACTCTCGTCAGGAACACTGAAAAATCACTCCCTGAGCCATGATGACAACCCCTCCCCAAGGGAATGGTAAGCAGGGAAGCTCAAGCAATATTCGCGCTTTTGTACATACACCTTTGATATGTTTATTTGTCCCTTGCAAGTCTATCACGGGAGCCAAGGGGAGCAACCTCTGGATAATTTACTGGCGTAAATTTCCAGAACACGTCAGGGGGTAGTGAAGGGTATAGATCACGCATATATAGCTATTTTAGTAACCCCCAGCATATCCCAAGTGATACCCTGCACAATATAAGCCACACAAGTTATATATTTAGAAGTAGGAATATTAATAAGCACTCCAATTGTATCCACATGTATATCCTTGTCCTGCAAACAAACTCTGGTCAAGCTTTTCCGGCATAAAAGCAGGCCACTGAGAGAAAAGGGCTTCCGTTGCAAAATTGGCTGAGCCAGCAATAAGATTCACAGATCTAATTATTTTTGTAGCTTTGAAGCTTTACACAGTTAATTGCATATAAGCCAGCCAAGAAAACCTTATCTTTGTTTTGAGAGCTCGCCGCCCAGAGCAGATGGCATGCATCAATGTCAACAACCAAGGACGCTGGTACTCCTAAGCACTCCTAGCCCAGTGTAAGTCAGATCAAACACCACAGCAATTAAGAACCCAGGAATACATTTAATTGGTGTCAGGAATACAAAATAAATGGCCAAGGATGTCAATTAATGTTTGATGCATGTAACACATATGTATGACGTAAATTCGGACGGGCGGGGGAAAAGAAAGTGATTGTGAGTCAATAAAATACACTGCATTCCTTTCGTTGGGCGGACTTCTCACTTGTTTTGCATCAAGTGAGATTTCTCTGGTTGACAACCAAATAAATCTCTTTCCTGTCTTTGAGACCCAGACTGCTCATTGCATATTGTAAAGCCTATGCTTGCCGCCAGCGGATCCCTGAATTCCTATTCCTTTCAGTTATACATGAGCTTTGTAGAGTTTGCACTGGAGGGTGAATTCCCACAAAGACCCTTCCCTTTTTATTTAATTTTATTTTACAAAATGCAGCAGCAGAAGCTACAGGCTGCTGTGGAAGACCAGGGTACAGATGAACGCACGCATGCACACACGTGTGCGCGCGCACACACACACACACACATATTTACAGTTATTGGCCTTTCAGAACTGACTCATGGCAAGGGGGCTTCCATGTTTTAACAGTGGGGAACGTATTCTCGAAGGCCTTATTAAAGTGAAACTCTTAATCCCTCCGCATAACAATCAATGGTCAACACCTATTCTCCTGGATAGAACAAGTTCCTCCTTTCCCATAACTATTAAAAAACCCACAATCTCACTCTCTACCCCAGAGCACAGAGAGAACTCCTAGTTCCCTGAGTAACTTGCCCTCTGAAGATGCCGGCCACAGAGATTAGTGAAACATCAGGAAAAATGAACTTCCAGAACACAGCCAAACAGTCTGCAAAACTCACAACAACCAATAGATGCTGAGCTTACCTACATTACTGAGTCAGACCAAAAATGCTCTCCAAAAGCAGCCACCACCAACATTAGTCACACCTGATATCCACTGCATCTCCTATATGGTTAGCTCCCCCCTCCCCGCTGCCCACATCTCCTCATTACTGGTGTAATAGTCTAAGCACAGAAGTACACAGTAGGACTGCACCTACGGCAAATATATCCTGCAGCATCAAAAACTGTTCTAGAAGGGTTGTCATTTCTTGTGTGCGCACTCTGCCCTGCTGAGTTTAGAGTAGGCAAACCTGCAGGGGGCTCTCTGACATTTTGTCCATTAAGCTCGTTGTACAAAGAAAGTGTGAACCTTGGGAAAAAAGAGCCGAGTGCTGTGGGTGGGTGAGAAGGGGCTGCCGTAGGCGCTTCATTCAACTCTTTCTCTGTTAAAGGAAGAGCAACAGGGGAGCGTACAAGGCTGGTGCAAGATCTGGCTGGGGTAGAGAGCCTACATCAGTCATATGGCATGTGGTTTTAGGAGCATCCCCCAGTTCTAGTTGATGGGGATGGTGGGGTTTGTACTTCGGGTTTATATTATGTACATTGCGCTTTTATGCTGCCTTTCATAGAATCATGAAGTTGGAAGGCACATCTGAGCCCATCAAATCTAGCTCCCTCCTCATTGCATCATAAGATATCTGCCAGGTAGTTTATTTATTTATTTATACAACTTATATCCCGCCCACTACCCAAGGTCTCTGGGTGGCTTACAATTAAAATGAAGAGTTAAAACAGTTAAAACGTTAAAAAGGCAATGGACAATTAAAACAATAAAAACATTTAAGCACAAAACACTAAAATTGCCACCAGGACCCACAATCTATGTTATGTCAATTAAAAACTTCAGAAACAGGAAGGTTTTTACCTGGTGCCGAAATGTCATTAGTGTTGGTGCCAGGCGGATGTTACTTGGGAGGGCATTCCACAACCTGGGGGCAGCTGCCGAGAAGGCCCTAGACCTATAAGCCGTCCCTTTCACCTCCTTCAGGGATGGCTCTCTCAGGAGGGCTCCCTGGCTAGATAAATTGTCCCTATTTATCTTGAAGGCCTCCAAAGTTGGAACATTCAGCATCTCTCTAGATTGGTTCCATTATCATACTGCTCTAACAGGACGTTTTCCCTGATATTCAATTGAAATCTGGCTTTCTGTAGCTTGAGCTCTTTATTATGTCCTGAGATGGTGCAGGATATAATAAATATGACCCCCTCAGTCTTCTTTTCTCAGTGGTAAACATGTCCAATTCTTCCATCCTTTCCTCATAAAACTTGGTTTTCAGTCCCCTAATCATCCTTGTAGCCCTCCTCTGAACTTGTTTCAATTTGTCCACAGCCTTCTAGAAGTTGGCCAGGACAAGCAGAGATGGGAAATGAGGTACTTAATAAGAATGTAATTTCCAGGGTAGCTACATTTCATCACAGACTGAACAAGATCCAAGAGTCAATGCTGTGTGATCTTATCAAGTTGTGATGTAGGGGCCTAATAAGATATACCCAGGCATTAGTGCCCCTGATGTAATGACAAGTGTGCTAGTTCTCCCAACACAGCCTTTCCCCTACTATCCTCAGTGATCACCTTGAAAAAGCCATCACTGGTCTAGGAGCTGGTTGCCCATTCAAAAGCAAAGCAAAGTGTTCTACTTATACAGTGACCCCCCGCCTATCGCTGGGGTTAGGGACCTGACCTGACCCGCGATAATTGAAAATCCGCAATATGCAGATGCAGCTCAGCCTGGTGCTGCCCCAAACGGGCCTGTGAGGGCCTTCCTGGGGCCTCAAGAAGGCCCAGGAAGGCCCTCGCAGGCCCGTTCAGGCCTACACCAGTCCTAAGGTAAGTACAGGAGGCCTGAAACAGGCCTTTCCCCTAATTACCCCAGGGGGCCTTTTTCATATACTGTGGTCCTGCGATATAGCAGGACCGCAGTATATGAACCGTGAAAGGGTGGGGGACCACTGTATACCACCCCATACCACTTCAATTAGTCTTTGGGCAGTTTACAGTTTAATTACAGTATGCGGGCTACACATTGCCCCCCACCCACCCACCAGCAAGCTGGGTACTCGTTTTACTGACCTCAGGAGGATGAAAGGCTGAGTCAGCCATGAGCCGGCTACCTGGGATTGAACCCCAGGTCATGAGCACAGTTTTAGCTGCAGTACAGGCATTTAACCACTGCGCCAGGAGGCTCACAACTTCACACTACTTCCTGAGGTCATTTGAGGCCCAGAAAATTAGCCTTCTCAAATTCCAGGCGGAATCAGCTTTTCTCAAGCAGGTTCCAACTTTGCAGGCAGTTGTCGTTTTCCAGTCTTACAAAGTGCTGCATTTATGAACATGTACATCTGGATGAGTCCTCTGGATTAGCATGTCCATCAGTGGCCTCTCGTAGGTGTAAGGTCTAAATTAATTCCTCTGTTTTGCTGATGTCAAGATTGACACCCGCAATGACCATTTCTGCAGCAAGCCTACTGCAGAGGCCTCAGACAGGGAAACTGGCAGATCTACAGCAGACCACGGGAAAACCTTTGGCCCTCAGTGATGTGAGAGCCTGTGAACAAAAGCCTTTATTACTGCTGCCTCCTGTCGAATCTAAAACTTGCTCTGCCTTTCGCGGCAAACTGATTCCATAAGCCAACACAACCGGCTCTGCTTCAAACTTTTTGCTTTACACAATCTTTGCTTGTGCCAGAATTCGGTGGAGCGCAAACAAGAAAACAAATTCACCTTATTAATTTTCTATATGATCTTGATTACGTCTTCTGCAGAAACCACAACAGTGCTGGCTGAATGGGGATGTGAGGTCGCTGATCGAGGAATGTGGGTATTTAAGAGGCTTTGGCTTCATGGGGACTTGAAAAATGGCCCTTATTAGATCTGTACTTTGCAAACCTGTCCTGTTGTGCCCAGTGTGTCTCCATTAAGATGCATAAAGCTCCATTAAGTCTGCTGCAAAAGATCTCGTCCCGTTGCTGAATTCCAACATTTGTCTGCAAAGACCAAAGTCCAGCAGCAGACAGGAGGGATGTGGAAGGGCCTGAAAAGATGCAGCCCCTCTTTCCAGCACTCCGTGCTTAGTCCATAGAGAGTGGAGTCAGCTCTTATCTTCATCAGGTAAAGGTCACGTTGGCTCAGATGGCGGTTGTTAACACTGGTGGCCTTTCTGCTCAGAAGGGAGCAAAGAGGGTAGAGAAGCCCAGAGACATGGAGGGGAAAGTTCTCGGCTCCCTCCAAGCCCATCGTCAAAATCGAGGCTTTGCCACGAAGCATTTACTTCACTCTTCAGTCTCTCCACCCCAAATTGCAAAGAAGACTCCATGTGAGAAAATGCATCCTTCGGGCCGCGGTCATACCTGCGTTTTCTCCGTAGTTTCCCTTCAGCTAACTGCCCATAAAAAGATTCAGTCCTAACTGCAAAGAGAAGTAAATTCTGGTCCCGGCTGACCACGCCCCTTGAACAGCAGTTTCTGCGAAGTTTCCTAAACCACCGCCAGGGGCTGGATTTAGAAACGTCGCTCAAAAATGCTTACTTATTTGCTTCTGCAACCACGACAGGACACAGAAAATACGCAGTAAAATCAATTGTTCCCCTTTTTCGACAGCTTAAACACCACGGAGGCTTGGAAAGTTGAGCCAGAAAGAAAGGGAAAATGCAAAGTAGACAGGTAGAGATGGAACCAGAATGAGAAAATACGACGCAGAAGAGAGGACACTAACTGCACATTAAAAACCACGTGACCGCCCGGAAAAAAAACACGCATGAAATTTATATACGCAGAGAAGGCTGGTGTGACCGTGGCCTCTGTTACTTTAGTCACCTTCTCTCTTGCTTTAGAAGTGATTTTGATTGTAAACAACATGAAGCTCAGTTGGAAACAGAAGCACTATTTTCGTACGCCCTTCGTCAGTGTCGTGTCATACCCCATGCAACCAGGCTTTGATGTGTCGCCTGCATACTATAATTAAAACTGTAAACCACCAAGAGACAACTTGAAGTGGTATGAGGCGGTCTCTAGGCAGACCACTTTGCTTTGATTGAGTCATTGGCTGCGAGGAGTGGCCAGTCCATCTCTCTGTTTCACTCGGGCCCAGAGCTCCACAGAGCTAGAACACTCTTTGAGCAACCTTCGCCAGCCTGGCGTTTTCCAGAGATGGTCGAGTCCCACTTCCATTATTCCCAGGAAACATCATTCTTCATGGCTGGGGATGGTGGGACGTTTGGGAGCATGCCAGGATGACAGAGACTGCCATAGCTCTGCACAAACCAGGAACATTTCTCAGTTCTTACCATTTTCCCTCACAGGAGATCCACTGGCTGCTCAAATCCACTAGCGGGCTCCCTTCACCCAACCTGAATCAAGATATTATCACAACACAAAAAAGCAAGCCTTTCCCCCCATTACTTAAAGCCCCACTGAAAACAAATTTGTGATGGCGCACATGAGACATTTCCCAATTAAAACATAGTTAATGGAAAATGGACAAGGTGATAATGAAATAACCGTTGATTACATCTTTTTTTTTACTGCATAGTAGGAACATATCTGTTTTCAGTGCTGGCCATAAAGCATCAACTACAGTACACACAAACATGTCGCAGTTCCACATCTCATCTCCTAGGCAGAAGATACAAGAAGGGGACTGACAACAGCAAGACAATTGCTGTCAGTGTGAGTGTATTTGGATTATAGCTCCTAGACCTCTCTAGGCCAGTGGTGGTGAACCTTTGGCACTCCAGATGTTTTGGACCACAACTCACAGGAATCCAAGCCAGTATTGCCAATGGCAAAGGGCTATGGGAGTTGTAGTCCAAAACATGACGGTTCACCACCACTGCTCTAGGCAGTACAGGCACTGTTCATGGTAGCCAGGGGAACTACAAGAGTTTGTAGTTCAACATAACCAACTTTTCAAACTCCCAGTGACGATCACGTCAGCATGTCCCATTGTAAGGACAAGGTTCAGTTCTGTGGCTGCTTTATTTTCTGAAGGAAAGCAGAATATAGATTTGTAAATACAGTAATTGAATCTCGGGACTAAGCCACAAGTGAGAAAAATAAGATTTGTTTTCATTTACTTTAGCCCCCGCCCCCACCTCTCCCATCAATATTTTTCCTTTTAAAGAAATGAACATAGCCCCAAAGCACTGCTCAGTGTTATATCCTGCAATTTTAAAACTCCAGAGGTGCTATCTTCATACCGATTATGTTGTGCTAAGAGTGTGAGGTCTATTTTCTCAGGTGAGATGCTGAGGAAGGACACACAAACACATTTCTTATTTTTGGCGGGAAAAAGTCAGAGCTATAACCTTGGTGCAACAATAAAATGTTGGATTTACTTCATTACAGGTGCACACAGGAGATGCTGAGAGATTGCTTTCATCTGATTTTGACAAGGAAAAAATGTAAGCTGTCAGAAGGCAGCATCCGTACCACACTGATGTACCTGTGGCTGAAAATGCAGTGAGTATGCATCTGCAGGCCCTTGCTGTGACTGGAACAGTTAGCAGATAATAACCCTAGAAGTAACAGCTGGGGCTCCATGCCACTTGCCCAAAGCTCATGACTTCTCCTCAGTCCAGAGACTGCCACGTGAGTATAACCTTTGATATTGAGCTGGATGTACTTCAGACTGTCATTAAACTGATTGGGAGCTACTTGTGCCGTTAACCTGGCATGTGATGGCAGGAGACATTTCTGGACCCTCTGAATTCTCTGAGCAATAAGGGAATGTCACTGACAACCCAGGAGGCAAAAAATAATAGCAGAAAAGGTTGTTAAGGGCAATAAAGCCATATTGTCCAGTTATGCCTGAAGCAAAGACACCTTCTGCTTTTGGGTGCATAATATCACTCACTCAGGGAAACCTTTATGTATCTTTAACATTGACAATACATTTGAAAGTGTTATGGATTTTCATTAATTTACCTCAGTCATCAATTTACCATCAGTTAAAAAGAAGACTGAGACGTGGAAGGGCATATACGAGGTGAAAGAGTTATAAAAACCCTTACAAAGATGAGTCACTGGAATTCAAGGTTAGGAATACTAATACTGTACTATGGTATTCCTTGTTATTGTGTCCATATGTATAACCTGGACAGAGAAGAAAGACAACCCCCAAGAAAGTTCTAGATAAAATCAAACCTGAACTCTCACTAGAAGCTAAAACGATTCAGCTGAGGCAATCATATTTAGACATACCATGGGAAGACAAAGCTCTCTGCAAAAGACCATAATGATGGGAAACATTGAATTGTAGCATCAAAAGAGGAAGACCTATCATGAGGTGGAGTGACTCGATAAAGCAAGGCATGGTCGTGAGTTTGCAAGGCTTCTGCAGGGCTGTGATCTTTTGAAGGTACTGTATTTCTGTCTATAAGATGTCCCCATGTATGACATCCCCCACTTTTCCAACCCAAAAATACTGTAATCAGTTCAGATGATTGCAGAAAGCTGGAAATAAACCGAAGCACAAAAAACTAGGAGATCTGTTCAGCCCACTTTCCAAAAAAATAGTAAACAAGGGGGTAAGCAGCACACTGCATTTCATCTCAGCTTCTGTTCATGGACTGAATGTATCATATGCTTAACAGGCCTCAAGTACTGCAATGTTTTATCTTAATTTTTTCCCACCACCAGGAGTTACTTTCAAGAAAGAATTGGGGAAGGCTCTCTGCAGAGATTGAAATGTATTGCATATAAAAGAATGTTTTAAAAATATGAACAGGTTACGTATTTGTAAACGTGGTTCTTCAAGTGGACCTCCATGAAGTCGCACGTACTGTATGAGAATTTGTAGTGCTCAGGCACAGAGTTTCAGAACATTCTATAGCTGAAAAACAAAAACTATCAGACTCCTCCCCCTCCGAGTGTGCACGTATCAGAACCCCAAAACCCTATCCTTTCTGTTCCCATGGATGCCGCTGCAGGAAATAAAGGGAAAAGGCAGCATGACAGCCAGTGCCGAGGAGGGAGGGCTGTGTGACTTCACAGAGGTCCACTTGAAGAACAAGTTCACCTGGCAATAGGAGCTGAAGAAGCTGGTTTTTTTCCCCCCAAGCATATTTTGGCAAAGCTAAGAGGGAGGGTCCCATTCCCTGACTGGAGCAGGTGCAACGGATCTATTTTGATCATAAAGATGATCGGAATGTTGAGGTGAAGGCCTGCCTGTGTGTAGAAGCAGTGAGAGAAGAAGCCCTATCGATGATGAAATCTGAGTAGACTCCTTTGGTCTTTTCCAAAAGAAGTGGTGGGGTGACATCTCCGACCTCAGAATCAGGTGTAGTGATGAATGCAGGAGGCATCTGACTTAGAGAAGGAGGAAGCAGTTGTGGCAAATGAGGATGAGGAATGGTGTTGGGCTGCTGTCACAGCCAAAAAAATGAGGGAGGAGCTGAGTGTTGGATCAGAAAATGACCAGAGCCAAAGAAGGTATTCAGCCCTGAGATTGGGTATCAGTGCTGGTAAAACTAGCTGGTAGCTAATGTTTCAGGGCCTGGAGCCAAAACTGCAAGTCAATATCTGAATGGGCTCAGATTTGAAGTATGAAGCAGCTGAGGGGGAGTTGGAACCGGCAGGAACAGGAGGTGGAAGTGGCTCAGCCTTCCGGCGAAAGTTGGAAACTGAAGGGGCTGGTGGTTGATTCGGATACTGTAGATGCAGAGCAGAGCCATCAAGTACCAGAACGTGCACCTCCTTAGGCTTCCATGAGGTGGATGAGTGCTAATGCTTGCAATGCTTTTGATTGTGTTTGGGAGTCTTCAGGGCCCAAGAAGGATCAGGCTATTGGGCAGAACAAAAAAAAAAAAGTTTGGGTTTAGTACAGCAAAGCATGAGAGCAGTCTGTTAAGCCTTGTATCAGCTTAGAAGTTCCCAAATCCCATCCCCAGCAAAGCTAGCCCTTTTCCCATAAAAGAGGCTTGTTTCTTAGAAAAGTATAAAGAAGCGCATTTGCACAATTAAGGCTAGCATGCAAGTTACGCCCCTTTCTTGAGAAACCAGCTCTGGCCACAGTGACACATGCCCTAGTGATGTCCTGGCTAGGCTATTGTAATGCACTCTATGTGGGGCTACCAATGAAAAGTCTCAGGAAACTCCAACGGGTCCAAAATGCAGCAGCCAGACTGCTAACTGGGGTGGGGTACAGAGATCACATTACGCTGCTATTAAAACAGCTCCACTGGCTGCCAATAAGCTATGGGGCACAATTCAAGGTGCTGACCTTGAACTACAAAGCACTGTACGGCCTGGGTCCTAGCTACCTCAAATATCAAATCTTCACAGTATGAACCGACTCAGGTGTTAAGATCATCAGGAGAGGCCTTTCTCTCCATCCCGCCACCCTCACAGGTCCGGCTGCAGTCATACCTGGAGGATCGGCGGTGCCTTGATCCATGCCAGTCCGGGTTCAGGCCCTGTCGGGGGACCGAAACAGCTTTGGTCGCGCTGCAAGATGACCTAATCTGGGCGGCCAACAGGGGTTGCTCTACCCTGTTGGTTCTCCTGGATTTGTCAGCGGCCTTTGATACTGTCGACCACGGTATCTTACTGGATCGGCTCTCTGAGGTGGGAATCGGTGGCACTGCTCGCAGTTGGCTCCGATCCTTCCTGGAGGGCCGTCCCCAGTATGTTCAGCATGGGGGGGAGTTATCGGCCCCGTGGATTCTCCCTTGTGGAGTTCCGCAGGGGTCATCTCTGTCCCCCATGCTGTTTAACATCTACGTAAGGCCGCTGGCTGGGGTCATTAGGAGATTTGGAGTCTGCTGTCATCAGTATGCTGATGACACGTAGCTCTCTCTCTCCTTTTCCACCTCTGCAGTGGAAGCTGTGAGGATCCTTGATGGGTGCCTGGATGCCGTACTGACTTGGACCGGGGCGAACAGGCTTAAGCTCAACCCTGAGAAGATGGAGGTTATGTTCTTTGGGAGCTCGCCATCTGGGTACGGAGGCCCTCTCTCTTGCTTGCGGGGAGTTTCTCTCCAACTCGCGGAGAGGGTGCAGAATCTGGGCGTGGTCCTGGACCCGACGCTTTCCATGGAGGCTCAGGTGGCGTCAGTGACCAGGGCCGCCTATTATCATCTTCGTCAGATAGCCCAGATCCGCCCGTACCTGGATGCTGACTCTCTGAGAACAGTGGTTCAAGCACTGGTGATCTCGAGGCTGGACTACTGCAACGCCCTCTACATGGGGTTGCCCTTGACTCTTCTCCAGCGCTTGCAGCGGGTACAGAATGTGGCGGCCAGGCTGGTGGCAGGTGTGCGTCGTTATGACCACATCTCCCCAGTCCTGGCCCGCCTGCATTGGTTGCCCGTTGCAGCCCGGATTAGATTCAAGGTCTTGGTTTTAGTTTATCAAACCCTCCATGGCTTAGGCCCGGACTACCTGTCAGAGCGTATCGTCCAGCGATCCACCTCGGCCCGACCTGTTCGGCAGTCGCGAGCGCACTCGCTTCGGGTTGCCACTCCGCGAGAAGCCCGTAAGACGGTTACGCGGAACCGGGCTTTCTCTGTGGCAGCCCCCTGCTTGTGGAACTCCATCCCCAGCGAAGTGCGCTCTGCAGAGTCCCTGCTGGCCTTTCGTAAAGCATTCAAAACATTCTTATTTCGGGAGGACTTTGGCGCGCCCTAATTAATTTTTTTTCCTTTCTTTTTTTCCCGCCATCAACAGCTCAACAGCTTAATAGCTTACAGCTCGTAGCTCATTTATAGGTACTTCGCCTTTTTTGGCGATTCTGGGGTGTGATAGTGTTTTTATATGTTTTTATACTGTTTATTGTATTACTTAGTATATTGTTTTTACTTAATTGTTGATTATTGATTTGTTTGCTGGCGCATGTCGCCTCGTTGTTAGCTGCCTAGAGTTCAAAATTGAAGATGGGTGGGATATAAATGCAACAATAAATAAAATAAATAAATAAATCTCGTGGGAACCCATGAAAGGGCCTTCTCGACTGCTGCCCCCAGACTCTGGAACTCCCTCCCACTTTCTAAACAGTCCTCTAGGGACCATGAAAGGAGGTGGGAGGAGAGGAGGACAAAGGAAAAGAACAGGGGACAGAAAAATAAATAGTCATGCCGCTCTCCACAGGTGAAGTGATTGAGAAATCAAGAATAGATTAGAAGTTCGAATTCACACAAAGAAGTGCTAACAGCAATCTCAGAACATTCCTAAAAGCTTCCAGAGCACCTACTCAAGGGAACTGAGAGAGTAGGGCTTTTGTGCGCCAATACATGTGCACTGGGGGGGGGGAGCCTAATGTTTTTTGTTTTTCAGCTCCAGGATGTTCCGAAACTCCATGCATGCATGTTACAAATACCCATGTGTATGAATCACAGAGGCCACAAAGAACTGTACCATCCTAGAGGTAAATAACTCAGATTCATTGGAAGTTTAACAAAACCGAGGAAAATAATTTGGGACAGAGGTTTCTGAAAGTGATAAAATCATATTAACATAAAGAAAACCATAGGCCAGGCACTACAGTTGAACCTCCTCAATAGATTATCAGCCAATCTCTCAAATCAGATATCCAGAATGTATACATCAATGCCTGGAATTCTACTGCTGTTCCCATAAGATTTGCATAACCTGCCTAACTGTGGCTTGTTGAATAGGTGCCACAGCACATCTCAGCTCACAATGAAACATACAGCCAAGGCAGTTGTACTACATTACACAAATCTGACATGAACACCAGCAGGATTTTGTTAATGAAATCCCATGCACTATGGCACATTCTGTATTGTTGCTGCTGTTGTGTCATTACCAACTCTTTGTGACCCCATGTCCATGGCGTTTTCTTGGCAGGAATACTGGAGTGGCTTGCCAGTTCCTACTCCAGGCACCTACAGCACCTGGTATTCCCTGGTGGCCGCCCATCCAAGTACTAACCAGGGCCGATCATGCTTAGCTTCCTAGATCAGGCAAGACCAGATGTGCTCAGGGCATCTAGGCAACTCACATACTGTAGACTGTTACTTAAAGCATAGCAATCAACAGATCTCTATCATTAATAAATGGGAAAAGAAACAATGGGAAAACATAATTATGCCTAAAACTGCATTGCTTGAAGTCATAAAAATGGTCAATCCAAGTTCAGTCTTTTCAAAAAAGGTGGAAGCCCAATAATGGTGGAGTAAGCAGAAACCTAGTCGCTTGGTTCCCTTTGCTATTTTGAGCAGAAGTTGATTATAACTAGAAACATCTTGGGTTAGAAGAATGAGCTTATACAACCTTCTTTTATTCTACCACATTGTGTATTTTTGTTCTTTTTGTTTGTTTCAATCCTCTTCGTTTTTCTTTAGGAGAAAATGTTGCTGTTACGTACTATCAGTTTGTTATTGACTTATGGCGAATCTTCCAAACTGCTACTATTAACAGTCTTGGTCCACATCAGGAAGAAATTAGATAATTTGTAAGTGAGAGAAAAGGTGTGTATGTACACATGCATGTGTGTGTGTGAACGTATGAGAGAGATTCAATATATCTAGTCTCCACTTTCATATCATATTCTTCTAACAGCTATTCAAATGCGCTAGGTGGGTGGTTCCCAACTTTGGGTCTGGGAGTTATAGTCTAATAACATGGAGAAAAACTACTCTCAATGTGTTTTTGTACTTAATAAAGCTACAAGAAATTTTATGATTGCATTAAAGTGTTAAACATGATATACAATAACAGAATCAAAAAATAATGGAGTCAGGAGGGGCCTATAATGTATTAGACAATCCTGTCCTGAAGGAGGAAGCACCAATCAATGTGCCAAAAATGAAATTAGAAATGTCAATGAAGTTCAGATATACCCTAAAGACACCACTTGAAGGGTTTTGCTTTGTTCTGTTTTGCTTTGTTCTGTTTTGAAGGCGAGATAGGTCAGTAAAGGACAGAAAAATGTGGACACAATTTTTATTCAGACCACCTCAGAAGAATCTCAAAAAGCAGATTTCATAACCCACTTTGTAGAACTTTTATAAGTCATTTCAAAAAAACATCATCATCCACCGGAGCTGTGAGGTGCAAGACTTTAAACCACTCACAGGAGTTTTAAAGAGACCTTTGTAAACATGAACATTATGCTCCAAAGTTGTTGTTTTTTCTTTAAAAAGAAGAAAGAAATGGGACACTGATTTCCACGTGTCCACACATCTTCAGCGACTGCATCATTGGATAAATGTCTCAAGTTGGCCAGCAACATGCAAATAGCAACATTATTTTCTTTGTGCTTTTTTTCTTCATAGAAAACCATTCACAGTACGATTGCTGGTCCAGCCAGTCTGCTATACATGCATCTATGCAAAGGGGTGAGGGAAGACTGTTCAGACCACAACTTTCTCGATCACAGTGTCTGTGACATGAACTTCTTCCTCCTGGACAGTAACAGAGGCTGCCTGGCCACACACATGCTGATGGTCCTTCCAGTCCTGGAAATGAAAAAAAGAAAAAGAAAAACGGGCATGAAAGCAATTACTGATTCAAACGTAACTGAAAGCAACATGACAAGAACTGGGGAACAACACTAAAGATACCGAACAACATTCTGCTTTGAGACTCCCACAATATTATACCGTATCTATAAAGCCTCTTAAGCACAGAGAACCAACAACCAATTTACATTTTCTATAGATAAAAACAAACAAACAAACAAAACAAAAAACAACTTCACCTCAAGACAATGGAAAGACTTAATGCTACCCTGTTAACTGCAAGATAGCTCAGTGGCTTAAGCTGCAGAGCCAGAGGTTGGGAGTTGAAGTCCCTGCTGTGCCTCCTTGAGAAAGGCTGGACTCAATGATCCAGGGGGATCCCTATCAGCTCGGCCGTTCAAAGGTGGTTGTTTAACATGTGTATGAAGCGGCAGTTCAAAGGTGATTAAACACTGAATTATGAGGCCCACTACATTTTAAAAAAGACATCTTTGCCTGGTGCCAAAATAACAAGAGTAGAGGGTGGGATTAAGATAATTAGGAAAGACATTTCACCAGGGGGTTACTCTCTCTACTACAGCCGATTGTCCAACAGGCCAGGATACCCAGATATGGATCCCAGGCAAGTTCTGATGGGAGCAGATACTCCTGCTGGGGAGGTGGATGTACAGCAACATGGCCTAAGCAGACCTCAGCATAACCCGGCTCGCAAGGAGCACACCAGACTTGCAGGCACGCTCAATTTCTCCAGCTACATGGGTTACCTTTGAATAACTCTAACAGATGTCTAAGGAGTTTCTTACCTTCCGCTGACAGAACGTTGAGCAGTAATTGACTTTGTGGCAGCCCGTGCACTCATTCATTGCCTCTCGACCGCAGTTGACACAAGACTGCTGTCAGTAAACAGACAAAGAGGCTGCATCAGTGAGGAGCAGAGGAATGCTTTTTTCATTGTTTTTTTATTTATTTTCAAAGCCTTCAAAAAGGTAAATGGGATATTAACAAAGAGAGTTGATACACTAGACTTCCCGCCAGTCTATCTGAAGAACAAAAAGGCATTCAAGGTTACAGTAACAAAGATAGATGGTATACAGTAGCTCTGACTTTAGAGTTAACGAGGGCTGGAGGTTTGGAGGTTTTAGCAATAAGAGGTGGTTAGTTAAACAGCTGCACACTCCTTCTTAGTCTCCGTACACAGCAAATCAATCTGTTACAGCACAGATTTGTTTGGCAACACTCATTATTCAAAACAAACTTTCTTACACAGCAAACAGGATCTGTATAAAGGCCAAATTCTCACTGCAGATGCAGCTTGACAGCACCATCCAATTAATGTAGTCAGGTACCTGTTTCACTGTAGGCCTGGACCTTACTAGGTGAGGCATTGGATTTTAGCAACTGTATTATGGAAAGGCAGTTATTTGATTATTGTTAGTGCATCAATTGTTATAATTATTGTTAGTTATTGCATTTATATGGCTGGGGCAGGAATGCTCTAAAGATTTTTCTGCCCTAGATGCCAAAGTAGCCTAGCTGGCTTTGGTTGTTATATAGGTCATGGGCAGAGGGGGCACATTCTGTTGAATACTACTCATATTTTAATCACTCTGTTTAGGACTGCAGTCTGAAACGGATGCGTGGAGAACATGACAGATCATGAGCTTATTAGAAAATACTTGCTTTGGTGATGCTTCTAACTATGGTGGTTGGAGAAAAAAACTTGAAAGGCTTCACTGTTTGTATGAAAGACAGAAACCCATAGCAAGTAAGAAGCCCCCAAATGGTTCAGATCTCCTGATTTCTTAGCTAATTTTCCTGGTTTTCCATTTAATTCTAAGATAATATTAGAAAATAATGCCCAACATGCTTCTTAGCTCTAGCTTGAGAATTGTTTGTGACAAAATATCTAGTGCTTGAATGTGGATATAAACAACTAATAGCAGTGGTTCATCATTGTGACGCTAATGAGAACCTACACTGGGTATGGAGATGGTATGGCTTTCTAAATATCTCCTGAACTCCAATACCCATCATCCCTCATCTTATTTATTTACATTCTGCTTAGTAGTGCATGTTTATATTCTGCTTAGTAGTGCAATATAATTTATCAATGCTTCTAACATGAATAAAGAAAGAACCCCTCATCTTGAGTTCTGCTGGGCAAGACTGGAGTTCAACAACATCTGGAGGGAGGTACAGTACATATCCATCCAGCTTGGTCTTTAACACTGACACCTGGAGAAGATGCTTCCAGAACAACAAGATGCTGAAACATGACTTTATGCTTAAGTCTTTACAGGACATCATAACCTTGATATCTTATCCCCAAAACGGAATGGGTGGGGGAAGTGACTGGAGGGAGGGGCAGAGAAAGGGAGTGAAAAAGTTTCGTATTTAGTAATTGCCATGCCCCACCTCTAGTTGAATATAGTTGTGTTTTATTTTTGTTTACATGAATAAAAGCTCCAGTTCTTTGGATTTAGGCATCAGTTTTAATAGAATGGAGGAAGGGAGGTATTTTGGAGAGCTGTCAGGATAATGATAAAGCTCTGTGTTTGGCTAGTTCATCTCCAACTTGAGGAAAAGATAAAATTAGAGAGTGGCATCCCAGCCTAATCTGTTTGCTGTTCATACCATTCTTGGCTGTGAATAAATTGCTATGCTGTGAGAGGATTCAGTGCAGATGGAGCTGCTCCTTTTGGGACCAACTGATTCATGTGCTGAGTAACACTTCTACTGCTTGCACCATCTACCCTTAAATTACATGCAATTCTCGAAATATAACAAGTGCCAAAGAATGATCTCTTGAATTATATCTCAAAGTGCGATAAACACCACAGAATTATATGCCTAGTCTTTGTGGAGGTAACAGAGCAAGAACTGCTCACGTACACAATCCTTTGATAACCCAATACTGCAGCCAATGCAATGCATAATATATTGAGAAAGGCACCTGGAAGTGGCATGCTTGGGAGGGGGGTCATGAAATAGAGCCCAGGCATCTTACATTTTAATAACTGTGCAAAAAAAGTGTCTCAGCAGGCTTCTTCTTTTGTACAACTGTTAGAACAATGGACACACACCTTTCAGTCTCATTTTCATTCCATTTCTAAGAACCACACTTTTCCCACTCAATATCTGGTTGCAATGCTTGCCTTCGATTTCCAACATGGAAGTTTGTGGGAAGGGTCTACCCTCTCCCTGGCTTACTACCAGGAAGTGCTAACCAATGTGGCATCCAAGATGCATCAAAATTGCTCTGTCAAAATAGCTGTAAAATTAAAAATTCAATCTCCAATGCCTGTCAGAGAGGGCAAAAAGCACTAATCTGGTTTTATCTGCAGTACACGTACTTTGATGGACCGTGGTTCCAACTGGGCAATGCAATGGCTTGGGCAGGAAAACGATAAAATAACATACGAAAAGGTGCCACAGGTATAGGAATAACCTGACACGAGCATCCGTGGAATATTTCATCAATGTATACCAAGAGCAAATTGAACCTGAAAGCACTCAAAACTTCATATTCCAAATGCAGAGAAAGAATGCACTGTTTCAGTGCAGAGAAGGAGAACAAAAGTATATCATTGATAATGATGCTGATCTGATCCTTTGCCTACCTTAATTATGATTTCCGTTTTTCCATCTACATCTTCCGTTTGCTGAAATAACTGGTTCTGATACTGTGAAATAAACAAACAAAAACAAAAATCACACATGTCAGCTTTATATGAATACGTCATGCAGATCTTTATAGGCTACTCTTTGCTACATAATGCTTTATGGAACACATGTAATACAGCAAAACTCAATGTGGTGTGAAAAATCTGTGGTCAGGGGCTCCCCTTTTATGTTCTTTAAAAATGACTACCAGCTGTAAGGATCTGAGTTGACTGGCACTAGGGCATGTGTGGCAGGAGGTACAGCTGGGGTTAGCCTGTGTTATTACCCTGATTAAAATAAAATTAAAAGCTACTTTGTCCCATGGGGAAAGATGCAGGCATCTGACCATGCATGCACAGATATGTGTTTACGAGTGTGTCTAAAAAGTAAAGGTTCGCCCCACATATGCATGCTAGTCGTGTCCGACTCTAGGGGCGGTGCTTATTTCCGTATTCAAGCCGGAAGAGCCAGTGCTGTGCACGTCCATGGCCATGTGGCCGGCATGGCTGCAAGGAAACACTGTTTTACCTTCCCGCTTTTTACGGCGGTACCTATTTATCTACTTGCATTTGCATGCTTTCGAACTGCTAGGTTGGCAGGAGCTGGGGTTATCAGCGGGAGCTCGCTCCGCTGCGTGGCACCCGGGATTCGAACCGCCGAGCTGCCGACTTTGCAGTCTACAGTTTCGGTGCCTTAGTCCACTGAGCCACCACACCCCTGTTGCTAATCAAAAAGAGCACTCATAAAGATATTGATTCAGACAGTGATAAACAGTTTCAGGCACGATAAAAGAGGAATAAAGACAAACTTGAAAGTCAAGATTTTTTTGTCCTGTTCTTACATCTTGTTCGGTAGTGAGAAGAAAGCACTATAAATGTCTTGAATTTTTCCAGAAAGAACAAGGATAATGGCATAAAGCAACAAGGATGGTTGGCTTATGGTTAGTTTTTTTTTTGCTCGCCATTATTTCAGGCCTTTTGCTCAGCTGGGAATTCATGGCTAATTTTAGTGATGAGGAAGGGTGGTCTTGGCACTAAGCAAGAACTCATGTTTAGACAAGTTACTGTTTTAGACTCCCGTGCCTAGAATCTCCCCTAGTCATCAGAGATCCAAAAATCCAAAATCGTTGCTTTTTTTATGATTGCTGCTGAGTACTGAACGCGGATGAGAAGGTGGGGTCCTCCAAAGGCTCACCTCACTCTGTTCCCATCTTCACTCTTTGCCCCATAATCTGAAATAGAGACAAGGTCATACCTGCATTACCTGGCACAGGAAAGCCCCAATTAAAAAGACTAAACAAGTACCTGTCTTCCAATTGCCAGTGGTTGTGACGTTACATGGAACAGAAATAGCCAATTATTTTAAAATGTTTCATGTTTATTTATATAGAATTTTACATCTTGCTTTTTCCTTTATTGTTCTCATTTAATTGATGTTACATTATTGTAGGAATTTTGTACAATGTACACCTTTTTGCGGGACTTTTTGGATAGATCTGCAGTTTAGGTATCTGGCTGTGGAGCCAGAAATCAGGAGGCTGATTCCCCACTGTGCTTCCTGTGAGTAAAGCCAGCCTGTGTGGCCTTGGGCAAGCTGCACAGCTTCAGGTTTGCCTCCAGAAGGAGGTCATGATAAAAAAAAATCATAAGCCAGAAGTGACTCGATGGCACATGATTCAGTCCAGATCCAGCTGTTTTTTGTGAATTTATTTTAATTTATCTTACCGTATATACTCGAATATAAGTCGACCCGAGTATCAGTCGAGGCCCCTAATTTAACTCTCCAAAACTGGGAGTATTGACTCGAGTATAAGTCTGGCAGCTCCTCCTTTGTGAGCTGGGGGAGTGGTGTGACTTTTAGCCACTGATGCAAGTGCTTGGGTCAGTGGCTAAAAGTCATTTTAAACATCACGTGCCGCTCCCCTGTGATGCAAAGGGGGGGTCAGGAGAAGCAGCACGCAATATTTAAAATGACTTTTAGCCACCGACCCAAGCACTTGCCTCAGTGGCTAAAAGTATAGACCCAAATATAAGTCAAGGGCCCCTTTTTCAGCCCAAAATTAGGGATGAAAAACTAGGCTTATATTCGAGTATATACAGTATTTTTTTAGTTCTTAGCAAGTGCCATGGGCCTCAACTCCAAAAGTTCTGAAAAGCTGATCACCATTTTGTTAAAAGTGGGATGACAGATTTTTGGTAATGGGTGAAGTGGCCTTTTTCACTTGGTACCAGAGATAAACTTGGGAACTACCATCATTTATGATTCTTGAATTTCACAAAAAAAAACACCATTTGGAAGACAGTTGGAAGAGTTAAGGTAAAAGAGAATTACTGATATAGATAAACTCTTGCAAGAACTGGTAATAGAAAACCAAGGAAACTACAAGAACATTTCAGATAGTCCATGGATTACAAATGCCAGAGAGGTATACAGTGAGCAGGCTTTTAGTCATTGATTTTTCTTTTGCTCTGCTCCCTTGTTACCTTCTCTGAAAATGGGCAATTTTATTTTTTAATATTAGTACAGTAGTCAGCTTTTCTTTTTCTGTTGCTGCTTTGAAACTAAAGGCTTGAGTACTTTTAAATTTTTTTGCAAAAATCATCTAAGAATATTGAATTCTCCCTAAACTCATTTCTTTTATAGGTAAGAACCTGGAATATCTCAGTTACTTGGGCTGGAGAAAATGAAAGACCAATCTGGGGTTTAATGTTTAATATACTTTTTCCTCTAGGACATACAGCACCTGCTATTTATTTCATTTAAAATATTTTTACCCACCTTTCTACTTAAAAAGGACCCCAAAGAGGCTTACATGATCAAAGGACAATATTTAAAGCTAAAAACAGTACGTATACAAGTACTACGACATACAGCACCTGCTATTTATTTCATTTAAAATATTTTTACCCACCTTTCTACTTAAAAAGGACCCAAACGAGGCTTACATGATCAAAGGACAATATTTAAAGCTTAAAAAGTACGTATACAAGTACTACAAGGTTCAAACAGACACCATACTTAAAAAGGTAAACCAAAACAATACAAAAAACACACTCATTTATTATGCTGATATTGATTGTAATGGATATGGCCCTGACTCTCCTCAAACTCCCTTTTAGGTACAGTTGGCTTAGAACAATTAAGCAAAAGAAAATCCTGACCTTGGAGTATTTTTTTTAGGATAGGAAGGAATCATTTCCTGTTTTATTTAGCATAAATAAAACTGAAACATTTATCTTCTTAAATGCCATATACTAAACAATGTTGCTCTATGTACTAAGACATACATTATTCATGACTGTTACCGAGATTAGACAAAGTATAAATATTGATAATGAAGGTTCTGCATGTGTTTTTGTTCCATCTCATTATCTCCTTTTTTGTCCTGAAGAAAAAAATACATTTGTCCTCTGCAGCTTCAAAACGTATGGAAATTCTGCTGTCCTGAAACAGGAGTGTTCATTCCCACATACTTTCACAGCAGCAGCAGCAGCAGCAGCAGTGGCAGGTGGGCAATCTTTCAGGGATGAACGCAGCATTGTGTGTTGTGTCGTTACAATCATAACCGACTCTTCGTGACCCCATGTCCGTGGAGTTTTCTTGGCAGGAATACTGGAGTGGCTTGCCCGTTCCTACTCCAGGTGCCTACAGCACCTGGTATTCCCTGGTGGTCTCCCATCCAAGTACTAGACAGGGCTGACCCTGCTTAGCTTCCGAAATCAGGCGAGATCGGAAATGTTTAGGGCATCTAGGCAGCTTGAACGCAGCATTGGCACCCTCAAACCCACATCCTCATATCACTGATGAAAGTCTTCCCCTGTTGACGTTTTCTGCCAAAAGCTTCTTCATGCTGCTGTGAAGCAAGACACAGCTTGCTTTGTCTAAGAGGCCGTCTGATGGACCTTCCCTGGGTGACATGCTTTCCAGCAGAAGTCTTGGGATCTGGGTAACAGGGACCACTGGTGCAGAGACAGCACAAAGGGCCACCAACTCAGAAATGGCACATGTCTCCTGGTAACAACTGCTTTACTATCTGATCGACAGAAGCTGGCTGAAAAATCGTTTCAAATCCTCAGAACTGTTTTTTTTTTTTTTTGCCATGGGCTTAGTGAGGAGTGCTGTCGCGGCGCATGAGTAATCTACCTATACTTTGGCTTAATCACCTGCATGAAGGTTCAGAAGTTGTTGTTGCATTTCTTAGGGAGACATATTACAACTGATGGCATTGTGACCCAGCAGATGGTAAAATTGTTGCTTACAGAATCCCTTTTGGAGATATAATACTTAAAATATTCCACCCCATTCATTCTTAAGTGAATGGATACTCTCTTCTGTTCATAGTACAAGCAAAGCCCCAGAGAGCTTAAAACTGAGCAACAGAACTCTGTTTAACCAAATAAATTAAGTTAGATAGATCATCATCCAAGATACTAGACAGAATTAGATTCAACACCAGTCCACCCTGATAAACTTCCTAAGAAACAGCTTCAAAACAGTCTAAAGCAAAAGCACTTTACCCAAGAGAATAAGCTAATAATTAAGCAGCTTAAGGGCTGCTTCATTTTAGACCATACTTTTGATCTGACATCACAGTGTTTAGAAGGCTGTGAATCTGCAGGAATATCCAGTCACTGCAGCACAGAATCGCATTAGGAAAAACCTCTGGAGGCAAAGAGCAAAAGATAGAAGTCGGTTATGTTATGCTTACTCTTTAAACAAAGAAAACCAATCTTCCGGCTTCAAATAATGTGCTACAAAGAGATTAGCATTAGCACTCCATACCGAAGTTATATTACCGTCATAGTGAAATAAGCACTGATGTACCCCTATTCTCTATCTAGAAAATTACAGCAATTATCCCTACTGGTTTGACCATTATGACTCATTCATTCTTATGATAATCCATGAGTAAGTTTTGTAGTATGTAGCGTCAAAATCCTTAACCGTGTCCCATATAGTTATATTATTAAAGGCTTGGCATTGGTCTGCAACAGACAGACAGAGGCACTGAACTACATTGCAAAGACTGCAGCTGTTGGAGTCGACCACCAGCATAAATAGGAAGGCGGAGATAGGCATGTAGACAGCCTCTCTCTCTTTTCCCTCCACTTTATTTTCTAAATCTACATGCAAATAGATACTTTTTGGCTCCTTCCCTCTTTTCTCTCTGCATACTTCCCTTCCTAGACAGAAAGTGGAAGATTCATTATTTGTGTGAATAATTCTGAAATAAGAGCTTCCTTTTTAAAAATCTGGACAGGTGTGACTGGGTTAAAGTTAATTTTCCGCACCAAATAATATGGTTCCCTTTCATTCTAGGTCAGGGGTCCTCAAACTTTTTAAACAGGGGGGGCGTTCACTGTCCCTCAGAACTGTTGAGGGCCGGGCAGCTGTGGCGGCAGTAGGGGAGTTGAGGGAACCGAGGGGGGAGAGGGTTGGGACAAGTGTTGGCGCCAGTGGTGGGGGCCCCGAGTGAACCCAAGGGGGAGGGTTGGGGCAAGTGGTAGTGGTGGCTGTGGCGGCAGCGGGGAAGAGGGAGAGGCCCTCCCATTATAAACTGCCCCACACTCAGCCGGCGCACCAGTCATCTGCCAAAGAGCTGGCTTTGAGACCACCAATATGGCTTCGTGCAGAGAGCTGGGTGGAGCAGTGGTTTGTGGGTTCCTTCATAGCCCATTTACTCTCTATCCACATTGCTTTTATGATGCCCAGAGTGGTGTGGCTGGAGAGTAAACTGGGGCTATGAAGGAGTCTACAAACCGCTGCCTTCCTTTTGCTCGGCTCTCTGCACAGAGCCATTTTGGTCTCGAAACAGCTCCATGGAGAGAGCCGGGCGAAGGGTGGCTATTTGCAAAAAATTAAGCTACTGCCTCCCCCTTCACCCGACTCTCTGCACAGAGCACAGTGGCATGCTCCAAGCAGAGAGGGAAGTGCTGTGGCTTTGAGGGGGTGATGTCGTGTGCCCACAGAAAGGGCTCCACGTGCCACCTTTGGCATCCGGGCCATAGATTTGCCAACACTGCCATAGGTGGTAGAGAGCTGCAAACTACACACCCATAATGAAGACAGGGGGTTAATACAGTGTGTCTAGTGGCCCAAGACCACAGATCTGTCCAGTGCTTCTTGAAATTCTCCTTAGCGGGTAGAATAGCTTCCAAATTTTCTCCTGCTGTGATAAACTAGGATAAGACCATTTCTGATTTGGTCAGTATATATACTTATGCAGCTTCCTTTGGGTGTTATTCACATACCTTGAAACCTAGGCTGCTTCTGCCTGAAATATATGTTTCAGCGAGTCAAGAAAGTCATTATACAGAACTAGATTTAGCAGCAATGTTTCAGACTCATTGCTAAGCTTTTTAAAGACAGGCCCCGTGTTCCTCCTAAGATTGCTGCCCTTTCCATCATGGAGAATTTTGTTTCCTATTTGGCCTCAGAGATCTTTTAGATCTCAGTCTAGTCATAATCGCCCTACAAGATTGTCATTCTTTTTTTCATGTGCCTTTATAGGGGTGCTGAATTTGAGGGAGAGTTGTAAATTAGGGTCTCTATCTGGACCAGTGTGTAATTTGTTGTTGTTTGCCTGCTTGCTTTTCATTCTTCCACATACTCTGCCCAATAATTTCGAGCATGCATTTTGTTTTTAAATACATTTTCCCATTTTAATAATTTTGCATTGAGGTTGGTTATACGATTATAAGTTAAATATGGTTTTATCTGATTTTATTCTTTTATGTAGTTTGTAAGCCACTCCGAGTGCTATCTTTTAGTGAAAAGGCAAGGTAAAAATTAACAACACATGTTCAAGGATGTATAGTACACAGATATAGGTGTGAAGTTACCTGTTCTCTATACCTGCAAAGAAAGTGCCACAAAACCATTTCTGTAGACTTCTTAGGCAAGTTAAATGAAAACACCTTTAAATCAAAGTGCTCTTGGAATCAGAATAATTAAATTCAGCACACAATACACAGAATTCCCGCAAAGGCAGGAAACTAAGCATTCATGTTTTGCTCATGAAGCCGGCTATTTTCTTTTGCATATTCAGTTACAACTACTAGTAAGGAACAGATAAGAAGATATATAAATCATTTAGGCAACTCTCAACAGTACCGCGGGTCTGTTTCTGATTCCTCTAAAACAGGATGTTGCTGAAGTACATCTCTCATTTGTCCTTGCTGGCATTACCAATGGTGAGAGGTGAGAGGAGCCGCAGACCAGTTGTATCTGCAGGGTTTCCCCATTCCTGTTTTCGACTGGGTTGTCCATGGGCCTTGATTATGTAGTGAATGCCTGATTCTGGTCTGGGCAAGAAGTGAAGATGACAGGCTTATTATAATTCACTACAGTGTTCCAAAGCAAGTATGCTCCATATGTTGAGAAAGGTTGGATGCAGGGCTGACAAAATGTCAGTGTGCAGTTCAGACTTTGATTTCTGTATATTTAGGTTGGGTTTGAACAACCAGTAAACAGGATGGATCTACAGGTCAGGCTTGCCACTGATGATGACAGTCAAATAATAAATAATATATGGGAGAGAAATGTTTTTCTAGTCAGGGCCATTCAACTTGGTAGGGGACATTCTGAAACAGAATAGTAGTGGTCTGCAGATCTGATATATGAAAATTGCCTTCCCAGAATAGAGTCGTTCTACTGCATGCCTATCTTATGCCTAAAGAAACATGCATTCATATAAAGCAAAGCTGGGCAATAGGTAGTGGTCCAGATGATCAGACTACAAATCCAAGGAGATTTAAACAGCATAGACAATGAGGAGGAAAGTTGTAATCTAACAGCATATAGCAGGTCACAGTATTCCTAGCTTGGATGTAGAATATATTATTCAGCACTGCATTTGAGGTGAAGTGAACGGCTCATATACACTGCCAAGGCAGCACTCAAGGCAAGCCATGCTTTTTAAAATATGAACCCTAGAAGCTTCAATTGTTAAAGAGTTGCGTAGGTTTTTAGGCTCAAAAAATCATAGGGGAAAAAACATTTATTTCTGAGGAACCACTACCAATAGGGCTTTTTTTTTAATAATTGGAAGATTGCAGACTAGCCTCTAAGCTGTTTCTAGCTGAATACAGGTACTGAGACAAGCACAAAAGCATACTTTACAAAGCTTATTACGTCAGTGCATTCATTTTGCCACAGAAGGGTTGTTGCTGCTTTTGAAAGTGTTGCTAAGCAGCAAGGAGAAGTGGGCTTTTTTAAAAAAAAGATTAGATAAACTCAGAGAGGATGGATTTATCAATGGCTACTTGCAATGGCAGCTAAAAATGCAACATATTTATTTCAGGGTCACATATCTCCAATGACAGACGCCGGGACCAAACAACAGTCTAACATAAGGGTAGAGAATGTACAAGTGTCTAGATGCTGGTGGATAGCAACTCCCATCGGCCCTAGGCAGCACAAGCAGTGTTGGTGGAGATTTGGAATGTGCCAAGATCTTTGAATTTATCTAACTCTTTTTTTTTTAAAGTCTACAGTATATGCTGCTTAGCAACAACAACCAGACTGTGGCACAATAACTACCCTAATAATGGTATAGTAGCTCCATCATCTTTGGGTTTGTTAGAGTGGCAGCTTTAGCTTTAGACTGGCTGCCAGACTAACCCATCCTTTATACAGCAGCTGTAATTCACAGGCTGCACTAAGGGCTTCCTCTGAACTTGATAGTTACTGGCTGATGTTACTTCAGTACCAATTTGAATACCGAACTTTACCTCCTACATTTCACTGGCTCTATGATTTTTCAGCAAAGTGCAGAAAGAGGTGATTGTTTTGTTTTGTTTGTTGTGTTTTTAGAATAAATGTATGGGGGTAGATAGAAAAAACAAACAAACAAACAAACAAACCCAAAATAGACTCTTCAGAGGGTAGCACAAGGGAAGAATGTGTTTTCTGCTCTTTCATCTGCAAGGAGTTTTCCTTCTTTATCTTTAAACTCCTCTTTAATTACTCTTGTGTTCTTTCTCAACCCTACCTTTCTTCTTTGTTCGATAGTGATGGTAATAATGTTGCATTAGGCAAATGGGAAAAGTGCAAATGTAAATGTTTTCATACATACCGGTAATTCTCAGAATTTAAGGTATCAGTGACCTGAAGTGGGAAATGAAAGAGAATGCAACCATACTATTATATGGTCTTCCATCATCAACTGCGTATGATTAAGTAAAATTATATTTCAATGCTGTATTTAAATAAATAATGAGAGTGAAAAGAAGAAAAAGGCAACCATGAGGAATTCTGGATCAGGACTAGGCAGAGTATAGGGCTTTAGCATCTCCATATTCTCCTAAACATGTTTCCAATGTTTCTATTTCCTATAACCCTTGCAAGTCCATTTTGTCCTGACCTCCACTTTCTTGCCATTTCACTACTACCATTACTATTACCCTTTAAAAATACAATTATATTTTTCAAAGTCCATGCCTCTGAACAGGGAAGTTGCATAAAAACGCAGATCATGTCTTAAGTTGGTCATGGGTAGAATCTTCTAAGCTTGGACAGATATTTGGCACCAGTACACACATATCTAAATAGCATCTCCCAATGGTTAAAACTGTCATTTTCAAAAACCACAGTAAAACAAAGGTCCACAATATTATTGAAATCTAGATGTTGCTAGATTTCAATAACTCTTAACTATGAATTCCTACACAGAGCAGACGGAAGAGTCCAATCTCAGTGTGCCACACTGCATGGTAGGCTGACTTCCACTGCTAGCACGCAATAAGAAGAAGCCATGGATGATCAGTTTGGTCTCCTGAGCAGTGGGACACAGAGAACTGTTTTGTTTCTTGAAGCACAGTTACCTCTTTTCTCTCCACGTCAGCCTGAAGTTTTGCTTGCGAGACAGCAGCTTCTCTGTATGAGGAGCTGGCCTGCTTAGCCTGCTCGATCAGTGTCTTCAACTGCTGAGCGGTGCTGAGTAAGGAATTGACTGTCTCCTCAAGGTAAAGCCAGCTCCGTTGTTCTGTCATTTCAAGTCCACTGACCACTGATGAAGACACTGTCTTGGTGGGGGTAGCAGGTGGCACAGCCAGGGCAGGAAGTGAGGTCCACACTGAACAATAAAAAAAAAGAAATGTTATTCAAGCTTACAATTTAATTATGCAGGCTACACATTGCCCCCCGCTCCCTGCAAGCTGGGTATTGATTTCACCCACCTCGGAAGGATGGAAGGCTGAGTCAACCATGAGCCTGCTACCTGGGATTGAACCCCTGGTCGTGAGCACAGTTTTACCTGCAGTACAGGCATTTAACCACTGCGCCACGAGCGTGCAAACCTCCAGAAATTATTCAAGGACATCAATTCACGTTTTTTGTTAAGTTTATTACTGAGGTAAGAAGCAGTTCTAACTTTAGTTCAATGTTTTACATACAGAAACTTTAGTTCAATATTTTATATGTTCTAGAGATCAGAATTATAACTTCCAGTCAAAGACAATGAAAAGAATCAAATCACTCTGGATACTGACAAACTGATTCCTGAACAAATACCTGCAGCACAGACAATAGAACTGGTCATCTCCTAATAGATCCAAAAGTCTACCAGCACTTTAACAGTCAAGGGTTAAACCTAAGGATTTAGTTACTAAGCATGTAAGACCGCTAACAAATGCTCATGCTATGACAGTGACATGTTCTTATTGCTTTAGGGAGCAGTCCTTCTAAGCATGTAGGAGATAAAATCCTCCATGGCTTGGGTCCTGAATACCTGTTGGAGCGTATCTCCCAGAGGTCAACTGAGGTCAGGCCCACTCGAATGTCGCAGGCGCGCTCACTCAGGGTGGCCACTCCTAGGGAGGCGCGGAGGTCGGTTACGTGCAGCTGCGCCTTCTCTGTTGCGGGCCCTACGTTGTGGAACCATTTTCAAAGTGAGCTGCACCTTGCACAGTCCCTGCCTGCCTTCAAAAAGGCTTTGAAAACCTTGCTTTTTAGGGAGGCATATGGTGACCTTCAATTTTAATTTTATTTAATCTCCTTCCCCCCCCCCCCCCCCCTGATGCACCTGCTGAGAGCCCCCCGCTTTTTTCTCTTATATTGTTGTTTTTATCTGTATGCTTTTAACTCGTTGTAAACCGCCCAGAGTTCCTGTTGGAAGATGGGCGGTATAGAAATGAAACACCAATCACCACCACCACCACCACCATCATCATCATCTCTAAACCCAACATGGGATTTTGTAGGTTTTGCACAGCAATGTGAGGCCCTTTCTACTGGAAGGCACTTTGTACCCTGGAAGAAGAGCTGGGTTCCCTAAACTAGCCTCTTTGGACATACATTTCTTTTGCAAAAAGGAAGGGAGGAAGTGGCCATTTTCAATTTTAAAAAAGGCTATCTTAGACCTAGAACAGTGCAACAGTTGTTAAGTGACCCATTGCAGACCCAAATTTATTCCAAGAACACGACTGCTCTTTTTTTGCTGAAAAGATCTGATATTTTGAACAGTGGGTAGGTGATGTACGTCACAGCCCAAAAGATAGTGAAGAAGGCTGTTAGACAATGTGCTCTCTAATTTTCGTCCCTACTACGCAGGGCTCATTTCCATGCGTATGCACACAATAAGCCCACCCACTCACCCACCAGTCCCATCACAACGATAACAAAAATTGTCTCCACTGGTGGTGCTTGGTTTTCCCACCCTTGCACAGTTGAGGCTGGCGGACATGCGCCTTCGAGGGAACCTTGCTCCGAGGCCCCTTGAAGTTATTATCCCAAGGCAAGAACACATACTGTAAATATTCGGAGCTGCTCTAAATAATATTTTGAACCTTTTCCCTTAATTATTCACATTTAAGATGCAACTTTACAGTTCAGGGACACATCATAATTGTACATTTTACTCCCAAATTTGAGAGAATGGTTAAAAGAGCAAGGTGGTAAAAGAAATTAGTGGCACCAAAATCTATGAGTTCCTATACCACTAACTTTGTAAAAAAAAGGTTTATCCATCTACAGTAGTATTCTTTGTTTTTCCTTCTGAAAATATCTGCATTTACTCTGTAGAACAGCTAGCCCTCATCACTTGTATACTCAGAAGAGGTAGACTGAAACGGAAAGCTGGAATATTTACCAAAGTGATAGTAAAATCAGAAATAAAAATATAGTACTCAGATCACTGTGACATGGCTGATGTGCTGCTTGGGGGATTCTGAGAGTTGTTGACCAAAGAAAAAGATTCTGAAGTGTTGTGCATGAGTGCTATAATCAAAGGATTTTCTGCCATTCTATATGTTTGTTAATGTCACAGAATGTGGCTTTAACCAACAAAACATGCAAACACATACACAAGGAAAGTGCACAAGAGGACTAAAATACATGAGCTGTACGCTCAGTGCCCATCCTGTATCAAATACAACCTGGCCCAAGTAAAATTTATCAGGCTCCAAAAAGACAAATACTGCAGACTTGCCCTAAGTATCTCCTACATGTGATGTTCATGTCAAATCAAAGTTTTAGTTTACCAACCCACATAATTATAGAAATATGTGGAATTACCACAAAGGTTGCTATTCTCCCATTGATCAAAAGTGCCACCATTCACATTCAATTTAATAAAGCATTAATACAGTAGGACCCCCGTATCCGCGGGGGATTGGTTCCTGGCTGCCCCGCAGATAATGAAATCCATGAATAAGAGTGAACACTCTTATCCGAGGGTGCCGGAGTGAAAGCAGTGGGAGAACCTGTCAGCACCCTGACAAACCCCACCACGGCACCGTGTCACCTCCACCACTTCCTCCGCCAATCTTGCGGGTGGAGTCTCCCAGGCTGTATGGCTGCTTCCTCTACCACCACTGCCACCGCCACCTCTCCTGCAGGAGGGCAGGAAAGTGAGCAGGGTCTCCCAGGCTGCGCAGCCGCTTCCTCCATTGCCATGGACGCCTTTCCTGGAGGCAGGTGGGCGAGTGAGTGGGGTCTTCCGGGCGACACGGCCACTCCCTCCACCCCTACCATTTTCTCTCCTGCGGGGGGGGGGGGGGCAGGGTCTTCTAGGTTTGCGCCGCCGCTTTCTCCACCCTCCAGGGGTCCCGCTGCTCCCCTCAGCAGCCAGCCTGCAGACCCACTCCCAAGGCGCCGCCGAACACCCACATCAGTGCTGCAGCAGCACGGAGAACTGCCCGCCCCGCCTAGTAAGCCCCAATGGCTCCTGCGCAAGTCAGAGTTGTTCCAGGTCTCCACCTCCTTTTTAGTGCGCTGCGTCGGCAGCAACACCAAAGCCTGCCCTAACATGGCGGCCACATCCTCCTCCTCCTCCTCCTGGGTCATTGTCTTTCTTCCCCACTCACCCCTGTCAGTCTCCGCGGGCTTTATGAGTCTGGCGCTCAGAAACAATTTTGACCAGCAGTGTGGCTTGATGAGTCTGGCGCTCTCCCACTCTCTCTCCACCACCGCTGATGTCCCCCCAGGTGAGCACTGCCTGGGACCTGGACCACCACCATCCCTCCCTCCTCCCACACTGCCACTCACCATCTGCGAATAACTGAATCAGTGGATGGTGAATCAGCAGATATAGGGGTGCTACTGTAACTGCCAAAAACTCAAGGGGACACAATTTTGCTGATGCCCCTGACTTCCATGGACATCTTATTCTTTCACTCCTCCTAGAGACACCTTCAGAAAGGCTTTACAACATCAAACTTGGACAAACTCAGAGAAAAGTTTTGAGTGCCCATCTTGGCTATCTCCAAACCTACTTTCTAGTCTGTAGCTCACCTGCAAGTTATGAGACCGAACTGTGATGAGACTGCCAAGATACAACTCAACTGATAATCAGGTTTCTTTCAGGGAACTGACATAAAACCACATCTACCAAAGCAATCGCAAGAAACAGAGAGGTTCCATAAGTTTTCTGAGGCAGAATGAGTTTACAGGTTCCTCCCATTTGATGAAGGTTTAAGCTATCCTTAACAATAACATAGGTGGGTTTTTTTTGCCAATTGATATGAGTTGTGTACGTTCTGTTCTTTTTAAACACATTCATGCCTTTTAGTCCCCTTTAATATTTATTTGTGCTTGATTTCTCTAACTTTTATTACCTTTTAACTTAATTTTTAGTGGGATATACATAAATCCAATAAAAATAAATAAGTGAGTGATGTATGCTTAGCTCCTTGGAGATCATTCTTAAGAAAGATAAATCCTACCAATTTTGCGATGAGATGTTGGCAGGGCTGCCTCTGGGAATGCTGATATCTGGCAGTTTTCCTGATAACTTGGATAATGAGGCTCTGGATGATTGACCCGGCAAGGCTGCTGAACATTTGTGTCCTGCACTATTGAGACAAGAGAAATAGAAGAACTGATTGTACAGTTGCAAATGTACATCTGGGTGAAAATCTATCTATCTATCTATCTATCTATCTATCTATCTATCTATCTATCTATCTATCTGTCTGTCTGTCTGTCTGTCTATCTATCTATCTATCTATCTATCTATCTATAAGCATCTCTCTGCATCAGATCAGCAGATCACACAAGCAGAAAACAGAGAAAATTTATGGTAGCCAATCTGAAGCAAAATAAAATTCCTCAAGCTATGCAAAAAACAGACAATACCCCAAAAAGCTTCCCTGCATTGAGCCTTACATTGTGCCATTATCAATTTTTAATTCAATTTCATTCGTGCCTAATCTGATGCAGACTGCAGGATAACTGGCCAATGTAGTCAACCCTTTGCTCAGATGTTCCCACATTTTTCCTTCGAGTCATGGTTCCTTATTCGAAAGTTTCACACAATATTCTTTGCCACGTATGCATATATGTGGGCACAAGCTCATGATTTATTTGACTTACCAGTGGTACCAGTAAAAACATCACCCTGGGATGGGCTTTCTGAAATAATAGCTGTGGCTTCCACAGTTGATGCACGGTCAAAAGTCAGAGTGCCAGAGGTAGTGATCTGTCCTGAAGGACTCACAGTAACTAAAAAATAAATTATAGAAACAATGTGATTAATCATTTCATCAAAGAGATCTCTTATTTATTTTATTTATTTATTTATTATTTACATTTATATACCGCTCTATTTCCCATAAAAGGACTCAGGGCGGTTTACAACAATAATAATAAAACAACAAGTCAATACAATAACTAAGAACAATGGTTTCCAAGAATAAATAAAACGGCGGGGTATTAATAATAAGGGAAAAGAGAAAAGGAAAAAGAAAAAGAAAAACAAGCATATATGGATCCTTAGAGATCTCCAAAGGCATCACGGAAAAGATAGGTCTTTAAGTTTTTCCTAAATGATGCCAACGAGGGAGCCAGCCGTAATTCACCGGGAAGCTTATTCCACATGGTTGGTGCAGCCACCGAGAAGGCCCGTCCTCGGGTTCTTGTTTTACGGGCCTCCCTCGGGGCGACAATCCTCAGTGAAAGGGCCATCGATGAGCGGGTGGGTTGGGCTAGATCTGATTGTCGGGAAAGACGCTCCGCCAGATAGGCAGGGGCCAAGCCATGGAGGGTTTTGTAAACCAAAACCATCACCTTGAACCTTATCCGGGAGGCAACGGGTAGCCAGTGCAAACGAGCCAGGATGGGGGTGGCGCGGTCAAAACGGCGCGCGCCAACCACCAGCCTCGCCGCCGCGTTCTGGACCCGCTGCAATCGCCGGACAAGGTTCAAGGGGAGCCCCATGTAAAGAGCGTTGCAGTAGTCTAGCCTCGACATGACCAGTGCCTGTACCACAGTCCTCAAGGAGCCCTCATCGAGGTATGGGCGAATCTGGGCGATAAGCCTTAGATGGTAGAAGGCCGACCTGACCACGGCTGACACCTGAGATTCCAGGGTCAGATCCGGGTCCAGGACGACGCCCAGATTCCTCACTCTTTGCGCCAGCTGGAGGGCGGACCCGCCCAGACTGGGAAGAGGGCCACAATACCCCTCCGAGGTACCCCCGAAGAACATAACCTCGGTCTTGCCGGGGTTGAGCTTGAGTCCGTGCGTCCTGGTCCAGTCCAGAACCGCAGCCAGGCAACGGTCAAGGGTCCGAACGGCCTCCACTGCACCGGTGGAAAAGGAGAGATAGAGCTGCGTGTCATCAGCGTACTGGTGACCGCAAACTCCATAACTCCGGATGATCTCAGCCAGCGGCTTCATATAGATGTTAAAGAGCATTGGGGAGAGTGACGACCCCTGAGGCACCCCACAAGAGAGTGTCCAGGGAGCCGACAGCTCACCCCCCAAGCTCACTCGCTGGGTGCGGCCCTCAAGGAAGGACTGGAGCCAGCACAGGGCCTGGCCCCCAATCCCCACCTCCGAGAGCCGCTCCAGCAGGATACCGTGGTCGACGGTATCAAAAGCCGCTGACAGGTCGAGCAGGACCAGCAGGGTAGAGCAACCCCTGTCAGCCCTCCTCAACAGATCAACATGCAGCGCGACCAGGGCCGTCTCGGTCCCATGACGCGGCCTGAACCCGGACTGGAAGGGATCCAGGACGTGGTTCTCCTCCAGGAACGACTGGAGACGCAGGGCGGCGACTCGCTCAATCACCTTGCCCAAAAAGGGAACATTGGCTATGGGTCGATAGTTGGACAAATCGTCCACAGCCAGGCCGGGTTTTTTAATAATGGGCTTCACCACCGTCTCCTTCAGAAGACTGGGAAAGATCCCGTCTCTGAAGGAGACTGAGGCGATAAGTGAAGCCCATTTCGGCATGCTCCCCCCTGCGATCTTAATCAGCCAGGAAGGGCAAGGGTCGAACGGAGAGGCCGCAGGCCTGCAATGTCCCAGGGCCCTGGAGGCATCCCCAGGTGTAACGGCCCCAAACTCAACAAACCGAGGCGACCGAGGCGGCCCGACACCAGCCACCTCAGGGGCTAGACCAGTGCAACCGGCGTCCAGCTCGGAGCGGATGGCCTCTATCTTAGATCTAAAAAAGGCTGCGAAAGACTCACTAGTGAAATCACTAGGAGGAGGCCCTGGCGGACCGGGATTGGTGAGGTCTCGGACCACCCGGAACAGTTCCGCCTGGCGATCCGAGGCCTCACCAATTCTCAGGGCGACAAAAGATCTCCTAGCCGCCCTTATCGTGTGGGAATAGCGACCGGTCGACGCCTTAACCGCAGCCCAATTCTGAGCCGTCCGAGCGTTCCGCCATCTGCTCTCTAGCCTTCTCCGCTCCTGCTTCATCGCCCGCAGCTCCTCGGTAAACCAAGGGGCTGGACGGGCTCGGCATCGGATCAGGCGCTTGGGGGCGATCCGGTCAACTACCCCAGTCACCTCCTCAAACCACCGTTGGACCAGGGAGTCGGCCGGATCGTCATCCAAGCCGTCTGGAACACCCCCGAGGGCCTCCGAGAACCGCGAAGGGTCCAGGAGTCCCCGGGGGCGGGCCCAGATGGAAGGGCCCGGCTCCCCGCGGGGCTGGGTGGCTACAGCAACAGAGAAAGTCAGCAGATAGTGATCTGACCATGACACGGGCTGGGCCAATAACCTCCCAACCCCCAGATCAAAACCCCGCGAAGTGGAGGCAAAAACCAGGTCCAGGGTGTGTCCACCCTTATGGGTAGGGCCGATGACTAATTGGGACAGGTTCATGGAGGCCATGGTCTCCATGAATTCCAGAGCTACTCCAGACAGTCCACCCTCGGCGTGCACGTTGAAGTCCCCCACCACTAACAGGCGTGGAGACTTCAACAATGCCGTCGAGATGAACTCAGAGAGCTCTGGAAGGGAGAGTGCAGGGTCGCGGGGAGCACGGTACACAAGCACTACCCCAAACCTGTCCCTCTGGCCCACCATAAGGTGGAGACATTCCAAACCTGGACTCACCAACGACGCGGATCTGCAGACATAAAAAGATTCCCTGTAGACTAGAGCCACCCCACCCCCCCGCCCCTCCGACCTGCCCAGCCGCTGCACACGGTAGCCCGGGGGGCAAAGAAGGGCGAGGGAAGCCCCACCCCCCCTCGCCCACCCAGGTCTCCGTGAGAAAAGCCAGGTCGGCACGCTCATCCACGATCAAATCGTGGATGAGTGAGGTTTTATTGTGTACCGACCTGGCATTGATCAGCAGACAGGACAGGCCGGAGGGGGAACAGACGGATTGGATCTCTGCCATCTGGCGGTGAGTCGACGGGTCAGAACGGGGGACAGGCAATAATGGTCTGTCCCAAGTTCTCCTTATCCGATCGACGCGCCGACCCAGAGCATACCTCCCGCGGCCCGACACCACCCTAATAGGGCACCCGGCAGGTTCCATGGGATCTCAGATGGTCAGGACCCACTCAAATAATAATAATAATACAAATAATACAAATAATAATAATACAAATAATAATACAAATCAAAAATAAGATACACAAACAAGATAATAATACGAACACAAAATAGAACTATCAATTAATAAATTACCAATAAACAAAGCAAAAAAACAGATAAATGAATCTGATGGACAGATTGCTGACCTCCAGATATGGGATTATAGCTGCCCAGTAACATCTGAACAGCTACAAACTAATAACTCACACAATATGCCATGCTGAACATTTCAGGGAAAAATGATTTTTCTCACCCAGTGTGGTTTAGTGGATAGAGTGTTAAACTAATACTCAGGAGGCCTGGGTTTGAATCACTACTCAGCCATGGAAGACCTCTGGGGGTATGGAACTGGTAAACCCACTTCTTAAATATGCTACTTAACAGTTCCAACATGATAACACTTAAAATATACTTTTCCTATACCTAGAAAACTCAAGAAGCACTAGGGAAGATGCTTCATAGATTTTCAGATCAAAAAGGAACAGTGATTGTAGGCAGGAAAGTGCACTTTAGGCTTGGCTTGCATGCCTATTTTAGAGATGCAAAACAAATCCCAAATCCAAATGTCAACACTTAATTTTACAAGTTATATTTTGCTGCCATTTCATTGCTTTGTAAAAATGTAGTATGATTGTAGAAAACACAGCTACCTACTAATAGATAAACGAACAAAAATGATTAAAAGTTCCCAAATGAAAAAATCAGTTTTGCTTGCCTTTTTGACTCAAACTATAAAAACAGATACCAAGAATAATCTGTCATACAAACCAAACTGCTAATTGCTAATTTGCAATGACAAATTTATTTATGCCATTATGCAGCGCCACAAGCAAAAAGTATTTGTACTTTATTGCCGGCTGGCAACATAGGAAAGTATTGTTTGTATGGGAAGATAAATAGTTGGTAAGCCAGCATTAGTATACTAATGATTTCCAGGTGCTAATACGCCTTTTTTAAACTACCAGTAAGAAAGGGGCCATGGCTGTTGTGGGAATGAATATGCTTGTGGGAATAACTATGTTTCTGTTCCTCTTACCTGGAAATGCAGTGAAAACAAAAATATATATAAATAAAAATAAAAATCAAAGCCCTACAGGCTTGCTTCCATAGTTGAGAAAGCGGGAAGCAAGTCTGCAAGGCTTGGATTTCCCAGTAAGAGGGACAGAAACATATTCATTTCCACAACAGCCATGCCTCTTGCTGCTGTATAGGAGTGAAGAGAGATAGGTGACAGCTTCACAATAAGTAAAGGTCCTCTGTTTATCCGCCCAAGAAGTAGGTTGCAATAAAAGCTCTTACATTTCTTTTCAGCACCTAAAAACTACGAAAAACAGCATCCATAAAGACTGCCTATTACAACTCACATGTAGTAGCAGCAGCTCCAGGAAGCAGTGTAATGTTCTTGGGGGAATCCTTCTTCACTGGTGTGGTAGGCAATTCATTTTCCTTTTTCCGTCTTTTATAAGGAACAAACAGCCTTACAGGCCCACTCTGAAAACCAGAAACTATCATTACTGAACTATCTGTCCCTGTTCATATTTATTCACCTTACTCTGTGTCTACAGAACACTTTATCAGCCTGGTTTTAGAAAATGAAAATGAAGCTGACACAAGCTAACAAAATGCAAAGTTCATAGCATATCCCATTAACTCTCTTATCAAAATGCCACACTAAAATCCACATTCTCTTCTCGGAAACAATTCCTTTATCAAGTTTGTCTTTATTTTATTTATTTATTTATTTATTTAAGTACTTATATCCCGCTCCATCTTCCCCAACGGGAACTCTGGGCAGCTAACAACGTAAAAGCATAAAAGGCTTAAAAGCTAAAGATAGCAAAGCCACCAGGCAAGGGCAGCGGGGGGCAAGATGGCGGCAAACGATTAGGACCAGGGAAAAGGAAGAGGAACTAACTAATAAGGTCACCATATGCTTCTTTGAAGAGGAAGGTCTTCAGAGCCCTCTTAAAGGCGGGCAGGGACTCCAGCAGGCGCAGCTCAGGAGGGAGATGGTTCCAGAGCGAGGGCCCCACCACAGAGAGGGCGTGGTTCCGCGTACGCGTTTTCCGCGCCTCTCTGGGTGTGGCCACTCTCAATGAGCGCGCCTGCGACGATCTCGTGGGTCTGGATCCGGATGCTCTCAGGGAGATGCGCTCCACCAGGTATCCTGGTCCCAAGCCGTGGAGGGCCTTGAAAACCAAGACCAGAACCTTGAACCTGATCCGGAAGACAACGGGGAGCCAATGCAGGCGGACCAGGACTGGGGTGATGTGCTCGTATCTACGAGCACCCACCACCAGCCTGGCCGCCGCATTTTGCACCCGTTGTAACCTCCGGACCAGGGCCAAGGGCAACCCCACGTAGAGGGCATTGCAATAGTCGATCCTCGAGATCACCAGGGCCTGCACAACATTGGTAGGGTGAAGGGAAGACCTTATCTTTTGACTCTTGGGCTCTTTCTGAACTGTTCATTCCTAGATTCTGATATGAAACAAAGTAGGCTACCAGGTAAACAATCAAATAATTTAATCATGATCCCTTAATGTCTCAATTGTACCATTCTCACACCTTGCATTTTTTACTGATGATCTCCTATACCAGAACGAATGTGTTTCAAAGTATTTTCATTCCATGTGCCTGCAATTTTTAAGGCATCACAATTTTCATTTTAGTGAAATCAGAGGCATGGAAGAATTTTTAAATGGGGACCTACCTTGCTTCTCAAGATAGTACTTGATGCACCAGCTCTGAGGAGAGTAGCCTGCAGTTATTAAGAGCATGGCTCAAAAATCCACAGGCTACAGGGCCTTATCTATGGCTGCCTCGACACAGTGGAAACAGTGCCTTCTAAAAATGTTCCTTAGTTGGTCTCTAGTAACCATAGGAAACAACTGAAAAATGTTATCAAGGTCTGCTTGAAGATAGTAACTGTAACAGTTTAGTCCACTAATCCAGAACAAAAGATAGTTTCGTTCAGTTATAAACCATTTAAAGTGGGGCTGAAGAATGTGGACCCTTCTGGATGTTTCTGTGAAGATTCTCAATCATCTAGGTGAGGTTATCTGGAAGTTGCGTCATGGCAACTAGAATTCTTTTCTTTTGAGCGCAAAACATTTCACTACTCATCCAAATGCTCTGTCAGTCTAAGGAAAGTTGGTGCGATGCCTCCAATTTATAGGTTTCACACCATACTGGCCTGAATAGGCTTCTTAGGTGGACAGTGGCCTGAATATTTGTACAATGGCATGAGGTGTGTGAAAGTCCCACCTGAACACCCATTAAGTATGAGTTGTTAGTCATGGCCTTCTTGATCTTGTTCAATTCCACTTTCTATTAGTCTTAAGCAACAAGGTCAATGGTAAAAAGTGGTGGGAATTCTAGTTCCGTAATATTTGGAGGCACGTAGCCTCCATTCCTGGTAAAAAATTAACACATTTTTAAAATTAGCTCTCTCTATAGAAAGAAACTCATAATGTGAACATATGGAAATTTAGTACAGCATTATTGAGTTTGTTCACGTTTTGGATAAGCACATTCTACTCACCAGACTCATGTCATCGCAACAAGCAGCACAGGTGCAAGAGGCAGCATGAGGATTTAATATACCATCCTGAATTGGAGGGAAAGATTGGGAATGAGGAACAGAGGCGCAGCTAGGATTTTCAGCACCCAGGGACAATATCAGTTTTCGCGTGCCCTCCCGCCCTTCCCCCAACCGCTGGAAGAGGCCTTCCACCTGGCCTGACCTCGCAGGGCTGTGAGGAAGAGAGGGCAGGGGAGCGGGAAAAGGCACGGAGCCCCACCGAAGGGCTGGCAGGCAGCCGCGGACGGAGGGGTGGGCATGCGCCCACCTGCCTTGGCAAGCCGTTTCTGCGACGAGACAAGGGAGGGAGGGAGGGAGGGAGGGAGGGAGGGAAGGGGGCTGGTGGGTGTTTGGGGAGGTGGGGCCTGGGGCCCGCATCCTCCACCTAGCACACCGGCCAGCCAACTCGGTTGCCCGCCTGTCTCCCAGGCAGATTGAGGGATGGCACCTTCAGACCCCAAGGGACGTGCCTGCCCTCACCAGGCCACTGCCATTCCCTTGCTGGTGCTGGCACTACTGGTGCAGCTTCCCGGCTCCAGACTCCGTCTCCGCAGCGCCCGGCAGCCCAGCCCAACCTCAACTGGGCTGTCTCTGCGCCCTGGGACAGGAGCCCCTGTCAGCCCCCCCCCCCAAATACACCCCTGATGAGGAATGTTGTCCAAAATATTAAGACACCCATCCCACCCTCTCCAATACAGTAGACAGAGGGCAGGCTTAACATCAGCAGAAAGGAAGCCCTATTCTGGTCTTCCAAGAAGGGGGAGCTCTTCTGACCATGAGCTGAAATAGCAGCAGTAACAATAATAACATAAACAAACAAACAAACAAATATTTCACTGAGTCTAATTTCTCTGCACTTTCATTGATGAAAATTTTACTCTTCTGTCTCTTGAGCAGAGTAAGAAAGAAGTCCCATCTTACATGTATAAGGCACTGTATTGGCCTCCCAGCATAGCGGATGCTTCTTTTCCAATCCTTGCTGCTGGCTCTTCCGGCCATAGCTTCAAATTCTGTGGGGCTGTACCAGTTGTCCCCCTGCTTAATGCACCGTCCCCGACCACCTTGTACAGGGTAGAACAAAGGAATGTCAGACAGCTGCCTCTAATACTTGTGACATTACCCAGTGCACTTCTGAAGCAACAGAAGCCTCACTTAAGTTACTTTTGAATTGTCTTTTTTGCCTCTTTATTAATAAGGAAAGATGCATCTTACCAGCACTGCCATGCAACAATACCTACTGCCCCAATATACTGAGTGTTCACTTTCCTCTTGGTGAAAGAAGCGCAAACTTCCCTCCCCCAAATCATGCATAGATATATAGCAGATAGAGATAGCCTAGACTCCACAGAACAGTACCCTCTGGACCATCAGATTCCTTTCAGAATCAACAACACCATTCATAATGGTTGCTTGGAGCTTCTTTCACAAAGTCAGAATGAGACTGCTGGATAACTTGGTGGTTTAGACATCTGGCTATAGAGGCAAAGTTTGGGAGCAGTGGGAAAGACTAAAAAAAATTCTTCTTAGGCAGCATTCTTGTGCCTCCACTGCAACATTAAAGGCAAAGTGTGTCCCAGAGATAGGACTGTGTGAGCCCAACACAACAGACATGGCTTAGCCTGCCATACTCTCAATCAAAAACATTGCAGATAGGAAACTGCGCAACACAGCTCACCAGGATGGCAATGTACAAGACTCCCATACCTCTAACAGTTCATAGAATAGGACATTCCAGAAGATGGGGCTTCCAGAGCAAGCTATACCCGCTGATGTCCTCTGTTCACCACAACTATTACAACTGCAGGTGATGTCTTTACTCTTATTATCCTATTGTTTATAATCTTAAATTCTGAGGGCAAAGGCTGATAGATTACTAATTACTATTGAGGATGGAAAGAAAAAAAGCGCCCCCACCTGAGCCAAGCCTGTTCTTGTACAGGATTCCACTGATATTTCGACAGCGTACCGGCAGCTCATTGTCATATACTGAAGGGTCCCAGTTATATTTTGTTCCCCCCTTTTCTTGCCCAGATGTTAAAGGGGTAGTAGGGGACTGAGGCCCTGTAGATTAACAAAAAGAAAACTAAGAAAACTACGTCACCCAGCATGCTCAGGTTATTTTTCCACCTGTCCTATGGGGACGCAAGACATACATTTTCAAAGTGAAGAAGCCAAAGTAAAAGAGAACAAAGTCTGAAAAGTAGATTTACTATCTGAGGACTGTATGAAATATGACAGAAATGAAGCTGGGAAAAGGATAGATAAAACACCACACCTCCCTAGAAGTCAATAGCCTTCATGCTGGAAATCCTACAATACAGTTCTGCCACAAGGTCTCCACATTACAATCACTGCAAGTCCAACACAAATGCAGTAGCATAAAAGTAGAAAACATACTTCACACATTTAAGTTCTGAATTGGTCCTGATTTATTGATCTTATGATGCATTAGATAATCAACTAAACAGAAATTCTGTTCTTTTAACACAGCCAAGAGAAAAACTGTGTTCATGCAGCTACTGTGCCACCACATGGAAGAGTATGTCACTGCAACAGAGCAATAACAATGCTGAACAACAAATCAGCTAAGTCCCTATCATATCCCACAGATATGCATGCATTTTTATCCATAAATAAAAGTGGTGGCTGGACACAATTCATAAATAAAGACTGGCTTTATTTATGAATTCTGTCCAGCCACCAAAATAAAACATACCATTGCAGAACAAATTCTCTTGCCTACAGTCCCTAGTGTGCCCCCACCAACACTTGCTCTAGAAGATTGAGGTACCCTCCGATACATCTGGGGGTGGTGGTGAGGGAAGAAATCCCAAGTAGAATTTTTCTCATATAATTTTTGAGGCAACTCCCTGACACACGTCTATTAATATTGGGTTGGTTTCAGACTTTGTCATACTGTACTTGCTGCAGAACCACCGATAACCGGGTGTTGTTAATTAAGCTAACACAACTAATGAGGGTCTTTGTCATCTGGGTACAGAAGAAAACAGCCAAAACAAAACAAAAACAAACCCTGACTAACAGAAGACTATGAGATGGCAAGCCAAAAATAAGTTCATTTTAACACAGTCTCCACTTCTTAACCCTAAAAACTGATTTCGTATCTAAAGAAAAACATGAAATGAAAATCTAGGAATGACATTTTAAGAAGTCCCGTGAGACCCATTATACCTGGTGTAAGAGGTGCAGATGGTCCCTTCAGCCCTGCTGTCTCTACAATGCTGCCATCTGTGTGAACCACAATCAAAGTGGCTTTCTCCGCATTTAAGCTGTCTCCAATCCGAAGAGCTGTGCTTCCAGACTGCAGGAAAAATGAAAGAGGGTTCACTAGTTTTATATGACTTGAACAAGATCATTCATCAATGGATTATAAGCAGAACGATTCTCCGACCCATCCCCCGGTATTCCTGCTAACATGTGACTAAAATTACACCTGTATAACTTGGGTTAGATAGTCACCACTACATATCTATTTGTGCTATTTATTATAAATGAAATAGTGAATATATCAAAACAAATTAACTAACCCTGACCTTACCAGCACATGCCCAGAGATAGATGCTGCATTTGCCACTGAAGTTGTGAATACGTTGTCTGCAGAGGCACCCATGTTGGCAACTGTTACTGTGGTCACTTCTGTAAAATATGACCCAAATAAATTTATGCAATCATATCTTTATTTTGTTTTATGTGACACCAGCAGTACACCTGAGCATGCCAATGTAATTACTTAGAGGTACATTTCTAAATGTTTTCTTTTTTAACAGTCCTAAACTGCCAGAATCCGGAACATCTGTAAGCTGGCCAAGTTAAGAAAAATCACATTTATACATATAGTGGTCAGGAAAATTTTCCCCTTAGAATATTAATCTGGAACATTTTATTTCAGCTTTTTGGGTCCATGGATCAAGCTATGGAATTGAGCAACACCTGAGTGCACAATAAAATCTTAAACATGCTGAATTAGGAATAAATCCCATTACACTAATCTAGCCTACTTTATCTATGGTAAAACACTATGCATGTGGACGAAGGAATACATCTTATTGGACTCATTGAGAATTACGTTTTTGGCAGGCAAGGGAATGAGCTGCTTGTCTGCCCGTTGGAGATTTTATATGTGTTTTACACAATCAGCCCTGGTTCTCCAGAGACATAAGAAAAGTGTATATGGGGAACTAGCCAAGTTAAAAATCGATGTGTTTATGTTGCCACATCCCAGTCTGCTTTTCAGGTGTCCCACAAGGACAAATACGAGGACATTTTGCCTGGCATGATGACAGTGAGGTAAGGACAGGAAACCTACGTTTGTTAAGATTTCTGCCTGTCAAATGGACAGCAGCCTTGTCAGAGAGAGGGAACAGCACAAATGAAACGGGGCTGTTATGACAGTCTTCTACTCTACCAGACTTTCTGCTGTGGGGACGCTGGTAGTTGCTGCCATTGAGTTATGCATTAGGCTCAATGCACACGTTCGCGTTGACAGCGTGATTTCTGTACATTTGAGGACCCAGAGTCGAAGGACGTTGGGCTGAGATCCCCAGAAAAAGTGTGGCGTCTGAAATTCGCAACTTGTCATACTGTCAAGGGAGACCACTCGCCGCCACCTGAGGTAAACAACACGCCGCCAGCCCGCCGCCGTCTGACGTGCGGCTCGAACGGTTGGCTCGTCGGCAGGCGGGGCGAGGCGGGGCGGGGGGGGGCGTTTCTGCGCATGCGCGCGGCGTGCTGACCTGCGAAGGCGGCAGCCGCGGCCTCGTCGGCGCTCGGCAGGGACTCGGCCCCCATCTCCAGCTGTTCGGCGTCCGCCTCCATGACGGTCACGGCGGTCACCTCCTCTTCCTCGGGTGGCTCCGCCTCCGAGCCATTCGCCGCGCCGCGCCGCGGCTGCGGGTGAGGCGGCGTCGGAGGCGACGGCAGGGGCTGCGGCGTCGGCTGCGGTGGCGTCGGCATCGGCTCGGTCCCCTCCACAGCGGCCGCCGCCGCCGCCGCCACTGCCGCCGCTGCCGCGACCGCCGCCGCCGCCTCGGCCAAGCCCAGCTGCTTGGCGGCCGAGTCCGGCTCCTCCATCCGAAGTTGCCTTAGTAGCGGCGGAGGGGGTGGGGGTGGGGGTGGGGGGAGGGGGGGAGCCCGTCGGGCCAGCCGAGCCCTTCCGAGCGCGCGTTACTCTCCGATCTCACCCGAGCTCCACCTTGAGGGAGTCCGAACGGGGACACCCGACTCCCGAGGGCCTTCTCCGATATTTTCCGAGTCCTCCCGATGGCCGGGCCTCACCCAGACGCCCCTTCCCCCCCCCCCCTCTCCCCGCCGCCCCCGCGAGCCCTCTTCGGTCTCACCCGGGTATTCCCGAGCAGTTCCCGATCAGACCCGATCTTTTCCGATCACGCAGAGGTGACCTAAGAGTGGACCGGAAGTTCGCGAAGGTGCCCGAACGGGTCTGGGTTACCCATGGTTCCCAACGCGGTGGCCGCCGGGGCTTGCCGAAGAGACCCGATTCCTTCCGGTTACGACCGATTCCGGAGGAGAGGGTGAGGACCGAGTAGGACCGAAGGCCCGCTGGATCCCGCCTCCCGATCCGAGGCAGCCCGAACGATTCCGAAGAAGCCAAAGACGGAAGTCGGTCTGGCGGTCCGACCCGGGCGCGCTAAAAAAGCAACGGACCCTCCGCTGGGCGAGGGTTTCCGAAGCCCCGAGTGAGGCTGCGCAAGGGCTGCCGGGAGGCTGGAGCCGTTGAGGCGGGGCGGGCGCCGTGAGGGAAATGGCGGCCGTCCGGCGAGGTGAGCTTGGCAGGGCTCGAAGCTCTGTTGCCGCCGCAGATCCCGACGGATCTTCATGCATTTGTGGAGTTGGGTCTCTTGATTTTCACAAAGTGACCCTTAATCCCTGGTTATAAAATCAGAAGGATTAGGATTGCCGCGTCAGCCTCGGGCGACCATAAATGGCCATGACAACAACAGACCGAAGATGCTGCTGCGCCATGTTACAGCCCTAACGCCTTTTAAGATTTAATCTTTCCCAGTATATAGGGATGAAATTGCAACCCCTTTCTCACTGCCTTGGTGGTGAGCCTCTTTCGGACGGGGTGAAGCCGAGGACTGAATCTGAGTGTTGTTCCTCTGGTCGCCTTTCTGTCCACCTGTCCTCACAGGCGTCTAGCCAGGAAAGTAGGGGGTCTAATAATTCAACGCTTATGTTCAGACCAGCCTTAATTCCAGATTTAATAGAAGGGCCACACCTAGACTGTTCTCCACCGCGGCATGGACACGGGCTCATGAAAAAGGGATATATCGGGAGGGTTGCACACTTCATTTTTGCTGGTTTTAAGCAGCAGTTTATATGCAGTTTTCTGAAGATAAGCTGCGATCAAGTCAATAAGACTTTCGTACAGGCACACCACTGTTTAATAGTGTGACTGCCAGATGCTGTCATATAAATGATGCCAATACAGATATTATGGATATTGTGATTCTTATTGGTGGTGTGTCTCTGGGTTGGAGGGCTACAAGTGCTTTTCAGACCACGATATAGCTGTTTTAGAATGGGATATGTGACCACCTTCACAATGGGAGTTTTCTCTGTTACCGTTTGCAGCCTTCCTCTCTGTTCCTCTTTATTAGGAAGAAAGAGAAGGCTGTACAGTATTCTTATTATCTCAGTCAGCAACCAAAATTTCATCTTATTTATTTATTTATTTATTTATTGGATTTTTATACTGCCCATCTGGCAGCGAGGTCACTTTGGGTGGTTTATAACAACAAATTCAAACAGTTCATACAATAAAACCATAAAATAGTAATACAATAAAAATAATATTAATAAAATTAAAATCTTTATATTTTACTTTTCAAATGCCCATTTAACAAGGGGAATAGGTAGATAAATGACACTGTAGGATTCTTCCAGTAAAGTGTTTGCACTAATGAGAAATGCTTCCTCTCTTACAATACAGGGTGCCTGTGTTTGTTGTTGTTTTTTGTTTGTTTTTTTACAGCTTCCCTTAACTGCTTAAGCCAACTGCCTGAATAGCTTCATCTGAGGATTGGGTCACTCTGGAGCATTATGAGATATACTAAGCATAAGTCTCAGCAATAGACATGCACTATCTGATAGTTCAGGGAGTTCAGTGGAATCAACTTATAGTATTGTCATTGGTAACAGTAATTGCCTGCTGTCAAGTCAATTTTGGCTTAAGGCAACCCTTCATAGAATTTTCTAATTATAAAGTATCCAGAAGTTGGTTCTTAGTTCCCAGTTCTTCTAGGAGTTCTATGGGACTGCGTAGCTTGCTCGGGGCCACACAGACTGGTTATTTTTCTGGGAGGCACAGTAGGGAATTGAACTTGGGCTCTCTGGTCTAACTCAGTGATCCATCGATCCAGCTATATTGCCAGGGGTATTCCACCACTAATAGTTATATCCAGATATGTTTCTGTTAATATAGTGAATCTTTAACAGGAATATATCAAATAATATTCAAACATATAATATCCACAGACATTTCAGTTTCCACAGTGATGAACATTCATTTTCATGATCTAGCAGAACTCTTGTGCAGGAGTTAGTTGGGCAACAAATCTATCAAACTGAAGAGAATGTACCTCTCCTTATCAATAACAGTTTAGAATATGAACAGTTTCCTTCAAAGCTACGGTATAATACAGCTTTATGAAATTTATATATTATAGTTAATGCATATGTTATTCAAAATTGTATACATTATATTTAAAATCTGTGCTCACTTTCACATTACTGTGCAAAAAGGCCACTACCAACTTTGTTGTTTTAGCAAAGTTTTAATTATCCATATTTATTTTTTGTCTTGTCATGAAGATACTGACAGAAAATATGCAAAAATACACTATTTTCAAAATAATTTCTTCTGGCAAAAGTTAGTGAAGCACATCTTGAACTTTTTTGGGAAACTGTCCTGAAGTTTTCAGAAGTTATCTTCTGGTACTGTATATTAGAATAGGCATCTTTCAGCACTTCCAGGAGTTCTTTAGATTTAGATTGTTACAGTATTTCTTTCTCTGTCCAGGTGCTACCATACTGCCACAATAATATTCACGTCTGGACTCCGTGGAAGCTAGTCCATGACTGTCAGTGTTTTGTCAGCTGTTTTTCTTGACAAATATGATTTCATAGCAGTATGCTTGGGATCATTCTCATGCTGAAAAATAAAGCCATTCCCAGTTAGGAGCTTTCCAGAAGGAATGGCATGATGAATTTATTCATCCATTTATTTTGAATATTTTTACTGTGGGAGTTCACTGGAGAACTTCTTAAGGCCAAGCTGGCCTGATTGCAGAAATAAGGATGAAAACACACACACACACACACACACACACACACACACACACACACACACACACACACACACACACACACACACACACACACACACACACACACACACACACACACACACACACACACACACACACACACACACACAGAGAGAGAGAGAGAGAGAGAGAGAGAGAGAGAGAGAGAGAGAGGTGCCACCTGAGCAGACACAGAGACGCAGACACTGGAGGAATAATGAAAATATTGGTTCTAATGTATTAGGATCCAGGTGCCCTTTGGCCCTTCCTCATAGCAAAAGGTTAGGGGAAATAGAAAGTTATTTCCTTCTCAGATATACCATGTTGGCAGCCAGGAGAGTGTGCGCTCACTGTAGCTTCCTCTGAAAAACACACCTGCAAAGAATGTTACGCCACCTTTCTCCTTGGAAAAGGACCCAAGGCGCCTTACATTACTGAGGGACAATATACAGCCCAGAACATTTAAGACATAGTCAAGTTTAAGAACAGGGAATTAAAAGAGGCATCTTACAACATTAAAAGGCAACATTAAAGCTAAAAACAGCATGTGAACAATTAAAATAAAATCCATTATGAGGGATGGAAATTAATATGGAAAACACAGGCGTCCTTATGAATTTAGTCTAAGCAATCAGGCATGGTAATCCATCTAAAAGTCACATCCTTCATTCAGGGAAACCTTGCCTGAAGAGAAAGGTGTTTGCCTGCTTCCAGAAAGATAGCAGATTTGGGTCAGTCCTGGCCTCCAGTGGGAGGGAGTTCCAAAGGAGGAGCAGCAACGCAGAAGGCCCTTTCATGTGTTTTTATCAGATGCACCTGAGAAGGTGGCAGGATGGAGAGAAAGGCTTCTGATGATCTTAACACCTGAGCCGGTTCATACTGCGAGATTTGATCTTTTGAGTTAGTTTGGACCCAGGCCATTGAGTGCTTTGTAGGTTATAACCAGCATTTTGAATTGTGCTGCTGTAATAGGGGTGTAATGTGATCTCTGTAACCTGCTCCAGTCAGCAGTCTGCCTGCTACATTTTGGACCCGTTGAAGTTTCCTGAGATTTTCCATTGGCAGCAGCCCTACATAGAGCACATTACAGTAGTCCAGCTAGGACGTCACTAGGGCATGTGTCACAGTGGCCAGAGGAAATTTCTCAAGAAACAGGTGTAACTGGCATACTGCTTTGAATTGTGCAAATGCGATCCTGGCCACAGCTGTGATCTGGGCTCAAGGAGGAGTCTAGGAACACCCCAAGGTGTGCACCTCTTTTTTCAGTTGGGGCCAAGCCCATCCAGTACAGGTTGCATCCCTATCCCTTGATCTTCCTTTCGACTGATCAGAAGGACCTCTGTCTTGTCTAGGTTTAGTTTCAGTTTATTCATCCTCATCCAGTTCATTACTGAAGCTACGCACTGATCTAAAGTTGTAATAGCTTCCTTAGAATCCAGAGGTAACGAGAGGCAGAATTGGGTGATGACACTGCTGTCTATACTAGTCAGCATGTATGACCCATCATTACAGACAACATCGCCAACACCAGTGGCAGAAATGCAGCTCCAAACCAGGACAGACCCTCCACCATGTTTCAATGAAGTCTGCATGCACTCATTTGTCCATCTCCATCTCTCCTCACATACTATATTGTGGTAATATCATTGCCCATATTTCTGAGCCCCAACGTTGGTCAAGCACAAAGGAAACTGAAGGCCTAGGAGGGCTGCTTGACCTGTTATTTCCCAGCAGTCCCCAGGACCGAAGCAGATACCAGGATGTGCTGATGTAGGCAAGAAGGCCAGAGCAAAACAGGATGGCAAATAACAGGATATCAGGATACATCTGCTCAGGCCCAGAAAGCTCTTCCTGTCCTTATCAATAATCCCTCACTAGCTAGGGAGCATTTTCCCTCCCACCTATGGAATGTATTTCCTCTGCCATTGTGTACTTGTTTACTGTGTATGGTCTCACAGATAAGGCGTGCATTCCCCTCCCACCGAGAAACGTCCTCCTGTATCTATTGTTCTCTCTTACTAATAAAGACTGGTCGCTCAGGCAGTAGGAGATTCATCACAATCATCATCATCACACACACACACGCACGCAGCCCAGGGAGAGACGAACAGGAATGCTGCCTGAGCACCAGATGATTGCACCCCGAAACTCTGTGTCCGTGTGATCCGTAACGCAACACTATATTGTTGATAATTGGTCCCCAAAATTTCAAACCTGGATTCATCATTCCACTAATCTTCATTTCCAGTTTTCATGAGCTTTAACATGTCAGCCTTTTCAATCTTGTTCCCCTTCCAAAAGAAAACTGATTTCTTGGAAGCTGCCCTTATGTCCTCTAAGCCAAGTTCTTGTTAGACTTCCTCTGGTCTCTCAAAGAAATTGAGAAATGTCTCTTCAAATTTTGAAAGTTTTCTTGGCCTTCTGAGCCTTATTTATTTATTTATTTGTTTGTCTTTCACTTCTCCTGATTCTTCAGATTTCTGTGTAACAGCTTGAATACCGCTTTAGCCAATAGAAACGGTTCTTTTCCTGATTTTCCATCTTTTAAAATACTGCCTATAAATTTCCTGTATTTCCTGGTTGTGTTCTAACAAAGGGACAGAAAAATTATATATGGTCATTATACCATTGCTAAAATAAAAAATATATAATGGTGGCCTAAGACTTTTGCACAGTACTCTATGTTATACAAACATTACATATAATTTATATATTAGTGGGTGCAAAATCTATAGACTACATTTCCACCTCACTATTGCTTCTGCCCATTGATAGTGGTTTTCACTAGAAAATAAAATTTTGGGTTGCAATTAAAACTGGACTGTGTTTCAGCATTACTGAAATATCAAGTCAGGAGTGCAGACATAGTAAGCAAATTTAGAAAGCATGCCTTGATTCATTCACTAGAGGGGCTAGGAGTACTACTCTGTATAATAATTGCATTACAATGGGAGCAATTTGGAAAAGTCTGAAAATTGATAAATGATAAATATGTCTAATTATATCATGTTCTTATTTATTTGCCCAATTCAGTTGTTTCTTGCTTTATATTCTGTCACAACCCTTGTTTTTGGCATTCCATTAACTGCTTACAGTGCGGTTAACTGCTTACATTCTGGTTCCATGCATGTTTACCCAGCAATAAGGTCTATTGTGTTCAGTAAGCCTGCTTAGCACAGTATTTAGTTGTGTAGGAATAGGTTGGAAATACCTGCAAAAGATTATTTAAGTGGTTTCCAAATCATCAGCGCAAGATGAGGATGGTATGAAACAGATCTTTCAGTGCTGTGTTACAGCTTGGAAGGAGGCCGTGTGTGTTCTAAGTCAGCTACTGTTATGCATGAGCTAAGAAAAGGCTTCTTTTTCAAAAGGACCAGAAGATGAACATTTCCATATGTTAATTTATTTCATGCATACCCTGGCTTTCTACTAAAAGATGTTAAAAAAATAAAAATGATAAATCCACATTTAACTTAAAAATTAATAAAATCATATAAAAAGCAACCTGTCCCAGCATAAAACCGTTGAAATAAACGAACATGCACTAAAACAATTAAAATCAAAGGATACAATTTAAACTACTATGGAACTCACTTATTTTCATATGTTAGTGTAAATAGATAAGTTTTTGCCCCCTTCTTCAAATCAGACTGGAACCATAGCATAACTGGGAAGGAACAGGTTGAATGTGATTTTCCTGAATCTGAAGCCGCAGTTCCATCTTGTCATGCTTTAGCTTCAGCTTGTTCTACTATAAATAATCCCCGCTTGGGTCATGCTCTCTATCCCTTTTCCTTTTCTGCTATTGGTGGTCTGTCTTGTTTTATTTGGTTTTACTGTAAGCCGCCCAGAGTTCCATCCTGGAAGATGGGCGGAATATAAGTTTAACAAACAAACAAATAAATAAATAAATTCACTTTTAGGCCATTATCAAGCGCAGGTAAAGGTTCTGACTGCAAAAATTAGAGATAGAGATGGGCAGAAATTAATTTGTGTTGCTTCGATTGAAGCTCACTGGGCAGCACCACAGGTGCCATGCAGCACCCCCCCCCCGCCGTACTTTTCATTGCACCCTGCCTGGCAACAGGAAGACCCCAGCCTAGCTCTGGCCCATCCTGAGGGCAAGGTCCAGGAAGGGAGCGAGGGATTTGAGTTACATAGTGAAGTGTGCCATGACCAGGGGGAAACAATGATAACTTTGGTCTTGTCTCAAAGGCTCAGATGGGAAGTGTTGCTCCTGGCCCACAATTGTCCCTTGGCTGGCCATTATCCTTGGAGAAAACCTTTTTAAGAATCAAAACTCAGTTTTTCTGGCCAAAAATGCGTCAGGACATAGAAACCTTTTGTCTGTCATGTGCGGCATGCCAGCGGGTTTAAAGGAAACCGCATCCTGGATCCCCTTTGATCCCCATGGCCTTGGTGGATTGTCCTTTCAATAAGATAGGGTTAGATTTGATAAGGCCGCTACCTAAGTCCTCAGCTGGGCATACCCACATATTGGTCATAGTAGATTATGCTTCATGATACCCAGAGGCTGTCCCTTTGCGGTCAACCACTGCCAAAGTGCTAGCCAGAGAACTGTTGGGGGTCTTTTCATGTGTCAGTTTCCCTAAAGAAGTACTCACTGACTAGGGAACAAACTTCATAAGCACCACCTTTAGGCGGATGTGGGCAATGTTAGGAGTGCATCCCCTCCAAACTTTGGTCTATCATCCACAAACCAGTGGGCTAGTAGAAAGCAAAGTATTCTGCTTATATACCGCCCCATACCACTTCAAGTAGTCTCTGGGCAGTTTACAATTTTTAATTACAGTATGCAGGCTACACACGGTTTAACAAGACTCTGAAAGGAATGACATGTTTTCTTAGCCCCGTTGATGTTTGCTGTCAGGGAAGTGTGGCAGGCATCAACAGGCTTTTCTCTGTTTGAGTTGTTATACGGCAAGAACCCACAAGGAGTATTAGCAGCAGATAAGGAGGCTGTCATCAGCATGTTGGTGGCACCTTGCTCCTTAGCTCTGAATGATCTCCCAGCAGCTTCATACAAATGTGAAATAACAACTTTTGAACTGAGGAGCTGGAAGGGGCCCTGTGGATCATGGAGTACAGCCCTTCTCAAGGGGGCACAGTAAAGAAATAAACTCCCAGTTTCAAAATCTGTAGGTACAGATATTAGTCATGTAGCAGCTCACCTTATTGTATATAGGAAATAAGGTGAAGTCTAGAGGAACACCAAAGACTATAGCATCAGTCTGTGTTCGCCCAGCATTATATTTTTTGTACTTCATGACAAGAAGGATTGAAGCCACTATAATATAGTGCCCCTAATGACTAGCCTTGTGTTTATAAGAGCAGACAGGACATTTGGAGGCCACTTATTTGTATGGTTGCCATAAGTTGGAGTTGACTTGACATTGTGAAGCTCGTTCCCGCCATCTCCTTCACCCTGATGTTGCTGGAACACAGGCAGAGAAGACATGGAGGCAGATGGCTACTTTATGCTTTTATTAACCATAAAACTTGACTCCGGATCCTCACATGCAGGCTCCTCCCTTTGGGGAATCAAAGGCTCTGCCTCCGACCAGAAGTCAGCAATTTGCCCAGGGGTAAAATTGGGCTCAACAGTCCAACGCCAAACAGCAAAATCTCCCTGAGCAACACGCTCAGAAAGTCCAGTCAAACCTTTTATCAAAGAAGGTCTCTCACCTACAGCTCCAACTATTTCTTCTCCTGCTTCTCCAGGGCTGACATCTTGGGCTGATCCATCTTCTTTCCGGCTCCATGGATATTCCACCATTTCGCCCACAGCTCCCTTTGCTTCTCTCAAAATACTCTTGCACCTCCTTCCTTCTCTCACGCTTTGCCGTCTGCCCCCAGAATGGCACTTTCCTTGACTTTTTACCCTGTCACTCCTGCTCCACCCCCTTTTGGAGGACCTTGAAGGTTACCCATTCCCCTGTCCAGGAATCCTCCTTTACAGTCTCTACTAATTTCCCCTCCTTCAGGTTGGCCCATCTGCCCATCGCAATCATCTCCCCCCCTCTCACTCCTCGCTTCCCGCTCTAATGGCCCCCTTCACCTTAGATTCCTCGTTCTCTCCTCCCTGCTCCCCTTCCGTCTCCATTTCAGGTTGGGCTTCATCGCTTTTAATCTCGATGGCCCATCTTGGAGAGGAGCGTGCACCTCCCATCTCACACAACACATAACAACACTATGTAATCTACCCAGGAGATCTAACAATTCACCATAGTCAATGTATTGAATGCCACTGAAAAGAAATTGCATTCCCCTTATCCAGCTCCCAGTGTAGGTCATTTGCCAAGGCAAAGAATGCTGTCTCCAGTCTCACATCCGAGTCAAAAGCACAATTGCAATAGGGCCAGGTAACCAGTGGAGGTAGGTACAGGATCACCACCTGAGCCAAGAGTGGTAAATTTGAGATAAAGATGGGCACAAATTAATTTGTGCTGCTTCAGTTGAATCTCACTTTGCAGCACCACAGGTGTCATGCAACCCCACCCCCCCCCCCCCCACAGCCAGCTGCCACCTCCTACTTTTCATTGCATACCGCCATGGTCCTCCACCAATGGCAGCACTCCACCCTGAGCAGGAGTTGGTCCGCCCTTCCCTACCCACAGCAGATAAGGAGGCAGGACAGGGATTCTCCCTGTGTAGCTGTTGAGTGGTCGGCTACCAGAGGAGGTGGAGCCCAAGCTCCTGCCTGGATTGGAGCACCGCTGGAGAAAGAGGACCCCAATGGCATGCAAGGCAAGGTGAGTGGGCTGGTTGGGAGGTGGGGGAAGGGAATCCAGGACCTATGGTGCTGCTTGGTGAGCTTCATACAAAGAAGCACAATTTGATTCGTGCCCATCTCTAATTTGAGACTAGCCTATGAGAAGTGCTGGACAGCTCAGTAGTTTAGATATTGGACTGTGGAGTTAGGGGAGAGTGCCTTCTTGGTGGGAATTGGACTTGGAGAACCATCGGGTCCTTTCCAGTTGTGCAGTTCTAAGATGATGGTGATGGTTATAAGATGAACACTTCTGGGTTGGCTTGTTTCTTTAAGAATTGTTTTATTACCACTTCCTTTAGGCAGGAAAGGACCAACCCTTTCATAAAGGATGCATTTATCACCTCTCTTAGCCATGACATCAGTCTCACCTTAGCCGGATTTAATTAGTCAGGAAGGGCAAGGATCACAAGAGCAGGTGGTACCCATCACCAATTCCTGGCACTTTGTCCACGCCCTTGAGCTCTGCAAACTGAAAAGAACCTAAGCTAAAAGGACAAGGGGTTGCCAATGTTAGATCAACATGGCCTGTCCCAATATCAGAGTTCAAGTCAAGGCAAATCTGACTAGCCTTTGCAATTTCCTGCAAAAAACAGGAAACTGTTCACAGTGACCAGCTCTAGCACTCGCTCCTCAATGCCCTGGTGAAGGAGACCTTGCACAGTTCAGAAAAGTATCGCTGCTCTGCAGTGTGCTGACACAAGAGTGGCAAAACATAGGCTTTCTTAATAGTCATATCCCCAGCATAACTTATATATTCGCACCTTTGCACTTTTAATGTTTGATCCTGAAAACTAGTTTTGGTAATTTAAGTTTTTATTTTCTCTACAGGAAGAACATCATCTGTTGTATCCTTTATTTTTCAATCAGATGCTTAGATAACAATATTTGATTCCACCCATCTTTTCTGGGGAACAATGGGGGTCTTTAGAAGTTAATTCTGGTTATTCAATGAGAAGATGATTGATAAACCTTCGCAACGATAGTTTGCTCAGCAATACCAACTCTGTGCAACATGCAGCTGTAGAGAAAGTTGGGCCTCTCTAAGGCATGGCCCCAGTTCACCTGCTCCTTGAAAGAATGGACTATGGACCATCAAGCATCTCCTTGAACTGAGCCCTCCTCAGTGCATAGGTTCCTGAAGGCTGGAAATTACAGTTTCATATTGTAGCTTTGAAATTATTAATCAGGCATATTGCAGATTGGCAGAGAAAAGCATGTTATCCCTTATCATGGTGGCTTTCACATGACTGGTCCATATACTGGGAGACTCAGAAAGGAAGCAGAATGAACTGATGACATTTATAAATGCACATCTAGGAAACATGAGTAACACAAGAAATTCTGGCAGAAGTATTCCTGACATTGTCTAAAAGATATTTCTGCTGCTATCCTCCTTTGGTGTGAAGTATCCAAATCTCCACTTCAGTTTCAGTAAAACTGAAAATGCACCTGTTACCTATAGGTTTATTCAAGAGCATAAATAGCAGGAAAGGCAAATAAACATTTACATGGAATATTATGTTATTATAAAAAAGTCCTCTGCTGATCTAAATGGGAGTGGCTCTTACAGCTTCATTTCTACCAAGAAAAATTGGCTGTTATTGATGCATGTGGGTGGTTACAAGCACTGCATCCAAAAGCAAGCTCAGCACTTTTAATAGTGCACATGTTCTAGCGAGAACAGAAAATGTGCTCCATTGATTATTATTTTTGTACAGAACTGTTAAGAAAATGCAAAGGTAACAACCTTCATCTGTTAAGAGTGCTGTTTCTTTCTAGAGGATAGACTCTTCTCAAATTTACATGACGCTATTGTGGATTTATAGAACTAGAAAATACAGGAGCATCCCAGAATCGATACGAAATGATAATATTTATTGGGCCAACCAGAAGAGTGTACAAAGGCACCAACATGTCTAAGTTTTCAAGCAAGATTGTCTTCAGCAAGAAAGAATAAAAAGTAAAGCAGGGTAGGGGGAGGAGAAAAAGGCATGAACAGATCTTTCTGATTGTGCACTTTCTACAGTGTACTTCAGGTACTATTTATTACAATCATTACAAGAACATCAGTAAATTCTGTTTACAGAATCAGACTCTTGCCCCATCTTAGTACTCAATATTCACTTGGATAAAATGACTGCCATTCTTAATATAGAAACGGCTTATAATATGCCTTTATAATATTACATGCTGACGATGTAAAATGGAAAAGTGGCAAATATGTGATTGTGCATCTAACACTTTCCTTGACAATTTCTCAGCTGTCATCTGTTCCTTTACAGGTTCTGTTCTATTTAAACGGAGTTTGTTATGTATTTTATTTCTTCGCGACTTTGCTGATGATTATTTACAAAAGTAAGTTATTTTAAATGTACAACTGAGAGATTATTCTTCAGACAGTTGTGGAACTGAGCTAACTTGCATTTCTTCTTGCATACTTTGCTCATTGGCAGGTCAGATTTTCACTTATCCAGATAATTTCTTGACCCTTGATCTCATATTGCTATTCATTATGGCAGTTCTAGAAGCAATCCGGATATACTTTGGTAAGTTGGACAGTATTTGAGCATTTGGAGCATGTTAAATAGTAAGCATTTTATATAGATGCATTCAAGTCATTCTGATTCAAGACAACTAGCCAGTTAGTTTAAAAACTTCTACTAGTAAGTGTAAAATTGTTAAATTAGCTTACACGAGGAAAATCAAATAAAACTTCCCTGGCCTGACATCCAATCCTATACATGTTTGCTCACAAGTACATCTCCTTAGGTTCAATGGGCTTTCTTAGAAGGAAATATGCATAAAATTGTATGCTAAAAGATAACATTACCTAACAGAGTCTAAAAAGTAATCTATGTTTTTCGGATTTATATTGGCAGGGAGATGTAGAGATCTAGAGCCTTGTGGCGCAGTGGTTAAATTGTTGTGCTGCAACCATAACTGCGCTCACAAACTGGGATTCAATTCCAGGTAGCTGGCTCAAGGTTCACTCAGCCTTCGAGCCTTCTAAGATCGATAAAATGAGTACCCAGCTTGCTGGCTGGGGTGGGGTGTGTGGAATGTGTAGCCTGCACAATTACTCTGTGTTTTAATGTGACAATAATAAAGTGCAATTTATAGCCATATACACACTTGACTAGCTGCCCCATGACTAGAAATGGTTTAAAAAATAAGAGTTTTGAAAACAAAATAAATGAAAATATAAATATAAAGAAAAATAAAACCCTAACCTCCACTCCCCTTTGAAAATGTTTGTGATTGGTGCAGAAGAAACCTCTGTTCCTCTCTCCTCACTCTGCTTTTGAGGCTTGCCTGAGATGGAACATTCCAGACTGTCACTCACAATCCAGCAGGGAGAGGGACAGAGCCACCATTGGCTCACTTGTGATCAAGTGATCTGCTCCAGTGCTTGTATTGCATGACATTGCTTGTTGATCAAGGCAGATTTGATCAGAAATGCTTGCTCACCTTGCAAAACACTCGTAGACCAAGATACTTGTAAACCAAGGTATTACTCTAGTTGTAAATCACTCAGAGAGTGCTTTAAGCACTATGGGATGGTATATAAGCAGAACACTTTGCCTTGCTTCCTTTGCTTTAGAGGTAGGAGGGTCTCAGCTTCTCACCAATGCTGCTACTTTTTATAGCTACAGTAACATAAAGCACCTAGAAGAAAAAATGTGCTACTCTCTGTGACTAAATATGGGTCACTACTTAGATCCAGTGTGTGCTATTTTAGCAGATGTATGACAGAATAACATAGCTCAGTTTTTCTTTTTATTGTAGTCAGATTTGAGAATTTGACAAATTGTTAATGGTTATTCTTATACACATCATTATATTCCTATTGTTACCTATTGTAAATTCTCTTAATGTTAGAAGTTTGTTCTGCAATATTATGGACTGTATATAAAATTGACTGTATGCACTGAGAAATAAAACACAGCATTTAAATCTTATTGTAAGTTAGAATACAAAGGGCCTCATAATTTGGGAGGATGAGATTTAGGCTTGAGCTTTCTGGAATTCAGCCACAAATCAAAAAGTAGGGAAAACTCTTTAGTAGATGGTATGATCACTGAAATTTTTGAAGCACAAGGAGTTTCTATCTCTCATAATATAAATTGTCTGTAACAGGATTTACCACAGACAATTTGCATAATTATTATGTATTCTTCAGTCCAGTTAATCAGGTAGGAATTTAAAACGGAGTTGTACTACATATGAGGAGTGATAGAATCATAGACTAGTAGAGTTGGAAGGGACCTACAAGGCCATCAAGTCCAACCCTCTGCTCCAGGCATGTCCAAACTTTGGCCCTCCTGATGTTTTGGACCATAACTCCCAGAATTCTAAGCTTAGATTGCCAATGGCAAAGGACTGTGGGAGTTGCTGTCCAAAACATCTGGAGGGCCAAAGTTTGGACATGCCTGCTCTACTCCATGCAGGTGTACAAATCAAAGGATCTCTGCCAAGTGGTTGTCCAGATTTTTCTTGAATGCTTCCAGTGTTGGAGCACTCACAACTTCTTTAAGTAATTGGTTCCATTGCCATACTACTCTAACAGTTAGGAAGGTTTTCTTGATATTCATCCTGATATTATCTCTGCACGTGGTAGAAGCAGTAGAAATAAATTTGTGAGCGGCATCATTATGTTTTTTTTTTTTTTTTTGTAGAGGATAGGTCTGAAAACTAAATACAAAGAGTCAAGTGACTGGAGCCTTGGGGGATCAGAATGTTCCAAATCTGTTATTCCATCCTTTCTTAATCATAGGCAAGAACATGTCATATGTTAGCACAGCGGGCTGAATCCAGCAAAGGCCTCCTGTAGGCCCATTCAGTTGGAAGGAGGCTTTTGATTCAATAGGAGGCAGTTTTTAACCAATTCTTAACCATCCCAGATTATTATTTTTTGTATCTCGAGATTTTCGGGAAGATGTCAATTCTCAGGGTGAACCTTTGCTCCAAAAGTTTGGATTTGGGGAGTCCTCTGGAACCATGTTAAAGGCAGTTCTTGGAGCTGTAGAGTGATAGGGGATTAATGAAAAATTGTCTTCCCTTTTTATTGTCAAATGTATTCAAAGCAGAACTCATGGATACTCACGCGCCTACAAAAATAAAATCTCTGGCTCTGATAAAAATATTTTCTCCTTATTCATTTGTAAACTATTCAAGTACAGTAGTGCCTTGAATTACGAATACCCCTAATTGCGAAAAATTCAAAATACGAAGGGAAATCCATCTGGGGTGCAATGCACCCTGGGAATTGAAGTCTTCCCGAAAACCTCAAGATACAAAGAAATTCCTCTGGGATTCCTTGAGATATGAAAAAATTGCAGAAGGTTTACATTCCTGGGGTGCCCCATTCAATTTCAAATTACAAACAATTCTAGATACGAAGCCTCGTGTGGAATGAATTAACTTCATAATTTGAGGCACCACTAGTAACTTGTTTTGATTTTCCTAGTACAAATAGGTTGTACTTGAACTGCTTCCCTATGTGTACATAAATTATTGTTCCATTTTGGATTTGGGTTCATCATTTATTCTTATGTCATCTTCCTTTTTTGTTTTTAATTTTACCAGGTACTAAAGGGAACTTAACAGAAGATGAGGCTCCACTGGGGTTCAGCCTTGTCATCATGGCAGGAAGTGTAGTTCTGTCCATCTACTTTCTAGTGTGGCAAACCTATGTCCTGAGAGCGGATGCCATTATCAATATTGTCCTGCTTATTGTATACGGACTTGAAGGAGTTCTACAAATTATGGCCATTGCTACATTCGTCAGCTAAATCATGTTGCTGCCTGTGGCATATGTCTGTCTTTTATATTCCCCCCCACACACACACACATACACTCAGCAGAACACATCTTTTAAACTATGTCCTTGTAAATACATACAACACTAATCTCTGATTTTAAGCACTTTGTTAAATTACCATGTTTAATGAAGCCTTCATGTTTGACATGTAACACACTATGCAAAGTCATTTATTCTTGGCATATCTTTTTCTGGAGTGGGGTCAGCTTGTGTTAGAATTTGGCTAAAGTGTTCATTTCTAGGCCAATCCACATTTTGTGTGGCAGATTTATGAGTGTCAATACCATTATAATGCAAGGGGAAATGTGTTTCTGCAAATGAACACAGATGTACAGTGGACAGCTTTCAGGACTCCATGGATCTAACATCAAGAGTTACAGTGGTGAACCTTGTCGCCATTTGCCACTTCCTTTTGCCTTTGCCCTCACGTGATCCATCCTTTGGGGAAGGCTATAGTTGTCATTTTTTTCTTTGCTAGGGAGATAATGGTTTGTGGTACTTATTATAGCCTCATGACCAGAACAGGAAACTACAGTTTGATAGTATTTTCTAGTTCTGGTTTAAAGAACTGTGCTTTCTTCTCAGGTAATGACAAACTATGGTTTTCTGTAAAGGAAAGATTCAGGGAGCATATAGGATGAGGAAAGAGGCTTTGGCGTTACATAGGGCCTTTTTACACGACCCCTAAGATCCGCTGGCCCCTTAAATTTGGACCAGAGATCTTAGGGGTTTGTCGCTCTTCGTGCATCTCCTCCCCTCCATACTTCCTGGCTGCTGGCTGCGTGAGGGGAGGGAGGAAAAAAGGGGACAGAAGAATAAAGCCTTACCTCCCGGTGTTGGTGGATGCTGCCAGGGGAGCCCCGGTCACTTCCTGGTTCCTCTTAAAGGGGCGGGAGGCAAAAAACAAAAACAAAAAGAAGCGAGGAGAGCCCAGCACATCCGCATCAAATATTTTTCACCTCCCAAGAGCAGGTACAAGAAAAGTGCGCTGGGTCGCGCTTAGGTGGGCGGGGTCGCACTTAATTGTCTACAAACTCCGGAGCTGGTGGGGAAACATTTTTAAGCTCCGGAGCTTGCAGCCATTTGCAGCGGAGCTTAGGGGTCGTGTATAAACGCCCATAGTCAGCTATAGGTTTTCAGTTTGAGCTGTTTCATTCCAAGGAATAGAATGTTGGAACAGAGAATTATTGTCATGTGCTTAATTTGTAGTTGATATCAAAATTGTAAGTTTATGTCTCAATGTATTATTGTGTACTTAATTTTACTCTTGAGTAGTTTAGATTATTTTGAATGCTTTATCCCTGATGAAATATTGTCCTAATCTTGTTTTTCCCTTCACATGTTTAAAATATTTATTTATTTATTTATTTTTATACCGCAGCCGATTTTCCCAGTGGGAATTCTGTGCGGCTTACATAAGAAAAACAGGTTAATATAGAAAACCAAATATAATTGATATAAATAGAGCAATTCCCGTGGCTTCACCACCACATAACTATTTGGAAACTGCGGTATTTTTACATCTTTTTACCATATTTTTACATTTGCTATAAGTATTTATAAATTGCTTTGCATCTCTTTACTGGTAAAAATTATACATAAAAGTAGAAAAATATTTAGAATTCTGGAAACTGGTTGCTATAAGATGCTCCAAAGTATAAGACGGCCCTCACTTTTCCAACCCAAAGTTGGAAAACTTCCGCATATTTTTAAAATGCACAATCTACCATGTATTGGTGCATAGCCCGATAAAGACTGTGACCATCAGCGACCCCTCCTAGGAGTGGGGTCGACAGGAAGATTCTCCTCAGCCATGGGTCCCATAAAGTCAAGAGTCTCAAAGCTGCTGAAACGGGACTTTGTTAAAATAGGGGAACAGGTCCCAAGGAAATGTTGAGTGCCTAATGTTGGATACAAAGGGAGCTGAGTTAACTTCACTAGGGGGAGATAATGATTGGTGGAAAGTAAGAGGTCATCCCCACTGATCATTTTAGCCTGTACCTTGAAGGTGAATGGTTGCAGGGCTAAGCACCAGCAGGTTAGGGAAGGCTTGGTGTCTTCCATTCGTGCCAAACTTGTGATTGGTAACTCGGGTAAAGGGGATATCCAGTGAGGTTATATTGGGGGTCATGGATGGCCTAGAGTGGTTTGCTAGGGCTTCTCATTCATGTTAATCATATGCACTTGGTGAGATTAAACTGCCTTGTGCAAGGTCTGTTTTACATATGGATTTTCCTTCAGATACCATTTCCATTTGTATACTTGCTCCATGCTTCAATCCTCTGCCATACATTAGATTGCCCTAAATTATGTGGGGAGTATGGCTTTCTACGTTTTGCTGGCCTGCAACACCTAACATTCCTAATGACCATAGTTAGCAGTGGGAGATCATGGGTCGTCAGGAGGGTCCATCCTTGCCTTCAATGATTTGTTTCAACTAAGCTGCTGAATTAGCTCTGCCCAAATATTTCTATGCTGTGGGGATATTTGATTATATGTCTGTAGGTTTTCTTTGTGAGCACGAGCATGACTCGCCATGGTGCCGTCACAAACAGTCATTGCTCAAGATGCTGGGCTCTTAGCATATATATTTAAAAGGCCCATCCCTTTTCAAACAGGTTGAGCAAGTTTTACTGAAAACCAAATTAAAAATGAAACAAACATACAATGTTTAGCCACAACGTTAAAGCCACGGATAGGTGAAGTGAATAGCATTGATTATATCATTACAGTGGCATCTGTCAATGGGTGGGATAGGCAGCAAGTGAACACTCAGTTCTTGACTTGCATGTATTGGAAGCAGGAAATATATGGGCAAGCAAAAAGAGCTGAGTGACGTTGACAAGGGCCAAATAGAGGTGGCTAGACAATAGGGTCAGAGCATCTTCAAAATGGCAAGTCTTCTGCGGTGCTCCCAGTATGCAGTGGTTAGTACCTACCAAAAGGTGTGCTAGGAAGAACAATTGGTGAACTAGTATCAGGGTTGCAGGCACCCAAGGCTCCCTGATGCACATGGGGAATGAAGGCTAGCCCATCTAGTCAAATCAAACATAACTGTGTGTGTGCATGTGTGTTGTGTCGTTACAGTCGTGACCAACTCTTCATGACTCCATGTCCATGGAGTTTTCTTGGCAGGAATACTGGAGTGGTTTACCAGTTCCTACTCCAGGCACCTACAGCCCCGGGTATTCCCTGGTGGTCCCCCATCCAAGTACTAACCAGGGCCGACCCTGCTTAGCAACTGTAGCTCAAATTGCTGAAAAGCAGTGCTGGGTATGACAGAAAAGTGTCAGAACACACATCCATCACAGTTTGCTGGACAGCTGCAGACTGTTCAGAATGCCCATGATGACCCCTGTCCACCACCAAAAGCAGCTACAATGGGGACATGCGGATTAGAATTGGACCATGGAGCGATAGAAGAAGGCTGCCTAATCTAATCACATTTTCATTTATATCAGGTGGCTAGCCAGTTGTGTGTATGCTGTGCACTGATTAACTGGGAAAGAGATGGCAGCAGGATGCTCTATGGCAGGCATGTCCAAACTTCAGCCCTCCAGATGTTTTGGACCACAACTCCCAGAATTCCAAGCCTGTGCTTCCAATGGCAAAGGACTGTGGGAGTTGTGGTCCAAAACATCTGGAGGGCCGAAGTTTGGACATGCCTGCTCTATGGGAAGAAGCCGATGGAGGGAGTGCTATGTTCTCGGCAGTGTTCTGATGGGAAACGTTGGCACCTGGCATTCATGTGGTTGTTACTTTGACTCATGCTACCAACCTAGAGATTGTTGCAGACTACATGCACCCCTTTGTGGCCATGGCCTTGAGGGCAGCGGCCTCTTTCAGCAGGTGAATGCACCCTGGCACACTGCAAAAAAAAAAGGTTCAGAAACTGTTTGAGGAACATGGCAAAAAGTTCAAGGTGTTGCTTTGGCCTCCAAATTTCTCAGATTGAAGGGGAATCTGAGCATCTGTAAGATGTGATGATACAGTACCCCGAATCTGATCCATGGAGACCCTACCTCGCAACTTGTAGGACTTAATAAGATATTCTGCTGATGTCTTGGCGCCAAATACTATAGGACATGTTCAGAGGTCTTGTAAAGTTCGTGAGTCAAAGCATCAGAGCTGTTTAGGCGGCACAATATTAGGCAGGTGGTTTTAATGTTGCAACTGATCAATGTGTGTGGTTTTTTTTTTAAGAAGCTGAGGTTATGGTGTGAGTGGTGCTATAAAAGGCCTTCTTTCCATATGCAAGGTAGGGGTGACTGGTATTAGCCTGTTTTTAAAAAATGATCATGGTAAGCACACTGATCTGCTGGCCAATAGCATACTGGGGTATTTTTGTAGATCGGGCTACACTATTTCAGAGTGTTTGTTTGCTGGATGAACAAAAACGAAAGGAAATGAAACACAAATAAAGCACTGCATCCTCTGGGGACCAGTCAGCAATGTTCCTTTTGTTTGTTTTTAATGCCACAGTGTATTAGCATTTTGAGCTGCTTAAGGGGAGAATTCTGTTTGCTTCTTATCAGATTTTATGGGAGCCCTGTGAAGTTTTTATCTGATTAGAAAAGAGCAGCAGGTCAGACGCAATTAGTTTCCTAGATAAATATCCCTTCCATGTTCTGAAGTCACATTTACCATGTTATGCTGGGCTAGGGAACCTGTGGCCTTCTAGCTGTCTTAGACTGCCGTTTCTCACAGTATAATTTCCATTGGCCATGGGGACCCTAGAGAACCTTGATGGGAATTATTGGCAAAGATATTTGGAGGGGCAGAGGTTCTTCTTTTCTGGCATAAGACAAGTCCATAAGTATATGTTCCTTCTGGTTTCTATAACCCACACTAATGGAGTTCTTCAACTGTCCAGAGCCACCCATGGAATGCTCTGGAGCTGTAAGGACGGCCTCACCCCCTTGGTTTCTTTCTGTCCCACTGCCAGGGGCAGACGTTTGGGGTGTTCTCTCTGTGCTAGGAGCTTGAACAATATTCTACTTGGTTTATTTTCTATATATTTAAATCATTTTTGTCGTATTAATTTTTAAATTGTATTTCCATGGGGACTATGCACTTGTGGTTGCTAATAAGTGCTCTCAAGACAGGGAAAATATTGCCCCATTGGGTGAATATTTCCTCTGTCCCTTCGCTCTTGGCTTTGTCCTGCTCCATCTGCCAAGGTTTTACCAAGCCTGGTGTGAGACTTGGATCTCTAAATTATTCTGTCTTTCTCTCTCTGCCGTTTTTCACCAGCTGAGAGGTATGAACCTTCACATCACGCTCCCGACCGCTGTTGTTATTTACATTCAGCACACTAGCATGGAGAAAGATCCTATAGCAGATTCCCTTGAAAGGGCAGACTTCTGAGTCTTTCATATCCTGAGTTTAACATCATTGTCCTTCATTGGCCCTGATAGATGCTAAAAACCTACCACCCAGTATCAGGGTACCACTGTTGGCCTGCCTCTGACCTGTCAGACTGCTTCAGCATTTCATATCAAATTCCCTTGCAAACCCCACAGTCCCTTATTCCAGCCTTGTTTCAGTGATAGCAACCAGGCTAGCTGTTGCACAATTTATCTGTCTGCTCTCTTCTGCTTTGCCATTGCCAGTTTCACCATGGAAGAATTGCCTCCTGCTGTGAAATTCACATGACCCACACCCTCCTCCCGTTTTGGTGTTCTACCTGCATTTCATTATTTCATTTAATTTCATTTGCTGGCATACTGGAATTGAGAGACTGAAGCTGAAGCGCCATGCCTTTGTTCAACAGCTTATTATTCCTAGACTGCTCTGAGTGTGGTTTTTCCATGGGCGGCGAACCCCATTCGTGTGAATTTACAGATTCCGGCTCAGAGAACAACAGCTACGGATGCAAACCATCATTCTGGAATCGCCAGATTTACTTCACCATCCCTAATCTTCACCAGTTGTATGTGGTTAAAATGGAAGACTGAGCCACTGTAGAATTTGAAACAACATGGAGAACCTATTGGTAACAAATTGATTTGTTTCAGAACAATCTGTAGCACCTCATCATCCTATTCTAATATAATGTGTAACTAAGCTACAGTATAACCAAATAATTTCTGTATATCTCAGAAATCTCTGGTGGTGGTTCCCTCATGTTTTCCACTACATGCTGCTCTTTGCCCGGTGGTCTAGCTCTGCCAAGGTCTGTGAGTCTTGCATACTTATACTGCATGATCTAAATAAGCATTTCCATTTCAGTGCAGCCATCGTTCACAATGAGAATATCCCAACCACAATGGAGGGAAAAGTACAGTACAAAATTGTATTTAGGTCATCTCCCCTACCCCCACCCCCAGTAAATGGAATTGCTTAAGGAGGCTTGATATATCTTTCACAATGGTATAAATGTGCAATGGAAGCTGCTTTCTCTTGAGTTCCTCCAGCGAAGCACTTGAAAATGTTAAAAAGTCCCTAGTCAAAAAAGCAAAGTGTGTGGCTTATATGCCACCTCACAGTGCTTAAAGCACCCTCTTGGGGGGGGGGTTTACAACCTTATGCAAACTATATATTGCCCTCCCTCAAGTGAGCTGGGTACTCATTTTACCAAACTTGGAAGGATGAAAGGCTGAGTCAACTGCGAGCAGGCTACCTGGGATTGAAGCCTGGGTATTGCTGAGCACAGTTTTGGCTGCAGGACAGCAGTTGAACCACTGTGCCACGAGAAAACTGCTTACATGATTGTACTGTATTACCCATGTGGGTTTCCCCCAATTAGTTTTTGGCCAGTATGTAAAGAGTACAATATACACAGTTTACTATAATTAAATTAAGATCTCATATTGCAAAGAATAATCTCCATTTTCTTCTGAAGATTTATGCTCCTTTTTAAAAAAAGGAAATGCACGTGTGGCTTCTGCATTGTCTCAGAAGCCAGCTATTTCTCAATGTACTAACTCGATTGAGGCTTATATTAAATTACCACTGCAGTGATATCCAAATAGGATCCAGTCATAACTTATCACAAGGAAAGAACTGCTAGAAAAACAGTCAATTCCTAACTACCCTGATGCCAAGCACTCAAGACTGCGTACAATATTGACTTTTCCACCTTGTTTTCCTCCTGGCAACTGCCCAGGGAATCCTTTTTGATTGAGGTGAACTGTGGTGTGATGATGATGATGATGATGATGATGATGATGATGATGAGCAGGGGAGACTCCCAATAAATAGAACAAAGGCGTATAATAGGAAATATATGATTTTACAGGACAGGCAGTGTGATGTGGGCCAAGTGATGGATTAGATAGTTTAGAGACTGCAGTTCAAATTCCTACTCAGTCCTTGAAACCCACTTGTGGAGGGGGCAGAAATTAATCCCTTAAATATCTCATATATCTTGAAGACCCCAATTGGGGGACATATAACTCTGATGCAACTTGATGGCCGTGAGGTTCCAGGTTTGGGTTCTATGGAGGCACCATCCACTGTAGCTATGCCATCAATAAACTATTCATGTTTAACGTCAAAAGTGTGAACCTGTATTTCAGGAACATCTAGGCAACTGTGCAAGACCGTTTTTGCATTTAATGCCTTGCCTTGGCCCAACGGGGTACAAAACAGGTTTTGAACCTTTTAATGTAAAGTTGTTTCACAGGGACAGTCCCGATTTTGAAGATTCACTCTGAAGTGAGGGTCTCTCAGGGGTGTCTCCAATGTTGCCGGCAGCCGGAGCAGTTGTTCCTCTGGAATTATTTCCGACCATGTCCATCCTGGGTCATCTTGATAGAGGGTGCCAGGCCATGACTCCTTCCGCCTTATCATTCCCTTGGAAGATTATCCGTGGTGCCCTCTCCCTTTTCTCTGTCTCTGTCTCTGTCTCAGACCTGATCTGATGCTTCCACTCTCGGGCCTCTCTTTCTCCTCAGTGGAAGGACCCCCCCCCATCCAGGTGCTCTCCTCCTTCTGCTGGCGCTTCCTCTCTCGCCACCATCATTCATTCGCTCCTACTTGTGAGTCCAAGGATTTTCTACCCAGACTCACTCCCACCCAGGTGGCAAGATCCTAAGTCGACCTTTTTTATTCTACCACCTCTCCAGCATCTGACACTCTCTTTTTTTCTCTCTCTGCCCCTTTTCTCTCTGCCCTCCTGTCTTTTCCTTTAGTTTAATACCCAGCTCCCAGTTTCCCACTCCTTTCTCTGGACCCATCTGTTTCTCCTCTACCACTACCCCTTCTAGTTGTTTGGCCATTTTGTGCACCTTCATTCCGGGTAGGTGTATCACATCATTTATTCCTTCAGAGTTATTATCTTCCCTTGTTCTAGTCCCTCTTCAGTTCTCTTTCTCCTGGTTCCATTTCTTGTGTGACGTGGACAGTGCTTGGGCAGAGAATCTTTCCAATCCACCCTGGTTTCCACAATGGCATATAAGAAAGATATTTTACATACCCAGCTATATGTCTGTTCTCATAGCTTTGTCTGTGACCTACGTTCCTCCTATTCTACCATTCTAAACTGCTTATATACCACCCCATACCACTGCAAGTAGTCTCTGGGCAGTTTACAGTTTAATTATGCAGGCTACACATTGCCCCCCCCCCCAAGCCGGTACTATTTTTACCGACCTCGGAAGGATAGAAGTCTGAGTGAACCTTGAGCCTGCTACCTGGGACTGAACCCCAGGTCGTGAGCACAGTTTTACCTGCAGTGCAGGCATTTAACCACTGTGCCACGAGGCTCTAATAATCAGTTCCACCTGCTTTTTGCTGGTTCAAATGGTGTTGCTGTGCCAATTGTCACTCACAGTCTGCCTTTTTAATTCAAATTGTTGGCTTCATTGTTTAGTCCCATTTCCAGAACAAAATGAAGCCCAAATCCTTGCAGCTATTATGCTTGCCTCCCTTCAACCCTTGTTTCATTTTTGTTTTATTTTTTACTTTCTTCTTAACCTTCTACTCCCCATGGCAGATACTTTGGGCCTATGGAAGCAACTCTCTTCTGCCTAAATCCTGTGCCACCATGCTGTAGGTCAGAATGCTAGAACCTACAAGCTTAACTTTTGTTGCTGTGAAACAGTTGTGCTTGTGATATGCTCCTTTACATGGCCACAGACTTGCACAACACTGGCTCTTCGGTTTGAATACGGAGGCGAGCACTGCCCCTAGAGTCAGACACTACTAGCACGCATGTGTGAGAGGAAACTTTACCTTTACCTTACCTTGTATTCAAGGTGAGAACTGAGTGTGTACACTAACAAAGGAGGGTACAGATTGGGCTACCTGTACTGTAACTTATAACAGTTTACTCACTGCTTACCCGAGAAAGGCCTGTAAAAAATTAGCATTGCCTTCAGGGTCTCTGCAATACTTAAAGCAATTTTCCAACCACAGTTTGTCACCCTTGTAATGTTCCATCTTTTCTTTGTGTTGCCATAACAAGGAAGGTGGTGTAGAGCATGTGCTTTGCTTATATACATTCCCAGGTTTGCTAAACCAGTAATGTGTCTCTTTCCATCCCTGCCTTTTAGGATCGATTAGTCAGAGTAGATCAAATGGCCAGTAATTTGACTCAAGACAAAGACTTGTTTGCCAACCTTTCCGACTGGAGCAATATTCCATAGGTTAGACCAGGCATGTCCAAACTTCAGCCCTCCAGATGTTTTGGACCACAACTCCCACAGTCCTTTGCCATTGGCAAGCTAAGCTTAGAATTCTGGGAGTTGTGGCCCAAAACATCAGGAGGGCCGAAGTTTGGACATGCCTGGGTTAGACTATGACCTCTTCTTCTGCAACATTTGCCTTGTGCACTCTGCTTTGGCACTGTCATACCCTGCATGCAAACTGCTGAGAAACAAAAAAGCCTCTTTCCAGTTCTGCCCGCACTTGCACAGAAGTTGAGTACCATTCAAATTTAGTTGGGACTTATTTCGGAGTAAACACACTTGAGCTTGGAGAAGTAATGTTGTATTTGTGTTCAGGTTTGGGGTCCAATTCAAAAGTCAAAGGAAGCATTTCAACCCAATTTGATATTACTGTACAGCAGGCTAAAGCACTGAAAACTGCTGCAAGGTGAGCAGCTCAGCAGTTCGAATCCTGGGTGCCACGCAACGGAGGGAGCTCCTGCTGTTAACCCCAGCTCCTGCCAACCTAGCAGTTCGAAAGCATGTAAATGCAAGTAGATAAATAGGTACTGCCTTAAAAAGCAAGAAGGTAAAACTGCTTCCTTGCAGCTGTATGGGCCACCTGGCCACGGACTTGCACAACACTGGCTCTTCGGCTTGAATACGGAGGTGAGCACCGCCCCTAGAGTCGGACGCGACTAGCACGCATGTGGGGGGGGGTTTGGAACTTTTACAGAATTTCAACATACAGTCCTCTAATAATCTCTCTCTCTGAGCACCTCCCTTCCCCCACCTCGCCCTTCCAAGGGCAGACCAGCTTCCCTCTCGGAGTTGCTGATAAAAACTAGGACAACTGAACTCTGAAGCGCTCAGCTGACATCTGAGTCAGTGGCTGAAACGGAAACATCAAGTGTCTTCCGAGTCCACGTTGGTCCATCGGGCTGCGTGTTCGGGGCCGCCCTTGAATCTAGCCCTCGGTGTTTTTTATTCCCCCTCGCCTCGCCCTTGGCCCACACATTTTCCAGCCCTCGGGGTTGCCAGGGCAAAGGAGGTTGCCACTTATTCTTGGCCGGATCCACACCTCGCCAGACAGAGGGCGCTTGCAAAGCAGCCGCCTGCGCTCTGAAAGGTGGCTTGTGCTGGACAAAGGTTGACTTGTTTCCCTGCAGAGAGAGAGGCCAGGCCGGGCGTGTTCCGTCCCCAAACTCGGAGGAGGAGGAGGAGGAGGAGGCGGAGGCGGGTGTGTGTGCATCTGTGTGCGTGTGTGGAGCTGGACAGGCACAAAACACAACAGCCCTCAAGCGAAGGGGGTCCGCTCTCGTTCCTCCTGGGACAGCCCCTTCCCCCAAGGAAGCCTGCGTGTGAACAAGAGAAAGGTGGTGGTGGTGGTGATGATGATGATGATGATGATGATGATGATGATGATGATGATGATGATGATGATGATGATGATGATGATGATGATGGAGCGGGAGGAGAGGGCATGGCCGGCCCGGGCGAAGGGTTGGTGCCGGGTCTTCTGCCGCGCTGCGCCAGGTGTCAGCAGAAGAGCGTCCCAGCGCCGCGCGGCCTGGGCTCCGGCGCCGGGGAGGCGGCAGCAGCAAGCAGGGCGTCGGGCAGCAGCAACCTGTGGCTTTCGCGCCGGCAGCTCCGCCTCTCTTTCCCCTCCCCTTGGGGGTGTTGCGCGCGGGCGGGCGCGCGGGCGGGCGGAGGGAGGGAGGGAGGGAGCCCGGCGAACCTTTCCACCTGCTCGCCGAGCCGAAGCTCGAACTGGCCGCCCGAGGAGGGCAGAGAAACACGAGCAGGCGGCGGCTCCGGCTCCCTTTTTTGCCTCCCTGCCACCTTTCCCGGCCCAGCGGTCTTCTCTATTCCCGCACCCCTCGGCTGGCGCGCGGGCGACGGGGATGGCTGGTGGACGGGACGACTAGGGAAGCGAGGGGCGCGGACCTCGGCGGGCACCCGGGAAGCGGCGGCGGCGGCGCCTCAACTCCAGCGGACTCGTTCTGGGCAAAGGTGAGTCGTCGCCAAGTTTATTATTCATCCGCCCGCGGGCGCGCACCCCGCAAGATTGTGAGGGGAAAGCCGCAGGCTGGAGCCTTTTTGCACCGTCGACGGAGCGCGCGCGCTTCTCTGTCCGGGGACGCTTGGGAAGCACCGCCTTGGAAGATGCCAAAAGATCGAGATTTGGTCGTGGGGGGAAAAAGGCAGATTTTGCTCCGGGTTACTTGTGTGGCACAACACGTCGCTGCGCAATAAGCCTTTAGGCCTCATTAGGGAATGCTTTCTTGACAAGCGAGTTGAAGAGGAGAGAGGTCTGAATAGCTTACTTTTCCATTTGTTTTGGCTTCTTGCGACTGTTTTTTTTGTCCCAAAAATGTCTTTGGAACAAGGAGATCTGGTCTGCCCTCCCCCCCCCTTTTAACCACCTTGTTTACAGTTTTGTGAAAGAGCCCCCGAACTTACAATAATAGAGGAATTAAGTTCGTGAAGTCATATTCTTAACTGCTGCAAACCCAACAGCATTCTGCTGGCTGGGTGGTTAGGTAGGTAAGAGACCTTTGGGTAGGGGGCAGCATATAAGTTGTACAAACAGACAAACAAACAAACAAATAAATTAATTAATAAATAAATAAATAATAGCTGGAACAGATTATTCTGAGACACAAGCCTTGTAGGAAAGAAGCTTTTTGAATTGCTGCCTGGTCTTATACCTTTGCAACTAATCACAGAACTGTTAGACAAATGGAGCAATTGGATATAATTGGTCCTTGCCTTTAATCAAGGTAATTTGGATGCCATGTTCAACAGCAGGACTTTTCTTTGGTGCTAGGTGACAGCGTGAAAGTTTAAACAGAAAGAAGCAAGTTTTCCTTCTTTTTTTTTTTATCCACAAATTCAGAGTTACAGAAAGGCACATCATACTTTGTGTTTCGTACACTGGTACAAAATAAATGTACAGGGTGTGTGTGTTGCGTTGTTACAGTTGTGACCGACTCTTCGTGACCCCATGTCCATGGAATTTTCTTGGCAGGAGTACTGGAGTGGCTTGCCAGTTCCTACTCCAGGTGCCTACAACACCTAGTATTCCCTGGTGGTCGCCCATCCAAGTACTAACCAGGGCCAACCCTGCTTAGCTTCTGAAATCAAGCAAGATCGGATGTGCTTAGGGCATCTAGGCAGCTCAGTGTACAGGGTATCCTTTACAAATTGCACACTTACATAAACTGTGGATTTTGCCCTTCACATATATTATTTGTTGCTCTTGAAGCATGTACCTATAACCAGTGTGGTGTAGTGGATAGAGCAATGTGCTAGGATTCAGGAGACTTGGGTTCAAATCCCTACCCGACCACTTACCTTGAAGACTCTATTAGGGTCAATGTCGTTTGGTTCCAATTTGACAGCACACAACAAGGAATACATACATACAGGTCACGACTTACCCACAAGGAGACTGTCCAGAAATTACTAATTAATGGTAAAATAGTTTTGCATCCTGGCCTTAATAATCTTATAGATGCCTCCTTTAGGTGGCTATATGAAGCACACAATTAACATTTATACATCCTCACCTAATTCAATGCCTTGCAATTGCTTTTGCACCCCTTAAAAGTGAGAAGACAAAATGAAAAACAATTTGTGGGTCCTCTCAAAGGAAGAAAAAGCGGCAGCTCCGCACCGGTGTGATTTCTGTTTGAAATTAATCTAAATCATGGCACTGGTATGACAATAGCAATCACATCAAGTTAACTTCTGCTGTTTCATTCAGTAATAAGTGGATTTTTTTAAAAAAGAAGAAGAACTGAACTAACATGTTTTAAAACCAAACAGAATAGAAAGACCATGAAAAAGCCCACTTAGCTTCATTGTAGCTATAACCTGTTTTGTTTGGGTTTTTTTTTCGAATTAGAAGCAAAGATGCTGGGTGGGCAGCATCAATCCTGATGGGCCTGAACATGCCTATCCCAATCTAGTTGCTGATGCCAGGTCTGTCTGCCCTTGTCATCTGCTGCTCTGTGGACAGTGATCCCCCCCCCCCCGCACACACACGCCAGATCCCAGACTTGGGCCTGAGGCCCAGCTTTAGCTCCATTAACTGATATTAATTACAGGGTTTGGGGAGTTTCTACTCATGTATAAAAGTAAAAGATATCACATGACCCTCAAGGATAGTGGAAAATGGTGTATTTTGAACAGAGGCAGACATCATCAGGAATCATTTTAAACACACACACACACACACACACACACACACACACACACACACACACACACACACACACACACACACACACACACACACACACACACACACACACACACACATTGTTAGCACAGCAGTAAAATGTATTCAAAATCACAACAGTATTTCAGGTCTTCTAAACTGAATTACCTCCTAAACACTCCCCATATTTGAACTCTTTGAATGTCTGTTCCATACTTTAGATCTGTATGCTGCCATGTAACTAAGATTTACGCTTATCTAAACTTCTGATATTCCAGTGTGCTTGCTCAATTTACAGAAGAGATGTTCTCCTGTATTAATGTGACCCAGTTCTTTGATTATCTAGAGGAAAAGATGGTCCATTTAAATTTCCCAGTGGAATACAGTACCCCTTTTTTAGGTTAAAGGGACATGTTATGCAAGAAGAGATTGAAGTCTGTTGATGTTGCTACGTCAGTGAAAGCCCCTTCCTGTGATCCAACAGGGGGAGTGGGAAAATGTGTGGCTATTAGAATTTGCTAGGCAATGGCCACCATTGACTGTGCTGGCCCAAACGGTGAGAATGGCAGTCCAACAACCTCTGAAGGGCTGAACATTGTCCATCCAAGTGGAACAGCACTAGTAGGTAACAGCCCTAAGGAGCTTCCATTAGTTACTTTCATGCATCACTTGGTTCATGGTTGGAAGCAAGAACTACAAATATAAGGTCAGCCTTGCATCCCCCCTCTATCATATTGTAGTTAATGAAGCCAGGAGAAGGGAGGTGGGAAGGGAACAAAAGAGGAATACAAATATTTGTGTGGACAAAGCAAAACCATACCTCACAGGAAACGGTACTTGTGCTCCCGTGATCACATGGTGAATCTCCTGGGGTGAATAAGGATGGCTTCATCATAGGTAAGAAGTTTCTCTTTACCACTTGGCAAGAAAGTACCGTGACTTGTAGAGGAGTTACATGCAATACGCAGAAATGTAGAACCTACTTCATGGCCATCCATCATACAGATATGTAGTATTTAACTTGCTTGAGATTTAAGTTATTTTTGTGTTGTCCAGTTAGGAGCCCCGTGGTGCAGTGGTTAAATGCCTGTACTGCAGGTAAAACTGTGCTCATGACCTGGGGGGGTTCAATCCCAGGTAGCAGGCTCATGGTTGACTCACCCTTCCTTCCTTCCTTCCAAGGTTGGTAAAATGAGTACCCAGCTTGCGGGGGGGGGGTCAGTGTGTAGCCTGCATACTGTAATTAAACTGTAAAACCTCCCAGAGACTACTTGAAGTGGTATGGGGCGGTATATCAGCAGAACACTTCGCTTTGCTTTAGTACCAGGTTATAGTAGGATTTGAGGGGATTTCTTATGGATAGGTAATATTATTATATTGAAAGGGTAGCTACAGATCTTGGATAGTAATAAACATGGTTAGTTATTGGAACAGTGTTGACTGGCTGAGTCTTCAACCTTCTATATCAACATTAAGGATGGAGCCACAATGACCTGAAAATGCACCAACTGCAGTGTTCAATTTTGAGGCCTTTGGAAATGTGAAAAGTAAGAAAGGATTCACTGTGAAGTGCACCAAGGAAGCAGGGTTTTCTCAGGTAAATTCACTTCAGCCAACTACACAGGAATCATCAGAGAGAGGAAGAAATTAACATACAACCTTGTTTGCAGCTTGTTAAGATAACTCTGTTCTGGCCATCCAGATTTACATGAGGCACAGTTAAGAGGTACCTTAAAAGGCTAGAAACAAGACTGATTAAGAAATTCCTCCTCTCTTCCCATTCCTTTTTTTCTTTGCTCACCTAGCTATTCCTAGGGCAGCAGGTCTTTAAAAGAAAAAGACAGAAAAGAAACAGGAGGAGAAGCAAGGAGGAAAAAAAAAACAAAGATCTGTACCATATGTAGAAATGAGAAGATTCAAGTACATAAGAACCTAAGAACAGCCTTGCTGGAACAGGCCACAGCCCATTCAGTCTAGCATTCTGTCTCACGCAGTGTCTCATCATTTGCTCAGGGTATTCCCAAACAGAAGTATTCACCTGCTTATGATTCCCCACAAATGGCTTTGAGAGATATCCTGCCTATCTCTCCCCACAAGTTGGCTTTGAGAGATATCCATTGATACCCTTGTTCTCCATGAACTTGTCTAATCCCTTCTTAAAGCTGTCAATGCTGACAGCTGTCACCACTTCTTCTGGCACGGAGTTCCACAGACCAGTGATCCTCTGGGTGAAAAAGTAGTTCCTCTTATTTGAGATCTAGTAACCAAAAGTTTCATGGAATGTCACCTAGTTCTAGTATTGTGCATAGGGTGATACCTTATCTACTGTTTTTTTTTCCTTTATCCCTAGACGAGCACAGCCTCATGACAGTTACGCATGCACTGGTAACATCCGTATTGATACTGCAATGCGCTTTCAACGCTGACAGCTGTCACCACTTCGTGCGGCACGGCTGGGCCAGGGATCACATCAGTTCCAACCTTCATTGGTTACCAGTTGCCCCGAGTGAATTCAAAGTGCTTGTTCTGACAACAAAGTAAACGACTTAGGACCTAGATACCTGAAGGACCGCCTCCTTCCAGACGAACCTACCCGGCAATTAAGTATCTAGCCAGGGGGCCCTTTTGAAAGAGCCATCCCTCAAGGAGGTGAGAGGGATGTCACCTAGTTCTTCTCGGCAGCTGCTGTATGCCCTCCCGATTGAGATCCGCCTGGCGCCAACACTGATTACATTCCGGCGCCAGGTAAAAACCTTCCTGTTCCAGAAGGTTTTTAATTGATATAATATAGATTGTGGGGTCCATGACAATTTTAGAATAATGCTTTTGTACATGATTTAGTGATATACCTCTCTTAACTATTCTGCTTTTATTCCTTGGATGGAGTTGGATTTGGTAGTGGGCGGCATATAAGTTAAATAAATAAATGGCTAAATAATCTTTGTCACACAATCATGCTTTTGTACACATTGTGGCCTACCTCTTTCACTGCTACTGGAGTTGGATGGAATGGTTTCAAACAGAATCGCTACAATCAGCTCAATCAATCACAATGTCTAAACCAATGCAAATGCTCCATGTGAAGAACCTTTAGAAGCTCCATGTGATGAACCTTTATCTGGTAACAGATAAAAAGCTGAATGTACAAAGTTATGCAGGAGGAGAGCTCATGAAGTTACGCATGAAAGTTCTCCAGGAGGGGCCTAAATAAGAGACGAACTGACCAGCTACAAGAGGTTAATAGAGAAAGAAGAGGAGTTTGTTAAAGAGATTGGTTCAGAAAGTGATTGTGATATAAATTGTAACTGATAATAGGAAGTGTGAGCTTTCAAAGAAAAAAAGATGCAGAATAAAATAACTTTGTGACTTGAAACTTTAGCATGTGCTGTGTAACTGTTGTTTTTTTAACATCTTTTGGCTCAAATGATTTGTGGGCTTAAGGATAGTTCGGCAAAGAGAAATTCCATGTTAAAAAAAGGATAGCTGGTCTGGTCTGGTCACAAACCAGCAGTAGAGGAAAAAACTATGGATTGCGGTGGGGGTGGGGGACTCGGGGGCTGATTTGCATTGATTTTGATGTCGTGTGGTCAATGGTAAATAATGTGAATCTGACCATTCTGATTTGGGGGCATTTATTCCTGCCCTGTTTGTCAATGTGTACTTGTCTACCACCCACACACACACCCAAGTCTGGTAGACTCAGTGCGGTTGGTTCTGGACTTTCTGGATGGCTTTGATAAATCATGGTTCTCCACCTCATTACTTCTGTAAAATGACAGTATAAATGGCCTTCTAGGATTTCTGCAGACTTGACGAAATAAAGATTGCAGAGCTGTTACATGTAAGAAGCATGGCAGGAAATATATTAGTAATAATGATAAGGATTGTATATGAATGCCAGTATTCCTTTTCCTTATTTCACAAATAATTCCTGACATTTCAGATAGTTGTTTTGTCCAGTAATGAGCAACATGAAGAACATGAAGGGCATGCAGGTTACCTAACATCTAGTCTTCCAAAATACATGTTGAAGGCTATATAGGACACTACCATAGGTTTGAAGTTACCTGTTCTTTACGCTCTCAGAAGACTGTCAGTGAATATATATAAAGTGGTACTTCGGATAACAACTGCCTCGGATAATGAATAATTTGGATAACAACTGCAAATTTAGGGCTGCCTCTGATAACGAATTTTCCCTATGGGCTGCCTCTGATAACGAATCGCAATTCCTAGGTATAGATCTGCCTTGGAGAACGAATTTTCTCTATGGGCTGCCTTGGATAACGAATCTTCCTATGGGCTGCCTCGGATAACAAATTTTCCCTATGGACTGCCTCAGATAATGAATTTCCAGCATGCATCAGTAAAAAAGTTATCCCAGGTGAAATTGCATCTGTACCTTTAAAGTGCACTTTTTAAAGAGTTTTGAGCAAAAAACCAGGTGCCCGTGCCTTTTTCCTAGGCTCCAGAACGGATTAAACGGTTTCCCATTCATTCCCATGGGAAACTGTGTTTCGGATAACGACGTGTTTCGGATAACGACTAACCTCGAAAAACCCACAAATTATCTAATTTTAATCTGGGAGGAGTGGAATGGTATCCAAAGAATGGATGTCGAAGTAGATGCTTTGAGTCTTTCATTATTAATTGCTATCTCTCTGTGTATGTCATTAGGTGCAATGTCTGCTAAGTAATTGATTTTATCAACAGGGCTTAGCTTTAGACCTCAGTAATAAGCTTTCATTAAATGCCACATCTATCTCTTTTGCATGGGTTGAACTATTCCACACCAGACTAGCACATTTGCTTACAGAGTAGCATATGGCCAAGGCTTAGTTCTTAATGTTTGTGGTTGCGTGCCCCAACTGGTTACTGACAACTTTTGATGGCTATTGTTTCATGGGGAGACTTTTTGCTTTGTAAATTTGGCAGTTTGTTTTATAGGTCAGCACACACAATCCAAAGTAAAACATAGATATTTGTGGGGGAAACAATGGATGTTGGATGCCATTAGGGTAACTTGGAAGTTTTTGAGATGCCTACTATCTTCTCAGAGGGAAGGCACATATTTGTTGTGTTTAGGTTGACTCTTGTCATTTACCAAGTTCTTCTGATGCATCTGTTAGACATTGTTCTACTATCATAAAGCTATCTAACTAGGCAGGAAGCATGAACATGGTAAAACAATTATTAAAGAAATTAAGTATATACTTTGTGTCACTGTGCCAAAATTTTATCTGACCTACACAGATGTCATCCATGCCTGCTGCCCTGCCATTTTTGCATCTACAAATAGTTTTTTACAGTTTGTTTAAGTCTGTTAGTCTTGAAGGAACGTTGATCTCCAGTTGCTTGTTCAGATCTGACATCTATGAGAGGTTTATAGGATATTTGAAATTCTCAAATAAAACATTAAAGGTTTTGCTTCCTTTATTTTAAACTTGAAGCTTAATTGAGCTCACACACATGCACACATTTATTGAAGCTGTAGATTGTTTTAAAAAATGTTTTTCAGAAATGATGACTACAGCACAGGACACAAGGAATTCGGCTAAGCTTAATTCCACAATTAGAATGGTGGCTGGTGTTTATAAGGACTGGGAGAGCAAGCTTAGTTTTGGAGGGGAAGGTTTGGCTTCCCAGGCTATGATGCCAACTGGCTAGGATGTCTGCTTGACAGCAGACATCATAATAAGAAAGCCAAAGTGAACAGCAGGGAGAATAAATCTAATCTAGTTTTCTCCATTTCCTCCAGGCCTGTCCTGACACTGCAACACAACTCCTTAAAATTCAACATCTAACTGAAATGAAGAAGATTGCCGTACATTGGTTCATTGGGCTTCCACATTATTCTCCTTGATTCTTTGCTGTAGGACATGGTTATACACTTGGAGGGAATGTGTGTCCTCTGCTTATCTTTTGTAGCTCCTGTGTGGAGAGGAGGAGGTATCAGTGCTCCTTCATGTCCTATTGGTCAATGCTGCAGACATCTCTTTTAGTTTCTTAACTGGATGCAATCAAACTAGTCATATTCACAGTTCCACTCCTTGTTTGTGGACTCGGAATTTCAAAATGCATATCAAGCAATGAAAAGGAAGGGAAACCCCATCATGTCACCCCTCTTCCCCAGCCACAATTCTTCATTTTCCTGTTGCAGAGGATGCCTAATATTTCCTATCCAAGCCTGTGAAGATGTGGTGCTCCTATTAGAACAAGTGATGGGGAAAGAGAGGAGAATTACAACTCAGTCATGACATTATCTGAAACCTTTGTAAAAATGCACAAACAAGGTAGAAACAGATGATACAAATAATATAAATTACTTAACCACTGCAAGTGTCTGAATGCATACCAGGAGTTTTTCTTTCTTCATGTTATTTGCAAATCAGCTATGTGACTGATCTTAAGGACTCAACAATTGTTTGAGGCCTGGTTTCTTGACCATAAAAGTCTACCTGAATAACAGCTCTTCAGCAGTACAGTGATATGATTTCAGCTGTTGTCACACGATGTATAATACCTTTACTGTCCCAAGGAATGCCAAAAACACCTTAAAGGCTAGTCTGGAAGTTCCTTTGGGACATTATTTCCAAAGCTTCCAATTTTCAGAACTAATAAATGTTATATTTTTGTATTGCCTTTTTTAAACTCCAGAAAGTAACTTTTCCTAGTCATTTGTCACACAAATAATCTATTTAAATTAAAGTACAGTGGTACCTTGTATAAAGGAATTAATTCATTCCAAATGAAATTCTGTTAAGCAAAATTTTCTTTGTACAAATTTTCCATAGCAATGCATTGAAAACAGAGTAATCCCTAATTGCGACTATTTTTATGTTGTATGGATTCACCCTATAGGTGATTCTGTTAAACAAATTTTCCCTATCTCCATAATTTTTTATGTTATATAGATTTTATGTTATACAAACCGTTTGTTATACGAGGGTCCACTGTATGTTATCTAGCAATAAGCTATTCAATTACTAAAAAAACAAACATAATATAGTAAACCCATAATTTCTCTGCCACACTGCTGGTCACATACCCTCTCTATTTTGTGTGCATTACTGAAAAGTTTAGATGCCTGGTTGGAAAAACATGGTCCAGTTTCGCTGACACTCATTGCTGTGTTTGTGGCCCAAAATATTTGCACAGTTACAAGAATAATGATTTTGTGCCAAGCTACAGAGCCATGGTAAGCATCTGCAGTCTTATCATGAGGCTTACAGTTTTTGTTTAAAGTGCAGACAAATGTCACACTTCATCCATGTTATTACCCTTGAAGGCTGGGAGGAAACCTACTACACCCACAACAAACACATAGGTTTCATTAATGCCATGAATGAAAGCAGGAGTTATGTTAGCAACTTTCTTATTAACACAAGCCACAACTTGTGCAATTCATCCAGCTGTTCCTCTTCTGGAGAACATTAACTAGGTTAGATTGCCCAGCTCAAATCAGAAAAATGCGGTTCTGGGCATAAGACCCTGGAAACATTTCCGGGCCCCTGAAAAAGATTCATTTAAATGACAATGTACGGGGTCAGGAAAGTTTAAACTCATTTCAGATTGCAGGGACATTAATGTCGCATTAATGCTGCAAGTTCAGAAAAGCAAAAGAGTTCTGTTGTAACACAGTGATAACAAACAATGGGGACAAAGCATCACGCCACAATACCTCTGCTCTGCTGTTGAAAACTCAAGGCTATGGCTATCCTTAAAGAATCAATCCATCTCCTATTTGGTCTTCCTCTTTTCTGGATGTCTTCAGTTTTTCCTGGCCTTATTGTCTTTTCCAGGAAATCTTGCTTTCTCGTGATGTACCCAAAGTATGACAACTTCCATTTTGTCAATTTTTGCCTCCAAAGGTAGTTCAGGCTTGATTTGCTCAAGGCTTGTTCGTCGTTCTGGCAGTCCAGGGAATTAAGTGCAATAAGTTACTAATTGCAACGATTAAAGGTACATCTCCATGAGCTGGTTCGAATCTTGAAAACTATATTGCATGATCATTTTGAGCACTGCTGCTATATATAGCATGTGGAGTTTCAGACTGAAAAGCAGCAGTCAGAAATGGAAAAAGGGAAAAACCTTGTCCAGTGTATACAGAAGCATTTGTAGGTGCCTAAGGAAAAATGCTCTAGCTACAGAAGTTTCTTCCTCTATAAGGCACAGAAATGTGCCGTGGATCAACATTTAGTCATGCTTTTCATTGCTGCTTATTGAGTTAGTTTTGATATTCAGCTAGGTTCTCCGCAAAACGGGGAAGGGGTCAGCTGAGCTCAAAAAGTCCTTAAAGTGTGAGCACGTGGTGGCATGGCTTGAGGATTTGTGATCTGGCTTAGAGTGACACAGAACGGAAGGTGGCTGACCTTTGTGGTCCTTGACAACCAGCTTGAACATCGACCGGTTCAAGGAACAGGAAAAGCTGGTTCCTAGCAAATATAACTCTGTGTTAAGAATGAATCCATACTGTAGCTGATAATGACACACACACACCGCCGATATTGACAGAAATTTGATTATGATTTATGCAGTGGCCCTTTGGGAAAAGTTTTCTGGTTTCTCTTGTAAGGGGGATTTAACCTATGGTAAGGAAGCAGCTCCTGCCTCTTGCATGTTTGTTTTGGTAAACTCGTTCCTCTTACAGTTGTTGTTGTTTTTTAATGTAAGAAAAAGGCATGTACCTTAGACCTATGGTTTGATGTTTGAACGGGCAAATTATTGTTGCATAACTTTGCACCCAGTGTAACTTGGATCAGGTCCCAGGAGCATTTATTTCAGTTAAAAGCTTCCTATTCTCTCCCTCCAAAAGGTTTGAGATACGCTGACCTCCGTACATCCTTTCTAAATCAGTGGTTTTTCAACCTTGGGACTCCAGATGTTCTTGTACAAAAATTTGCAGAAGCCTTCACCACTAGGTATGCTAGTCAGGGTATTAGGGAGTTTTAGTCCAAGAACATCTGCAGACTTAAGATTGGGAACCTCTATGCTAAATATATACTGTATGGAAGTGAAAATATTATGTAGGAGAGTACGGGGCAGGTGGTTCTTTAGATGTTTTGGCACTTATTAGCCCTAGATAATAGTGAGTGATCCAACAACAGTGAGGGCTTACATTCCCAATCTGTGTTTTATAATTTATTTTTAGCCTGAAATTAGTTTTCATTCTGAATTATAATGGTGGAAAAAACCCAAAATGCTTTATGGGTTCACAAGAGCTTGGTAAGCAGTGGTGAAGTGGAATTAAAATTGAGAGATGAAGAAACATATATCCAGGGTCTTTTCCAGTGCACATAGAAATGCCATTGTCTACCTGAATGACAGGGAAATACACTTGCAAGAAATATTTTCCCATCATTTTGAAAGACTTATCTGTTCTTCACATTAAAAATAAATTACTGTATTGGCTGAAATCCTGTTGTTGAGTGCAGTAAGTCACACTAGAGTAGGCCCACTGTAGCCATGGGGATTGAGTGAGTCAGTTCCTCCATAAGCTCCCTGCATTCAGTTGAGAGTCCCTGTTAGAATGACTTACTTTCGCAAAGGTAGTTGCGTCTAGAGCAGGCCCATTTGAATCAATGGAATGAACACAGGATTTGGTTGACCAAATCCCCACTAGTTCAGTGGGCAAGCACCAGTGCAACTTAATGCGCTAACTAAGCAACAGCATTTCAGCCGGAATATCCAACAAACTTGTTATACACTAGAGTTTTGAAAAGTCACTATTTGGACTGCAGCTCCTAAATGTCACCAACCAATTTGGTCATGATTCTGTATATCCCCCCCCCATACCACCTTGTAATAAATTATTCAATACGTTCTGTAATAAACTGTTCAATATGCATCCAAAATGGTAGGCAGGACTACACGGACTTGGGTGCTTCAAACATATTTATCCTACCCTTCCGATGCTGACCTTAGGATTGTGGGTTGCCCTGCCTTCTTTATTCTTGTAATAGCCATGTGAGGTTATTCTAAAACTCAGACAGTGACTTGCCTGTGGTCACTGCTGCCTTCCAAGAATGGTCAAGGATAGTGAATCCAGGCCTTTCCAGTCAAAGTTCATTATGTTATGGCTAATTCTTGTAGACCAGTGGTGGTGAACCTTCCACACTCCAGATGTTTTGGACCACCATTCCCAGAATTCCGAGCCTAGATTGCCAATGACAAAGGACTGTGGGAGTTATGGTCCAAAATCTGGAGTGTTGAAGGTTCGCCACCACTGTTGTAGACTCTCTCTCTCTCTCTCTCTCTCTCTCTCTCTCTCTCTCTCTCTCTCTCTCTCTCTCTCTCTCTCTCTCTCTCTCATTGGGTGGCTGTGGGAGTTGTCATGATGTGCTCCTACAATTATCCCTCTACTCAAAGTGTGGCAGTCATTTTCTCCAAAGTTATAGTCATGTGAGCAATTTTAGTTTCAAACACAATTCCCGGAATCTCCAGATGAGCACAATGGCCAAGAAGTTTGGAATACACATACAGTATATGTAAAAGAACTATTATATAATATTATTCTGCTAGCCACTGCTGAACCACTGTGGAGAATATCAGAAACAGGAACGTTTGCATTCCTTAGAGTTCTGCATCCTTCGTGCTTCATTTTATAGACTGAGATGAAATGAGAAAACAGCTTTGCATTGCAATGTTCCTGGCTTATTTCTCTTCATTTATATTAGAAAAAGTTCTTGCCCCTGTTGTTTTAAGTACCAACTTAACTCTCATATGTTCTGCTTGCATCAGAACTGCTTCCCTCAGATGAGTTAGAGAGAAACTGAAGGGGAGGGTTAGAAGAGATGGAGCCTGTTTAAAACAAACAATGAAGGGAAAGAAGGCTCATTTAGAGTCCAAGAGAACACATTAGAGAGGCTCTAAAGCACAATCGGAGCCTGTAAATGGAAATCCTCCCCAAATGAGGAAAATAAAAAGGAACACAAACTCTGGCAAAAGAAATGTAAAAAGATGATAAGGGAGGCAAAGAAAGACTTTGAGGAACGCATGCATCAGAACTCTGTCCCTTTGTCTGCGTCATGTGGCCATCTCTCCCAAACCACAACTTTCTTATTGTGCCTTATGTGTTTTTTTTTTAATAATCACTTCGTCTCTGCTGTTCTCTCTCCACCCATCCTGTAATTGTCTGTAAAAATTAACAGAATGGCACTGTTGATGTTGTTCCTTTGGTCCTCACAACTTCAAAGTCTGCATGTGGGATGGGAATCTATGAGTTTTAACTAGCTGGAGACTGAGCACTTTCCATTTAATTCTGGGATATGCAAGCCCATGCGATTGATTGACCACATTAAACCCTCCGAACACTATTAAACTAGAATTCAAAGCTAAGGAATGAGATAGATTCTAGCTGTTAAGTGTGTGAGTGTATAAAACTTGACATGAGTGTTTCTAAATTGATTTAGATTGTATCAGGGTGGGGAACAGGGGGCCTCCATATTTGTATGCGACCCTAGACAATATCTCCCATTATTCCTCTCTTGCTAGCCAGGACTAAGCGATGATGGGCCCTGCATTTCCCAACCCTGTCTGCAGTCCTGTAAGTAAGGACACTAGCACATCTCTGTAGAGGAAACCAGAATGCTTGTATGTTTAGCTTTCCCTCATTGTGACTGTGAGAACAGCAGTGTGTACTTTGCAGGTTACACAAATGCAGGATTACACTGTTGGGGGGGGGCGAAATTCCAGCAGTATCTGACTTTCCACCTTTGTTGGTTTGAATTTGCCAAGCAAGCGGACAAAAGAAAAGAAGGGTAGGTGACACTGCAGATCTTTTCCAGAAACTAAATCATAGTAGGATATTTTAGGTTAGCATGAGCAGGGAATCTGTGGTCATCTGGGCATTGTTTGACTCCAGCTCCTCCGAATTTTGGATATTATCCATGCTAGGACGGGGCTAATGAGAGATGAATGTGAAGGCTAACCATATCTGGACGGCCAGACGCATGATGTGAAGGCTAACCATATCTGGACGGCTAGACGCTCCCTAGACCTATCTAAGGCTTTGCTGTGCTAACATAGCTGCGCATTGCAGATAAGCTAATGTTAAAAGAGGGGAATCATCATGTGCTACAGGAAATGTGATTATTGCGATAGGAGTTCTTCACATTTCTCTAGTTTTGCAAATTTAAATGAATACTATGCCTTACTACTCTGAATGTGTTTTTGGTGTTGCTTGCTTTTCCTTACTGTTTCTTGGTGTGCTGTGTGTTTTATCCTTCTTAGTATGTGTATATTTGTGCATATTTGCTGTTTTTAGCTTCAAATATTTTTTTCTAATTATGTAAGCTGCTTTGTGTCCTTTTTAAGGAGAAAGGCAGGATAAAATATTTTAAATAAATAATAAATAAATTCACTTCCCTTTTTTGTGGTGGGTCTTCTGGGCCTAAATTCTAGATTGATTTGCAAGTATGATTGTTCAGCCATGATACATGTCTTTGGAACAATGGTGGCTTACACCTTCTAGTGATGAGACTTTATAAGACTGTATTTAGTTTGGCTCTAGGCCTAATACCACTTTTTGCCATTTGCCAAATGCCAGAAAAATATTCTCTGTTAAGCGTGAGAAGTTACTTCTACGGTCCATTATTTATTTTTAATGGGCTTATGGGGGATGGTGATAGTTCTAGTAATGCTGGAGTTACATTTTTCAATTAAGACATTGCCTATCATTTTCAGAGATTGGGTGAACTGGCATTTAGAAGACATATTGTACAGGTTTGTAAAAACTGTTTGTTTGTTTGTTTGTTTCATTTTTATAACACCCATCTGGTAGCAAAATAATACAAGAAGCCTACAGAAGTATTTTCTTTCTTTCTTTATATCCTAACAAAATACACTGGGCCCTCATATAACAAACGGTTTGTATAACATAAAATCTGTACAACATAAAAAATTCTGGAGATAGGGAAAATTTCCGTGCAACATAAAAATGGTCGCGATTAAGGATTACTCTGTTTTCAGTGCATTCCTATGAGAAATACACACACAGACACACGGACACACATAGACACAGATAGACACAGACAGACAGACAGACAGACAGGCTTGCACTAAAGAAAAATAGCAACAATGAATCAAATGACAGCTAGCTTTCCTAAGAACACAAGATCACATCATTAGAAGACAGAGTTCCTTCAGTGCCAGCATTGTTTAGCTGGCCATTAAAGAGCTTTTCACATGTTTCATAGTTTACACATTAGATGGCCTTATCATCTGAATGTTTTTTGGATGTAAACATGGGCTTTGTTTTCAATCTTGACTTCTCAGGCATGAAGTTCTGATAGAATCATGTTTCTGGAATATTAACTTGATTTCAGCTAGAATCTGTGTACATAGTTCACTTGTAATCTTTTATCTGTTATTTATCTGTTGGCCCTAAAACTGCAACATAGTACAGTAGATTGCCACTTGCCTAATATTATTCAGCCAAGAACAAGGGTTTTAAAAAACACGAGTTCTCCAGAAACTGCAATTGTGTTTTTGTTTACTTTTGTGGCTGTCTCACTGAACTTTGGGGTATGTCATTCTGAAGAGATGTTCATGCATGGGCATTAAAAAGGGGTCCACAGGTAGCCAAAGTGGTTGCCATACGTCACCTGCTTCTACTTCCACCAAACCACTGGAAGGACAATCAGGATTCCTGATAGTGCAGATCACAGATGAGGTTGCTAGTAGGATTGGTATAGGTGGCGTCATGCAAATGAGTGGTTGCTAAGGAGTTATAAATGTATGCAAAGCTTGGGATCTTTTTTTCCTTTCATGCTGGGCTGGCTTCGCAGAAGGCCAGTGCAACAAAACACAATGGTGGCAGATGCCTTCAAGATGCTTTCTCATACCTTATTCTCTTCTGGAAGAGAAAGTGAGAATGACTATATGTAAGGTGCTTTTAAAAATGAATATAATGCCATCTAGCATTTAATTTTGAGGTGGGAAATTGCCTTGCACCTTGAACTCAAACAATTAGTTTGGGTTCCCAGATCTCTACCTATAATAATAGCAATAATTCAGGTAGACTGGCATGAATGGAAAGATGGCAAAACCTCCGGTTTTTTATTTTTAGCCAGTCTCAAACATCATCAAAACCAGCACTGCACTTAGTTCTTGGGAAATACATTGGACAGTTCTTGTTGTCCAGCCAGTCTTTCCTGGCCTGAAATAATCTGTTGGATTTGTGGTCTTCATGGTTTCACCCGCATATACTGTGATGATGATGCCCTGGGTGTGATTTGTGAGTTTAGCTGACTCAGTGACTTGTGATGCAGGTGAAGAGAAGCACACACCCTTCCATCAAGATTTTCCATGTGCTTCTTTGTATTTAGTTGTATTCAAAAGGAAGTGATCTTTTAGCATGGCTCATGGCTGTGGGTTCCTGCAACTGGGCCATGAAGCACAGTGGCTTACAGTCTTGCTTAGGGAGTTATACCTAGGTAGGGCCCATTAGCTCCTGTAATAGCTTCCCTTGGCCGAAGGAAATGAGATGAAGGGCGCTCCTGAGGAGTATCACACTGCAAAACAAGTAAAACCAAAAAATGCTGTTGACAATGTTTTAGTAGTCATCTGGAATTGCTGAAGATGGCAGCAGAGTTGTAGAACTAAAAGGGATCCCAAAGGTCATTTCGTCCAGTCCATTGGCAACACAGAAGTACGTGCGGTGTTGATATCACTGCTTTTGTTTCTATTGGGAAAATACATTTCTATCCAGTAATGGTTGTTTGGAGGTTACTTTAAAAATAAAATATCTTAACACCTTTCTCTTGTAGTGGCAGTGTGATTATTTTAGGGCTAATGGTGGAGAGGAGGGTGTCTTGTTGCCAGCCATACTGATCAGGAAAAATAATTTCCCCCCTTAAATAAATAAGTGAATGGCATCTGGAATAAATCTTGGTCAATCTAGCAACTAGGGCTGGAGTGTCCAAACTTTTTACAAGGAGGGACAGATTTGGTGAGGTGAAAATGTGTGGGGGCCAACCAATGAGCTGCATCTGGCCCCTGGGCTGGACTTTGGACAAGCCTTTAGGACATGCAAGGAGGTGGGGAGGATGCTGCAGCATTGGAGCAGGGGGCAAATAGGCTGGGCAGGTGGCTGGCGGGAATGGAGAGAGGCAAGGAGGGCAGGCAAACCATAAAACTGCAAGCTGACGTCTCCATCCATTATGGGGAGGGGGCAGCTGGTGGGGATGCATGACAGGCTGAGCTAGCAGGGAGAAGAGGCTGCGAGCCGCTCAAAATTTGAAAATGGGCCGCATTTGTTCCCTGGGCCTGACTTTGGACATGCCTGAACTAGAGCAAGGCAACTCTTAGCTCACCAAATGTTGTTGGACTTCAACAACAGTTGTTACTGTTACAGTTGTACCCTGTGGTAAGAATTAAAATGGCAGCTGCCATGCCGCCCCTCAAAAAAAATCCTTTGGATGGCAGCAAACATGTCCTTGAGGAGGTTCCCCTTTTGATGTCAGGACTGATATAGATTTTATTTCTAGTATGCAGAGTCTGTCTTGCCCTTATTCTTTTGTTGCTGCTTGTCAGTGGTGGTCTCCTGGCTTTGCTGTGCCTTGGTGGAATAAATATATTCCCCCAGCCAGCTGTATTTTTTGTGCTGGTTGTAGAAGTATTATACTTGCATTCCCAGCTGATGGGTGCAATTTTTTTACTTTGTTTGCTGCATCCTCTTGCACAATCGGGATATGAACCGGAAGGGATTCCCACCTGGTTTTGGCATCCTAGTTGCCATCCATGTGACTCATTCTTGATTTGAGCACTCCGTCTTGCTCAATAAACGTTGCCTGTGGGGCCACTGAAGTTTCATTATGTGGAATGGAGTGCCCAGATATTTCATTGGAATCATATTTATATGATTTTAAATAGGTTTTGCTGTCTATATTTTAATAAACAAGAAGAACACAAAAACAAAGTTTCTGTTGTACATTTGGGACTACCAAGATTTGTTAAGAACATAAACACATAAGAAGAGCCATGCTGGATCAGGCCAAGGGCCCATCTAGTCCAGCTTCCTGTATCTCACAGTGCCCCCACCAGATGCCTCTGGGAGCGCACAGGACTAGATATCTCTCTCCTGATACCACTCCCCTGCATCTGGCTGTTGAAGTACCCTGATTTTAAGCCTGGAGATTACACATCTCCATCATGGTTTGTAACCTGTGATGGACTTTTCCTCCAGGAATCTGTCCAGTCCCCTTTTGAAGGCATCCAGGCCAGATGTCATGCCCACCTCATGTGGCAGGGAGTTCTACAGACTAACAACACTCTGGGTAAAAAAATATTTTCTTTTGTCTGTTCTCCCTCTCCCAACCCTCAGTTTGAGTGGATGTCCCCTAGTTCTGGTATTTTGTGAGAGGGAGAAGAATGTCCTTCTATCCACTTTACTCTTGCCCTGCGTACTTTTGTACATCTCAATCATATCCCCCCTCAGGTCACCTTTTTTCCAGACTAAAGAGCCCAAATGTTTGTAGCCTTTCCTCATAAGGGAGGTCCCCCAGCCCAGTAATCATTTTAGTTCGCTCTGTTCTGCACCTTTTCCAGTTCCACTATGCCTTTTTTGAGATGCGGTGACCAGAACTGTACGCAATACTCCAGGTGCGGCCTTACTATTGTTTTGTATAATGGCATTATAATGTTGGCTGTTTTATTTTGCAATCTCTTTTGATAATCCCTAGCATGGAATTGGCCTACTTCACCGCTGCCATACACTGGGTAGACACTTTCATTGAGCTGTCCACCAACACACCAGTATCTCTTTCCTGATCCGTCAGATAGCTCAGAGCCCATGAGTTGATAGATAAAGTTTGGATTTTTTTTGCCCCAGTATGCATTACTTTACACTTTTCTACACTAAAATGCATTTGCCATTTCACAGCCCAGTCTCCCAGTTTGGAGAGATCTTTCTGGAGCTCTTCACAATCTTCTCTGGTCTTCACTACCCGGAAACCTTTTGTGTCATCCACAAACTTGGCCACCTTACTGCTTATCCCTGTCTTCAGGTCATTTATGAAGAGATTGAAAAGCACCAGTCCCAGGACAGATCCCTGGGTCACACCGCTTTTCACCTCTCTCCATTGTGAAAATTGCCCATTAACGCCTACTCTTTGTTTCCTGGATCTCAACCAGTTCTCAACCCATAGGAGGACCTGCCCTCTTATCCCCTGACTGTGCAATTTCTTAGCAGCCTTTGGTGAGGGACTGTGTCAAAAGCCTTCTAAAAATCAAGATAGACAATATCCACCTGTTCACCCAAATACATATGCCCATTGAACTTTTCAAAGAATTCTAAAAGGTTTGTCAGGCAAAGTCTGTAAACAAGGATGGGTCTACAAGGACCACTCTGCTTTTTTCTTATGTGTGTGTCTGTTTTCACATTTATTTTAGTGTGAGTTTTTGTCGATTTCATGTTTTTGATTCAAAAATTTGGGACTGCCATCCACAAAACTTCATACTGAATGGGGGAAAAGTTAATTTGAAAAACACTATGATCTCTCTCTCTCTCTCTCTCTCTCTCTCTCTCTCTCTCTCTCTCTCTCTCTCTGTCTGTGTGTGTGTGTGTGTGTGTGTGTGTGTGTGTGTGTGTTTGAAAAAAATAATGGGAGAGATGTTCCAGCTGGAACATTTATTCTTGAAAATATATCTGAAGAGAATGGTATTTTTCCCTGCCATTCACATGACATGAAGCTTGTCTTGGCTTAAACAATGATAGCATCCATGACCTCTCTCTCTCTCTCTCTCTCTCTCTCTCTCTCTCTCTCTCTCTCTCTCTCTCTCTCTTGTACCACTTCTGATTCTTCATATTTTGACTCTCTGAAGAAACATACCTGTACTTTTGTGTAAAACTCAGGAAATATCAAAGCACAAATTCATCCACCCGTTCTCCTAATGTAGACTGCAGGTATTAGGGCCATTTCTAAAAGGAAGAAGTGATGGGAAAATGAACATGTTGAACTGGGAAGGAAGTGTGACAAATGAAGAGACCAAAGGGGTTGGAGGAAGCATAAAAAGAGACAGTATCTTCTTCTTGCTAGCATTTTCGTGCAGGTGCGGGGGTCACCTTTTTGGATCCTGAAAAGCCACTTTGCCTGAGTAGACGGCTTCTTCAGGGTTGACAATCTGCATGTCCTTCTTGACACTGTCCTGCTATATCTGTTTTGGGCACCCATGTGACCACCAGCCATTGATTTCCAGGTGGTATGCAGTTTGGGCGATGTTGGGAGATTTGTGGAGCCCATCATTTGGTACATTTCATGGAACAAAAAGCTCTGCGTGGAAGGGCCCACTGTTAAAAAGCTGTAATATTGCGTTATTTAGAGCTTGGCTTGATACCAGTTTTTAAATATAGGTAGATAAATATGGTGTTGGTCCTAACATTTTCTTCTGTAAAAGGAAGGAGGTCCTTTCTATGGGTTTTATTCTCCATCCAGAAATTGACTTTTCTTTTATACCCTAACCTACATTTGTTGTTGTTGCTGCTGCAACATTACATGTTATCAAGTCTCCCCCCCTCCCAATTTATGGAGACTTCATGAATAAGCTATCTCCAAAATGTCTTGTTTTCAGCAGCCCTGCTCAGCTATTGCAAACTCAAAGCCTGTGGCTTCCTTTGGTCAATCCGTCTGGTATTTTGTCTTTCTCTTTACCTGCCGCCTTCAGCTTTTCCCAACATCCTCATCTTTTCCAGAGAATCCAACCTTCTCATGATGTGGCCAAAGTAGGGCAGGGCATGAAAACACATGGATCCGCTGCTGCTTTCGCTGTTTTGGTCTCTTATCGCTTTGGTTAGTAAGGCAGGGATTTTGCACATCAATTCATTTTTTTCTTCGTTCAGTGAGCCATAGAGTATCACCAAATATTGTGGGTGGAGAAGCAAGGAAGGGAGGTCAAACTAGATCTGCAGCTACTCCCTTATGAGCATTTTTTTCTATGATTAAATGCTTTTGTGGTTGGCCTGGGTGGGTTATTCCTGCTTGACCACATGCCTCTTGACTGTAAAAAAAGATTGCTTCCCAGGCTTCGCCCTTCCTTAGCATAGGTTCCTGGATTGTCATTGCTTCTGAAGACAGTTTGAAAGACGTACTTGTCCAGACTAAAACACATGGATTACCTCAGCCGTTCTAGGACCTGTAGGCCACACTGGCTCGGGGATTCAGCAATTCTATTGAAACAGTGGTTCCCAGCCTGGTGGGTCGGGACCCCTTTGAAGGTCGCACGGCCATTTCACAGGGGTCGCCATGAGCCAGTGAAGAAAAAGGCACAAACGGCTTGGGTCTGGAGGAGGAGGAGGAAGCGGGGAGAAGAGTGAGTTACAGCTTGATAGGTTAGAGGGGATGTCAGTCAGTGGCACCGGAGGCTGCGATTGGCTAAGGCTGCCTGTAGAGGGAAGTTCTCTATGGCCCCTGCGGCAGTGGCCTGCCAAAAGGGGCTTGAGGCCTCTTTTGAGCAGGGCAAGGGGGTCACCACAACATGAGGAACTGTGTTGAAGGGTCACGGCATTAGGAAGTTTGAGAACCACTGTATTAAAAGAAATACTTTTAAGCTTTGCTACTTGTTACTATACTCCTACTTATCTGTTTCTTTGCTGAATGTGAATTCTTCTGTGGCCCTTTCTCTCTCAGGTTACCTACAAAGGATAAAAGTCCTGCCTGCTGATAAAGTGAAATCAGCAGATGGATTTGAAAAGTGGAAGCCAAATCCTATTACAGATTGTTTGTTCATGCATGAAGGAAATTATGTAACTCTTTATGGCCAATGGGCACTCATTGGCAAGGCTGCATTCTTGACTATTTTCTCTTACCCAAGCCTAAATTGGGAATTGGAATCTGGCTGTGGAGTATCTCAAGCCTGGTTGATTTCTGTGCTCTAAAAATAAATTAGACTGTACAGTGTTTGGATTTAGAAAATTAACAACAGTGAGTACAAAGACTCAAAGGATGCAGTCTTTTACGCAATCATTTGTTATAAATCCCATTTTTGTCAATAGAATTTAGGCATTCTAACTGCAACCGCTTGTAGCCAGATCTTTTTTGTTCCTTTTCTGCATATCTGTGGAAGTATTTCATAATGGGAAAGAGCCCTATGCCTTGAATTGTCTCAATAGAGAATATTCTTTTATATTCTTTAGCTTATACACCCAGTGTAGTATAGTGAGCAGAGTGGACTCAGGAAGCCTGAGGTCAAACCCCACTCAGCCATGGAAACTGATGGGGGGAAGGGGGAATATGGAACTGGTCAAACCACTCCCTAAATATCTCACTTTCCTTAAAAGCCCTATTAGGCCACTCTACATTGCTTCCAACTAGACTGGTGTAATAAGTCAGCAAATATTTCTCACTGTCATTAAAAAAAACTAGTCACGTGAGCCATCCATTGAAACAAAACACTGGATTAAGCAATACCTTTACATATTAGCTATTGAACTAAGAAGCTATACACAAAGTGATCTTTCAGGATTTCAGGAGCTCTTCATTAAGCGGAGTTGGACAGCTGTGTGGTTTAGGCATCTGGCTGCAGAGCCAGAAGTTGGGGAGTCTGGTTCCCTACTGCATCTCCTTAACAGGGGGCTAGATTCAGTGATCCAAAGGGTCCCTTCCAGCGCCTGTAGTTGTAATATTAAATATGTCCACCAGGAAAGAGAAAAATATACCACAATATTTGGTGCACATTAAGAGAGACTACAGTACTAACAAAGAAATGGGTATCACATATGGTCCAAAGTTGTTGTCGTTTTTAACTTTTTGACACTTCCCTGTGTACAGTTTTTATATCTGACAGAATGACTAGCCTTGTGACATCAGAGAGAGAGAGAGAGAGAGAGAGATCATACAGGACATGAGACTTATATATGTACAGCTACCAATCAAATTTAATTACACCAGTGTTCGACTAATTACCAAATCTATCAGGTCATACTGACTCTGTTATGTCTATTTCAGTACCGGACAAATTAACTGTTCATTCACCAACAATTCTAATGAAAAACAAAGGACATCCCACACACCTGCCCTGCTGTGCTCTGGCAATAACATGTCCCTTTGATTGAAAGCCTTTGAGAAGACTTTTCTCCAACCTGATTTGGCTCCACTGTGCTGTTCATTGTCACTGGTCTCAATTAACGTAACTAGGGCATTTTGCAAACTGGGGCACCCACTTGAGCTGGTATTTCAGCTGTCAGCTGGAAAAAGTCAATATTCTTGTGAAACACAACCCGGTAATGAACGGTTCCTCTGGAGACAGCTGTTAAATTACAAATATTATGACATCTTTGTAAAAGCATGAACACCTAGGGTTGCCAGTCGTATCTCAAAATCCCTTTCGAGAATCTTGGGGAATTGCGGTGCTTCCCCAGCACTTTAGGCTTGACTTTCAAGGGTGAGGTGGCTTTACTCCCTGGGTGTCCATCTTTATCTGTACTTGCTGCCAGAAGTATATTTAATGGATGGCTGTCAAATCGGTTCTGATTTATGGAGGACCTTCTTAAGGTTTTCTAGATATAAAGTAGTCAAAAGTGGTTAAGTATTCCTTCCTTCTGGGGCATCCTGGGACCTTGATGCTTGCCAATGGTCACACAGGTTGTCTTTTTTCTTCCAGGAGCCACACCAGGGAATTAAACTTCAGCCTTTGGCTGTGCAGCCAGATACATAACCCCCTCAGCTACTCCGGTAGCTAACCAGTTTATTAGTGGGTTTATTAGTGATGTGCTTAGTTCGGTTTCCTTCCTGTCTCGTAGCATGCCCCCCCCCCAACCCATGCAGGCAACTGCCTGTTTATGAAAGTCAAAAGTGAACAGCAGCATGTAAATTATACTGCACCAGTAGAATTTAAATATGTAATTTGGAACATGGCGGTTTGCAGCAACATTGTTTGGGGGCCAATAAATGGAATTTCAAAGAAACAAATCCTGTTGACCACCAGAGAAAATGCTGTTGTTGAAGAGCTAGAGAAGCTTCAAATTGAAGAGCTTTAGGCTGTCTTAAGGGTTCACTGTTTGGATGCAGATGCCTTGACAGGCAGAGGCTGGCATGCTGAACAGGTGAGAATAGAGACTGAAGCTGTGCTTTCATTGTGATGGATCTATTCCTTATTCCTCGTATCCTGTCAGAATACTATACTTTCTTGGTTTTTGAAAGTATTTTTGTGTGTTTACTGTGATTGAAAGTGAACTGTTTCATGGCTTTTAATCAAGACATTTAAATCAATTGATCAGCCTTATTGCTTCTGAAACACAAGAAGCACCCCATCCTTTTTCTTGTTCAACCAGTTTTTCTGAGAAGTCTACGGGCTTGGGTTGCATGTACTGCTTTGATTTTTCAATGAAAAATAATGTAAAAGCAAAGATACAATATACAAAATAATACAAAAGCAAGGATGACCACTAGGAGCCATTTACCTCTTGAGCAATTGGAGGATATAAATGCAACAAATAAATAGAGGGGAAAAACAGAAGGATTCGTGATATTTTGGAAAACATTGTGGGGACAGTCACAAGTCATAATCTATCATCACAAGAAGGATCTGAGTGTAAATTATCTTCCTCCATATAGGTCACCAAAGGCTTTCCCTTCATCAAATGTTCCCAGTACTTATTGTATTAACAACTTGGGATGCAAGTCATTGCACAGGACTAAGATATCATGCTCCCTTGCTCTGTTAAAAACTAGTATTCCACCCCTCTTTTTCCACCCATAGTCCCAACCAAGTGGGACTATGATGAGTCCAAATTCAAGTTCCATTTGTTTCTATTGGGTGGATAAGGGAACAACAGCTCTGAATAGTGTATCTTAAAGCCCTTATTTGCGAGTCACTTAATGAAATATATCGTCACTTCCAGAAGTACAGAAATTACTAAATCATTTTCTCTCTTGTGATAACCCAGCAAGCTCCAAGACCGAGAGTAGTTTGGCCCCTGCCCCTGTCCAGAGCTTTTCGACTTGTTGGACTCTAACCCCTCTGTGGCGAAAAGGGTAAAACAGGGATAAATATTCATGAGTGTGTTTTGAATAGCCAATCACCAAGCTGGTGGGAGTGGTTAAGAATGTTATATATTGGAACCTAATGGGTGATGGGGAGTTCAGTTTGTTTTAGAGCCGAGAGGAGGTCAGTTCAGCTCAGTTAAGAGAGCTGAGAGTCAGTTTAGATTGTCAGTTGGTCAGGTGGGAGATCCTGCCACTGAAAAGGGTCTGGTTTATAAAGGAAATACATTATTATAAGAATTCATGTTTGCAATACAATAACATCAGCTAAATACTGATCATCTAATTGTAAACTAATAAACGTTCCATGTTTTGTTTTAAAACTATATCACCTGGTGTGACTCTCTCTCTCTCAAATACATACAAGTGTCCAGTTAATCTGGTGATGGCAGCGAGTGGAAACCCAGTGTGTGTAAGGGGCACATCACACCCTCTCATTCTCTGTGCTTGTTATGGTGATGGGAATTGTAGTCCGTGCTCCAGCACCTCAGTTTCAGGAAGGCTGAGTTTGCTACTAAAAATTTGCCTGGGCAGGTGTGTGTTTTTTTTTTTTTTAAATCAGCTGTTGCCAGTCTGAGTTGAAGCATTTCCTGCCATTCTTCCATCTCCATCACAAGAGGCTGTGTGGGCTGCTAGCTCCTTCAGTGCTCCTGGGAGGGTTTCTTTCAGGGGAGCTTGCTGCAGATGTCTGTGTTGGAGGCTCCTGAAGCTGCCTGCTCTGTATAGTCTTGGACCTCAAACACAGAAGGTCTGTGTGCTGCTCCTGCCACTGGGCCAGGCAAAACAAACTCTGCTTGTTTTGATGGAGTGCCACTCCCAGCTGTTATGTACCAAGTCACAGCTCAATATCTCTCTCTCTCTCTCTCTCTCTCTCTCTCTCTCACACTCACACTCACTCACACACACACACACACACACACACACACACACACACACACACACACACTACATTTACACAGACAGGATGTGAGCAAGAGGTAAAAATACAGGACTGGAAGGATGGTGAAACTAGCCATCAGCAAATTAAATTGGGAAAGTTTGAAACGCGTGCATGGCAGTGTCTTATTGTTTTTATAAAAGTTATCTTCCTCCATGGAAAAATGACAAAAGGGGGGTGTAGGCTTATCTGGTTGCTCACTTTGTTTGTCCGTGCGGCTGCCATTGTGTGTACAGCCGTCATTGCTGACTGTCATTGTGGTTGGAGTCAAGCACTGTGTGCCAAATTCTCCAGTGTAGAGCTAGCCATTGTTTGCCTAATTCCTCATTCCATACAGTATTGTGGCTATGCAAACCATATGGACACATTATAGAGGAGCAAGAAAAAGAAGTGTGTGAGACCATAGTTTGTGAAGGAGTCTCATAGCATAGTGGTACAACTGCAGTACTGTAATTAAAACTCTGGTCACCACCTAGGTTCAATCCCAGGTACAGGTAGCTGGTTTGAGGTTCACTCAGTCTTTTGTAAGTCTGAGGTCAGTAAATTGAAGACCCAACCTGCCGAGGGCAGGGGCCAATGTGTAACCTGCATAATTAAATTCACAAACCAAAGAATACTTTAAACACTGTGGGGCAGTATATAAACAGCACACTTTGCTTTGCTTGTGTTTCAGTTTCTCCAAACGAATGCTGACAGATTTAGAGTTAAATGCCTGCATTTGTTCTGCACTGGTTGTACACAGAGCTAAGCATATGATTACTGCTGTGGTAAATATGTACTGGTTCCACCCCATTTGTCTCACATACTTAGTGTACACACAGTTGTGTTTTCTGGAACCTCAAGAATGTTATACTTATTAAAGTAAGAGATTTTTAAACAGTTTTAAAAATGTTTTCAATTTTTTAAACATAGCTTTAATATTGAAAAATGGTTACCGCAATTGCTTTTTAAGGTAGTTTTTGTGGTCTTTTTAAAAAAAACGTGGTAGTTTTAATTGTAATTGTTTCGAAAAATATAAAGTAAGTAGAAAAGGGGGATACAGCTGACACAGTGCTAAAGGAGGAGGAAGAGGAATTGATGGCTTGGCAATACAAGAGGAATGTTTGTGTGAACAAAGAGATAACATTGCCCAGAGGGCTCCATGTCATGGTGGTGTGATTTTTGGACTATGTCTCCCAGAATATCTCAGTCAGTCACATCCAGTGGCAACAGAGTATTGAGGGAGATGCAGTATAGCCCTAAAAGGCCACTTTGGCCGTCTTTGTTGTAGACAGTGGTAGGGTTTCAGGGCCATCTTAAGATTTGTTTTTCTGCCTGGGGCAGATAAGGAGGTACTTTCCCCTATTTCATGTGCAAAAGCTGGTCAAACTGGCAACTGAACGTTATTTCAACACCAGCCAAGGGATAATGTGCTACATTTACTGAAGGCAAATGGACTAGCTTAAGGGCAAGAAGCAGAACTGGGGATGCATAGAACTCTGTTGGCTTGCTCCTGCTCAGCATTCTATAATACAGTGGTACCTTGTATAAAGAAATTAATTCGTTCCAATGAAATTAGGTTAAGCAAATGAAATTAGGTTAAGCAAATTTTCCTTTATACAGATTTCCCATAGGAATGCATTGAAAACAAAGTGATCCCTAATTGTGACCATTTTTATATTGTATGGATTCGCCCCATAGATGATTCTGTTAAGCAAATTTCCCCTATCTCCGGAATTTTTTATGCTGTACAGATTTTATGTTATACAAACCATTTGTTATACGACGGTCCACTGTATTAGGTCTGGCCTTCAAGGCCAGTCCTAATATTATAGGATGCCACCCTAAGCTAGGCACCTCTACCAGACACACACAATCCTGGTGTTTGCCTGCTAAAAATGCTTTTAGGTAAAGGTAAAGGTTCCCCCTGCACTTGCATGCTAGTTGTGTCCGACTCTAGGGGTGGCACTCATCTATGTTTTTAAGCCGAAGAGACAGTGTTGTGCAAGTCCGTGGCCATGTGGCTGGCATAGCTGAGTACATTTATGCACATGGAACACTGTTTTACCTTCCCGGTTTTTACGGTGGTACCTATTTATCTACTTGCATGGTGGTACCTATTTATCTACTTGCATTTACATACTTTTGAACTGCTAGGTTGACAGGAGCTGGGGTTAGCATCGGGAGCTCACTCTGCTGCGTGGCACCTAGGAATCGAAACGCTGAGCTGCCAGCTTTGCAGCTGACAATTTCAGCACTCTAGACCACAGAGCCACCACACAACTCAAAATGCTTTTCATCTCTTTTTAAAGTACTTGCTGCTAGAACTGTATTAAACTGAGTGCTGTCCAATCTATTTTTGGCTTATGGAGAGCCTCCTTAAGGTTTTCTAGATGCCAAGTACTCAGAAGTGGTTTGCCATTGTTGCTTTGTAGGGGTTCTTTGGGATTGTGCTTCTTGCTTGAGGCTATACAGGCTAATGTTTCTCCTGTAAAACATCGTGAGGAAATCAAACTTCTTATCCATATGTTCCAATTTGCTGAGCTATCCAGCCAGCAGTGAGATGGATACTTGACTTCTGAAATAAGAACCACTCTGTGTTGTCTTGGACAAGCTGCATAGTTGATAGCCCATTGTGCACGCCCATGCACACACATGTACGCACGAGAATACATTAGTACTTTTAGAACTGGATGCAGCATTCTGAGATCAGTCTGGTAAGGGAGAACACAACTTGGGGGGGGGATCAGAGATTTCTTTTGCTTTGTTGAAACAAATGCTTTTACCTTATGTAGAGCAAGAAAAGCCTGATATTCAAGCTGGATTGTGAAAAGAGGCACTCAAGATCGTATTACAAATATCCATCAACGGCCGGGGCGCGGGGGGAGAATAGCAGAAGAAATCAGTCTATGGTTTATAGACTGTGTGGATGATGAGATACTATGGGTTGTTATGAAAGCAGTGGGTGTGCCTCAGCAGTTGTCCTCATGTGTAACATGTAATTGGGAACAAGAAGCTACTGTTAGAATAGCATATGTAGAGACAGAATGGTTTCTGATAGGAAAAGTTGTCAGACAAGGTTGCATTTTATCCTCTTACCTGTTCAGTCTTTATACAGAACATATTATATGGAAAGTAGACTGGATGCAGATGAAGGATGAGTCAAAATTGGTAAAAGAATCATAAATAATTTTATTAATTGATTGATTGATTGATTTGATTTGATTTGATTTTTATACTGCCCATCTGGCACTGAGGCCAGATACGCAGATTTAAGATTTGCAGATGGCACCATTTTATTGCCCGAAAGCACCAGTGACTGTGTATGGGCATGAAAGCTGGACAGGGAAGAAGGCTGACAGGAAAATAAATTGATTTGTCTTATTCCCTGAGATTTCATGCCAAAAACTGAGACCATGTGGGAGGTCTTTGTGATGTTTCATGGTGAATCCTTGCAGTATATCAGGGACTGAATTTGGAGAGAAGGAGACAGAACACATGTACAAGCCACCTGTGTACTAAACCAGAAAGTCCTGGTAAAACTTGGGATGGGTGGAGGTGGTGGTTGAAGCTTTAGAAAGACATCTAATGCAAAAAATTAAACTTTCATCTCCTCTAGTAGGGCTCACCCTGAGATTTGTCTCCCTGTCTGCAGTCATGAGGAATTATGACAGTGACTGGAGCAGGTGCCTTGAGACCTGGGTGACTCAAATTTATTTAAAGTATTTTATATATTTAGAGTATTTTTACCCCACCTTTCTCCTTGGAAAAGGACCCAAGGCGGTTTACAGTAGTGAGGAACAATATCCAGTCCAGTACAATTAAGACATATTCAAGTACTGAGAACAGGGAATTGAGGGACATCTGACAGACTTAAAAGACAACATTATATTAAAGCTACAAGAGAACGTGAGCAGTTAAAAAGAGAGTAAAATTCCATGTAAAAGTTATGAGTGATGGAAACTAACATTAAAAACATAGTGTCATTGCAATCACACAAGGTTATAAGAAGTTATAAACACAAAGTCTATGTGATCATGTAGGGTAGAGTCATAAAAAGATGCATAATAGGTAGTCCATCATTCAAGGAAAGCTTGCCTGAAGAGAAAGGTCCTTGCCTGTTTCCAGAAAAACAGAGGAGATGGGGCAGTCCTGGCCTCCAGTGGGAGGGAGTCCCAGTGTCTGGGTGGAGCAGCACAGTTGCAAGTTTCCCTCTATAAGGTTCACTTACCTCATCAACTGTGCCTATAAAACAAACAAATTCTGTGAAACTGTAAGGGTTACAACTTACAAGCTGTTTTTGACAAAATGTGTTTTAATAATTTCTTTCAGGTTGTCATGAAAGGTTAAAAAAATCATCCTTACCTATTTAGGATAGTGCAGAAATTTTCAAAATGTGTAAATCTTGCTGATGGGAGCGACATGTGTAGGCACAGTTGTGGCTTCTGGGCTGTGTAACTGCTAAAATGAATTTACCTTGTAGCTATAGGTTCTTTTGGAAGCTTATGTGTAATTTCAGGAACTGGTTAACAAATGAGTGATGACAGCCAAAGAGAGCAGTTCACTAATGTTTACAAAGGAATATCTGCTAGTGGCAAACCGCATAGTACTCCCACCACCTTTAATAATAAGTGGAGTAATATGTGATAATGAGATTATATTTTAGAACATACGTTCTTAACAAATGTTTACAGAAGGAAATACCATAGTAAAATGATTAACATCACAAAGGCTATACCTGTGCTAACTTAGCTTCCGTTTATGGGAGTTATCATCTACCCCCAACAGCAAAAATAACAAATAGGTTAGCCACTACTCTGCAATGAGGATGTTTCCACCCAGCGTTTATGTACTGAAGACCACAGGACACTATGGGAGGTCTGCATTGCTTGATGACCATTCAAAGCTTAGGAATGTGGACACCTTAGCATATTTGCTAAAGGACAAGCAAGAGGCCCACAAAATGGTGGGCATGTAAGCAGGAACATCCAGCTCCTGTACTCTTTCGTTTCATTTAATTGCTGGCAGGCTTTAGATAAAGCCTCCCCACCACCACCATGTAAACATGTTTCTCCACATTGCCCATGTGCACTTTCAAATTGCTTGCATTCCTCCTTGTTGCCACATGTTCACTTGATGTGGGATTTTGCCTAATAAAGGGCAGTAAGTGTGCTCTCGATGTATACTTTCCTTCAGAATGTGAATGTTGCAGAGCCAAGGAGTCTCCTTACTGCTGCAGAATTGCTTTTAGCCACACTTTTACATAAGAACATAAGAACATAAGAAGAGCCATGCTGGATCAGGCCAAAGGCCCATCTAGTCCAGCTTCCTGTATCTCACAGCGGCTCCACCAGATGCGTTTGGGAGCGCATGAGACTAGATATCTGTCTCCTGATACCACTCCCCTGCATCTGGCCCTTGAAGTACCCTGGTTTAAAGCTTGGAGATTACACATCTCCATCATGGTTTGTAACCTGTGATGGACTTTTCCTCCAGGAATCTGTCCAATCCCCTTTTGAAGGCGTCCAGGCCAGATGCCATCACCACATCCTGTGGCAGGGAGTTCCATAGACTTACAACGCGCTGGGTGAAAAAATATTTTCTTTTGTCAGTTCTTACTCTCCCAGCCCTCAATTTGAGTGTATGTCCCCTAGTTCTGGCATTTTGGGAGAGAGAGAAGAGCTTCCCTCTATCCACTTTACTCATACCCTGCATTATTTTGTATGTCTCAATCATATCCCCCCTCAAGCGCCTTTTTTTCCAGACTAAAGAGGCCCAAATGTTTTAGCCTTTCTTCATAAGGGAGGTGCCCCAGGCCAATTATCATTTTAGTTGCTCTCTTCTTCACCTTTTCCAGTTCCACTATGTCTTTCTTGAGATGCGGTGACCAGAATTGTACACAATACTCCAGGTGGGGCCTTACTATTGTTTTGTATAAAGGCATTATAATGTTCGCTGTTTTATTTTCAATCCCCTTTTTTATAATCCCTAGCATGGAATTGGCCTTCTTCACCGCTGCCACACATTGGGGAGACACCTTCATGGAGCTGTCCACCAACACACCAAGATCTCTTTCCTGATCCGTCACGGATAACTCAGAGCCCATGAGTTGATAGATGAAGTTTGGATTTTTTGCCCCAATATGCATTACTTTACATTTAGTTACATTAAAATGCATTTGCCATTTCTCAGCTCATTCCCCCAGTTTGGAGAGATCCTTCTGGAGCTCTTCGCAATCTTCTCTGGTTTTTACCACACAGAAAAGTTTTGTGTCATCGGCAAACTTGGCCACCTCACTGTTTATCCCTGTCTCCAGGTCATTTATGAACAGATTGAAAAGCACCGGTCCCAGGACAGGGCCCTGGGGCACACCGCTTTTCACCTCTCTCCATTGTGAAAATTTCCCATTGACACCTACTCTTTGTTTCCGGGATCTCAACCAGTTCTCAACCCATAGGAGGACCTGCCCTCTTATCCCCTGACTGTGCAATTTTCTCAGCAGCCTTTGGTGAGGGACTGTGTCAAAAGCCTTTTGAAAATCCAGATAGACTATATCCACCGGTTCACCCAAATCCATGTGCCTGTTGACCTTTTCAAAAAATTCTAAAAGGTTTGTCAGACAAGATTTACCCTTACAGAAGCCATGCTGATTTTCTCTCAGCAAGGTTTGTTCTTTTATGTGTTTTAAGATTTTCTCTTGGATGAGGCTTTCCACCATCTTCCCTGGGACAGATGTAAGGCTAACCGGCCTGTAGTTTCCTGGGTCCCCCCTCCTTCCTTTTTAAAAAATTGGTGTGACATCTGCTATCCTCCAGTCCTCCGGCACTGTGGCCGTTTTAAGAGACAAGTTGCATATAACTGTTAAGAGATCTGCAATTTCGTTTCTCAGTTCCCTAATAACCCTTGGGTGCATGCCATCTGGGCCCGGTGACTTGTTAATCCTCAATTTTTCAATTAGTCCTAAAACCTCCTCTCTTTTAACCTGTATTTGATTTAATTCTTTAGTCAAGAGGGGCGGCTCAGGCAGCGGAATCCGCTCAAGGCCCTCTGTCGTGAAGACAGATGCAAAGAACTCATTCAGTTTCTCTGTAATGTCCAAGTCCTCCTTAACCTCCCCTTTTCGTCCCTCACCATCCAGAGGGCCAACTGGTTCTCTGGCAGGTTTTCTACTTCTAACATATTTAAAGAAGCTTTTATTATTACCCTTTATATTGCTAGCCATGCGTTCCTCAAAATCCTTGTTTGCCTCCCTTATCATCTTCTTACATTTCTTTTGCCAGAGTTTGTGTTCCTTTTTATTTTTCTCATTTGGGGAGGATTTCCATTTACAGAAAGACCTCTCCTTGTGCTTTAGAGCCTCTCTAACTCCACTCGTTAACCATGCCGGTGTCCTCTTGGACTTAAATGAGCTTTTCTTTCTTTGTGGTATGCACTTGTGCTGGGCCTCTATTATTGTTGTTTTAAAGAGGCTCCATGCACTCTGAAGAGATTGGATTCTTCTAACCTTCCCCTTCAATTTCTCTCTAACTAGTTTCCTCATCTGAGGGAAATTTGCCCTTCGAAAATCAAGGGTTTTTATGTCTGATTTGGTTGACACTCTTCCTCCGACATGCATGGCAAAGGAAATTGCAGCATGGTCACTGTTCCCCAGAGGCTCAGTGACATTCACATCCCTGACCAGGTCCTGAGTGTATGCATTAGCAACTCAGAATGCATATTATCCACTTCTCGTGTAATGCAGTGTCTTTTTAATAAGACCAAGTTGGACTGAACAAGGAATTTGTTGACTGCATATTGACCCAAAGGGACAGTGATTCGGATTGTTTAGCTGCTTTAACCATCAAAGTACTCCACATTTGATGTTATTTCTTCCAGGTGAATCAGCCCAAATCCCCCACATGCCACCTGTTACCCCTAAAAATTTCACCATTACCCCCCACACTTTCTTGAACACACAGAGAGAGAAAGAGAGAGAGGGGGGGCAACACAGGCATTTTCTTGCATTGTTGCAATAGAATGAAATGGACAGGAGTTCAGATAGGCAGGTGTCTGAATGTGAAACACATCAGTGAATAACTGTGTTTGTGAGAAACCCCATATTATTACTAAACATCTGCACCATTGTATGGTGTTTGCATAAGATACACAAAGATTTGATAGGTTTAAGATATAATTTTCCTTCATCTCTTTCCCCTCTCTGCATTAGGATTATGACTGTTTTACGAATCTAACCTGTACTATGTTTAAATGTCTGCTGTTGATCATGTCCCTTAATAATAATAAACTAAACTAAACAACTGTGTATTGTGCTTAGCAATGTAAGGCTTCATCCTTCTCCATATCTTGTCCTTGCCTACCTTTCCTTCAGGTACAGTTAATCAGTTAAAGGTAAAGGTAAAGGTCCCCCACTGCACATGCGTGCTAGTCGTGTCCGACTCTAGTGGCGGCGCTCATCTCCGTTTCCAAGCCAAAGAGACAGAATTGTGCAAATCCGTGGCCATGTGACCAGCATGGCCGAACACAGCATTTCTGCGCACAGAACATGGAACATTAATTAACAGCTGTCAATTAATGCAAACCAGGCAAACCAGCATTCAGATCTTCCGTTCATTCTCATCCCTTGTGACACTACCTGGCCAGAAACATGTCACTGCTGTGGGGCTCAGCAGCCATAGTAAATTACATTTGTTTTTCCAGAAATGATGGCACCTAAGAAGCTCTTATTGAAATCACCATATGCCCTTCTAATTTGATGATTGACCCTGGTTCTTTGCCGATTTTGGAAAAACAATATTGTTTTGCTACAGATGACAGAACCCTTGGGCCAATCTAGCTGGGGGATCCTTGGAATTATTGCCTGAAGTGAAATGTTCACACTCTGGTTTTGGGAGCAGAACTACCTGGAAATTAAACATAATGTATTCTCGAAGGCTTTCACAGCTGGGATCTGATAGTTGTTGTCAGTTTTTCGGGCTGTTTGGCCCGAAAGAGCCCGAAAAACTCACAACAACTATTAAACATAATGCTTTTTAGACTCTGGTCAGGTTCAGCAGTTGTTATACTTTGGGAACCTCACCTGAAGAAAGCTCCCAGTCCACAAGTGGAGTTTGGATCACTGTTTGAAATCTCTGTCTTGAGAGCAATCCTGAGGCATCCTTTCTAGTAACAGCCCTGCATCCCAGGAAGTGGTCTGTAGTTCACTTAATAACAACTCTGTTACCTTTACCCTATATAGCTTGAGTTAGTTAATGAAGGGCTCATCATAGCTGCAAGACTTATTTTAGAATTAATTCTTCAGACTGTGTTGCAGGGCCGCTGTTCTGCACCCACCACCACCCATCCAACAACCAGATACAGTGGTACCTCAACTTACGAATTTAATCTGTTCTGAATGCATGCTCTTAAGTCGAACTACTCTTAAGTCGGGGTACCTATCTGAAGAACTGAAAAAATAAGTTTAAAAAATGAAAAAAATATTTGTAAGTTGAGCAGACCATATCTAAAATTTGTAAGGTGGCTGTTAAAACGGCAACAGTTTTCTGCTCTTAAGTCGAATTGCTCTTAAGTCGGGGTACCACTGTATTTCAGAGCTTAAGGTTATCACACAGGATTTATTTTCACGAAGTTCCTGACCAGGCCACCATTTATATAGAGGTAGATTCACCTCTCCAAGCTCTACAACATTTGTAGACTTCTACAGGTTGTATCAGTGAGTAGGGGATAAAGGTGGGAGTTGAGGTCAGCAGAAGGAAAGGTTGTGCCACTTCATTCCCTTCCTTCTTCCTGTCTTGTAAATGAAAGTGTTTCTTAAGGTTCCTGGCATTGCCTTGGGCAAAACATCATGAAAACTCTTGCCAAACTGTTACTGGGTTATTCCCAGGCAGGCTGAGAGTATGTGAAGTTGTTTTTTCCACAAAGAAACAGAATGACTCATGCTGCACACCATCTCAATCTGGCATTTCTTTCTGCCCAGTCTTTTCATTCTGAAGAACCACAGCAAGCTTTATGTAACATCTGTTTGTTTACTTTTCTCCCAGGCTTCCAAACATATCTGTCTATATGAGGTACCTCCTTTTTAGGCTGTTCAGTGTTGGCCTTGAAGGGCCAGGATTTCCAGAGGGTTGAGATCTTGCAGCTCCTATTGTCTTTTCCTTAGGAATTCAGCTTTGCCAACTCAGCCTTACAGACAAGCAAAAATGAAACAAGAGGTCACTTTAATAACAGATCGCTAGTTGTTCATGAAATATGATGGGTGGGGTCCAAACCTGCCTTTCTATTTTTGGTTGCTTCTGTTCCTTGCACTGGGAGAGTTGTTTTTCAGAATTGAACCTTCTGCCTGCAGTCCCTCATACTATTGCATCTTGTACACAATTGGAAGATCTCTTTTTATAGCCAAGTTGCTTTCCGTGAGTCTGTGTGGGAAAGAGGAATAAGGAGAATAAGCCACCCCAAACAGCGTTATTCCAGCAGGAGCGCCCAGTGAGTGAATTTCTGCTCTTGAGATGCCTGGAACCAACAGAAGGAGGGGTTCTCTTTTTAGAGCAACAGAGGCTCAAAAGTTTCTTAAAAGGATAAATCAACATTTGTACACTTGTATGATAGCTTTTTCCCTTCCTGAACCCCCTTTTCCTTTGGTTTATTGGGGGACCTAAGTGATTTGCACTATTAAGGTCCTGCATTGCTTCCTGAGAATCATATTTTTGGTCCCCATTAGGGTCTAGAGCAGTGTTTCTCAACCTGTGGGTCCCCAGATGTTCCTGAACCTTAGCAGGATCAATAATATCTCCTATCTTTCCAACTCCACCCATTCAGAAATCAGGAAGACATTGATAATCTGTGATTAGAAGAAGAGAATCCCTGAGGGCTGATGTGAATGTCACAGGAGAAGCTTTTCTTGCCTTCAGGGGTTTAGCTTTCCTTGGTTAATAGTCTTTGGGACGTAACTCCTTTGAAGTCTGATTTGTCAGACATCAATATATGCTTGAATCATCTCTCTCTCTGCAACACAGAACTGCAGCTTTCAATATTGATGCTGCATTATCTGTAATATCTTTGTTTCTACCCTCAGAGTTTTCATACCAATTGCAGCTGCAGGAGCAGACATACTGAAATCATGTTTCCCTGTTGTGATTGGTGCAGCTCTTTCATGCATTCATAGAGCAATCTTGCACCTCTCCCTCAAAAATAGATCCAACTGGATTAACTGGGGTTTACTGCTTAGGACGTGGGTGTTGGATTGAAGGCTGAGAATCATTTCAAGCATTGCTGGGTTTCCTTGTTCATCCATCACTCTTCACTGGCTGTTACAGACTCTGATTCAGTCTTGTGTTAAATATAATGTTCAAGTGTTTATATCCTAACTAGACTTACCTGGGGGTAAGCCGCATTAACTCCACAGGACTGAGCGTGTGTCCATGTCAACAGATAGTCTTGTTATCCCATAAAATAATCGTGTGTGTGTGTGTGTGTGTGTGTGTGTGTGTGTGTGTGTGTGTGTGTGTGTGTGTGTGTGTGTGTGTGTGTGTGTGTGTGTGTGTGTGTATGAAAAAATACAGGAGGCATATAATGTGTGCTTGAGGAAAACAAGTAGCCTGACACATATTAGGAACAAGCTGAGAGAAATGGGAGAAAGGTTTAAGTTGAGTCAAGTCGAGGAAAACTGGTGCAGTCACAATACAGTGACCTTCCAAATCACTGCTTTTAGAGCCTGGAAATGTTACTATTTCAGACAATCTTAGAATCCACCAATCAGCGTGATTAGTAGACCAAGCAAGTAACTTTTCTAAGCCATGCTTATTGGCAGTGATAGCTAGAAGGCAAGTTTGTTTTCAGTACCCTCTTGGCTGTCTGATGTGAAAAACAGTGAGAAATGGCTGTTGCCAATAGGCATGTCCAAACTTCAGCCCTCCTGATATTTTGGACCGCAACTCCCAGAATTCTAAACTTAGCTTGCCAATGACAAAGGACCGTGGGAGTTGTGGTCCAAAACATCTGGAGGGCCAAAGTTTGGACATGCCTGCCGGGCTTAATATATTGCTCTTGGGGTTTCCAGGGGCACCTTACTGCTGTTGTTGGGAACTGGATGCTGAACAGGACACACCCTTGATTTGAGTCAGCAAGTCAGTCCTTCTTGCTGCTGTATTTTCACCTCTCCCATGGTGAGTGACCGACCATGCTCAGAGATGGAAGGATGTGCTTCCTAATAGCACATTTCACTTGAAACCCTTGTCTACTATCTCTTTGTATTCCTGTTCATTTCCTGATGCAGTGATTCTGCCTCTTCTCAAGCACACCTGTCATATTCTGGCCTGAGCATTCATTTTAGTTAAATGCAAGGGCGTTGCCTGCTGGTATCTGGTGTCTCTTAACGTTGGAGTGCATTATTTTTAGCTTCATGTTTGTCTTCTGCTGAATGCCTGCAATGTGAAAAATTTATGCTCAAGAACAAGGTGTGGTGGTGTTAAATTTGCAACAAGATCCACCCTTTTTCTTTGTATGACATCCAAGTACAATAATTCCCTCCCCCTGTTTTTTTGGCTGAAGTCCCCAAAAGGCTCCTGCCTCCCTCAGAATCATAAAAAAATAATCACAGTTTTGACAGATTAAGGAGTCTGGGGCCCCTTTCAGTAAGGATGTGCCTGGTGAAGAATTTCACAATTTGTTTCTTCTGTTTTTCAGGAGTGTCTCTTAAATTTTTGTATTTTCTGTGTACCAAACTTTTTTTTTAATGAAATGGAAAGAATGTTTCGGGTTTCCCCCCTTCAATTTTTTCTGCTTTCCAAAAACCCTAAAGAACCCATAAAAACAGTTCCAAAAAGAAAAGAAAAGCCAGAACAATTAATCTCTTCCAAAAGCACATGACAAATAAAAATCATTATCATTGCTGTATAGGCATGCATTGTTGCGTTACGAATCACACGGGACACAGAGTTTCGAGGTGCAATATTTATTTATTTATTTATTTTATTTATTTATTTAACTTATATGCCGCCCACTACCCAAAGGTCTCTGGGCGGCTTACAATCCAAGGAATAAAACAATTTAGAATAGTTAAGAGTAAAATATCACTAAATCATCAATAAAAACCTTACACTAAAATCATTATTCTAAAATTGTCATCAGCGGACCCACAATCTATATTATATCAATTAAAAACCTTCTGGAACAGGAAGGTTTTTACCTGGCGCCGGAATGTAATCAGTGTTGGCGCCAGGCGGATCTCATCGGGAGGGCATTCCATAGCTTGGGAGCAGCTGCCGAGAAGGCCCTGTGTCTACAGGCCATCCCTCTCACCTCCTTGAGGGATGGCTCTTTCAAAAGGGCCCCCTGGCTAGATCTTAATTGCCGGGTAGGTTCGTATGGAAGGAGGCGGTCCTTCAGGTATCTAGGTCCTAAGTCGTTTTAGGGCTTTGTATGTCAGAACAAGCACTTTGAATTCAGCTCGGGCAGCAACTGGTAACCAATGAAGGTTACGCAGAATCGGCGTGATGTGATCCCTGGCGGCCCCACCACTTACCAGCCGTGCCGCACGATTCTGAACCAGTTGCAATGCCGGACCGTCTTCAAAGGCAGCCCCACGTAAAGCGCATTGCAGTAATCAATACGGGATGTTACCAGTGCATGCGTAACTGTCATGAGGCTGTGCTCGTCTAGGTAGGGGCGAAGCTGGTATATTTTCCGCAGCTGAAGGAAGGCACCCCTGGCCACCGAATCCACCTGGGCTTCCAGAGTTAGACCGGGGTGCTATCTGGTGCTCAGGGCAGCATTCCTGTTCGTCTGTCTGTCAGGGTTCAATGGATGTCTGTGTGTGTCTGAATGTGTGGAGGCATGCGTGTGTGTGAGTCTGTGATGATGATTCTCCCTTCTTGTGTGGTGATGATTCCTCTCTGTCCCTGCTCCTTCTCCTGCTGCTGCCTGAGCGACCAGTGTTTATTATAAGAGCAAGAAAGCACAATAGATACAGGGAAACATTCCTCGGTGGGGGGAAAGAATGCAAGCCTTATCTGTGAGAGGATACTTAAGAAACAGGTACACAACAGCAGGGGAAATAGGTTCTATAGGTGGGGGGGGGAATGCTCCCTAGCTAGTGAGTGATTACTGATAAGGACGGAAAGGGACTCTTGGTCTGTATCCTGATATCTTGCTTTCCTGGCCTCCTGTTTGCTCTGGCCTTCATCAGCACATCCTGGTATCTGCTTGGTCCTGGGGACTGCTGGGAAATATATGTCAAGCAGCCCTCCTAGGCCTTCAGTTTCCTTTGTGCTTGACCAAACTTGGGGCTCAGAAATATGGGCAATGATATCACTACAATGCATACAACCCAGAGGCACATTAAGTGCAGCCTGAAAATTCACCACTCCCCACAAAGAAGAAAACAAAACAATCTCCCCAAACCATCCACCAAGAACGCACCTTTAGAAAAAATATACAGCTGCTAAAATATTGTTGATTAGTGTTGTAATTCATAGCTCTAATATGCCCATTGAATCATTGGATTTTCCTTAAAGTTCCATTTATTTAGATGTGCTTACCCTAGTTATAACTGACTCGAATAAGTTTCCTCGTTTTGCCTTCCCCTCAATTGCCTGAATACAGTTGGCAAAATTCAGTTCATGCTGCCATAACATAAATGTACACCTGCATAAATGTGTCACTTACTACACCCAACAAAAGAGAATTGCACAGTTCGGTTGTGTAATCAGTCAATCTCACATTTTCAGTACAATCAATTGCACACAGGTAGCAGTTTCACCTCAGTGCTATCATAGCCACCATAGGTGTAACACTTGAGTTATGCCCATATAGTTATTTATTGCCATAGGATCTTGCCCATTATATGCCAATCTTCCTTTTTCATGTTTTCCCTCATAAACTTAACTCGGGTTCACATATTATTAGCATCAGAATGGGGGGGGAGTTTAATTCCCTAAAATATTTCCCAATATGTCCCAAAAGCATAAGGAATATGACTTTTTAAGCAAAGGTTTCACACTACTTCCTATAGAGAAAGGACGTGAAAACTGAGAAACAGTAGTGTATAAAATGCTTCAATGGTCACATAAATTGCCCCTCAAAGACTACTTATTTCCATTTCATTTCATTTTGTTTAATTTTTAATCAGCAAATATTCGGATGATATACACTTAATTACCTCATGTTAAAAATGGAAAAACATAACAAATTCTTTAAAACAATTTAGAATGTCATACACACCACCCCCAGCAAACTGATGGATTGGAAACCAAACCATGAACTGATTCTTTGCTCTTGGGGGAACCGTCAGGGTTTAGTTTGGAACCAAAAGAGGAGGGCACTGTCGGCTGCACTTTGGTCTCCAAGGGTGGATCATCCCACAGACTCGTTGTAAAGGACTTCCTAAGGCTGTCCGGGATGATACGCAAATTAGGTAATTAATTTCTAGTTGTGAAATAAGAACATGGACGAGAAGTGAGGTAAGTAACAATAAAAGAGGATTTACACAATGCGTCCTAATTGTGTTGCTCCATTTCTTTTAACTTGGAAATATCCTCCTAGGTTTTCTGAAGTGTGGGGAAGAAAAAAACCTGATCGCATAGACAAAAATGTGAGCAGATCTGGTGACCATGATAAAAATGAATACAAAGTGGGCATAATGCTGCTGTTCCTGGTGCAGCTGTACTGCAACCTGTCTTTATCCGTCACCTAAAGTAATTGCCATTTATATGAATGAGCTTTATGTGAGACCTGAGCTGAGTGGCTGCACCTTGTCTTTGCAGACACACCCAGACGGGGAAAAATCCCAAGGGAAATATTTATTTATTTATTTATTTATTTATTTATTTATTTATTTATTTATTTACTTACTTACTTACTTACTTATATTTTTTTACCCTGCCTTTCTCCTTGGAAAAGGACCCAAGGCGGCTTACAATAGTGAAAGATGATATACGATGCTTAGATCTGGATCCTATAAGGGAAGTCAAGGTGTGGATCTTGGTATACCCTTTTTCCTGCCTATGATGCACAGTTTTCAATATGCACATGAAACATGCCATCAATCCAAAAACAACAGTAAAATCAGAAGTATGGTAGATCGAAAGACCTGCAGAACAAAACCCAGACTGAAACAACAAGGCTTGTGTACAAGGTAACGAAGGATGATACACTTCACCTTTAGTAGATACAGTTGTTCGATGTACTGTATTGGGAATCAAATCGACCATGGTGTATTTTCTGATGTTAATTTTCTTAATACTAATCTTGGACAGGACTGAAAGCACTTACTTCAGAGTGCTGGGTATGTCTGTAAATTGTTTGGATGTTCTATGGTTCACTTTGAATTTAATGTTGTCCTAAAGCTGTAAGGGTTCGAAACTATTTTAGAAATCAACAGGGGTGATTTCTAAGTTGAGGTGTTCCCGCTTGAGTTAATGCTAACATTCCTTGTTCCCTTGGTTGTTGTTGTTTTTAAATTGGTTGTCACATTGACAGATTGATTGGCAATGTGATGGGGTAAATAGTGCTGAACAAAAAGTATAGAGGTTCTGCTCCTTTGTCGGGGCCAACATGTGGTACCTTATGTAATACATTTGTATTATTGCTTTGTTTTGTAACCTGTTTTATCTTTAGGAAACATGCAGTCCCAGATAAGAAATCATAATGTGATGTTTCTGGCTTTAAAAATACTGTTTCTTAGTGTTCTTTTTTTTAAAAAAAAGTTTTTAATTGATCTCCCTTCATTTTGGCACCAATTTCCTGAACGCAGCTTTTATTATTCTAAGAATAGCCTAGTGTTGTCTCACAGGTGCAGGGAGTACAGCATCGAGTTCAGGCTTAAATTATGAATTTGGATGGGGTGTCCTTTTCTCATCTGTTAGGCTGGTGAAGGAAGGAAGGTAGGTAGGTAGGTATCTGAGAGTGGAACCAGAGGTTGGGCGTTCAGTATCCCACTTTGCATCCTTGACAAGGATGGACTCGATCCATTGGGTTTCTTCTAGCTCTGCAGTTCTATGATTATTGTTACATAAACATACAGTGGTGCCTCAACTTACGAATTTAATCCGTTCCGAATGCATGCTCTTAAGTCGAACTACTCTTAAGTCGGGGCATCGATCTAAAAAGTTGAAAAATTTAAAAAAAAATGAAACAATATTTGTAAGTCGAGCAGACCATATCTAAAATTTGTAAGGCGGCAGTTAAAACGCCGACAGTTTTCTGCTCTTAAGTTGAATTGCTCTTAAGTTGAGCTGCTCTTAAGTCAGGGCACCACTGTAGTTATGATGTACTACTGGGATGGATAGATATAGCACAGTACTGGAAAGGATACAGTAAAGCAGAATGTATATTGAATATACTAAGTCATTTGAAGCTGATTCTGCCCATCAGATTGATAGAATAAAGGGGAGAAACGCATGAGGAGGGGGAGGCATAGGAAGAGCCTTCCTGAGGGGTGGGAGAGCCCTGTGAGTAGTACTGTTCATGTGGGCTTCTTGTGAGCAACAATGTGGAGTCAGCTGGTCCTTCACTTTCAGAAGTGTTGCACTGTAAACCTCTGGATTTCAGCCTATGAGCTGGAATTTCAGCAGAAAGCCAGTTTGTACTTCATAGATTTCAGCAAAGCCTTTGATTGTGTGCATTATGAAAAGTTGTGTCTCATTTTAAAGGAAATGAAAACATGACAGCATTTCATTGTCCTGAGGCGTTGCCTGAATAGTATATTACAGTACTTGAATGCTGACAAGGAAGAAATTTAAATACAGTAGTTAAAATTTCATATACCCTGGTTCAGTCATCAGTCTAAATGGATATTGCAGTCAAGAAATCTAGGCCAAATCATCCATACTATGGTATTCTTTTTTGCTATATATTGGATAGTAAACAGAGCTCAGGGTGGTGGTGGCGGCCAAACAAATCAAAGCACTCTCTGGGCAGTTTACAATTTAATTATGCAGGCTATAGCTTGCCGCCCCCCCCCCCAGGAACCAGGGTACTCATTTTACCAACTTCAGAAGGATAGAAGGCTGAGTCAGCCGTGGGCTATTAGGGATTGAACCCCAAGGTTGTGAGCACAGTTTTGGCTGCAGTGCAGCAGTTTAACTACTGTGCTACAAGGCTCCTTGATTAAGTTAGAAGAGTGCTTTATTGATAGCCTGGACTGCCAGAAAAGCCAGTAAGTGGCTTCTAGATGCAATCAAGCCTGAACACTCACTAGAAGCGAAGGAAATTTAAATAAAGCAATTACTACTGTGTATACAGCGTCTGCCATTATTATCATTGTATCATTTACATCAGGCATTCCCACTCCGAATACCTCAACTGTTCTTTCCCACTAGAGTGGGGGGCTTGAGTCATTAAAGAATATCAACCAGTAATTCTGGCCCATTTGCAAGTCTTTTTTTCAAATCCCAAACTAGATTTGCCATTGCTAAAATGACAGCCCAACTCACAGCAGTCAGAAAGCAGTTTCCTGACAATATTTCAAAGAGGCCCTGGTGGTTTCACAAAGGTGTCTCCGGGGCCAGTTGTGCCAACTGAAACATAATTTGTGCATTGCAAGTGTTCTTTGACAGCTGAAGGATAGTACCTTGGTGAACAAAAGAGGCATGCAAAGAGATCCCAGTTAAATACTGCAGATTCTAAATTAACCGACAGACACATTCTGTCTTGCAGGTGAATGTCTTGAATGCAAGATGAGCCATAAAGGATCTACGAGTAGTCGTCCTGACTCGGCAAAGTAAGAGATCTACAGATTAATTAAATAAATGCACTTTTATTTAAAGGTGAAACAGATGGGAGGAGGGCCAAGGGTGTCTGTCAAAGTATGCGTTACAGACAGCAAACATTAAAAGAGTAAATTCCTTAAATCCTGAAAGGTGTTTGATTATCACAGCAAGAATTTTTCAAACTTCTAGTAACTTGCAAATTATCTTGTGTTATGTGGTGATGAGTTATTGGGAGATGAGCATAGACTTCATTTGTATGTTTGCTTTCAGCCATGAAAATCTGCTTGAATCATGTATCTAGAACAGATGGGAGGAGGGAAAAAAATCACGGGCACACCACCATTAGAAAATGTTAAAAAAATTAACTCTGTGCCTATAAAAAGGTATTGCGTTACAGACAGCAAACACAGATAAAAGAATAAACTCTCTAGCAAATTCCTGAAAGGTGTTTTTAAAGATTTTCACAGCAAGAATTTTTCCAACCTGACTTCTAGTACACTTAAGACCCAAAAGCCCATCTTGCTCTCCATGTGGCCATGAGATGCCTTCAGCAAGAGTGACAGGAGCATAGACTTCAGGAAGGAAAGAAGGCAGAAAGTTGCTTGTATACCGTATTTCAAGGAGTCTTTAGGCAGGCTGCTATACAGCCTAGAAATGAGCATGAAAGATCTGGAAAGAGAGAGGTGAATCAGTATCTAGAACCCAAGACAGAAAGCAAGGGGCAAGACTTCAAGGAACCCATCGCGGGGCCCCTCAGAGACGGCTCTTCCCCTCCCGGACCCTAAAGGCCGCTTATAGGGCCCGGCGGAGGCCTCCTCCATCCCCTCCTCCTCGCAGCCCTGCCGCGGTGCTCGTGGGGCAGCCGGGCGCCACTCCTTCCCTTCCCCTCACCTGGTGGTTTGTTCTACAGGGCTGTCGGGCGGGCTCAGTCCATTGGTAGCTTGACCTTCAAGTCTTGCATTGGGGTCTTGTATGAATGAAAGGAGGGGGAGAGAGGAAGTGAGCAAGTGGGGGCAAACACTAAGAGAATGCGACAGGGTGGCCGGGGAGGAAGTGATGCCAGCGCCGCGGGCCGCGGGGGGGATAATTTCTTTAGAATTTTTCAATTTTTCCCACGGCACACCAGGGAACATCTCGCGGCACACTAGTGTGCCACGGAACAGTGGTTGAAAAACGCTGATCTAGAACACTGAGCGAATGTAAACTTCTAATGATGTGCTTATAGGTAACATACAGTTTGACCTTCAATCTTGTATGAATGAAATGGGTGGACAGGCTGGTCTACTATAAGGTAAAGAGAATGGCTGCTACAGATAGCAGATGTAGGAGCAGCAATGGGATATTAGAAGAAATGTATTATGGGTGTCATGCAATTTGGTTTGCACTCCCTAAGCTACAAAGTCTTGTAATGGAGTGGTTAAACTGCAGTATTGTAGTGATAGCGAAGAGTCTGCTCACAACCTGAGTTTAATCGCAGGATCAAGATTGACAACCTTCTGTCCTTCCAAGGTCAGTAAATTGAATAACCACCTCACTCCTAGTGGTGGGGCAATGTGTACCTTGAATAATTAAATTTCAGACCACCGAGACAGCTTTATGCACAATGGAGCAGTATATAAGCAGCAGATTTAGTATTTTACCTTGGTTTCATGCCACTGTGGACTGAATAGGCTTGTTATGTGGAAGATGGCTTGAATAGGCTTGCTAGATGTACAATGTCATGTAGTGTGTGAAAATCCCACCTATGCAACCCTTCCCAACACCCATTAAATATGGGTCATTAATCGTGACCTTCCTGGTGGAGATGTGAAGCGCTTCGGATTGTCTGGGGACTGATGAAAGGGCAGCATGAGAAGTAGTAGGCAGATCGTGCCTAAGTCCTCCACCCCATTGAGAGAACTATAAATTGGAATCCTCACACCAACTTTCCTCAGGTTGACAAAGCTATTTGGATGAGTAGTGAAACGTTTCTATCCTACAAGAAAAGAAGTCCAGGTGCCATGACTCAACTTCCAGATCCTTATGGACTTGGAAAACAGATTGTGAGATGTCTGAGTGTGAAGATCGTGCTCAGGGTGGTGTACCGTTTGCCCACATCAGGAAGCCTGAAGACCAAGGGATGCAAGTGCTAGTGAGGGAGATTGAGAGGATGGGGGCAAAGTCTAAGGCGGGGCAACCAATAATGGGCGGGACTGGTACGAGCTGTGTGGTGCAAGGAGAGAAGACAGTGGAAGGATTCTTAGTAGAGGAAGAGGGGGGAGAGGCTGAAGGAGGAGGAGCGGAAAGCACAGGAAATATAAAGAGGGGAGAAGCAGCAGGAGGGGAGGAGTCAACAGAGACTGGGGATGAGGAGAGACGGAAGAAGGCAGTGGAGGCACAGGAGTGGAGAGTGTTTTCTCCCATGAGGTGATGGGTCCCTAGAAGAGGGCCCCTTCAGAGGGTCGTGGTCGAGCAGGGTGGAAGGAACCCTGGGCGGCAGACTGGGCTTGCCCTCCCTGTTATGGGACCCTCTGCGCTGGTTGGGAACCGCATGTGAGACCACCGCTGGATGCCGAGAGAGTCGTGAGACTCCCGAGTCCCCAAAACTAACCTCTTTGAAGTTGAATGAATGGACCTCACCCGTTTAATTTAGAGGATCCTTATAGGAATCTGGTTCCTGAAAAAGTTGTTCATGTTCCATGAGCTGTTGAAAATAAAGTTGGCACGTTTTCTATCCCGTCTCCGCTTCTTGAGGGGTCCATGGGAGAGGGATCGCCCAAGGCTCAAGCTGAACCGAATCATGCAGATGGCCTGTGGTGGTGATTGGAGTTGATGGATCTCTGTTTTCTTTTTCTGGATAAAGTTGTTGCTATTCTTAGGTAGATTTGGGTAGTCGCTTTAGGCAAAAAAAAAATTAGGTGAGACAAAAGAGCAGAAAAAATGATTGGCTATTAATTGTGCTGTTGATGTAGTTTTACTGCTGGGGACCAACAGAGATGCTTTGGGAATATTCTGTTCCTTGGGCCATCATAGTTTGGGTGGGCCCTATGCCTCTTGATTTGGATGGGGTACCAACTGGTGCTCAGAATCAGGCAGCAAGGTCCTTTTTTTTTGGCCTGGCCCTATTTTGGGATTGTTTGCCTTGATCTTGGAAGGTTGGAGAAGAAGAAATATTCAAAGTCTGTTCTTGAGCTCATGTACACCCCAGTCTTGCTGGTCTGTTTTTACATGCCAGATTCTTAAGCTGCTTTTCTGAAAATTCTTAAAATAAAACACGGTACTGTATTTCTTTTTTAAAAAAAGAAATCCAAAGCATGCTGTTAATCGTAGTTTCCTCCTTTTGCAGTGGCAGCATGGGCAAAGCCGACGGAGCGTCCAAAATGAGTGCAAAAGATTTATATGGTAAGTTCTTTTTAATCATAGCACTTATAAAGTTTGCCCCAGTGTCAAGTGTTAGATTGAACTTGGTAAGTAGAAAACTTCCCCTGCTTTCAACCTTCTGTTGCTCTTATGCACCATCAAGTTGCTTCAGACTTACAATTCTATAAATTAATGATCCTCAAGGGCCCTCTTGTTAGGACTAGGAGCCCAAAGGCTTCCTTTACTGTGTCAGTCAATCTCATATTAAGTCTTCCTCCCTTTCCTACTGCCTCCCAGTTTTCCTTGCCTGATTGTCTCTACTGGTATGTTTTGTCTTGTGATATGCCCAACGTATGATAACATCATTTAAAACCACTTTCACATGAGAGTTCATTTTGCTCTAGAACCCAGTTATTTCTCTTTCTTGCCATTCATGGTATCTGTATAGTTTTTCTCCAACACCACCTTTGGAATCAGTCCTTGCTGTGAGTGTCAGCTTTCTTCATTGTCAATGTTCACTAAATAGTCATTAGATTCCCACTGTGGTGTTTAGTGAATAGAGTGATGGACTAGGATTCTGGAGAACAGGTTTGAAATCCTGACCCGGCCATAGAGACTCGCTGGGGGAGTAGAACCGGTAAAACCACTCCTTAAATATCTCACTCTCCTTGAAAGCTCTATTAGAGTTGCTATAAGTCAGTCCTGACTTGATGGTACAAAACATAGACAAAGTGAGAGATATTCACATATGCTTATATTTTGGGGTCTTTTCCTCCAAAGCTTCTCTTCCAGTTCTTGCCTTTTTCTGATTTTTTTACTGCAAGTTCCCCTTCATTGATGACTGTAGAAAATACTTGACAATTTTTATTTTTTTCACTGTCAGTGTTAAAAATATGTAATTCTTTTCAGTCATTATTTTCACCTTCTTAATGTTTAAATATACAGTGGTGCCTTGAGATACGGGCGCCTCGTGACACGAAAAACTCACGATACGAAAGGGAAGTCCATCCGTGGTGCTGTGCACCCTGGGAATGGAAGTCTTCCACAAAAACTTGGGATATGAAAATTTCCTATGGAATGCCATGAGGCACTAAAATTTTGCAGAAGACTTCAATTCCCAGGGTGCCTTGCATCCCATTTGGATCCATGATACGGAAATTTCATGACACAAAGCATCCTGTGGAACAAATTAATTTCCTATCTTGAGCTACCACTGTAATCCTGCTTTTGTGCTTTCTCATACCTCCCTAACGGTTATTTTAAGTCATTGTTCTTTTCTGCAAGTGATATGGTGTCATCTGCATATTTTAAAATGTTTTTTTCCACAGTTTTCACTCTTCCTTTATCTGAAACTAATTCAGTTTTCTGGAAGATATGTTTTGTATATAAATTGAACAAACAGGAATACAAAATGCACTTTTATCTGACACCTCTCCGTATGTTGTCGTAATAGTATCTTTTCCAGATAATAGGTTACATATCAGGACATTCAAATGTTGCAGCATTTTTGTTTCTTATAGCATTTGTCATATTTCCATAATTTTCACAATTCACAACTGTGAAAGGCTTTACTATAATCTATGACACACACTTTCTCCTGAATTTTTAAAATACACTCTAGTGCATATTTACCATATGATTAGTGTCTTTTTCTCTTCTGAATCCAGTTTGAATGTCTGACATTTCTCAGTCCCTAGACTATAACAGTGTTTGTTGTAAAATTGTGAGCATCATTGTACTCATATGGAAGATTAATGTGATATTCTTACGGGTAACTGAAATCTTATAAGGTCTCCTGCAAGTAGGATTTGAATGGGTATTCATAGGTTCCAAACTTTGGGCCATTATTTTGTTTTCTATATTTGCCAGCATATTCTTGTTGTGTGTGTGTGTTGCGTCGTTACAGTTGTGACCGACCCTTCGGACCCCATGTCCATGGAGTTTTCTTGGCAGGAATACTGGAGTGGCTTGCCAGTTCCTACTCCAAGCGCCTACAGCACCTGGTATTCCCTGGTGGTCTCCCATCCAAGTACTAACCAGGGCCGACCCTGCCTAGCTTCTGAAATCAGGTGAGATCGAATGTGCTTAGGGCATCTGTTGTAATAGACGACGTCTCTTTAGTTTGGAGTAGCTGCATTGGTTTCCTCTCTTGGGATACGATAAATACTAACACGTTTTCTCATCCTTGGATGTCTTGCAATGTTGGGGCTCCCTGCTGAGGCTTTATCTTATGCCAGTGAGATTCCCATGTTTCCCAAGCTAATTTTCTGGTGGTTTGGTATTATCTAAATGTCTACTAGTATTTTCCTTGACATACAAGGAGACAAATCTCAGTGCTGTACTTCTCCATATTGCTGCCACTTCTTAATCACTGAACTTTTTGTTTCTTTCTTTCCCCCATAGTCTTGAGCCTACCATTCAACATTTTATAAAGAGATGTTACATTTTTAGATTCGTTTTTATTAGCTAGCATTACTTCCTTGAAATCAGTCCAAGTTCTGATGTCTCATTGCACTATTTTGGGTTGCTTATAAAAGGCAGCACCTCGAGTACAGAAAAGCCTAGTTTATTCTGAAGAAACACTGTTTTAATTTGTCATCTTGCAATAGGGTTATGACTAAAAGTATACAAATTATTTGATTTAGTAAATGACATACAAATGGATCTGTAGAACCACTTCCCTAGGTGAGGTAGATTGGGAGAAGCTCCTTTTGATTTTCTCGGAATGTTAAAGATCTCTCCATCTTTGTTCAGTGAAAAATAAGACAAATTGAAGTTTAGATGCAACAAATCTTGTATTAGAGAAAGAACAATGAATCAGAAATATTTTTACCTGTGGGCTGTCAAACTGCTGAATGGAAAATAATTTCATAACAATTATAGAATGATCCACTTGTAGGCTGGCGTGTTGTGTGTCAAGTACACAGGGTGCAATAAGATTGAGTGGTTGTTAGTGGGATGGCGGTGGGGGTGGGAAGGAGACTCAGCCAATTTCATTGTACATCAACAATAAAGGTGTTATTTGTTGTTGTTGTTGTTGTTGTTGTTGTTATCTACTAGTCTTTTTGAAATCATGCAGCAATCTGACAGTAGATTGATACCTAGCTTCTGTCCACTCTTACATTTCGCACTCTGTAGAAACTGGATTTTTGATTAAAACCAGTGAAAAAAAAGAATGAGACAAAAAAGGAATAGAAGAAGTACAACTGAGTAGAAATACAAATAGGATGAAATTGTCTGTGTAACATTACAATGTGATAAACAAAGGACATGAGCAGTCATTAGTTTAAATTTAGAAACCAATGATGATAATGCTTTTGAAGAGCTCTAAATCAGGAAATTTCCTAAATGGATAGTTTTAAAAGCCATATTAAAATCAGCCAGGATGGCTGTAGAAAAGATGTATGTCATAGATCTGCTTTCTTGAAAATAAATGGCAGTAAGCACTACTGAAAATACACCTAAACTATTACAGTATTGTGTATAAATAAATCTAAATATAGGCTAATAAGTGTATAACAATAGCTGGGAGTTACAGGTGACTGGTGTGTGCTAAGCAGTAATTTGCCAGGGCCAGCTGCTGTTCACACCAAGATCAATGAAGGTTGTGAACATTCAAAATGTTTCTAAGACAGCAACTATGCTGGCAAGCTGAATTGTAGCGATTTAGCTCTGCCATGGCTTGATTTGCAGCCTGTTAGAGGCTTCTGTTCAGTTCAGACCAGGTAATCCACACAGAGAATGGGATTTGACTTGATCCATGCAATAGCCACACTTCCTTTGACTCCACTCTGTGTTGATCCTTAGCTCTCTTTTTATGAACCATTGTAAATAAAAGCAGTGAGCTGTATAAATGTTGCCCAGCACTGCAGAAAAGGGACAGTTTTCCCAAGTTCTCCATCACACACACATTCTGCTGAAATGCAGTAGTCAGCTGTAGTTCATTGGAGTTGTTCCTCGATTTTTATTTCTTTTTTTTTTTTGTTTCATTTAGTGTGTGTTTCATTCGTAAAAGCCCCCAGTGGCTGATAAAATAAACCTCCATGTTAGGATCAAAAAGGCCGGGCCTGGTTTGAATTGGCCATCATGCAAATGGCAAAAGAAGAGATTCATATTCATTCATTTTACACCCACAGAAAATCCTGAAGTCTTTTACCATGCCGTTGCAGGTTATGTTAGTTTGTTTTCAGCTGACTAATAATTTCTATAGCAGTGGAGACATTGCAGTTGCCTAGGCATCATGGAACTGTCGTGCATTTGGCGGGGGGTGGTTATTGAGGTTTTAGCAGAAAATGTCACCAAAGTCACACACTGGGGGAGGGAGATGGCACAGTTTGTCCCATAGTCCCTCAAACCACGGGAGGGTCTTTGCCTCCGTTCCTGTGCATAAAGCATAGCCTTTGGTCATTGCCCTGACTTTGCCAATCTGAGCCTCAGATCGGCATGATTTCTCATAGGCGATTGCAGCAGGGCGGCAGGCTCTGTAGACTCTTCAGGAGACCCTACCTCAGTTTTTGACTCATTTTCTGTAAAATGGAAAAGTAGGCCTTCTACTGAATCACAGTGGTACTATAAGGACTGCAGGCCGAAAGCTACCAGTTGTTAGAGGAGGATATTCCTTAGCTCCTAAAAGTATGCGGTTATCATAGCTGGAGGTGGTCTCTCCTTGCGTACTTTGCCAATTATTTTTTTCTCTGACTGTTCTGGAGCAAGTACAGGCTTTGTTTGTATATGTCTGATTTCTGAGACCAAAGTTCACCTACGCCCTGTCTCTAGAACACTAGTGAGAATTTTGCTTGAATAGATACATCTGCAATGTATCATTTTACCTGTCGGAATTTACCAACCCTTGTATGCTGTCGTGAAGAAGTTTGGTTGGGACTGACATTTTTTGAGATGAAGTCATTGTCAGCCAAATCCATCAGCAACTTATTGTTCCCTCTCTGCCTCAGATTTTCAAAATAACCACACCTCTCTATGTACGGTATATCCTTGAGTATAAGCCGACCTGAGTATAAGCCGAGGGCCTAATTTTACCCCCCAAAACTGGGAAACTTATTGACTCAAGTATAAGCCTAGGGCATTTTTTCCGTTATATTCGGGTATATACAGTATACTGGCTGAGCTTTAAAGGGGCTGGGGGTAGTAATTGGCAATGAGCATGGAGGTAATTAGGGAGTTAATACCATAGAGCAGTGTTGGCAAACCTATGGCACATGTGGCAAAGGTGGCACTCGGAGCCCTTTCTGTGGGCACCAACATTGCCCCTTCACAGCCACCTGTATTCAGGTTAAATTATTGTATTGGCACTTTGAGAATAATTAGTGGGTTTTGAATTGCAGTTTGGGCACTCAGTCTCTAAAAGGTCCGCCTATCATCGCCATAGAGTAAACTCCCTGATTGCCTCCACAGTCCCTGCACAGTTGCCAATACTACCCCCAGACCCTTTAGATCTCCATAACCAAGTCCCCTTACCTCTAAATCTTTCCAGATTTCAGGGGGTTCCCCAAAATCACTTTGGGAAGGTACCCCTGCTACTTTGGAGTGCCAAGTAAATATTTTTTAAAAATACATTTACTCTAGAAATTACTTACCTTGGGTGCAATGAGATTTGCCTAGTGATATACTGTTAGGGCGTCTTGGCCAAGCATTGTCTGACTGGCAGCGATGGGCCTTCAGTGGTTCCGGCCAGATTCTTTCCCAGCCCTCTCTTGAGAGGCCAGGTACCTTCCACGTGTATATGCCGTTTCTCTGATCTACAGCCCTTCCTCATGAACATAAACAAAAATACGCCGAAACAAAAGAAAGAGACAGGGAGAACACTGTTAGCATGCTGAACAGCCCGTAAACTACAGTTATGTTTGGTAATTGTTCCTGTATCTTTCTTTCTCTCCAGCTTCTTGTCATATTATTAGGTTGTGTCTTTGTCACACATAGTTGTTTGTGGCTTTATAGGTAACATCATGTGTTAGCGTGCCTGGAAGCTTGCCCTCTGAGCCAGAAAGTAGTTCAGATCTCAGCCTTGGCATGAACATGTAAGGGACAGCTTTGGTGACTATGTTGAAGTAAGTCACAACTAGAGTAGGCACATGTGAATCAATAGAACATAGGGAGGAGTCAATTTACTGAATCCCTGCTGATCCAGCAGGCCTACTCTAGTGCATCTTACTATGATAAGCAACACGACTTTGGTCTTCCCTGCTTACTGAGCATCACAGCACTCACTCTCTTACAGAGTTAGGATAAGAAACGTCTAACAGGGAGGATATAAAGGGCCACGTGAAGCTGCCAAGTATTTGAACTACCATTGCTGATCTCTTGGGAGAGAACAACCCAGCAGGATGAGAAAATATAATGGTGTTCTCTTTGGTATCTGCACCCATAGTGGTAACAAGAGCTGATGAATGACCCTTCCATCCTACTTGCATGAATGAATGAGATGCCCCTTTCCTGCCACAGATATTCGTTTTCTTCCCTCGGGGTCATTCAGGTACCAAAGACTTGTTGCCTCTGGCAAGTACTGTATAAAGCAGACGTATCATGTGCTAAGTCCCATATTCTAGAAGAGTCACCCAGTGCTCTTGCCGATAGATCCTCCCGGCTTGCAGGTACAGCAGGTCGCTATCGAGTTACTGCCCCCATTCAGTGCACAGCTGCCGGCTGAATAAATGTTAATGTGGGCCATGAATAAATAAAGCTGCTTATCTGCTTACCGGCTTCTCTTCTGAACCCAAATGAAAGCACATTGAAGGGAAATCCATTATATTCTTCTTGGCAAGCTCAAGAGAATGTGTGCAGAGGAAGTACTTGAAAATAATTAGTGCTTTACAGAACAGCTTATTAGGCTGTCTTTTCTGTCACATTAGCAGCAGCAGCCACCCCGTCCGTGGCAAACACTCTCCGTGAGGTTGAAGGGAACATTGGTGTGTATCTACTAATGAATCCATCCTCCAAAGCTTCCACCAGGCATGCAGGCCTCAGTGCTATGGGTTAGTTTGTTCATTTTGTAAACTATCTACTCTCTCCAGTGGACTCGAGCTGGGGTGGCAGTGATTCTGCATCTTCAGGATGGAGCTCTGCCTTTAAATGATACAGAATCATGTGTGGTACCTTTAAAAGTTAAAAGTAAAGTTTCCTCCTGCACATGTGTGCTAGTTGTGTCCAACTCTAGGGGTGGTGCTCATCTCCGTATTCAAGCCAAAGAGCCAGTGTTGTGCAAGTGCATGGCCACATGACCGGCATGGCTGCAAGGAAACACTGTTTTTACCTTCCCGCTTTTTACGGCGGTACCTATTTATCTACTTGCATTTACAGGATTTCGAACTGCTAGATTGGCAGAAGCTGGGGTTAACAGCGAGAGCTCACTCTGCTGCGTGGCACCCAGGATTCGAACCACCGAGCTTCCGACGTTGCAGCCGACATTTTCCGGCAGCCTTAGTCCACTCAGCCACCATGCCCCTATGGGGTACCTTTAAATTCACCTAATTTACTACAGCATGTGGGGGGGGTTTTTTTCATTTTTTTGCTGAGACACACAGCCCTTCACACAGCTGGCCTGCTCAAGATATTTTGTGGCCTGAGGCAGAGCGGTAACTGTTGCCTTTCACTCTGGCCAAATGAATAACCCACAGCCAGAGAAATTGCTTCAGCAAACAAAATACCTCCAGCCATTCTCCCCATCTCTAGCTTTTTTAAATGTAATGTGAAACAAAACACATAACTAAGAAGTTGGTGCCCTTTCATCTTGCCCCAGAATCTTCTGGCTCAGGCACTTCCATCACTTTAATGATAGAGCCAGTCCTGGAACAAAAGACCGAGGAGAACACCTGAGAGGAAAGTAGTGCTTTTATCACTTAGAGGCCAAGATCCTGTTGCAAAAGGCCATATGCCTCAGGGATGGACCACAAAAGCACCTTTTTCTTGCTATCTCTTGTATGACTGGGCACATGACCAAGGACATGACTCAGATGTGCCTGAGCCCATGGGGGACAGCTGGCAGAATGCGCATTGCCTGATACTCAATCTCCGGTTTGTGGTGTGCAAACCCAGTAGGATCCTTTGTGTACTAGGGGGTGTCCTTATGGGCTGTGTAGAACGACATGGCCATGAGCAGATTCGCATTTCTCATTTTAATCCTGGTGGGATTCGCCGCCTGTGTTGGGGATTGCACACAACACAATCCCTTCCCCATCTGACTTGGCACCATATCATCCTTTCAAGTCCATGTTTTGTATTCCTGGACAGCTTCAGAATTATTATTATTTTTAAATGCGGATATAGTTTTTGCCAAGTGTAGCCTTTTGATTTTCACCAGGGCCTTCTTATCTTCAATAGACACGTATCCACCCACATGATACATCCTGTTTGTTATTTTTCCCATTCTTTTATTTCATTGTTTTCCTCCAATTTTCCTGGCATAAATGCTCTGCTTGTTTCATATTGCTCAGCCATTTCTTCTCTTTCTGACGCTGAATCTGCAGCAGAGCTGTAAGCAGCCATTTGGGCAGCTGAGGCAAGGAACAAGATATGCACCACCTAATCAAATTTGCACTTTATAAGATGAAAATAATGCCAGAACTAATCACAGCTCTAGACATACAGCTCTTCTGTGGGTCCTCTCTTTCAGTCTCACTGAAAACGTGTGATCCCCACATTGACTCATGTTTGTTGATCACAAAGCCTGTCCCATACCCCCCTATATTAGCCTACCGTCTCAGGTGTACTGGAAGACACTGAAAGCTCCCTGTCTAGTCTGAGTTCTTCCCAGGTGTGAGATTTGGGTGGGGAATTCTGAGATTTGTAATCCAAACATTTTCCCAAGCTCTTGTTTCAGACAAAACTAATGAATTGCCTGCAGGCTTCTTTTTATAATTTTGAAACAGACAAACACAGATGTCTCTAAGAGGCACAATTTCCCTGCTGTGGCCTATGAATCATGGCATAAAGACTATTTGTAGGGTAGTGAGGAGGCGAGATAAGTGGTCACTCTGCCCCTAGCAGAAGAAAAGTCCGATGTGAAGGGCCAGGGGCCAGGCCCCTAATGCTATTCCTTAGCTTTCCTGCCCCAGACGAAATGGATCGTGCAGTGTTTACTTGAGGAGTGACTGCCTGCAGGGGAGCAAGATCGCTGGACACAAGAAACTCTGTGTAACCCAAGAAAGGTGGATGTGCTGTAACCGTATCCTGTAGGCCAGCATGAGGGCCACAGTCATTCCAGCATATATGCTCAGGATCAGAAAGGGTATATTCTGGATGCTTCATGCCTTCTATCGTGGCTTTACGCCTTCCAGCATATCTTCAGTGCAGTACTGAATAACAAGAAGGACAGTTTGTAGCCAGCTTCTCTAACTTGAAACTTTCCAGGAGTATTGGACTACAATGCCATCATCCAGCCACACTGGCTTGTGGTGATGTGAAATGCAGTTCCAGCAAATCTGGATCATCTCAGGCTGGTCTAGAACAATCCTTATGTTCATAGTAGAGCCATTGATCACCCACATAACCACACATCTTGGCCTATAGGCAGTGCTGGCCCATGTACGGCTGGCTTTAGAGCCAAAGCAGACTTGACTGAGCTGACTGGCAAAAAGCAGCTTCAGAGCTTTGACACCTCAACTCTGAGCTTAGTTATTGCTTTCTATGGGACGACTACTTCTACATGAATTATGTTTAGGATTGCATTTTAAGGTCCCCGCTCCCAAGAGTATCCTCTTGGCATGAATTCCCACTGCAAATGACAATATGCATTCCTTCTGGGATGAGAGCGAGGAGGCCGCTAGGAGAAAGGATCTTCTCTTCCCTGCAGCCACCTTTGTATAACATACGCTGGCAGAAGAAATCTATGTGCTTGTGCAACTCCGGACAAGTTGGCATGATAATCAAGTGCTCAGTGCAATGTACAGTTGGTCAAAGATTAAGTTGCAGCCTATGTGGTTACAGATACAGTGCCAAAGATTCTGTTTGTTGATAAGTCCAAGGACCAATCGAAGGCCTCAGAAACAAGGGGCAATTGTTCAGACACCTAAGCTCTTTGGGTTAGGTGTAATCTGCCTGACTTGATTTCCACTGACCTGTTGAATATTACACTGTTGCTTGTGAAGTTCTGCTTGCTGCCAAACGGCACAAGAAGTTAAAAGCGTAGGTTTGGGTTGCATTTTTTTTTCAAATTATAAATAGCATCTGTGGAAGGGTGGGGCAGCGATCACGAGGGAGGGAGAGTAAAGCTTTCCTCCTGCATTGTGGTCCCAGGGGAAAATGCCCCCCACCCTGGGAAGGAAGCTAAGGCAGTGAGCTCTCATGCACTTACACTCTGGCATCATAAGTCTGTTAGCCTTTTCATTGCTGCAGGACTCTTGGTTGTTGTTTTCTCTCTCTCTCTCTCTCTCTCTCTCTCTGTGTGTGTGTGTGTGTGTGTGTGTGTGTGTGCTTATTCCTGCAATCTCCCTGGGGAAAATTGCTGGCAGAGCAAATCTGGGCCATTGGTATGGCGCCATGGGAAAGCCAAAAGGACATTAATTCAGACCCCTCCTCTCCTGCCTTGAATGACTCCATTGTTTGTGGCACCATTTTAGCCATTCCTGTTTCAGTTTCGCCTTTCCTTTTCCCCACCTAGATCATACTTTCAGACTGGTCTCTGCTTTCTCCTGATAACAGTACTCTTCTCTCTTGTAACCTCTCTTAATAGTTTCTTTCCTCTTGCGTCATTTTATTAAAAGAGCACTACACATCTCAATTCCAAATATGATTGGGAGAAATGGATGCATAGAAATACACTGCATAAAAGTAATGTTTTAATGTGGTATAAAAGTGAAATGTACAGTAGAAAGCTATCTTTTTATCGCAGTGGTACTCTATCTTGGGTAACTCAGCAGCTGAAAGTTGCAGTCCTAGGTCACCTGGGTTACCCAAGGTTAAGACCCATGGTTTTATCCTATCAGGGCATTGGTCACTGTAGCCTCATGTTGTTGACTGACTGACAGCAACTGGGGTCTCCAGGGTTACAGACTCTTGGCAGGTTGTGAAAATTATTGGGCTAAAAACCTCTGACTATGCAGTGTGAAAAATTTCAGGAACCTACAGATAATAATTAGCTTCAAGTCTCCCTACAGTAGATTTTCCCTTATTAGTTGTTCTGATCAGCTGACACTGTCTTAATAACTCACTCAGAAATAAGAATTTTAATTTTACTCACAGTACTGAATAGATCAAAACAAACAGCATTTTGTAGAAAAATAGTGACTAGTTACATGAGCAGAACTTAACTAATTCATATTTCATGATAGACCAATTATATAACTGACAAAACACCTACTCTGACTGACCCCATAGCTCTACCTGACACCTAACAGGGAAAAAAGAGTTGGAAAAGAAGACTTGAATAAGGAAACATGTCTCTCTTCAGAATCGGAGGTGAAAAGGGAACAAATGGTTGCTGCTGCTTTGGTTGGCAGTCACACAAGGCCAAAAGAGGTGCCTCCTAGTCAAAACTTTCTAAAAAGTGGATATGAAGGTTGCTAAATTCCAACACAAACATGATTCTTTATTAAGCCTACCTGGAAATTCTTCTTGGTATTTCTTGAGGGTCCCCCATCCAAACACTCAGCCAACCCTACTTAGCTTCATGTCAGACAAGGTCATTGTGATCAGGGTGGTACTTGGGCCTCCAAGGAACAGTGGATGATAAAAGTACAGCTGTGTTGCATTGAGTAGGTTGGCTACGGGTGGCAGTTTTAGAAATACAACCCTTTTCTAGATTACTTCATTCTGAAATCATATTTTTGTATTCCCTCTACATCTGCTTTAGTTGCAAAGCAGTGACTGTGTTGGCAAATCAATAGTTAAATGGCCCCAATTTAAGAATGTCTTTGTTATCAATATACTTCATGGCAATTTTGGTAGAACTATCAATTGCCTTTGCTTTACTTCCCTTGCTTGGTCATTGAGAAGCTGCATCTAGGCATGACTCATCCTTTGATATGAAAGATACACATAGCTGTTGGCACCACATGGTGCCAGTTCTTGGCAGGTCCATTGTGCTGCCATTAAGTTTGCTACCATGTGGAGCTCTCTTATGTTGTTGAAATACCTTGAGAGTAAAGTTGTCCACTGATCTGTTCTCATCACACCCTCATCATGCTTTTTCTCCTCCAGATTCTCTATCAGTAAACAAACTCTGATTAGTTTGCTTTGCTCTGCTCATAATGATGTCTGTTCCAGCTTCCAGAACCCAATCACCCAGTATTCTCAAGATCACTGCCTTGATATGATTCTAACGACAGCTGAACACAGGTTGTGACTATATGTTAGTTTGACACTAGATGACAATGTGGATAACACAAAATATGTTTTTACTGTAAGCTGTCAAAAGAATCAGACTTGCAACATTTGGTGTGTGTAGTATGTCTGAACCTGAATTACAAAATAAAGAAGCTGATTCTTATCCTGGCTATGAAGAAAGCATATAGCTTTGGGTAAGCCATCCTTCAGCCTTTGTCTCTCCAGCTGCGACAAATGGATCATAATAAAGGCTTCTGAGGTTGAGAAAAGTATTTTTAAGATACTATTTCCCACCTAATGGCCATTTTGGTCAGGATATTCCAAAAATTGTAGACACACACACACACACACACACACACACACACACACACACACACACACACACACACACACACACACACACACACACACACACACCTTTTCCAATCTCTACTTACATTACAGGGGAATTGTAAAGGTTATAACTAGATACTATTAATATGGAGCAGAGGTTAAGTATTACTGTTATTGTGTGCTTTACAATTGTTCAAGTTTGTCACTGCTTGGACGCCATTGCCCAAGAAGAAGGAAATGTTGGCTATATTCATGTTTGGTCCCCTTGCTTGCTTTATATCATTAGCAAATAAAAAAAGGAATGCAAGCACACCTCGTTGATCCCGAGGTAAATATTATACACCGAAGAAAGGAATTTAGCTCTGTGACTCTTCTTACAGATTGCTGGCAGCATACGGCCAATGAAGCAGAGTATTACTATGGGCCTTTTTACACGACCCCTAAGATCCGCTGGTCCCTTAAATTCGGACCAGAGATCTTGAGGGTTCGTTGCTGTTCCTCCCTCCCCACCTGCTCGGCACTTCTTTGTTCTGTCTGCGTGAGGGGGGGAGGAAAAAAAAGCCTTAGACAGAGACAAAAGAATAAAAGGCTTACCTCCTGGTGTTGGGGGAAGTTGCTCCGACCTCCGTTTACTTCCTGGTTCCTCTTTAAGGGGCGGAGGCAAAAGAAAAACAACAGAAAGAAGCGAGGAGAGCTCAGGCAGTCTCCGCATCAAATATTTTTCACCATAAAAAAGCAGGTACAAGAAAAGTGCAGTTTGGTCGCGCTAAGTGGGCGGGTCGCACTTAATTGTCTGCAAACTCCGGAGCTGGTGGGTAAACATTTTTATCGTCCGGAGCTTGCAGCCATTTGCGGCGGAGCTTAGGGGTCGTGTATAAACGCCCTATATCAGAGCAATAGCCACAAACTCCATCCATGCCTTACCTCACTAAAATCACAGCACACATCACAAAGGTGTTAGTCAGAACAAACCTTTAAACCAGATGTTCAGTGTGGTGGGGGTGGCGTCATTGCCATGCACACAATTGGCAGAGGTTTTGGGGCTTTCTCAGGATCATTTTATACATTAGTTTTTGTTGGGGGGGGTTTTGCTTTGTTTTTTGGTCTGGATAAAATCTTGATGAAGAACAAAAACTGGACGCCATTAAACATACAATAGAATGTTTTATTTTGCCATGGTACCCAAGAATGGAGGGTGCCCAGTGTGCATACAGGTTGAGATTTATGAGAAATAAATCACAAGAGCCACGTTGGATGAGGCCAAAGGGACGTCTACTATTATAGTCCAACATTTTGGACTCAACATCTTCCTCAGAGTATATCTATGACCTCTTAAGGTTGAAAAATTTTCTAAATGTTATCTTAATATTGATTAAACCCTATCGGATATTTGATTATACAGTATTTGAATACAGTATTTGATATTTGGTAAATTTTGTTCATTTATTTTTTTTCATCCTAACAGAAAAAGAAACATAGTAACCAATCACCTGTACTTATTAATCAACACACACACACACACACACACACACACACACACACACACACACACACACACACAGGGACTGTGTGCCAATTTTGAGGTAAAAAGGAATGGTTAAAGAGACAAACATTGTAAGGATCAACTACAAGATGATATATTTACCAATTTTTAATATGTGCTCCACCTTATGCTAAAAGTCATCTGTTTGTCACAGCAGTGACTTTTCTCATCTTCCACTTAGTTCTCTTGGTTTTTATGATTAGTTGGTTGGAATGTGAATATGGGCATAACTTGAAAATCTGGTTGTTGAAACAATCTGTCAGAGAAGGTGTACAGAAAATAGGTTAATGTGCATTTGCCTTGACAAGTTTTGTTTAACCCTGAGGTGAGGTGTGAATAGTAGTAGGAAATGGAACTGCAGCTCAGCTGGGATTTGTCTTCTCGGTTTTTCTCCCAACAAGGATATTCCCAAAATAAAGCACATTTCTTGGGGTCACGGTGCCTCAAATACATCTGAGTTTGACCTTCAGGGATTATAAATCTGTGAGGGAAATGCCCATTGTACCTCTAAAAGCTTATGGGTGGGGTCCAGTTGAGTTCATCGTGATGTGCTTGGACTAAAAATAAAGTTCTGCCATGCTTCTGGTATCACTACTAGTGAAATAGAGCCGGGCCTCCTATTCTTCATTTGTCAGCATAGTATTTAGAGAAAAGGCACTATAGAATTAATAAACACTGTCTTCAAAAGATGACATAGCATCTGATAGTCAATATTTGTCTTTCACATAGGATGGGTTTGTATGGCACTTCTTTATGCTTTGCTGCTGGGGGAAAGAATGGATGCAAAAATACAAAACCAAAGGTAGTTGTATCAATTCATGAGAAAACCGAAACCAAAATCCATAGTCAGAAAGGCAACACCCTTGCAATTTTTCTGAGTATTTTTAAACCTTTTTTTTTTTGAAGGAACTAATTTATACCTGAGGTCACTGGCAGTACTTCTGTCACTTTAATGGTTAGGAAAAAAAGTTCACCAAGGGGCATATTTTCTTGATACAGAGCAGAGACAAAAAGGAAAATCTGATTTGTTGAATTCCTGCCAGGTCTCCTATTTAAAAATCGAGGAGCCCCACTGAGGAAATATAATGACAGAAAATGGGTCTCAGCTCCAAGTTCACCTACCGGCCCCTTTCACCCACCTTCTGTGGGTGTCATATAACGTGAGCCCTACTTGTGCATTAGGAGGAAAGGAGGAGGGTAGAACAGAGGCTACCATGTCCTAGAAGTGATCCATCCTTGATTTAGGGAGCCCAAGGACAGCTGAATTGTAACCCTTCAGCGGCCGTTGGACTTCCAGTTCCATCCTCTCTTTCCATCACAGTCAGCCTTAAGACATGATGGAAGAGTGTCTAACAAGACTTAGCCCACTTCTGTTTTTTTTAAAGACAGCATCTAGTTTTTCTGAACCTCATGTCCTGGTGAGCTTGTTGAATGGGGGTGAGGGTTTTGTTTAGAGCAGTGGAATCCCAGAATTCCAAGCCTGTATTGCCAATGATAAAGGACCGTGGGAGTTGTCCTCTAAAAAACATCTGGAGTACTGAAGGTTCAGCACCACTGGTTTATTTAGAATGTGAGGCTTGGGGCAGGGCAGTTAGAAAAGTCTAAACACTCTCTGGATATCACACATTATTGCCTCTGTGTTACAAGGACTATGGTGTAGAATAGTAAAAGCATAGAGCTGGAAAGGTCCTAAAGTGGGTTGTTTAAAGCTGTTTCCCACAGGAATGCATTGAAATCCATTTGTCCGGAATGGATTAGTTGAATTTCAGTGCATTCCTATGGGAAACCACTCCCCGACTTACGAGATAACCGACTTACGAGCGTTCGCTTGGAACGGATTAATCATGTAAGTCGGGGTACCACTGTACATTCAAAACCAGGAAATAGGGGAACATGGCATCTAGCAAGAGGGATGGAGTTGTAGTAGACTATTGCCACTCCAACACCCTGTCCCTCTGGGGTGCTTGGAGCAGTGGAGCAGAGTGTGCTGCCACTGGCGTAGCTAGGGAGGGGCAGAAGAGTGCATTTGCTCTGGGGCGTGCAGCAACCTGGGGGTGCCTGGAGGGGGAGCAGGAGGAAGAAGCCATGCGCCATCCTGCCAGCAGTCCTTCTTTCACCCCGCTAAGGCTTGGCGATTCTTAGTTGGGGGAAAGGAGGAGAGGGAAGCAGGCGATCTCATTCACTAATCCCGTGCAAAACAGCTGTGTTTACTCATCTTGTTTATGAACTTCTGCTCATGAGTTCCTAAAGATTATGAATGCAGCTACAGACCTGGCAGCTAGGCAGTATGGCTAGAGCCTGAATTGATTGCCTCTTTGATAACCCAGTAGTTGCATACAAATGTGATGATGGAAATAGAAAGCTGCTCATTGTTCTCCCATTGTGTGAAGGGTGTGACATTAAGAAGAAGGGAGTAGGAATCAATCCAGATCAAACAAACAGAGCATAAAGAGAGGGAGAGAAAAGACTGGTTTTAGAAGACCTTGATTGTCATCTGAAGATAGCATCTCACAGAAACTAGATTAATATTGTTCTCAGTCTGTACTATTTGAAAATAAGACACTAAGTCTCCTGAAAGGGAACATTGAAAGGCTGTATTTTCCTCTTGCTTTGTCTGTTTCACATCTGCTTTGCATATAAGGATCTTACGAAACACAGACTCAGAGGCTTAGAGAGTGTTCTGCAACCTGCATAACATGAATGAAAACAGTATCTCAAAAAAAAAAAAAAGAAAGAAAGAAAGAAGAAAGAAAAGAAAAAGAAAAAGAAAACAGAAGCAAAAGAGTAATAGAACATTTGTCCGGTAGATGAATAAGAATTACAGTAATCAGCTTTAGTTATCTTTTTCTGAATTGGGTATGTTGGTGCAAAGATATTCACAATAGGTGCCAACCTAAACCATGTCTGAAAGGAATTGGATGTGTGCATATAATAAGCATATATTGTACATGCAGACATCAAGAACAAGGTTGTTTCTAAATATCAGTGTTTTTGAATCAGACTGGCTTTGGTTTTAATTCTGTTAAAATCCCTCTCTCTGCCTCTGTACCTCACAATAATGGAACACAGAGTTATTCACTGAAGTGCAATGGTGAAAGATGCAGGACAAATAAATAGAAGCCCGTCTTCACACAGCATGTCAGCTATGAAATTTGATACCTAAGAATGCAGGAATGGGTGCCAGCTTGGGTGGTTTTAATGTAGTAATAATTAAATTACTGGAGGAGGAGATAAGAAGAGCAACTAATTCCAATAGGTATACATCAGCTTCAGTGTTAGAGATAGTCTGCTTCTGTAAACCACTTGCTGGGGAGGGTGGTCTTGCACTCGCATCATTACGGTGAGCTTCCCAGTAGCATTGGGTTGGCCATTGTCCGTACAGAATCCTGGATTAGACAGTCTGATGATTCAGTGTAAGTCTTCTTAGGTTCTCATTACTACAATCATAGACTCATAAAAGTTGGTATAAGGCCATCAAGTCCAACTCCCTGCTCCAGGAAGCAATACACATCAAAGGTTATCTACCAGAGGTTTGACCAAATTTCTCTTGAATGCCTCCAGTGTTGGAGCACTCATGACCTCTTGAGGTAATTGGCTCCATTGTCATTACTAGTGTTGTGTGAATGTCCCCATTTTGGTTTGGAGGCTGATTCAGGGCTTTGAGATGTTTCCTGATTTCCACTCTGGCTCCAAATTGATTCATAAACTCTGATTACTAGCCTCCCATTGAAGAATCAAAACAACAATAACGGTGCTGGTTTTTGCATCCAGGTATTTGACATTTGACACTGTTACAGCATAAAGGGTGTGCACATGGGAATCCTATCAAATTTCAGATTGATTGTTTGTATACTAGGAATATTTTAAGTTTCCTTCATGTCTGTAACTTTGGCCAAGAGTTTGATAATCCACATCAGTTCTTCAGGTTTCAAATTTGTTTCACTTTTACACCAGAATAAACTCTGATCATTCTGCCTCAATCAGTCCAAATCAGGCAGATACTGTTAGTCATTCTGGCTTTGGTTGAAGCCAACAATTAAACCTACTTATCACTTATCTTCATTATCAATGTTGAATTCATCCTGCTAGTTATGGGTATAAGCAACCATCAGGGGAATTCTCAAAAAAGACATTCATCGGACAGTACAGTAAACACAGCCTAGGACCAGGACAAGGTGGGACACCTTTAGTGCCAGCCTCGCAGATTTATCTAGTCTTGCTCTGAATCTGTAGCATGCTCTAATGCTGAGCAATAAAGTTTAGTGTCTGGTAATCAGGGGATGGATTTATGTTATTGGGTTCAATTATCCTATCCATTAAATGCTTTTTCTATTTGCATAAGCATATCCTCAATACTACAGTTATCATAGCAAGAAATGTACAGGCAATACTAGGCATGAGAGAAAAGTACTGCTTAGAGGAAAGGTAATGAAAGCTATGAAAACAAGGATGTCATTTTTAATTTTCAGCCAGTGGGCAAATGCACCCTAGCTCTGGTCATCATCAATTCATAGATTACGGAATGGTTGTATGACCTGGCTGTAATAAAGCACTTGAACATTAGATCAACTACTAGCATAGTGAGAGTATGTTTCAGCAACCCAGGAACCACAAGGTTCCTCCACCCCTAGATATCTCATGGCTTTGCATTGGCCATAAGGCTCTGAATTCTGTTCCACAGATACGCCTTTCACTTCTGTTGCTATCTTCTCTCTAGGTATAGGGCAAGGACCGAGAGGTCAGCGAAGAAGTGTTTATGTTCTCGTGGGGGAAATGTTAACCAGCAACTGATAAGTTGTTCTTGTCTATTATTACTTGCTTGAGTGAGTTCATTCCAGATCTCAAAGGTTCTTCGGGTTTCACTCATGTGATACAACAAAGGCAGGCAAAGACACTTGCTGCCTTTAGAGTGATTCTTATTGGGAGTGGACGGATGTTTCCCCTGCATAAGAACTGCATTATAAAATCAGCATTAACTCTTTCCTAATTGAAAGCAAATGCATAGGGCTTTGCATACATGTTTCCCCGAAGGTTCCCCCCCCACACACACACACACATGTGAAGGTGTGAAGATGAGCACTTGCTCCCACAGAAATTCTGCTGTGTGCATGTTTATATTGAAGAAGCCCCAACTAATCTCATAAAATAGCAGCCGAGGGTCAAACTAGCTGATAGCATATGTTCAAAAGGAGTGCTCCCCCAAGTAGAAAAAAAGAACCTGCCATTGCACCTCCTTTCCCTCATACAGCTGTCTTGCAGTTGACAGGCTTTGCTTTGCTATTGGTCATTGGAATGTAAATAAGGGTTTAATGTGCAAGTTTGATTCCTGAGCATGCACCACTTGAGGAAATCACATTGTGAGAGAAAAAGTAAGAGTAATCACAGGGGATATGCAGTCCCTTTTAAAATCTTGTGATGATGATGAGTAAGCAAAGGACCAGGCTGTTTATTTAGGAAGAATCATAGCAACATACAATGCTGCCTTACACTAAATTCGCTACCTTGATTTAACTAGTCAGTAATTGGGTGTGTCTGACTATTGCTGTCTTTCCAGTTCTTTGGGCAGGATTCTTTCCTATGTTGACGCCAAAGCACCATGAGTTGAACAGAAATCGTCTAAAAAAGCCATGCCCCCTTAAATGACAGCTTTTCATGTGACCGTTCACCTTAAAATCATTGGCCAGATCCAATATTGTTATGAACGTATTCTGAAATTGTGTTCTCTCCGATTAAACAGTATGTTCATTGTCTCATTGCCCTTTATCCAAGACCAAACTTTTCCACCTGTGATATGATTTCCTGTTGACATACAAACATTTAATAAGGTTTTTTTAAATGGGCTAGTCCTTTTCAGGATCAAGCTCCATTGTCTTACCTAGCCCATAATTAAAAATTAAGCCAAGAAAACTAGTATCTGTATTTGCCCAGATTCAAATTACTGTATGTTCATAGAAGCTGGCTGGATAGCTCAGTGGTTTAGGTACCTGGTCGCAGAGCCAGGAGTTAGAGTTTGATTCCCCACTCTCTCTCCTGTGAGAAGAGCCAACATGTATGGCCTTAGCAAGCTGCACAACCTCAGGGCACTCCCCATGGTAAACCACCCCAGCATTGTGTACCTGGAAAACTTTGAAAAGAGTCACCACAAGTCAGAATTGACTTAATGGCACATGATTTAATATATATTACAGCCTACTCCACTCATTTGGGCAGTTGTTATCTTGAAGTTGGCTACAATGTCAGCAGCTCAGTGGTTTGAATCCCGGGTGCCATGTGGCAGATTGAGCTCCCAGCTCCTGCTAACCTAGCAGTTAGAAAGCATGCAAATGCAAGTAGATACGTAGGTACGGCACAGAGATGGGTGTTTCGTTTTGGAAGAGGTCCGGTTCCAACACGAAACATGACAGCACAGCTACCTTTCAGAAATGGGACACAGCTTCTGGAACAAAATCAGCCAGTGACTTATCTTCCTTTGGGTCATGCGGGGCGAAACTCCAATCAGGAAGCAGCCTGCGATGCATCATCTTTCCTTCTCCCTGGTGCTGATCAATCAGACAGGGAGGTGCATGTCCTTGCACAGCTCCTGATTGGCCAACATCAGGGAGAAGGAAAGGTGAAGCATTGCAGGCTGCTTACTGATTGGGATTGGGATTCTTGAATAACCCTCCTCCATGTGATACAATAAATCACTTTCCAGACATAAGGCCTTTTCCCAAACAATGGCTGAAATCCTTAGTATAGTAAGTCACAACTCTAGATCCCATTTTCTACACTAAGCAATTGGACTTCAGCAAATATTTACCATGGGCATAGGTTGGAGGAGTAAATCTGTCTTTTCAAGAAGATACCCTAAATCCTATGAGGAATGTGATCTCCTACCTTTCTTTAGTATTCGTAAAGCAACTCCATAGTTCCAAATCCGCCATGATAATTTTTTAAAAATCGAGAGGGATTATTACATACAAGCATGATCAATGCCTAAAGGCAGTAAATGGGGAAATTCCAAAGGAGATGTTAACATCAGAAATAAATATGAAGAAGCAAGGAGGGAAGAACAGAAAGACCACCATAAGGAAGTAATAAGAGTGGTATCAAGATTTTAAGATGGCGCAGTCCACGCATGACAACTACATATCCAGATGGCAGTTTCCCAGCAGGCCAGTGGGAATTTACTACGGATTCCAGATTCCACCAGCTAGCTCTGCAATTTACTAATGTAATATCTAACCCGAAGGATGAGAACTGAGTCCTAAATCAGCCCTCTCCACACTGATGCCTTCCAGATGTAAAAGGTTTCCCCCACACATGCATGCTAGTCGTGTCCAACTCTAGGGGTGGCACTCATCTTGACGTGCAAAGCTAAGCTGTGTACTTGTTTGGATCTTCACTTTAATGCTTGAATTTGAGGAGGTTTATTGGGATTTAAGTTATTAAATTTATACACTTTGGCTTGACTGTGTTGTGAAACAGTTGGCCTTTGCTGTAAGCAATGAAGCAGTTTCTCCCAGCAGGGATTGCTGACCCAAAGCATTCTTTTTGCTTGTTCATCTTCTTGTTGTCCTGAACTCCCACTCTGTCACACCCTTGATCCTCCTACTCTCATATTATGATGCAAATAACTTTTATTTATATCAACAGCATTGCCTCTTGAAAGCCACTGAGTGAGGATCAAACTACAGTATCAGTTATTTTGCAAAAGTGCTCCCCCAAGTGGTGGAAGAATCTGTTTATCTTAGTACGCAATACAGTACTCCTACACATGTTGCACCTAGGGTTTTGTAATTGATTATTGGAAGGAAAACAAAGATTGCCTTTGTAAATCTCATTGCCGAGACAGGTCTCTTTTCAGGAAATCCCATTGCAGGATAGAAAATGACTTGATTATTTGGAATGCAAATTCAGTTAACATTTAGTTTGTGTATGGGGGAGCTAATAATACTTGGTGTTAAGTATCATTTAGCTATGCTCATTGTAAGGCATAGCTTTTGCTTCACATTTTCATTGTCCATTTGATTGCACATGATGAGATTTACATTTTGTGCCTACATTTGTGTATAGATTATAATTCCTTCACCTCAAGACCACTGGTTGTACTGTATAGTAAGATTTATTTCCTTCAGTAGTTCAGCATTTGCTCTCATACCATGATTCATGATTCCTAGCTGCTTTCCATAACCAAAATGTGAAATGTGCCTGTTGTTTCCTCCAAACCGACCAGTCGCCAAACAAATGCAACCTAAGTTGTAGCTTGTGAAATTGTTTGAGAAGGTTGGAATGTCTCTTTCCCTTTACTCCTTAAGTAAACTCTGCTTCTGATTGTGGAGCTCTCTGTCTCATCTGTTTTGACCTTTTCAGCAGTCTAATGCTCGGCTGGAAACTTAATTAATGTAAGCAAGGGAGTGGAAGGGAGAGAAAGTGGGAAGCCTGTTTGTACCTATGACAGCTGTGTTTTGAGACCAAACTCAACAGGCAGGCACTTTCCCCCACCCTGTTGCCAGTTTTTCCCTTTCCCTTTCAGTCATGTACACAAAGGCCACCGTAATGCCTTTTTGTGGAAAACACGTCAGTAGTGGAAATGGCAGGTTGCAGGGGACTGAGATGAGACTTGGTTTTGTCTGGGCTTGGGACCAAATTCCCATGACTATGAGAAGCCAGGCATCTGCACAACCGGCGCTTGCCCACGACGGCACCTGAGGCTCAGGCTAACCCCAGACAGCCTACTCCTTACTAAAGGCAGAGGACCTCTCTGTGCCCACCTGCAAATGCCTGCCTCATTTTGTGTGCGAGAGATGCATGTGTTGGTGTACACATGAAAAGGCCATTATCCTGGCCCCACCCTTCACCCTCCACTCTTGCTGTCCCTGCTGACCTACCAACCACAGTGGCCCGTCCCCGAGATCAGCATGACAAGACCGGTTGGCCACTAATGACCCATGAGTTGGTGACTGGTGCTCAATCACTCTTGCTTACAGGCATGTCCAAACTTCGGCCCTCCAGATGTTTTGGACCACAATTGCCACAGTCCTTTGCTATTGGCAATACAGGCTTGGAATTCTGGGAGTTGTGGTCCAAAACATCAGGAGGGCTGAAGTTTGGACATGCCTCAACTAGAAGCTTCAAGATGGTCTTTCTCTGGCTTGTTAGGAAGGAAAAAGTGGACAAAGGAAGTTTCCTGATGTCAGAGGAGCTCCATGGTTTATTTAGTTGCACTTCAGTTTCAAGCTGAAGTGAATAAGCAATGTGCTCGTTCATGACACGTTAGGGTTCCTACAGATTTCTGGCTTGTTGTTCTGTACAAAGACACCAATGTCTTGTTTGGCCCTTAGCTTTGTTAATTATCTACCCTAAAGCAAACCTGTTTTATTCTCCCCCCCCTTTTTTTTGCAGAGCAAAGGAAAAAGTATTCTAACTCCAACGTCATTATGCATGAGACATCACAGTACCACGTACAGGTGAGCCAGAGACATTTATATTAATGAGCAATAAAACTGACTACGTTAGTAACGCTTGTTACACAGTTTGTCTCTGAACATTGATCTCTCAAATGGCACCTTCACAATCATGTTACTCAGCACAGTCTATAATGACATATCTGAAAGGCTGACAGTATTGGAAGGCCAGCGGGGACTGTTGACCTTTGCCCTCTCCCTTCAGCCACACGCTCAGAACAATGTCCACCAGTTTCCCATTTCCTGAGTCCTTGCAGAGATCACCTACTTTGGAGTGAGCCAAGCCTCAACTGGGATCTATGGGTTGACCACTGAGTGATCTCTGACTCTCAGGATTCCTGGAATAAATTCCCAACTCCTAATACGGGCAAGGTGTTGGAGCGGGTGGTGGCCGGACAGCTCCAGGCGCTGCTGGATGAAACGGATTTTCTGGATCCATTTCAATCTGGTTTCAGGCTGGGTTTTGGAACAGAGACTGCCTTGGTCGCCCTGTACGATGACCTTTGCCGGGAGAGAGACAGGGGGAGTGCAACCCTGTTGATACTCCTGGACCTCTCAGCGGCTTTCGACACCATCGACCATGGTGTCCTTCTGGATAGGCTGGCCAGGTTGGGAGTTGGAGGCACTGTTTTGCAGTGGTTCCGCTCCTTCCTGGCTGACCGTGTCCAGAAGGTGGTGCTGGGGGACAGTTGCTCCGCCCCGTGGCGTTTACGTCATGGGGTTCCTCAGGGCTCAATACTGTCTCCCATGCTGTTTAACATCTACATGGAACCACTGGGAGAGGTCATCAGGAGGTTTGGGCTGAGGAGTCAGCAATATGCTGACGATACTCAGCTCTACCTCTCATTCTCCACCAATCCAGGTGAGGCGGTTTCTGTCCTGAACTCGTGTCTGGGCCAGATAATGGACTGGATGAGGGTTAATAAATTGAAACTCAATCCAGACAAGACGGAAGTGCTGTTAGTGGGTGCTTCGCCGGACAGGTTAGAGGGCCACTTCCCTGTCTTGGACGGGGTTGCACTCCCCCTAAGGGACAGGGTCCGCAGCTTGGGGGTGCTTCTGGACCCTGGTCTAACTCTGGAAGCCCAGGTGGATTCGGTGGCCAGGGGCGCCTTCCTTCAGCTGCGGAAAATATACCAGCTCCGCCCCTACCTAGACGAGCAGAGCCTCATGACAGTTACGCATGCGCTGGTAACATCCCGTATTGATTACTGCAATGCGCTCTACGTGGGGCTGCCTTTGAAGATGGTCCGGCGATTGCAACTGGTTCAGAATCGTGCAGCGGGGCTGGTGAGTGGTGGGGCCGCCAGAGATCACATCACGCCGATTCTACGTAACCTGCATTGGTTACCAGTTGCTGCCCGAGCCCAATTCAAAGTGCTTGTCTTGACATATAAAGCCCTAAACGGCTTGGGACCTAGATACCTGAAGGACCGCCTCCTTCCATATGAACCTACCCGGCAATTAAGATCTAGCCAGGGGGCCCTCTTGAAAGAGCCATCCCTCAAGGAGGTGAGAGGGATGGCTTGTAGACATAGGGCCTTCTCGGCAGCTGCCCCCAAGTTATGGAATGCTCTCCCAAGTGAGATCCACCTGGCGCCAACATTGATGACATTTCGGCGCCAGGTAAAAACCTTCCTGTTCCAGAAGTTTTTTAATTGATACAACATAGACTGGGGTCCTTTGATGGCAATTTTAGTGATGATTTTAGTATAAGGTTTTGCTGTTGTTTTAATTATTTATTGATATTTGATGTCTTAACTGTTTTAATTCCTTGTTGTAAGCCGCCCAGAGACCTTTGGGTAGTGGGCGGCATATAAGCTGTAAAAATAAATAAATAAATAAATAAATAAATATTTAAATAACAAATAATTCCCACCTACCTTCCAAAAATTATACTTGAGAAATGAAGAACGCTTGGGCTAGCCACGGGTGGCATTTTATGTGAAAGGAGTAAAATCTTCCTTCTGTACCATTTTTCAAAATGTTTGAATTTTTGATTCTAACCATACCTTTTTTAGGCTGCAGCTGGTAAGGTTCTGTTATGAAACACAGCATCTCTTCCAAGCCCGAGTTGGGTATCTGAGCCAAGGATCAAACTTGGGGTGATGAGCAGAGTCTTCACTGCAGTTCTGCAGTTTAACCACTGCACCACGGGGATTTGTGAAGAAGCTCACTCCAAAACCTAGGAACCAGTTGCAGAAATACTGTATTCCTAAAGCCAGTAGTTGAGTCTTAAAAGCTTTGTCCATCCTGTACATTTCCCTGTTAGAGAAAATAGGGCAGTTGTTTGGTACTTATTTTCCCCAATTTGGAGGGCAAGCAGCGCAAGGGAATCACTGCAGTTATCACTGATTTCTGATTCCCCCCCTCTTATTGCTCCTGACTGAGGAATGTAAGCAAGAGGCTGGTATGGGACCTCTCCAAGCCATGGGCCTTTGAAGACAGTTGTACTCCAAAATATACTAATATTAGGCCATGCACTCCAGAGGATCCCCTTTACTGGTAGATATTCCGTTCACACATTTTGTGTAAACATGTGGATGAGAGACCAGGATCCCCTCGCCCACACACACACACACACACACACACACACACACACTTTCAGACATGTATTCTACACAGGTGAAGGCATGAAGATTCCTCTTGTTGGGAATGCATGTATAATTTCCCCCTCATTTAAATTACCAGCTAATCATCTGTTCCAAATTTATGTATACATGCATAATAGCTCTCATTGAAGCTGTAACTTGGCTTCTCTTTTATAAAGGATCAGGCACTAATGATGCCTATCATGTCTACTGGAGAACAGACTTTACTCTTTCCAGGAACCAGAATTCTTTTTCAAACTCAGTTCATTAGGATTGTTTAGGTATGAACTGATCTTTCGCCTTGAACTTTGATCAAGGTTAGGTGATCGCTGTTAAGCTTGCTGGTTTCATAAATGCATAAAGGTATCACTCTTGTATATTGGTCACACAGAAGAATATGCAATCACCTTTTTAAAAAAATTATTCATTTTAGAACTGACTTGCAAATAAAGACTAATTTTTGCTATAGTTCTTGTAACGGAATTAGCATGATGGGACATGGATTCCGTTGCAGTTTTTTATAATTTTATATTAATTTATACTCTGTTGTTCATCTGGAAGGGCTCTCAGAGCAGCTTAAGTGTATATAATACAAGACAAGACAGACACACACGCCTTTGGGCTTACAATCTAAATAAATACTGTACTTGCATTTCTGAAGTAGTGTCACAAGTTTGAGTGATATCATGGCTTTTGGTACACCAAGTAACAGTTCCTCAAGAGAAACTCAAGTATTGTCTCGTTAGGAAAAATAGTGATGATAAAACAATGCATTGAGTTGTTTTTCAAACATTTCAGCTATCGTTAAAATGATTAGTATCTAAAAATCAGGAATGAATAGTCTTAAAAAGTAAATTTTTCAAGCTTTTGTTGGAGGGGACTATATGTGTGTGTGTGTTGTGTCGTTACAGTCGTGACCGACTCTTCATGACCCCATGTCCATGGAGTTTTCTTGGCAGGAATACTGGAGTATACTGTAGTGTATCTAGACAGATTACAGTAGAGGGGTGAATATGTTGGTTCTATATACTTCAGTCTGAGAAGGTGCACAGCTAAATTACTAGGTGATGGTGTCCTGTCCAAATCTGCTGTTGCTTCCTTTAGACAATAATCATGGTTGCTGTTTGCAGAACAAAGCTTCAAAAGAAAAGAACTGTGCCAAACATAGGTCTGAAATCATTCCTAGGTGTGAAATGCAACTTGAATCTACCAACCCAAGATTTTGGGATGGTTGATAAGACCCTAGGAAGAGGGTACTATTAGGGGACTTTTACCAACATGCTGCTTTACCTGAAACAATGGCCAAAAGGGAAAGATGAGGAAAGATCCTGCCTTGACTTTGTGTCTCATCATGCTGCCCAGCTTTGCAGAGTGACACATTTTTATTAGAAACCACTCACAAACCTTGAGAACTAGAAATCAGGTCACATTATAACTCCTGAATAGTTTTCTTGGCCACATGCGCAGGTTCAGAACTGAGGTGGAAATAATGGCAAGCACAACTGTGCCTGGCTGAGCTGCTTAATCATATCACAAGAAGACATTTCCAAACACGTATATGTAAAATAATACTAGTCAGGGAGGCAGGATCAGACTGCAAGTCTATGGCTAGTGTAACTCCGTTGTAGACAGCCGGGATTGGGGTCGGGGGCATATGTACTGTATTTCCTCTGTCTGACCCATTCTCTTTCCTACAGTTCCCCCCCCCCCAAGAGATATGTGCCTCAGAAATTAGACTTACAATTTAAGACCCTGTTTCCCCTTCAACATCTAGAAACAAAACTCAGCATACTAATTGCAGGATATGTAGCGGGTGGGGTGGGGGAGAATCATGTACCATGAGAAACATCTTTTATCACTTAACACTGCATCTGGAAATGTGCTAAACACATTGTGTTGTTTGTAATATGAGCTTATGACATAAATATGAGAATTGTCCTTACATTTGCTGATTGAGAAATACGCACACATACAGACTCATACTACAGGAGAAGAGACTTCTAGGAAATATTTCTCGTAAGCGATATTTTCCCAGACATAATTTGCACCTTCATTGCAACTTCATCACATTCCTGGCAGTGACCAGCCACTGTGGGTGCTAGAATAACCCACATTTATCCTGATGTTGTCTGTGTCTACAGTGCAGGCAGATGGGACACAAACGCCGTAACTGCAAGAGGACCTGAAGAAGACTCATCAGCTCCAGTATCCATGGAATTAAATTAGTTCTGTAGCATCTCCTCTGTGCTCTTACAAACTAGGATAACTCATTTTGTCTCTCTTCCAGCATTTAGCCACTTTCATCATGGATAAGAGTGAGGCCATTGTAACAGTGGATGATGCCATCCGGAAGCTCAAGCAGCTAAATTCCAAAGAGAAGATATGGGCACAAGAGATGCTGTTGCAGGTTAATGACAAATCTATCCGTCTCCTGGACTGTGAAACTCAGGTGAGTAGCAGAACATTTTCCTGAGATAAGAGACAAGAGAAGAGCACAATCAAATGCTGTAAAACATTTGCTCCCTTCAACTCACACTGCTTTCTGCACTGAACCACTGCCACAAGCTTTTCAGCTGAGACATATTAGCACGATACCAATGACAAAAGTACAAAGGTGGACTGATTTCACCCTGTGTACATGTGGGGCAAGTCCAATGCCCATATTATTTGTGGGCTTGTATAGGATTTCTCTAATCAAGCTATCAGAATGATGGATTAGCTGTTAATGGAAATACTTTCTGCTCTGCACAAGCACTTTGTGCCAATTAGAGAGCTTATTTATAGCTGAACGGCACCAAACCGATCTAGACCAGATTTCGAGTCTTGCTGGGAATGCTTTGCGGGAAAAGTTTTAGTAATGCATAATAACTGCACCAGGGAATTGGTAGCTGCTAACCCTCTTTTCTGCATAGAAAATAAGGGAACGGGTGGTTCTGTAGCAGAGTTAAGAATAAAGTTCTGTTTAGGTAAGCTAAAGAGGAAACAAATACATGGAACAAGAGTAATGCTAATCACTTAGGAGGTATGGAAAGGTTTTACCTGTATGAATACATGACGTTAACATCTCTAGTCATGTGTGCAAACTGGAGCATGTTTTTCCGGAGTGTTAAGAGACTCCAGAAGAACACAATTCTTACAGGCATTCTTACAAAGCAGTCTTATAGGGTATATTGTTCACTCACTTAGACAAGATGTTTTCTTGTCTCTGCATTTGTTGTTGCTGTTACCTGCCAACAAACTGCCCCGGCCTATGGTGACCCCATGATTGAACAGTTTCCACAAGCTCTCCACCAAGATCCTGCAAACTCAACCTGTGGCTGCTTTAGGGAGTTAGTTCATCGAATGTTTCCTGTGCCTTCCACCATTCGCAGCATCCTTGTCTTTCCCAGAGAATCCTGTCTTCTCATCATGTGCCTTGGTTTCAACATATTTGCCTTCCAGAAATCTAGAACTCGCTTGTTTTTCTGTGAAAGCAAAGTGTTACACTTATATATGGGGGGGGGGAGTTCTTAAAGCACTCTCTGGGTGGTTTACAATTTATTTATGGAGGCTACACATTTCCCCATCCAGCACGCTGAATGCTCATTTTACCAACCTCGGAAGGATAAAAACATAAGAACATAAGAAGAGCCACGCTGGATCAGGCCAAAGACCCATCTAGTCCAGTTTCCTGTATCTCACAGTGGCCCCATCAAATGTGTCAGGGAGCGCACAAGACTAGATATCTGTCTCCTGATACCACTCCCCTGCATCTGGCTCTTGAAGTACCCCAGTTTTAAGCCTGGAGATTATACATCTCCATCATGGTTTGTAACCAGTGAGGGACTTTTCCTCCAGGAATCTATCCAATCCCCTTTTGAAGGCATCCACGCTGGGTAAAAAAAATATTTTCTTTTGTCTGTTCTCACGCTCCCAACCCTCAGTGTGAGTGTATGTCCCCTAGTTCTGGTATTTTGTGAGAGGGAGAAGAGCTTCCCTCTATCCACTTTACTCATGCCCTGCATTATTTTGTATGTCTCAATCATCTCCCCCGTCAGGCACCTTTTTCCAGACTAAAGAACCCCAAATGTTTTAGCGTTTCCTCAAAAGGGAGGTCACCCTTCCCAGTAATCATTTTAGTCGCTCTGTTCTGCACCTTTTCCAGTTCCACTATGTCTTTTTTCAGATGCGGTGACCAGAATTGTACACAATACTCCAGGTGTGGCCTTACTTATCGTCTTGTACAATGGCATTACAGTGTTGGCTGTTTTATTTTCAATCCCCTTTTTGATAATCCCTAGCATGGAATTGGCCTTCTTTACCGCTGCCACACACTGGGGAGACACCTTCATTGAGCTGTCTACCAGCACATCAAGATCTCTTTCCTGATCCGTCATGGATAACCCAGAGCCCATGAGTTGATAGATGAAGTTTTGATTTTTTGCCCCAATATGCATTACTTTACATTTTCCTACATTGAAATGCATTTGCCATTTCGCAGCCCATTCCCCCAGTTTGGAGAGATCCTTCTGGAGCGCTTCACAATCTTCTCTGTTTTTTACCACATGGGAAATTTTGTGTCATCCAAAAACTTAGCCACCTCACTGCTTATCCCTGTCTCCAGGTCATTTATGAACAGATTGAAAAGCATTGGTTCCAGGACAGAGCCCTGGGGCACACCGCTTTTCACCTCTCTCCATAGTGAAAATTGCCCATTGACACCTACTCTTTGTTTCCTGGATCTCAACCAGTTCTCAGTCCATAAGAGGACCTGCCCTCCTATCCCCTGACTGTGCAATTTTCTCATCAGCCTTTGGTGAGGGACTGAGTCAAAAGCCTTCTGAAAATCAAGATAGACAATATCTACCGTTTCACCCAAATCCACATGCTTGTTGACCTCTTCAAAGAATTCTAAAAGGTTTCACTATCCCTATAACTGTGTTTCAGGAAGAGCTAGAAGACTTTCCCCTGCCAACAGTCCAGCTCTGCCAAACTGTACTGAACCAGATGCGATACTCATCCATACTCCTGCTGGTGTGTCAAGACTCAGAGCAGCACAAGCCTGACATTCACTTCTTTAACTGTGATGAGGTAGAGGTAAGATGTGGTAATCTAATCCTCACTTGGTGGGGCGCGGGCAGGGAGTCCAGAAGTCTCCACAGCATGGGATTGGGTCTTCACATGAACATGGTCTGGCCCTTTGTATGCCACCAGGGTTCTCCTGTTTTCAGGAGTAATAGCAGAAAGCACTCATTCTTTTGGAAGGCTGGGCAAGAGAAGTTCCTGGGTGCATCAGCTGGGGTGTGGACAGCAACTGGGATATCTGCAAGGGGGCCAGGACCAGGGTGTTACCAGAAGCCAAAAATGTTGCTAGCCAGTTCAAGGTCAGGAGTCACAGAGAGGGTTGTCAGCCAATCCAAGGTCAAGAGTCATACACAAACACAATCAACAGGGAAGGAGATGCCAAACTGGCAGGGTAGCAGAGTTCCAGGAAGGATCAAGATAACAGGGCCAAAGCTTCAGGAGCCCAAGGTCTCATGTTGCTGAGGCAAGGAACAGGGAGTGCCAGCTGCACTCCCTGATTGCCTCAGACTGAGGGGGCCTGATTTTGCAAAGAGGCAGAGTCAAGCAGCCCTGATCCTGACACTGAGATTGACCCAAAAATGGGATGATGGCCAAAGACGGGAAGGTGAAGGTTTCCAGCAACACTTCTGAGAGACTATGCACCTGTAGAATACCCGTGCCATATCCAACCTTTTTTACTCAGTCCCAAACAATGCAAACATTTCCTTATAAATTTCACCAGATCAAGCAGTCAGACAATGACCTTTTGATGGGCTCATGTTCTTTCGTAGGTCAATGTGATAAAGATAAACTGAACATTTTGAGAGGATTCATCAGGTTGTCCAGCTATGGCTGGCCATGAATGAAGCCAGGTTCCATCCTATGTCGCCACTTAAGTACTGAGTTTCCATATCAGGAGCTGCACCCCTGGGCCAAAGTGCCAGTTTTGTCCTTTCCATCCTTTGTCAGCTGGCATCTCTGTGTGGTATCTTTTAAAGAATTATATACTAGTTATGTTTCTTTCACTCACAACACTAAGAGTACTAGTAGCAGTAGTAACCCCCACCCCCGCAATTTCAAATAAAGGTGCAAAACAGCTGTTGTTGCTTTGGGGGAGAGAAGGCCATATGGATTTTTTTTGAACATCTGCAATTTCTCAGCTGCAATCCAGTTCCATTCAAACCCTCTTGATTTTATCTTTTAGGCAGAGATGATTCATGAGGACATCGAAAGTGCACTTGCAGACCATAAGCATGGGAAAAAGATACGACCACAAACGCTCAAGTAAGCGACGGGTGCTGTAGTAAGACAGGCTCCAGCGTGCGGCCCTGGGGGGAGGCATTGCCTGGAGTGAAGCCAAGAGGCTCATTGTGTTGTGGATTAACTTCGGGTTCATTGTTTTGGTTATTGAAGTTTTAGGTGTATCCTTTGCACACGTTCTTGTTAGGATTAAAGGGGAGGAAAATTATGCCTGGTGCCAAGGGATCTTGAGCAACCTGGAAGAGGGCACAGAAACAAACAAGACGTGGTGTGATTTCTCTTTGGCTGTAGTAACTGCTCTTTGTCTCAAAGATTATCATTCATACACACAAATTTAAGTCAATGAGTCATCCTAACGGCTTCCACTGACAAATAAGCAGTTTTTCAAAGAGGTGGACGTGCTAGTTCTTTATAGCACATATAGATAAAAATGTTTGAAAATTAGCAGATCCATTTGATACATGCCTTTCAGAGATAACAGTCAATTCCATAGGCACATGGAGCATTTGCATAATCCTGAATAATTCTAGCATGAGTCGACATATAGCTTTATACTGTACTGGAGTAAGGGCACAATCTGACAGGCATTTGTCCAACTCTTTAGTGTACTAAGGACACAGGTCAATTTACTCTTTTTTCTGGCAGCCTCTTGATGAGCATTTTATACAAGGCAAAAATTATAAGATTTAATTTAGGTTATGCAGCATATCAGTGATGATCTAGCACAGTTTAAAATGTATTTCCTCTTTCCCGAGGAACACGGGAAATGTTCAGTTTGACTGTTTCCTGAATTGGTTTACTTATTAAACCACTCACCATACCAAAAACTGGCAGCAGAAGAAACCAGACCAAATAGGGTTGTTTGAGCTCCAGTAAGCCATGTATACCTAATGGCATGTCAAACCTACACCCAACCTCCCCTATTCAGACTGTACCAGCCCACTCCAAAATGACCTGTGTAGATGAACCCTTTGTCCTCTGATGCCATTGAACCAATATCTATAGTACAGCCTTTCTTCACCTTACTGCTCTTACTACCATCTATAGCAGGGGCATGGGAGTACTGGAAGCCTCCTATACCTCTATACCAGATACACATTTAGACCCATGCCAGGTACATGCAGCCCAGAGACTGCATTTGACCAATCCTATCTACACAGGCAGCTTAGCCTCCCTGACTCATATTTTCCCCTCTAGTTTACACAGATGTAAACCTTTCCAGCACTGTCACCTAATGCCTGGCCTAGGCTTGGAGGGAATTGCACAGTGTTACTCTGTGTGTGTGTGTGTGTGTGTGTGTGTGTGTGTGTGTGTGTGTGTGTGTGTGTGTGTGTGTGTGTGTGTGTTGTGTTGTGTTGTGTTGTGTTGTTACAGTCGTGACCAACTCTTCGTGACTCCATATCCGTCGAGTTTTCTTGGCAGGAATACTGGAGTGGTTTGCCAGTTCCTACTCCAGGCGCCTACAGCATTTCCTGGTGGTCTCCCATCCAAGTACTAACCAGGGCCGACCAGGGCCGACCCTGCTTAGCTTCCGAAATCAGGCGAGATCGGATGTGCTTAGGGCATGCATGTATATGAACCCATGTGTTTTGTTGGCAGCCCAAAACCTGGGGCTTGTGACTCCAAACAGGGCATAGCATACCTAGATATTTGGCATAAATGAAGAGAGGATTTAACATTACTGGGGCATATGTATTTGTGAACTCGGAAGCCTCGTTTTGTGTTTCGCGCGCACACCTTGGTGAAGTTGCCGAGAATATGGGATTTGTGGTCCAAAATGGCCCATAACTACTCTGAGTGGTTGACATAAGTTTGGATAGGTATGAGTTTAGGGGACTTGTGTTAACACCCCTGGGTTTCACGACCCGCAGGGCTGCTTCTACCTTCTGCCCAGAGAAAGGCAGAACTTAAGATAGGGCTCTGATTTTAAACATCCTTACCTCAGAATAATTGGAACTGAACTGCATTGTATTTAACTTCCACATAGGTATCCATACGCATAGTTGTACATTTTTTGCCGTGAACAACCTATAGGAATCAATTTTTAAAATTAATTCTTAAAGCACCCTATAAAATCAGCTAGTGACTGTCCTTATCAGGAGGCGCTCTTTGGGATCAGCATAAAATGATGGATACAACTAGGAATTTCTCATATTCCTGGCTTGAGGAGGTTCTGGTGGGGCGGATTAAATGCACAAAACTTAAAGCAAATAAACACCAGTTTTATCTGCTGGGCCTCAGCCGGTCCAGTCATCAGAACTTGCCAGTCATCAGCATGATTTGCTGTTGCTTCCTCTGCAGGGTGAATCAAGAGAAGATCAAACAAAGACAATCCATCCTCCCACCACCCCAAGGGCCTGCGCCAATTCCTTTCCAGTATGAAGCCAGAGGATCCCCAAGGAATATTCAGAACCGAGTGGCTCCACCGTCACATCATAATGAGCCAGGTACCGAAGGCAGCCAGTGATGTTTTTTACTTAAAAAGGATATGTAATACAAGTGCCTCCATTGGACTCCATTCCCCCAGAAATTCATTAGAGCCCTTACATTGCCTTATTATGAGAAAAATGCCTTTCTCTGATGCCACACGGAGGACTATTTGTTTACAGAGGGTGGAGAGCAAGTCATTACAAGTGACAAAAATTACCTGTAACATATTAATTTTGAGTGTCACTGGCTCATAATGACTTTTTTTAAAAAACCTTCATGATGACTGCTAAGATTGTTACTTTTAGCATAATGAGCAAAATTCACTTACTAATCTAAACAATTTGGGGGGGGGATTTTTTTAATTGTTTTTGCATTTTAAGTGTACTTTTTTTTAAAAAAAAAAAGCAACTTGTTACTTATGTGTTACTAATGTACCATTTTAACGAATTGTTTCAAGCAAACAAGTTACCTTTTTTCAAAAAAGTTTTTAAAAAGTTTTTAAAAGTTGCAAACTTGAGTTATTCTGAAAGGAAAGGGAGAGTAGATAACAGTCAACCACAGCAAAAGAAGCTGCGTCTGCTTCCTGTTCTGCAGAATTGAGGCAATTGAAATGACAACACATTTCTGTAGTATTCAACACGGCAACAAGCTGAACCCTCAAGGAAGTATCTTGCTGTAAGTTCACCAAGGCTGTCCATTGGTCTTTTGTGCAAGAATACACCACGCTTGCTGGCATACACACAAGTTCTTTTGCCAAAAGAATGTGAGAGTGATAGCTGTTGGTTTTGTTTTTCACTACACTGGAATTTGTTTTCACTCTCACATTCTTTCTATTAAATGTGGTTCACGGTCATGTGGTCTTGTCCCGGTACTGTCCCTGTTTCCGTTTACACACGGGTGTGATTGATGGTATTATGACAACTGTTACTTCCCAGCCTTCGTCCCCCCCCTTTTTTGTCCGACCTTCTGTTTTTCGATATTTCGATTCTCCGTAACTTTGCCTTTCATGCGTTAAGCAGCAAAGTTCGAGGTTTTATGCCTTCTTCCCTCTCTGCGATGCATTGTTTACACCATTGGGATTGTATTGAAGAATGCAATTTGGCACTCCTGCCACTAGATGGAGAATGCGTATGTTGCGTGACGAGGCTTACTTCACGGGCACTTGTCTCAAAACAGGAACCGAGACAAGAGAATTCGCAAGGTCAGGGAGAAGTATGGCTCATCACGCTTAAATCCCAGTTCAGGGGGCATGGTCGGGATTAGATTCCACCGTCATGCAATGGACGTGGAGTAACATTTTGTCATACCAGTCCCAAGCGTGACCGTGAACTGTGATGAGAGGGACGTGAAGTAACCATCTTAAACATATCAAAATGAAAGACTCACACTCCTCTACCTGGAACTGTCAGCTTTTTTTTCCATGCTCAGATTTTAATCTACAGTTCTTTCCATCAAATTTATGAATACATTCTACAATGTTCTTATCCCAAAACAAACTAAACAAAATTCTCACCCATTTCTGCCCTACGAGAAAAAAGGAAGACCAGAGAGAAAGAGAGAGAGAGAAGGTGCCATCTACAGACTTCATAGCTATAGTGCTATTTGTTGATACAGTTGAGAAAGACATTCACAGCAGTGGCTTTCCATCCAGTAGGCGGTCCTTGTGTGCCAATTTTTCTCTGGGAGACGGCAAGAGCGGCAGAAATGGCTGCTCAACTATCCTCTCCTGTATGATTCTTCTCAGTCGAATTTTGACCTATGTATTTTAATAAGTCTAGAAGAGATAACAAACTAAGGAGGCATCAAGCTTTCACATTCATTTTTAATTATTGGAGAAAATTCCCCTTGAAAGTCTTGCTTAAACCAAGTATTTCAAGATGCCCAAAAGCTACACTGAACAAAAGCAGCCTTCCTCCAGAATAATTTGCATGTGTTTTTTAACTGCAGCTAGATCTCTGTAGCCCTGAGAAACAGAATGCTATTTTTGAATCTCATTTTGCATCAGACATATAACGTGGACTTGTAAGGGAAGATGAGCAATTGTTTATTTTTTGTATAATAAGCAAGAACTATCTTTCCCGTGCAGTAGATAACCATAGTAGATGGGTGTGGAAAATCCCCTGTGCCACCAGCGAATGTATAGGATGGTTTGATAATGAACCTAGTCCATAAGTTACTTGCCCCTAATGGCAGCACCAGGGACCTCATACTTCTGGGGACCCAGAAAATGTTCATTAACTCATATGTGTCCAATACTTCATATGTTTTGATGGAAGTACACTGATTTTCCTAGTCAGGCAGAACTTGAAAGTGCCTGGAGAGGAGGGGCCAAGAGAGGTTAGAGATCTCATAATCTTTGATCGTGGCCACTTGTAGTCCAAAAAGCCATTTAAGGCATCTCTAACTTCTGGTTTCCCTTGCATTTCGTGAAAATGTTCACATCGCAGGTAGTTGTGGTAAGATCAGGGCTAGCCCATTTTGCTTTTTACCATATCATAAACTGGAGCCTGGCAGGTACAATAAGATTCTGTATGAAGAGGGAGGCCTCACTGCATCAGTTGCTTCTCGAAGATGTACAGTACTTAATACCCGCCTCAACTCGTAACTTAATCCCCTCATTTAGTGATGACATGACAAACAGTCCACTTTTTCGTTCCATATCAGTCCCTCTCGTTTTTTTTTTTTTTTTTTGTTTGTTTGTTTGTTTGTTTGTTTTGGCATGCTGGCTCTTTCATCTTGCTGTTTGCCAGGGAACAGCTTTGTTAAATTCTGGAATGCTTGTTTTCTTCCAAAAAACGTACCAATGCTAAGAAAAGAAAATGGTATGCTACAAAGTACACCCCTCCTGCCACGACTGCCATGAATTTTTGCAGGGTCCATGTACCTCTCTTTCCTTCCTTACAGCAGAAAGAAGTCCGTGAGTACATCTCACCTGGCACATTGAAATGGAGGGGGGATTCTGAGGAGAGTGGTACAAGTTCCTACAGAATCCCTCCTGACTTCTGTATAAGCCTGTGTAAAACAGCAGCCATGCAGAAATCCTTGCCGCCTGGGGCCAATTAGGCAGTGCTGTGTTTATTTTTGCCCCTCAGATTATTTTCTCTTAAACCTGCCCATCCTTCATCCAGATGATCTTTTCCCCAATTAACTTCAAAAATCCTTAAGCATGCTGGAAAGTTTGGGGATAAGTAGCCTATTTTATTTCCTACCTACCGCCCCTGGCTGTTCTGGCATACAGCATCTTGTTTTGTAACTAACTCGGGGAAGTGATGGTATCAGGACAGGGGGTGAAATGTTTTACTTTTTAGGGGCTGCAGTTTCCTGAATTCTCCAGGCAGTATCTCATATTGAGAACTCTCCTCTTAAAAACAGCCTTTTCCAAGCTCTGAAAGTGAAACTTTGCTGGAACCGTAAAAGGAATGGCTATTTTTTTAAAGCAAAAACTCATTCTGTTCTTTTTCCTATAACAGCAACCTAGCAGCAATAGAAAGGGGGGTGGGTGAGAGAAATTAGCAGATGAAACATTTCCTGCTGGTTTTATCCTAGTTTTGAGAGAGCACTTGGAAAAGTTTTAAGTTTCTACATGGTAGGTTGCTGCTTCTGCCACCATACCAGGTGGGATTAAGCCGGAAGATACAACTTCTGCACCTCAGCAAGCTGATCTGCAAATAAAACTGTTTATCTCCCAAAGAATAACTGCAGAACAAAACACAAAAGAATGCAAGATACATAGAAGGGGGAAGCATTCAGTGTGACAAGCAGACATCTTTTGCCACTTGAGGGAGCACTGTTTTTACATAAAGCCTGTCTAGAAAAAGCTCTTATCTCAGGCCTGCCACCTCCTGAGGCTGATTTGCTGCTGGTGTAAGAGAGCACCATTCTTGATGGCTGTTCCATGGCTTTGAAATTGCTGTCCTCCTTCTGCTGGCAGGCAAAGACCCTATATAGAAAAAAAAATCAGGCAAGTCCTATATTAATTGGATGTGCCGAGTTTAATTTTCCTTACAAAGTATCCTTCGTATTTAAACCGAGATTGTTTGAGTGGTTTGAAATGTAGTTTCATATTGACTGATTTAATTATGTTTTCATATTTAAAACTTTAAGGGTATTTTTAGCTTTCAAAGAAGAAGGCATGTTCTTCTGTGCAAACAGAGATTAACACAGCGTCTTGTGTGAAAACTATAATGAAAAGGCATCAGATTCTGTTGAATGAAGTAGAGGTGAAGAAGAAGAAGATAGAGTAGGTTCACAAAAGCCCACATTGAAAAGAAACTACATTGTAAGAAACTCCCAGCTTATAGTGTCAGGATGTTGCTACCCTTATGTTACCCTTATGCTACCCTTATACATCAATCAGGTTTGCAGCAGCAGTGCTGTGCAATATTTTATCCTCCTGAAATCTTCAATTAGCAACATATTTTCCAAAAACATTCTCTGCTTCCACCGCAAAAAAAAAGCAGAAGCCACCATTTATTAATGAGATTCATATCAAAGAAAGTTTCCCATATCCACTTGTTGATTAGGGCGTTTTATAAAAATTAAATATTTTACTCTAATCCACACAGTTTTCCCAATTGCTGACTAACATGTTGATTTGGGGTGCTTGGCAGAGTACGATCGACGCAGCATCAGCTCTCAAGAACAGGAGGAATCCCGCGCACTTTTCGCTCAGAAGATTGAGAAAGAAACCGTGAGTACTAATGGCTATAATTTTAAAGAAAGATACCCAGAAGAGTGAAAAAGTTAATTTATGGGCACATTAAGTTTCGATCATTATTTTGACTGTCGTGCTTTCAATGCCATAGAGAAAAGGAGCCAAGCGCATTTTCCGAAGACTCAAAGTAGATGCAGTGTCATTGCATGAGTGCAATCAGTGGGGTGATGTTTTTGATATGCAGGAATCTCTAGACGGCTAGGAACTAAGGGGTAGGGGGGGGGTCTTAATGTTCCTTCTTCTTGGCCATGGCCCTGACAAATGGCCAGGGTCTGCTCTACCTTTAGGTAGAGAACGGCAGAAAATGGGGTGGGGGGTCAGCAGCACCTGCCCCAAAGTTATTTCCCTCTGCTCGAATACAGAGCTTTACATGTAACAGGATCTGAGTGGCTCCCCTAAATTAAACTAGCAGTGGAAGTACAGTGGAGGGTGCTATCACATTGCCAAATGAGATTGAATTTACAGTCCAGTTGGCTCCTGATTTTGGTGTGTGTGTGTGTTGACTTTAGCTCGAGGCAGCAAAAACAACAACAAAACAGATGTATCCTGAAAATTCACCCCCTACAAAGCTGCTGCTTATGGTTCAATGGATGTTCCTCTTGGTATAAGTAAGATTCCCAAGGAAAATTCCCCACTGAGATGAAACTGCTAGCTGTTGCTTCATTGAGATGACACTGGACCATGGCAGGAAAAAAGAGTTGCATTTCCCTGTTCCATGGACCTAAGGCTTCTCATGATTCCTCATCACTGATCTTTAAATTTAAAATAGGGCACATTAAACACCACTGCCATCATGCCTAGTTTGCCCCTTGGGAACCCAGTGGACTTGTAGCAAGCATGCGTAGCCTCTGCCTAGGTGATAAACATTATGATTCTCTTTATCTGTATCTTCACAGCAAACTCTAAACTGTACTCTAGATGATATCGAGTTGTTTGTGGCGAAGCTTCAGAAAGCAGCAGAGGCGTTCAAGCAGCTGAATCAAAGGAAAAAAGGGAAAAAGAGCAAGAAGAAAGGTCCAGCAGGTAGAGAGAACTGGGCTACAGGAAGAACTTTTGAATTCAATTTCTTTATGCATGCAATTGGATGCATGTTTATGCAGAGGGATCTCCTGCTTTGGTCACTGGGGTTTCCTCCCAAGAAAGCTTGTGTGGGATTCCAGCTTTCATTCATATCCAGAATCAGTCAGCAGAATTTTGTGTTTCAGAGAGTTACAAAAAGGTGGGAGGTGAAAAGCCAATGGGCTCCCTTTGGAATTGCCCTTGGAGCAGTTCCATCCAAGTCCTGGTGGGCCTCACCATATTTTAGCCAAGACAAGATTTCACATTTGCACAGAATTTCAGCCACAAGGAAAAGAACAAGGGAGTGCCCTCTTTGTTTCATAACCATGTGATTATATTGCTGTTTCATGCATGTTGAGTAATGGGAAAGTAACGTTGCTTTCTGCATCTTGAAGAAAGGGGAGTCTTTCAAAAGTCATATTTATTTCTCATCCCTCACCTAAAAAAATATCTTATACCATCTGGGGACATGATGCAGCTCAAACCTCAGTGAGGCTACCTTTTGTATCAGCTGGTCAATACTGATGGATATCAATAGAATAGAGACATCTAGTTACCCGTATATACTCGAGTATAAGTCGACCCGAGTATAAGTCGAGGCGCCTAATTTAACCCCCCAAAACTGGGGAAACGTATTGACTCGAGTATAAGTCTAGGGCAGGAAATGCAGCAGGGCCTGGCAGCTCTTCCTTTGTGAGCTGGGGGAGTGTTATGTGATGTTTAAAATGATTTTTACCCACTGATGCAAGTGCTTGGGTCAGTGGCTAAAAGTTATTTTAAACATCGCACACCGCTCCCCTGTGATGCAGACGGGGGTCATGAGAAGCGGCACACAATGTTGAAAATGACTTTTAGCCAATGACCCAAGCACTTGCTTCAGTGGCTGAAAGTATTGACCTGCATATAAGTCGAGGGCCCTTTTTTTCAGCCCAAAATTAGGGCTGAAAACTAGGCTTATATTTGAGTATATACAGTACCTTTGGAGGTCCACTTCCGCCTTGTTCATGCCCCCTCCCCTGTCCCATCCTCCTATCCAATATAAAACCCATTGATCCAGGTTTAACAAGGGACTTGTTTTCAAGCCTTGGCTCTGCCTTGAGCTCTTCACAGTGAAAACTGCACCCTGATCATGAAGGCTAGGAGAAGAACCCTATGAATGACCTGTTTGAAAGACTTCTCTCCCCAGTGTCAAGATGAGAGCTAAATTTTAATCCCACAGCAGCAATTTCCGAATTGCACCAAAATTTGTCCCCACAGAGGAACAAATAGCAGCCACAGGCTTCCGTGTAACTGGGTATACCTTAGTGGTGCTGTTAAACTGGCAGAATTATTCTTACCCCTTCCATTGCCTGTTCCTCATGTCTAGAACACGGGTGAGATAGTTCCAGGGCTATGGGGCAGCCTCACATACACCAGACACCTCTAGTCTTGAAGGGAAGAAGTAACCTTTTGATTCCTTTTCATTCTTTTCCCTTGCTGGTAGATGAGTGGTATATAAATCCAATCAATCAATCAGTCAGTCAATCCAATAACTGAGACTAGATTTCCTTTATTCAGTAGAACCCAGAACCAAGCCAGACCCTTGCCTAAATGGGTTTGGCCATTAGGCTCCATTAGGTGACGCACTGGGAACTGGCTTTTATGTTGTTAGATCTTTGAAAAAGTGAGGTAGTAGTTGTAGCCAAGTGCACCAATATCAGAAAAATAAAATGGACCTCTGTGATTACGGGGTTTGGTCATACCTGATGCAAAGCTTTCCCCACAATAATACCTTGTTCTTTGTCAAACATTTGATGTGTCTTTACTTTTCCTGAAATCCTTATTCTCCTTTTTTAACCTAATTCCTGTTGTTTTTCATTTTAAGAGGGAGTTCTTACCTTGAGGGCAAAACCTCCAACCGAAGCCGAATTCATTGATTGCTTCCAGAAGACCAAGCTGGCATTAAATCTCCTGGTAAGAACCAAAATGCAGTGTAAAATATATATCTGAACTATAGACAGTGGTATTCACCAATACTTAACGTCACCATCTTATACCAATGAGATTTTTCACTTGCATCTGAAGAGTGCTTTAACTCAGCATTAAGAAAAATGAAACAACTAAAAGATAACTTCATATAGATCTGATAAACTGGAGTCTGTGGAGTACATGTCACCATCATTTTTCTGGGTCCCCAGACCCAGTATAAATCCCCTGTCTTGGGCAGAACTGGAAAACAAAACAAAAAACAAAAAAATTTAAAGGCATTTTCTTCTCCTGAGTTTCTAAGGAGAGGTAGTTTCTGCAGCCTCCCTGCATGTCCCCAGTCAAAACTGGAAATTGTCTTCTGGTCATGTCCCAGCCAGCCATCTCCCTCCCTCCCTCCCTCCCTCTTTGGTCCCCATTGCACCAAAGATGTACACACACACCCTTGACAAAGTGCACCCACTGTGCCCTTGACAGAGATTCATCAAAGTGCTCATGTTTCCTTGAGAAACTCCTCACTGACACTGTTCCAACCTATGTCTGCCTACCTTGACTGGTCGATAAAACCAGTGGTCCCCAACCCCCGGGCCGCGGACCTCCCCTTTTCCTCCGCCGCCCTCCTCCTCCTCCTCTTCTCTCCCACAGGCGGCCGGTGGAGGAGGAAGGCTGGAGGAGCGCAGGAGGAGCCGCCGCCGCCGCTTTTGCCTTTACCTTCCTCCTCTGCCCGCCGGCGGCGGCGGCGCATCCTCCTCCTCCTCCTCCGCCCTCCTCCTCCTCACCCTCCAGCAGCAGCAGCAGCAGCAGGAAGCTGGGAGCCAGGCGCGCGGGGGCCGTCGGGGAGGAGGGGGCGCACACGGGAGGTGCTGGCGAGCCCCCCCCACGCGCGCGCACTGCCGCCGTAGCGTGGGGGCCCCCTTGGTCGGAAGAGGAGGTGGGTGCCCCTCCTCCTCCTCCTCCTCCTCCCCGGGGCACGCGCCCTTTGGCCCCTCCCTGCGGCCGCGCTCCTGGGCGGAGCCCCCCCGCTGCCGCCGCCGCCGGACCGTGCCTGTGTTGGGGGCGGGCGGGGGGGCGTCGCGGGCCGGCCTGGGTGCTTTCGCCGCCGCCCCTGCGACCCCCCCGCCGCAATTGCCCCAGCTGCTGCTGCTGCTCCTCCGGCGGCGGCGGCGGGAGGAGGAGGAGGAGGAAGAGGCGCTACCGCTCTCGTTGCAGCCCCTTCGGGGCGGGGCGGGTTCCGCCAGTCCCCAGCGGCCGCCTCCCCGCCTCCCCGGGAGAGCGGACAAGTTCCAGCAGCAGGTGAGAGAGGCGGCGGCGGCGGCGGGAGGCGCTCGGGCTCCCCCTTCTCAGCGCGGCGACCCGGCGGGAGGGGGGGCAAGTCTTGGTGGCGGGGGAGGGCGCGCGCGGCACGGGGTGAGCTTTGCCCGCCTCCCTGAGAGGTGGCCAGGTGTGTGTGTGTGTGTGTGTGTGTGTGTGTGTGTGTGTGTGTGTGTCGGGGGGAGGGCTGAAGAAAGGACACTGGCCTCTCCGGGGGGCGCGCGGGGACGCCACCCCCCCACCGGCCTCCCTCCCCTCCCCCCTCCCGCTCGCCCGCCCGAAGGCCGCAGCCGGAGGCAGGAGGCGGCGGCGGCCAAACCTGGCGGCTGCCGTGGCCGCTGCGGCCGCCGACAGGAGGAGGAGGCGGGGCCCCACCCGCCCAGGAGCCCCAGGCTCCCCCCCACCCCGCCCGTGCGCGCGGGGGCGAGCGGCACGCCCGATGCCCCCAGCCGGCGAGCGCCGCCGCCGCCGCCGCTCCCGTGGCCCCCCCGCAAGGCACACGCTCCAAGCCCCCCCACCCCGCCCCCCCCTCCCCTCCTCCCTCCCCCCATCCCCCACCCCCACACCCCTCCCCTTCCCCCCCGCCCGACCCCCCCCTGCACCTCCCATCTCCCCATCTCCCCCCCTCCCCACCCCCAGCCCCGGGCCACGGAAAATCATCAAACATTTACCGGTCCGTGGGGACAAAAAGGTTGGGGAGCACTGGATAAAACAAAGTAACTGAAATGGGTGGTGGGTGTGCGCGTGCACTCCCTTCCCCAAAGATTCTTCGCCGTTAGGCTTGTTGCTGTTACTGAGAAAGAGACAGGAAGGAAGATGAGAATTACTACTGCTTTCCTCCTCTATCAAGGCTGTTTTCCTAATCTGCCATCTGAGTCAGTCAATCAACATTTTAACGTTCAGCCAAAGGCCTTAGCCAGTCTAAACAATGTGTGGATTGCAAGTAGTGCTCTTAACTTCTGCAAAATTGTACCAGTGGGAGAAATACTACCAAGGCACATGTTGCTTGTTTATCTGGGCAACCCTTAGGCTGTGGCTTATATGTAACATCTGGTAGTTCCCAAATTCTGTTTATTCAGGTCCTATAGAGAGGGATATCTTTGGGTGTTTATACACGACCCCTAAGCTCCGCCGCAAATGGCTGCAAGGTCCGGACCTTAAAAATGTTTACCCACCAGCTCCGGACTTTGCAGAAAATTAAGTGCGACCCTGCCCACTTTAGCGCGACCAAACAGCAGTTTTCTTGTACCTGGTCTTTGATGGTGACAAATATTTGATCCGGTGTAAGGATAGTGAGTGCGGGGCTCTCCTGGCTTCCGTTTGTTCTTTTTTTGCGCCCCGCCCCCTTAAGAGATCTGAATGCTGCCGGGAACAAAACGGAGGTAAACCGGCAGTCTTTTCTTTCTTTTTTCTCCCTCCCTCAGGCAGCCAGCAACCAGGAAGTGCGGAGGGGGTGGGGACAGAGGAAGACAGAGGAAGAGCGACGAACCCCTAAGATCTCTGGTCCGAATTTAAGTGGCCAGCGGATCTTAGGGGTCGTGTAAAAAGGCCCTTTGTCAGTGCCACAAGTAGTTTCAGCGCTGCTTTTCACCTGTACGACCGCAGGTTTTGTAGGTGCCACAAAAGGGGAGAAAGGGTTAACCGGCAAGGAAAATGTTATGCAGAATCCAGTCATATATTAAGCTTCTACCATTTCCATTTAACAAAGAGATGCTTTGTTTGCCAGCACAGCAAATTCACACCAATATGAATAAAAGATGAATTCATTTGAACTGCTGTTCAGTAATGCACAGTGCATTTCTGATTTCCTTGAAAATCCCTCTGATGGTTCCTTTTTTGCCTGGACAGACAGGCAGATACAAGATTTGGACACACTTGTGAACTGCAACAGGTGCAGCTGCTTTGAAACCAACACAGCTCCATGGGAGCCGGGGGGGGGGTGAGGAAGGAGAAAGGGGAGCCCTGTAGAAATCAAACTTCAGGAGCCAAACTAATATTAAAATTTGAAAGTCTCATGGTGCAAATATCTGAATTGCTATTGTATGACTTTTTAACTAGCAATATTATGTAAAGTATCATCATAATTTCAATATCAATAATTTCAATAATTTCAATTGGGATGAAGGAAACTAAGGAAAACAGTAGTTTTCTAGCATCATCTTTGAGCATAGACACTGACATTAAAACTTGATATCATTTTTATTTTCAGGCAAAACTAAGAAAACATATCCAGAATCCAAGTGCTTCAGAATTAGTGCATTTCCTGTTTGGACCATTGGAACTGGTATAATTCTCTAATCTGTAATTCACCCGTTCTCATCCACATATTCTCCTTTATGCAGTTCAGATTACTAACCCAGTTAAGAGTATTTTATAAAAATTACTGATAAATCAATAATTGTCACTGATAAATCTATAATTGTTACATTTGTAGAACACGCTTATAGTCTTCTAAATGGTTTAGCTGACCAAGGAAGAGCAATCCTCAAATTACTCCTGTGGAATACACTGGTCCATTGACTAGTCTTGGCTTTCACTCTGTTGAAAACAGTTACTGTCTTACTATACACAAGGAAAAGATGGGGAAATTGAAGCCTTCCAGATATTTTGGGATTGCAGCTGTCATAAATCCTCACTGTTAACTCTCTTGGTGGGAGCTCATGGAAATTGTTGGCCACAAACCTCTTGAGAAGCCACAGTTGCCTATCGGTAACCTAGCGAAATGCAAGGCAGTGTTCAGCCAAACATTTTAAAACCTCCTTGAACATTTTCTGATCTGATTTGCTCATCTAGATTGTTAGTGGCTGTGGAGGACCTGAACTTCCAAGATCTGTGGTCAGCCCACTGCTTTCTAAAGACACCACAGATTTCCTGAGAGGGCATCTGACACCAAAGGAGATGGCATTGTGGGAATCCTTAGGAGAGACATGGACAAGGTCAAGGTAAATCTTCTTTTTCTTAGCGTTTGTCCCACTTAGTGGTGGGCTCAACGTAAATGCACTGCGAAAAAACAAAATTAGAAAGGAATGCAATTAGTAAACAAGTAGGCTGCAGTTAGTAAACAAGTAAGCCCTTAGGAAAGAAGTTGCTTGAAAAGAAGTATGATGTGTGGGGCAGTAATATTGACCAGAATGTGCACAGTGGTAATGGAGCAACATTAATTTGAAGATTCAGCCCTTTGAAACTTGAAGTGATTGTCAGACCGAATCTCTCCCCTTATAAAGGAATGACAACCACATTTCTTTATAAGGAAATAAGGAAATGTGGGTTTCTCAATGAAAGACACTTGGAACAGGAAAAGGGACAGAACTCTTATTTTTATCTCAGTTGGAGACATCAGGAGCCCTGCCTGCATGGCATACTTAGGCCCTTTGTACACGACCCCTAAACTCTGCCGCAAATGGCTCCCAGCTCCGGAGCTTAAAATTGTTTCCCCACCAGCTCCGGAGTTTACAGATAATTAAGTGCGACCACGCCCACCTAAGCGCGTCCCAGCGCACTTTTCAGGTACCTGCTCTCTGGAGGTGAAAATTCTTGATGCGGATATAACGTAGTGACTGCCCGGCTCTCCTTGCTTCTGTTTGTTCTTTTTTTGCCCCCCGCCCCTTTAAGAGACCTGAATGCAGTGCCGGGACGGCAGAACGGAGGTGAGCGGCATTCTTTTCTTCCTTTTTTTCTCCCTCCCCTCACGCAGCCAGCAGCCAGGGGTGCGGAGGGGGTGGGAACGCAGGAACAGCGACAAACCCCTAAGATCTCTGGTCCGAATTTAAGTGGCCAGCGGATCTTAGGGGTCGTGTGAAAAGGCCCTTAGAGAATAAAGGAAAGGGACAAGAGAGAGGTATGAAAAGAAAATGACACCAGGAACCCTAAGAACAGCAATCAAAGGCTCAAGAAAAGTCAGCAGCCAGCACATGTCAGAGCAGGTAAAGGACAGACCCAGGACTCCTGAGGACACCTTTCTCTCAACATTTCCCCATGCAAGGACATGGATCTTCTGGAATGTCAGTGGAGTTCCATTTCCAACCAATAATGTGTCCACTGTGTTTGCAGAGTGGGATTGAATATCTCAACAGTTGGCCCAAAATTTCACAATTGAATTCGAAGACCCCTGCCCTGTTTTAATAAGACCATCCATGTTTCTGAAAGAATCCTTCTTAGCAGACAGTAGTGCATTTTTCTTCTGTCTGCATTTTAGTCTGGAAACAAGGAGTAGTTATTAAGAGAATGGTAGGCAATTTGAAAAAGGCATTAATGCTGTGTGTGTACATCATATATTCCCTGGTTGCCTCTGTTGGAGAGATTGAAATTATACAAAAATAGGCAAAGCTTGTCTCTTTCAAACCATCTCTAGATACTTGGCCAGAATCCTATTACTAATATATGCTTATGCAAGGGAAGGTGCAAATCGTGCTGCTTGTTAACATAGGGTTGGTTGTGTTCTTGCATTCACACCTAATCACACAACTGGGAGGCCTGGAACACAACCTGCAGTTTTGTTAACACATGTATTCCTCTACCAAGACTTGAGTCATTTCCCTTGCACATCACCACAGGAGTAACTTGGGAGAAAATCATTGTTGCCAACCTTATATGGCCAACAATGGCAATCTTGTGTCATGAAAACTTGAAGCAATCAGAATGTTGATTTTAAACTTGGAAAGTGGCAACTAGAACCTAGAACAAAAGCTGCTGTACAGTCCTTGCTAGAGATGTGAAGACCCGGGAAAAACTTTTTTTCTGTTGTTGTTTTCTGTGGGTTTTTTTTTTCTGAAGCCTTTTTGGTTTTCTCCAGAAATATTGGAAAAATTGAAAAGAGAACCAAATGATTATGGAATGTTTTATTTGAACATGAGGAATAAAATATTTTAAGACAGGGTGTTCTAATATTTTCCAAATCATTCCTAAAAAATATGCATAGTATCAGATTATTCTAATTTCTATGCACTGAGGACAAGCAAGTCCTAGTTTACAAACTAAACTCTCCAATGAAAGAACAAGATGCATTTATTTCTTAGGAGGTGCTGCTATTGTCACAAAAAAAAGAAAAAAACATTTCACTTTTGTTTTTGCATGTGGGTAGGTGTGTTGGAATCTGTCCTGTCTCTTCGCTAGGCCTCAAAGCACTGGAAAAAAATACAGAGCAACAAAAATGATTCTGATTAAATTTCATGCGCAAACCAAAAAAAGGGTTCTGCTTATATACCGCCCCATAACACTTCAAGTACTCTCTGGGCGGTTTACAATTTAATTATGCAGGCTACACATTGCCCCTCCCCCGCCAGCAAGCTAGGTACTCATTTTAGGATGGAAGGCCGAGTCAACCATGATCTGGCTACCTGGAATTGAACCCCAGGTCGTGAGCACAGTTTTACCTGCAGTACAGGCATTTAACCACTGCACCATGAGGGTCCCATTCGTTGAAACTTAGTCCCACTTCCTTCTATACATTTCCCCCCTCTTTGTTTTTTTTTTTTACAAGAATGAGGTTTGTATTTAATTTTTATTTAATACTGTGGAGAGGAAATAAGATTTTTTAATTCTGGATTTTGAAACATTTTTTGTAGAGGGTTTTTTTTTTGTTCCACATAAACTAGTAAACAGTTCAGGAGATTGTTACTCCATTTGTTACTTACAATTACAAATAAATATTATTTAAAAAGTAAATTCTCTACTAATTGTTTGGATACACTATATTTTAATATGCCAGTTGTGATCATTTTATGCCAAGTCAAATTGTCCATAGTCATATTTTATGTTCCTAAAGTAACAGAATGACTTTCAAGCTGTAAAAGAGGGTGAGGGGTGCTAATGTAGCATTTTTTCATTTTTTCAAAAAATTCCCGTTCCCCCCCCCCCTAAAAAACAGGAAAAATGCATTTTTTTCTGAACTTCAAAATTTCTGGAAATTTTACATCTCTAGTCCATGCGGTAAAGAAAATTGCTTCTTTTCTATCTGTATCCAAAGAGCTGAGTGGCCAAAAGATGCCAACATCCCAACCTATATTCCAAAATTCCGCAACGGATGGGAACCACCCCTGGAAATTTTCCGTGGAGCCCCCTGGGAAATAGATATTGGCCACCTTCAGGAAGAGGTGAGTTTTCACTTTAAAACCCTCTCACCTTAAAACACATTGTGAAACAAATACACATCAAGCCACTAAGCAAGATAACATGAGACCACCAGAATAAGATTGTTTCAGGGGAAACGTATAGTACATGTCAGTATTCCTGCTGTTCTTTCAGATGAATCACTGACAAAGAGTCATAATGCCTGAAAACCTGTTGTTTGGTGCCGTAAGTCACAATTAGAAGAGGCCCATTGAATTAGTGGAATTTAGAGTTGACTCATAACCTCCCCCACCCATTGATTCAATGGGCTTACTCTAGTTGTGACGTGGAACGCTGAGCACCTAGAGCAGTGGTGGTGAACCTTCGGCATGCCAGATGTTTTGGACCACAGTTCCCACAGTCCTTTGTCATTGGCAATCTAGGCTCAGAATTCTGGGAGTTGTGGTCCAAAACATCTGGCGTGCGAAAGGTTCGCCACCACTGACCTAGGGGGTTTCAGCCATTCAGAGTTATTAGAACTTACTCACTGCAGTCTAGCTAGAAGCAGGCTTCCATGTCATGAGAGCCACTGTGCCGGCTTGGGGCAGACGTATGTTGTGATCTCCACAACATCCATTAAAACTCACTGGGTGGTCTTGCCACACCCTTTCTCACCTTGATCTATCTCAAAGAGATGTTGTGAGCATAAAGTGTGGAAGAGAAAGCCTTGTACAATGCTGTGAGCACATTGGAGGAAATGTGATATGTAAATATTAACTGGTAAACAAATAATAAATTCTCTAACTGAAGCAGGAGACACTACATACAGGTGCTATGTGCATTGCAGAAAAACTTGATCTAGGCCAGCAGAATGATGTGTAACCATGCTCATTAGCCATTGGAGAAAGTGGGAAAGAAGGGAGCCAGGTCCATTTCATCCACCTACTTGGCCCAGTTTCAAACATGTGAACAGTACCATTCCTGACAGTCTGACTGGTCCTGCATTTTCATACATCCATTGGATGGGCAGCTCTATGTAGCAGGCCAATGATGTGCCTGTATACAGATCAACCATAGCTGCTATTCTAAACTTTTCTCTTTGTCTCCCTTATGTTGATGCATTGGTAGAACTGCATCTTCAAGAAATATGGGAGCAGAGGGGCACAATGCAGAGGCAATAGAACTGTCTGCCTAGAATAGAGAAATCCCAGATATTACCATCTCTATATTTCAAATCCAAAGTCCACTTGTTGTCTGTTGTATTTTAGCTTAGGAAATGACTGAGAGGAGCAGGGGGACCCTCATTATGCTGGATTTGGGAATAGCCCATGACTCAGTGGTAGCCTTATGTATAGGAAGTCCCAGGTTCAATCCCTACCAACTCCAGTTGAGAAAAACCAGAACCTGGATTGCTGGTGTTCCGAAAAGCCTCTGCCTGGTACTGTGATAACGTCTCTCTGTGTCAAAATGGGTCCTGGGCAAGGTGAACAAAATGGCTGTCCTTGATGTCAGATGGCTTCCTGTGCTGCTATAGAACTTGCAGTTTGTGTGTCCACTTGCTGATGGTGTTCAAAATATACATATATCTCATCAGAGAAGCAAATAGGAGGCCTCAGGACTCAGAATGTTAAAGTCATATTATGAAGGCCAGATTAACTTTTAATAGGATCACTCACCATTACATTGGAATCATGTTAGTTTTTGAGAAACATGATTCAGTCAGAATTTTGTGTTTGAGAACTCACACTTGGAAGGGAAAAAGGTGCTTATGTCCTAAAACCCAGTAGTAATTCTAAAAAGGAAGGTTCCATATTTTTCCTGGAGTAGGAACTGGCAAGCCACTCCAGTATTCCTGCCAAGAAAACTCCAGGGACATGGAGTCATGAAGGGTAGTTCATGACTGTAACAACACAGCACACCATACTTTTCTGTGTATAGGATGCTATTTTTTCCTAAAACCATCACACTAAAACTTAAGGTGTACTGTATACATGGGACTAAGCCTTTCCTGAGGGGTGGGGTTGGGGTGGAGGAGAACCCACTCTGACCTTGCTGTTTCCCTTCCTTTCTGGTAGCCCTTGTTTACTCTCTGTGTCCTGAAGACTCTTCTGTGCTTTGCTTTTGCAACTACCAGTGCCTTCTTTTCAGCTTGGAAAGGCTTGGGGGTTGAGCAGCCCATTAAGAAGTGCTTTTCCAGACTGAAAAGAAGGTGTGGCTGGAAAGAATCCTTGCAAGAGCAAAGCAGAGAGGAGGGCAATCAAACGCTGCCACATAGGAAGTGAAACAGTAAGGTCAGTTAGAGTTCTTCTCCATTCCACTCCCTGCTGTTTCCACCCCCTGCTGTTTTCTTTTCTCTCCAGCAGCACTTGATTGACCTCCTCTCTGCTTTGCTTTTGCAATGATCAATCATCACCTTCTTTTCATTGTGGAAAGGCACTTCTTAAAAGGCTGCCCAACCCTGACACTTTCCCTGCTGAAAAGAAGACCTTGATTCTGTAAAACAAACAAACCATGGAGGAGTCTTCAGAAGGTGGAAAGGAAAAGAAACAGTGGGGTGGGGGGAGAGAGACCTCGAGGATAATTCATTAATTTTATCAATTTGTGGTCTTAAAAGATGGGGGCATGTAATATATGACAGCGTCTTATAGATGGGAAAATGCAATAATTTTCAGAGTGTAGGAAGAGAGAAACAATCCTGCTGTGACAACTGCACCCTATTGGCACTTAGGGCGTTTATATACGACCCCTAAGCTCCGCCGCAAATAGCTGCAAGGTCCAGACCTTAAAAATGTTTACCCACCAGCTCCGGACTTTGCAGACAATTAAGTGCGACCCCGCCCACTTTAGCAAGACCAAACAGCAGTTTTCTTGTACCTGCTTTTTGGAGGTGACAAATATTTGATCCGGTGTAAGGATAGTGAGTGCGGGGCTCTCCTGGCTTCTGTTTGTTCTTTTTTTGCGCCCCGCCCCTTTAAGAGATCTGAATGCTGCCCGGAACAAAACGGAGGTAAGAAGGCATTCTTTTCTTTCTTTTTTCTCCGTCCCTCAGGCAGCCAGCAACCAGGAAGTGCGGAGGGGGGTGGGGACAGAGGAAGACAGAGGAAGAGCGACGAACCCCTAAGATCTCTGGTCCGAATTTAAGTGGCCAGCAGATCTTAGGGGTCGTGTAAAAAGGCCCTTAATGAATTCTCTTTCTAACAACACCTTGTCTGTAACATACAGTTCAGCCTGAAGATATAGGAGCAAAATCTAGTTCATGCTAACACAATATTAAGTTTCCCCATTGTAAATATACCTGATATTACACCCAGCAACAAAGAATTGTGCTGTTCAACTCGAAAAATGGCCTTGCTTCCCGTGTGTGGCCAGTTATGCAATGCCACCAGCAGAAGTGTTGCGCACACATAGTTATGCAACAGGATTTTACTCATTAACTGATGGAACAGTCTTGGTTAAGAACTGTTGTTCCCTCTTCCAGAAATGAAGCGCCTGTTGCCTTACAGAATTTTTGTTGAGAAACTGGAAATGTTACCGTTTCAGATTCCCAGAATCATCCACCCAGCGTGTTCAGTGGCTGTGCTAGCTGGGAGACTCCAGATGTTGTAGTCCAAAAACGTGGCTTTTCTAAGCTTTGCTCCCACATCCCTGAAATCACATGTGGGCTGCTATCTCATGCCACCATTTCCCCCTTTTCATTTGATATGCTTTCTTATACAGAAAAACTGTGTGAGCCTGATACGTCATTTGCCCCATGTCATCTAATTTGCACTCAAATGCTTGTTTTCTTTCGGAAAGAAATCTTCCCTCGTTATGGCATCTTTTTTTCCAAGGAAGTGGTACAACTTACCTTTTCTCGTTTCATTTTCATGACTTTGAATTATCAGCATATGGAGCTTTCTGCTCGTGGCATGTTGTCTCCCTCCTGGAAATAACATCTTTTTCCTGCTTTGTCTTCAAAGCTGTCATCTAATGGGTATTCTAGTCGTAATCTAAAGCCTGTCCAGACATCTGATCAGATGCCAGCGGTGGATGCCTTCACACAGCACATTGCTCAACATGTAAACAGGTAATTTCAACTACATACTCCGTGGCATGACCAGGCAAATACCAGGGCCTGCAGACCCCGGGGGATTCAAGGAGACCAAGGCAAGCCTAAATCCTATTGGTTATCCCAACTTGAGCCGACCTGTTGAATCAATTGTTGAATCCTCAATCAGTGCTTATATAGCTCCCATTATGTCTTCTGGCTGTAATTTCACTTTTTAAAGTCCCATCATGATAGAAAAACACTGGCTGGGGCAGCTATACTGTGGCCTTCGACCTTGCCTGCAACAAGTGTGGTGTGTCATGGTGAAGCCCAAAAGCATTGAAGAAGAGATGGTGCAATGGCACTGCAACACTGTACCTGAGGGAGATGTATCATCTCCAAGCTTAAAACTGGGGTACCTCAAGGACCAGATGCAGGGGAGTGGTGTCAGGAGACAGATATCTAGTCTTGTGCGCTCCCAGAGGCATTTGGTGGGGCCACTGTGAGATACAGGAAGCTGGACTAGATGGGCCTTTGGCCTGATCCAGCATGGCTCTTCTTATGTTCTTATGTTCTGGGCAAACAAGCTGGAGAGGAAACAAGCCAGAGATACTGTCATGTCTCCTCCAAAGAAAATTCACTGCCACTCCTGTTTGCACGGGCACTGAGCAGCAGCACACAGAGTGGCTCTGGAAGAACCAACATCTGCACTGGTCTGGAGAAATAGGGATGGCAGAGAAGCAGCAGTGGCCATCAGTTGATCACACAACTCCTCTACTGCTACTGTTCAGGGGTTCCTGAGTGGTGTCCCCATTTTAAAAAAGACAAAAATCCACAACTTCTGCCACTCAGTAAAGTGACATGAAGGGAAACAAACAACAACAACAACAAACCAAACAAAAGGCAAAGGTGCTGTGGTGGATGATGGGACTGGAAGAGCTCCTTCTTGCTTTCCCCCACATGGGAACGGAAGAGTGGGGAAGGCACTCAGAAGGAGAACTGTCCTGGGGTACATTATCCTGGGCTCCCTCAAGAACTTGGAATCACCATCGTACAAAGCAGATCAGCCTAAGAGCAGCAGCAGTCCAACACCTGGAGAACTCCAGGTTTCCCAGCCCTGGAATAAAATGCACCACGAGCCTATCAATAAGGTGGTAGAGAGTGAAATTTTCCCTCGGTCTTCCCTTCTACCAGACGCAGCCCTTCCTTCCAGTGACTCAGATTGTTACTGGCAAGTTTCAAGCATCTTAACACAACTCACCTTCTGCTTATTCCTGGCCTCTTTTCTGAGAACTGCTGGAAAAGATTGCCTCTTCCCTTCCTGTCTAGTATGCTAAAGCCCCTGTATCTTGGCTCCGAATCCAAATTCACAGGATGACTTCATCTTTTTGCCCAGTGAGGTGGTTCTATTAATGTTTTAAAGCTGAAAACACCAAATGTCATCTCAAGCCCAAGACTGAAGCCAACCCACATGAGATTCCTATAACCTTAAATGCTATCAAAACTACATAGAAGTCATTGTCAGTGAAGCAGATGGGGTGGGTGGGCAGGACATTCAGGAACATTTTGTAAGCAGGATTTTTTAGAGAAAATGCAGCAGGAGTTTCTTTATCAACATGGTATGCTCGTTGTGGGATTCTGGATATAGTAATCCCAAATGGAAACTTACCCAAGTCTTCTATGCAGAGGAACACAAGCAGTCTTGCCAGGCACAAGAAAAAAACTAGTGCAATGTAAGATATTTCCAGTTCAAAAGTTATTTTGAGTCAAACAGAAACAGATATTATATTAACAGAAGGGCACCAAGTGTTAGAGGGGAAAAGCACAAATATTTGCTTCAAAACCATGCAAATGGTGAGTGATAAATATAGTTGTGTGTTATCTCATCCTATCATCTCTTATCTCAAATAAGACTGAATTGTATTATTAGCCAGAGATCAGCCAGACAAAGAGTTTGCAATTTAGCCAAGGGCCACTGTAGCCCCATGCAAGTATTTATTTATTTATTTATTTATTTATTTATTTATTTATTTATTTTAGAGTATTTTTACCCCGCCTTTCTCCTTAGAAAAGGACCCAAGGCGGCTTACAGTAATGAGGGATAATATACAGTCCACTACAATTAAGACATCTTCAAGCATTGAGAACAGGGAATTGAGGGACATCTTACAGCATTAAAAGACAACATTACCTTAAAGCTACAAGAGAACACAAGCAGTTAAAAAGAGAGTAAAATTCCATGTAAGAGTTATGAGTGATGGAAACTAACCTTAAAGAGTTATGAGTGATGGAAACTAACTAACTAAGCTTATTCCAGAGCTGTCACCACATTATCTGCAGCAAGTACTAATGATTGTACCTCAAAGGATTCCTCTGTTAAAATAGTGAAGTTTGCAGATGACACTACGGTGATTGGTCTCATTCGAGAAAATGATGAATCTGCCTATAGGCAAGAGATTGAACAACTAGTTTTATGGTGTACTCAAAATAATCTTGAATTAAATACATGCAGAACTGTTGAAATGGTGGTGGATTTTTGGAGGACTCGTTCTATACAGCCACCTCTTATGATATCAAATAACTTAGTGTCAATAGTGGAGTCCTTTAAATTTTTAGGTACTATTATATCTCAAGATTTAAAATGGTCATCTAATATTGAAAGTATTATTAAGAAAGCACAACAAAGAATGTTTTTTCTGCGTCAACTTAGGAAGTTTAGACTGCCAAAAGAACTGTTGATTCAATTCTATAGAGGTGTTATTGAATCTATTATCTGTTCCTCTATAACTGTCTGGTTTAGCTCTGCGACTAAGCATGACAGATATAGACTTCAAAGGATAATTGGAACTGCAGAAAAAATTATTGCTACTAATTTGCCATCTATTGTGGAATTGTATACCACACGAGCTAAAAAGAGGGCGATGAAAATATATACAGATTCCACACATCCTGGACATAATCTGTCAATTGTTACCCTCAGGGCGACGTTTTAGGGCATTGCATACTAGGACAACTAGATATAGAGATAGTTTCTTTCCAAGTGCTATCAAAACTGTTGAATAATTAATTTTTTTCATTTCTTCTTCCTTTTTAAATAATAGGTTATATTGTAGTATTGTACTGTGTTTTTATTGTTGACTATATGATTCTTATATTTCCTTTTATATAGAGAGAGCATTTTTACCAAAACAAATTCTGGGTGTGTCTAACCACACTTGGCCAATAAAAGTATTCTATTCTATTCTATTCTATTCTATTCTATTCTACTTTCCCCCATCCTTTCATTTCTGAAGAGTTGCTGATAGTCCTCAGTGGGTTATGTACATCCTCATAGTCATCCATATTCAGCTGCTTCATTGGAAGTTGTGTAGACTTTGGTGTAAATGAGTGTCAACTGCTCTGTAGAAGCTTCTGTCTATAAATTCCCCTTGCTCAGTGGCGGACGAAGCGTGGCCCTCCAGATGCTGTCAGACTGCCCATCATAACATTCCTGCCCACCAGCTATGCGGCCAGCTATCATGGAGAGTTGCAATACAGCAACACCTGGAGAGCTTTCGTTTTTCCACTCAAGTTCTTCCTGGATCAAAGGAGCTGCTATCAAAGAGGTCTCACTGAATCCCACTAGTTGTCAGATTTGCAAATGTTCTATATATTTCCTATTAACATCTTGAGAATTTTCTGTATCTGAGTAGAGCAATGCAAAAAACATGGAGGTAAATGTTCGCACAGCACAGCACAGCACAGCAAAACCAAGCTGGGATTAAGGTACACAAAATAATGAATTTGCAGCCAGTTCAAACTATCTAGGGCTGGTTCTGTGGCTGTTGATTATAAAGGAGAATCAAAATTATGTTTTTCCAAAGTATAAACATAGTAAACACCTGCCCATAAGCAACAGTCCATGGAGGTACTGTATATAAAGGGACAAGGTATTTTCATGGCTAATCAGTTGGGTACTGCTCTGAATCCAGCTTGTGTTTTCTCTTTTTCTAATCAGTGCAGTAAACCAGAATGAGCCAAACACAGTAGCTTTATAATTCGTCTGAATCCCTTACTACAGACTAGGGTATTTACTCATTATTCAACCGAAAACCTATGCCATAGCAAAGTTTACATTTTGTTGTCTGGTTACATTGTGAATGTGTTGTGTTACATTACTTTGTCTAAACGATTTCTGCAGCACCAGCTCTCCCCCGGGCCTCCCAGATAAATTACAACAAATTAAATTCATTCAAAAGAGATCAATGACATCAGCTGAAATCCTATTGCCCTTTAACGTGTGCCTTGGAAGGCTCAGTATCAGTGGCAAATTTTTGGAACTTAAATATTTAGGACGGGAGGGGAAATTCTTTAATTACCAAACATTGCCACTATTTCACCAGTGATGGTGATTTTCTATAACTAAAGGTTTGCCTTCCTGCCCTGCAACACCCAGTAGTTTCCTAACAATAAGGTTGATTACACAGGAGCGTCAGGACCTTCAGAGAAGAAACTGGAAATGTTTATTATCTGAAACCAGTGCTGTTGAATTCATTAGCCTTATATGGTGTAACTTGTGCAACATGATTTCAGCCATTATTTTTCAAAACAGTAACAACAATGATACTTGTACATTTAAAAAAGAGTTAGGAAATTACTGTGATTTGAATTGTCTCTAGAGATATTAACATTCACTTTAATGTTCCATTTACATTTTACATTTCTTTTGTTTTATTATTAAGGCTGTTTATGATCCAGTTATTTGAGCAATTGGACATGTGTTACAGTGGCATTTATGCTGTTTTAGATTTTGATACTTAGAGGCCAGTATTAATCCCGTGATGTCTTTATTTCAGGAATTTTGAGGCACAGGGTATGGTTCCATCAAAGAGATATGCCAAAATTCAATATGACTTCACTGCTCGAAATGCCACTGAACTTTCAGTGCTCAAGGATGAAATTCTGGAGGTAAAAGAATAAACCCAAGATTTTTTCCAGTCCATCGTTGACAAATAATGATTATACAAGAAGGGAATATGATCAACCATACACTGATCCTTCTGCCCTCTGTGGTAATCATGCTGTATACAGTGGTACCTCAAGTTAAGAAATTAATCAGTTCCAAATACATTTTCTTAACTCAAATTTTTTAAAACTTAAAATGCAGTTTCCCATAGGAATGCATTGGAAATTGATTAATTCATTCTGGAGGCTAGAAAAGAGATTAAAAACACCCGGTTTTGTGTGCAAAACTCTTTATAAATTAGTTGTGAGTTTTTTGGACTGTTTGGCTATGTTCCAGAACACGGCCAAACAGCCCGAAGAACTCACAACAACTATCAGATCCCGGCCGTGAAAGACTTCGAGAATACATCTTTATAAATTGCACTTTGAAGGCATGTACAGTGTGCATGTCTTAAAGTGCACTGAACTTTTCTGTAGCATGTTTAAAATTTTTGATGTGTGTTGTTTGAAATATTTATTCTGGAGCAGTCATGTCCCTGTACAGTGTGCATGTCTTTAGAGTGCACTTTAGAAAGAGTTTTGCACAAAAATTGTTGTTTTTGTCTCTTTTCTAGCCTCTGGAATGAATTAATCCATTTCCAATGCATTCCTATGGGAAATCATGTTTTGAGATAAGAATTTTTTTCTTAACTTGAATTCTATTTGTAACACATTTTTTGTAACTTGGGGTGTTTGTACCACTACCAGAAGAGATAAGGTACCGTATGTGCACAGCACACTTTCAAGGTACCACTACCAGAAGAGAGAATGTACCCTGTGTGCACAGCAGACTTTGCATTGCAGAGAGTTACACAGAAATATGATGGAAATATTATTGCTGTTATTTTGTTTTTAGTTTTTGATTATTATATCTGAATTTGAAAATGGCCTGAAGACTTCTTCAATAAAGAACCTACATTATGATAGGGGTAAAAATAGATGTTAAGGTGAATGTGCATTCCCTAAAATTAATCCAGCTCTCCCTGCTAACAGGAGTTCCTAAAAAATATGTCGCGCAGCAATCAGACTTGCAAATTAAGCCTGTGTTTACTTTCCAGTTGTTATGTGCTATCAAGTTGCCTTTGACTTATGGTGACCTTAGTAGAGTTTTTAAGGTACATAAGCGGTATAGTAGTTTCTATACCACACTGACTTTGTGGTTACCAACAGTAAAATAAAGCATGCTAAATGCAACACTTAAAGGTGATGAAAATCACATGCTGTGACAAGAAGACACCTTTCACTTCTTTAGGGAGACACTCGTTAGAGTGCTTATAGGGTTCATCTTCTGACAGACTGTTCCTTAACATGGAATAAGCAGGGAATAGGAGTATTGGACAAAAGAGATCAATGCAATGGACAACAGAACTGGACAAAAAGATAACTGCTACTTTGTAGCAAGAACTTCCTGTGAGTTATCCTGGTGTAACAGAATACAGTATTCTGCAAAAGAAGACTGTTCAGGGTGATTAGTCTTAGCAAGAGCTAAATAGCACAATCCAAGACTTTGCATAAATATACAGTAAACAATGTAAAGAAAAACATACACCCACAAAAGCACATACAAGATACTGGACGTTAAAATCACCACTACTCAAATATTGGTCAACAGACAAATCATTTTTATGTTCACAGGTGCTGGAAGATAATAAACAGTGGTGGAAGCTGAGAAATCGCAGCGGACAGGCTGGTTATGTTCCATATAACATTTTGGACTTGGTGAAACTGGAGGATTTGGGGTCAATTGAACAGGTTAGATTTAGCTGTCAATCAGTTGCAAGAAAGCTACAAGTACCAAAATCTGTAGATAACTTCTACAGAAGTCCACCTTGGGATTCATATAGGCTAGGTTGCAGACTCATCTTAATTCTCAACAACCCCTAGTGTGTATGTGCGTGTTGTGTCTTTACAGTCATGACCGACCCTTCGTGACTCCATGTCCATGGAGTTTTCTTGGCAGGAATACTGGAGTGGCTTGCCAGTTCCTACTCCAGGCAGCTACAGCATCTAGTATTCCCTGGTGGTCTCCCATCCAAGTACTAGCCAGGGCCGACCCTGCTTAGCTTCCAAAATCAGACGAGATTGGATGTACTTAGGGGACCTAGGCAGCTGTAAAAAGCCCTTGTACCATTATTCCATTCTGGACTGAGCATATTGGATGTGACTGAAAAACAAATTTTCACTCCAACCACTTGCCACAGGTTGTTCCAGATTGGAAATGGTTGATAATGACCAGAATCTGGATAAAAGCCAATTTAGGGTTTATGGTGATAGGACAGGGTACGCTATTTTTCTCTCTCTCTCTCTCTCTCTCTCTCTCTCTCTCTCTCTCTCTCTCTCTCTCTCTCTCTCTCTCTCTCTCTCTCTCTCTCTCTATCTATCTATCTATCTATCTATCTATCTATCTATCTATCTATCTATATCTATCTATATCTATATCATTTATTGTGGGAGTTTGGTGCCTGATCCACCCCTGGTAAAGGAAAATCAGTGAAATGCAGATACCTGAGTAAATTGACCTTGGGCTGCTCCTGCTGGCTGTGTTTCTAAAGAGAGGTTTTTAACTCCCTCCTGACACCTCAACAGACCTTGCTGCCAGGAGCTCAAGGTCTGTCTGCTGAGGTGTCAGGAGGGGGTTAAAAACCTCTCTTTGCAAGCACAACCAGCAGGAGCAGCCCCAGGTCTGTTAGCTGAGGTGCCAGGAGGGGGTTAAAAACCTCTCTTTGCAAGCACAACCAGCAGGAGCAGCCCCAGGTCTGTTTGCTGAGGTGCCAGGAGGGGGTTAAAAACCTCTCTTTGCAAGCACAACTGGCAGGAGCAGCCCCAGGTCTGTTTGCTGAGGTGCCAGGAGGGGGTTAAAAACCTCTCTTTGCAAGCACAACCAGCAGGAGCAGCCCCAGGTCTGTTTGCTGAGGTGCCAGGAGGGGGTTAAAAACCTCTCTTTGCAAGCACAACCAGCAGGAGCAGCCCCAGGTCTGTTTGCTGAGGTGCCAGGATTGGGTTAAAAACTCTCTCTTTGCAAGCACAACCGGCAGGAGCAGCCCCAGGTCTGTTTGCTGAGGTGCCAGGAGGGGGTTAAAAACCTCTCTTTGGAAGCCTGCTTCTCTCAAGAAAAAAAATGTGATATACTGAGACCATAATTTATGAACCACGTTGTGGCGGGGGACTACTGTACTATTAAATATATATACAAACAGTAAGATAATATAAGATAAGACTGACCTGGTTTTGTGCAGAAACAATAATAGATTAATACTGCATTTAAATTATTTCATTTTGCATTTAGAAATACAAAGGAGATTTGAGCCCAAGAGGAACGGGACCTTCCAGCCCCTCACACAAGTTACCTGCCAGCTATGCTGGGGACAAATGGGGAAGTGAAATGCTAGCCCGTAATTCTCCTGATGCCAAAGAACGTAAGTATACAAGGTGGCATTTTATGTTTTCCAGAATGATCTCATGGCCATCAAGTCAATGTTGGCAACCACACCACACAGGAGTGGTTTGCCATTTCCTTCTTTGGGGCCACCCTGAGACAGTGCAGCTTGCCCGTTTGGCTGGAACGGGCTGGCTCTGCCTGCAGGAGGCATAGCAGGGAATGGAACTCCCGACCCCTGGCTCCACCACCAGATTTCAGAACCACTGGGATAGCCAGCCAGCTAACTTTTCTACAGTTAATGCTAACTCTTTGTTAAATTCCACGTTTCTCCAATTCCTTCAGCATGTAGAAGCCTAGGAAATTTTGTTACTGTGTAGATTTATTTATTTACAGTGGTACCTTGACTTACGTCCTGCTTGACTTGCGTCATATTTGACTTACGTCCACTAGGGACGTGTTTGACTTGCGTCGCGGGGCTCCGAGTTACGTCTCGGAGCCCCGGCGCAAGGTCCCCACATTGGGTGGCATCTCCCGGCTGCCGCCTCCAAACTGCTCCTGCCTTTGGAGGGAGCCGGGGCTGGCCTCGGGAGGGGCTCCTCGCCGGAAGCCGCCGCCGCCAGCGGGGGAGAGGAAGAAGGGCCAAGAGCTCCTGTTTCTTCCTCTCCTCTGGTGGTGGTGGTGGTGGCGCCAGCGCCGGCGAATGCTTCACAGTCCAGCTCCGAGCACCCGGAGCTGGTCCTCGGCGTTGCCGCAGGAGGGTTTTCCAACCCAGGCTCCAGGTCCCCAATGCGGCAGCGGAGGCCGCCAGAGTCGCCAAAGAGGACGACGACGAGGAAGACGGCGGCGGGGGCGAGGACCAAGGCAGCGGCGGCGGCGGCGGCCGAAAGGTTCCTGGGCCGCCAGCGCAAACGAAGGGGCCCCTCCGCCGCCGGTTTGGGGCCCCTTGCCTCCTCCACTGCGAAACTACAGGGGGAGGAAGCCTGGGAAGAGGCCCCAGGAGAACGGGGTGGGAGGGGGCTGGAGGGAGGCAAAGAGAAGCCAAGCAGGCTGTGGGGGTGGGGTGAGGTGGGGGGGAATCTGGGAGGGCCTCGTGGGCCACCAGACTCCCTTAGTGGGCAGCAGGGTCTCTCTCTCTTTCTCTCTATCTGGTCTGTCTCTCTCTCTCCCTCCCTCTATCTCCCTCTCTCTCTCTCTCTCACAGCACGGGAACACACACTCTCTCTCTCACACACACACTCACTCTCTCTCTCTCTCTCTCTCTCTCTCACACACACACACACACACACACACACACACACACACACACACAGAACTCCCACATACACAGACCCTCCTTGATTGCTTCACACTTGGCCTGGCCCTGGGGCTTCACCCCAAACTTTCTGCCTGCCAAGGTCCCAGCCCTTCTTCCTCTCATCCTGCACGGCTTCGGCAAGGCCAAGGAACTCGAGGTTGGCCTCAGGAGAACCACTGCTGCTGGAGTGCAGTGAACACCTGAGCGGGCCGGCCTTCTACCAGGCCGAGCTCCGCCCGAGCGAGCGCCTGGCTCTGCTCCGGGCTACCTGCTTAATGCAGGCATACATTTTTTTAATCTTAATAAAAAAATTGTTAATGTTAATTAAAATTTGTTAAATTAAAATGTGTTAACTTATTTCATCTACAATGCTGTCTTTTTATAGTACAGCATCGATTATTGCTGTCTGGTTAACAGTCAAATTTGTGTTAAATTGCTGTTTTGGGGGGTCTTTTTCATAGTCTGGAACGGATTAATCCACTTTTATTACTTTCTATGGGAAAAGTTTGTTTGATTAAGTCATGTTTGACTTAAGTCCAGACCTCCGGAACGGATTAATGACGTAAGTCAAGGTTCCACTGTATTTAAATAAATAAATAAATAAATAAATAAATAAATAAATAAATAAATAAATAATTGGCAAGAGAAAATCATTAATGACTAGATAGTCTTTTAGTGACTGCCATTCTCAATTTCTATAAATATTTGGGCTCTGTTTTTAGAATTGATTCAGCACATGGACGAAGTCAATGATGAACTGTTGAAGAAGATTTCAAATATCAAGGTCCATCCGCCTCAAAGAAACTTTAAAGTCGAGAAGGCTCAGCATGTTCAAGTGCCCCTGAAGTTTGAATCCAATGCTGAGCAGGTCAGAGCTTGGCTGGAAGCAAATTCTTTCAGCAAAGGGTAAGTTGCTATGAATATTTTTCTATACTTTTCAGTACTGGAAGCCAGACTTTGTTGATTTCTAGACTTTCAATATTCAGTATCAGTACTGGAGTACTGGAGTATTCCAATACTGAATACTACAGCCTGCAAAAGATCAAAGTTCAATGATTTCCACCCAGCAACAAGCACCAGTGATCAGTTTCACACAATAGAACAGCTAATGATACCAATCAACCACAGAGAAGATCAACACTCCTTTATTACAGTGAAACTCTTAATCCCTTCACATCACAATCAATGATCAGCACCTATTCTCCTGAATAGGACAAGTTTCCCCTTTCCCACAACTTTAAAAATCCACAATCTCACTCATTCTATAGCCCCAAGACAGAGAGAACTCCTAGCTCTCCTGAGCTCCTTGCCCTCTGAAGATGCTGGCCACAGAGACTGGCAAAATGTCAGGGAGAATAACTTCCAGAACAGGGCCAAACAGCCCTAAAAACTCACAGCAGCTATGAGATCTCAACCATGAAAGTCTTTGAGAATACAATATATAAATGCATGAAATAAATACTGTAAATGATTTCCAAACACAGTGTCTATATGAATCACATCTCTTTGATATCAATATGCTTTGATCACAGGATACCTATAGTATAACATCTGATTTTGCTAGAATTCCACTCAGCAGTTACTGCATTTATGAGATAACAAGATGCCTCTGTTCTCTCCCTTCTCTCGCTCCCTTTAAATTCCCAAACCTTTTTTTAAAAAAAATTAAGTAGCCCTACTTGTTTAATGTTTTCCCAGGACGGTAGACCATCTTGGCATCTTGACAGGAGCTCAGCTTTTCTCTCTGAACAAAGAAGAGCTGAAGAAAGTATGTGGAGAAGAAGGTGCTCGAGTGTATAGCAAAATCACTGTGCAAAAATCTCTCCTAGAGGTGAGAACTTTCTTTGTCAGCAAGTGGCTTATCAGGATTCAATGAGTTTGACATTCCCAACATGATAAAACACTTTCACTAATCTAAACTTGAAGATTGACAGTAAGATTGTCAGATATGTTATATTTCTTGGCATGAGATACTTTAACCAGGGTTGAATTTCCTTAAAGAATTGTGGATCTTAACACCTGGCAGCAGCTCAAGTGGCTGTTTCTTGTAAAATAAGAACTTCTCCTACTAGAATGATAGATATAGTTTGGATGATTAAGTAAACAATCTGTGTTGCCTTTTGGAGGAATACATGTACAGTACTGTATATTCCGGTATGCTGTTTGGCATACAGTCCTCTATTTTTAAAAGAATGTATTTACAATAATACAGTGGTACCCTGTGTAAAGGAATTAATTCATTCCAAATGAATATTTGTTAAGCAAATTTTCCTCTGTACAAATTTCCCATAGGAATGCATTGAAAACGGATTGATCCGTAATCGCGACTGTTTTTCTGTTGTATGGATTCACCCCATAGGCGATTCTGTTAAGCAATTTACCCCTATCTCTGGAAATTTCTTCCTTTAAGCAGATTTTCTATTATAAAAACTGCTTGTTATACAACGGTCCACTGTACCTTGGTTTCCGTTCCTGAAACATACTTGTAAACCAAAATACTCTTATATCAAAGCAAATTTCCCCATAAGAAATAATGGAGACTAAGATGATTCGTTCTGGAGTCCCATAGACCACATACTGTACACACAAAATGCCAAAACTCACAAAAAAAGTTGGCTAGAAGTTCACGTCCACAACATTGTTTAGGTACCTGGCTGCGGAATTGGCTCTGCTTTGGACTAACAGCTAGATTTTACTGTATATGTTTAATGTGACAATAATAAAATGCAATTTGTAGCTCTATATGTACACACTTGAATAACTGCCTCATAACTAGAAATGGTTTTAAAAATAAGAAAGGATGTTGAAAACGAATTAAAGAAAAATAAAAAATAAAATAAAATAAAATAAAATATCTCCTCCCCTTGCTTTGGAGGCTGGCTGAGACAGAACATTCCAAACAATTACGCACAATCCAGCAGAGGGGGGGGGGGAGAGAGAGACCACTGTCTCACTTGAGATCATGTGACCTGTTCCAGTTACTTGTATTGCAAGATGCTGCTTGTTGATCAAGGCAAAATTTAGAAGAAATAATTGTATGTCTTGCAAAACGCTTTTAAACCAAGTGTTTACTGTATGTTGTTAAATGAGGAGTGGCTGTAAAGGACAGCAGCTACCACCACACTAGCCACTATTCCCAATGTGATGCTTTCTAAATGCATAAAACTCCAACCATCCCAAGACAATATACTGAAGACTGAACTGGGATTGTCCTGCTGTCCAGGTGTGCTGTACAGTTATGCAGTTTAGATTGTCTTAAACACAAAAGGGCTTAGAATTGATCAGTTGCCCAAACATATTGGGTTGACCCACATAAAGGTATACTTGCCTTTAGCTGATGCCATTTTGCAGTGGCATCTGTTAATTGCCAACTATTTTTCATAGAAAAACAGCTACAAGATCCTACACTTCTGGATTCAAAGGCAAATTTATTTCTCCTAGCTTTACTTCTACCCCTTTGGTTTTCCAACCAAAGTTTTGTGAAAATTATTCTTAATTATTAGCAGGTTTTTTGAAACCCATACTAATCCAAAACTTATTCATTTAAACAGATGTTATAAAACTTATATGTACTGACAAGGGGAATTTTTTACTGCAAATTTTACATTCTCCTTTTATTTTGTGATTTTATTCCAGGAAAGCAGAGGGGAGTCAGAACTTCAAGAAATCATGAAGCGCCGTCAGGAGAGAATTGATTCTGCAATATAATCTGTTCCTCGCATCCAGTTTTTGTCACATATATTATTTACTTGCTTAAAAAAGGGAAAGAGAGTAAAAATAAAATACCCTATTAAAATTTAAAAGACTGCTCAAAGGAGCACTTAAGCAACATAAATTGCGATCCAGGCTGACTGTTTCTTCAGCACTGTTGACACAGGGGAGGGCAAGATCCCCTCACAAAACCTGACATTATGTTGGGAGAGAGGTTCTAGTATTGCTTGAAGTATTATTTTTGTATTTCTATATTTTATACAGAAATGTTATGTTTGTGAAGTTCAGACCATGAGGAAGGTCAGATTTCATGTTCTAAGAAAGGCTGAATTGAAGCAAAACTGACTTTAAAACAATCTGTGCACTGTGTTTCCCATCTGGCCTGTTGGTACGGTAAAAAGCTTCATAGACTCAGTGGGCAATGATGATACAAGTTCACTGAAATGTTCTGTGTTCTTAAGATATCATTATCTTCCCATTTTCTACTGTGCTTTTCTATATAGTACCGAAAGGGGAACGTGTTTAAAAAAAGGTTTGGTTTGGTTATTTATCAGAAAGAACTCTTGACAACAGCTTGACCTCTTTCTTTCTTGAGCTTTGCTTTTTTTTTGCTTTTATTTGTCATCAAAGGAGTTCAAAGAAGCCCTTGTGTTCCCAGCAGATCCACCACTCCTGTGAAGATTGGTTCTAATAAACCATTGACTCTTTTATCCTAAGAGAAAATGATATGAGATCAAGTTGGTCTCTCCCATGTCCCCATGCTCAAGACTCTACCATCAGATCAACCCTGAATGCAATGGTCAAGATTACACATAGCTGTACTCTGACTCTGAAGTTATTGTATGGTACACTTATGATGATTGCATAGCTAATTTACCATTCAAGTCATCATGTCAAAAGGATATGAACAATAGATGATGTCTGAGATGGTCCTTGGCACTATATTTACTTCTCATGGCCTATCACAAGGATATGTAGACCTTGTTTTCCTAGAGTGTCTGGCAGGATGATCTTAATTCGTGCCTATTCAGAAGGAAGCCCCACTGACTATAAGAGCAAACACAACCTAAATATCCTTACCAGCTTCTTTATTTCTGGTTTGCCTATTTACTGCTAAGCAATGCAAAGAGAAGGCTTTAAAGTGAAGGGTTGTATCTTTTTCCCTCGGTATTGCTTGATGTACTGCAACATTGTCAGTAATGAAACAAAGGAATTGGAACAACTTATCTCTTCCTCCTCCTGTCCAGTTTGTATAATTTAAAAGAGCTGAAAATCTAGCGGGATAGTTTGGTGGGTTGGAGCACTGAAATGTCAGCCGGAGAGCAGGCGTTCAATAATTTCTCCCTGTGCTCCTCTTCAAAGAGCCAGTGTGTGCGTGCCTGGTCCCAAAGTGGCACCAGAAGGAATGAATAAGAAACTCGTTCTGGGTATTTTATACCTAGAAAATGCCAAGACAGTAATGTCTTGAAGGCACATTTAAAAAAAATAATCTGCAAGGAAAAGGTAGGATTGAAATAAAGGGCAAACTGCAATATATTCAGATTTCCTGAACTAGGAGGTATTTTTTTTGTTTGCTCGCGTTACTTGCTAACCTAGGGATGGGTCCCAGATTACCTCTTGTTTGCCTTGGCACTCATTATTTACATGCCATTCTATTGCCTAACTGATCATTAATGAAAATGTGAGTCAGAATATGAAATTTAATCCAACATTATGTGTACCTACGTTATGAGTACATTGGGTGAGTGACAGTGCATTAACCCAATTTGCTTAACCCTTGATTTGCTTGATATGTCCTAGGAAGCAGTTTCCTTTAGGAACATTGTAATGAATTGAAACTTTCATACCATAGCTTTTAGTTCAAGTTGAGGAAGAAAAACAATATGTGTTTTGTGAATGCTTTATGCTCAGCTCAGACCCTTTAGGACTACAAAAGGCACTCCAAATTATATTCAGATTTTAAAATTCAAGTTCATGTTGCTTGAATAATTAGAGTTGGCAGTAGTAAGAGTCCCTAGTCGGTTCATAATGCAACATTAATCATGTTAGCGTCATTCTACATCCCACATTTTATACAGCCAATTCTTGTTTATGGATGCTCAGACGGAAGCCAAGCAAAGCCCACAAATAGGAGTGGCTCTCACATGCTTTGCATTTCTTTTGTCTGCATCACGTGGCTCTCTTGCAAGCCCATCTCCATCATATTCACTTAGCCAAGCAGTGTAAAGTATGTAGTTGATTTGGAACAGCATTCTGTGACAATAGATATAGATTATATTGGTGAATGCAAGTTCACTGAAGCTTTAACATTCCTCTGGATACTTCTGCAGATATTGAAACAGAAACCAGATACTGTATATCAATATGAACAAAAATGGCTGGTAGAGTATATTTTACGTAGCTTGAAGAAGTCTGAGAATATATATTTTAACATGCACATTGTACATAGTATGAACAGTTCCAAAGAAAGCAGTACTTCTATGCATGCCTAGAGAACTTGGGAAGATCAAGCCTTTATGACATACAAACTTTGCTGTACGTAATGTTCCTCCATCTGCTGTTATTATTTGTAATTAGCCACAAAGATTTTTGATTATTTGTATATACAGTGTTCTTAAAAGAAAGCAAAAGAACCCCATGAAAATGTAATTAAATAAAAATTATATTCACATTATATAATGCAGTTTAAAGGTAGTTAGCTGTTCACAATCATGCTTTGTATATCGAAACTACTATAGCAGATAAGATGGCAAATGTATAGTCAGGAGAGTATGCACTTATCTTTGTTCACCTGTAGCACAGACGGCAGGTTAATCAAATAAGCTGCTTGTAACATGGACTTGGTAACTACAGCATTTGGCAAAGTAAAGCAAAAACATAATAACTCTGCACCTTGAAAAGAAGTGCAATATACAAATGTACAAATAAATTAATTCTCTCCTCAGCTTTTAATGTGTATGAATATTAATATTATTGGGCATCCTAATTCTGTAAAGATACCTAATGAGCATGTTTACAAGACAGACTGATAGGGGATAGAACAAAGGAACGGCATTTCCCCATACCAGATCAGGGTGGAAGGGCCCCAGCATTTCTCTTGTTTTCATTTCCTCTCTTACCACCACTGCTTGTTTTTGTTTTAAATTCTCTCCAATTGCTCCCGGTAGAAGGGTTTCAATTCCACTACCAGATTTATATACATGTGTGAAGAGAAGAGGAGGGCTTGGGATTCCTAGAAGTGGATCCACAGCCTTTGCTGGCATGCTTCCTTTTTGTTTTTACCAGGCCTGGAATAACAGTGGCGAGCTTTCCAAAGCTCCAGGTGGGAAGTTTGGACTGCTCTACGTTCTCCACTTCTGATGCCATGCATGCTTTTAAATGTGGCCAGAACAACAACTATAACAACAAGGACTCAGCCACAGACAACATTCTTCTAGGGAAGTTCACTGCTGAAACACTGGTTTCCAATTACTGTATATCCTCGAGTATAAGTCGACTCGAGTATAAGTCGAGGCCCCTAATTTGACCCCCAATACCTGGGAAAACGTATTGACTTGAGTATAAGTCTAGGGTGGGAAATGCAGCTGGGCCCGGCAGCTCTTCCTTTGTGAGCTGAGGGAGTGGTGTGTGATGTTTAAAATGACTTTTAGCCACTGATGCAAGTGCTTGGGTCAGTGGCTAAAAGTCATTTTAAACATCGCACGCCGCTCCCCTGTGATGCAGACGGGGCTCATGAGAAGCGGCACACAATGTTTAAGATGACTTTTAGCCACCGACCCAAGCACTTGCCTCGGTGGCTAAAAGTATTGACCCAAATATAAGTCGAGGGCCCCCTTTTTCAGCCCAAAATTAGGGCTGAAAAACTAGGCTTATATTTGAGTATATACAGTACGTTTGATCCAGCAGGGGAGGAGGGGACCTCTTTAATTTTTGGCTTTTCCTCCTCTGCCTCTCCTTTTGTTTACCATGAAAGGAAACACCTCTTTTTTGGATCATTTTTAAAATTTATTTATTTATTTATCTAGTATTTTTACCCCACCTTTCTCCTTAATACTGTATTTTTCACTCCATAAGATGCCCCTAGTTTTTAGAGGTATGTATGAGTGAAAAAAAATATTCACACATATATACTGTGGTCCTGGTTCATCTCCAGCCCCAGTTTACCCTACCGGAGACCACAGAGATGAGAAATGGGCTAGAGTAACCACGCACCATAATGACCATATAAATGCTCTTTAAGATGAGCTGAATGGTAAAGATCTGTCCCATGGATTCACATTCTGCCTGTCTTGAAGTGCGGCTCTATGGTCATCATGGTGGATGGTTACTCTCTAGCCCACTTCTAATTTCTATGGTGTCCGGCAGGGCTGTTTGAGAGCTGCTTAGATGCCCTAAGCCAGGCATGCCCAAACTTTGGCCCTCCAGATGTTTTGGAACACAACTCCCAAAGTCCTTTGTCACTGGCAATACAGGCTTGGAATTCTGGGAGTTGTGGTCCAAAACATCAGGAGGGCCGAAGTTTGGACATGCCTGCCGTAAGCCCATCTGATCTGGCCTGATTTCAGAAGCTAAGCAGGGTTGGCCCTGGTTAGTACAGTACTTGGATGGGAGACCACCAGGGAATACCAGGTGCTGTAGGTGCCTGGAGTAGGAACTGGCAAAACCAGTCCAGTATTCCTGCCAAGAGAACTCCATGTACATGGGGTCACGAAGAGTCGGTAACGACTGTAACGACACAACACACTGGGCCGTTTACTCTCCCTCTTCTATTCTATGGGGGGGGGGAAAATCAATCGTGTAAGGAAAAAAAATTTAACAGCCTGGTTGAGAAGCCTCCACTGGGACTGGGACCTGCATCAGGTCTGGAAGCAACTGCAGCAGCCGCTCTGGAGGCTCCCACTGGTGGGTGTATGTGACCTATAAGATGCACAGACATGTCACCTTACTGTTGGGGGGGGGTGGAGTGTGTCTTATAGAATGACAAATACGGGTAAATGGATGGGGTAAGGCAAGGAAGCAAAAGCAGTAGGAGTGAGAGAGGGGGTGAGAGGAGAAAGCCTGGAGCTGTCCGAGGAAGCAGCTGGGCTAAGAGGTAAATGGTGTCAGCAAGGGAAGTTGGTAATTTGATGGACTGGACAGCATTTTTAACTAACAAAAATCATTTTTAAAAGGCAAAGACTGGAAGGTTTTTGTTTTTTTTGCACTCCACTTCTGGAAATCCCCAGACATTATGGCCAGTATAACATTTTTCCAAGCTTTCTTTAAAATCACATTCCTATTTGTGTTTTTCACAAAGGTGAGCTGTTCCCTTGTTCTTGCTAAATATAGGCACTTGCTTTAGTGAAAATATCCGAGCTTATTATAAATGGGAAGCAGCTTCTTACAGAACAGTTCCTGGGAACTGCCATAATGTCTATGTAAAAAGCTGACTGGCATGTCTCAGCATGCCACAAAGATGCCAATCCCACCACATGTTTTGTACTCATGCAGTGCAAACTGCCAGCAGATATATTCATATTAGATGAGCACTGATGGGGAATCTGGTACCCTCCAGATGTTTTGAACTACAGCTCCCATCAACTCCAGGCAGCATAGGCGGGCTTATTCTTGCTATAAAGGCAAACCATGCAACAGTAGGGCAGATTTGTATAGTACTGTACACCCATAATAAACCAAATAGGTTTATTAGATTCTCAGTCATCCGGGTGAGGTTATCCAGATGCTGAGTCATGGCAACTGGACTTCATGTGGGATTGAAACATTTTGCTACTCCTTCATGTGGGATTGAAAGGTTTTAAACCGCCCAGAGTGACCTCGCTGCCAGATAGGCGGTATAAAAATCCAATAAATAAATAAATAAATAAATAAAAATACTCATCCAAGTAGCTTCTTCAATCTGAGGAAGGTTGGTGGGAGGCTTCCAATTTCTAGTTCACCTTAGTTTCACCTCACTCTGGTCTGAATGGGCTCACTGGATCGACAATGGCCAGGGGCGTGTGAAAGTTACACCTCTGCAGCTCTTCCCATGCCCATTAAGCATGGGTCCTTAGCAGTGACCATCCTGGTGGAGGTGTGAACTGGTCCTGATTTTTCTGGGAATAGATGAAAGGGCAGCATGGTAAATAAAATTGTACCTAAATCCTCCACCCCTGTTGAGGGATTTTCTATACACACATATATGGCCTCCCTGACCCTTCTCTCCAACTACCTATCTTCACCGTCTAATATGCATACCTTTTTGTCATTGTCCTTCAAATGAAGGTATGCTGCTAATGAACCGCTGCCCCTCCTGTGCTGAGGCATCCTGTTTAAGTCTGCTTAGTCTCTCCAATTTAGAGCTTATTACTTTCCTCCTGTCAGATGCTTTGATTCACCACCACCACCACCACCACCACCATTTACTGTAAGCATCCAAGGTTACCTTTCTGGGCTTTTTGTTCTAAATCCAGGCTGAGAGTTCTCACAGTGGAACTCTCCAAGTAAATATTGGAAATATATACGTAGTAGTCAGTTCTCTGTTTCAGCTCGAAGCAAGGCATGCTTTGTGTACATTCTGGAAAGCAATCATGCGCCTCCCCTGTCAATTGTTGTTTTATATGCTGAGTCACTGTGGAAACATTTTACAGCATATACTGTATGCACAAACAAGAATAAAAGCCACATTGCTGAAATAAATGCAGAAAGCATTTGCTCTCATATTTTTGCAAGCCTTCATAATTAAAGGGCTTGCCCAAACTGGCCATTTTGGGTGTGAGGGTAAATTAAGTACTTCCCCAATCATTTAGAGGGAGCCAGGAAAAGATAAATTATTTTTCAACATGGTTCCTTTCTCCTCCTGTCAGTGCAATCTGGCTTTCTCTATTCCCACATCCTTGCTTCCCTTCACTTCCCCTGTTCCCAATTTTGTCTTTCATTTGGGCCCAGACTTTGACAGGCCCAAAGTATGGATCAGTAAGAGGTACCAGAAACATATCCTGCTTGCCTTGACTGTATTACTAAAGGGGTTTAAGTCAGCCATTCTCAGTTGAGGGGGGGGGGCTGGCACATTTAAAGGGAGGCACAAATAATTTTTCACACACCCTTCAGTCTATTGCTTCATATTGCATTTATGATTGTGGCCAGAAAATGTTGAGAATGGCTGGTCTAGGCTACACTGTGCCAAGATGTTCACAAAACATGCAGCTATATATATTTGCTTAAATGGAGCAAGAAATTGGTTTGATCTCTGCTCCTTTGGTCTCTGCTCTGGACAGGATCACAGCCTAAGTTCCAGCTTACTATTTCACGTTACGGATAGTTTGTCAACCCTGATGACAAGAAAGAGCTGATATAAACATTACAAAAATGAAGCAAAAAAACTGGATGTGTTTGGATGGTCCTAATACAGAACAATGCACAAAATGTGACTATGGGAGCCTTCATTGCATTATTCACACTATTTGAGTGACACTACTGGATAGAAGAGAAAGAAAAGAAATTGAAGTCCTGTCATAATCAAAGCACAATTAACTTTGAGTTATTTCATAGTTCAAGACAGGCTGATTTCTTATGCAAGGACTTTCGTAAGTAACAGCTTACTTCATCAGACCATCTTTGCCACTAAAGTGGACTGCATCAGGTGATCATCAACTGACATAAGCTGTTGCCTTTGAGAACTCATTAGCATTAACCACCATGTGCTTTGCTCGCTTATTTTGGAATCTGATCTAAAGGTTGCAAAAAAAAAATGAGGATAACTGTGTGTTGTGTCGTTACAGTCATGACCGACTCTTCGTGGCCCCATGTCCATGGAGTTTTCTTGGCAGGAATATTGGATAACAACTGTAGAACAAATTCAAAAACCCATACTGAGGCAATACCTTGTTATCCAACCTCAAGGTTATTTTAAAAGTTTTAAAAGTCTTTTTCTAGCAGTTCTAAAAGGGGGAGCAAATATTGTACTTTAATATAATTCTGGAATAGGTCCTGGGCATGCATATTAGTGCTTAATTACTATGTGCAGATATGAAAGCTATTGCGAAGTAAGTTCTTGGGGAAAGCCTTAACTTTCCCCAGAAGTGAACATGACTAAACTTAGCTTTTCATGTTTTGGGTATTATCACATGACATACCTCATCTTGATATTTCCCAAAATACTCTTCTGTCTGAGAAAGTGGATTTGTCCAAAAAAGTTCACATTAAAATATATCAGGTAGCTTTAAGGTACCACAATGTTTTTGTATTATTTATACTTCATTTTTGCCCGATACACTGGAAAAGGTAATGCTGGGAAGAGTGGAAGGCAGGCAGAAAAGTGTAAAGATGGGATTTATTGTATAAAATAAAGTGACTTTGCAAAATACAACTTATATATAGTTGAGCACAATCCACAGAAACTGAAACTCAAGAAGATTGTTCTATGTTCATGAAGCTTGTGGATTAGGACAAGGTGCACATTTTTTATTGAATTTATACCCCGCCCATCTTCCCAAGGGAACTCTGGGCGGCTTACAGTAGGCTGATCAAATCAGCAGAATACAATATAGCAAACAGACAAATAAAAACAATATTAAGATAAAACGATAGCACCCTTGGCAAAAAGCATATGAGGCTCAAACAACAGAGCACCTCATTAGTTAAATATTCATCTTGCTTTGTCATTAAGCACAAAGTAACCAGCATGACAGAAATCTCCAGACTGTATTTGTCAAGGAAGGCTTGCATACAGCCACACCAGTTTAACTTGTTGGAAAGTGGCCTAAACCATATACTGCACGTTATTAACCTTATAACATAAAGTGCTGGATCTTGGTCTGTCTGTCTAATGTAGGTATACTGTATGACACAGTCCACCAGAAGTAATTTTCGTTTTCGATTGTATACCATATAAATTGTATCATTTTACTGTATGTGGAACATGGTTTCTCCCTGGTGATTTCAGAGTTTCTCAGCTTCTGTATACTGTATTTGCCGTGGATTTAAATACAAGAATGGGCATAGGCATACAAAAAGAACCCATGCTTGCAAAATAACAAGCCAAACTGACCTAATTCCTTCCCGTGCAATCAGAAGAACCCTTATTAACTTGGCCCACTGAAATACAAGAGGAGTGTGTGGCCAGTACAAAATGCATGAAAGAACAGACGTTAAGCGATACCTTCCTATGTCACTAATAAAAAATCTGTACAACGTGCAAAACTTTCGTGGGTGACTCCCGCTTCTTCAAAACAAGCAGCGCCAGTTTCCCGACCGCCGACACGAGCAAGAACAGCGCAATGTATAATGTATTTTCTGTCCAAAGATCCCAAGGGTGGGCGACGCTTTTATTAGAGCACCTCGAAATTTCGAGGTGAACCCTAACGTTTATGCTTCTTTCGTGCAACAACCCCCGGCCTGAAGACAGACTCCGGCGGGGCCGAAAAGCCGTTGACGTTCGTGGCCGTTTTGGCCTTCCGGGCACGACCTCCTCCTCCTCCTCCTCCTCCTCCTCCTCCTCCTCCTCACGACCACCCTCGGCTTCGGGTTTGCGTGCAAGGGCCACGGGGCGGGGGAGTGGGTTGTTCCGCTTCGTTTCTATTTCCCGCGCCGCTCATCTCCCGTGAAGGTCCCAGGAAGAGCGTGAAGGCAAGCGGGCAGCCTTACACCGAGTCGTCCCACAGGGAGAACGAGTTCCTGCTAGTGGCGATAGCAATAATCCGGATTATCCGGCTGAATGTCCTCAAGCGGAATCAGGGGGGAGGTGGGGGAGGAGGTGAGGGAAGCGAAGCGAGGGGAAACCAGAGCCGCTTAGGCGCCTCCCACTTTCCACGGCGGCCCCTTCCTGCTCCTCTGATTGGCCAACTTCTCGCTCCTCGCGCGGGCGCCGTTTGTCCCGCCCTTCTCAAGCGCGCGGGGGGGGGGGAAGGGAGGGGAGCCAGGCGAGAGGAGGGCGGGCGCGCGCTGTCCCTCACGTCTACCTACTGTTGCCACTGCTTCTCCCTCCATCCCTCCCTTTTCATTTGGGGTGGGGTTCGTTCGGGCACTTTTCCCCGCCCCCCTCCCCTTCGTGGATGGGCGGGAGCCTGAGAAGGGGCGGGGCGAAGAGAATGGGGAAGAAAGGAGTTCATCAGGAGAGGCGGAGTCCTCCCCTCCCATTCGTCCCGCGTCCTGGGTGCAGCAGCAGCAGCAGCAGCAGCAGCGCTAGCTCTGCCGTCCACCTCAGCCGGATCTCGTCACTTGAGTGGCGCGAGGCCGAAGGAGGGCGCGCGGGGTGGCCGTTGAACAATCCCCTCTTTCTTCTCTAACTCCTCCCGCCCACCGCTCGCGCCAGGGTCTCGCGAGGCGCAGCCCTCACGCGCGCGCCCCCCCTTTTTTTGTTTTTTGTTTTTTTTTTCGCCGAAGAGCCATGTCAGTCTCCCCCGTCAAGAGGCCGAAGATGGAGTCGGCGCTGGAGCAGCTCAAGCAGCACACCACCGTGGTGGCCGACACGGGCGACTTCCACGGTGAGGGCGCCGGCCGGCTTCCCCCCCCTTTTTTTTCCCCCTTGGCGGCCTAACGGGCCTCAGGGGGTGCTGGGGTGCGCCGTGGGGGGGGAAGAAGAAGAGGGGGCCAGGCGGCGGCTCCTGCTCCTGCTCCTGCTGAGGGGCTGACGGCAGCTGCCCTGCAAGGCCAAGGGGAAAGAAGGAAGGAAGGAAGGAAGGAAGGGGAAGCGCAGCGAGAGTGTTTTCTGAAGCCGGTCCTTGCGCGCCTTGGCTCGGCAGGCGATGACCGTGAGTGAGTCGAGCGGCCCCGCTCCTGTGGCCGCCTTGCCGCTGCGAAGGAAAAGAGGAAAGGCCGGGGAGGTGTTTGCTGAAGGAGCGCCCTCCCGCTTCTGCCTCCCAGCCTTGGCTTTCAAAAAAAAAAAAAAAAGGACGAAGACCAGTTTGCCCCGCCTGATTCGCTTTAAGGGATTCATCTTCCCTCGGTTTTGCGCCTAAGAGCGAATCCCGCAGGTAGTAAGCAGTACTCTCCTCCTCTCTCCTCAGCCCGCCCGCCCGCCTCGATGGTTGCCAGAGAAATGGGACGAGATCCGTGTTGACAAGCGCTTGACCTGCGGAGTCAGCTAAAAGGCTCCGGAGGGGGTGATTGGGTTTATGCTGATGGACTTAAAAACTGGTGACCGATTTTAAACAAGGTCATGTGCGCCAGTTGGTTCACTGTTCACGGTTCGAGATTCTGAAAGCAACCCACCCACCCCCTCCAAAACAGTGCTGTTCTTTGCTGAGAGAGGCCAGTGGAGAATAAGATCTCTTCCTGAGTTGAGTTTTAGTTTATGTATTTGAAATGAAACAGCAGCTCCACATACATTCGCTAATAAAGCTATGCAGTACACCAGGCTGGGATTTCTTCATAGTTAGCGCCTTAATTGTGAGGTTCTCTCCCAAGGGAAATGAAGTTGGCTTTACCTTTGTTGAGAGTCCACTGATCTGCTAAATAAAACGACTGTTCTGAACTGTTTTTGGATGCTTAAAGCCCTTGTAAAGAATATCTAGGTTTCCTTTTGAATAATGTTTTTGCTATTTTTAAAAGGATTTTTTAAATCTGCTTTTACTATTGTTGTCTGTTGTAAATTTCTCGGCTGAGGGGAAATACAATAAACAATTGTGTTAAATCAACAGTAAATTAAAGTTAAATATCAAAATATGTTAAAACAAGCCATAGGAAGAGATTCTCACATTGATTCTGCAGATCTGTTGATACTTGTATTGACAGCTCATCAACAGTTTGTATGCTCCTGAGTGTGTCACTGGATTTATGTTGCTCTTTCTGGAAATCATTGCTTCAGGAATGAAACTTGTTTTAAATGAAGCCAATAGGAATGTATTTATACTTACTATACTTAGTTACTCCGCAGTTTCTCTGAACAGTGGGCACAAGGTGTCTTACAAAGAATTTTATTTATTTAGAACATCTGAACAGCTGATAACCCACTGTTGGGATTGTAAAATGTCAAAGGCAGTACTGGATGCTGCAGAACAACATATATGAGCCTAGCTGTTATTTTCTGCTTTGTCAGAGAGGAGCTAAAAGGACTGCCCGTACTGTGGCCCAGTCTATCACATTATAGCCTTCTCTAAATGCGTGTGCATGTCTGGGGAAGAGGTGACAATTCTTTCGCAGTTTATCACTACTGAGGTTGCAAAAAGGAGTGCATGATAGTGTGGTAAAGACTGTTGTAAGTTAGTAGTACTGTGTACATGCTGCTGCATTGTTGAGAATGTTACATATATAGATGAACACACAGTACAGCATTTTTGTTACACTTATTGTGCAGCTTTACAAAGGAATTTGACACATAATCTCTAAGGTGCTTTGGAGATGACAGTGCAGAAGTGTTGCATTCTATAGCTTTTTTGTTCATTTACATGCAGTTTCATCTTTTCCTTTTGTGTTACTGTATTCTTAAATTTTCAGAATGGCTTCATGTTTTGGAATATTATGGAAAGAATTCTAATAATTTTGCTCTCTGCGTTGAGCATTGCATTACACCACATGGATAGCAGGTCTGCTTTAATTTCTGCATGATGCAGAATATACCTAATGTGAATACCTAATGTAAATACCTAATGTAAAGGAATAGATACCTGCATACAGGTGAAACTCAAAAAATTGGAATATTGTGCAAAAGTTCATTTATTTCAGTAATGCATCTTTAAAGGTGAAACTAATATGAGATAGACTCATTACATGCAAAATGAGAGAGCTCAAGTCTTAATTTGTTATAATTGTGATGATTATGACTTACAGTTTATGAAAACCCCAAATTCCCAATCTCAGACAATTAGAATATTGTGAAAAGGTTCAATATTATAGGCTCAAAGTGTCCCACTCTGTTCATCTAATTAATAACACATGCAAAGGGTTCCTGAGCCTTTAAATGGTCTCTCAGTCAGGTTCAGTAGGAATCACAATTAGAGATGGGCACGACCAGGAAAAATTACGTTTCGAGTTGTCGTGTGTCGGAGCCGGCCCGTTTCGGCTCGTTTCCCTTTTTCGCGAAATTTTTCAAAAATTTGTCGTTTCGTTTGCCGGTTTTTCATCTGTTGTTAGTACTGGTTTTGGAGGGGGCGGGCTCCTGGAGGCACCTCTGGGTGGGTGCCTCCTCTGGCCCGCCATGAAGGGAAAGCGGGCTCCTGGAGGCACCTCGTGGGTGCCTCCTCTCCTCACCCGCTACAAAATGGCATGCATAGCCAATTGGATATGCATACCATTAAGTTGCAGCAGCAGTAGCAGGCAGAGGCACCTCTTTCGGGTGCCTCACTGCCTGCTGGAGAGCGAAGTGACAGAGGACTGGAGTGAGTCACTGGACCCCTAAGGGCGCCCGCTGTGACTCACTAAGAAGGGAAGTGTACTTGCTGTAGTGCAATGCGAGTACACAGATCTGGCTTGGGGTTAGGGGTTAGCGCAAGGGCTAGGATTAGGGTTACTGGTAAGGTTAGGGTGAGTTACTGGGGTGCACCTCTGGGTGCCTCTCTGACCCACTAAGAAGGACAGTGTACTGGCGTATGGGTTAGGGTTCGGGTTCGGGCTAGGGTTATGCCCGACTGGCACATCCCAGAAGTCTCGGTCAAGACCTGGCCAAGTGGCCATGTAATTGGTGGAATGGCTCCAAAAATTTGCATGGTCCACTCCCATGGACAGCCCATCATTAATGTGCAGGTGTAAAAAAATAAAAATAAAATAAAATCAATGGAGACGTTTTGTTGCAAGAAAAACCCACTGCTGCTACTGTAAAAATTCAGGCAGTTTTAAAATAGCTATTTTCGCATGTTTCTGTGGTGCTTTGGTGTGTTTTTGGACCACGATTTCAAAATAAATATTGTGGTCGCCCCATTTTGGATCCCCCGCCCGCACCGCATGGCATGGCGAGCGAGTTGGCGAAACGACGAGGATGCCCCCCACCAGAGCAGCCCAGGACAGGAGAGGGGGGGAGGCCGGGGACTCCCCGCCCCCCAGAAACCACCCCTCTGGTAGGCGCCCTCACTGAGGCAGGCATATTTTCACCTGCTTTTTTGGCCGGGAATCGGGTTTTTTTTTTTAACTTTTTTCCTGTGCCGCGCCGCTTGGCGAGTTGGCGTGGGCGAGTGCGACTCGACGACAAGGATGCGCACTTTGCACAGCCCAGGAGAGGAGGGGAGGGAGGCCGGGGACCCCCCCCCCCCCAGAAACCACCCCTCTGGTAGGTGCCCTCACTCAGGCAGGCATATTTTTGCCTGCTTTTTTGGCCGGGAATCGGGTTTTTTATTTTTAAAACTTTTTTCCTGTGCCACTTGGCATCGCGCGATCGCTGCGATGCCAGGAACGACAACACGAAAAATCAGACCCAATTTTTCTTTAGTCGGTTCGAGTTCGAGTTCTGGCAGAGTAATTGTCGTTACCGTTTCCGTTCCGTAACAGAAACGAGAATTTCGCCAAGTCGTGCCCATGTCTAATCACAATCATAGGAAAGACTGCTGACCTGACAGTTGTGCAGAAAAACATAAGTGACACCCTCCATAAGGAGGGAAAGCCTCAAAAGGTAATTGCAAAAGAAGCGGGATGTTCCCAAAGTGCTTTATCAAAGCACATTAATAGAAAGTTATGTGGAAGGGAAAAGTGTGGAAGAAAAAGGTGCACAAGCAGCAGGAATGACTGCAGCCTGGAGAGGACTGTCAGGAAAAGGCCATTCAAAAGTGTTGGGGACTTTCACAAGGAGTGGACTGAGGGTGGAGTTAGTGCATCAAGAGCCACCACACAGAGATGGATCCTGGACATGGGCTTCAAATGTCGTACAGTTGTCCCCCGCCCCTTCGTGGTTCATATATTGCGGTCCCGGTATATCGCGGGTCCACAGTATATGAAAAAAGGCCCCCTAGGGTAAGGAGGACAGGCCTTCCCAGGCCCATTGGAGGCCCCAAAAGTGCTTCACCGTGAACCGGAAGTGACTTCCGGTAAACCAGAAGTGACCTCCAGATCACTAGAAAGCACTTTTGGGGCCTCTGGGGGACTGGAAAGCCCCTTGCACGCCTGTTTGGGGCAGTGCCAGGCCTGGGTTAAGTACAAGAGCCCCCAGAAAGCCCGCCCAGTCCCAACCTGACCCAGCATCCACATATTGTGGATTTTCAATTATTGCGGGTTGGGTCGGGTCCCTAACCCCTATGATAGGTGGGGGTTTACTGTATTCCTCTTGTCAAGCCGCTCCTGATCACTGATGCTCAGTGGTCTAAAGTCCTCTTTTCTGATGAGAGCAGTTTTTGCATCTCATTTGGAAACCAAGGACCCAGAGTCTAGAGGAAGAATGGAGAGGCACACAATGCAAGAAGCTTGAAGTCCAGTGTGAAGTTTCCACAGTCTGTGTTGATTTGGGGAGCAATGTCATCTGCTGGTGTTGGTCCACTGTGCTTCATTAAGTCCATGGTCAACACAGCTGTCTACTAGATTGGAGCACGTCATGCTTCCTTCTGCAGGCAAGCTTTATGGGGATGCTGACTTCATTTTCCAGCAGGACTTGGCACCTGCCCATACTGCCAAAAGTACCAAAATCTGGTTCACTGACTATGGGATTACTGTGCTTGATTGGCCAAAAAACTCACCAGACCTGAACCCCATAGAGAATCTATGGGGCATTACCAATAGAAAGATGAGAGACATGATATTGAACAATGCAGAAGAGCTGAAGGCCACCATTGAAGCATCCTGGTCTTCCATAACACCTCAGCAGTGCCACAGATTGACAGCATCAATGCCACACCGCATTCACGCAGTAATTGATGCAAAAGGGGCCCAAACCAAGTACTGAGTACATATGCATGCTTATACTTCTCAGAGGTCTAATATTGTTCTATTTATAATCCTTGTTTTATTGCTTTCATGTATTCACAATCTCTAATTGTCTGAGATTGTGAATTTGGGGTTTTCATAAGCTGTAAGCCATAATAATCACAATTATAACAAATTACAGCTTAAACTATATCACTTTGCATGTAATGAGTCTGTCTCATATATTAGTTTTACCTTTTAAAATTGCATTACTGAAATAAACGAACTTTTGCATGATATTTTATTTTTGTAGTTTCACCTGTAGGTCTCCCTTTGAACACATTTCTTACAGGATGTGCACACTTCCCTTCCCCCAATAACTTTGTTCTGTCGTTTGGATGGCTTCTGGCTGCGTATGGGGATATATTGGTACTGTATATGGAATACAAGGCTAGACTAGGTGATACCTTTAGTCTACTAGTAAAATAACAAAAAATGCTAATATTTCAAGGGCAATACAGTACCCTCTATTTCAGAGCTGCACCAAAAGTTCAAGCATGGCAAAAGATGCATTTGCCAGGAGTTAGTTCTAAGATGTAGAGTTCTTAGCAAGATGAGAATATGGTAATTGCCAGGCAATCTCTTAACTTGAGGCAGGAAACAGATGTTGTAAAGCTTCATCTTAAATTATGGGTTGTGTTACAGCCCCAGTTCTTCAAACAAAGTGACACAAGTCACATAATTAGATAGTAATTACCTAATTAGTAATTAGGCCATGTAATTAGGTAATGACCTTCAAAAATTTACTGCTGCCTGCTCCATTCTCCCGTGCCACCCCATCCTCCCAGTTTTTTTTTTTGTTTGGTTTTTTCGACAAGTCGGGCTCTGGGTAGTGGAGGCAGCCAACAGCACTCCCTGTTTAAAAATACCACCTTGGAGGAGGGGGTGGCACAGGAGAAGGGAGCAGGCAGCAGTAAATTCAAGGAGTGCTCCATTTGAATTTACTGCTGCCTATTTTGTTCTCTTGTGCTTTCCCCTCCTCCAAGGTAGGTTTTTCTGACCCCTCAGGCTGTGGGCAGCGGAGGCAACCCCCCACTGCCCACAGCCTGACCTGACAAAAACCCACCTGGGTGGAGGCAGCTTCCAAATCCTTTTGTTACTCATTTCGTTTTGTTACGAAACTTCTATTAAAACGTCATTTACTAACAAACAAAACACAGTGAGCAGTGAAACAAAATACTATTTTTCTGTTTTGTGCCCATTTCTAGTCTAAAGATACAGTGATGTACCTTTGACTTCTTCATGGCAGTCTTGTTAAGTACATTCAACCAATTTATCTGTAGAATCCAACATTGGTTTCTAATCATTGACAGATCAGTTACCCTCATTACTATGGAAGCACACATTGTCTTATCCATCCTGGAAGGTAGTTATTTGGTAAGGCATTAGCAGCATTGCAGTATTATATCTCACAGATGTAGGTGGAATATTTTGGTTAACTGTGGATTAAGAATTCTTTAACTGTATCTCTTTAATTAAAATTTGAACATGCAGCATGCTTTAATTCTCTCCTCATACTTTATTTCTTCTTCTGAAACTTTGTTTAAAGGCTTCTGATCTAACAGATGCAGAATTAAACGGGGCCAAATGGTAAAATATTGTGGCACCTGATTCAGTGTGAAGTAGATTTTTTTGATTTATTAACTTGGAAGGTTCCAAAATATTTTGTTCACTTTAGTTTGTTCTCTTCAGTTTTCTCCATGTGCTGACACAAACCAACAAGGCTGTCCCTGTGGAAGCTTACACTGTATGATATTTATTTATTTATTTATTTATTTATTTATTTATTTATTTATTTATTTATTTATTTATTATTTCCTGAGTTAGATAATGTTATACTGTAAGCAGTGTTTTTTAACAAATTATGTTTTACATATTTGAAATTTTATTGTGGAAACCTATATTAATGATAGTAGTAGTACTCTTCCTACTGAACTTTGTATCATTTCCCAATTTGCCTATAAAATAAAAATGACAGTAAAAACTTGAACCAGTTTTGAGCAAATTTAAGGATAATTTATCAGTATATGAGTCCCTTCTTGTAGCTCTGGGATGAGGTAACTCCCAAACGTTTTGGGACCACTCCCATCTGTCCTTACGCTTTGGAAAGCTGCTCCCATGAATTTTATGCCATTTTTAAAAACAAAAATGGGGTGGGGCTTTATGTTTTAATTCGGTGGTCCCCAACCCCTGGGCCGCGGACCGGTGCCGGTCCGTGGACCGGTCGGCACCGGGCCGCCTGGGGAGGCCGGGGAGGCTCCTCCCCTTTTCCTCCACCGCCCTCCTCCTCTTCTCTCCCGCGGGCGGCCGTTGGAGGAGGAAGGCTGGAGGAGCGCAGGAGGAGCCGCCGCCTTTGCCTTTGCCTTTGCCTTTGCCTCCTTACTCTGCCCGCCGCCGGTGGCGGCGGCGGCGCATCCTCCTCCTCCTCCGCCCTCCTCCTCCTCGCCCTCCACCACCACCACCAGCAGCAGCAGCCACGGCGGCAGCGGCGCATCCTCCTCTTCTCTCCCACGGGCGGCCAATGGAAGAAGAAGGCTGGAGGGCGGTGGGGAGGAGGGGGCGCGCGCGGGAGGCGCGAGGAACGGGGGAGGGACGAGGGAATCCCCCGCCAGGCCCCGCTGGAGGAGAGGAGAGGAGAGGCCGGGGTGGGGGGCCGGGAGCCGGAACACCGCCGCCGCCACCACCGCTCCGCTGGGAGAGGGAGAAGGAAGGAAGGAGCGGCCGCTCCCGTCCCCCGCCCCCCCACAGAGAGAGAGAGAGAGAGAGAGGCCGGGGGGCCCGAGCCCCCCCCAACCGGAGTGTGCGTGCGCTAGCAGTCCGGCTGGCCAGCGCAGAGACGCCACCGGCCTCCCTCCCCTCCCCCCTCCTGCTCGCCTGCCCGAAGGCCGCAGCCGGAGGCAAGGTGACGCCGCGGCGGCTCCGGCCCGAGGGCGCTACCGGAGCCGCCGCTGGCGGCGGCGCAGAGGCGCCCCACCAAGGCGGGCGGCGGCGGTGGCGGCGGCCCGAACCCGGCGGCTGCCGTGGCCACCGCAGCCGCCGACAGGAGGAGGAGGCGGGGGCCCGCCCGCCCAGGAGCCCTGGGCTCCCCCCAACCCGCCCGTGCGCGCGGGGGGGGGAGCGGCACACCCGACGCCCCCAGCCGGCGAGCGCCGCCGCCGCCGCTGCTCCCGTGGCCCCCCCGCAAGGCACACACACCAAGCCCCCCGCTCTCCCCTCCCCCCATCCCCCCGCCCCCCCCACACCCCTCCCCTGCTCCCCCCCCGCCCGACCCCCCCCCCCACACCCCCCATCTCCTCCCCACCCCACCCCCCCACCCCGGGCCACGGAAAAATCATCAAACATTTACCGGTCCGTGGGGACAAAAAGGTTGGGGAGCACTGTTTTAATTGAATGTGCACCATATGGTGGCCATGCCTCTAAAAAAATTGAAATCCCAGAAACATTGAGGAAGCCTCAAAACATAATTGCTTCTAATTATATGGGGACCATATGAGCTAAAAAATATTTTTTAAAATTTTTAATTTGGGGAAGATGGCATGTTGCCCACCCAAACAAAGATAAACAAGGGAAAAGAACCTTTTGATCTAGCAATGGGCTACTGGAGAATTTCTAATAATTGTCTTCCAGGTATGTACTCGTTGGGATTTAGCTTAACAGGGGTCTGCAACCTTTAAGACATAAAGAGCCACTTGGACCCGTTTCCGACGGGGGGAAAAAACTGGGAGCCGCATCGCTATTGCCTGTAACCGGGCGGGCAGTGTGGAGCGGAGCGGCGAACCTGTCACAGTCACCTCCCGGAGCCGCGGCAAAGGTTCCAAAGAGCCGCATGCGGCTCCGGAGCCGCGGGTTGCAGACCCCTGGCTTAGGAGGATTACTTGTATATTCTGTCTGTAAACATGAGAATGCTGTATACGTTCAACATATTACTGAAGATGACAAGGGTTCTTTTCTTAAATAGACTGTACAAGCTTGAATTCATTGTTTGTAAACAAACAAACCTCAAAATTTCCATGTGAAGTGAGATAGAGAAAGCAAGGAAGGAAGCACTGTGTGAAAAAGTACAAAGAAAATCACCATCAGTGCCTGTCTACACAGTCATAGGAGTTCCTTGTTTTAGGCACACATGTATCAATATGGTTTCAGTTCATGAAGACTGAAGGAGTTAGTCTGTTCAGCAACAGGAAGACTTGAGGCTATCTGTTGCTGTCCTCTGTATGGAGGAATTGAATTCTGGATGGACTTAATTGTAAGTGTAAAGAGGAAATGGCACACCGTACTGTACTAAGGTTGAGAAAGAGGTGTTGAAACAAAGAGTACTTCCCTATTCTTAATAAGCAAAGAGGTTCACACACTTAGCTGCTTGTGTAATTGGACAGCTGAACTGTTGGTCTTCACTAAATTTGGTTCTTAGATATATTTATATCCACAAGCTTAAAAGAAAAAAAAACACCTCAACATTATCCCTATTACTTTTTCTTAGCTCCAGAATGCTTATTACTAATGCTATCATGCTTAAACCAAGACTTGTTTGGATGCCAGTTTTAGAATGGTATTACCAAATTGTTCTCAATGAACTGTATATACAGTTTAGAAAGTGTTATTTTATGGCTGTTTATTGCCATTTGAAATATGTTCAATGATTGTATTTCAATTAATGTTTTTCTTCAACTGCAATAAACAGCCATAAAATAACACTTTCTAAACTGTATATACAGTTCATTGAGAACAATTTGGTAATTACAACAGCTCCACTGCCTGCCTGTTTCCAGGTACAATTCCAAATGTTGGTTTTAGCCTGTAGAGCCCTAAACAGTTTGGCTCCAAGCTATATCAAGGACTGTATCTCCTTTTATGAACTTGCCCAGCTGTTGATCATAAGATTGGTACTTCTCTGAGTTCCACCCTCCCAGACATGCTTGGTGGAGACATGGGAGAGGGCCTTCTCTCTTGTTGCTCCACGATTTGGGTTGCCCTCCCACAGGAAACTAAGGCTGCCTTATCTTTGCTTGTGCTTCTACAAGCAGGCAAAAAAAATTCTGTCCAGGCCAGCTTTTTCTTAATGACTGGTGCCTAAGCAAGGTTTTCAAACAAATTGTTTCGCTTTGAATGCATTTTTGTGTGTGTGTGGCTTTTATTTAGTGTGCTATCTGCTTGATCCTTTTCAGCATTTTTCATATTTTGATGTTGCCTTATTGTCTGTTAAGATTCATATACACACTCAATTTTCCCAGGCCTTTGGGCCTAATCTGTTTCTTGTTATCTAGACTTTCTACTTCGAATGTACTGTTTGTATGTTTTAATTATGCACATCTCAAATACTGTACTGTATTTTTTAAAGCTACCCTAAAAATTTATTTAAAGGGTGAGGTAAAAATCCCAATAATAATGAATAAGCATATCAAAATTCCTAGATGTTAGGAAGGCAAGTTCCATCCTTTATTTCTCTTTGGCCTCTAGTGTTGTGTCTCTAGGAGCATAATGGTCACAAGGACTCTTCTTAGATTGTATTACATCACAGTCACATGTCCGGTGCTTTAGTGAAAACTAAGCTTCTGTGGTTTTCAAGTTATTTTAGCTTTCTGCGTAGTAATTTGATAACCATTTGAGGGAACTGTTACTATTTTTCACCTTCATGCTTTTTTCAAGAAAAAAATCTGCTTAATGGTAACCCTGCTTGACAAGGGTTATTTTATTGGAAGAGCTGCTATTCATGTTCCTTTGTTCCTTTATATAGGCTTAAAATACTGTATTATCAAGGTGGCTAATTCATTTTTATGGCTTTTGTTTCTATAGCTATTGAGGAATATAAGCCTCTTGATGCTACAACCAATCCTTCCCTGATATTAGCTGCAGCCCAGATGCCCTCCTACCAGCAGCTAGTAGAAGATGCTATAGGATATGGGAGGAAACTTGGTGGGTGAGTAAGCCTATTGAACTTGAGACTTGATTGGTCTGATTTCTGGTTATGTTATCAAGGCTCATCTTCCTCAGTCCCTGCTGTATTGATTGCACAAATGGTCATGGGGTGCCAGCCTCCAAGCAAGGATGGTGACTGACAAAAAGACTAAGATGAATTTCAGAGCATGTAACAAAGAATTCATGGCAGGTGTGCCCAATATGTCTAGTTTCTTTAGATAATTTCTAGATGATATTTTTTCCTTTATTCTTTTTTCCACTTTATTGATAATTCTTGATTATCTGTCTCCAGGTCAGAAGATGATCAAGTTACAAATGCTTGTGACAAACTTTTTGTATTGTTTGGGGCAGAAATCTTGAAGAGGATACCTGGCCGCGTGTCTACAGAAGTAGATGCAAGGTGTGTGACTTGGAATTAATTAATACTTGTTTTTAGAAAGGCTGCATTCTCCTGTAGAATAGGACCCTCATATATTTGGAACCTGTATCCATGGTTTCATGGATTCAGTTTGAAAGTGTTAAAATATTAAATTTAAAATCCAGAAGTATGAGTTTACATGATGCAGAACTGGCCACTAGAGAAAACTAGAGACTATGCTATATGGGCATTTGGCTGCCATTTCACCTAGTCTCTCACCAGCTTGAGGTCATTCCCTCTACCTCCTGATTGTTGTTGTTGTTGTTGTTGTTGCCAGCGCCCTTGGTTATTGTCCTTAAAGTACAGGGAGAACCCTGGGTCCAGCAGATTATAGGATTCACTATTATCCAAGGTTTTCTGCTAGTTATCACTGAAAATCTGGTTCTGGCAACAGTTCTTCAGACTTGTGAGATGTCTTGTCAGTAACAGTATCTAAATTCTAGAACTTCCTCCAGTGGCTTCCCTCTCATCCCCTCTTTTCATGTTTTTTGCTGTATGATGAAGAGCTTGTCTTTTAGAAAGACCTTTGATTAAGATACTCACTAACTTAAACCATTTGCTCTGTTGGTGCCAGAGGGTATCTTGGCAGTGGCTATTGCTACTACAATGCCATTAATACCGCAAAATCCTCCTTTGTAGCTAGGCAATTTACTCCATGTTAAGAAATTGCTGTAGAGGTTATCTGTTGCATACTGACTCAGACAACATGGTATACAGCAGTTACTTCCTATGGTGATTTCAGAACTTGAAGCAATCTGCTTCCAAATTTTATCCCATTTGTATTATGCTGGAGTACCTAAACCAAAGTGTTCTGCTTATATACTGCCCCATAGTGCTTAAGCCATTCTCTGGGCAGTTTACAATTTAATTGTGCAAGGTACGCCATCCCCCCCCCCCCGCGAGCTGAGTACTCATTTTACCGAACTCAGAAGGATGGAAGGCTGAGTGAAACTTGAGCCTGCTACATGGAATTGAACCCCAGGTCATGAGCACAGGTTTAGCTGCAGTACAGCCATTTAACCACTATGCTCCGAGGCTCCTACCTAGGGAAACATTTCAATATGGCCAGTTTTTTATTTGACTGTTTTATGGTGCGTGATTCACTTTGATTTTTTTATATTACATTGCATATTTGCTTTCAGTTATAGAAAAAATATACTCAAAAATTTTAAAATAAAGCAATATAGAATTGATACAAAAGTTATGTGCACATATTACTATTGATATACAGTGGTACCTCTACTTAAGAGCATCTCGACTTAAGAGCCAATTGACTTTAAGAGCGAAAAACCGTTGGCATTTTAACTGCTGCCTTACAAATTTTAGATGTGGTCTTCTCTACTTACAATTTTTATTATTTTTTCTATTGATTGATTGATTGATTTTTTTAGATAGGGCTGCTCTACTTAAGAGTTGTTTGACATAGGAGCATGCATTCGGAACAGATTAAACTTGTAAGAGAGGTACCACTGTACTTGTTGGGAAAGTGTAATTACTGCTGCGGTCTCAACATCTGAGAATAGCAAGACAGATATGTGCATGCCTCTGTGATCCTTGGCAAGTTCCCCCTCCTCTCCCTTAGGCCATCCAGCTGAAGGAGACACCGAAGCCTCTTCTTTTTTTCAAAGGCAAATGTTTAATCTGAACAGCTTTGACAATAACAGGTACAAACTAGTAGAAGTCTCTTCCTTCAAAGGGTCTTCTAGGTTTATATTTTGGTCCCATAACAAAAAGTCCTTTGTAGGTGACATAGGGCTCAAAAGATCTGGATCCTGTTTGATGTGGAATTGGTGTCTGATGTTTAGGGCTGTCTTGTGTCTCCTTTATTTGAGAGAATGTAAACCCAACCCCCAAAGGGTTCCCATACTTTCAAGCCCAGCCTTGGCCAGATTGGGAGTCTCCAGGGGGTTTCCAAGGGGCCTTGAGATATCTTCTGTTCTCTTAGTTTTGGGCTTCTGTGGCCATCCACTCCCTTTCCCCCTCCTTCTCTCCCTATCTGCTGTTTGTCCCAAATATAAAGGGGCTTCCAGTACTTTCTCTCTCTTGCTCAGCGTCCTCCCTAGACACCTTCAGATCAACCCACTCTCCTATCCAGGGGTCTTCTTTGACAAGCTTTACCTTCGTCCTTCTCCTCTCTTGCTGCAGCCATCTCATCTCACTTCTTTTTCCAACTGCCCCTTCTTGTTCCCTCTTTCCTCTTTTATACTCCTGTCCTTTCCCACCCAAATAGCTCCTTCTGCCTGTGCATCTTCTCCAGCTTTCAGATTCATCACTTCTAGCTAAACCTTTAGGGATATTAGGGTATATCCCTAATAGCCTTTAGAGATATTAGGACAGGTTCTAAGAGGCTTCCTGTGGCAGAGGAAGGCCCACTCTGTGTGGGTCCAATGTTGCCATCTTCTTTCTCACTTATGCATGGGGCAAATATAGCCATTTGTGTTGGTAAAACATAGTGAAGTAGCGCTCTGGTTCCCTAGACTAGACTGCTAACATGACAGGAACTGTTTTGCTAAGATGTTTTGTTGTAAAGTCGTCTTTAACTGGCCCGAGTACTCTCTAAAAATAAAAATCTGTCGAAGTACAATCATGCAGTAGTGTATTTCTAACTAGTAATTGCATGTGCATTATCTTTATTACAGCTTTTTTTTCATGGAGAGCGGTGGCTATTATGAGTAATGTGAATTTAATATAAAAAGGTGCATGCTCCTGATCTTTTAAAACTTTCCTTGAATTTCATAGGTTGTCTTTTGACACAGAAGGCATGGTTAAGAGGGCGAGACACTTCATAGATCTTTATAAGGAAGCAGGAATTAGTAAAGACCGCATCCTAATCAAGTTGTCATCAACATGGGAAGGTATTCAGGCTGGCAAGTAAGTTTGTATCTACTTCACTGATGGAGCACAATTATAAAATGCACAATTGTGATAATGGCTGGTTAATAACAAAGTTGGCTAGGTACGTCTGAATTTGGTACGTAGCTGCAGAGGCAAAAGTTGGGAGTTGGAACCCCGCTGTGCTTCCTAGGGGAACAGTGAGCCTGTGTAAATTTTGTTGGGATATATTGATGGATCGTTGGGAGATTGGTGTATTATTTGGATATTACGTGCTGCTGTCTGTTTAAAGGAGGAGTCGTAGAAACAACAGGTATATGGAAAGTATACTTTATCTACATATTCTAAGGGGAAAAGGTAAACAGGTTGACCTATGAAAATAATAAAACACTCATTAAATGTCTCTACAAGAAAAATATACAAAATAGAAAATTAGGGCAACAGCAGTTGTGATAAAGCTCATAAAAAAGGGGTAAAGAGCTATACACGTATATATACTGCCTTGCTTGTTATAAATACAAAAGAATAAAATACAACGTTTAAATAGCAATAAGTCAGAAGTAATTCTGCAACTCTCTGTGTGCCTCTGGAACAACACCAGTGTCAGGCAGGTCAGGGCGTGGCTGAGGAGTGTGTGTTACTGTGTGAGGTTAGAACCATTACTTAAGTAGTAAAGTCTTAAAGAGACATACAAACTGCTGAGTCATACTGAGGTTTGCTTTTGCCATATGTTTGGATGTAGGCCTTGCTATGCCAACAGTTTTGACGTAGTCCCAGAGTGCCTCCCAAAGTAGGCACTGTAAACCACATCTGAATTCTCTGTATTAGAGTACAGAGAAAAACCCCAAAAAGGTTACCATAAATCATTTGCTACCTGTATATACATTGAAAGCCTTGTAGCATCATTTCTGATACTAGCCATACTCAGTACTTTTTCCAGAATTGGAATTTTAACTGGGACAATATTGAAAAAAATGTATTTTAAACCCTAGTAATATAGATAGCATTATGTATACAGTCATATGTTTTAAGCACAGTTTAGCGCAGAAAGTATGCCCCCTCAGATGAGTTTGTCTTCTTACAGGATTCTTGAAGAGCAGTATGGGATCCATTGCAACATGACCTTGCTGTTTTCCTTTGCTCAAGCTGTTGCCTGTGCGGAGGCGGGTGTCACACTTATTTCTCCTTTTGTTGGACGTATTCTGGATTGGCATGTTGCAAATACAGACAAAAAAGTCTATGAGCCATCAGAAGACCCAGGTAACTGAATATGTGTGGCTCACAAATTACCTTTTAACAAAATAAAGCAGAGAAGTTTATTTATGTGAAATAAAGTTCTCAAAACAGTGCTAGGTAGTTTTTCCTTAGAACTGATTTTCTCCTTAATTACCCATATTCACTTATAGGTGTTAAAAGTGTAACTAAAATCTACAACTACTACAAAAAGTTTGGGTATAAAACTATTGTGATGGGAGCTTCATTTAGAAACACAGGAGAAATCAAAGCACTCACGGGGTGTGACTATCTGACCATTTCACCCAAGCTTCTGGGAGAGCTCAGTAAAGATAACTGCAAGTTAACATCAGCCCTCAGTGTCAAAGATGGTAAGCACTATCTTCTTTTCTTGTATCATATGGGAATGGTATACATGGGTAACAGGCTGACAGTGGTTCATGACTGTATTGCTTAATTTGAATGTATGCTTAAACAATACTTGAATTGGTTTGCCCTCTTACTAATTAATAGTTAATTTGTACAGTAATCTTGATTTGGTTGAATTTGACAGCATAGGACTTGTTGTCCTTGCTGAGGAAAGATTTCTGAGGTGGGTTAAGATAGGTTAGTCTGTAATAGTTATTTTATTTTTTTAGTGATGCTTTCAATGGACCCCTACTTGATAACAGTTACCATTATTAATTCCCTATAATTGTACAGTGGTTTCCCTGGACAAGATAAGGGGGAGATAAGGTATAGATGTCTTCACTATAAAAATTGTCATGAAACTAGGTCTTTTCGGGCATTATCTATAACTGTATATTCATTGCAAGCAGAGGCATGCTCTAACAGCCCTTTTCTCCTCATTTCCTGCATGTTGCAGTAGGCACAGTGAATTTGAAGAGAGCTGTTATCTACAGAGATTCTGTGATTTGAGACTCTGGGTCTCTTACTTCTTGAGACTCATCAGCCCCCATGTGTGTAGAGGCAGTGATGGAAGAAGGGAAGGGTTGCAGCTAGAGCAGGCATGTCCAAACTTTGGCCCTCCAGATGTTTTGGACAACTCCCAGTCCTTTGTAATTGGAAATACAGGCTTGGAATTCTGGAAGTTGTGGCCAAAAACATCTGGAGGTCCGAAGTTTGGACATGCCTGAGCTAGAGTATTACTTTTATGCTTGTCTAGATAATCTCCCATATACTGGAACAGTGAACAGGGCCCAGAAAATGGTTGGTTTCTGTAGTGTGATGTGATGAGAATATATTTTTGCTGGAAATTTCTAAAGGCAGAGAGAAAAACCTTGCTCTAATACCATTAGTTAATAATGATGGGGAAAACTGAATCTTGAATATTCTTTAAGAGCTATTTTATACAAATCACTTTACATGCTATACTTTTGACGCTGACTATGTTTATGCATTCCTCAATTCAGCGCAGGCATCCAACTTAGAGAAAATCCATCTGGACGAGAAATCATTCCGCTGGCTCCATAACGAAGACCAAATGGCTGTAGAGAAGTTGTCTGATGGAATTAGAAAGTTTGCTGCTGATGCAATTAAGCTGGAGCAGATGATAAAGGTAACTGAGGTTTTTATTTTCATAATGAAGTTTCTGTGATCCCTTAGAATGGCATTTTTTGGCCTGTGGTGGTGCTGTCCTTGCACGTTGGGTTCTTACAATAGGCATACTTGCTTTTGTTTTGTTTCCTGTTCTTAGAACTCTTTGATTTGTATGTGTCAGGAAAAGAGTTGTTGTAGTTCAGATTATTGGAGATGTTTCCCTAGATTTCTCAAACCTTTCAATAGTTAGATTTCATGAAGTTTTGAAATTGCAGTAGTGCCACTTACATCTGGAAACTGATTACATCTGGAGACTGACAAGTTTCTAAATGTGGACTCAAAACTGGGATATACATTTGACTACTGTTCTGTGAAGTATTAGAACTCAAGAAACTTGCAACACTACATTTGTTGAATCGGTATATTTGAGTCTATTTGCTCTTTTTAAAGTTTCTTAATTTGAAACAAGTAGTAACCACGTTTGCAAACAACAAATATTGAACTCTATTCTAAATTTAATTACATTGTTACTGTTCTGGAGCTGTTAAGAAACAGTCAAGTTCTATATTTTCTCCTCTCCTTTTAGGATCGAATGTTCAGTGCTGCAAATGGAAGCTAGACACCCCAAACTTCTTGGATGCCGTATGGATGTAAAAACGCCTACATGCTGCATAAGAATTTTCTGTATTCTAGGCTTTTTATATGAATCTGCAAAGAGAAGATAGGCTCAATTTGTGGCATTTTAAAATACTAAAATCTGTGCTATTATGGGAATCCAGTAGTTAATAATTCTGTTTAACTGGGATTGTAAATTGTCAATAATTAAAGGACCAATTCTCTGGAAGTGTTTTTCTTTAAAATATTAGTAATAAATTTCCTGTATAAGTGTTTTGTTATTTGTACTTAACTGCCATGAAGAACTTTGAAAACTAAACAGCCTGGTCTTTTATATTTTGCTGTAACATAGTGAAAAATTTGACACTGCATTGAGACAATAAGTACTGTCTAACACACATATTCATTACAACCTGTTTTATCAAGGAGACTGTTATTTGATCCTGCTTCCCTCTGTATGGCTGTTTCTAGCACATCAAATGAGATTTATCATTTAAGGGAGAACTAGGCCTCACTTCTGTTTGTGACATTCCCCCTTAGCTATTGTGTAAGTCTTGAGTAGAACTTACCCATTTCTTACTCTCTGTGTCTCTGAGAAGGACAGACAGGGTATCTGGCTCCACGCTGCTTATTTATTCAGGCTACTTCTTTTTATCTATTCATTATGTCTCTAATCTGCATGAGCCTTGGATTAAGTGTATGTCCTTTTTTATTTCCCTTCCCAATTACACAAGCAAAGGCCACAAGCGTTACAAAATGTAGGCGTATTAACTTTTTAATGAGGTACATACACCCCAGCATAATGTTCCCATTTCAGTGCAGTTAAACAGAGGTGGCAGCTGCAGGTTGAATATGCAAGGCTTACAAAGTTCTTTAAAAGGCTCTCTTACATTCCTACTCTTTTTTATTTGAATACTGCATAATAAAAACACTGAATTGTAATGAAACAGGTTGTTACTGTGGACAGAGTGGATTTGAGTTGATTAATTATTTAAATTAAATCAGGTATTTTCATGAGTTAAATTGTGATTACCAGTAAGTTTTTTTTTTATCCACTCTGGCTGTAAACCAATTTTAAGCATGCAATTGCTCTGCAACAGGTCAGAATTAAATACATACTCACGAAATGAAAGACTGTATGTGCAATAGTTCTGAAGCATCCAGTCAGCCAATCAGGACTGATGCAGCTTCAATAATGTATCTTTCTGAAGATGGCTATTTGAATTCCCTTATCAGTTCATAAAAATGAAACATTCCTATACAATATAAATAATTTCATTTCCAACATGATGTACTTTGCTTTGCTTTTTGTTTACTGCTTTTTTATCAATAACTGTAGAAATTTGAGGATTACTGCTTGCTCTATTGAAAATAATTTTCAGTTGTAGCAGAAAACATATTAGCCAAAATTCAAATAAATTCCACCTGCCACTATAAGACTAATGGGCATGATTTTTAAGCTGTAAATTGTACTGTTGTACCCAATCCTGTCACTTAGTGTGGAGTAAGAAATGCCAGCTCATTTTAACTTAGCACAATTCATTACACAAGTTGAAAGATACAACAGAATTCCGGCCATTGTTGACACAGCCTCAGTACTTCGGTAGGACTACATTGTGAAGTACAGTACTTTCCACCCCGCACCAGTCATTTCACAAAACAAAACAAAACATTAAAAAGATTGTTAATCTGTCTCAATTTTATGTACTTGTATAAGAAAACAACATAATTATGCAGGTTGGCTCTATTTTCACCAATATTAACAAGGAATACACTTAATGTACCAGTAAGAAGCTTTTATCTTGCCAAATCTTTTCTATTTTAAAAGCAAATGGAGTAAGTATGTAACAAAGGTGTTCATAATATAGTATATTGCCTTTATCTCTGGGGGGAAAGACCACACAAGCTTTCATTTGATAAAATATGAAATAAAACTGGTCCAAACAGAACATCTCCTGCGGTTCTTAGAAACAGATTAGTTACCATGGAACAAGGACTGATTGCATGCAATAGAATAAACATCTTGTAAACAACATATTTAAACCATTAAGCCAGCCAACCACACAATTAATTTTTTTCAGTTCAACTGTTCAATTTCCTTTTGAAAGATTAGTTTGCATGATTTAACAGTAATTTTGGACTTCACTGGACTGAAGCTTTCATAGACTTCAAGTAACATCAGTACTGCACTAATTGAAAGTTTGAAATCCAGTTAAATACTTTGAAAACACAGCATGGAATCAAAGGATTTTGTAGGCTTATTTTGTTCAGATGTTGGATTATTGTATGTATAAATAATTCATAAATATGAAGTTGAAAGGCCAGTTCAAGTGCAACTAAAAACCTGGTTAACTGTGGTTTACACCAGGGACGGATAGGAGATAATTTTGGGTCTTGGTTAAGAAATTAGCAAGCACGTCTCACTCCCACTTATATTAATAGTACAACAATGTTTCTCTCTAAATTACAGTGAAATGAATAAAACACTGGATGACTGCAAGTGTTTCTTTATATACTGTAGCAGGACTCAGCTCTGTTCTGACCTGGTATTCAAGAAGAAACTTCTGTGCTTTGCTATACTTAACCCGAAGCATGTAGATTATGCAAGCTTGAGATCTGCACAGCCCTGGGTTAAACAGGTTTGGATTTTAAAGGAACTTGTGGTTGATTTGAAATCTACTTTCACTTTTTCTTGAAAGAGGGGGGGGCATGAAAATTCAGGCCTGGGCAGGCTTCTTAACATAAGTTGTTTCCTGTTATGATTTAATCAGTTTAGAATGTAGAAAAAGAAGTGTGTAATGGGTTTTAAAACTATGGAAAAACATTAAGGTTACATTGTTTCAAGTTTCAGCAGATCAAGATGTTCTTTACAAGATTTATAGTCCCCTCTCTTGAATCCTGGTGTTCTCTTCCACAGGTTGACAGTACACAAATGTACAGGGTCATACACAAATGTTCAGACGTCATCCAAGCTGATGAGGTTTTCTGTATTCATCTATACCTCTCATTTATAAGATAACTTCATTTTCTGCTGAATTAAACATGATGTGAAATGGGTCACTTCAACCTGGAGCTTATATCAATATATGCATTTTTCTTATTAATAGAAACAGAGTAGCCTGATGAAGAAACTGGTCTAATAATAATAAAAATACAATTGCATGCAATCCCACAATTCCTACTTACGGCAATCCTTCCCAAGGATTTCTAGGGAGAGAATACACAGAAGTGGTTTACCATTCTCTTCTTTTGAGAGCACCCTGGGACTGTGTAGGCTGGCTCTTCTTCCAGGAGGCACCATGGAACATCAAACTCTAAACCTCCAGTTCCACAGGCAGATTTTGAAACCACTGTCAGCTAAATAGCAGAGTGTACTCTAAGCTACCTCAGCCTTTAAAACAACACTTTAAAAAACACTGCTCGTATAAATTGCCACACTTACATTTCTGCTTCTAACTCATACTCTATTCCAATTCTGCTGGTTTTTTACACACTCATGATTGCAAATATGAACATTGCAAAGGCCAACTGAAGATAATTAATGTATCAATTACACAATCAGACAGCTCAATAGCACCATACTGTAGCTTCAACTAACTGCTGCAAGCAGGACTGACCTTAGTATTTAATGTTACATATCCAGGATTTGTTCCTTAAAAGAGAAGTTTTAGTGAATTCTTTCATACAATATAACTCTCAGCAACTAGCGGCTTTACTTAATACCGAAGAACGGAAGGAACGGTTTTACTGGCTATTTCCCCCATATCTTCTTACCTGCCATTGCAGAGAAAAGTAAGATTCTGTACAGCTGCAAGAGTCGAGTTTTCATTCTGTCCAGTGACAAGGTGTCTGTCCAGCACTACGTGAACTGCATCTGCTTTACTGGCTGTATTGGAAGAAATATACATACCCACGTCTTAAACATGACGACAACGTATAACCTGCCTGTCACTCTTAACATCTACAGAAAACTACACACCATGCTATCCCTTTTCTGGAATTTAAGACTTTAACTCTCTCCAGTAAATGCTACATGCTTTGTCTAACAATTGTCAAATCATGTGTTATTCTTGACAACATGTAAGCCCATAACAGAAGTGATTACTCAGGTCAGGATCCCTTTATTCCTACGTCGCATAACTGTGAGATAAAACGGAAACTGCAGTCCAGTAAATTGGGGGAAGGGGACGAGAGAGACTTGCATCTCCACTTTAGATTATCCTAGCTGAATAAACGCACACTGCCCTTTCATGCACAAGAAGAACAGAGTAAGCAGTTTCTACTTGCACGTCTTATTCTCTTGTAGGGTTAGCAGGAGGAGAATGAAAGTGCTGGGCTTAAGACTCGCTGTAGATCTTCTGTTATTTAAACTAAGATGCTAAAGAAAACCATGGTTTACTGTTAAATCAGAACCAGAGCATAATCCGGCCAAGCACAAAGAAGGGCTTTCATTCAATATCAATAGTTCTTGGGCTATATTTTCTAGATAAAGATACAAAGCTATGAACACAAACTTATACTTTACTAAGCTTTTAAAACATGACCTAATACCTTGCTCTGTGTCTGTGTGATGGCAGTTTATTATGTACAATAACCCCCCGCAGATCGCGGGGGTTAGGGACCCACCTGACCCGCGATGGCTGAAAATCCGTGATGTGGATGCGGGTCGAGTGGGGCCTGGGGGGGCGAGGGGGCCACCCCCAGAAGCGGGCTGCGTTGGCGTTGGGAGTTTGGATCCCCCACCACCACCGCTGGGCGCTGCGCAGAGCCAACATCACTCCCCGCGCACCCGCTACCCCAGGGGAGGGCGGGCGGGCAAGAGCGATCTTTGGAAAGGGCTCGGGCTGCGGAGGCAAGCGCTTGTCTCCTTGCCGATAGCCCTTTAAACATCACTCCCCTCCCGCCCTCTACCCCAAGGGGAGGGTGGGCGAGCGGTGAGCAATCTTTGGAAAGGGCTCTAGCTGCAGAGACAAGAGCTTGTCTCCACAGCCCAGAGCCCTTTAAAAGATCACCCGCTGCTGCCCGCACCCCCGAGGGGAGGGCAGGCGAGCTGTGCGCGATGGCTCCCCTTTCCCTTAAGCCCTTTGGGGGGATACTGCGGTCCCGCGATGTAGCGGGGCCACGGTTTGTGAATCGCGAAAGGGCGGGGGACCACTGTACAATGAATGTTTTTGTGTTCATATTTGCCTCTCAACAAGAACTACAAGGTGACTAGGGGGTTCTACAGCCATTCGTCTTAGGAAAAGTACATGTCAGTCAGCCAGTGTTTATTCTCTTGGTTTGAGAGAAAGAGCACTGCAGAAAACGACTGATACAGCTTCCAAACTGTTGCATGTTTCGTCACAGACTTACATGAGGCTATAAGACCACATTATAAAACACTGGTAGCCTTTACTGTTTTAAATTTAACAAGCCTAGAATGTTTTGCAAAATGCAATTAGGTTTCCGTTTTGGTAACTATTTGATTTCATGAAAACAAACTAAATCCCCTCCAATTCCTTGGGTGAATGTGGTCATTAATGGGTTGGTGAAGGAAACCAAAAGGAAACCAAACAGGCACAGAGAATCCCTATATTTTATTACACAAACATAATTTCTCTTTTTTTGGTTTTTTTTTTTAAATTAGAGATTCCTGATAATCAGAGGCCGTGCCTACACTACATCTTAGCTTTTGTGCAAATCTCTCTTGGGATGGTTCTAAAAAACCCACTTTTTATACCTCCACAGCATTTTAAACATCAAAGACTAAGGAAATTTATCCTATAATATTTTTGAGCTGTATAAGGTCTTACAATGTGTACCACCACCCACACATGGCTTTGTGGTTCTGCTCATGCATTACTTTTCCTAAATGTGGACAAAATCAATAACAATGTGTGCTGAAAAGAACATACCACTAAAAGACGCTCCTGAATCTTTTGCGAAGTCCTCAACAATGATGGGCAAACTGGCAAAACTAGGTAGCCTTATCAGTTCATATACAGAAGGCTGGATGAGATAAAAGAACAAGGTATAACTAGTTTTGCACTGGACAATTGCTAAATCTATCTAGGAAGATTGTTACACTTGGTGACCCCCTCATTCCTGTGTGTTATTTGGATTATTTAATAGAGAATAGCAGACTAGATAAGAGCTTGCTCTGACCAAAATGACAGTTCCTAACCAGGAATACATATTCGGGATGACTTTATAAATGATCGCTTATACTTGAACTGTTAAAGGTATCAGCAAATAAAACATAGTACTGTAGTAAAAACCATAGAAACATAAGATTCTAAAATGATTCCACCTCCTTCAATAGTCCTACTGAGACTGGACAATAAAACATTACCAATTAGGAAATATTTTCTTATTACTTCAATGTAAAGGGGTTCCCCAACAACTGGCAAGTGAAATTGCACAGGTACATGTCTGACAAAGTGGTCCTGGTCTATGAAAGCTAGCAGACTGTATGATTATTTTTCAAAGTGCTCTAAAAGAGTTGCCGACTCTTCAATTTCTATTTTGAAATGGCCACATGACTCCCTTTAATTTCAGCTTGCTGATAGTGACTATTACAATTTTATTTGGATTATTTTTCAAAACTATTTTGTCAGCCTGTTGGCTATGAAGTAGGAGTTGAAAATGGCTAATAAAAACATATCTGTCACTTGAAGTATGTCATCTTGTATTTAATGCCAAATCTCACACAAAACAAGAAGTTTGAGGCAGATCTGTTGCTATAATCTAGAAAACACGACAATTCAGAAAATGATGCAGGCAAAAATCACAGAGGTCTCTGAATAATAAATGCTCTTTATAATGCTATGCATTAAACATACTATATATACTTACCCCTGTTAAGCTGTATTCTTGGAATACCCAGGATTTATCCTCATTTGTGGCACAGCATAAGGCAGCAACTCCATGTCCAATAGCACAAATAGGCTCTACAAAGGGAAATAACATTGTAATCCAATGTAAAAATCCCTGCATGTAATACCTAGAAAATCTGCCATGTGTTTTCCATTAAGACATGCAGTTATTCATATAATCACAGAATAGAATCATAGAATCATAGAGTTGGAAGAGACCTGAAGTCCAACCCCCTGCCATGCAGGAACCTCCGTCAAAGTACCCCCCGACAGATGGCCATCCAGCCTCTGCTTAAAAACCCTCAAAAAAGGAGACTCTACAAAATCTACAAAAATATTATGCTTGTGCATCTAACACAAACACTATGCATTCAAACACTAATAAGAAAGACTAATAATGGATATGTCTCAGTTATAACACATTTTTGCATGTTTCCTATTTTAGAATCAGGAAAATTCATGGCGCATAAACCCCAAGGAAGTTTACCTACTGTTTTCAGAGCTGAAATGCTGTAGTATTCTAGCCAAATAACCACTGTTTGCCAAATCTGTCACAGCACCAGGGCAGTCAGGAATCAACAGAGCATGGTATCTGGCACCTATATAGAAAAGACATGCAAAACACACATTTTTGTTATGATACATTTATGTTCTATTCATCCCAAAATTAACTAAAGACTCCAAAGGTTCAGTAGATGCACAGAGATGACTTCAAGGAGTCATGTGTCTAAATTTCTCCTAAGGTATTTCCTTCCATTTGCTCCCCTAATTTTCCATGACAGTGCACTCACTGATGGCCTATTGAGCATGGATTTAATCCTATCACATTTAGTAATAGGTTTTGATAACCCTCTGTTCTCCTATTTACACAGCAAGGTAGAGTCCCGGTGCTTTCAATGTAATTTGTTCATTTTTCTTGCTTTCTCACTCTCTCTCTTACTTCCTAACAGACTGCCTCTTGTGAAGCCTGCTAAAAGGGAAAATATGGAGGAGGTGAAAACTGTGCTTTGGCCTTCCCTTGTACTTCTGCTTGTAAAGGGCACTGCCACTTGTGGTGCAATGAATGCAGTGATGCCATGCTCCCTTACCAAAGCTAACTACAATCTCTAGGACTTGACAAGATAAAGGGAGCTTTAGAAATACAACCCTGGAATTGATATTGGAAGGTCAGTACTCTCCTCCCCCACTTTGTCAGGACAGGACCACCAAATATCAGACTTTGTACTCCACTGCAGCACAATTTGCAAGTGTAGTATTTGCCTCAATAGCTGCCATTCCTCAATATGGGACAACTAAAGGCACCGTTGGAGTGCAGGGGGCGAGAGATTGTGCAGTTTTGGAGGCTAGAAACACTGGCCTCTTTCTCTCCCTTACAAATAATCTATGCACATTACATTGCTAGTAATAAAAAAACACCAGTTTACCATCAGTGGATTCTAGCTTGGCAGGATTTGCATAGGACTTCATACGGAAGTCCTGGATCCAACGCATGTTTGCCTCAGTAATCCCAGTGAAATCAATTGACTTTCCCTAAAAGAACATAGTTGAAGACTTAAAGAAAACAAATATGTCAAATAACACGTTTGAGTTTAAAAGTCAAGTTAAATGCAAATGTTTCTATATAGCTAAGATGTATTGATAGAGCCTATTACTGTAAGCTACAGTATAACAACAGCTGTTTCTTGTTCTGAAATATAAGAGGTCAGGCTTTTTTATACATACCGCTTGACTTCACCAAATAGGGGCGGTTTACACAAAAGCAAATAAATCAACAATTAAAAGCAAACAACAATAATCAACAAATACAAGAACATAAACTAAACACACTAAGAATCAGAGCCCGGCAAGAGGAAGACTAAGGGATGGCAAATATATATATTAAAAAAAACATTTTGAAATATGGGAACTGTACCACAGCTTAAATATACTCCCCAAACACGCAAGCTACATATAAATCTAATTAGCATTCTTTTTTTATTTTTAACTTTTAAATTTTTTTCTGTTCAAAGCAAGAAACCTAGAATAAGCACTCTACTGATGGAAGGGCTCTGCTCAATCAGCTTTCGGAGTCTTCCCTCTTCCACACCACACTTTATCCTACTCATCCCCAACTTCCACTGTACCATTTTCAGGGTTATGGAAGGGCAAGGAATTCCTTTTCAATCAGTTGTTGTTGTTGTTGTTGTTGTTGTTGTTGTTGTTGTTGTTGTTGTTGTTGTTGTTGTTGTTGTGTCATTACAGTCATGACCGACTCTTCATGAGCCCATGTCCATGGAGTTTTCTTGGCAGGAATTCTGGAGTGGCTTGCCAGTTCCTACTCCAGGCGCCTACAGCACCTGGTATTCCCTGGTGGTCTCTCATCCAAGTACTAACCAGGGTCAACCTTGCTTAGCTTCCAAGAGCAGGCGAGATCGGATTATCCACACTTAATTCTAGACTCAAGCACTCTCCAGAAAAACAGGGGAGACTGAAAAAAACTTCTTGCTAGCCAACCCAAAGCAGTGGGTGATGATTGCACCTGCAAATGCGTAAGAGAATGGACTGTTTGGTGGCTTATACTGAGGCCCTCCCAATCCTGAGAAGAAAATGCTTTTTCCCATTGGAAAGTCTTTATGCATGATTCTCAGAAAATTCTGCACACACACACACACTTACACACACACTTATTTTCTTCAGAATTGGCCTATATCTAGGAATCTACACAGGCCCCCACTTAATCTATATATGCCTTAATATACAACAGTTTTCAACCACTGTGACCACAGATAATTACAATAACCATTAATAACTTTTACTTACCCCTGGGGTAGCAACCTGTAGATTAAAAGCAGAGCTTGCCAGTGTAAATGAGTGAAGGAAGGAGTCAGCAGAGACACCTGATGAAGAACAGTTAAACTTTCTGTGTGGGAGACTTTTAAAGAAACATTTTCATAACACACTCTGTAGTTTGTAGTTATTTTACTCTGTACATTATTTTAACTAAATGTTTTATACTATACAGTTTATATTAATATCTTTAAAAAGCCCAACAGAACTACATATTAGAAGCTGTTTCTAAAGATACAAATAAAAACTAGGCTTAACATCAAGACTACAGTCAGTAACATCTTGAATTTAAAACTGCAGAAGAGAAGTAGAATTACACCAAACCTCTTTTATAAGGGGGAAAGGGATATATGCATATATTAAGAAGTAACTGGTCTCCTCAGATGATCAGAGGAGTAAGGGGACATACAAGTACCAGTCAGGGGCATTTCTTAACTGGAACAAACATAAATCACCTCCACATTCCACTGGTACAGTACCCAAGGGCAGACTGAGAATTTTAAACTCATATTATTAGCGAGGGCAGAAATCAAGAGTATCCCAAACATGGACGTTTTATACATGATGGAAAACATCCATGTTTGGGATACTTTTGGTTTGTCTTCGCCGATAATGAATTTAAAATTCTCACTCTGCCCTTGATTTACATATGCATATGTGCTTGCTTGGGCGCGCACGTGTGCGTCTATATCTGTATCTACATCTATATACAACACTGTATATAAGGCATTACATATTACTGTACATACCGTACATATATGCGCATATATATATTTTCGTAGATTTTCACGGGTATAGGTATGCATGTTAGGGTGGATTCGGGTTTCTTCCCGTGTAGAAATCTGGTTGTTTTGGCGACGTTTCGACGAGGTCTCACTCGTCATCTTCAGGCTGGTGTTCTGGCTTCTTTCTTCTTGAAGCAAAGCGTGATCTCAGTTGAAGTCCTTCTATAAATACTGCTGGGGGTGTGTGGTTTGCTTGCTCTGTTGCTGATTGTAGGTTCGTTTGTTCTTTTGTGATTTGCTGTGTGGCTGAGGCGATCGTTAAGGGCTTAACTGCTGGTGGGTTAGATGGCTGTTTAGAGACATCCTGTGTGGGTGAGGTGCTGGATGTGTGTCTATTAGCCTTTTGTTTCTTAACGACCTTGGTGATGGGTGTTCTGGCAGCATCCTGGGCTTTGGTGGAGTGGGGTCTTGTGTCTTGTGAATTCATTTTGGTCTGGCTGCGTGTCTGTGGTCTCTCAAAGTTTTTTTGGCGTGTGTAAGTGTGCTCCATGTGGTGGCTGGAGTGGGGAGTAGCGGTAGATGGTGCAGTCGTGGTTTTGTTATTGGATGGTGGTTTCGTTTCATCTGTGGGAAGGGTCTGGGTTTGTGTTTGGTGTGGATGGAAGGTGGTGGCATCTTGTGTCCTTTTGGACCTGGTGTCAGTCTTTGTGACAGAGGCTCGTCTGTTGACCAGGGCTAGTTTCCAGATGTCAGGCAAGCGGGAGGTGTCATCACGTTTATTCATGTTGTTTGGGTGTTTCTCTATTTCAATGGCTTCCATGATTATTCGACTGTTGAAGTGTTCATTTTGGAGATGAGTTTGGTTCTTTTAAAATCAATTTCATGACCTGTTGTTTTTTATGTGCGGAAGAGAGATTTTTCTTCACTGCGTCTTGTCAAGAACACAAGAACGCATCAAAAAAGAAGAAAAATCTTCCTCTCTCTTCCAGCACATAAAAACAACAGGTCATGAAATGAACTTCTCCAAAACTGAAGAACAGTCGAATAATCATGAAGCCATTGAAATAGAAACACCCAAACAACATGAATAAACGTGATGACACCCCCGCTTGCCTGACATCTGGAAACTAGCCCTGGTCAACAGACGAGCCTCTGTCACAAAGACTGACACCAGGTCCAAAAGGACACAAGATGCCACCACCTTCCATCCACACCAAACACAAACCCAGACCCTTCCCACAGATGAAACGAAACCACCATCCAATAACAAAACCACGACTGCACCATCTACCGCTACTCCCCACTCCAGCCAACATGGAGCACACTTACACACGCCAAAAAAACTTGAGAGACCACAGACATGCATGAATTACCCTGCTGCCAGATCACCAAGGTCGTTAAGATAATATCCAGCACCTATATCTATATTAAGCCCTATCGCCTCAGCCACACAGCATATATATATATATAACAGAGCAAGCAAACCACACCCCCCCAGCAGTATATATATATAACTATATTCAAGAAGAAAGAAGCCAGAACACCAGCCTAAGATGACGATATATATATAAATATATATATGCATATATATATATATATATATATATATATATATATATATATATATATATATATATATATATATATATATATATATATATATATATATATATATATATATATATATATATATATATATATATATTATTATACTATAAATATACAGCATGCATATATAGGAGCTACCACGCTCCCTCCCTAGTTTTCTGGATAAGATTCGGGGCTGCATGGACCTCTTGCATTACAACAAGCTCGGTAGGGAGGAAGCAACGCAGCTGCGTCCCTCCCTCTCGGGAAAGGCAGCGGCCAGCCTTCCCACGGGCCCTCCTTCCTTATCCCGGGTGGAAAGGCAGGCCCGCCAAAGTGACAGTCCCTTCGCTTCCCCGGAGGCCTCGAGCTCGCCTCCTCCTCCTCCTCCTCCTCCTCCTCCTCCTCGGCCGGCCCTTGTTGTGTCTGAACGCGCCACTTCCGCGCCAGGGCCAGGGATGTGGGAGACCCAAGAAAGGGGCGGGAGGCGGGGCGGGAAGGGAGACCCGGGCAGGCAGGGGCTGCAGGGGCGGGAGGGAGAGCCTGCGTGGCCGGCCAAGCAGGGAAGGAAGCGGGGCGCCCGCTGGTCCGACCTCACCTGCCGCAGCCGCACTGGCCACAATGAGGCACGTCGGCTTAGCCAGCCTCTCCGACATGGCGGCGCTGCCCCGCGGAGGGAACACACACACACACACACACACACACACACTCCCCAAGTGACAGAGCACTTGTAGGCACGCGCTGCGCTACGGGCCCTCCTGCCGCGCCTACGCCCCGACGCCGCTTTCCGCCCAGCTTGCAGGCAGGTCGCCCTGGCAGTGCGCAGGCGCAAAAGCCCCCCCCCCCCCTGGCCGCTCTCCTCCAGGAACCGTAGGGGTCGCGTGCCTTGCTTTTGCTCCGCGCGATGGTCGCCGCGGAAAAGGGAGCGCGAGGAGAAGCCGATGGCCTTCCCAACTCTCCCACCTGTTGCGGGACTAGAGGTCCCCTTGGCCCCAGCCAGCCTGACCGATATTTACAGATTATTTATTTATTTATTTATTTATTTATTTATTTATTTATTTATTTATTTATTTATTTACTGCATTTCTAGAGCGCCCGATTTCCCAAATAGGGACTCTGGGAGGTTTACACGAAAGCAAATTAATCAGTGGTTAAAAGCAAACAAAACAATAAACAGCGAATATAAAAAACATAGACTAAACACACTAAAAATCCTGACCCCAGCAAAAGGAAGACTAAGGGACGGCCAGAGAAAATCTTTCAATGTTGAATTAAACCTATTATTTAGCTTTTAATCTTAGGGTTTTTTAAAATACCATAAGGGCTTTGGATTCTTCGGAAGGATGGCTGCATATCTTTCTTTTTCTTATCGTTTGTCCCACTTGGTGAGGTCAGCTATGATGGCAGCATATAAATATTTTAAATAAATCTAGCTTGTAATCTAACAATAGCTGGTGGGCCACAGGTTCCTCACCCTCACCAAAAGTCTTCAAACATTTCTATTTTCAACATTATATTTGCACTTCCTATCCCCCCCCCACAGGCACCCACACAAAAATAAAGGGGGTAAGGTCATAAAAGGTAAAAGAAGAGACAATTGTCAATAATAAAACAGGAAACAAAACCATGAAAAGTTATAAGCACGGTATGGTTTACATGATTAGTTTATAGAGATAATTTATTATTAAATACTTAAAATATGTGTGTCCTGCATTTCTCACTGAGAGCAACCAAGGCAGTAAGTCTCCACACAGTAGGAAGAGGGAAGTTCCCTGCAAAAGGAGCACGAACTCATAATTTTAAATCAAAGCATCGGTTTTGTCAAAGGTCTTGCTTCCAAAGAAACAAATCCAGATACCCAATAAGGAATTATGCCCCTATTTATGTATGGTGTGGTATTGTCACCTTCTGACCACCATGGGTAGCTCTAAATTTGCCTCAGCTCTTGTTAGGAAACTGGAACCTCTAAACCTGTAGGCAGACACACACAGAGAACAAGTTTTTGTATAAGGGCAGATCGCAATTGCCTAAGGATGTTGCCATATAGACAATGTATGAATAGGAAAAGATTAATGAATGTATGAACCAATGTATGAATGGGAAAGTGTGATTTTAGAAGTTATGTTTTCTGTGCCCATGGGTGTGGCCATGGGATATTGAGGTGGGGTGACTAGCCCTTCAGTGTTGCTATAATAATAATAATATTAATAACCACTGAATTGCAGAACTGGGAAGGACCCCGTGCATAATCCTGTCCAGCTGACCTAATTTAGAATAATTTAATATGTAGTAGTAAATTGATACATGGAATTTTAAAAGACAAGAAAATTATTAGTTTCAGGGCCATGCTGGAAAAAATACACACTTGTTTACTTAGCATTCTTCTGGATCAACCAGAATATGAAATATGAATCAGCCTACAGTAGGATTTATGCATGTAAAATAAGTTTCACTTTCCTTAATTTAATTCACCCATTCCAAAACCCAGTTGCTAGACTATTAGAATTCTGGAATTCATTATTAGATCGTAGTATTCCCATCCACAGGATCCCAACAGTAAAACTTTCAATGGCATCAGTCTGATTTGTTCCAGAGATTATCTGTATTTTGTTTCTGTAAAGATGTACTACAGGTTTACATAAGATCTATAAGACAGAGTCAAAAGAAATGTAAAGTCTATTTGTTTGTGAGCATTTCCCCCCACCCCTGCTTGTAAATATTGTACCTTTGTAAAACCCACTGGATTTCTCAAGTGCAGTTGTTCCTTGTAGCTTGCTTTCAAAAAGGTCTTGTTCATTACAAATGTTGATCGTAAATGTATTTTTTTCCTTCCCTCCATGTGTTGAGTGAAATAGTGAAAAGCATTCCTAGGTAAGTAAGATCCCTTCAGTCTTTGGATTTCAGACACATATGATGCTCACTTTCACTGCTTGCCGTACCTATGTTGCTTACTTCCCATAATTCCTTCCATACAGCAGATTCCCAATATCCCTTCTTCATAGTTTTATGTATTCTGTCAAGATAAATAGGTTGCCTATCATTGTTTGGCTTGAGGGCTGTGATTTGTTCTACGTTATGCTCCCAGGATAATCTACTACACTCTGCGTTCAGGCTATGCACTTAAACCAATTCCTGCAAAGGTCACTCAGACCACAAAAAGGGACTGAGTAGACAGATGGTTGACACCTTCTCTTTCTGAATAAGAGAAAGGAAAACAGAAAAATGATGTAAAGGTCTTTTCATGTCTCTGCATAGGATAGCTTTGGTGGCCCAATCTCTGGGTGAAGACCTGTGTTTTGGCACTTGTGCTGGCAACAAACAAGAGCAGAGATGCTGAAAGAGGTTAAGGCTTTTTGGACCAGTCATAGGATCGTGGGAAGCAGTTGCCTAACACTAAGGCAGGCCTTTCATCTTTTGTGACCAGTAGTGACTGGCATTGGCTCTCCATGGTTTTGGGAAGAATTCTTGCCCCACCCTGCATGTGACTTCCTGGTTGCTTCCCATCTAAGTACCAACCAGACATGACCCTGCTTGTTTTCCAAGATCAGATGAAACCGAGATGCCCAGGATGGGAACCATACGTAAACATGAATGTTAAATACAATTTATTCTGCAACTCAGGTAACTATTCATGTTATCAATTCTTAGGTTGGAAGAAGCTTTCCACAACCACTACTTCCAGCATAATTTGAAACTCTCACTTAGTCTTAACCCTAACCCTAACCCTACCCTCCATCACAGTGCTCCTGACAGATGACCATCCAGCCTCTTCTTAAAAACCTCCAAAGGAGGAGACTCCACCACCCTCCGGGCAGCATATTCCACTGCCAAACAGCTCTAACTGTCATAAAGTTCTTCCTAATGTTTAAATTGAATCTCTTTTCCAGTAGTTTGAAACCATTGTCCCGCGTCCTAGTCTCTGAAGCCGTGGAAAACAAACCAGTCCCTTCTTCAATGTGACATCCTTTGAAACATTTAAATATGATAGCTATGTTTAAATATTTGAAGAAGGGACTGGTTTCTTTTGCTTGAGACACGTGTGATACAACATCACTATATCACAACGTCTTTGCTCTCCTTCACTGATTTTTATTGACAGCTGCCAGGAGGGGCAGGTTTTTCCATAACCTGTCAAATCACATGTATTTATGGGGAACTGAATGTGGTGATTCTAGCACGATGAGAAAACCTAAGAGAAACAGATGCAAAAGCAGGCAGGATAGTTATCACAGGCTAATTCCTTATGTAGAAGCATATATTAAATGAAGGCCTTTCAATTAGGATCAGGTGCTCCTGCATACAGTCTGAAGAGAATGAATCAAAGTACATAAAACATACTGGTTGCAATGCTACATCATTATTTCCTCAATGAAGTATCAATAACATAGTTATGAGCAGTGTAACCCAACCCCTCCCAGTTTTAGATTTCAGGATTCTCCTCAAGAACATCTATAATTCTGGGTGTTTTCAGTCACAGTAAACATTCTTGAACACTTAAAGAAGTGGGGGGCACGACAGATGAATTTTGATGACATTCCAAGTTTGCAAGCCATGCCCTTCATATTTTTCTTAAGCCACTGAAGGATGGAGTTGATTCCTTTGCCCTTGAGTATCATGGTGGGCTGTACAAATTGATAACCTTGAACCCCACTGAGCCAATCAGTTCTGTAAAGGTAGGCATATGCTATGCTTAAGTAATCAGTCTATTTTACTTACAGAAAAGAAAAAAACAGAAGTAGAATGTCAGGATCAATATAATGCTGAACCTAATACAGTGGTACCTTGTCTAAAGGAATTAATTCGTTCGAAATGAAATTATGTTAAGCAAATTTTGCTTTATACAAATTTCCCATAGGAATGCATTGAAAACGGAGTAATCCCTAATCGTAACCATTTTTATGTTGTACAGATTTGTCCCAGAGCCGATTCTGTTAAGCAAATTTCCCCTATCTCCGGAATTTTTTGTTGTACAGATTTTATGTTATACAAACCATTTGTTATACGAGGGTCCACTGTACTGTATTTTAAATCCCTTTCAGGAAACGGGGGGGGGGGGGAACAACATAATTCAATCTAGTTTCACTTAGGTTCACCTTTTTTAAAAACCCAATAAAACTGTTTTAAAAATTGTAGATACTATAAACTCTGGAAATGTGTTACCAGATGAAGCATTAAGAGTATTTTTCTGAGTAACTCCCAAACCCACTTCTTGAACCCTTTTGACTAATTCTGTACAGACTGAAGGCAGTCCATATTATCCCAAGCTGAAGAGCTTGCAATGAGTTATTATGTATTTTCAAAATTCCCATAAGAGCTTTCTACTTTTTTCATATTTTAGATAGATTTTATGCAGACTCTTTTCTAATCTCTGTTTTGGTGATAGCCTCTTACTTCGGCAAGTAGTTTATTTATTTATTTATTTATTTATTTATTTATTTATTTATTTATTTATTTATTTATTTAATTTCTATACTGTGACCATCTAGCAGAAAGCTACTCTGGGTGGTTAGTAGCTAACAAGTTAATAAGTAGCTAAATAAAACACTCAATTTATTTCTGCAGAAGATTGAGTCTTGAAGGCCTACCTGTCACCGTAATTAAACACGTGACAAATGCAAAAGCAGACACTTATGTACACTAAAACATAAAACACAAAATGATTGCCACCATAAGCAAATATACAATATACATATACATAGTTTATTTCACACAATCCTGATAGTAGTTACAGGTATACTGGGAATCATTTACAGTTCCATTATATAAGGAGTGGCCATATAGCTTCTGATGAAAACAACATACGGTGTGTAAAGCGTACACATTTCCAGTCAACCCACCCCGCCATTCACACAATGGATTTTCAAAGCTAATACTAGATTCAGCTACGTAGGAAAGCCTCGAGAGATGCTAGGATACAGCGTTGGGTGTCGTACAACACTGTAGGTCACAATGGGACAAGCTAAACTACTTTAATTTCAATCTAGTATTTCTAGTCTACCTGCATTATTGCATTTATACGCATTTTAAAATTCAAATAAAAGAGAATACTATATGGGAAAGGAAATAATTATTTGCTGTTTCAGCTGTTGAGCTGCAGCCCATACAAAGTGTCCATAGAAGTATAGGCAAGATTATAAATTCAAAGAGGTAAAATTAATTTCCCCACTTAGTGTGTATTCGCAGGTTTCTATTTCCATTTGAGAAATGTCAGCTGACTCCAAAGAAAAAAAAAAACCCAAACTTGTATGTTATAAACAAGCCTATGGCAAGACGTGGGGACTATTATAGTAATAAGTAACTTGAGAGACCCTTCAAAAACATTTTTATTGTTTTTGAAATGGCACATACTATGGGGTTGTCTGGTGTACTCTTACTGTTTTATTCATGTTGGCCCTCAAGTAAATGGTGAGCATTCAGGTTGAATAAAGGAATATTTCCTATTTGTAAATATTACTCTATATCCTTCCCTAACTGAAAAAAGGGGGTTGTTATAATCAAGTACATTTATGAACAAATAAATTGGTCTATTTCTAAAGAAATACGGAGGCAATCTTACATTCATTCCTCTTGCTCTTTTGAGTTTGGGAGACTAGAAACTACAGTGGTAGAAAAATGGGCAGATCATAAGGTTAATTAGCTCTGGAAAAAATTTAATTTGGTTTCTCACGTTTAGGCATTGTAATAAGAGTTACTCATGAATCACACATGGTAGTGCCTATTCAGCACACAGGCATCACTGCACTTCTTCAGAGCAAAGCATGGCCCTCAGTTCTCAGAAGTGTAGTGAAAAAGGGTAGCCTAGTTATTTTTCATATGTCTCTCGTACTTCATGGGTTGCATACATATGGTATTAGAACAAGACAGAATTCAGATGAAAAATACACACTCCAGCCAATGCAGCTTTCAAATTAGGAGTAGAATTCGCCATTACATTTCAGATTACTAGAAAACGTAAATGTAAATAGTGTGTGTGTGTGTGTGTGTGTGTGTGTGTGTGTGTGTGTGTGTGTGTGTGTGTGTGTGTGTGAGAGAGAGAGAGAGAGAGAGAGAGAGAGAGAGAGAGAGAGAATGAATATGAGGCAATATACTGTAAGGAACAGCGTTAGGAGAATCCTTTCTTACATTCCCCCTATACAACTTTGTATTGACAAACTTCTGTGGGACTGGTGGATGTGGGCAGTGGGCAACAGCAAAAACAAGAGAGTGGAGAGAGGCAGATCAAACAGGATTTTGGACCCACACTGCCAATATCTGACTGTTTGCCTGCTTTAAGATACAGAGAGCCACTCTTCCCAACTGATGCTTGGCAAGATATCAGGTCCCTTCCCCAAAGCAGCCCCCTAGGCCGTGACCTTCATCAAAGAGGGCTGGGAGGTGAGGAGGGGCCTTATCATCCCTTTCTCTCTGCTGGTTTCCCACCTTCAAACTACACTCTCACTGCCATGCATGGAGAATGAAAGCCTTCCTTGCTTTATTTCTTCCGTATCAGACTAAAAGCCAGGGATGGGGACTTGAGTCGCATGACTCCCTGTCAAGTCAGACTTAAGTGGCACCAGAAACTCAACTCAGACTCCATTCAGGGTATTTCCTGTCACAATGTTGAGACCCTGTTGTTTTAAGGAAGGACACCGTAAACCCAGAAGAAACTTTGCGAGGCTCACCAGAAGATGCAGGCAAACCGCAGCAGAGGAATTCTGGAAGTTGAGTCATGGCAACTGGACTTATTTTCTTGAGAGACTGAAACATTTATTTGCTCATCCAACCAGCTTAATCAGTCTGAGGAGAGCTAGTTATGAGTCCTCCATTTTATAGTTCACTTTGACTTTATGTCACCCTGGCCTGAAATACACTCATAAATGGCCTGAATAGGCTCCTTAGGTGGACAATACTCTCAATAGGCCATTAGGTAAACAATGGCCTGAGGTGCTGAAACCCATAAAGTATGGGTTGTTAGATATGGCCTTGGTGGTGGAGGTGTGAAGTATTTTTGATTTTTCTGGGTATTGTTGAAATCACTGCCTGATAAGTACCAGATAGATCTCTGTTGGGGGGCGCAGGCACAGTCTAATGGCCCATACTTTATTGGTTTTAGCACCATACACCAGTGTTCACCTAAAGGCCTATTGAGACCACTGTCTCCCTAACAAGACTATTCAGGCCATTGTTCATCTTATGAGCCTATTTCAGACCAGGGTGACATGAGGTCAAAGTGAACTATAAAATGGAGGACTCGCAACTAGCTTTCCTCAGACTGATGAAGCTTTTTGGATGAGCAGTGAAATGTTTCAATCTCTCAAGAAAAGAAGTTCAGTTGCCATGACTCAACTTCCAGATAAACTCACCTGGATGACTGAGAATTTTCACAGGCAGCGGAGGAAGTAGCAATGAATAGGGAGGGTTTTTGAGAGGATTGAGGGGTAGAGAGGCGAGGGAAGGCAAGGCTGGCTCAGCATGTACTTATTTATACAGCTATGACTATGAGCACAAGGATGGCTTGGAAATGGGAAGGGGTGCAGGAGAGAGGATCTACCCACCCTTCCCTTTCTCCTGGAGAAAAGCTTGCTTTTAATACGGACTTGAACTTGGGACAGTGCCAAAGACTTGGACTTGGACCCAAAGACTTACCAACATCCCTGCTAAAAGCTGCTGGGAGAAAGTAATGGGAAAATAGGAAAAAAGCAAAGCATTTAAATGCTTCCATCAGCACCCTTGTATTTTTCTGAAGAACCTTGCCTGAACAGCCCCTCTGAGAGAACATGCAGAGGAACATGCAGTCTTAAGGAGCCTCCAATGACACTGTTGGAGCATTCCCCCCCTCAATATAAGTAATTATGAGTATCTGCAATGTTGCATCTGTGCTGTCTTTAAACACTGCTTTCCTGCATGGGTTCTAGCCATTTCAAAATGTCAGGAATACTACATTTTCATTTATCTTCATTTGGTTTTGTATGCAGGGTGGCTAAAACGCACATGATGCAATGCCAGGATGCAAGTGGCATGCCCCATCCTTATCAGGCATGTTTATAGGTGAAACAAGGATCCCAGTATGCAAATCTAAATGAATGACCAAAATCAGTAATAATCAAGGCTGATACTAATTATCCCAAATTCTATGAAATTAAGATTGCTCTTTGACATGGTGAGTAGATAACAATCTCTGGCAAAAAAAATCATAGAAGTAGGTTCCTGTTATTATTTAAAAGCATAGGATACTATCTAGTTATTTTTCATGTCTGCTGCCCCCCTTCCTGTGTGTGTGGTTCTGCATGGAGAGTCTGTGAAGCTTCTCAGTCATCCAGGTGAAGTTGAGTTATGGCAACTGGACTTCTTTTCTTGCTAGGTCAAAATGTTTCACTACTCATCGAAGTCACTTCTTCAGTATGAGGAAGGTTGGTAGGAGAGCTCCAAATCAACGTGGAGGATATCCTCAGACTGAAGAAGCTACTTAGATGAGTTAGAGAAATGTTTGGACCTAACAAGAAAAGACGTCCAATCACCATGAGTCAACTTCCAGATCTGCCTGGAGATGTTCAGTCCAACCAATTCCAGCTCTCCTTAGGCAGCCCAGCGATGAGAGCTGTGTGTTTGCACTGCACATCCTCATTGGGACACAAACCAAACAGTTCATATAGGCTGTTCTATGGCTGCAAACTAAAAAACAAGTGCAGTCCCGTACTGATATACCTGAGAACAAGCCCCATTAAACTAAGCAGACATGTACAAGAGTGCTGCGCAAGAAAATGAGCGCGATGTAGAGTTAAGTTAAAGAGAGAATGGCTAGATCAAGGTCACCCCATCTAATTCATAGTGCTGTTATATTGATTGAATGGAGGGACAATATCGCAACTGCTTCAGAGGAAAGGCTTGACAGAAATACACATACAAGAAAAAATAGTTGAGGAACTATCTAGTGACGTATCCATTCTACAACATTGGCCCTGAAGGACCCCTTTAAAGGAGGGTGAGCAATAATGGGCTTCATTAAGGACCAAACAACACTGGTATCTGGGAATAGGTTTCTTTGATACCAAACAAAGATGCATTCAAAGGCGGCAATGAGGCATGGGAGAGCCTGTACATTTAAAGCAGCTCTTACAAGTCCCACTCTGACTTGCTTGGCTTCTAAGGATGCAAACATGCTATGCATGAGCCGAGAGGCTTGTTGAGACGCTTGCTGTGGAATGTTGACCAGTATAACTAATGTTCTCCACTACAAGATTCCCACACTTTTGTAAAGCACAAGATCAGTGAACTGGGAAGATGCCTGTGTGCGCACACATTCCAAATATACAACCTTCCAGTCCGGGTTCCATTGGAGGGATGAGTGCACCATTGTTTATCACGATGAACGAGACTAGATTGGAGTATGGGCAGGTTGTGCAAGAAGCTCAGGCAGCAAATTGGTGCATGTCCTCTGTCCTTATAGGAAGAGTTCAAGAAGAAAAGGGGCAGCAGCCATACAAGGGGAAGGAATGCGAGCAACCTTCCATCTCCCAAAAATGTCAAGAAGCCAGAGCTACACTACTGCCTGTATACATGCAAATCTTAGGTTTGCACATGTTGCCCCTGTCTGCCTCCCCCCACAAACCCAAGTGTTCCATGAGTTTTTCTAGCTACAGTATACTATAGGAATATTCTGACTTAAATTTACGGTTAAGAAAGGGACTCCTTAGAAATTGTGGCTTTCAGCTCCTAGCATTAGAGGGGTGATTGTACATTCATCGGTAGGCTGACCATACATTCTTGTATTGGAAGGAAAAACATGGCTTGAAGTGTTGCATGATGACAAGCAAGTGACACAAAACATGGACACTTTGTTTGAATGCAGGTGAGCAAATAATGGTTGCCTTTTGCTTTCTATATTAAGGATACAGGTTTGGCAGCCTTGCAAATACTCCTGGAAACTGTAATAAGGCAGGACTAAGGAAGCTTGTATACATTCACACAAGAATACAGGTGTTCTCAGACTGGGGGTGGGCTCCAGAGAATGATTCAAGATGGTAGGACACCACAGTACTCAGCAATGGCTGTATGTGAATGATTCCCTTATAGACCAAAGCTATCATATCACAGCCTTAAATACACAAGAGAAGGTGCCATTCTTTAAGATGATGAACTGTAGTCCTGCCACTGTCATTGCCTTATACTTTTCCCAGATGTTGTTACTGGTCTAGAGGCAGAGAAGCTAAAACTGCTAAAAAAATCCAGGACAAACATTTGATTTGTCATCTAGTCCATACTGGGGTGACAGCGTGGTTGTTCTCCTGACTTTAATAGAGCAAGAGACTCCTGGCCAATCTAATTAGCTGAGGTTTCTTCTTTTGTTTAAACAAAGACTCATCTGAGGTTGATGAGTGGCCACTCTTATGCTAGAGTACTCCAAGAAGAAGAAAAATAGATATTTTAATATAAGATTCTTCTCTGGAATTGTCCTTTTATCATTTCTACAATCTATGTGCCATTGGTTCTGTGATTCTGGAACAATCATAGGCAGATCAAATAAAAGGATACAAACTTTCTTCTTCCTTTCTTCCGGTCCCTTTTTATTTTAGGAAGGCCACCGATGAAGCAAGGTTAACGCACGACACAATAACTTTCTTCTCTTCTTAAACACAAAACAGTTCAGTCCTGAAGTACTGGGGGTGTGTGGTAAAATACTGTAGTCCCAATGAGTCAGTTTTCATGACACCGTTTTCAGTGAAGCATTATACCAGTCGTCTGGTACTTCCAGTATTAGGGCCATTAATTACCCAAAGATACCTATCCAGTTCCAAGGAGCTTGATGCAAAGTGAACGAAAACAAGCTCATACATTGTGTACTTCGACATCTGCTTCTTTGCCTTCTCTCTTAGCTCACTCAGGAACACCCAGTACTTAGCCTTCCATGCAGAAGCACTGACATTAATTCCAGATCCATATATGCCCCCAATGGCTTCTTGATGTCTATAGTTTCAAGTCCCACTGATTTAAAAATCTGGAGAGGAAACAACCTGTCAGCATATCTAGATGCAATACAGCAGGGCAGGGCCAGGTGGCTCTGAGCTGCACTTGACATGCATCTAACAGCTGGTGCAGCAAGAATGTTCTTGAAATGTCCAATATCCGCTCAAATAAATGGCCAGCCTATTATGGAGCACAAGCCCAACACTTTGTCTTCTACACTGTGTAGAACTCAGTAGGCCATCCTTGCTTCTAGTACTTCGAGACAGCCAGCCATGTTCCAGTTATAACCTTGTGACTTAGAAGATGAGAGTCCATTTCTAGTGCTCTGATAAAAGGTTGATGAAATAAGCATTTCATATGATCTACTCCGATCCAATTGGAAAGCAAAATGCTCTGAATGCAACACTGAACTAAGTATGAACACTTGGATGACGATGAGAAGAGAGACTATGGAAAGGAAACATAGCAACAGCTTACACTGACCAGCAAAAGCCCATCTATACATGGTGGCACAAGCCAAACTATATTACACAAAAGAACACAAGTGCACTGGGTGCCCACACTAGATCAACCCTGGCACACTCGTTCTCAAAGGCTCAAGTGGCCAGCACAGCAATTTTCCCTACCTAATGCGCTCTCTTTCTCTCTATATATATATTTATATATACTGCATATTTATAGGTATTTTGTATAGAGTTTACAGCATGCAATTGTTTCAAAAGGAACTGTACATAGCTCAGAGACTTTCTCTCCCCTGTACTTCTTGGGATTTTTTTTTTTAATTGAGCTTTTTATTTTTTCCGGGCAAGGATGGCCACCCCCACTATCACAGCAATGGCGGCCACGGCCACCCCTCCCACGATGATCAGAGGCTTCATGTTCTCAAAGATGCTGCCGCCGCCCGGGGATTCTTCCGCATTGTTCTCTTTGTGCTCCGAGTCAGCAGGTGGCGCGGCTGCTTCGGGGCCTTCTGCTGCTGTGATGGGATTAGGCTTGATGTTGCTGTGGTCATTCAGCATGCTCAAAGCGTCACTGGCTGCTGTTGCTGCTGCCGCCGCTCCTCCTTTTTTGGCTGGGGTGGTGGTCGGAGCCGGTTGCTCCTTCGGCATCTCTTTTTTCTCGCCGGTGGCCACAGGTCCAGGGTTAGGCTTCTCGGGCTTCCCGGTCTTGGCGTCAGGTTTGTTTCCGCTTCGGGTGCTCCCTTTGGACTCCATCGGCTCAACAGCGCAGTGGGAGCAAGCAGTGCCTCCTCTCAGGTCAAAGCCAAGTGACGGTCTACAAAGCAAGCCAAGGAGATGGTTCCTTCTACTTCGCCTGCCAATCCAAAGGGTCCCCTTGTGGAGCTGATGTCCCGTCCCTCAGGAAGATGCACTGCTCGGGCAATATCTCATCCGGACATGTTACAGAACCTATAAAACGAAACAGGAACAGAAGGGTCAGGAGAAGCGCCCAGAGTAAGATCAAGGATTGAGCATGACGTCTGAAAGCTTCCCACCCAAGAAGCTCTTGCCACCTGAACTCTGCCCTGGTACAAAATGAAACAAATAAACAAAACAAAAGCAGATATGATTTAAAAAAAAGAACCAAGAAGACTAAGATGTTTGTTACCCTTTGTCATTGCAGGCACCAATTTCAGCCTGCCTGGATGCTAGGTAAAAAGCCAGTATCACCAACGCACAATCTGGTAGATATAGTGGAACTAGTACTCTCTCTGGATGAATCCTCAGTCCCACCAACTGTGGGGGTATATGCAGTGTGGGTATGAAAAAGGGTTTTTTCAGTCCCTGCCCTCAAAGTTTTGAGAACTCATGCCCAGGCCAGCTTGCCTGGCTCTCTCCCTGTTGTCCTTCCACCACCAGGCAAGGACCTTGTATTTCGGGAAGGCCTTTAGCAATTCAGCTGGGTTGTACCCAGGAGATGCTTAATCCAGATGGATGCTGCCTTTTTAAAAAGCCATTTTCTGTTGCTTTTGATGTGGCTTTAATAAATCTGTTGTATGCCTTTAACATTTATCTTCTTTATTACATTTATTGCTGGCCATCTTGAGTCTCATTCTCATGGAGAAAGTATAGAATCTTCATGATTATGAACCATAAATTGACTTCTAGGTAAATTCTATGAGGAAGTGCTTAAAATTACTTTTGGGGATTATTCCCAGCATCTCAACCAGCATCCACAAAAACAATGTTTCCAAAAGTCCTAGATTCAGTCTCTACCCAGTCTTACCACCCCCACCCCACGTGCGTTTATTTCCACTGCCCTTGAAAACTGCAACCTAGCATCCAAAAAGAACATGGGATGATGAAATCCAGTACCTCATATTTGGCAGGAGTTTAAGAGAACTCAAGGTCCTTTCAAGGCAAGCCTTTCCCAAACCCACATTCCCCTTGAAACAATGGCCAGGAAAATTCTTAGCAAGCCAAGGTGAGCAGACATTTTTGCTGCCGAAGACCACAGGGAAAAATCCCACATCCTCCAATTCATATTTAGAAGTGACTGGACTAGCAGTTAAATTCTTACTTCAACAGTAATGACAGGGTCCTGCTCTCCACCAGGCTACCTCGGGGGGGGTTTGGGATATTTCTCCTCTTCAGCCCCACATCTTCGTTTGCTTACCAGCTGGCCCCACACCCTGTTTGTTGTCTGATTATTTGTTGTCTGATTATTATGTCATGATATGCAAAAGCCATAGAATGCGAAGAGGGTCTACTCTTTTTTTCACATGACTGTATATAATTAAAAACATCTATTTTAATAAAATGTGTGCATAAAAGTATTCAGAGACTCCTCATAATCTGAGGCCCTCTGGGGCAGTGGTGGCCAACCTTTGGCACTCCAGATGTTTTGGACCACAACTCCTAGAATTCCAAGCCTGTATTACCAATGACAAAGGACTGTGGGAGCTGCAGTCCAAAACATCTGGAGGGCCAAAGGTTTGTCACCACTACCCTAGGGCCTAAATTGTAGTTCATGCCTTAGAGGTAGATCTGGCATATCTCAAAAGAAATTCAGGAGGCTTCCCACCTGTGAGTCAAGAGTCACTAAGCAGCAGCCCCTATCCTTCTCAGCTCACCACCTTTCACAGCCTCAAAGAGAGCTTTGTGTGTGCCAACTTTAACATAGACCTGTTAACACATCCAGTTAAATACAGTAGGACCCTCGTATCCACTGATTCATTATCCACTGATTCATTTATCCGCGGTTGGCAGAGGGAAAAAAATAATTCAGCAGCCACAAAGCAAGCTATTGTCACAAAGAGCAGCTGTAAAGCAAGCTACTGTCACAAACAGCAGCCATAAAACAAGCTACTGTCTCAAATCTTATCCACGGTTTTCCTTATCCACGGTAAGGCCTGGAACCAATCCCCAGTGGATACTGGGGTCCTACTGTACTGTACTGGGATTCCATGGCAATCTTCCCTCATCCTCTACTTTTGATGTTATTTTATTCTACTCTGCAGTGGAACAAATAGAAAAAGTTGATTTGGTTGTTTATATCTTTCATGTATTGGATAGTCATAAGCTATAGTCCTAGCTATATTTGCCTTGATACTATACCGTGTTTTACTATCTAAGGGGAAAGGGATGTGTGTTAAGTAACAACATTCCAACTGTGCCGTTCATGCCGATGGCAAACTAAGGCCTCTGCTTGTAGGGTCATTGTTATAGTCACCAAATGAGCCATTTCCGCACCCTGGAAAGACCTGTGGAAGCCTATGCTTCTGTAATCCCCCCCCCCAAAAAAAGTTAGGTAAGCACAAAGGGATGGGACTTAGAACAGCAGGGCTATGGGTAAGAAATTTGAATCGGAAACAGCAGGAGACATGTTGCCTCTTAGACTGCTAAGGCCTTACCAACTAGCTCTATGGTTTTAAAGATTTCCCATGTTGCGGAGCTGATTTTTCCGCTATGAATACCCAAACCATGTCACAGAATCACAGAATAGTGAAATTAGAAGAGGTCTACAAGTTGATCAAGTCCAGACCCCCAACCCTGGCTCCACGCAGGCATGCGAATCAAAGGATATCTGCCAGGGGGTTGTCCAAGTTTCTTTTAAGTGCCTCCAGTGATGGAGCACTCCCCACCTCTCAAGGTAATCGGTTCCATTACTGTGCTACTCTAACAGTTAGGAAGTTTTTCCTGATGTTCAACCAAAAGCTGGCTTCTCTTAACTTGAGCCCCTTGTTGTGTGTCCTGCACTCTGGGATGACTGAGAAGCGATCCTGCCCCTCTTCTGTACAACAGCCCTTCAAACATTTAAAACGTGCTATCATATTGCCTCTCTGTCTTCTTTTTTCTAGGCCAGTGGTGGAGAACCTTCGGCACTCCAGATGTTTTGGACCATAACTCCCAGAATTCCAAGCCTCTACTGCCAATGACAAAGGACTGTGGGGGTCGTGGTCCAAAACATCCAGAATGTCACAGGTTCACCACCAGTGGCCTAGGCTAAGCATGCTGAGTTCTTTCAGTCTGTCCTCATAGGTCCCTGTTCATCCTTGCCACCTTCCTCTGAACTTGTTCCAATCTGTCAGCATCTTTCTTGAAATGCAGTGTCCAGAACTGTCTTGGGAGTTTTGTCTGAACTTAAAATTCAAAAGGACAGTTGAACTTTGGAATTCTACAAGCAACTTCTGTATTGATGCTGTCACCAAAGGCTTGACTAAACAATTTGCAGCATTTTGTTGTTATAATTGCTTGTGTTCTCTATTACATAACTGAGAATAAGAAGAGATTTTGTGAAATTGTTTGCAAAGTTCATCCATAGATATCTAAGTAAATAAACAACCCCATAGAACTTAAAGGTGTTCAACTTGGCTCATTTTTGTAAATGTAACATTTAGATTCTGTTCCATCAAATACATTTTAAATACCTTGAAACTCACCGAGTTTTCTAAAACAGAGGTAGCTGGGGTGAGGCAAGGCAGTACTAAATACCCACCAAGCAGCAAAAATACTGCTAATTTTTAACACCTACCCTACCGCCAATCCATGGAGTCTGCCAAAAGTAATCAACTCTTCTTTCACAGTCTGTGTAGGCTCCGAAATCTGCCCTCGCTGCTGAATTACAGCCACTGGCTTGTCACTGTGTTGGTGCATCTATGCTCCACAAACCAACCAAACAACATCTATTACACCAGCACCCTTGTTCTCAAACTGAGATCTAGGAATTGACAGTGGTCCAAGAGACAAAAAAAGCTGGGAAGGGAGTGTGTGTGTGTGTGTGTGTGTGTGTGTGTGTGTGTGTGTGTGTGTATGTGTGTGTTCATGCATTGCCACTTAACCGCTTAGAGTTCAAAATTGAAGATAAGCGGGATATAAATAAATAAATAAATAAATAAATAAATAAATAAATAAATAAATAAATAAATAAATAAATAACCATTTCCCAGTGCTTCAGTGGTAAATTTAGAAGTATGTGTGCCCACTGTGGCAGTTCCTATAGCTAATCTGACACATAGGTAAAGGTAAAGGTTCCCCCTGCACATGCGTGCTAATCATGTCCAACTCTAGTGGTGGTGCTCATCTCCGTATTCAAGCCGAAGAGCTAATGTTGTGCAAGTCCATGGCCACATGGCCGGCATGGATTGAAGGAAACACTGTTTTACCTTCCCGCTTTTTACGGTGGTACCTATTTATCTATTTGCATTTCGAACTGCTAGGTTGGCAGGAGCTGGGGTTATCAGCGGGAGCTCGCTCTGTTGCGTGGCACCCGGGATTTAAACTGCTGAGCTGCCGGCTTTGCAGGCAACAGTTTTCGGAGCCTGAGTCCGCTGAGCCACCACGCTCTGAAAGAAGAGTCTAAACATGGAGGCTGCTAGATCAGGGCATATCAAAAACAGAGGAGGAAGTATTTTGTAAAATTTATGTTCAAAGATGGCTAATGCAAGACCAAAACACCTCAGTTACTTTGAATTATTACAGAAATAGCTTCTCCTAGCTACTTAGGATGGCAGCTAAGCTCAGAGGGAGCTGGCAGATGATTACAAGCCTTACCTCTGCGACCCAACTGCCCTTTTCCTACAAGCAGGTTTCCTTGCAAAGTCCACTTCTCCAGTCATGAAGCATGTGGTCTGACAAACAGCTGAGAGGCATCGTTTTGTGCAGAAAAACAGCAGGTAGTAAAAGGGTTAAACTAGTTTCCCTGACCACTTCAAAACTGCAGCCTCCCAAGGCTGATTCTCCCTATATACAACACACTTTGGAGTCAAGGTTTACATTCCTTGTGTAACATCTAGTCTGCTCAGCCAAACAGAATGAAAACAAGAACATGCTGAAGATCCAGCTCATTTTACCACATCAACTGTGTCAGGAACCCCTTCAGTGCTGTTGAGTCTCAATGATTCCTACGCCCCACCTAGTTAAGTGGACAACTTTTCTCCAAGCTATACATTACTTCTCCCAAGTCACAAAGATGAAAAACAGCAGATGACCTAGTGGTACTGCTGCACTTGTGCAGCTACAATCTAGTAGCAATGCATTATGGTTTTGTAAAAAACTAAACAAGTTTGGAGCTCTGAATGCCTTTCCTGGCAGCCTGCGGTAGCATGCATGGACACATGCCGAATTAAAGCTGTTTCTAAGCTGCCTTTGCCTTTGCATGCAAAGCAAGAAGTGGAGCCAACAGAACGCCCCACGGACACCTTGGCCTTCTTGGGGTGGGAGTTTGGTGGGGAGACCCCTTCAAGAACTACCTTTTTTCTCAAGGCTTGCACAGAAGGAACAAAGGTTTGGGTGGCAGCAAGTGAAAAGAAATGGAAAGGACCAGAAATAAGCACAAGAGCCATATGCACAGGTCTCAGTCCCAGTGAGTTTTGAGAGCTGGGCTTTTAGCTTATATAAATTTCAAAAGCGGGCAAAGATGGCTTCTCCACTGGTAAATATTAAGTTGCATTTTTACATACCAGCACCTTGGGAATAAACATAGCTGGCGTCCATGATACCTCCTTCCAGACAGGAGCATATACAATGGATTGCCTTGTCAGAATTTTAAACAATGGAAATTTGGGAAGGCTTTTGTTTTGATTTGATTTAAAGGTGTCTCCTTTGCCCCTTCCTCCATGGTCAAACTCCAGCTCCTCTTGCAAGACCTCAAGAGGACTCAGGAGGCTTTTTACTCCTGACTGCTTTGAGCAAGGAACACATTTACAAGTGTGGGAATACTGGTACATGGCAATATTTCTGTTTGCAGACCCCACTTTCCCCCTTGAATAGTCAACCCAGACCACAGGACTAAAGCCAGAGTAAGGCCAAAGAGCAGTGAGGAAGACCAGTATTTACAGATGAATGACAATATAGAGAACAAGACATTACAGGACACAAAGGAGGACCTCACAAAAGTCACCTAAGGTGGACTGTCAAATATATAATGGGGGTTGGGTCAATCTGGAAGTTGGAGAAGCTGGTTTTATTTTATTTTTCTGAATACTGTATCCACTTGTTCTGCACTTACACCTGTACAATTCCTGCTCCCTTTCTGGGGGTTCTCCCCATTCCTTTTTCTATGGTTGCTCCTCAGCAGCTCAGTGTGATCCCAGTTCTCCCAATGGATCCCCTTTCTTCTCCAAAATGCGCACCCACACAACTCACCGAAGTTTTTATACTCCCGTTTCCTCCCTGCCTATACTGCCAGGGGGAAAATTACTCTGTACCAAATGGATGAGTCACTTTAGCTTTCCTGTAAAGAATAATAATTATCATGGCCCCGTTCTCTCCTTATCCAAGAGCATGTCTTTCTCTGAAACAAGTCATCCTTTCCCTGAAAAGATGCCAACACAGGAACAGATACAGGAATACAAAACATCAGACAACCACCTGCATGACTCTTGGTTAGAAAGGGAATCTAAATCCCAGCATCTTCGTAGAATTCAAGTTGCTTAGAATTTTGAAGCATTACAGAATCACAGAACTGAGCTGGAAGGAGCCTATAAGGCCATCAGGTCTTGAAGGCATCCATCTGGCCTGGATGACTTCCAAATGGGATTGGACAGATTCCTGGAGGAAAAGTCCATCACAGGTTACAAACCATGATGGAGATGGGTCATATCCAGGCTTAAAACCGGGGTACTTCAAAGGCCAGATGCAGGGGAGTGGTATCAGGAGACAGATATCTAGTCTCGTGTGCTCCCAGAGGCATTTGGTGGGGCCACTGAGATACAGAAAGTTGGACTAGATGGGCCTTTGGCCTGATCCAGCATGGCTTTTCCTATGTTCCTTATGTCCTCAAGGCAGGAATCCAAATCAAGGCAGACCTGACAGAGGGCTGTCCAATTTTCTCTTGAATGTTTCCAGCGTTGGAGCACTTAAAACCTCCCGAGGCAAATGGTTCCATTGTTGTTCAGCCTTTCATGGCTTACATGTACATCATTTCTCAATCAAAACATCCACTTAGTGTCAGAGGAAAAACTGCTGGGCCTTAATATGCGGCATCTGAATCCCAACTCAGGGTGTGACTACACTGCCTAAAAATCTGTGAGTTGCTGAGTATTATTGTTTTGATTCCTGTTACATGCTCTTTTGAGTCACTGTTCCTGTCCTCATGTGGCAGCCTCAATCGAACCAGGTTGATTCACTCCAGGAACTATACTGCTCTTTAAACTGCCTTAAATAGACCTGGGATGGCACTTTAGTCCACCCATGGGTCTGTCCTAACTCCATTTGCATTCCATCCCTGTCTTGCCTGAAATTTTTCTTTTTCCATACATTTGCAGTGGAAATTTCTTTTATTTATTTATTTTGTTCCTTCAAACATACGAGTACTTTTAAAAATCTGCTTTATTTGTAGTGGAATAGCACTGCATCAACGTTGCAGACAGTGTTTTTCTGCAGTTGAAACTGCCATTTATTTCTTTTGACAATCTGTTACTAACTACAGACCTTCCTGTGCAACAGGCTGGCAAACCTTGCAAATGCAACAACAGAGACAGTAAAGCAAAAGCCAGACAAAATGTACTGTAGGCCATGGCACCCAAGGGGGTTGCAAAGTGTTTTCTTCAGAGTCACTGAAGTTATTTAATAATTGTAATTATTTTTATATTTATTATATTAAATACGGTATACGCGACACTGCGTATATAGATAAATTGAATCTGAAATGGAACTGCAACTTTGAGTTCTTCGTTATTTCTGTACCCCTTTGGGTAGATTTTCCATTTATGCATGCACATCACTCCTACCCTCCCGCTCAGTTCTACCTTGTCCTCCACCTCTGGAATGTTAGCTTGACTCAAAAAGGCCTGAAGGAGGCAAGAATGCAGCGCATGCTGAGAACACGGATGCCCAATTTGGCAGCAAGACTGAAATGTCGATGCCACTGAAGTAGCAGCACCTCCTTTAGCTCCGCCTGAGTCTCCCACTCTTCTGGGTGTAGTGATGGAAGCATAGTGAAGTGAAAGGGGACCTGGGATAGGAGATGTCCCCAGGCCCCACCTGAGCATTGGCATAGTGTTTCATAGTAAACTATGAAGTGGTGGCAGACCTTTGGCACTCCAGATGTTTTGGACCACAACTCCCAGTCCTTTGTCATTGGCAATACAGGCTTGAAATTCTGGGAGTTGTGGTTCAAAACATCAGGACTCAGGAGTGCCAAAGGTTCTACACCACTGTATTAGGGGGCGCAATGCGTGGGAGGGGTGGGATATGGTCATTTTAGGAATTTATAACCTGTTCAAATCTTTATTATTTTATCCCTTCATCTTTTCATTTTAGCTTACCTGCCTTACTGTAATTATTTTGTGCTTGCCTTGCGCTTTATTTATTACATATGTTAATTTTGGCTGTGGTATACCTTTAAAAATATATATATGGTAATTAAAATATATTCATCAAATTGCATTTGACCCAGGAGGAGAGAAAAAAACTTATTGTGGTTCATAAATCTGAAGGACTGAAAATCCTTTCCAAATTTTAAGACCACTTTCTTTTATAAACGGGATTAACAGGATTACCCATCCTCTGGTCTCATCACCCAGGACTTTCATGGGTGAAGCATCAAGAGCCAATTTCTCATCTGATCGCAAGTGCGACTGAGATTTGACCTACTCTCCTAGGAAACAACTTGCAGATCCCATCCATCCCCCAACCATCTGGCCTGGCAATGACTGGAGGACTATGGAAGTTCCAGTACAAAGATGTGATTTCTCCATGACCCGGCTTTAAAACAAGTTGCCATTCCTTGATGCCCAATGACAGCCTCCAATTGACTCTTCCCAATAGTCACACTTGTAGAATAAGGTCTTGCATGGAAAGCATGCGTGGTCTTCTTGTTCCCCAGTTTTAAGACATCAGGCTAATTCAGGCATGTCCGACCTTCGACCTATCAGATGTTTTGGACCACAACTCCCACAGTCCTTTGTCATTGGCAATCTAAGCTTAGAATTCTGGGAACTGTGGTCCAAAACATCAGGAGGGCCAAAATTTGGATATGCCTGGCCTAATTGGACACATAGACTTTTGCCACTAGTGGTCACAGAGGATCTCTGCGTGCCTAAACCTACAGTGAACACATGTCTTGAGGCTATTGTCCATCTAACAAGCCTATTCAGGCCATTGTTCATCTTATGAGCCTACTTCAGACCAGGGTGACATGAGGTCAAAGTGAACTATAAAATGGAGGACTCGCAACTAGCTTTCCTCAGACTGATGAAGCTGCTTGGATGAGCAGTGAAACGGTTCAATCTCTCAAGAAAAGAAGTCCAGTTGCTATGACTCAACTTCCAGATAAACTCACCTGGATGATTGAGAATCTTCACAGACATATCTAGCAAAAGCTATACATGGCAATTTGAGAACACAATCTAGCTCCAATGCTGCCTTCACCAACTTCTGGTGTGTCAATTTTGGAGGCAAATCTACCATTTCAATCCAAAAAATGTAGTTCAGGAGAAAGAAATGCATACATATAACAATAACAGAAGAAAGGACTATTGCAGCAGGGGACACTAGCCCTGTAGCAGTCGTTGTTCCCTTAGGGATCCTTCTGGCCACTGGCCGAAGAAGAGAAGAGGGAGAAGGGGTGCAAGGAGAACCAGGCAGAGTGGACATAGGAGCAGAGGAGGAGGAGATAAGGTACAAATGGGATTGTTTTTACTTACCAACAACAACAAATTGTGCTGCCACAAATGTGCACTTTGCTTTCTAACTATTTCAGAAAAACTGAACAGATATAGCCGCCTTAATCCTCCAAACACTTCCATCTCATTCCAAGTTGGAGTGACCAATTAGAACGCAACTGCTAAGCAAAGATGGTGAAGAGAACTACAGGCATAGATTTATTGTAAATAAGCTCCACGTAAGCTTGCAACAGTGTAAAAGTGACATGGAAGTTGGTTTATTGCAAGTTTAATCTAATTATTTTATCCGATCCCACTAGATTCAGGGAGCCAGCTGAAGGCTTACTCTGATTTCCATAATTCTGAAGTTCATAAAATGAGTACCCATCTCACTGGTTGGTGGTAAAAGGCAATGTGTTGTTTGAATATTATGTTGCAAACCATCCAGAGTGTGGAGAGTAGTTCTTGGTGAATGTGGTCTTTTCTGTGTTCCAAAGTGTCTAAGGTAAAGTGGACTTGTCTGATCCTCTCATTAAGCATTTGTTCAACAAAGCAGTGGGCCATTCCAGAAGAACAAGGGATCAATCCGAGACCCAGACCCGACGGAAGAACCTGGTCTTTCCTTACATGGCTGGAGTGTCGGAGAAACTTAAAAGGATTTTTGGCAAACACCACATCCCTGTTTATTTCAAACCCACAAACACATTAAGGCAGAGACTTGTCCACCCAAAGGATCCGATACCAAAACATAAAAGGAGCAATATAGTATATGCGGTCCAATGCAGTGAGGAATGTTCAGACCTCTACATTGGAGAAACTAAACAGCCATTAAACAGGGGGATGGTCCAACATAGGAGGGGTAACAGCTCAGGACCAGAATCAGCAGTACACCTCCATTTGAAGGACGAAGGGCACTCTTTCAAAGACGAGGATGTACACATATTAGACAAAGAAGAGAGGTGGTATGAGAGAGGAGTAGGGGAAGCCATTCATGTGAGCATCAAAAACCCCTCCCTCAACAGAGGTGGCGGCCTCAGGCATAGTCTATCTGCTACTTATCAGGGTGTGCTTTCCAAAGTACCCAGACAAAGCAAAAAGCCTTCACCACCAAGGCCATAGCTAACGACCCATTCTTGATAAGTTTCAGCACCTTAGACCATTGTTCACTTTAAGGCCATGGATACTATTGTCTCCCTAACGAGCCTATTCAGGCCATTGTTCATCTTATGAGCCTAATTCAGACCAGGGTGACAAGAGGTCAAAGCTGGCTGACTATAAGATGGAGGACTCGCACTAGCTGTATTCAGACTGATGAAGCTGTTTGGATGAGCAGCAAAACGTCTCTCTCTCTCTCAAAAAATAAGTCCAGTAGCCATGACTCAATTTCCAGATAAACTCACCTGGATGATTGATAATCTTCACAGACATCCAGATTGTGCTTTAGCACCATGAGAGGATACACGTCAAAACAACAACATTTTCATTTGTATTTCATTCTCTAGAAGACATTGCTTGGGCCTAGCCACTCCCTTCTCTCTCTCTTTTTCAATATATGTGGGGGTTTTTTATGCATAAAGAAAGAACATTTTGTTCAGAGTCATGATTTAAAAATGGACAATTGTTTTATGAGAATGATGGCTATGTTTAGCTGATCAGTATTCCTGAGAAATAGAAACTTCTGTTCCCCCTCAAACTGAAGTCAAGAGCATCTAACCCCCTGCGTATGTTACAAAGATCTACCCCCTTATTTCTTGTGCTGCGCTAGACCAGAGGTTGGACAGGATCTTGCAAGGCCTCCTGAATTTTCACAGTCTCTGGACCAAAGCTGCTGTGTCGCACTCAAAATGTAAGAAGCCACTGCAAGCTGAGATCCCAGCTCAGCTCAGACTAATGACCTTTAGCAAATAATAGTATGGGATCCCTTGGGACAGCCAAAGAGAACCCTTGCCTGGCCAGAGTCAACGGAAACTGTTCTTCCCTCTGGCTTGTTCCCATGATGATGCCGAGAAGGGGCTCAGTGGGAAACAGTGAAGCATCATTCAGTCAGCAGCACCCACACACACTCTCTCTCCACAGTTGGATTATTCATGCCAAAGTTATGGAGGAAGAGCAAAAAAAAAAAAGTAGAATATCTCCTCCTCCTCCTGCTGCTGCAGTGAGCTAGCATTCAAAATCCCAGCCAATGGGAAAGGGATGCTGTGACTGAGCTGCCGAAGCTTGCCAAGTGGTTGCGCTGGCAAGATGCCAGAAGTAGGGGGTGAAGGTAGAGGGAAAAGACCTGCCAAAGGAGGCCCGGTTCCTAGGAGACTCTTGAACTTTCTGTGCCATGCCTTTAATAGACAGAGAAGCGTGGAAATTAGTTTTTTAAAAGCATCGCCCAAATCTCCCAGATGGGAAAACAAACAACAAACAAAAACAGGAATGGAGACCAGGTCCTTGGCTAGATGTCCTAACATATCTGCTGCTGCTGATAATGATGATGAAAGCCTGCAAAGAATTCCATTACAGTATTTCATTTAATCATCCCTGAATGATAAGAGAAAGAGATTGAATAATCCCCTTCTTTTGATGCCCATGTAAAAAAATGATTGCACAGATGAAACAGAAATCATGCAGAGTAACCATGTACTGTACCATTATGTACCTAATATTTTCCTAGCTACATCCATTTTCTTTTGAAATACCTGTAGCACAAAACCAAGGGCACAATCCTCCAGGAAGCTGGATATCAACCAATGGAAACCCTAATTTTGACTGGATTTGCTGGATTCAAAGTAGCTGGAGAACCCCACCCTTTCTGTGGATTGGGACCTAAGTAGATATTTACCTTGAGGCTGTTCTTCAAAGTGCTATAAAATGAAGGTGCCCTGGAAACAAGAGGCGTTAATTTTCTTCTGCTAGAACTGTAATTAAAAATTCTAGAACTAAAAAAGCCATTCAAAACAAAAGGACATCTAGGGCTCTTTAGGGCACAAATTTTAATAAGTCCCCGCCTTCCCATGACTCAGGTACTCAACCTCTTTTGACCACTCAGCATTCCTTCTAGGGAAAAATGACACACTACAGACCTCCTGCCTCTTCCATTTGGAGGTTTGATATGGATGACCACCTCATCTGTGGGGAGGGAATCTTCCCCTAAAATTGCATTCAGAATGTTTAGAACAATCTGGCACTGAGCTGTCTCTCTACTTGGGAAGAAAAGCTCTCATCAAAACAGGCAGTGCATGCAGTATGCAGGAGCAACCAAGACAAGAAATATACCAATGATAAAGAGCTTCAAGCTCCCTATAAGTGTCCTCTAGTTCAACATACACTCATCTGATGTTTTTATGCAATGTACAATACAAATCAGTGCCTAGATGTATTCGCACATATAAACCCACATGCAGAATCAGTGTCTCTTTTTGTAATTTCCAGCATAAACCTGAAGACAACCAGGATAGAGTAAGCACTATTAATTTAAGATAGACTAGAGGCTGGCTCGTGCACTTGCATGCGGGCACACACGTTAACTTTTCTAGCATACAGTGGTGGAAGAGAACACAGCCCAACGATTATCCATTTACAGAAGATATGGTGGACAGGATGTGAAATCCTGCTTTGACATTCCATCTGCAAGCGGACTCAGTTTAAAACAAGGAAAGAGAGAAAAGCAATTCACATAACACAGAACAGGATTCAGGCTTGAAAAGTGTGCCTTGCATCCTGAAATAAAACCTTATCACAAAAGATACTCATGTGTGTGTTGATTCCTTAAAGTGCTTTAAATAAGCATGTCCCTAATTTCCAAGCGTCTTCTTCAGCCATGTCCTTAAAATTCAAGCTAAAACCATCCTTGACTCTGACAGAAGGCCAGTGCTTCTATATTTGTTAAAAGGGACAAATGGCACCTCCTCCTCCTCCTCCTCCTCCTCCTCCTCCTCCTCCTCCCAGAAGCAAGTCTCGCGGTGGGAAGCCTAATGCACAAGAATGCACTAGTTGCACAGGGACCCAACCACAAGGCCGAGTGACGTCCTGCCCTGCCATAAGCCCTCCTTGTGGACGGTCGTCACCCAGGGCTCCGAAGGCTCACGCCCACTCTCTGACCTTCAAGGGGAAAGGCAAGCCCGAGGAAGGAGGCCTCGCTCGGCCCCTTTCTCAAGGAGCTTCCCTTCGCTCAGATGGCGGCGGCGGCGGCGGCGGCAGCAGCCTCGGGCCCCCAAAGCACCGGGACGGACAGGACGAGGCTCCTGCCTGGTGGGGCGGCCCGTCTCTTACAGCAGCGGCATGTCGGCCATCTCGAGCAGCCCCCACCCCCACCCCCGGCTCTGCTCACCTGCGTGCAAGAACATCATCGCCCCCCACACCCACGCCCCCCAAACACATGCCCGCCCACGTCCCATCCTCACGTCGGGGATGGACCGCGTGCAGCAGGGCAGCCCATCAAAGACCCGGGATGGGATGGGATGGGACGGGATGGAATGGGATGGGGACCCCCCAAAAAATACCTCTCCTTCCACCACCTCCCCGACGGGCTAGCTCTGCCGGCTGATGTCACACCTGGGAAAGCTGGATGTTGCGCAAAGAGGAGGAACGGCGCGGATGAAGAGCACCAAGAGAGGGGAGGGGGAGCAGAGAGACGAGCCCGGGAGTTTCCCACAATGCCTCGCGGCAGACCTGCATGAAGCTTTGGAGCAGAGGCGGGGGAGGGGGGGCGGAGACTCGTCGAAGGGGCGGGGTCAGTCGACTTGGGGGGCGCCTTTGGGGGCGTGGCTCTTTCGCCCTGTTTGCAATAGTGACGGAGAGCCGACCTCGTACGGCCGCCGCCTGAGGATGCCCTCGGGATGGGCGTTTTTTTTTGGGGGGGGCGCCCGTTTGCCCCAGGCGGCGAAGAGACGTGGGCGGCGCAGCGAGAGTAGAGCACGGAGAGAGAGAGAGAGAAGGCTCGAGTCACGACGTTCCCTTTTAGCTGACACGTGTACTCCGAGGATTGGGAAAGAGTGAGTAACCAGCACAGGCATTTGGGAGGAAAGGGTAATAAAACCATTTTGCCAGCATTCCAGACTTGAGTTTTCGGAGGCTCCTTTTTTTAATAGCTTGTCAGGAGTGATCTAAACCGGTCCGCCTCTGATCTGGTAACCACTGGGAGAGCCAGTGGGCTGCTTTGCTTAGAACTGGGACGTGGTGGGAGAGCCACGAAAGCTATTGGGGGACTTCGGCCGAGTCTCTCTCTTTCAAGTCGATTTCACCCACAGGGTTGTGGTGAGATAAAAGTGCCAAGGAGGAGGGAGACGTATTTTCCATCTTGAGCTGTCTGGCGAAAAGCAAGAGTGTTCAGGGGAATTTTGGCGCAAAAGAGCCGGTCAGAATTATAGGGTTATGGTGGGTGTACTGTGCACACATACAGCACGCCACTACAACACAGTGTGCACGTTTATGTACTGTACGTCAAAATACTAAGTCCCTTTAGGTCGGGGTAGCTAGTGTACCCCACTTACCTCCTCACATAGATCAGTGGTGGAGAAGAAGGGTGTAAATGTGACAAAAGTGTTATTCGGCTGGTGGTGGTGGGGAACCTTACGTGCTTACAACTCTGATAACTTTTTTAGTTATAATCAGTTTCCAATAATGCAAGATGAAAAATGAAAACATACTTGCTCACATTCCTAGGATTCTGCTCTTCTGATTTATTGTTTCATTGTGTTGGTTTGGCATGGGTGGGGGAAGGTCCCACATTTACAAAAAGAAGCAAAGATATGATATTAAATAGACAATGCTTGAAGGACCTTTTGCCTGAGTCCTGCTTACAGTTCCTCTTTTCAATTGGGACCTTGCTGAATCAGCTCCCTTCTCTTTAGGACTTTATGCAAACAAATAATTCCCCCTCTGGTAATACTGTTGCAGGACTTAATACTGTTTTATCAAAAACATCAGAGGTTTCTATGTGATCTTTGCTGGTAGTGTCCTGCTATTTTTGACAAATGGGCTGTTCTCAGAACAAAGGAATAAATGGAGACAAATGTAATATTGGATAGAGAAATATTTTAAAGGCCAGAGAGGGGACACTTCACTGTCTCTAACCCTTTCTGGCCCCTTGTTGGAGCAAAAGGACTTCTAAGGGGAAACAACTGAGCTAGGAGGAATCAATAGCCTCAATCCTCTTTGGCTTGAATATGGAGAAAAGTTTCTGTTATCACTTTAATAAATTAGACAGTATCTTTATTGGATCACCAGAAGTTACAATAAAGTGAGAACACATCATCAAATAAAGATGTCATAAAACCTGGTGATCATGGAAGCAGATTTAGGATTCTGCTTGAACCCTGCATTTTCTGTTATCTTATAACTAGAAAGCAACTTGGATTTGTCACAAATCTTATCTCATGTTTTTGATCAGGTAACCTCCTTAGTAGATGGTGGGAATGCTGTAGACATAATATATCTTGATTCAGGAAAGCATTTGACAAAGTGCTCCACATTATTAACTAGTTATGAGCTGGCCAGAACAACTATCAGGTGGATACAGAGTTGTCTATGGAATCGTACTCTGGCTCCTCAAACTGGGAGAAAGTAGCAAGTGGGGTGCCATAAAGTCTTGAGAGCACTGGGATGAAAGCAACAGAACAAAATTTAACAGGGATAAGTGCAAAGTTCTACCTTGGATGGAAATAACAAATGTCGAGTTACAAAATGGGGGATATTTGGCTCAGAAATACTATGAGTGAGAAAGATTTTGGAACTGTTGTAGATCGCAAGCTGAATATGAGCCAACAGTGTGATGTGGCTGCAAAAAAAAAGGTAAATTGTATTTTTGGCTGCATTAACATAAGTATTGTTTCCAAATCCCATGAGGTACTAGTTCCCCTCTATTTAGCACTGGTTAGGGCTCAGCTTGAGAACCAGTTCTAGATGCCACACTTTAAGAAGGATGCCAACAAACGGGAACAAGTCTAGAGGAGGGGAACAAGGATGATCAGGGGAGTGACATACAGAGGAGGAGCAGGATCTGTTTTTGATCATCCCAGAGTGCAGGACATGTAATAAAGGGCTCAAGTTACAGGAAGACAGATTTCAGATGTACAGTACAGATCAGGACATGTTTCTGAGCTGTTCGAGCAGTCTGGCAAAGGAACCAACCACCTCTTGAAGTAGCGAGTGCTGCAGTTCTGGAGGTATTCAAGAGAAAATTGGAAAACCACCTGTCACATCCACTTTGATCTGCATTCTCGCATTGAGCAGAGATTTGGACTCAATGGCATTTTAAACCCTTTCGAGTTCAATTATTCTATGACTTTACACAGTTCTGTATACTCAAAAACCTGCCGTATTTGTAACTTTTTAGTGAGTGAATCAATAAAAATATCAATCCACTAATCCAGAATACTGTTTCTATGAATGAGTCATGCTGTTCTTTTTTGTTCTTATTGGCCCTCACAATTACTGTACTTAATTACTGCTGGTCACTGTTTTACTGCTTGTATATGTTTGTAGTACTTACTGGATTTCCATTCCCTCTGCTCTTGCACATAATAACCCCTATCCCAGCCTAAGGATATGTATAACAGTTTGCTCTTGGGGCGACATGTACAGGTATCTGATGAGCACGGCTGTACAGTGGTACCTTGTATAAAGGAATTAATTTGTTTCAAATGAAATTATGTTAAGAAAATTTTCCTTTATACAAATTTCCCATAGGAAGGCATTGAAAACAGATTAATCCCTAATTATGTTGTACAGATTTACCCCATAGACGATTCTGTTAAGCAAATTTCCCCTATCTCCAGAATTTTTTATGTTGTACAGCTTTTCTGTTATACAAACTGTTCGTTACACGAGGGTCCACTGTACTTGGAACATGCTTGTGCCATAACAAAAATGGCTAGATTTTAGATGCTCCATACAAGTCTTTGCTGCTTTACTGCAGGAGAAAAAACAACAACCCCCAAATCCTCCTTTTTCCTGTTTGACAGTTCCCTATCACTTGTTTCTGCTTGTGATCAGTAGAAATTAAACCATCTATATCACCCCTCCCTCCTCCCTTCTTTGTTTTTAAAGGGAAACAGCTGCTGTAAGCTTTCATACAGCCTTACTCTCAGCCTGTAGTGATCTATTTGATGAGAGGAAAAGTGTCCTCTAGGACGAAAATACCCTCCGTGTGACTCACTCAAGATGCCCTTGCCTCTGTTTCCATTGCAGCAAATAGAATTTCCGTGTCTTGCTAAGCCTCTGGAAGAAGGTTAGCCTTCAGCAGGTGGTGTGTCTGTCTGGGCCTTAAGACTGGCGGTCAATGAAAGAGCCTCCTTTCCAGAGGACGATGAGAGCATGGAATGTTTTAACCCCAGAAATTCATACGGTTTGTTTTTCTATGCATCCTCCCAACTTGCGTTTTGCAAAGAGACACGGGGAAGAGAGAGAGAGAGGAAGCATTTCTTCAAGTCTCTTGGCATCTTGGCAGGCTGTTCTTAGATAATTACTTGAGCTTCAACTTGTCTGTTTGAAATCAATATGAACTTCATTACCGAAGGCTGCGCTGTGCCTTAGTGCTTAGGACCAAGTGTCGCTAACAATTTAATTATGCTACTTCAGAATTGGTGCTGTGTATTCCAGTCACAGCCTTGTCTTTAAGTGCTCCAAATTAGTTTAACTAGCCACAGCTATCAATCGTTCACCACAATTATGGAGAACCCCTGGATCCAAACACAGGGTTCATGCCCCCTCTTTCCAAGTATCAAACAAGACATAATTACAACTTTAGCTTTGCTTTCTGGATACAGCATCTCTGTGTGTGCCATGCAGTCAAGTTGGAACTGATTTATAAGTTACCCTAATAGTGACCCTTGCAAGGTAAGTGAAAGTTTTAAGGAGTGGTTTTACCAGTTCCACACCCCCAATTAGCTGCCATGGCCATGGCCATTCTATTCACTTCACCACACCAGGAATCAGATACAGCATCTGCTACCGAGAAGTTCCAGTTCACAGCCACTGGCAACCTGCACCAGGCTTTGTCTGTTTGATTATAATGCATGCATTATTCTAGGGCAGTGATGGCAAACTTTTTAGAGACCGAGTGTCCAAACTGTGATTCAAAACCCACTAATTTTTCACAAAGTGCCAATACAGAAATTTAACCTGAATACAGGTGGCTGTGAAGGGGCGATGTCGGGTGCCCACAGAAAGGGCTCTGAGTGCCACCTTGGACACCCATGCCATAGGTTCGCCAACACTGTTCTAGGGTGAAATGTGGGAGTTTGACACATTTCATTCGGTAGATTTCTTACATGTGATAAATGGCCAGCAGATGGCAATCGTTTGCTCTGGGAGAGAAGGAGATGGAGGGAAGTGGGGAAAGAGGCGAAGTGAGCATTTCTTGTGATTGTTTAGAGATGAACAAGGTGATCCTGTGGCTTTTGCAAAAAAGCAACAATAACAAACATAGGAGTTTCTTTGAGGATACATTATGCAAGGCAAAAATGGAAGAAAGGTCATGAGTGAGTTTATTCAGCTGCAACTCAAATGAAGGCCTACAGATCAACTCCCTCCCAATGCCGGCCTCACAGTATGTCTCATGCTTAGGAAGAAGCAGAATACAGTGGATTGACTGCTTTATCTTGCCACCCTAATCCCACTGTGAAAGTGGGGAGGCTTTAAAAAGGGCACATGGCTCACATTCAACTGGGTCACAGGAGAAGATGAGGAATTCTAACATTGGTTGTATCTCATTGTTTTTAAAGCAGCACAGGCATTATTACATTGTCAGTACACATACAGTAATGCTTCGGTTTATGAGTGCCCTGGTCTATGAGCGTTTTTACAAGATGAGCAAAAATTTCGGAACAGTTTTGTTCCAGTTAACAAGTTTCTTGTAAAATGAGCACCGGGGCACTGAGTGGGGGTAAGGAACCAAGGGTCGCCAGCCGTCTGGCCCTGACATGGGCTGCTGCTGCTGGCTTCCAACAGTTAAGCTTGTAAACCAAGGTACTACTGTATTATTATACAGTTATAATACAGTATAATATATTATAATAATATAATATAGTTATTATATTATTCTATTATTAATAGGAAATAGCTTGTGTCAGTTTAACTAGTTTGCTGGCTGTATTTGTCATTAGGTACCCAATCTTAGGAAACGTAAGGTAAATTATTGGGAAGTACCGAAATACAAGTGAAACCCACACAATGGGGGGGGGGGAGAACAGCATTGAGTTCTATTTAGCATATTTATTTTACATGACAACACACAAAAAAGTTATATTTAAAACTCTCCAAGAAAAGGTTTGCTCTCCATTTTTTTTTCAATTTTCAAGCAGCAGTTCCAAAGAAACAGTGCAATAACTGCCCAGGATTCCTACAGCAACAGAGTTACACCAGATAAAGGTATTAAGCAACATACACCCATCAGGGACTGTAGCCTCACAAACATTTTTCACATGTATAAACATGTACACACACACACCAACATACACACATGCACATACAGTGGCCAATGCAGTAAAAGGAAACATCATTTGAAGAGCTACTTAACATTTGAAGCAACTGACAACAAAATCCACTTTTTTTTTTAAAAAAAGTAAATAAATAATTAATTTAAAATAGCCCCAGACACACTGTTACCAGAGAACACAACTACTGAAAGAGGGCCAACATGAGAGGACGTATTGGGTTTTCACCCTTTCTTCTTCATTTAAAAGTACTGCACCAATACACCATAAGGACAGGGGTCCTATAGAACTTCAAATCCCCCTCTAAGCATATCAAAACAAGGGGAAATAAAAGGCAAGGCCATCAATATAGACAGCAATACCCATTTGGAGTAAGCAAGCTCAGGACCTTCTGGGATCTCAACAGCCGCCTCTCTAGCACTGGGCGTTAAACAGGAATTGACCTACCCCACTGAGGAAGTAGCTGTGAGAAGGACAATGGTTGACGAAAGCAAAACAAGATAGCAGGTGTGCGAAGAGTGATGTGAGCAGAGAATAATGGATGATGCTGAGAGATACTGCGACTGATCTATTTAAACATGCAGATAGTTGGAAGAAACCATCTGAAGTCATTAGAAAGCCAGGGATTAATTCTGTTGTTCTAAAATAAAATAAAATTAAATCAAAGAGTTGAGCTTTGTTTCAACAGAGCAATTGGTGTGACAATTAATGGCTTCCCACCCATAAGAACATTCAGCACTGACAACTTTGGATCAGAACACAGTCAAACAGAGAAATCCATGTGACCCCACTGCAAATGCCACCAAGAGGAATGCACAGAATACAATGGATGTCCTAGATCTTAGAAATGGCTAGGAGTAGGGGTTTACAGGTTTTTAACACTACACCTAGAAGCTGAACTAACTTCAATCCATGTTCGGCTCTTGCTCAGCTGAAGGGTCCTATTTTGAAAAAGAGTGTGCCTTTTATATTTCGACGCTCTCTGTTCAGCTTCAAATGCAATTTTTCAAATACAGTACAGTAACACAAATTATTCCCAGATGAGCTGAACACAACCAGGAAAAACGTTAAGTGACCTGAGAAGAAAGGATGTACTGGCTTGCCCTTTTGTGCTTACGTTGTAGAGACCAATAACAATGTCAAGAGACTGACCATCAAACCTTTTTTAAAAGTCCCTAGAGCACTGGTGGTGAACCTTTGGCACTTCAGATGTTTTGGACCACAACTCCCAGAATTCCGAGCCTAGATTTCCAACGACAAAGGACTGTGTGAGTTGTAGTCCAAAACATCTGGAGTGCCGAAGGTTCACCACCACTGCCCTAGAGATATACATGGTCTATGTGACTGCAGCGTTGGAGGAGCACTGCCACCATGTTGTATTCAGAATATATTGTTTCCTAGATTGAGCTCTGGGGAAATTGGTTCCCTTAATTTGCCAAAGAAACCAATTGCACACATTGTTGATTTGATTGTGATTGTGGTGTTGCAACTACATTTCCTTCCCATTCCTAAAATAATGTTTCTAATACTAGCACCGATGCTAAAATAGTGGCAGTAACAGTAATGCAAACTGCTCTTGGAAATGGACACACAGTCATATTCTTGAACGCTTTGCTCATTTCAGTGGGATGGGCAAGACAAATAACTGAGTTTGGTTTTCCAATAGTTGGTAAGTACGTCTATCACATATTTTGACTCTACAATATGGTATTCCCTAGAAGGAGAATAGTCAATAATATTGACCTGATCAGTTTCAACAAAAGTGCCTTAGATCGGCTTTTGGGATAACTCTCTAGATAAGTACTTTATGTCATCCAATTTCATTGCTGGGTAGAGAACCAACTCAGCCATTCTAAAGAAAGGGATTTTATTATCTCAGTGAAGCCGTAAGTCTGTCTTTCAGCTATCTCCACACAATCCCATACACGGACTTCCCCCTCCTCCATTCGGGGTGGCTTCTCAGCTCTGCATTGCTTCCATGACTGATGTAATGGTGAACACTCAAAGGAGCAGAAAGCAATTAGGAAGTTACCATTTCAGGCTGATCCTTGCCACTTTATTGGACATACAATTAAATGGGCCACAGGTTTATGAATAAACAAGCATTCAATTCTGAGAATAAGCACAGTCCTGAAGTAGGACCAGTAATTGTTACACATGGCCTACCTAATTTCTTTGAAAAACAGCATGTTTTTCCAAAAAATAAAAATGTTCACAACAAATGTGTACCACCCTACACCATTACACTCTTTGGGTAATTTAGCTATTCACCACTTAGTATCCCGGGAGAATTTCTCCCCCATTTCCTTTACTAGGTCTTTGGAAATTATTCCAGAGGCTCCTGGAATATTAGGGGAGGAGTAACTATTCCACCCCAAATAAACTTGTGTCCGAAATACATTCCCTAAACCCATGTAAGTAAACATTTCAATGTAACCACATGATATGGCACAGGCTCCTTTTGTCTCTGAGCTGACCTCATGTGACAGCTTTTAGAAAATAAAATCATGCCAAGAGGTCAGGGTTTCGGAGGGTTGTATATCAACAGACTAGCCACTTCCTCTGTCATGTGTGTTTCACAAAGGCCATTCACCCTGTCTATAGAACGTCGTGTTTGGGAATGCATCAGCACTATTTCACAGTCCAGTCAACATTTTGTTGTGTTGGCCTCGTTCCACAGAGGGTGAAATTCAAACTGCTCATTTCCTTGCCGTGTCCAACAGCTTCTGCAGCCACTGAAATAAGGTTAAGGCCTGTTCTAGGGTCTAAAAACCTACAACTTATGGGGGACTCCAGTGCCAAAAAGAAAGCCAAGTTAGCTGACCTATGATTGTCATCAAAACAGCAATCCAAAAGCCACACTCCTTAAGAGGAAGCTGTTTCCACTATGCCCCATATGGGGAAACTCCTGAGTGACTTTTGAAACAGTACAGAGGGATTGCAGATGGCCAGTTCAGCACATGGGCATAAACAAATCCCTGCTTCCAGTGATGCAGTGGGACACCCAGGATCAAGTTATCTCTAACAGTTGAGTTCCATGAAAGGGAGAATCTCACACTCCCCAGAATGCCAGTGAAAATCAGGAATGAACCAAGTCATTTCCATTGTTATCTAAGGTTACTGTTATCTATTGAAGAGTTACTTCCCCTGGTCAGTTATGGTATCCCGTTGCTCTTTGTGTCGACTGGCTGCAGCAGAAAGCAATGCTTAAAACAGAGCAGACAGAATCCTGAATTACCCATGACTTGGACAAGTTAATCTAGAAAAGCTCTTTGTGATCTGAATTCAGGAAATCTAACACAAATTACAGGAAACCTCACAGAGCAATCTTTCTGAATTCTGGCCTACAAGATTAACAAGTAGAAAGCAGGGTTCTTCAGAAGTGAACTAAAGGGATTTCCCATCTTAAAAAGGCACAGTATGGTTCACAGACATGGAATGTGTCATCCACTAGTTACTCTTGGACTCCAACGACCATAATCCTTCACCACTGGCGATGTTGCCTAAAGCTGATGTGGTTTGCAGTAAGATGTGGCGAGATGGTTGTCCCTCATAGAGATCAAATAACTGCAGAATGGGCCAAAGGCTGGAGCAGATTACTGGTGACAAGTAACAGGGAGCACCAAAGCATGCAGCAAAAAGACAGATTGGAGAAACAGACTCTTGAAAAAAATTCCAAATGAGGGGAGAGAGGACACTTTGGTAGCACATGTACAACTGATAGACTTTGAAAAAGAGAACTAGTGACTGAACATTATATTCGGTCAATCAATGGACTGCCCTGAAGGTGACAACAGTGATTGCATTGTGCTCAAATTGTGTGTGGATGCAGCTGAACAGAACAGCACATCTGCACACTCTATCCAAAACCCAAATACCTTATAAAAGGGAAAATAGGAGGCAGAGATGAAAAATAAAATAAAAAGCAAATTGTATTTCTGTAGTAAAATGTGAAAGACAGGAAAAAATCTATGAAGTCCACTGTGTGTGTGTTGCGTTGTTACAGTTGTGACCGACTCTTCGTGACCCCATGTCCATGGAGTTTTCTTGGCAGGAATACTGGAGTGGTTTGCCAGTTCCTACTCCAGGCGCCTACAGCATCTGATATTCCCTGGTGGTCTCCCATCCAAGTACTAACCAGGGCCGACCCTGCTTAGCTTCTGAAATCAGGCGAGATCGGATGTGCTTAGGGCATCTAGGCAGCTACTAGATAGCAAATTACAGTCCCCACTCCTCCCAGATACATTTCATTTATGAAACGGAATTTATATTTTTCGGTCAGATCTCCAAGTGCATTGTTTTTGTACTCAGGCTAAACATCTATTGATCAAGAAGGCATGTGATCAATGTGATGATAAATAAATGTGATAAAGTGGTAGAAAGGAAACCCTTATGAGTTTGGATCATTAGATATATTTTTTCTGAAGTTATAACAGGAAAATAGTAAGCTTCAAAGGGCCACCTGCACATTTTCAAGGGAGAATGGGAATTTTTTCATTTCATCAGTTGCCACTTGAAAGTGCTAACCAAGCTTAGCTCTCTCCAAAAGTTGAGTCATGGCAACTGGACTTCTTTTCTTGTGAGATTGAAACATTTAACTGCTCATCCAAGCAGCTTTGTCAAACTGATAGAACATTTCAATCTCACAAAAAAAGAAGTCCAGTTGCCATGACTCAGCTTCTTCACCTGGATGACTGAGAATCTTCACAGACATAATGAAGTACAGTAGAGCTCCAGCATATTTACGTAATCTGAAATCCTATTTTTCTGACAGCCAAGTGCTTAATCACTCCTGATATAGGGCATTGTTTGAGAAAGTTTATTTAGAGCGGGATGGCAGCTTGAAGCCAGTGGAATGAACTGGCAGCTGCTGACTTAGACTCCTCTGGACCTGCTGGGACCTGTACAACATGTTAGGCAACAAAATTCCTACAAATTTATTTTAAAAGAAGGTGCATGGGAATAGTTAAGCTCATTTTAAAGCAAAATGTCACTTCCTGGAGGCATCAGGAATATCATTCAACTTGCAAACAAGAAGCATGCTGCCTGCGTGCCCTACTTGAGAGAACCTTCCATGAGTGTATTTTGCTGCCATTGTAACAAATTACAGTAAGTGAAAGTGGAGGGTAGAGGTGGCAAAATGTGGGAGTAGACAGACTATAAATTTCCATTCCAACCCGGATCTAGAAATTTCAAAACAATTCATCTGGACAGCCATGATGATGTAAGAGCAACAGGACTTCCTAGAGAATTCATTTTAGAGACTAATTAATTTATGACATATTTTTGTGGTGTAGGCTCTGTTTAATGGCATGGATAGATAAAATGGAGCAATTCGGAGTTCTTCCTCAATACAGGAAATAAATATTTTGAAGGCTGGGATAGTCAATGCTAATGGCCAAAATATTTCAGATGCTGCTTGAAAGCTCTCATCATCAGCATTTTCAGGAACATGCAAAAGCATTTCCTAGGTTTACTAAACAAAGAGAAATAGGGAGAAGACACAAAGGTGAAGATAATATGGGCATGCCCGTTTAAATCATATAGTATGATTAGAACAACCAAACCCTTTTATGTACAGAGCCAAGTCTTTTTAGATTTGTAGATTCTGGAGCTCCTCAGCTTCACAAGTGCCTGCTGATGGTATCCTACCCATGAATTCATGTTATCTGTGGCATGAGTTTTTTCTTCTTCACTGCAACACGAGTTCTTGGAACACAAGAATTAGGAACCATATTTAACAGCAGCTCCATTGTATCTGAAATAGTCTTACCTAAAAATATATCATCTCACCTCAAAAGACAATATCCAAGATTGTCAAGCATAAGATCCGAAACCATCCCCACCCTAAGGGCTGACTAGGATTCTGGCACCAAGGGTTGGGAAACACGTATATTTTTTATGAACGAATCTGCTATTTCTGCAACAAGAGCAGAACATGAGACAAAGGAATTTGTGCCACTTTGTGACTCATGAATAAGTCAGTGATTTGCAAAGACTACCAAGACCATAGAATCCAGTCAGGTAATAGTTATGTTAATTGTTTACTCCTTTCCCAAGACTGTCTACTAATACTGATTATTTATAGTTAGTTATAAATAAATTGTGCAAATAAAATCCAATGTATTTTATAGCATCTGCTTGCTACATTCAGAATTTCAGAGGACAAAATAAATATAAGAGGCAAGCCAGACACAAAATGAATTTTTGAATGTGTTTTATTTGGTTGCTTTATTTACAGCTGTACTTAAAATTTGATTTTAATGATAAATTAATATAATGAAAATGTTTTAAAAATGTTATACACACTCCTACATACACACACACACACACACACACACACACACACACGAGGTAGAACTCTGTCTTAAAAAAACTTCACACATTGGACTTTACACAATTATTTTCTGCCAAAGGGGGTTAAAAATAAATCTGCTAAAGCATGCCTGAGTAACAGCTGTATAATCAGGTGAGTTTATACAATCATTTAACAGGAGAACATCACTTGAATAACAATCTTACGATCAAACACATGGCCTGATTTCTTAGACATCCGGAAGAATGAGCCCAATTGAACATTCTTTGCAAGAAAAGGGTTGAATGCCCAAGGGGCAACATTCATGAAATAGTGTTTGATTACAACAGAATGACAGGGGGGGGAGTAGTAGCAGGAGGACCTGTTCCCTGTAAACATGAGTCACCCTTCACCCTCAGGAGCATGCCTAAGTGAGAATTCATTCAGATGTCAATCTTGGGTTATGGACATCTGATTACTCACTGTATTCAGAATAGCTATTGGTATCTAAAAGTCCCGGCAGCACAAATTGGTACATTTAATCCCTATTCAAGTGAATGAGTTACAGTAAACAAAACATGGAATGCCTAAGAGATTTTCAACCTTTAATACACTTGAGTCACCTGGTCTACAACTACACAAATGTGGTTAAAGAAATGTGGACTATATGTTTGTCATGCTTATGGTTAGAATGAAGACTAGAATTCACATTGATGGCATAAAACACCTAGCTAGGCATTAGTAGTTATTCCAAAACCACTCAGGATAAATCTGCCAGACCTCATAGGTAAGACAGATATGCACAGAGTATTGCATATAGATGTGCTTAAGTCTTAAGTGTTGGATACAATGCAAAGACTGAGAATCTAAGTTTGAAGGGTCACCATGAAATATTATTGGTTGGGAATGCTATTTCTCCATCTAAATATCAAGGGACATAATCCATATTTTTCTCAGTACTAAAAAAGCAATCTCACTCATCTTAATTCAACAAAAACCAGTCCTGATTCCCCCACCCCCACCCCCAAATTCTGTAGGTGTTTTCATTGATGCAGTTGCAGTGGGTCAACATCTCAGTTGAGAGAAAGTGCCCTAGATTGTGGAGCCAAGGGGTAGCCTCACAGGCCCATACCCCCATTTCTGCTTGCACACCTACAACTGGAGGGGGGCACATACCTTCCAATGACTCCTGTGCTGCTCTTTGAACACAAAGTTGACAAATGCTGAAAAAAGGCAAGGAAGGAAAAAGCAGCCCTGGAGAGTAGAACCAAGAATAACAACTGGACAGAAAGAAACAAAAATGAGAGGCAGCTCAGCTGTGGACATACCTGGGCCAAGATCCTGCTTCTCAAGGTAGTCAGGATCTTGAGTAGGCCCACTAAAGAAGTGGGGATTTGATGAAGCTGCTCCTCTGTACGTGCCATGGATTCCAAAGTCTAATGTAAGTCCATCTGGCTGTGACTTACATTAGCATTAGGCTCACTGGAATCCATGGAACTTAGGGAGGAGTTGACTCACCAAGTCCTCACTTATTCCATAGGCCTCCTCTAGTGCAGTGTTTTTCAACCACTGTTCCGTGGCACAGTAGTGTGCCGCGAGATGTTGCCTGGTGTGCCGTGGGAAAAATTCTCCCTACACCAGCAATGCCCCCCCCCGCATCCCGGCTTGTGACCAAGGCAGTGGTGCGGCGAGGAAAGGCTGGCCGTGGGCGGGGGAGGAGAAGAAATAAGGGAGGAGGAGGAGGAGGAGGAGGAGGAGACTGAAGAGCGAGAGAGAGAGAGAGAGCCGGGAGACCCGCGCAGGCGCATTGCGGCGAAGGGCACTCCAGAAGCCGCTGTTAAAGGTTCTTGGGGTTGGTTCCCCCTCCTCGCTCACCGAACCCCCCTCCCTCCCTCCCCCGCCTCGCGCACTCGCTATTTACCTCCCGAGGGTGGGCGCGCGCCCCTGCCGAGCCAGGTAGGAGCGCGCGTGCGCACCCCTCTTTTAAGGGTGGGGAGCGGCCGGCCATTGACAATGGTCATTTGGGGGGGGTAAATAAAGGGGAGGACGTGGGAGGCTGAGGAGGGGATTCCTAGGACCTAGGGAGGAGACGGGGATGGGGGGTCCCTTCCGGGCCCTGTGGCTGCCTGGCTGGAGTCTAGTGTACTGTAGCATGCTAAGCAACAGAATTTGAGCCAGTGCATTTTCCCTAGCTGCAAAATCCACCTAATCCAGCCCTGTTACTTTGGGACTTGTGCTCTACAGCCTTTATGATGCTTTAGAATATGACTTCCATTGGTCTTGGCCAGCAGGCTTAATCGTCTGGGATTACTGGGGTTGTGGCCCGAACATCTGGAGAAGAGCAGCTTGCCTTCTTTTGCCCTAAATTTATACTTGCACATTTAAAAGGAACAGAGGAGGGCCTGATGCAATGACAAGTCAGAGAAGCCAGGGTCTATTTGCTCTACAAAGGGCCTCCCTAGAAATGGCTCTGTTGCGGTGGAACATAGTAGAGATATTTTGGATCGTACTGGAGATCTCAAAGGTATCATTAAGTTGCCTGTCCCCCCCTTCCCCATCTTACCTATGGAAGCCCTTCTCTTCAGGTGTGAGAACTGGCATGGCCCTTTAAAATGCAGGCCTTTGCTATTCATAGGTATACTCCCATGACTCCTCAACTGCATTTTTAAAATTTAGTTGACAAATTGGATAGTCATGTCTGAAAGTCTAGAGACTTTAGTAAGCTCCAGTGAAAACTGAAATGAGTCGGTATCTTCAGTAGCAACCCAGTGATCATTGGATCTGGCAAGTTATATAGACATCCAATTTACGACTTAATCACTTATGTTTTCCACATCTTCTTAAGTTCATTGGAACAGCTGGTAACTACACTACCTCCAGCCTCTAAGATGGGCCCTGCCGCCAGGCCCTGGGACAGTTACTTAGTTGGGCTACAATTTCTAGAATCCTGTCTATCTGAATTTTGGGAGGCATTTGCAGTCTAAAAAGGTAAATTCACTGAGGTTGAATCAGCATGAATGCCAACATTTAAGGATTTCAACTGCTGTTCTGCACAGAGGCCTGAAAAAGAATACCACTATACTGTACTATAACTGGGGTTCTGGAAAATTTAGTTGTACATGACAAAAGTAGTTCCCTTTTCTCTTACCCAGAATCTGTGCTGCTGACCCATACCTCAAGCACACCTCAAGCCTGATCATGGAAGCAGCCGCCAACCCAGTGGCAACTTTGCTAAACTGGGACATGTTTCGGGTGCCGATGATTCTTCTTTTTAAAAACTGTTCCTCATACAACCCTTCCTTTCACCAGAACAAATTTCCACCTATAATTAAAGCTTTAACCCACAAATCTCACTAACACCATTGCCAATCACACTGTGGGTCCCAGTTCATTCTGATGAACTTGCAAGGATTCCCGAAAATGAGGTCTCAGCTGCCCTTTCCTTTTTAAAGTGCATAAGTGAACCCTGTGGATTGTGCTTCTTAAAATACCAAATAATAGTTTAACTTCTACTTACACATCCTTGCAGATGTTGTCGGCCCTGGCAGAGAATCAATGATTGTACAATGAGCGCAAATGTGTCATTATATTTGGTAGCAGCAGCAGCAGCCACTTAAGGTACCCTATAAGGCCTTCCTCCTTCAAAGCAGCATTTTGATAATTCAGGTGAAGACAAAGGTTACACAACACATTTTAAACACTGGTAAGTTACTAATGTGAGCAGGGATTTAAAGTGACAGAGAAAAGGCAGCATGAAATGTCAGAAGTTAAATTATTATAGTCCTAGTATAAATCAGTCACAACTATTTCGTGTAATTATTCTGTGGGTCACCAACTGCAATAGGATTTTTAACATTTAATTTTAGAGCCAGTATGGGGGGAAACCAAATAAAAGGTCCATAAGCCTTACTAATATACTAAGGAAAAGCAAAAAGAAAGCCACATTAAAAATAAAAACTTTTTTTTTTTGCTATTCAAAACATCCAACAATAACATGAACATTATTAACATTTAAGACATAACAAAGAGAAGTTTTGGACACAGATTTCATCTGTATATAAAATTTATATCTATGGAATGGAATATAAGAAATATAATGTGAAGCACGCTACACAGGCAGAGGAATGAGAAAGTAAGTGGCAAGTTGCAACAAAAAGTACACAAACAAAAGGAAAATGTTGAAAAAGAAAGGGTTTTTTGTTTAGAAAAAGGTTTCCTGCAATTTTGGAAGTTTAAGCAGTGCTATATTAGCACTTGAGATATTTATCAGTCTACTAGTACTAAGAGAAAAAGGGCCAACAACAATTAAACAAAAGGAAAACGGCCAATACTGGGATACTTTTCTATCAAAGTAATGTCTCTGAGCAATTATTAAAAAGAACAAAGGAAAGCTAGGCTCCACATCTAAGGGTGATTATGTATGTAAGAAGATCTCTGCAGCTGCCAGTCTTGGTCTTAATAAGAAAACTAGCTGGTATCCCTAAAGTATAGTTCATTGGAGCTCTGGGGGGGGGGGGGGACTGAGCACAAAGTGTAATAGATTCATTCCTTTGACTCCTGTGTAGCTGAAACCCCCTCCCCACCAAATGGGCAAGGTTTTCCCCCACTGGTTGCAGTTGAACTATACCTCCCTGTCACATCCATCATTTTGCAGTATTAACAGCCAAAATAGAGATCAACTCCAAGTTAACCTTTGGCATCATCCGTAACCCCAGAGAGACTCTATAGAAAGGAATACACATACAGTATTCTAGGGGGACAGCTCAAAAGATGTAGACAATTGACACACCAGGCAGGACAGCAGCATAATTAGCATCAATCAAGCTAACCAAAAGGAATGTATGAACAGGTTGGGCATAAATCTGTATAAAATTAAATAAAAATTGATCCCCAGATTGGTTCTTCCCCCAACCACAATGGCTCACAGCTCATGACATGGGGCAGCACCATGTATTTACAGACACTCTCCATTTAGGAAGGCAATTCCTTTCGTAAATCAAAAACAGAGGATGCCCCATTCCCTCCTTCTTTGATATCCAAAAAGTTCATTTAAGTCCAACTAATTTGGGGAGGGGGTTTAGAAGAATTATCTAAATCTCCCAACATTTTGATTTCCATAATTACCTGGCTTTTTCTAGAGACAAAATGGCCTCCCTTTGAGTGGGTACTAGCACCTTGTCTTCCCCCAGAGGCCTTGTAATAACCAAGAACATGGCTGAGGAGAGAAGTCAAGTTCTTTGGCCCTGACTTGATTGGGTGGTGACTCAGAGGACATGGAGGGTTCCCTTTCCCTTTGCCAAGAGAAACGCCGGGCCCATAACACTGTCTGCGTTAACCAGTGTCTTTGAGATAGACAGTGAAAAGGGAGATATGCATAATTAGGATCCTCCCTGGGAGTCTTCTAGGGGGATCATGTTGATGGGGGAGGGGGAATAACTTTGTTTGAAGAGCACACTCATTCCCACAGCTTTAACCCTTTGTGCTGCTGCTTCGACACCATGATGACAAAAATACTATGATGAATTCCAATTGGATGGGAAGAGACACGAGGGGTTTAATCCTGGCGCCTTGGAAACATGTCTAGGATGTATTCAGCAATGCCGAGGAAGTAGACCACTTGTGCAATACCAAATAATGGGGCAATGACCAAGGCTCTGCAGTAGGCCCCTTTCAGAAAGGCTGTGGGGCCCTCCTTCCTCCAGATTTTCCTTAAAAAAACAACAAGAAGAAAGATTGTTACTCATTAGACTGCCCTCCACCACAACTTGGCTTTATTGTAATTGCATCAACCACAACATCTCGGACCTTAACCTTGCTATTCCTGCAAGATGCCTTATTAGGGCATTGAGCTTTCTTTCAACAGTAGAATTTTACCCAGAAGGGACTGCCTTACCCCTAGGCCATGAAGGACAGAAACTAAGCATGCAAAGGAGAAAGAGACTTCATAAAGGAAGAGCCTCGTGGCACAGTGCTTGAATTGCGGTACTGGGGCCAAAATTGGGCTCATGACCCAGGGCTCCATCCTAGGGAGCTGGCTCAAGATTGACTCAGCCATCCTTCCAAGGTTGGTAAAATGAGCATCCAGCTCGGGGGGGGGGATGTTTAGCCTGCATCATTAAGTTGTAGACCACCAATGGTTTATATGTGTATATACTGCTATGGGGCAGAATATAAGTAGCACACTTTGCTTTTGCTTTTTATTGAACACATCACTGAAGCCCTGCACAGGGGTTTTATCGGGGGCACCTTCTTCTTCTTCTTCTTCAAGTGCCATGTCCTCGTAGAATGTTGGCAAACAGTAGCCTGAACTGGATTCTATCTAAGCCTATTCTAAATAGAGCTGCCTAGATGCCTTAAGCACATCCGATCTCGCTTGATTTCAGAAGCTAAGCAGGGTCAGCCCTGGTTAGTACTTGGATGGGAGACCACCAGGGAATACCAGGTGCTGTAGGCGCCTGGAGTAGGAACTGGCAAGCCACTCCAGTACTCCGGCCAAGAAAACTCCATGGACATGGGGTCACAAAGAGTTTGTCACAACTGTAATGATGCCACACACACACACACACACACACACACAAATAGAGCAAGTGTGCTCACTGTGGACCATTGGCTTAAGTTCTTAAGCCAGAATGTTCTTCTGTGCCCTGGGCTACGCTTCCTGTCTATTTTTCCTTGAAAGATAACTTGCAGCAGATGTTATTTCTTATTGTGCATTATGTGTCAAAAATTCTGCATAAGGGGCATGGGTTGGCATATTAGCTGGACCTCTCGGCAGGCTCACATATCCAGGTTTGATTTCCATGCTAACCAAGCAAAGGACTTTGCAACCATGCTCAGCCGAACATGGACAAAGAAGCCCTTTCAGATCTAAATGTAAATTTGTCCCAAAGCAGCTTTGAACATTTTCATGTGAAAAGAAAGTAGCAATTCACATAGTCATATAAATCTGTTTTTATACTTGCAGCTGTCTGTCTCACCTACATTTTTAGCTGCCGCTATTCCTAGCAACATCCTTGGCACAGGTGCTGATGCTTCAGCTGCTGATAATCACCAGTTTTCATGCATGGTATTTATTGTACTTAAATGTTTTTATTGTTTTAATTTTATTTTAATTTTGATGTTTTTAATTGTTTATTTTGATTGTGAGCTGCCCAGAGACCTCTGGGTAGTGGGCGGCATGCAAGCTATATTAAATAGATAGATAGATAGATAGATAGATAGATAGATAGATAGATAGATAGATAGATAGATAGATAGATAGATAGATAGATAGATCCTTTACCTTGCACAGTCCATTATCCCTGAGTATGTGTCCTCATTGACTCCCCTCTGCAAGGACTGTAACCGTGTCTTGATTACTGAGGAAAAAAACAGAGCAGTGTTGGTCCATACTGATGTCTAGTTTGTTTCTGGTTAATTTGTCCATGTTTCCTTGAGCCTTTTAGACAAAGGGACCGATCCTATCAATGCAGAGGCAAAACTGGTTTCACATTTACAGTGCTTTCCGTGTGAACGGATTAGCCTTCGTGGTCTGGACATGCTGTTGTTAAACTCTTCTACTGTATGAGTCATCCTGATCTGGCATCCATTTCCCTCTGAAAGAACGCAGTCTCTCAGTCTAATCAGATTCAAGCTACAGCAAATATAAGGGGGTTCTCCAATGCTGTTTTATTTTCGTGGTTACCCCTTTCTGCCTAAGCCTTTCCCACCTTCTGGTCCCTCCCCACCTCCCACTTCCTAAACAAAGCCTCTGCTGAACCTTATTAATCTCCCCACTGTCCCTCTTATGCCTCCAAAAATGCTTTCCTATGTCATCTTCTTTATACTGACTGGTTGCATCACACTTCGAGAACAAGCCCAGTGTACCCCTCCATTTCCTTCCTTCCTTTTCTCAGAACCTCAGCAGATAACCAATCACTTCCTGATTTGATCGGCCTATATATTGGTGTAAGATCCACACGGGCAAACTACAGCCTTGCTGAACTTTTCAAACTATGCTTTGAGCAAACCAGGAATCAGTAAGACAGGTGCAAGGTAGGCAGAGGGGAACAGAAGGGAATGCATCAGCACAGGGCTTGACCCTAACCTTTAAATTAGAATTTGGAAAATACAAAAACTCATACATGAATGAAGACCTTATCAATCCCAAGTACTTCCTTCCTGTCCCTGTTCCACCCCACCGAATGTCTCATCTGTTCACTGTGCAGGCAGAGCAAATATCTTCTGCATTAGCACTTGGCACATTAACCAACAACAGTGCTGTACCTCCACTTTCTACAAAGCTCTGTCCATCTCAAGAGGAAAATCTCCAGTCATGGTGGTGCTGCTTCACAGGTCAGTGCTTGAGTCTCTCACACTCACCATGGCATTAAATGTGATACTGTCTCCTCTTTGGAGAATGATTGCTTCAAGATGCCTCATTCATGGGTGAAATTACCTTGTTAAAAGTAGCAACCCTCCTCAGCACTTTTTGAATAACAAGTGCCACCATTGCAACTTAATGTGTTAAATCAAGGATGTTAATTTTTTTGAAAAAATAATGTCACCTTATGTGAAATCACTGGGATAGGTCTGGTTCTTTGGGTATTGGCATCATTTCTGTATCCCCTTCCCGGTAAGTTGAAAAGAAACAAGTAACTTCATGTGTTATTGATATAAAAGAGGGGAAATGGCAGCAAAGACAAACTACTTGCATTGAAAGTAACACTTAGCAGACCTTTAGGACTTCTGTTGCTATTCTCAACAATTGTGTATGTGTGTGTGTGTGTGTTTCTACTCCCACCTCCCCCAAAACTCCCTGGCCAAACATCACTTGCCATACATACCATCACAAGGATTAACAGCCACCGCTGCTGTGCTGCCTGCCAGGCACCCAGAGATGAAGGACACGTAGAATGGCGCTTTCACATCAGGATTCTTCTGTCCCAGTTTGTTCAAGTTTGCAAACAGTGGAAAATAAACAATGGAAAAAGGTACATCTCTAAAAAAAGAAAGGAAAGGCAAACACGGGAAAGAGAGGGAAAGAGCTGATTGCTTTTTTGCATCAACTGCACCCGATGGCCATGCTCTTCCTGGTCACATTCCAAGCGACATCTAGCTGCCTGTGTCACAATGCTTGTCTCCATTTTATAGGTAAGCAGCCACCTTCTGCCCCTTTTCTTTGGAACACATCCCACTTGGGACCCTTCCTAAGCCGAGTACACCACCATTCCTCTGGCTTTTTAAACTGACCCAACAACTACATAAATGGGACTACAACTGCCCATGTTCATTCCCTGTCCCATTTGCCTCTCCCTTTCCTTTCTCCTGGCTGTTTCCTGCACTTCGGGGGTCTATAGGATACCCCATGGTTGACAACTCTAGCTTTGGTCAGACCATCTAGTCCCTGGGGCTGACATCAGGCTTAACCCTGCCCCTTCACTCATCCCTATGCTCACATAAGCAGTGACGAGGGTGAAGAGGAGAAAGATGCTGCTTCCACGTACACGTTACATGTGAGTCGGAACCAGATTTTCCTGCCTACACAGGAGCAGGAACCGCCATTTTTAGACTTGTTGTTCAAGTGATAATGCCAAGTGATAATGGAAATGGGACTAAGCCGTTCCCTGTAAGTGTGTTGATGACCCCAAAATAGGGCTTCTCTCCCCATGTTTGCGCTTACTCTGTAAACCATTGTGTGAATCACTGGCACTTATATTAATAGTAAACACAATGAACATTAGCAAAGGCAATGCTATGATCCAGAAAACAATACTTATTTAACGAAATGTTATACAGGAGGAGTTATGGTTCAGCTTTCTATCTCCCACACAAGCTTTCACACTCACACAACTGTGTTCCATCTGCCTACATTTTGGCTGTTTCTAAATTATTATCTCCAGAGGGAATATCCAGAGGGATGCCCTACCTTAGCAATGTAGCTCCAAGTCCCTTATAAAGTCCAGCGATGCCTTTGCTCCGTAGTAGTTCCTTTGTGATTTGCATTGCTGTTGTTCGTGTCTCGACCACAGACTCGGCTGCTCCAGCACCGGTAGAAGGATTTAACTGAGCCTGGGCTGCCATTAGCTTCTTCTGAGCAGCTGCAGAAGCATTGAGGTAACACCATGAATTACGACCTTCCCCCAGCCATGGCTGGTACCAGAACACCAAGGCAACACACCTTCTATTATAAACTAGGACAATAATGGAATAAAACGTCCCATTTCTGACACTAGGAAAAACAACAAAACCACAACAGTAAAGAACAGGCTGTCACTCGAAGCCAGGATATTCCTCCTTGATCAATGTGGAATCATCAGGAAGGGATCCCCTCTAATCTAAGTGCTGCTATTGCAATTTGGCATTTTCTTCATCCAAATATTTCAGAGGCCATTTCAACACATTTTAACTCTCGGTGCATATGCCTGTGCATATGTATTTGCATGTGTGTGTGTACACACACACACACACACACACACACACACCACACATATGTAACTATGCCACAGAAAATGCCAACAGTCTGCCGATGTTGGATCTGTTTAAGTTTTAGTCTACCCCAGTCATGGAGAAAGCAGGGTCACAGGGTCTAATCTTAAGAGGGAAAGGGACCTCAGTTCTACCAGTGTTTCTTCTGGAGCTGCTCCCCTTCCCCCAGGCCAGGGACTTGTCTTCTAGTGAGCTCACCTCTTTCTCTGATAGTGTCATATAGGAGAAAAATGCAAAGGGGGACAGTGCTGCAGGGTAGAGGATGGGTAAGTGGCAGCCTGGTACGGTTATAATTAAGCCTTCACAACTGGAAATGTTATTTATTTTTAGCCACAGCACTCCAAATCGCCCAGTCAGACTAGCAGGTAACGTCTCCACATTCTGCTTACCCCTTCCCTCTGGGGTTCAAGGAAATCTCAGGTTTAAACCCATGGGCCTTAGAGGGGCACCATAGTGCCATAACAATTTTAACATACCACCCCCATGCTCATGCAGCTTATTTTGTTCACTCCTATAGTACACCGCACACATCCATGCAACGCATTCTGCATATCCTTAAAACACCCATTAATTGCAAGCAGTTAGCCGTCAGGAAGGAAAGACTGTGTCTGAGTTCAGGGCTGTGGCAAATCAACTTGATTCTTCTGTTTATAACTTTTAAGAGTGCTAAACAAACTGGGCCTGTGATGACACTTCAGAGGACACTCAGGAGAAATTATCAGCCAAGGAGCAGCTGTGCTTTTTGAAAGAGTCTCTGAGGTAGACTAAACAAGAAACAGGAAGTCTCCTGATTCAAAGGGAGGGCAGGCTTCCAACAAAGAAAAATGACTGTACTGTACTTTCAATTTCAGTCTTCCCATCTTAAGGTTCCCCTTCCCTCTGCCTTGGTCTGTCTGCTCCCTTTCTCCCCTGCACCCAATGACTTTCCTATCAGCTGTGGATTCTCTCTCCTTCCGTAAGTGCCTTCTTCCTTTCTTGTTACTGATGATAGGGGAAAAATTGTTGCAGAGTGTCCCCAGAGCATTATCACAGTCTGGGAAGGCTGATGCACCCAAGGATTAACCTTAGCGACATCAAAGGCTTCCTTTATTTATACACTTCCTTTGCTTATTAATGTAGACCTTGCCTCTAATTTTGCCAAGGTGGTTCTCTTCCTACCCATGTTACCCTCACACCGACCTCTTTATTTGTTCACGTTTAGAGAATACGACTAATAGTCATTAAGATCTCAGGAGCCACAGCCCAATCCTCTCCAACCACTGCACCATACTGCCTCTTAGGATGTGTTCCCGGTTTTAGGACATACTCAAACCACACAATAGAGATTAGACAGGAGGAACAACACCCACTGCATTTCTCCTATTTCATCAGAAGATGGCGCCCACCTCAATCCTTGCTGCCTAGCATGTCAGGGCTCTGTTGTAACTCAGACAATAACCAACAGATAACAGTTATGCAGGCTTTTTAATTTGCATATTTCCGATAGATTATTTCCATTCCATTGGGAGAACATGAAAATATTAAAATGTTCCATCAAACTGGTGGTGGTGGTGTGTATTCACAAGGGCCAGGCCTGATAGGATGTCTAGATTGAGATTTTTAAGAGATGAACAGTATTGCTGGTTCTGTTCCACCATTTCAGACTCCAGCAGAACTACCAGCAAATTGATCCTACCCCATCCCACCCAAAGTAGTGGCCAGACACAACTAAAATAAATAAAAAGTTTTCTGGGGTGAAAATAGCCTTCGTACGACTCAACGCTTGGAGTTCAGGCGGACTTGGCAGAGAAAATGAAACAGCGTCAAGGGTATGTGATCCTCTTCTTCTTGGACTTCCTGGAGCAGTTTAATAATTCACCACTCTTCTTTAACCTTCTCCCTTCTCCCTTACAGAGAAACCTAGAGATGTGGTTGTATTAGAATAGGCCTAGTGAGACTCTCTCACATCTGACGAATGGAAAGAAAGAACGGGAAGAGAAAGACCTCCTTCATCTCATAAAGTGGAGGTCCTTCTTAGAGAAAAAGGGCGTTTATACACGACCTCTAAACTCCGGGGCAAATGGCTCCTAGCTCCGGAGCTTAAAAATGTTTCCCCACCAGCTCCGGAGTTAACAGGAAATTAAGTGCGACCCTGCCCACTTTAGCGCGTCCCAGCGCACCTTTCAAGTACCTGCTCTTTGGAGGTGAAAATTATTTGATCCGGTGTAACGATAATGAGTGCGGGGCTCTCCTTGCTTCTGTTTTTGTTGTTTTTTGGCTCCCGCCCCTTTAAGAGCTACTTTTACAGAGACTGAAATGTTGCCGGCAGGAGCGAGAGGCAGAATGGAGGTGAGCGGCATGCTTTTCTTTCTCTTTTTCTCCCTCCCCTCACGCAGCCAGCAGCCAGGAAGTGCGGAGGGGTGGGGACACAGGAAGAGCGACGAACCCCTAAGATCTCTGGTCCGAATTTAAGTGGCCAGCGGATCTCAGGGGTCGTGTGAAAAGGCCCAAAGAGCTGCTTTGGCCAGCAGAACCCCTGAAATGGCTCCGCCGACCTCAGCCATGTCACCTTCTGATGGCAGGGGAGGTTGTGAACGATCATCTGAGTCATTTGGCAGAGGCTGAGTGGTCCAACCTTTAATTTCCCTTCAACCACTGACTCATGTTTAGTCCTCTGCCCTCTATCCCACACACCCACAAACCAGGGGAGACCTCCAAGGCAATTTCTATTGCTGTGCACGCACTATGAGGGGAGAAGACAGACAGACAGACAAGGTACCAATTCGGCCTGCATCCTGCAGCTGGATTTTGAGCATCTCCATGGGAGTGGTGACAATCACCTGGCAGGTCCCTGCCCCACAGCCGGCTAGCATTTCCTTCAGTAGTGTCAGCTTCTTCCTGACAAAAAAGAGAGGAGAGAGAAAAGAGACAAAGACAAAGAACATCAGGAGGAATGGCTCAGCTGGAAAGAAATCCACCTGCAGAGAAGGCCACAGCTAGGCTATGTTCCATTGGAGATACAACCTCTCTCTGTAGGACAAGCATCCCCCCCCCAGCATGAATGTCGCAGGATATAATCATGCCTGATGTAATGAAGAAACAACCCACTGACGTAAACTGCTGTAGAACATGGGAACATATTCAAGGACACCAAACATATGCACAGATGGACAAACAGACAGACTAAGGTGCTGGGCATCCAAAAGTGCAGGGTTGAAAAGTACACTGTTTACAGGTCACCAGCTGAAGAAAATCAAAACAAGAAAAGACATTTTGTCAGCCATGTGCAAAATCCAAAAACAAGATGGACATAACACTTTTATGAGGTAACTAAAATCTTCCAAATAGTTTAGTTTTTGAGTCCTCAAGGACTTTCCACCAACCTGGGCATTACAGAGCATGGTTCAGGATGGAAGAAAAAAGCTCAATGTAATCCTGTAAAAATAAGCATCTCATAGAATAGGTTTGTGAATTTACAAAATCGAGGCTGCAAGCTTGTGGAATCAGATTCAGGTATTAGGCTTTATCTCGGGGATGGCCAAAATCCTGTTGCTTAGCCTAGTAACTAGAACTGGAATAGGCCCACTGATTCAATAGGGATTTGGTGAGTTGCTTCCTCCATAAATTCCATTGACTCAAACAGGCCTAATCTCATTGTAACTTGCTTTAGCACAGTAAGTCAATTAGAGTAGGCCCATTTGAATCAATGGAACGTATAGTGCAGTTGACTCACTAAATCCTCATTGACTCAATGGGCCTGCTCTAAAGATGGGGACAAATAAAAGCAATGAATCACAGTATTCAACAATTATTGCTAATTCGTTTAAAAAAACATCCTTTAATATTTGTTGTGTCTGGAGACATTGCCTGCCACTCCACACTGTAAGAGCAGTCATATGAGAGATTAGACTAAGAAACATCCCATCTGACTGCCTGTGTTGACACTGCCTCAGCAACATGAAGCCCATGAGTGGAAAAAGGACCCATCACTCCTGTATTAACCCTCAGTGCTGCAGCATTCTAAATCAGCAAGACATCCTATAGTGCTCTGCGTTCTGGGCAGCTAGGCAACGACTTGTATTAACAGCTGGAGCTGTACATGGTGTGTCACAAAGGTTACTTTTTTCATAGTCAAAACAAAAGACTTTCGATGCTCAGAAGCTGTGAGCTGCCAGCATCTTCAAGCCTGTGGGAAGATCCAGGTAGTTTAAGGTTTATCCTTTGCCTGGAGGAACTGTCACTGCTTAAAGTTACCTCAAGTGATCTATTCAGTCCCCTAGATATTTGAAGTAATTTGTGCAGGAAAGCACAGGCAGCTAACTCATCCCTCTGCATGACTACTGTTTAGATTACTCATCATCTCATCTGAGAGGATTATAGGTATAAGGCCACAGTGAAGATTATCAAATGACTAAATATAGATTTTCTTCTTTGGGAACATAGGAAGGAATTTTCATAACACCAAGTGCCATTGTGAGAGGAAATCAGAGTCAAGCAATCCATTATTCCATATGGCTAGCTGTTTGTATGATATATGGAAATCTGCCGGGGACCTATAGATGGGGCTCCAACTTCCAAGTTCTCTCCCCCCCCCCACACACACACAAACACACACACACACCCTCTTAGTACCTTTACAAGTTCCAAAGAAAATCTGATAAAGTCCTGACAGTCACTGCTTGGGGACTCAAAAAAGTATGAAAGATATTGTGCATGATCCCTCATGGAAAAAAACCCCCACAATATTTTCAAAATTAGGTTTTTGTTTGGAATTCACAAGTATGTCTGATAAGAACAAAGGAGAGGACCTTCTCTGTTGCTTTGAGAGACTTTGGAGCTCCCTTCTGCAGGAGGCTAGACTTGCCCCATCTTTGTTGTCTTTCTGCAAGCAGGCAAAGACCTTTCTCTTCAGAAAAGCCTTCCCTGACTGACTGGCTACCTGTTATGTGACTTGTTGATGGATTGTTATGAATCTATGATTGTTGGACTGAAATTATAATACTACTTGTGTAATCTTGTTTTTAGTTTTCCATCTCTCACAGTTGCATTTTTTTTGTTTTCTTATTATTCTTAGCTCTAATATGGCCTTTTTAATGATTTAACATGACTCTTCACAATCATTGTTCTTATCCTTGAGTATTGTCTGTAATGTTTCTTGATAACTGTTGTACGTTCATTGTCTCAAATTCTGTATATTGTCCTTCAATGTTCTAAGTTGCCTTGGGTCCCTTCCAAGGAGAAAGGCGGGGTAAAAATATTTAAAATAAAGAAATAATTAACAAATAAATTACTTTATGTAATTCCAAACCTCCTTCTGAATCATGAATGACAGAGTCTTGTTTTCTACAACTGGGTGGGCAGATGATCAAGCATAGTCTTCTGGTGGACCAATGCTCCCCCCCCCACACACACACACTTTTAAAACCCCAATTATCTGCTAGGTTCTGGAAATCCTACACATGGCAAAGAATAACAGACTCGGCAAACCTTGATACAATCCAGCAAAATATTAAGCATCAATGCATAATCAGGATTACTTAAAAAAACCTAAGGCTCTCCACCTCTAGTATAAATAAATATAGGAATTTTCACAAGTGTCTTGGCCCAGCAGATTTGCCTTGGTGAGAGAATGACATAATTTTGTGTGCACACCTCTATTATCCTGCTTCTGAACAAAAACTATATAATATTCTGGATTATTTTTCCACATGTCCACAACTACACTGCAAATGAAGGAAGCAGGCATCCAGCACAGAATCCAAATAAAATTGATAACATTAAAAAGAATCAAGGTTTTGTCTTGTAATGGTGCAGAACTTCACCTTAAGATGTAGTACACAGTTGTTGTCTGGAAGTTGAGTCATGGCTACTAGACTTCTTTTTTGAGATATAGAAACGTTTCGCTGTTCATCCAAACAGCTTCATCGGTCTGATGAAGCTGTTTGGATGAACAGCGAAACGTTTCTATCTCTCAAGTCCAGTAGCCATGACTCAGCTTCCAGATAAACTCACCTGGATGACTGAGAATCTTCACATACACAGTTGTTGAAACAGAAGTGTGAAGGGCCTGTTTGAGAGGGATTCCTCAGCAAAAAGAGATAATCACGGCTCTCTATATCTAACTTTAAACTTCAGTAACACCTTTCATTTCTTCCAGCAATTTGCACCCATGGGTTCTGCCCTTCATTACTCCACAGTTTTGCAACTAGGGAGTTGAAGCTATCTGAAACCTCTTCCTGAATGACGGTAGACTAAACCTTGGGAACTCAACTGGGGAGCTGAGCCATGGCAACTGGACTTCTTTTCTTGTGGGATCAAAATATTTTGTTACTCGCCAAAAATAGCTTCTTTACTATTGGGAACTCAAGAGAACAATGGAACAAACTACTAATATTTTGAAACCCTATGAACCAGATATAAGACCTAAGAGGTTTCAAATCCAGACTGGAATCTTCTTGTCATAGTGCATAGTCTGCACCTGCATTTAAGAAACCATCATCTCACATTTCTGTTCACCAAGCAAAACAATACCTTTTATACAAAGTAATAAAGGGAGGAGGGAGTGCAGAGATATCAGTTTACCCACTGATTGCATGCCCATGCATTTATGGTTAGCGGCTAAAAGGAAAACAGCTAAAATCAGCAGGTTTTCAGCCTCGCCTGGAACAACAAATAAAGTGAAGGTCAAGATAAAAAAGGAAAAAAAACCCAAACCCACAATATTGCAGGGAGCAAGCACTGTGAGGAAAGAAATCAGAAATATTTTTGAATGCTTGAAAACACACAATAAACAAAAGGCTAAGGAAGAGCAAAAAAAAAAAAAAAAAAAATCCAGGATTTTTAAAAGTGGTATTGTATTTTACTGATATCACAGATGAAAAGATGAGAACAAAGCCAATTTCTTTTATTTCCTGAGCCATGAAAGAAAGCATCTTCATGGCAAATATTCCCCTAATGAAACCCTCTGAAGATCTACAGAGAAGTATACTACAGTGGTGTCCAATCCGATTATTTCCTTGCATGTATGTTTAGTATTTTGCAGCCTTAGAAGCCGGTGCCTTTCTTGAGTGTTGCAATTAACTCTTCTTAGAATGCCTCCGTAGGATGAGAATCTTAAGGTCTCTTAGCCTAGTCTTCCTAAATTACAATGAATAATCTTCATGTACACTTTACATGCAAAAGGCAGAACAGTAGTTGCATGAAACAGCCCGAAAAACTCATAATAGCCAGTAGTTGCCTTACTAACTAGAGGGGGTTCTCCCTAGCTTTTCCTGACTGGGTAATTATTATTATTATTTTAGAGAAAGTTGTTACTCCTACAGAATCCACCTCAGTGAAGCTGAGATTCTCCTTATTTAAAAAACAATTAAAGGGTGTCAATATTTCATGGTATATTTTATTTATTTTGGATATTTTACTCCACCTTTCTCCTTGGAAAAGGACCCAAATACAGCCCAGAATAATTAAGACATATTCAAATTAAGAACAGGAAATTAGGAGAGGCATATTAGGGTGCTATTTCATGAGCAGCTTGATCCAGCTTTTACTTACAAGGAATCCGGATCAAATATGTGTCCCTACGACCATTGAGTTTTTTAAAAAAAGAAAACCCAGTAATGCCCCCTTCAGCGGGTTGAACCAAGCTTTCCATGATCTAGGGGTGATGTGGTGTATTTTTGAACCTGGTTATAAATACACATTTTCCAACCTCACATAGGTATGTGGGGATACTGATTATCTGGGTTTCCCCCCCCCTCTTTTGCCCTATTAGCTGATGCTAACTTCTTTTTAAAAAATTTAAAAATACTAATTTGGCTTTCTGTTTCATTTTTTAAAACCTTTTTTGACCAGCGTACTACAGCTGATGGCCGCTTGGGACTCAGCCAAAAAAAAGTTTTAAAAATGCCCCGAATCAAACTTAAAAATGCAGTTTTAGGACGTGGGAACATTAAGGTTCGTTTACTAATACCATGCCCATGAGGACGCTGTAACCAAATCTTCAATCATGTGACGACTTTAGAGTAAAATCACGTCTTTATCAAAAAAGTATCTTTCGCCTGTGTGATCTTTCTCCTTAGAACATTAAAATGTAACATTAAAGCTACAAAGAGCACACAAAAAGAAAAAAAATCCCATTATGGGAGGGGTGGGAGTGGAAACTAACACGGAAATCACTGTTGTTCCTATGAAATATGTCAATGCAATCATCCACAGAAGCAGGTCACACCACAGTTCAAGGAGGTTTAAGTGCCCTCTGCCTTTTCTGAACAAATTCACTGTGTGTGAGGTCTTAGGGTTGTCATAATATATACCGTAAGATTAAAAAAACCTGAGACATTTTAGTGCATAGGAACCCAACACCCTCAATATTTTCCTTACCCCACTGTCCAAAAACCTCCTACCTCCTGATTACAAACCACAAGGTTCCTGTTCCAGGCTCATTGGAACTCATATTAGGGTCAATATTTTGTCACGGGGTCCTATCGCTATCATATAAAAGTAAGGTCCCAATATTGTGTCAGCTTTTCCTCTGAGAAATGGGACCTAGGAGAAGCCATGCAGATGGAAGGAAATTTGATTCTCCGTTGCTGAGCTCGTGGGAAACAGCAAACAATTCTAGTCTTCTCCCCACATTGTTTGTTTGCACCTTTCTGATTTTTCCCTGATTCATTTCCCATTTGCTCCCAGATGGAAGAGTAAATTGCTGTACTTGATAAATGTTGTTGTAACCACAACAGCTCAGGGAGGCTTGCTTATCGTTGTTTTAGCTTGCATGCTGATCTTGGACGTAACCAGTTAAAATAATTAGTTATTTGTAATTAATTTAGCTGTTGTGATTTTTTTCGGGCTGTTTGCCCGTGTTCTGGAAGTTTTCTTCCTGATGTTTTCCCAGATTCTGTGGCCGGGATCTTCAGAAGGCAAAGAGCTCAGGGAACTGGGAGTTCGATCTGTGCTCTGGGGTATAGGTTGAGTGAGACTGTGTGGTTTTAAAGTTGTGGTTTTAAACTTGTCCTATGCAGGAAAATAGATGTTAGTCCTTGTACTGTAATGGAGGGATTAAGAAGTTTCAATGCAATCAGGGGTGGAAGCAATCCTTCTCTGTAGTTGATGGGTGTTGTTAGCTGTTCTATTGTGTGAACTGATCACCGATGCTTGTGGCTGGGTGGGAATCATTGAACTTTGATCTTTTGCAGGCTGGAAGCCAGGCTTTGTTGATTTTTAGACTTTCTTCTTTTTTGTTCAAACTGTGCCTATGTTTGTGAATTTCAGTGGATTCCTTGTGTAGTCTGACATAGTGATTGGTAGTGTTGTCCAATACCCTGGTGTCCTGGAAGATGATTTCATGTCCAGTTTGTTTGAGGGTGTGTTCAGCTACTGCTTTTTCTTGTTGTTTTAGTCTGAAGCGTCTTTCATGTTCTTTGATTCTGGTCTGGATGTTGCACTTTGTGGCCCCAGTATATACCTGGCCACAATTACAAGGCATCCAATATATTGTTTGTAGGTTTTGTTTTTTCAACACTTTGTCCATGTGGTCCGTGACTCCTTTTATGTATGGCATAAATACTCTGTTTGTTGGGGGCTGTTTTCTTCTTCAGTTTGGTGTTGTTTTTTTCGGTTTGATGGCTCTTTTCATTTCATTCTTGGAATTGCCTGTAGGGACCTATTCAGGTGGCTGAGTTCAGTGTTGAGAAATTCAGCTTCACAGTGTAGGTTTGCGCGGTCCACAAGTGTTTTGATTATACCTCTTTTTTGTCTTAGGTGGTAGGTGGAATTTTTGTGTAGGTGGGTTTTCTGTAGACTTTGTGTCCTAATTGGAGTTCTGGTTTGTTTATGACCATGACATGTAAGAATGGGAGTTTCCCCTCTATTTCTTTTTCCATGGTGAATTGTGTATTTGGGTGGATATTGTTGAGGTAGTTTAGTTTATTTTCACCAAGGCTCAGGAAGAAAAACTTCCAGAACACAGCTAAATGACCCAACAAACTCACAGTAGCTATCAGATCACGGCCGTGAAAGCCTTTGAAAATACACTGTAATTAATTTAATTCCATGATAGCTAAGTTATTGCTATTTACACAGTAATAGGCCTTCTCCAGACAGAGCATTTGTCCCTGCAAAAGTCCGCAGTTTGTCACTCATGGTATTTTCACTACCATCCAGATGATCCGAGGCTTCACCCAATAGCACCAGTTATTTTCAACAGGAGTTTCCTACCCGCCCACCCCCCGTCAGCAGGCATTGTTTATTTTGCTTCAGGGACAGAGATTAGCATTATGGTGCTTTCCCATGTAGTTTATTTCCATGCCCGAGGCTTTCAATAGGAAGTTTTTAATCAGTACAAAAATATTTCTAAACAACAACTGATTGCTCCAGAAATAGAGCTCCACCAAAGAAGCAAGTATCTAAGGACTTCATTCCCAAGGATTTTGAGGAAAAACATTTTCTAAACTAGATCAGAACAATATGAACATGAAATATAGTAACATGTGGTAGATGAGAGATAGCTATAGTTTGTAATGATGGGGCCCAGGTCTGTAGTATTCATAAAAAAAACCTGAAAAGGGATAACTGTATTTCTTGTTGACTTATGACTTTCTTGTTTGGATCACTTGGCATTTTATGAAACTAACTTGTGAGCTGTCGTCCTTGATTAAGAGATTAACAAACAAGCCCCAACAACAAGCAAATTTCTGCTCAGCAACCATTTTTATTTTTCAAAACCATCAACAACATGAAGAGGCTGGCTGCTTACTGCACCTGCTTCCTCAGTATAAATATACAGTATGCACATGGCAATGATGCTGCTACTCTATTTCATTCTAATGGGAATATGAAGCCACAAGAATATCTGTGTTGTCAGATGTCTGTACCTGGTAAAACTGGTTCCACAAAATCAGCCCAGTGATTACAAACAAGCCACTTAACAACCACAACGAGCTAATTATGTTGGCTCAGAAATGAACTTGCCTTCATCTGACAAGCAATTTGACCCAGGGCCAGCTCCAATTGTCATATTTTACTGCAAATAAATAGACTGTGGTACTTAAGAGCTTGTAAAAGGTCCTATGGATCAACTGGCAACAGATTCATGATTTGAAATTACATACAGATGATAACATTTGAAAAGCACTTATAGCACCAGTGTTAATTAAATCAGTAACTCTTGCTTATGCAAATAGCCATTTTGGTCATGTTCATAGGGGCCATCTAGAAAAAATATTCTACTGATGCCCTTCTGTATAATTACCACAGCTATACAGGCTAAGTGCAAGTTACTGATAATTTGATTTTTTTTCCTTTTAAAGTAGCTTTGTATTCTTTTTATTTTGAAGTAATTCATTTGAAGTATTTGGCTGCAACATAAATTTAGCTTTCATATACAGTGGACCCTCATATAACAAACAGCTTGTATAACATAAAATCTGTACAACAAAAACATTCCAAAGATAGGGGAAATTTGCTTAACAGAATTGTCTATGGGGTGAATCTGTACAACATAAAAATGGTCGCAAGTAGGGATTAATGTTTTCAGTGCATCCCTATGGGAAATTTGTATAAAGGAAAATTTGCTTAACATAATTTCATTTGGAATGAATTAATTACTTTATACAAGGTACCACTGTATATTTTTAAGCGTATGTGTCTACAGTTTTCCATAAGGCTGTTGGATTTTTTTTTCAAACTTGGAAGTATTTTTGTATTTATGGAACATATAAGCAATAGAGAGAAATAAATCATGTAGAATTAGACAAGCTGATGTTGACTGGAATTATGCAACCATGACGAAACATATACCATGATACTTGGATCAGTTCTGGTAGAAGTGGAAATGCCTGTTTGGTTTCAATCTGGTGTAAACTCTTAATTGGAATACAGTATATGCCAGCTGTAACAAACACAGCCTTCTGATTTTCCCCTAGAGGTCTATGGAGTTCTGTAGGTTATGCGGGGATGTTCAAGAGGCAGAATCCCTGAACATTGATCGACAATACTGATTAAACAGATATGCTTTATTCAGGTTGTCATTCCTTGCCTATAGGTTTCTTTTTTCTTTTCTTTTAGGGGCAGTAAGGAAAATCATACATCCAACTATTCCCATAATCTGAAAATGAGAATGTCATTATTATGTGAACAATATATTTCTGGCTGAGCTGAGGAAGGAACAGACTTTATACAGCAGGCTTAAAGGACATTGGCTGTGAGGCACAGTTTCAATTTTTTGTCCTGGAAAAATAGACTATATCCTGCTTTCACTTTTCAGAAAGTACTTTGAAATACCTCAAGGATAAAATATTTGAAAGGTTTAAAAACAGATAAAAGATTTTCAAATTTTTTATACTTTTTTCCAGCCCAACTGTGCCTTTAATCCTGTTGCATAGTTATGTTGAGAGAAGGGCAATCGCCTAACTTGCAGTGGGAAGCTGCCCTTAATTAGAGTCCCCACTAGGAAGGACTCTTGATCAGACAGCAAACCACCTGATCAGCATGCCATTGCCCTTCTAGCAGCATAATTACACAATCAGATTTGTGCCAAGAAATGGCCCAATATTGCTGCACAACATCGTACCCCCATTGCTAGCAGGAAAAGCTTTAGAAAGCAAACGGGCAGCCTGGATGCTGACAACACTGATGATAACAGTCAATATGATCTATAGCAGTGGTTCTCAACCTGTGGGTCCCCAGATGTTCCTGGACTGCAACTCCCAGAAACCCCTTCCAGTACAGAGAGTGGTGAAGGCTTCTGGGAGTTGCAGTCCAGGAACATCTGAGGACCCACAGGTTGAGAACCACTTATCTACAGCTTACCTTTTGGAAAGTGATACCAAGCAAAGGGGGAACCTCCCCCCAAACTGACTCCTTTTTAAATCAGTTAACCACTTCTCACCCAAACACAAAGCAATTGTCATGGCAGTTTTATTTTTAAAGCGTGAATGCCTCTTTTAAGGTTTGGCATCCTTTTCCCTCCTGCCAATGTGAGTGTGACATTGTGCACCAATATCAGGCCATTTCCTGGCAGTTTGAATCATGGATACAGAAGCACAACAGCCCACATCCATAAACCAGATGTTTTTGTGGTTTTTAAAGAATTGAATATACCTGATACAAAAAGACTGTAGGTCCCACTGAAAACTATGGGGACTGAATTATAAACAATAACACTTAATTAGTTCTGTCCTAGCACTTACGGTATACGAAACAGGGGTCCATTGTGAGCCAGATGGCAGAATGACCAAGGAGTGGGAAAAAACACTCTTTGTCTCAGCATAACTAGAGACTGATTTGAGGTGAAACACTAAGTATCAAGTCAACAGGAGCCATATTGAACTGAAGTTAGTAGAAGGGGCAGTTGACAGTTGCAGCAAAAAGTAACAACGTTCTGTGTCACTTTAATGACTAACTGATTAGCAAAGCTTTCATGCAGCACAGCCCATTATCTAATGGCTGGTGGACAAGTTGATCCCTCAGGGGCAAAGACAGTTAAACATTACAAGGTCTTTTGATCAAAAAACAATACTGGGATTGTCACCCTGGTGGGTGAAGTCCACAGTTCCACTGTTAGCACAATGACCTGCGGATGACCCAAGGAAGATTTAAAAAATAAATAAATAAGAGAGTGAGATTCAACCATACTGGAAATGGAATTCCTATTTTGTGTAGACAACAGTCACTGTCCTGGGAGGTAGCTGGAGAAGAGGCAGCCATGTTAGTCTCTGTTAGCTTGTCGGGCAAAGACAAAATGAAAAGATTTAAAAAAAGACAAAATTGTTGTGGCTTCTTAAAGATAAACTGCTATGTATTTTAACATGAGCTTTTGTGGACAGGTCCACTTCTACAGACATCCTGAGATGAAAAATTCCATCACTGGATTTAGATAAGCAAACTGTGGGTGGCTCAGTGACTTCGAATTGTGATTACCGCTAAAAGATACGCAAGTTGAGTCATGGCAACTGGACTTCTTTTCTTGTGAAATCCAAACATTTCACTGCTCAACCAAGCATCTTCGTCAGTCTGAGGAAAGCCGGTAGCGAGGCCTCTGATTTGTAGTTCACCTTACTTTCATGCCACCCTGGTCTGAATAGGCTCGCTAGGTGGACAATGGCCTGCATAGGCTATTCAGAAGTCCAGTTGCCATGACTCAACTTTAGTATAACTTCACTTGGATGACTGAGAATCTTCACAGACATGTTACTGCAGGCATGTCCAAACTTCGGCTCTCTAGATGTTTTGGACCACAACTCCCAGAATTCTAAGCTTAGATTGCCAATGACCAAGGACTGTGGGAGTTGTGGTCCAAAACATCTGGAGGGACGAAGTTTGCACGTGCCTGTGTTACTGCTAAAAGGTTTTACATCTGCATCTCTATGTAGTTGCTAATAATAAACAAACAAGCATACAATCAATCTCAGTCAGGCATTTACGTTTATGCCAATATGATAAGCAACCGTTCGTGGACGGATAAGAAAGTATCTTCTTGATCATGCAGGAACAAGGAACTGCTGGGTAGCTCAGTGGATTAGTTAGAGAGGTTGGGAGTTTGGTTCCCCACTGGGCCTCCATAAGGGGAGGGGGGACTGGACTTGATGATCCACAAGGTCCCTTCTAGCTCTGCAGTTCTGAAATTATTATTAAAGTATCACATGGTAGCACAAAAGCCACTGAAAGCTGAAAAACCAGACACAGTACTTGTATACCCGAGATGCAATGTGTCAAGAGGGGTCCCATTGCTTCCAAAGGAGGTTCAAGCATAAAGCTGGAAGCTGCTTTGGGGCCTTTTGCTGAAACCAGTTGCTCAATATCTACCTATCAGGATACATCAGACTGAAACAATGGAATAAGGTCAGCTACTCCCAACATGAATCCCAACTTCCCTGCTGAACACCATTCTGCCCAAGCTCCCCACTTTACTCACCCATCTTTGGCAAGATGGTGTCGAAAGAAATCATTGGCAGCTAGCTTGATGGCTTTTTCTGGAGTCACTAGGGTTAGATTCACTGCAGCCCCTGAGGGAGACACATAGAGGAGATGGCATTAAGAGGAGCAGAGAAGGCACAATGATTTAACAAGTTTTAAATTGCACATCCGCAGTGGCATTCTGCCTTACCAATTGTACGTTTTACATTTTAGTGTCATGAATGACAATTGCAGACTGATAAATGCTAGTCAAGAAACAAAGCTAGACCCTTTGGTTTGTAAGACTTGAACATGGTTGTTAAGGACAGGACCAATGCAGCCCTATTTCCAACAGCAAGGAGATGGGGGTGGTGGAGGAAGGATATTTTTAACTCTTAACAGGATACAGCCAGCCAGTCCAGTATCAAGACCAGTTGCAGGGGTGCAGACTGGTCTTTGCACTCTGGTAAGCAATTTAGAACCCTCCAGAGTATTGGGATTACATCTCCCATAATCCCTAACCACCGATCACTGGTACAGCACCCCATACCACCTGTATAACTCCAAGATTCCAGTTCCTGAAGTAAAGCACACCCACAGGGCCAGACTGATACACACAATCATGTCAAAGCAGCATAATATAAGGTTCCAGAGGTCTTTGCAGAAGACACATTCCAGCCCCGAGTCTTAATGAAAATCTGAGCAGGAGTGAAATACCTCTTACCCACCTTGAGAAACTACTTGTCTCATCATACCTCACTACTGGCCAATCCGGCTAGAGCTGATGGGAACTGGAAACCAACAGTAACTCGAGGCCATAGGTTTCTCAGCCATACATGAAAGTAGGAATATAAATCCTCACTTGTCACATACTTTATGGGGTCACCCAAAGTTCTCAGTAATCTGGAGCTCTTCCTTTGTGTTCAGAACTAAAACAGTGCCCTTAGGCATCTCAATGGAGGAGCCACATTTTCTTTGAAACACAAGTAAATCTTACTCTAGTCTCAGACCAGCTTGATTTTGTTTTGAATGGATACTTGCTTAACGTGGTCCAACCCTTCCTCTCTGCTTTGCATGGGGCCTAGAGTGGTACTGGCCTCAGATGGCATGGTGTATAAATCAAATAAATAAATAAATGGGGCCTCAATTTCAACAGAGTAAGAGCGCAAACATCTCTGCACTGTGACATGTAAACACCACTTGACAGTGTGCATGGAGAATGTGAGCGTTCTGTTATAAAAAGCATCTAGCAGCAAATCCCTCTGCCTTAAAAAGCATTATGAACTGTGCATTGCTCTGGATAACAAAGGAAAGCACAGCATTAGTAACACACGGGTGACCCCCCCCACTGAGGTCAGTAAGAGAAAGGAGCCCAGCATTTGCCACTACAGTACAGTACTGCCTTTTCTCACCTTTAAAAAAAAACACAATGGTCATTGTGATTTAAGTACACCATAAAATATATATGTGATTTACTTAGAATCACAAGGAGACATCAAACCTTGGTGCACTCAAGTCTGATTTGTTTCTAAATGCAGGACCAACCGAAGCATGGAGATTTGTGTGTCTAAGTGTGTTTGAGAAAGAGAGAGAGAGATGAGAAATATGTCAATTTCATTTCCCATTGTAAGGGGATGCGGTACAGTGTCTAAGAACATGCTTTGAGCTCAGAGGGTCCCAGATTGGAATCTGCACACCTTCAGGGCTTTGTATAGGCAAATGTTATCGGGGCTTTCGTGACAGGAGCTCACAAAGAACCCTCAAAGACCTTCAATCACCATTCACAAAAGTCTAACGGACTTCCAAGTGAAGCCAAGACTGGATGAAATGGTGGAGATGTGAGGAGAGAAAATAAGGAAACAAGAGAGCTCTTGCCTGTTCTTCAGCCGACTGCTCACTCCTAAAATGTGAAGACAACTGGTAGTGACAGAAGCCTGCCCAGAGTAAGGAGAAGCATCCATATTTAACATGGAAAGGGGCACTGGGACCAGAAGAGGGTCGTGTTAATGAGCACCAATTGTATCTAACATTAGAATAAAGCTGAAAAAGAACACTAAAATAATCACAGTGCCAAAATGTAATTTAAACAACATTGTTGACTAATTTAAGTCCAAATAAGGAATAAATTTACTAAACTAAGCTAATTGTGTACCAGAAGAACTATGGATTGAGAGTTTATTAGAGATGAATGGAAAAAGACAATTCCTGTAGTAAAAAGGAAAGAAAAACCTGAGTGGATGACAGAAGAAACACTTAAAATTATGAAGGACATTAGAGGGCTATGAGAGTAACAGGGGAGGACTGACAAAGCCGCTTGTATGAGTACGAAACATTTCGATATCTCAAGGAAATATGTCCAGTTGCCATGACTCAGCTTCCAGACAGGAGAGGAATAGAATGAACTCCCAATTTGGTTCTCAAGAGTTGAATTCAAGTCTCACTGCTGTTATGACCTGCAGGTTTTCAACTGTAGCCCTCCATCTTCAAAGGAGAATGATGGGAACCTAAACTGATCTTAGGATATTCACTTTCAGCTTCTGTTACAATAAATGTGGTTCAAAAAATATTTAGTAGCACCAGAAGACTGAAAGATCAAGCCCTATTGAAATATTCAACGTTGGCACTATGATCTTACCAAATGACTTGACAGCTTGTCAGTGGAAGGAAGAAAAGCAACTAAAATCAGGACACCAGTCCAAAATGGTAATAGCTATGAGAAAAGAGGAGATCACAGCTGGTCCTTCTCACTGTTTTGAAACCACAGAGCAGGACAGTCCATTAGCTCCCAGCTCAGTAACTCTGAATATGCAACGTAGCAGGCCCTGGGTTAAATCCACACATCCATCCCCATTATCTCAGCAACATCTGTCTAAGGTTTATATATTCAGTCACCCAGGACAACCCCGTTCAGGATCAAACAAACCTGATGACTCACACCACATAAGGAACAACAGCATGTGTGCGTGTATAGATGCACGTCTGCGTGACCTCATAATAACGAGAAAGCTTCTGGGTCAATTTGTTTAAAAAAAATCTCTGATTTACTGGAGGCAAGGAAAATGTACAAGCCACAAAACAAAACAAAAAATCATCCTAAATCTTTGATATATTTATCAAAGCTACTTGATAGAAATGGGGGAAAGCACACTGCATAATCCTTGTCCTTCGTAACTCACAATGGATGCAAAACATCAGAGAAATTAAAATGGACTTAGAGCTCAGGCAAGTTTCTTTTTTTGGATTAGCGCTCTCAGACTCGACTAGCTGACATGACCAAGGAGTTGCAGGGCAGGGGATTCTGGGAGCCACAGTCCAAAAAGAAATATATCCAAGGTCTGCCTCCAAGATTTTACTTTCCACAATGTGATTATTGCCGTATAGTGTTCTCGTGGATTGATGCTACATATTGTCTAACACCTAATAGTCCAGATTTAGACTAGCTCATAAATAAGACTATATGGGCTCCAAAGGTCAAAATAACAAGGAGGCAGAATAAATAATCCCTATAAAATGGTCCTTTACAAAATTTTACTAAGGGCCTCATAAACCTCTGACAGATTAGCTATATAATAAAAAAGCAACCATGTGGCCACTTTTTCCCCTGCTAAGTGTTTTGTTCCTGGCCCTTTGCATTTAACAAAACACGTTTCTCATTCAAAACTATTTTATTACAAAATCTTGTTTGGTAAAATCTTGGCATACAAAGTAGCACCAAGGATATGGTTCCATTTGCATCTATCACTGGTCACAGATCAATACCAGGAAAAGTCTGCTATGCTTAAGTGTATCTGTATGGACAAATAGTACAAATATTTTTGCTAGTCATTCATGTATTTTTTATAAGCCAACCAGTACTAATAGCTGATGACAGTTGCATCAGTATACTGCATGAGGCCAAACAGTGGCTTCCACCATCAGGGGCAAAAAACAATGCCACTGCTAATCATCACAGTTTAATTGCAGGGGCCAGCAAATAGAACCATCTTCCTATGGAATATAAAGACACACATATTTCTATTTCTGAAGCAACTGGCCAAAATAATCTCTGCCCTGTTTTGTGCTTTATTTTCTTGAACTAACAGGACAAAAACAAGTTATATCAAACTCCTGAAGCACTGCTACAATTTTAAGAAAAAGGTATTGGTTTTCATGTCTCTTGAAATGAAATGCTTGAATGCAATGTCCCATAGCTGCCATTTTTCTCCTTTCCTCTCCTACATGGTGATAACTACTATGGTACCATAATGGAAAGGTGAGATTGCCAAAAATGCTTTTGAACCAGTGGTCAGGTATCCATAACATTATAGGAGTGGAAAGAGAGCAAATATGTCAAGAGCCAACTCTTAACAATCTGGGTTGGCTTCAATACTGACCAGGTGCCTTTTGATAGGTAAGGGACGCTGGTTCAAAAATTCCCCTACTCACATATTAAGACAATATAACCTCACCCAAAGTTTGACAGAACAAGCACTTCTACGTAATGAAGTTCTACTCTCTCAAGTTATCACAGTGGCAGCAAGACCATCTAGTGATGTAGCAGAAAGTGTCTATCTGCACAAGAACTATGGATACAGCCTCAGACTACTTTCAATTCAGGGGAAAAATCGAGAAAGATAATTGTTGAGCAATGATACCGTGGAGTATCTGTGTGCAGAGTCAAAACCTCAGTTCCCTTCTTGCTTCTAATCTAGATATTCTACCATACCTTTCCATGTCTGCCAAGTTTTTACTTCTTCTCTGTCAATTTCCATTTCCATGCATTCTCAGTGCTTCTGATGCATTACCAAATTGTCATGATCAAGCTGTCAAATGTCTCTCCCAACTGCACAATTCTTGTTGCAGAAGTAAGAGGGTGTATGTGGGTACACGTGCTTTAACAGGTGTGTATCTTGTTTGCCTTTATAAGTGAAAAGAATCCCCAGGTCAAGCTGATGCACACTTTGCTGTATAAGATGGTGGAGGGCACAGCTGTGGGGTTTTGTAGAGTAACGATGACACGTAAATAATCATGCACTAAAGTTAAATCCAAGTATAGAAGCAAGAAGAGTTTGTGCCTAACACTGCAAAACCAGAGATGATTCCATGAGTATTCTTAGTTGTTGTTTTTCAAAAGGCTGCCTGCCTCGCGTGGCCTCTGCGGTTGCCATTCTGTGCTCTGCCAGCTTGGCAAAGCTTGGCATTGGCTCACTCACAATGCAAACGGAGGCATGATCAGGGGATCAAACTGAAGAGTGGCTCATGCTCTTAATGTTCAACAGCTAATTTGAATAACGAACCAGCTACAATCTCAGCGGCCAGCCAGGAACTGCAACGGGAAGAAAAAGCAGCTGCGAATGGGATCCAGCTTTTCCAACTGGCAAGCAACCTTCCTGATTTCTTCATCTGTATTTTCACATTTCTTAAAAGAGGGAGCATAAGTCAACCTTGAGTTTGTCACCCACTAATATCTAGATTCACTGCCTGCATTACCGTGAATTTGAGAAAACTGAACAAGACCAGACACTAATAATACCAGTGTCATGCTGGATCAGACCAGTGGTCCATCTAACGTACCAGTCTATTCACACGGGGGTCAGAACAGAAGATGACAAGCAGGACATAAGGATAGCTACATCCATTTTACTTTGTCTAGGCTATTTACCGTACTTCCCTGTCCTGGGACTGCCCTTAGAGCACCACTTGAAATGCAGCCTCTGCTCCATGCAACTTAGCTTCCCTTCCCTTCTAATCATTAAACAATTGCAATAATAGTTTGACCCAAGTAGCTTATAAGATGTTCCAACTCCCACAAACAGTTCATGTTTCCTGGAAAAGGCAGCACAAAATGAGCACGTTATTGGTCACTTGAGTGCAGGAAACTTTCATGATTACTGGCTTAGAACCTGGGTTAATGAATTAATTAATGGTAGGTTCTCAACAGCAAATTTCATCTGGACTGTCCAAATGAAAAAACATGGTGTGCTTTATCAATACGTCTTAGAAACAGATAAATATTTGTACATTCTTCCAGCTCATTTGTAGGCACACCCTTCTGGTTAGATGGCAAATTTCAAGGTTTACAACTGTTTGGAATCATAACTTTGTGGCTTTTGATCTCTGGCCATCTGCATTACCTGTAGTAAAATGCAAGTCTGCCAAGAAAAACAAGATATGTACAATATATAAGGATAAACCAAGGAGCAAATCAGGTAATTTGATACACGTGTCCTTTAAAATTGATACATGTGTCCTCCTCCTTTTACTCTAATGGAGCCTTTTAGTTTTTAGCAGCTGCATGACCTGCAGAAATTCAGGGGAAGAAAAGACTCGGAGCCAAAATGTAGATGACACCCCGAACTACACCTTCCAAAGCCCATGCTGGCACTCTGCCATTTAGAGCCAGAATCAAAATTCCAAACAAAAACTAAATTAAAAATTTTCCCCCAAAGCAGATTGACCCATAATGTTATTCTGAGATATCAGTGCTCATGGTAAATTGAAAAACCAAACACTTTCCTATTGTAAAGTTTATTGCACACAGCCTCTTGTTAGGGAAATAGTTGCTTTTGAAGAGATTGTCCTGTCCTGTCCAGATCTCCTTGAAGTACGCTGGCTATAGCTATAAGGCTTCTCCTATTCTGGGCTTGGCCTAATATTTTGCAGAATTACAGCAAAGCCCCCTGTCAAGCGACAGAGAGAGGATAAGCTCCACTACACACCTGAAAGACCAGTGCATAAAAGACCTCCAGGTGCAACAATTATTTTATTGAAGCAGAACCCCCCAAATAAGCTGGATATGCACCTCTTAAAAGAGTCAAATGTCTAGAACTCTGCCCTAATGCTTTGAAGCCGGGAGGAATTCAGTTGCACCATTACTACAGATAGGAAGTGGGAAAAGAAGAGAGACATAACAGGTGGTTCTAGTTATTTTACCTTTGGCTGCCTGTCTCTTTTCCAACAGTCTTATTTCCCAGCTAGGCAGCTTCTTATTGCAGTTACCCATTAAAAGAATACCTGAGTAAATATACAGTGGCCCCCCACCCTTTCATGGTTCATATACTGTGGTCCAGCGATATAGTGGGACTGCAGTACAGTGGTACCCTGAAAGGGCTTGAGGGAAGGGAAAAGACGTTTTAAAAGCCCAGGCTTTTTAAACCTTTCCCCCCCTTCCCCAAGTCCAGGGCTCCAGCTGATTGGCACTGGGGTGGAGGGAAAAAAGGTTTTTCTGACGCACCCCAGCACCAATCAGCTGGAGCCTGGAGCTTGCCTCCATGGAGGCATTGCACACCGCTCCCCTACGCCCTGGGGGGTTGGGAGAAGCGGCACACAATGTTTAAAATGACTTTAAGCAATGTAGCCAAGCGCATGCATGTTGGACCTGACTTGCATCCGCATATCGCGGATTTTCAATGATTGCGGGTCAGGTCAGTTCCCTAACCCCAGCAATAGATGGGGGGGGGTTTACTGTAATAGTAACCAGTTTAGTATATCTATGCATGAAGCCAGAGCTGGCTGAATAGCTCAGTGAATTAAATTTTCAAAATAGAAATTTCCAAAAGATGAGGAAACTAGTAAAAAAGAAGCTGAAATGGAAAATTGATAGAGTCCAAACACTCCAAGAGGCATGGAGGCTGCTCACAAAAAACAATAACAAGAGGCCCATATGAAATGCATACCAAAAAAGAAAAAGGGCACTGCCAGGTCCAAGAGGACTCCGACATGGCTTAAAGGAGCTCTTTGGGAAGTGATCCAAAGCAAGAAAAGCTCATTTAGAAGATGGAAGGCTTGTCCAAACGAGGACAACAGAAACATAAATGCAAGGCAACAATCAGGAAAGCACAGCAAGACCTTGAGGAGCGTATAGCTAAAAATGGTCAAAGAAATAACATGGAGTTCTTTAAGTACATTAGAAGTAAGAACCCAACTAGGAAGGCCATTGGATCATTAGACAAAAATGGAAGGCAAGGGATTATTAAAGAGGAAACAGAGATTGCAGAGAGACTCAATGAATTCTTTGCTTCAGTATTCACTGAAGAAGACAGAGACCACATGCCCAAAACAGAGCCTATCTTCGTAGGGGGAGAAACTGAAGAATTAAGCCAGATAGAAATAACATGGCAGGAGGTCCTTGCATGTCTTGTTAAACTAAATGCTAACAAATCACCAGGACCAGAGGGCATCCATCCATGAGTTCTCAAGGAACTTAAAGATGAAATTGCTGATGTCCTAGCCAAAATATATAATATTTTACTCAAATCAGGCGTTGCGCCTGATGACTGGAAGGTAGCAAATGTAACCTCAATATTCAAAAAAGGATCCAGAGGTGATCCAGGAAATTACCAACCGGTCAGTTTGACATGTGTCCCAGGTAAAGTGATGGAAACCATCCTAAAAGATAAAATTAATAGGCATATAGAAGAGAAGGCGCTGCTGAAGTAGAGCCAACATGGCTTCTGCAAGGGCAAATAATGCCTCACTAATCTGTTGGAATTTTTTGAGAGTGTCAACAAGCATGTGGATAAGGGAGATCGAGTTGGCATTGTTTATCTGGACTTTCAGAAGGCTTTTGACAAGGTCCCGCACCAAAGGCTCTTGAATAAACTTGCCAGTCATGGAATCAAGGGACAGGTCTTGTCCTGGATCAGCAACTGGCTAAGCAACAGGAAACAGGATAAGCACTAAATGGACACTTCTCCAAGTGGTGGGAGGGAAAGAGTGGGTTTCCAAAGGTTCAGCACTGGGATTCCTGCTTTTCAACCTCTTCATAAATGATCTAGAAGTAGGAGTAAATAGCAAGGTAGCCAAATTTGACAACAACACTAAATTATACAGGATAGTAAAAACTGAGAGAGATTGCGAGGAGCTCCAGAGGGATCTCTTGACACTGGGGGAGAGGGGAAACCACTAGCAAATAAGCTTCAACATTAGTAAATGCAGAGTGATGTACGCTGGGGCAAAAAACCCCAATTACGTTTATAAACTGATCAGGTTTGAACTCTGTGCAACAAACCAGGAAAGGGACCTTGGTGTCCAATGGACAGCTCAATGAAGGTGTCAACCCAGTGTGCCAAAGCAGTGGGGAAAGCAAACTCAATGCTAGGAATTATTAGGAAGGGTATAGAAAATAAGTCAGCAAGTGTCATTTTGCCTAATTATAAATCTATGGTGAGGCCCCATCTGGAGTACTGTGTACAGTTCAGTTCACCACACCTCCAGAAGGATATTATGGAACTGAAAAAGGAGCAGAGGAAAGCAACCAGAATGATTAGGGGACTGGAACACATTCCTTACCATCTGAGGCTGCAACGGCTGGGCCTCTTCACTCTTAAATGATGGCGCCTAAGAGGTGACCTGATTGAAGTTTATAAAATCATACACCGTGTGGACGAAGTAGATAAGGAAAAACTGTTTTCCCTATCGTAGAACACTAGAACTAGGAGGCACTCCATGAAACTTTTGGGTGCTAGATTTCAAACAAATAAGATCACTGGTCTATGGAACTCGTTGCCAGAAGAAGTGGTGGCAGCTGTCAGACTTCCCAACTTTAAGAAATGATTAGACAAGTTCATGGAGAACAAGGGTATCAATAGCTATTATTATGGATGCCTAAGGACAATCTCCAGGTTGGAGAGATAGGCAGGATATCACTCAATGCCATTTGCAGGGAACCGCAAGCAGGTGAAGATATCTTCTTGGAAATGCCCTGAAGCAAATGGTGAGGCGCTGTGTGAGACAGGATGCCGGACTGGATGGGCTGTGGCCTGTTCCAGCAAGGCTGTTCTTATCTGGCCAAGGGCAAGTCACACAATCCCAGGGCACCCTCAGAAGAAGGGAATGGTAAACTATTTCTGCTTATTCTCTACATTAAAACCCTGAAAAGGGTCACCATAAGGGCCTTTTTACACGACCCCTAAGATCCGCTGGTCCCTTAAATTCGGACCAGAGATCTTGAGGGTTAGTCGCTCTCCCTGCGTTCCCACCCCCTCCGCACTTCCTTGTTCTGTCTGCGTGAGGGGAGGGAGAAAAAAAGGGAGAAAAGAATGCACTCTTACCTCCGGAGTGCCGGTGGAATTTGCTCCGACCCCCCCCCGTCACTTCCTGGTTCCTCTTAAAGGGGTGGGAGGCAAAAAAACAACAACAAAAAGAAGCGAGGAGAGCCCGGCATTCTCCGCATCAAAATTTTTCACTCTCCCAGAGCAGGTACCTGAAAGGTGCGCTGGGTCACGTTTAGGTGGGCGGGGTCGCACTTAATTTTCTGTTAGCTCCGGAGCTGGTGGGGAAACATTTTTAAGCTCCGGAGCTGGGAGCCATTTGCAGCGGAGCTTAGGGGTCGTGTATAAAAGCTCTAAGTCAGAATTGACTTGCTAGCATTATTTTTAGGCACAGTATGATGACAAAGTAATGGAAAACTGAATTCAATGTTGTGAACCGCCCAGAGTTCCTATGGGAAGATGGGCAGTATAGAAGCTCAATAAATAAATAAATAAATAAATAAATAAATAAATAAATAAATAAATAAATAAATAAATAAATAAATAACAAGCAGTAATTCTGAAGGGGGAAAGGCACATACAGTAGTCCCTTGTTTATCTCAGGAGGTTTATGATATGAGGATGCCATTGCGGTGACGGTGTCTGCATACTGGGTCAGGTCCAGAGGCGTGCACTGCAGCTGGGTCCTGAGTCCTCCGCTGCAGCCATGGCTGGGTCTGGAGTCCTCCACAGCCAGGACCACCACCAGGTCCGGAGGCTTCCAGCAGTCAGGTCTAGAGGCCTCCGCTGCAGATACTGTCACCAAAATGGAGGAGGGTGGCAGATCCCGTGATATTTGAGGTGCTGGGGGACTACTGTATGTCACAAGTCATACAACCTCAGAAGGCATGCCTTCCTGCAGTTATTTTAAAAATTAGAAACCCCATTTCACAATCAATGGCTTAAACGTCAATCAATCAAAATGTCTACCCCATTCACACAGCTTGGGTTCCCTCCACATCCAAACTCAGAATGTGTATCTATCATCTCATCCTCTCCATGTACTTGTACAAAAAGCTACCTAGCAAAATTACCTTATATTTTTCTCACGACTGTAGAAAGAAACCTCACGTATAAATTTGTCCACTGACCTTTTGTTCACATTTGCTGAATCAAGCAATTGAAAAAAGATCCCTGGTGTTATTTTTAACAATTACCTGATAAGCAGAAACTAAGCAGATAACAGAGTTTCTCTGCTGTGAAAAGCTTTCTCTGTGGAATTTTCAATGTGCACAGCGCATTCCCCTAGATCTAAAGGTCTAATCCAGGTACAACTTTTCCTCCTTTGGTAACATCTCCTATGCGTAGCTCAACACTAACCTCTGTACATGCCGAAATATCCCTCCGACCGGATTGTCTTAATGAGGCAGTCGGACCTGTTAAAAAGGAGGAATCAGAGGAAGGGAAAGAGAGTGATTAGAACACCAGCAGCTACTGCAAAATCCTTGTTGAGGGAAGTTTTAGTCGTTTTAGCTTCCTGAAGCAATTACATTTCTTCAGGAGGAATATGGTAGAATGATGGTGGTGGTGGTGGTGGTGGTGGTGATAGCAGGAAGAAAATACTGCACTGGGGAAAAACATTGCACTATAAATTGTACCACATGCCACTGCAAAGAGTGCTTAATGGCTTAACCAGCAGTCTTTCTTCCTGACCTAGTCACCCTGCACCAGATAAGGCAAGCAGCCAGTTCATACATTTCACCAGCATAATGAACCCATTTCTAAAGGCAGTCAGAAATCAGATACTATCTCATTTTATGCTCACAGAAAATACTCACTCAGCTTTTAAAATAAATAGTTCCTGTCTGAGAGCCAGGTATTACATAAGAAAGTCCAGGTGCAGCAAAGAATAACACCACCTGTTTCTAGAGAATCACCAGCATCTCCCTTGGGAGACACCCTATGCTAGGTAAAAACAACCAAACCGCTTTCCTGAGCTATAAGTTTATTTCGCATTGTGCATTTTAATTCCTATGCTCTTTGCATTGCCATGTTAAAACGATACATGTTTTTAATGTGTGACTTGATCTGGTAGGAATCATGAAGCATGGAAACTCTTGCTTTGAGGAATGAAATGTTTGACTTGCTCAAATCCGTACACTGCATACAAAATGTTCTGATCAGCGCAGACATAAGACGGTAGCAGCTGTACATCTCCCTGCTCTGGCATCGATGGATATATTTACAACTATAAAATATAAGTGACATGTGGTCATCAAATGCTAGGTTTTGCACCTGAAGAACTAGAAATATCTACCTCACAGAGATATTTTGAGGACCAACATGAGAAATGCTGCAAGGCAGTTCACCCAAAAGTGCTGTGCAAATGACAACACACAGCAACAACCCTAATAATTGGTATTGTACAGTTTGTTTTTATGACCATGGAATACTCACATGCTGGTGTACATTCTCTGGCCATTCTGCTGGTTTTGCAGGCGAGTTTTTGCCAGATCAATAGGAAATACACAAGTGACCCCAATTAGCCCAGCTATCCCTCCATTGATCAGCTTTGCAGGCAAACTAAGACAAAAACAAAACAAAGAGGCATAATGTTAAAACAATATCAAAATTGAAAAGCAGAAATAAATACAGCCACATCATTCAACAAGGTACTGTAGATGAAAGATAGATTTATTGTGACATGCTTTCATAGATGAGCACGCATGCACACGTTTATTCATTTGTCACCTTTCTCCCCATATGGGACTCAAGATGATTTACAGTCAATTAACATTTTGTTTATTTTATGTTTGTTCTACTTATAAGCCCCCTTTTTCCTGACAAGGGGACCCAAAATGACACAGCAATTGCTACTAAAACAATTTCTGAACATTCCACTGTTGCTTAAAAGCCTGCCTGAAAATGTGTGTCTTAGCCTGATGACTGAAGAACAAGAGAGAAGGAGCAAACCTAGCTTCTCAGGCAGTGTACACCTTCTTAGCACTCAAGCGGTATAACTGATGACCTGGGTTTCCCTAAAGCAGGGGTCCTCAACCTAAGGCCCTGGGGCCGGATGCGGCCCCCCCAGGTCCTGAATCCGGCCCCTGGGACCAATTGCAACCCCCCCACCTAACCCCCGTTTTATGAGAAAGCCAGCCTCCGCAGCTGCTTTTGGACTGTGATCCGGCCCCCAGTGGTGTCTGGGTGGTGGTGGACCGGCCCGCTGTTTAAAAACTTTGAGGACCTCTGCCCTAAAGTGTATACACACAGCATCACAACACTTTCCCCAAAGCTATTCGGCAGTGGAATATGCTGCCACGGAGGGTGGTGGAGTCTCCTTCTTTGGAGGTTTTTAAGCAGAGGCTGGATGGCCATCTTTCAGAAATTTTGTGATAGGGGTTCCTGCATGGCAGAGGGTTGGACTGGATGGCCCTTGAGGTCTCTTCCAACTCTATGATTCTAATGCGTATAAGCACCACAACACTTCCCCCAAAGCGTATAAGCATCACAACAATGTAGTCCATTCTGCAGCAACACACTAAACGTGACCTACTTCCTAGAATGTGTTCTTCCCACTGTATGCTGTTCTAAAGTGACTTTCAGTCATCTGTTTTCTCAGTGATGGCTAAATCACCAGGTCACTCTATGTATATAGTTAATTATTTCCTATATTTTTCAGAAACTTCACCAATGTGAAGTGAAGAATTATTAGGTCTATCCTCCTAAAAACTTCAATTTACACCTTTATTTTCACAAGATTTGAGGGCCTTTTGTTAAGATGATGAACAATAAGGCTTACAGCCCAATTACACTAGAATTTGCTTAAATACAAGTCTCACCTAGCTCAGTAGGAGTTACTCTCAAATAAATGTGCATATAACTCCAATCCTAAAATCTACTGGAGAATTCCATGTTTACAGAAAAACTATACATGAAAATTTTGAGATTCACAGAATTCTAATGAAAAAACAAAGCCAATCCTGAGGTACTTATTTGGCCATGTTTGCTCTATACATCTCTACTAAGATCCTAAAACAGATACAGTAGTCAATATCAAAAAGCCCATCTCTGAAAGGTAAGAAGGAAAACTCACAAAACCCCACTGATTGTGGTATCAAGTCTTTCATGTCATACAGCTTGTATCAAAATATTACCAGAGAATGTACAAAGCGGGTGGTGGTGGGGAAAGAAATAGGTCTGAAGCGTTGGTCAGTTGGCCAAAGAACTCTGAGGAATTTTAAAATATGGTAGGGATTAGACAGTTGGTGACAGAGGTGGTGCTCTGGACCAAAGGAGAAGGAGAGGCCGAAACAGACAAAAAACACATAGATCAAGGAGAAAGCTTTACAAAAAACAAGTTTGGGAATTTGGTAGACTGCAAAACTTCCCAGAGCCAAACTGATGATTAAAAATCCCTTCTTGATTTAGGGTCACATGAAACTTTAAACTGCTCAGTTCTTAAGTAAATGACAGAGACCTTTCAAGACACTAATGATGGTATTGTACACTTAGCAGTTCTCTGTATTTTCATCTTGTTTTCCTGGTGTGAGGTTTTTTTTAACTCCTTTTAGTCACAAGGAGACCCAAGGATGGAAGTAATTTCTCCTCAAAGTATAAAAACAAAAAATCTCCATCCCCCTGTCATAAAACAACACCTACTGTCTCATTAAGGATTTCTCTACAAAACTTGCTCATGGAACAAATGAAACTGGGAAGACTCTCATGAAAGAGAAGGGATCACTTTGGTCACAAGCAAAGATGAAGCATCAGAAAGATTTTCCTCAGAGGGGTTTAAAAAAAAAGCAGACCGAAAATGCCGCCCAGGTTCTCTTGAAGGATTCATTAATCCTTGCTCTTCTGGGCGTTTCAGATTCATACTAGAACAATGTACCTGAACATTTTATGCTAACTGTCACTAACTACTCTGTGTCAGTTAAGAAGAACATTCAAGCATGTCTTTAATTCCGTTCTGAAGGTTTCAGAATTAACACCCCTTTACATCCCAGATCACTAGGGTTAGAGATTACACTTATGCCCTAATATCTTGGTATTTACTGGACCACAATGACAGAAGCAGCAAATATTACAGTTTATTTGGATAACACTAGTTATGTAAAGCAGTGTTCCCCAACCCCCGGGCCGCGGACCGGTGCCGGTCCGTGGATGAATCGGCACCGGGCTGCCGCCGCACCACCACCCCGCAATCGCCCCCCCGCCGCCGCGAACCCCCCGCAAGCGACCCCGCCCCGCCGCCACCGCCGCGACCCCCCCGCAATTGTCCCCGCCCCCGCCCCCGCCGCCCCCCCCCACTGCCGCCGCGACCCCCCCCGCAATCGTCCCCACCGCCGCCGCTGCCCCGTCCCCCCGCAATCGCCCCCGCCCCGCTGCCCCGCCGCGCCCCCCCCGCCAATCGCCCCCGTCCTGCCGCCGCCGCCGCAATCCCCCCCGCCGCCGCCGCCGACCCCCCCCGCAATCGCCCCCGTCTCCGCCGCCGCAATGCCGCAACCCCCCCACAACCGCCGCCCCCGACCCCCCCGGAATCGCCCCCGTCCCACCATCGCCGCCGCCCCTGCCGCCGCCACGCCCCCCCCGCAATCGCCCCCGCCCCCCCGCCACCAGAAAGAAAGAAAGAAAAATAAGGAGGGAGGGAGGGAGGGTCCCACCAGGAAGAAAGAAGAAAGAAAGAAAGAAAGAAAGAAAGAAAGAAAGAAAGAAAGAAAGAAAGAGGGAGAAAGGAAAGAAAGAAAGAAAGAAAGAAAGAAAGAGGAGGGAAGGGGAAAAGAAAAGGGAAAGAAAGAAAGAAAGAAAGGAGGAAAGAAAGAAAGAAAGAAAGAAAGAAAGAAAGAAAGAAAGAAAGAAAGGAAAGAAAGAAAGAAGAAAAGAAAAAAGAAAGAAAGAAAGAAAGAAAGAAAGAAAGAAAGAAAGAAAGAAAGAAAGGGGGGAGAAGGAGGAAGGGAGAGAGAGAGAGAGAAAGAAAAAGAAAGAAGGGAGGAAGGGAGGAAGGAAGGAGAGGAAGAGGAAGGAACAAAGAAAGAAAGAGAAAGAAGGAGGGAGAAGGAGGAAGGGAGGAAGAAAGTAAGTAAGTAAAGGAAGGAGGGAGGGAGGGAAAGAAAAAGAAAGGGAGAGAAGGAATGAGGGAGAGGAAGAACGAAAGAAGGGGGAGGAAGGAAGAAAGAAAGAAAATGAGGAAGAAAGGAAGAAAAAGAAAGGGAGGGAGGGAGGGAAGGAAGGAAATAAAGAAAGAAAGAAGGGAGAGGAGAGGAGAGAGGAAGAAAGAAAAAAGAAAAGGGGGGGAAAGAAGAAGAAAGGAGAGTGGGAGGGAAGGAAGGAGAAAGAAAGAAAGAAAGAAAGAAAGAAAGAAAGAAAGAAAGAAAGAAAGAAGGAAGGAAGGAAAGAAAGAAGGGAAGGAAGGAGGTAGAGTGGGAGGGAAGGAAGGAAAGAGGGAGGGAGAGGGAGAGAAATAAAGAAAAAAGAAAGAAGGGAGAGGTAGGGAGAAAAAGAAAGAAAGAAGGGAGAGAAAGAGGAAGGAAGGAAGGAAGGAAGGAAGGAAGGAAGGAAGGAGAGTGGGAGGAAAGAAAGAAAGAGGGAGGAAGGGAGAGAGAGAAAGAAAGAAAAGAAAGAAGGGAGGGGGAGAGAGGGAGAAAGAAAAGGGAAAGAAAGAAAGAAAGAAAGAAGGGAGGGAGGGAGGGAGAAAGAAAAGGGAAAGAAAGAAAGAAAGGAGGGAGGGAGGGAGGCCTCATGTCAAGGAAGGGCAAAGGGTCCCAAGACCTCACGGCGGCTGGGTAGCCCCCAGGGGGAAAAATGCGAGGAAGTAAAAACAGTGTTTCCTTGCAGCGATGCCAAGGACTCATCGCACAACACTGGCTCTTCGGCTTGAGTACGGAGATGAGCACCGCCCCCTAGAGTGGGAAACGACTAGCATGCATGTGCATCAGCGGCCGGGGGGGCATTTACATTTTTTTATCTTATTAAATCAAAACAAGCGGGCCAGGGAAAAATTATCAAGCATTTACCGGTCCACGGTGATAAAAAGGTTGGGGAGCACATTGTAAAGAATAATAATGATATATTTAGGATAGAAATGTCAGTTTGATATTTTGCACTCAAAATACATATGCAAACTATGTAAGCAACTGTTTTGTATGTAACATAGAAATATTTAAGAAAACCTGGTGAATCTTTAATAATAAGTTTGGCTGAAAGGATCTCTAGTCACAGTATTCCTCCAAGCATCCTTTTACTCTTGCACTGGAAGAAGTATTTGCTTGGTCAACACCCACTAAACCAATGGTTCCCAACCTTCCTAATGCTGAGACCCTTTAATACAGTTCCTCATGTTGTGGTGACCCCCTTGCCCTGCTTGGAAGAGGCCACAAGCCCTCTTTGACAGGTCACTGCCGCAGGGGCCATAGAGAACTTCTCTCTGCAGGCACCCACAGCAAACTGCAGCCTCCGGTGCCATTGACTGACATCCCCTCCAACCTATCAAACTCTAGCTCACTCTTCCCCCCCTTCCTCCCCCCCCTCCTCCAGACCCAAGCCGTTTGTGCCTTTTTCTTCACTGGCTCATAGCCACCCCTGTGAAATGGTCGTTCGACCCCCAAAGGGGTCCCAACCCCCAGGCTGGGAACCACTGCACTAAACTCTCTCCTGGTCTGTATTATTTCTCTTCTTCCTACTTGCATTACCTAATTTTGCTTGTTGCACGCACATTGTACTTTGGGTAAGCACAGCTTCACTTGCGTTTAAGGCAAAACAAGTTTGTTTTTTTACTTTGGGCAGGATTAACTGGATAGAAGAAGAATCCCTCTCACTTTGCCTTTACTTACAATACACAGTAAACTTGTAATGCGGAATACAGTATTTTTTGGAACACCGCAACATACTTTATCAGTCCCTGATATTTCTAGGCAGGGTTAGGAAAGACTTCTGCTTGAAACGCAAATGGAGTTGCTGATCACAATAGGCCAGGGTTGACAACATGTGTTCCACAAGCCACAAAGTGCATTATCAATACATCACTTCTTTGGAAGTTTTTTTTTCTTAAATAACATTTTTAGAAAATTATTCACAGGTCTGAACTATTTTCAATCCAAATACATGATGCTGGTCAAAGTTCAATGGCTGAGGAAAAATAAGTACAGTAGCTTCTTTCTGAATTGGTAGGTTCCAAAACACAGGGCAAGGTTTCCATTTATATATTGAAATAATTCAGACCCACCCTATATTTCAACAGATATGAAGTCACGGTACAATCAATAAAATGACATTTTTTTAAAAAAGGTCATTGGTCCTTTTTAAGAAGAAAGGAAGGATATAAGTATTTGAAATAAATAAATAAATTTAAATACTATGAAAATTTCACAATCCTTCAGAACAATTTAACAAATCTAAAATTGTGATCCATTTTGCTAATTACTGGTTTATTCAAAATGGATTCTTCTGCTTCACCAATGTTGCAGTGAGTTATTTATTTACTTAAAACATTTTACCTCACCTTTCTCCTTATAAAGGTCACAAGGCAGCTTATATTATTACAAGACAATATTTAAAGCTAGCAGCAAGTATGCAAAGATGGCTTCAATAATTAAAAAACAACATTTAAATCAATACTCCTGACAGAAATACGAAAACATTATCTTGGCTCTGTCAAGTTATAAGCTTTATAAGTGCTCTCAAATGTAGACAGCTAGATCCAGAAGTGTGGCAAGGGTCCAAGTGGACCTATGCACAGGTGGAAAATACATCTACACATTTATTTGGAATGTGTGCATATGCATGTGCTACTAAATAAATACTTTGACATTATTTTGACAAGGTTGTCTACTTTACTTTATTTGACATTTATATACTGCCTGCTTGTATAAAAACAACTTAAGGCGGTATGCAAACACACAAAAACAAACAGAAAGTAACAGGTAAACAGTAGGCAATAAGCAATAAGAAACAATATAACAAATACCCATTAAAATAGGAAAAACATAGACACAAACTAAACTAAAAGTATCTGGGCAAAACCCAACAAAGACGACAGCCACAGAAACAATTACCCAAAGGCCTCTTGGTAAAGCCAGGTATTTAAGGCTTTCTGAAAAGCAGGGAGGGATTGTGCCAGGCGGATCTCGCTTGGGATAGAATTCAAAAGCTGCGGGGCAGCTACTGAGAAGGCCCAGTTCTGAGTAGAAACCTTACAGGGCTCTCTAAGGTATGCCACCTGAATTGCAAACACCTGGGAAGCTCTTGTGGGATGGGTATTTTCTGATCTGAGGGAAATATGCTCCACCAGATAGATAATCAGTCTATCCATTCTAAGATGATAATCCAAGATCTAACAATGAGACAAAGGGACAAAGAAACAAAAGAGAACTTGGAGGTGAGTGGGGGAGACATCACAGATGAAACTACTACAGATGTGGCAAGACAAAAGAATTAGAATTAGAGACAACAGCTGAGAGAGAAGACCAAGAAGAACATTTTACCTGATCTGTTTATTCGCCATTTAATTGCGATTTGGTCTTGTAGAAACCAGATTTGTTCTTCCCAAATGTTCTTCCAATTTTTAAAATCTTCAGTTACCTATTTCCAGCAAGTGGTTTCTAGAAAGAGACAAAAGTAACACCAACATTTATTATTTCTAATCATTGTTTATGAGCCCTTTGCGAACAGGAGGAGGGCTTACAGGCCTCTGTTGTCATGAAGAGAATCGTGCAAAGTAGGTTAGGCATCCATAGGCTTATGCAAGTTAACTAAAAAGGAGGCAGTTGTTCCTGTTTCCACTAACAATCTGAAATTATGTACAAACACCCTTCTTTAGATTATGAAATATTTGCAAAACTGGGACAAGTTACAAGACTTAGGAGAAGGTAGAGAGCATTTAATTCCTGGTATATGGAGCTGGTTGGATAGTTCAGTTTCCCGCTTGTACCTCCAGGGAAAAGAGACAGCCTGTGTAGCCTCAGGCAAGCTGTACAGTCACAGAGCTTCCCTCAAAAGAAGAAGACAATAGTAAACCATTCTGGACACTCTTTACTGAGAAAAACCTGAAGAAGATGGCCATCAGAATCTACTGGGTGCCACATCATGATGACATACAAAGCTGGGGCAAGGAACCATGGCAAAAAAGTGTTATCAACCTACTACTGACTTCATTTGATACACAAATCTAGAGCACATGCATCTCTCCTTCTTAAAACTATTCCACTGATTATGGAAAAGAAATTAACCATAAATTATTCTTATAAATTGCTATGCAGAAAATGCCCAATTCCCAATATATGTCATTTATAGAAACATGTTTTAAAGGTAGCATGATCTGTCAAGTGATTTCATCCAGGATGCAAATGGTTTCCTTTTCATTTTCTGTTATTACTTCTGAAGAAATAAAAAAATATGAAATAAAGATTTGCAAAATTGACAGAAGAACTCATTTAACATATAGTAGAAGTAAATTATTCAAGTCTAACATTTTTAAGAGAAAAACATTTCTAAATAATATTTTCCGGGTCCTCCTTAGAGCAGATTGGCAAGACGAAAGGATGACTGAGAAATCACACCTACCCACTACCATATGGGAACTTGACATTTCACATCTCTGCCATGCTGTTGCGCTACAGAAACAGAAACATTTTGCAGTTTTTAAAAGGAAGCAGGAATTTCTACAGAATATTCTTTGTGTAATATGCAGAAAGAAAAATAAGGGAGAAAGGAAAAACAAAATACTTTGCAGAGTGACATTTGCTCTGGTGAATCTTCGACTAATCAGTAGTACAGAACCACTGTAAAGAAGTAGCAATGGTAAAAATGGAAGAATCTAAATGTGAACAAATTTTGTTGTTCAGAAAAAGAGAAATTGTAACAAAGAAAACACCCAATTTATTTTCATATAGACCAGTGATGGCGGACCTTTTAGAGACCGAGTGCCCAAACTGTGATAACAAAACCAATAATTTTTCTCAAAGTCCCAATACAGCAATTTAACCTGAATACAGGTGGCTGTGAAGGGGCAATGTTGGGTGCCCACAGAAAGGGCTCTGAGTGCACCTTTGGAACCCATGCCATAGGTTCACCAACAATGATATAGACAATATTTTTATTGCCAGGAAGACCCCAAAATAGTAAATACTGTACATCTAGGAGGGGGCTTAGTAATCTCTTTCAAAAAATCTCCATCTGCATTTCCAGAGCATGCTATGGAAGGAATTAGTTACCGGAACTACTAGTTAACTACACATCTTCCACTAAAGATTTAAGCTGTGTTCAACAAATTTGAGCAGAGGTCATGCTGGCACAAATACAACCTCTGTGTTACAACAGCAACACTGGGCAAAATTCATAGTGCTAATCTATAAAGCCCTAAATGGCTTGGGTCAAAGTGATCCCAAGGAGCATGTCTTCCACGAGGAGCCCACTCAAGGGTTAAGGTTATCTGGAAAGGCCTTTCCACCACCCTCACAAGTATGTTTGGTGGGGACCCCGGAGAGGGCCTTCTCTGTCACTGCTCCCAGACTGTGGAAGGTCCTCTCATGGGAGGCCAGCCTGGCTCCATCTTTGCAATCTTTCCTCTAGCAGACAAAGACCTTTTTCCTTTGAGTCAGATTTCCTTTAAGGACTGGGTGAGTTTTATGAATACATTAAACACAAGAACATAAGAACATAAGAAGAGCCATGATGGATCAGATCAAAGGCCCATCTAGTCCAGCTTCCTGTATCTCACAGTGGCCCCACCAAATGTGTCTGGGAGTGCATGAGACTAGATGTCTGTCTCTTCATACCACTCCCCTGCATCTGGTCCTTTAAGTACCTTGGTTTTAAGCCTGGAGATTACACGTTTGTAACTTGTGATGGACTTCTCCTCCAGGAATCTGTCCAATCCCCTTGTGAAGGCAGCCAGGCCAGATGCCATCACCACATCTTGTGGCTGGGAGTACCACAGACTAACTACACGCTGGGTAAAAAAAAATCTTTTGTCTTTTCTCACTCTCTCAGCCCTCAATTTGAGTGGATGTCCCCTAGTTTTGGTATTTTGTGAGAGGAAGAAGAGCTTCTCTCTATCCACTTGTACAAAATAATGCAGGGCATGAGTAGTCTCAATCATATCCCCCCTCAGGCACCATTTTTCCAGACTAAAGAGACCCAAATGTTTTAGCCTTTCCTCATAAGGGAGGTCCCCCAGCCCAGTAATCATTTTAGTCGCTCTCTTCTGCACCTTTTCCAGTTCCACTATGTCTTTTTTGAGATGCAGTTAGCAGAATTGTACACAATACTCCAGGTGCAGCCTTAGTATCGTTTTGTACAATAGAATTATATTGTTGGCTGTTTTATTTTCAATGCCCTTTTTGATAATCCCTAGCATGGAATTGGCCTTCTTCACTGCTGCCACATATTGTGGTGCCTTATTGCTTTTAATAGGGTACGTTCTTGATATTACTTTTGTTTACCATTTTAGTGTGGTACTTGACTGATCCTTTTTAGCATTTGTTGACTTACTGTTTTAGCCTTGCCTTTTAATGATGCAAGTTGCCCTGGATCCTTTTAAAAGAAAAATGTGGCATAAAAATATTTTAAATAAATAAATACAGTAAATGCCTTTTAAACTCTTCCTTTCACAGCACTTAAACCAGGCATGTCCAAACTTCAGCCCTCCGTATGTTTTGGACCACAACTCTCATAGTCCTTTGCCATTGGCATTTTAAGCTTAGAATTCTGGGAGTTGTGGTCCAAAACATCAGGAGGACTGAAGTTTGGACATGCCTGACTTAAACAGTATATCTTTCAGATATGGAATACCAACACCAGGTCCCCTATGAAAATGCCTCTAGGGAGATAACGAGTGGATTTTATGGTTCCCTGGAAAGTAATGCTGGTACTGTAAATTCAGCCCATGGGCATTCGGGGAAACAGGAGGAACAAAATGCAAGCCATTTCAAAAGTTCAACATTGAACCACCTGCTCCCTTTATTTCTGAAGGCCATTTGCTTTCCTGCTCCAGAACCCAGCACCTCTCTTTTCCTTTTTTTGCTTCCTGAGAAAACCCCTCACCCATTTTAAGATCTGAATCTAGCACCCAAAACAGCCAATTTCTTCTGAAAGAACAAATCCCAAATGTGGCACAGTACTGGAATATTTTTACAATCCTTTGCATTCAATTCATTTTGTTTAAATGAAAAATTGCATTTGTGTTATTTTTTTGCCACAATAAATCTATATGTCACAATAAATTTACAATAAATCTCTATGTTTTCAATCTAAAAGGAAACTTACTACATACTCATGTTTATATTTAGCATTAAATTATGAAGTAAATTCGTTGACAGAATGGGTTGGATGATGGTAAAGGAGAGAAGGTTCTGAAGTTTATCAAAAATAAAAAAGGGAGTGCGATGGCAATATGCTGGGGAACCACTTGTTAAAATATTAAAGAAGCAGGCACCCCTCGACTCCTGTGGTTGCACCAACAATGTGGCTTTTCTGTCAGATTTCTGTGAGCTGAGATATCAGTATGGGATGCCCTGAAGCAATACCTGGCCAAAGAAGTCTTGCTCTGTCACAAAAGAATGTAAATACTTGAGGGGAGTTATTTCTTTCAGAACTCAATGCCAGAGTGTTGCCCAAGAAGGAGGATAAAAGAAATTCTTTACTCCTTACCTAAGACCTCAGCAGCGGCATCTCTTTGAAGAGATGGCCTAGAATCCATGTGTTTAAGAGGAGGTTGGAACATTTATGGAGGAAATGTCCATCATAGGTTACAAGCCTTTCTCTTCAAGCAAGCTTCTCCTGAATGATGGACTACCTATTATGTGTCTTTTATATGAATCTATAGGATCATATAGACTTTGTGTTTATAACTACTTACAATCTATGTTTTCAATGTTAGTTTCCATCACTCATAACTTTACATGGAACTTTACTCTCGTTTTAGTTGCTCATGTTCTCTTGTAGCTTTAATGTAATGTTGTCTATTAATGCTGTTAAGATGTCCCTCAATTCCCCGTTCACGATACTTGAACATGTCTTAATTGTACTGGACTGTATATTATCCCTCATTACTAATAAGTCACCTTTGGTCCTTTTCCAAGCAGAAAGGCAAGGTAAAAATACTCTAAAATAAATAAATAAAAAAAATAAAAACCATGATGTGTGTTGTTTCCAAGCTTAAAAGGAGGGTACCTCGAAGTACCAGATGCAGGGAAGTGGCATCAGGTATCTAGTTGTCTCCTGTGCTCCCTGAGGCATCTGGCAGGGCCACTGTGAGATACAGGAAGCTGGACTAGATGGCCCTTGTCCTGATCCAGTAGGGCTCCTCTTATGTTCTTAAGAGAGATGTCAGTGCATGGACACAGAACATGCTTTTGAATTAGACACTCATTTGATCATTACTAAAACATGTTCACTTACAACCCATGGAGGGAACACTGAAGATGAGCCCTCTTCTTCCAGCATCATTACTCTACCATACATGGAGCAGGATGAGTCTCAAGCAGTGGTTCCTAACTTTGGGCCCCCAGATGTTCTAGAACAATGGTGGTGAACCTTCGGCACTCCAGATGTTTTAGACCACAGCTCCCAGAATTCTAAGCCTGTATTGCCAATGACAAAGTACTGTGGGAGTTGTGGTTCAAAACATCTACAGTGCCGAAGATTCGCCACCACTGTTCTAGGACTACAACTCCCAGAAATCCTTCACAGGTAGTGGTGAAGGCTTCTGGGAGTCCAAGAACAGATGGGGACTCAAGGTTGAGAATGGCTGGTCTAAAGGATGGGGTCTCTGCTATCTATAGAGCTTCTCTGCTGGATTCATGAATCATGATAAAAAATTTCAAAGCCTCAATTCATGTGGAAGGTTCCCAAACACAACAGATTCATCACTCCCCTTGTGTGGCAAAGTGACAGCACTGGAAGCAGGGAAGCAGGGCTCGAGCATCTCCTTCTATGCACACTAAGGGCATCTGCTTTAATAATTATTAAATATGGCTTCAAAAGAGGGGTGGGTCTCTAGACACATGAAGGATCGGGGGGACCAGAAAAAAGCAGAAAAAAACATTTTTTCCCATTTTTTTCCTGAAGCCTTTTTGCCCCCCACCAAATTTTTTTTTTTGGAAATTAAAAAAAAGAAAAAGAAAAAATGATTATTAAGGAATGTATTCTTGAAGGCTTTCACAACTGGGATCTGATAGTTGTTGTGAGTTTTTCGGGCTGTTTGGCCATATTCTGGAAGTTTTTTTCTTCATGACGTTTCACCAGACTCTGTGGCTGGCATCTTCAGAGGGCAAGGATCTCAGAGAACTAGGAGTTCTCTCTGTGCTCTGATTAAGGAATGTTTTATTTTAACATAATGAATAAAATATTTTAGACTGGGTGTTCAAATATTTTCCAAATCTAAAAATATCATTGAAACTTAGTCCCACTCCCTTTTATACATCTCCCCCCTTTTCAATTCTATATATGAGAATGAAGTTTTTATTTTAATTTTATTTAATACTGTGGAGAGGAAATATGAATAATTGTTAATACTGCATTTTTAAACATTATTTTGTAGAGAGTTTTTTTTGTTCCACATAAACTAGCAAACAGTTCAGAGGATTGCTACTGCATTTGCTACTTACAATTAGAGATGGGCACGACTTGAAAAAAAAAATTTCGAGTTGTCGTTAGTCGGGCCGGTTCCGTTTCGGCTCGTTTCCGTTTTTCGCGAAAATTTGCAAAAATTAGTCGGTTTGTTTTTTCGTTTTTTCGTTGTCGTTAGTACTGGTTTGGGGAGGGGGTAGCGGGCTCCTGGAGGGAGCTGCAGGAGTCAGCCAGAGCCACAAGTGACGGACTGGCAGACTCTTTGCACCCGCTGTGTCTCACGTACTTGCATGTAGTGCAATGCAAGTAGATCTGGCTTAGGGTTAAGACGGCTTAGCGCAACGGCTAGGGTTAGGCTAGTTACGGGTGAGGTTACGGTGAGTATTGGGGTGCATCTGGGTGCCTCTCTGACCCACTTAGAAGGACAGTGTACTGGCGTATGGGTTAGGCTTAGGGTTCGGGTTTGGGCTACGATTAGTGGGCTGTTTATGCCCGATTGGCACATCCCAGAAGTCTCTGTGGTCAACCTGGCCAAGTGGCCATGCGATTGGTGGAAAATTTGCATGGTCTACTCCCATGGGCGAGCCCATCATTGCAAATGTGCAGGTGTAAAAAAATAAAATAAAATAAAATAAAATAAAATCAACGGAGACTTTTTTTTGCAAGAAAAACCCACTGCTGCTACTGTAAAAATTCAAGCATTTAAAATAGCTAATTTTCGCATGTTTCTGTGGTGCTTTGGTGGGGTTTTGGGCAAAAATTTCAAAAAAAATATTGCGGTCGCCATTTTGGATCCCCCCCCACCGCATGGCAAATGGATGCACCCTCCCAGCCTGGTACAGTCAGCAAAACCTGGCCATGCGATTGGTGGAATGGCTCCAAAACTTTGCATGGTCCACTCCCATGGGCGAGCCCATCATTGCGAATGCGCAGGTGTAAAAAAATAAAATAAAATAAAATAAAATAAAATAAAATAAACGGAGACTTTTTTTGCAAGAAAAACCCACTGCTGCTACTGTAAAAATTAAAGCATTTAAAATAGCTAATTTCCGCATGTTTCTGTGGTGCTTTGGTGGGGTTTTGGGCAACGATTTCAAAAAAAATATTGCGGTCGCCATTTTGGATCCCCCGCACTGCATGGCAAATGGATGCGCCCTCCCAGCCTGGTACCAGCAGCGCAGCAGTAGCAATAGCCAAGGAGAGGGGGGCGGGGAACCCCCCCCCCAAATAAAACACCCTTCTGGCCTGGTAGGTGCCCTCAGACAGTTTTCGCCTACTTTTAGGGCCGGGAATCGGGGTTTTTTTTTAACTTTTAAAAACTTTTTTTCTGTGCCGCTTGGCATTGCGCGATGCAAGTAACGAGCACGACAAATCAGACCAAATTGTTCGTTCGTCGGTTCGAGCTCGAAGTCTGGCGGAGTAATTCCCGTTTCCGTTTCCGTAGAGTAACGGAAACGAGTAACGGAAACGGAAACGGGAATACCGCTAAGTCGTGCCCATCTCTACTTACAATTACAAATAAATATAATTTAAAAAGCAAATTCTGTTTGTAATAATTGTTTGTAATTATTGTTTTTGGATTATATAACACTATATTTTAATATGCTAGTTGTGATAATTTCATGCCAAGTCAAACTGTCCATAGTCATACTTTATGATCCTAAAGTAAAATAATGACTTTCAAGTTGTAAAAAAGGGGGGAGTGCTAATGTAGCATTTTTTTCAAATTTTCCAAAAAATTCCATAGTTTTTCAACAACAAAAAATTGGGTTTTTTCCCCGAGCATCAAAATTTCCAGAAATTTTATATCTGTAGGTGGGTCAGGGAACTGAATTTCCCACACTACATTGCTCAAAAGTCTCCCACCCTCAGACAGGAGATAAACAGAACTTGAGAGTGTGGGAAATATCTCTGAAATCTTGCCAAGCAAGTTTTCATCTCTTGATCAAGTTGTCAGTGTTCCATGGTGAAGTTTATTTCCATTCACCACAAGTAAGGAAATCCAGAATAAATTATGCAAAGTATTCAAAAGATACACTTGTGAAATTGTCTAATGTAGAGGAAATCCATAGTACAGGTAGACTTTGGATTCTTTTTCTCCTCCTCGTCCTCCTCATCCTCCTCCCGCCCACCCCCGGTAACCAGAGATGGTACATCATATTGGCTGTTTGGATTTTGGGCACATATGCTCTAAACCATGATATCGTGCAGCATCTTAACCAGCCTCCCAGGTCCTTCAGATAACAAAACTTCCTCCTTCTTGTACTCCCCCACCACAAACATTTAATTCTACTTTGAAGGATCAGCTGTAATGATCTGTACTATTTGTTTCTCATTGCACAGCTGAAAGAGTCCAGCTTTCTGCATATTGCATTGTAAGGGTTCATTAAACTCAATTAATGGTTCGCTTGAGTATTGAATATTCACTCGAGGACTTGTATGAAAAATCAAATAAATTTTTATTGAACAATTCACCAACTGTGTCCATATTTCTTTCAGTTTCTCTGTTTAAAACATTGGGAGTTAAGACAGGTAAACTTCCTGTTACAGAACCAACATGAACATTAACTTTTTCTTCTTCAACGAATGGATTATGTTTACTTCTTAAACTTTGGGATAACGATCTTTCTCCAATCCGCCATGAGGTTTCTGGAAAGTAGGAGGGAGAGCTCGTAAGGGATGCTCCCATCCCCACCCAGGAATCCATCCTGGTGGGTTTGATCGGGAAGAATCTCCTCTAAATCCAGCCCTCCATAAATCAGGTCCTCCCACGGGATTACATAAGATTTGAGGGGAGGAAAGAGGCAGACCAGTTTTAGCCTCCTCCCTTTCTCTCCTCTCCGTCTGAGTCCCCCTTTCCTTATAAACCGTTACTCTCTTAACTGCCTCGCCGTCGCGAGCCTTCTCCCTCGCGCCCCTCCCGTCTACCTTCCCCTGCTCATCCCCTCCCATCTGAATTCCCTTATCTTTGAATGTCTTTTCCACCTTTAATTCTTCTGTTTGCATTCCTGTATTAACTATTTCCTTCTCTTCATCCAACTTCACTTGCACCCCTATATGCCAAGATTTACCCACAATGTATTTATGCTTAACTTCTCCCACTTGGACCTCTTGATCCTTAATATCTTTCTTGATCCAACCCATTACTTGTATACCCACGGATCTACCTATAGCCATTAATCCTTCGGTTTGACATCCTGACTCCTTCAGTGTCTTATCTATATATGAAGCCTCCATTGTTTGAGTCCCTGTGTTTTTAATGTCACTGGCTGCCCCTTCCCACTCCTCTCTCAGCATATCCCATGCCTTGATTCGCTTCACCATAGCTAAATAGCCCTCAATAATCGTTGTAGATTGTTCTTTCTTAACCTCCTCCCTGCTATCTTTTCTTTTCTCCCCCAGGAACAGTTTTCCAGGCTGTTCTTCTACTTCCTGTCTCTTATCTTTAGTATCACAGGTTTGTTGTTTCCTTTCCATTTCTCTTGCGGACGGACCAACATTCTGGTTGACCCTTGGTAGAGTGTCGGCCTCACATGCATGCTCCACAATTGCTAGGATTTTATTAATTCATTTTAATCTTTCATTTGTCACCCTGATCTTAGTTGGCCATTCTCAACCCAGGCTGGCAACTTTCTCAATTCACAGTCTACTCCCAGTAGTTTATTGTTTCCTCTTCTGTTTAAGCCCCTGACAAGGTCCAGGATTCTTCCCTGTTCTTTCCTCCTCCCCAATCTTCTGCATTTATGGATTGTTTCAGAAGAGATTTTCAGTACATGTGGTTACATGAGGGTAGAGATGTAAAATTTCCAGAAATTTAGAAGCCATCGGAGGGGGGGGGACCTTTGGGAAAAACAACAGAAAAATGGGGTGCAGGGGGAGAAAGGAAAAGTAAAATTCCATCAAGTTTGCAGAAATTTCACATCTCTACAGAGTGGAGAGCTTGCAATGTTACATTTTAAAAGGAACTTCTTGTACCATTCATCACTTCTTAATTACCAGGCTACCATTATCATTGCTCAGATAATGCAACTAACTCATTGCATTTTGCATTATTAATGCATTGCCTTATCATTGCCAACGGGTCATGAATCTACAGGGAAATACTCTTTCAAAATACTCTCACTTTGCAAATATTTATACAAAGATAAAACAAAAATACTTTTCTTGCCTCTCAGGGCTGATAAGAGAATGCCACAAAACCTGGATGAAAGACGTCTCCAAGTGCCACTAAAATGCCTTAGAATGCCCTTCTCAAGTTTGAAAGTAGTTGGATGTTGCATGCATTACTCAGTCTGTATTCAGTCTGTAACTTCAGTAACTGGCTTCATATATTTACACTACTTCTAACTGGTTATTGCCAAGCTCTGATTCAGTTTCTCTTTGCCAGAGCCCCCCATGGCATAAAACAAAGTTTACAACCCAGTACCAACCAGAGACAGACTTGTTTCTCATATTCCTTCCCAGATACATTTGCATCATTTGCAGATTGCAGAACTCTTCCTTGCCGTCAGATGAGAGGTTTGAAAAAGATAATAAAAGGTTGGAACAATGGCTGCTCCGACCGGCCTCGTGCCGAGCAGGGGCACCTTTGCCGGCCGGTTGAGGGAGGCGGCTATCGGCTCCGCTATTAGCGTAGCCTACGGTGGGGGAGCGCGCCCTATATAAGCCCTTGGCGCGCTCCCCTCAGCCTGCCTCCGCAATCGACGGTTTCCCCGCCCTCCCGCCACTGTTTACGATGTGCTGGTGATGCTTTGCTGGTCGCTTCGGGGCCGGATGGGAATTTTTGACCACTGCTCTGATTGGCCTTGAGCGGTGGTGTTTTTTCGCCCATCCCACCATTCACATATTGGCGGTGGGTGTTGTAGGTAATAACCTCGGTCACAACTGGCGGGTAGCGCATAAAAGGTTAACCATTTAGGTCCCGAATCTAATTACATCTTCACGTCTTCGGCAGCCTTCCATTAATAACCCAATAGGAGTTAGTTAGAGAGCAAATAATAATAATAACCCAAAACCCTAGGAGGGCTGCCAATCTTTAATCAAGTGTTGATGCCAAAAGATCTAGTTGGCATCCTCACTGCGGCAGTTCAACGGGCCGCAGGAAATTGGTTGAGTAGCGGGACCTAATCAATTTGTTGTTACCATCTTGATGATGCGCTACGTCAGATCCTAAAGCTATTGTTCATTGATAAGTAATTGAAAATTCGTTACTGTAGTTAATAAAGTTGTGGCCCTTATTCAACCCAAGCGGAATGTGTGTCGCCTCTTTCTTTCAACCTGGCTCGGCAAAAGAGGTAAAAATGAGTTTACTTTGCTTTAAAGGAGGACCTCCTGCTCTGTCTGGTATCCAGCAAAACATTTTCTCCTCTTGTATCGTGATCTTTTAACTCATACTCACCCTCCTAGTACTCTGGCCTACCATTTGAATATTGGGGGGTGGGTGGGATGAGACATCAATACCAAGACAGATGCTAGCCCCCACATATATTGTGGGTGTCAAATGCACAAAATTACTGTGCCTGACACGAATCCCACCCCCAAACAATGTTTGCTATCTGTAATCAACCTCCCCAGAAGACAGGATGAATTCCCAGGCAGACCTTAAAATGAGCACAAACCCCTCCCCACCCCTTGTATGATTGGAGGACAAATCCTTTGGAAAAGAAGCAGAGGAAAGAATTGGAGGAGCTCTTTAAAGCAACGGGAATCACAAATCTTCAGCAGTTACGGTAAAATCACTGCTGATGTGCCAACACAGTGAAAGAAAGGAAATATATATATCTGATGGGTTTTTTTGTCATTTTACACATGGCTATTCTTTACAAAGAAGCCACAGTCTCTGTTGCCCTCAGAACACGCTCAGGGAGGGGCATGCCAGTACAGTTCCCATTTTACAGATGAGGAGTTGGGAAAGAGCACATGTGTGGTTACTTGAAGGGGCTGACACAAAACTGGAATGCCAGCCAGAGCCCTTATTCATTGATTTTCACCTTTTTTTTTTAGAGTAGAGGGATATTGTTATGGACGAACTACAGAAAAGGACGGAGGGGCCGAAATGATCATTAAATCCACAAATGGTGCCTTTTCTGACTGAAGCAGATTTTGTTCCAATGTTCTCTTTCCTCCTCACAGATACGTTTATTTCCATTAGATGTGCCTATTCTCTGTTTTTCTTTTTAAATTGGGCTTCCACAGCAACCATCTGTGCGCACCCGCCTGCCTTAACCAGGACATCCTTCTTTATAGAGCCATTTCTGATTGACATTCTACAGTGGTACTCCAAGTTATGGATTCCTCAGGTTACGTAATTTTCGGGTTACGAAAGTCCACCCAGAAGTCTGTCTGAAAAAAATTCTGCAAAAACCCAGGTTATGATTTTTTCCCCCTATGGAAAACCCCGGTTACGACTTCCATTCCCAGGGAGCATTGCGCCCCATTCAGATCTGGGTTAGAAAAATGTCCGGTTTATGAAATGTCCCACGTAATGAATTAATTTCAAAACCTGGGGTACCACTATACCTGCACATTTGAGCGGTTCTCCCTTCAGCAGCCCTCAATTCAATTCAAAAGAAAGAAACAGTGAGAATGTTCCAGGTAACCTGGGATAAGAAAATACTGCTCTGAGATGAGAAGTCTACCAGGGACAGTAGCGTGAACGTATACCTCGGTACAATTTCCGTTTGTAGGAGGGTACAGATAGGTTGCGTTCTTGCTCATGGACTACACTACTCGCAACAGGGAGGGATTCTTCCTTCATGTCTGGCCACTGGTCCTGGGGGGTTCCAGCCACTCTTTGCAGCAGGCGGATTAGCTACTGACGTGATCAAGTCACAGGACGCTGTTAACTTATCTGTAGTACACATGCAACTCCACATGGGCTGTAGTTTATTAAGGAGGGACTACACTGGCTTTGTTGTGGGCTGGATTTACCGTTTCTTTCAGGGCCATAGTCATTTTAGGTGATTACATAATGACTTGGGATTGTTTTATTGCCAGTGTTCAGACTGGTCTTCAATCAAATATACAGTGGATCCTCATACAACAAATGGTTTGTATAACATAAAATCTGTATAACATAAAAAATTCCAGAAATAGGGGAAATTTGCTTAACAGAATCGACTATGGGGCAAATTTGTACAACATAAAATGGTTGTGATTAGAGATTACTGTTTTCAATGCATTCCTATGGGAAATCTGTATAAAGGAAAATTTGCTTAACATAATTTCATTTGGAACGAATTAATTCCTTTATACAAGGTACCACTGTAATATGATACGTACCCACAGCCCCACTTCTTTTGATATCACCCATCAAGCAATTCCCAGCTCTCTCCTTTCTTACCCTTATTTTTCTATGTACAGGTGATCTAGTCCTCAAGTAATGTTATCAAGCAGTAATAAGATGATTGAATGCTAAACTTGGTAGTTTGCTTGTTTTAAAAAGATACTTGAAGACAATGGCAGGAGTGAGTGTTCCTGCTTTCTCAAAACATCATGCCCCAGCATAATACCCCACTGTAATACCACCTTTGTGGAATGAAGCATACAGGGAAAATACCATTCAAGTCGTTCTGGCTTTTAAAACGTAGAAAACTCCAGTGGCAGTGGGAAAACAAAGCAACAAACCAGAAGCATAGAGTGCCAGGTTGAATTACATTGGCCTTTGCAATAGGCGATAGCTGAAAAATACTTCACATTCACCCAAATCAAATTGAGAAGTATCTGTCAATGTAGTCTCAGCCTCAGTGATAAACTGAGAGCCTGTGGCAAAGACAGTAAGCAGTAAGAAGTGTTTAGATAACAACGGAGGGAACACTGAAAGTGTTTCAAGTATCCTACCAGGAGTTTTCATAGCACGCTTAAGGTAGGTCGGAATGACAATTTTGACAATACAGCCTGAAGTTGAGAACTAGACACTTATTTAAGGGGCCACCTGGTGTGTTTGTAGCACCAAGAAACTTGGTTCAGTTGAGTTGGGAAGGAGCAACAAGAGGTCATCAGATTAATGCCACATCTAATTTCAAAAACCCATTACAAACTATCTGTTCAAGGCCTCTGCGAGGGCAATCCACTCCTTCCCTAGTGGTCTGCTAAAAATGGAGGGGGAGGACTGAGAGAAGGATGGTGTGGGAGGCAGAAAGGGACAGCAGAAGGACAAGAAGAAAAAGAGAGAAAAGGCTGGCAAAATGAGAAAGGGAGGGAGGGAGGGAGGGGAGGAAGAAAGAAAGAAAGAAAGAAAGAAAGAAAGAAAGAAAGAAAGAAAGAAAGAAAATGGACTAGGACTCAGAAGACATAGTTTTAACTATGGGTAGCAGTGGTAACACCGCTCAAATATCCACCATACCGTGAAAATCTATGATGGAGACCCTAAGTCAAAACTGATTTGACTGAATATAATGCACACAATCTGCAGTACTTTTTAGCCATGCTTGTCAACCATTAGCATGTGTGTCAGGAATTAGTCCCCAGGGGATGTTCGATTTAACCATCAGGTCCATAATTTGTAAATTCTAATTTTATTAGCTTTAATGTTTTTGGGTTTGTTGTTGTTTGGTAATTATATTACAGTATTTGTGTGACTTGGGGGTATCCTTTTTGTAAATTTCATGAGCTTGACCATTTGTTGCCATTTTAACATATTTTTGTTTACAGGTATTTTATAACAGGAATTTTAATTTGCAACATTTGTAATCTAGAGAATGCTTGGTCTCACGTCACCTCTGTGAATGCCCCCATAGCAAAATCAAACCTGCCAAAATTATTAGTTGTTCCATGCCTATAGTCTGTATTCCCTCTATAGCTGAGCAGAGGCCACTCTGCTAAGTAAAGAACTCTGCAAAATGAGAGTTCACATTCTGTGATACTATAAGATACAGAGCCACAAACTGAACTCATTAGCTTTTTATAAAAATCTTGTTCATTCGAGATCAGTGTGGTAAAAACTGCAAGAATGTTTTCTTTATCGAGAGTGCTGTGTGACATTATTATGAGAGGTAGGCAAATCCAGGCTGTGTTCTCTGTTATAGGGCCTTTGATGCAAAAAGCATCATGAGTGGTGAACCATGGTATTCCAAGACTTCGCTGAAGCCTCAGTCAGATTTTTTTTGGCAAGCTAACAAAACAAATACTGTGCAGGGCTGAAATACCTGACCTATCACAACAAAAGCTACAGCTACATTTTAAAGCAATCTTTTAGTAAACTAGGTGTTAAAGGGCACAACAAACTTTCAAAACCACAACAGTTCTGTTTACCTGCAAAATAGTTTCAGGAGGGAGAAATAAAACACAATTTTGCTAAGTCTGATCGCTGTAACCTGGCTGGGTATGTGTCAAGCCCCGCACACAGAGCACACACACAAACAGGGTTCAGTTCTTTGCCAAGATCTTTAGTGGGAAGCCAGGCAAGTTCAAGTCTGTTGCTAACAATCAAGTGCCAGATAAATAACAGAATCCAACTCCCAGCAATTAACAGTCCAAGTCAAAACCAGAATATCTCACAGAAACCAGATGCCAAACCCAAGGGAACAGATCAAGCCGTGGTCCAGGAAGCCAGTCTGAAATCAGGAAACAGAGCCAAGGTCACACACAGGAACAAGTGGTTGCAAGTTCAAATGACACTTTGCTCCCACAGAGAGCTCAAGGTGAGCTTACCAGCTTTATCTCAAAACAGGGAACACACCCTTGCTTCTGGAAAGGCTCCTGCTAGTACTCAGGGCTTCCCGACCTGATTCCCCGTGTAGCATCAAAGACCCTTTCCCTAGCTCTCCTGGTAGCACGTCTTTGCAGAATCCTGCTCATAGCCCTTCTAGGGGGAGAAGATATGTTTTCAGCTGAGTCATCAGACCCAGCTGCCTGCTGACTTGAGCTGCAAGGCTCCTCCAGCAGCTCTTCACCATTTAACCCCTCAGAGTCAGGTTCTGTGACAGGCAGGGTCCTGGCAGTATGCTTCTCTCAGAACAAATGGTTCCAAGTCTAAGTTGAAACCACAGACACAGTCTGAAGGAAACTTCATTCTGTTAATACTACAACTATGTATTGGTCTCATGACATACATACAGAAGCTCTCACTCACTTCACTCAGTACATTGTTTCACTGGATGAAGATTTCTGAAGATTTTCCAGCAGAAAAAAGCTTACTGCCAAACTTTTTTTTTCAGAAAAGAAATCATATTTTGCCCAATTAAGAAATATGAACTGCATCATGCTATGAGAAACAAAGTTCCAGTCTACGGTACAATTAAATGTAAGTAATGAATAGATGGACTATTATTCATACAACAGACGATCAATTTTATGTTCATTACCATGGCTTGGGGTGAATATATGACTACTAATTAGAAACTATAAGTGAAAAAAGCTAATTATTGCTGAAAGGAAAATGTAAGAGTACTTGGAATTTCTGATGTTCAGCAGGAACAGATCTGGGAATGATTTTTCTCCCTTTGGGTTTCCAAAATGAAAAACAAAGAGCAAAAGAGTGAGGAATCAATGCTACATGTTGCATATTCAGATTTAATAGAGTTGGCATGTGAATTGACATGCATAAAGCTGTGCTGTTTATTCTCCTATCCATCTTGATAGGAAACTATTCTTCCTACCCAGAGTTGGGAGTCTTGGGAAAATCACTTTATTTCACTCAGGATAAGTCACCAAGAATCCATAAGGGCAGGTAAACCTTCACCAAGTAAGTTAAATTTGTTCTTCATTTACCCTAATGGGTCCCATCCCTTTCTTCTTCTTTCCTCTGTTGTCTTCCCAAGATTTATTTTCAGACTGCCAGCTCCATGGGGCAGCAATCTGTCAAATCTGTTCTTCATTAAATGCCATAGACATAAATCTGTCCTTCGAAGCACATACACAGAGAGAGAAACACAGACACACATATTGCCCTGGCACAAAAGGTACTAAAAACCAAAGCAGATTTTGTAGCTCTATGTATTTTTAAATCTTGTAAAGCTATCATCACAGCCCTCCCTCCCCTTAAACCTATGCAAGAAAGTAAACGTTCAGTAAAATTCTCTAAGTGAAATTCTAACAACCGAGCCGGTCCTATGTGCGGAACCCCTTCCTGCCACACAGCTCAGGAGCAAGGATTTCCTTTGCACCAGTAATGCCAGTAATTATGACACAATCACTTGATTTCTGTGGAGGAACCAACGTTCTGATAAAGGCCTCTGCCCATACTATAGCTCAAATTTTCCTAAATTTTTCCATCCCCCCACCCCCAGGACTCCATGGTTTTTTTAAACAAGTACTCAGGGTACAAAGCTCATTTATCTGATTTTTGAAACACCATTGCTATAATCATAATCACTGCTGCTGCTGCTCTCAGAAGCACCCAACCAGTCTAGTCGGTGGCCTCACCATGAAGCTGGCGTATTGCAGGATTATACAGTGGACCCTCGTATAACAAACAGTTTGTATAACATAAAATCTGTACAACATAAAAAATTCCAAAGATAGGGGAAATTTGCTTAACAAAATCACCTATGGAGCGAATCCGTAATACACAAAAATGGTTGTGATTACGGATTACTTTGTTTTCAATGCATTCCTATAGGAAATTTGTATAAAGGAAAATTTGTTTAACATAATTTCATTTGGAACAAATTAATTCCTTTATACAAGGTACTTCTGTATATCGAAGTATAAGAGAGATGGTCCAAAGGTCATTTTATTTTAATTTTTATAGGCAGAAAGAAGCACAGCTGTTCCTTCCATTCCATCCCAAAAGGAATAAAACTCCAAGCATCCTCTGTGGCACAATTCAGGTTTAGCCTTTTGTGAGAGTTATCTGCCCTTGAGCCAGGAAAATGTCATCCTGCTAGCACATGCTTCCCCCAGCCCTTAACTGTTTCCTAATATCAAATAGTATTACTCAGTGATTTAAAAATACCTACATGCTCAACCATACATTCTCACAGATGCTTTCTTTCTCTCATATTCCCTTTCCTACCTTCTTTATATCCACTAGAGCCCTTGTGGCTTCAGACTTCTCAGAATCAATAGGCAAGTGGGCTAAGCATCCAGGATTGTTCTAGAGCAGTGGTGGTGAACCTTTCAGAGCCTGAGTGCCCAAACTGTGATTCAAAACCCGCTAATTTTTCACAAAGTGCCAATACAGCAATTTAACCTGAATGCAGGTGGCTGTGAAGGGGCGATGTCAGGTGCCTGCAGAAGTGCCACGTTTGGCACCTATGTCATAGGTTCGCCAACACTATTCTCTCATCGTATCACATGAAGGAAAGTACTTGATTAAACAAAGTCAGTCTGATTTACAACCACATGCATACAAATATACTGCAAATAATCTCTCTGAAAACACTGAGGATCATTCTAAAAGAACAACAATAAATGAACACGTTGCCAAGTCCAAGGTCTTGGCTCTCTATTCCATCAGCTTGGGCCCTCACCATGATATTGGTCACAGATATACCTCATCTTAAGCCTCCTAACACAAAGCAAGCTTGCTCCTGTGCCCTCTGATCAACTGCACTGAACTTTTACTACTTTGGACGGACAAGAAACCACAGCAGCTCTCTGTGACGGACCCCTGCCCCCCCTTTCAACATGTGGAGGGAATCAGCAAGGAAACACTGTGATCTTCATCAACACTCCTGTCTTACACTCTCTGCTTGTTAAGCTTTTATTTACATCAAGAGATCGTAGCACTGGAAGTCAGAGGCAATCCCAAGCAAACAGTTTACTTTGAAGTCAAATAATTAGGTGTGCATGCACCAGCTCAGTTTCTTGGCAAGCCCAGGAAATGCTTTCTGTTGTTGGCAAGGGCATTAGGAGCCAAACATGACCAATAGGTGCACAATTCCTGATCTGGCATTTAATGTAATATTACAGTATAGGGATACAGACAATACGTCCTTGAGCCTGGATGCCCAGGTGTCGGCAGTGGCCAGGAGTGCATTTGCACAATTAAAACTCATGTGCAGCCTGCATACTGTAATTAAACTGTAAACTGCCCAGAGACTACTTGAAGTGGTATGGGGTGGTAGATAAGCAGAACACTTTGCTTTGCTTTTTATGTGTCAGCTCTGCCCATTTCCAGAGAGGTCTGCTCTGTCCACTGTGACACATGCCCCCTAGTCACTTCTTGGGGTGGATTACTGTAACATACTGACAGAAAGTCTCAGGAAACTTCAGAGGGTCCAAAATGCAGCAGCCAGAAAGCTGATTGGAGCTGGTTACAGGAATCACATAACTCCCTTGTTGCAGCAGCTTCACTGGTGGCCAATCAGTTTCCGGGCACAATTCAAAGTACAGTACTGTACTGGTTTCAACCTATAAAGTCCTTCTTTAAATGGCCCGGGTGCAAACTACCTCAAAGACCATATCTCCCAGTATGGCTCAGGTGCCACCACCTTCACAGGTGGATCTAATGAGGACACAGGAGAGGTCCTTCATTGCTGCTCCTGCAATGTGGAATTCCCTCCCACAGGAGGCCATGGGCACCCCATCTTTGCTGTCATTCATTCTGCAAGCAAGCAAAGTGTTTTCTCTTCAGGCAAACCTGCTACCTGTTATGAGATTGTTAGAAAGATTGTTGCCCATCATTGCTTGGACTAGGATTTTAGTACTAATTGTGTTTTCTATTTTTGTGTGTTTTCCATTTCTCAGAGTAGCCTTTTTCCCTACATGTTTTAATTGTTGTTCCTAGCCTTAATTTTGCTTTTTAATGATGTAATATGCCTCTTCACACTCATTGTGCTTAACTTTAAACATTGGCTTTTGATGTTGTAAGCTTACTTGGGTCCTTTTTAAAGAGGAAGGCAGGGTAAAACATTTGAACGAATGAACAAACGAAAGAAAGAAAGAAAGAAAGAAAGAAAGAAAGAAAGAAAGAAAGAAAGAAAGAAAGAAAGAAAGAAAGAAAGAAAGAAAGAGTAAAAACAGTGGTACCTCGGTTTAAGAAGTCCTCAGTTAAAGAAAAACTTGGTTTAAGAAAAGAAGTTATTGGAAATGGGGATGTCTTGGTTTAAGAAATTTTTAAATGTAATACCCCAGTTTGCTTTTTTCTGACCTCCAGAACAGATTAATTGGTTTTCAATGCATTCCTATGAGAAGCTGTATTTTGGTTTAAGAATTTTTGCAATACCAAACAGGAGAACAAATTGATTACTTAAACCAAGGTATCACTATATTCCCAAATGTAGAACTAACAGCCAATTTAGGATTAATTTATATTTACTATATTAAATAATATATATCCTGCCTTTCTCCCAAAGAAGGAACTCAGGGCATCATAAGAGAGCTTAAAATATGTATACATATATTTAAAATCACAATTGATTAGAAAATTAACATTGAAATGCAATTAAACCTAGATAAACCTTAAAAACATCATTAAAACAAATTTAAAGCATGTGATCAAAAACAGAATATGCTACCTTCCCCAATGAAAACTCATATCCTATCAGAGCATTCATAAACCAAAAGCAACAAACCAGGAAAAGGACCTTGGTGTCCTGATGGACAGCTCAATGAAGGTGTCAACCCAGTGTGCAGAAGCAGTAAAAAAAAAGCAAACTCAATGCTAGGAATCATAAGGAAGGGTATAGAAAATAAGTCAGCAAGTGTCATTTTGCCTCTTTATAAATTTATGGGGAGGCCCCCATCTGGAGTATTGTGTGCAGTTCAGGTCACCATACCTCCAGAAAGATATTATGGAAATGGAAAAAGTTCAGAGGAGAGCAACCAGAATTATTAGAGGACTGGAACACCTTCCTTACCATCTAAGGCTGTAACGGTTGGGCCTCTTCACTTTTGAATGATGGCATCTAAGAGTTTATAAAATCATGTGTGGTGTGGACAAAGTCGATAAGGAAAAACTAGGGGATGCTCCATGAAACTTTTGGTGCTAGATCACATATAAGAGAAAGTACTTTTTCACCCAGAGGATCATTGGTCTCTGGAACTCCCTACCAGAATAAGTGTGACAGCTGTCAGCCTTGACAGCTTTAAGAAGGGATTAGACAAGTTTACGGAGAACAGGGGTATCAATGGCTATCATTATGGATGCCTAAGGACAACCTCAAGGTTGGAGAGATAGGCAGGATATCTCTCAATGCCATTTGCAGGGAATCATAAGCAGGTGAAGACATCTGCTTGGGAATACCCTGAAGCAAATGGTGAGCCACTGTGTGAGACAGAAGGCTGGGACTGGGTGGGCTGTTGCCTGTCCCAGCAAGGCTGTTCTTATGTTATGTAAAAGCCAGTTCAGGACTTACATGGATATGAGCGTGAAATACAACATGCATAAAATAGGTGTACAGTACAAGGGATACAAAGGCTAACTGGACCCATGGGAAACCTTTCCTTTTTTCCTAGCTCTACCTCCCTGAAACTGGAACCTTCCAGGTGTGTGGGATAATGTCTCCCGCCATCCCCAGCCAGTAGAGTAAAGTGATCATAATGTTTCAGGATGATAAAAACTGTAGTCCACAACATATGGAGGATATTATAGTGGGAGAGGTTCTTCCTGTGAAACGGAAAGGGGAAAAGGAGAAGCCGTTCTTGGAAAGAAAGTGAGGCGGCAAACCCAGACGAGAAGGAATGCAACTTAGATAAATATCAAGAACCAGAAACTTGAGAGAAGCTGTCAGTATAAAAGCATGCTAGCAATCTACTGTCTGTGCCAGGAAAGCATGTTAATACAGAGATTGGGCCAAGAAAAACGATGTATTCCACCTCTGCTCCAAATCTCAGAATTAAAGCCACATTCTGAAAACAAAGAAGTTGGAAAGCCCCAGATGCTAAATTCTTTTTAAAACCACCTTGGCCAGAAACATGCAGCGATTTGCAGCGGGACACAAATCTTTTCTGATCTGCTCCTTTCAGAAGTGTGCCAGTAATCATGACTTCAGCCAAGAAGTACATTGGAACGAGTTCAAAGTTTTTTTAAGAAAAGCTGACAATGGTTCTGCCCACTATAGCTGCCCTGTATGCCCTTAACTTCCATTACTGTATAGTCAAACAGAGATACAGGAGCTTGGGGAGGCATTTCATTGACATCCAACACATATCTTTTCAAGGAATTTGTACAAGAATCTCCCCTGGCCATGACCTGCAGATCAAGACATCACAGCAATAGTGGTGACACTTTGTGAGTACAAATAAAAAGGAGTAAGCAAACAGACCCGGAGTAGAAGCCACTGCATCATGAATTATCAACACAGAACGCCAAGTCTACATGCATTCAGACAAAACCTCACTGAGGAATTGCTGACTCACTCTTTAGAGACTCAGCTATTTAAATGTGCTCCTGTTCATCCTTGCTTTCAGTTACATACAGTACTTGAATATTGGAGCAAGGATTAATCTGAATCAAAAACAGGAACCTCTGTCACACTTTTTTCAGTTGAAGAACGATCCTTCCACCCAATCAATTCTTCCACCCATAACAAAACTAAATCAACAAAAAGATTTATTTCAACAAGTTGTGCTAAAGGCATTCTATGTTCACCCAAGCTCTAAAATGCCAGGGAACTGCAGCTGTTAAATAACATGGCTTTAAATAATGAATCACTTAGGCAATATGGATATAGATCCAGATTCATTCCTCTCTTACAGTGGGGCGGCTGAGCTGTTGATCTGATTTGTCTGTTCAGCAAAAGAGACGGCAAATTGAAATGTTCAGACAGGACCTTACTCATTATTCCCAGAATCTTCCTAGTCCACACTTTTAAATAGGGAATCCTTTTAAGGGATGACCACAATGTCCCTCCAGCCACTGCAGAAATTAATGGATTATCTTTAAAGGAAGGAAATAATTAAATTATGGGGGGGACGGAGTGGCTCAGCATCTGATTCTCCCGCGATTCCCTTTAAATAGCAGCACAGATGTCTGAGTGAAGAGAAGCAGATTGGAACAGAACAGACTGCAGAATTTGCACTTTGCTTGTCCACGTAGTTAAGACATTTTCAGATCCTAAATATTTCTGCCTCCTCTGTGAACTCCAGCCTGGATTTGCAATTTGCAAGGGTCAGCCCCTCCCTACTCCCCACTCCAGCAAAGGACTGGCAGAAGGAAGTACAGTACTCCTGAATCTTATCCCTGCTGCTTGTTTTCTGCCTAACCGGCAATGGTTCTTTGCAACCAACTAGCTACATAAATCAATTTCTCAGGCTACCTAGCAACCATTCTCTTTGCTGCCTGCATGCATGATCATGCATTTGCAGAGGTCTCTAAAACGTTTGGTTTTCCAGCCTGTTGAGCTACTAACAGAGGAACATATTAATTGTCACAGTCCCTTCAGTTCTCAGGTATAAGATCAGCCTGCCCTTCCATAACCAGAGGCTTTCTTCTAGACTGCCCCTTCATCAAATGAAAACCTTAGAAGATGCACTTCTTTCCTACATGCTTTTCTTTCCACAGAGAATCCATTGCTTTACTAAGGAGGCAACATTGTCCTACTCAGTCCTAATGCAGATGCAAACTGAAGGACATTAGTGTTGAAGGTCACATCATGAGAAGAAGCTCTCCACTGCTGTATTTCTCCTTATTCCTTGTTCACTGGCTTTCCCTACACACCTAGATAGGCGTGGCTGCATACTGGGCTGTCATATCAGTAGTGGTGGTGATTCAGGAAGTTCCAGTTCATACCAGAACCTCAATCCTGGGTGTTTCCAAGATTTATTTGTTTTTTTAAAACATTCTGTTTTGTGTGGTCCTAAAAATAATTGCTTGTGATATGAAAGAAAGAGGCAATATTCTCTTCCCTCTAGATAAATGTCTGCTATTGAACCAGTCTCTGCTTGTTTAGGATTTGCAAGGTTGCTCGCCTAGTGAAAGGCTGTCAAATTAAGGACTTGAAGGCTGTCCATGAGTGGGTCTTGCTATAGGAACAGATGATGATGGCCATGAGGCCACCAAATATGGAATGTCAACGTCAACATGTGAAGATCTTGTCTCACCAGAAAGGAACCGTTTGAATCCATCAAAAGAAGTACAGTGGTCCCCTGCCCTTTCGCGGTTCATATATTGCAGTCCCACTATATCGCGGGACTGCAGTACCCCGAAAGGACTTGAGGAAGGAGGGAGGTTTTAAAAGTCGGGGGGAAGGTTTTCTCCCCCACCCCAGTGCCAATCAGCTGGAGCCCGCGGCTTGCCTCCATGAAGGTATAGTGTGCCGCTTGTCCCCACCCCCTTGGGTGCTGTGAAGCTGCATGCAATGTTTAAAATGCCTAAAAGTCATTTTAAACATTGTACACCGCTCCCCCGCACTCCCCGGGTGCTGGGAAACAGCAAGCAATGTTTAAAATGCTTTCAGCAAGGGAGCCGAGAGTTTGGCTTGCTGAACGTCGCTGAAAGTCCTTTTAAACATTCTGCACGCCCCCCCCCCAGGCCCTGCCCGACCTGCATCCGCATATTGCGGATTTTCAATGATCGTGGGTCGGGTCGGTCCCTAATCCCTGTGATAGACAGGGGGTTACTGTACCAAAAACTTTCAGCAGCTTCCTGCAGATGAGATATTTGTGTGCTAACCCTAAAAATATTTATACTAAAGCTTTCTATCTCTGTGGTTTTCTCTGTCTTTTTTTCTTCTCCTTTTGGCTCTGTGTGGTGTCTTTTTATCTTCACATTCACTTACACCGTTTTATTATTAATCTTTGTAAATATTTAAGTATTTAATTCTGTCAACCTATTTCACCTAAGAAATCCTTTGGATCCTAGGAAGATTAAAGGGCTGCTGCTCATATGCTGTTGCTGACCTTGGCCCAACAATTTTACCTCCCTTTGTTCTCTAGCTGTCCATCTTGTAACATTTGAAAAAGCAGATGGCACAGAGGAATGTTCTCATGTATCATTTCCCCCCTCCCCACCACTTGCACAAAATCTGTGTGTCAGGGAGAAAGATTATAACGCCACTTTCTTCCTGATACCCTTAATATAGTGTGTAAACATTTCAGCTTTTTTAATAATTAATGAAAAAGCATTCAAACATGTGTTCTCTTACGGTACGGCTACAATGGCCTTGTCTTTTTGACAAAGGTTAGCTTTAAATAAATTAATAAATAAACACTAAATAAATAAATGTAATAGCTTCCTGACTATGCACATTTTTCACTTAGGCAATGTTCATCATCTCACAAACCAGGAAAGCAGCCAGGTTCCGCAGCAAGAGTGAGCCCAAGAACTGTTATGTATAAAAATAACATTTAGCTGTTTACATGAAACAGGGACCTGACTTGCAAGATGTTTTAACTCTTTCAAACACATGGACAGCACCAACTAAACAGATCAAGGAGATGATCCAAGACCGAGTTCAAATATACTGGACTCCTTGGACCCAGGGGCTGAACCAAGTTGTGTGAGCTGGTGTATCCCTCTAATTCAGTCAGTACCATAGTTGTTGCAGAGGCATAGTTAGGGTTTGGAGCACCCAGGGACAAAGTCAGATTTGCACCCCCTCCTGCCTCTCAACTGCATCTCACCCACCGAGCAAGGGATGCCCGATCCTGGAAGAACAGTGGGGGAGGGGAGAAGGGTCTCTCTTTCTCACGCCCTCTTTGGGGGTCTCCAGGACAAGGCTGTCCTATGGAAACCACACAGCGCACGGATAGTGCCAAGCAGGCAATTTTTTTTCAAGCATCACCTCCGTAGCACGCTTCCCGCTCCTCCTTTCCCCTCGCTAAGGCTTGGCAATCATTAGCCTAGGGAAAGGAGAGGGAAGCAGGCAATGGGATTTTTTCCCCCAAGCAGCACTGGCGTCGCACGCTTCCCTCTCCTCCTTTCCCTGGGTTAAGGACTGCCAAGCCTTAGCGGGGGATGGGAAAGCAACTGATGGAGGTGCTTATTGGAAAAAAATTGCTTTCCCTTTCCTCCTTTTCCCTGACTAAGGATTGCCAAGACTTAGTGAGGTGACAGGAGGACTGCTGGCAGGATGACTCATGGCTTCCTTGTCCTGCTCCCCCTCCAGGTGCCCCCAGAATGCTGCGCACCCTGGGTCAAATGCACTCTTTCTTCCACCCCTAGTTACGCCCCCCCATGACCGAATGCTGCGCACCATCGAGTTTTCTGGGTCATAATGCAGTGACTCTTTTCCATGCACCTACCACTAGCCAGGCCCGAACCTGCTTAGCTTCCGAGATCGCCCGGATGATGCTCAGACAAGAGGCAGCTAGTCAGACCATGGAGAGAGAGAGAGAAGAAGAAGAAGAAGAAGAAGAAGAAGAAGAAGAAGAAGAAGAAGAAGAAGAAGAAGAAGAAGAAGAAGAAGAAGAAGAAGAAGAAGAAGAAGAAGAAGAAGAAGAAGAAGAAGAAGAAGAAGAAGAAGAAGAAGAAGAAGAAGAAGAAGAACTGATTTGTGAATAGGCTTTTAAAAGCGCTCAACTTCAAGGTCTGTGTATGAAGAGGAGATGCCTTTGGGCACTACTCCAAGCAGCCAAGCATCTTGATCCAATGCTCCTTTCTAAGGTACAGTATAATCTGGGTCTTTATAGATAGATACTAAAGCAGAAAAGGAACCATCTGTTCTTGACTACTTGGCCAGACACTAATATACCCCTTTTAAAAAAACAGACATAAAGTTTTGCGTGGGAAATGGGATCAGTGAGAGCTCAGGCAACATGGCCTGGGTCTAATGCAGTTCACGGCTATTGAAAAAAAAACACTGAGAAAAGTGCCTGAAAAGAGCACTTGAAGAAAGAAAAAGGAAAACGGAACAGGATCAACATGTTCCAGTTCGTTACTTTGTGAGAGTATGGAGAAGCTATGGCTGCATTCTGGGGGCATGAAAGATCCTATTCATTCCCCGAGAGTAACAAAATACGGATCCCTGGCTGCCTCACTGGCAAGAGAGAAATTTCAAAGCCCTGCCTGGGAGGGAAAAGCCTCCCTTTTTAAGAAGGAGGCTTGGACTGCTTGATAGCAGCAGCTCCAAGCATCCTTAAGAGAACTGATGATTAGGATGATACGTGCCACCCCTTGGGATTTTGGAGATGAACCACCGATTCACACAAATTGATATGCTTTCTCTTGCTGTTGCTGGTGCAACTTTCTCTCTTTATTTTGTTTAGTTGCCAAAGATAAGAATAGGAGAAGCCGGGGGTCAGGAGTGGCTATCTCAAAACCAACCAACCAACTTCACTGGGAGGCTTTCGCAGTAAGCTCCTAGTCCTCTTTATAGCAAGGCTATCTCTCAGGAACATGGACACCATGCATTGAGCACATTAAGAAGGCATACATTTATTCCACTTTTTTTTTTTAAAAAAATCATCTTTTCTTCCACTAAAAAAAAAATAGAGGAAATTTACAGTACATGAAATCCCAGGTTAACAGAAAACAACATTGAACCAGGCTTGTTCTTAAACAGGCAGCCAGGACACCTCTTTTTTTTTTTACTGAGCATTTATTTTTTGGTCCTGTCATTATGATGGGATAATCTTCTTCATGTTTTAAACTATGATTACACATTTTAAATATATGAAAGCTTCTGATTATTTATTTTCATCAACAGTAGGTTTTGCTTTTCCCAAAAAGTGCTGTGTGCTTCCACGAGCATTTTGTTATAAGGAAATTTAAATTTTTAAAATATTTTGAAATAAATTCTTGCATACCCTTTCTTCCATGCTTTTTCATTCGTAAAGACATCTCCTTCCTGGCTATACACATGGAACACTTTGTCAGCAGCCTTTCTTAACAGTCAATAAGAGATCTTGGATGGCTTCTCAGCATGGGGGCAGGAACCAAGAAATGTGCTGTTGTAATGTGCCCAGTGAGTTCCCAGCGTGATGTAGTGGATAGACTAGAACTCTGGAAAACAGGGTTCAAATCCCCACTCAGCCATGGAAGCTCACTGGCAAATCATTAAATATCTCACTTACCTTGAAAGGGTTGCTATGAAGGTCATTATAGGTCAGCTGCAACAGCACCTAACAAGCTCAGTTGCCCTGTCTCTCTTTATATTAGAAAGGTCCCTGGGAACAGGTAATAAGCAAATAATTTTGTAGATGTAAACATCAGTTACTGTCACCTACCATACTCCTATCTGGCAGAAACTCTACAATCAGGCTTGCTTTTGTGCAAATCAAAGGTCTTCCATGTGTGCATGTTTTCAATTTCAGCTCATGGTGTAATGCCAACAGGGAAGAGAGAAAGGCTGTGGTATCATTGCAGAGCTTTTCCACAGCTCTGAAATAGGCCACATCTTCACAAACAGTGTTTATGGGGTTCTAGGACCTTATAAGCTGCCCAGATGCCCTAAGCATATCCGATCTCGCCTGATTTTGGAAGCTAAGCAGGGTCGGCCCTGGTTAGTACTTGGATGGGAGACCACCAGGGAATACCAGGTGCTGTAGGCGCCTGGAGTAGGAACTGGCAAACCACTCCAGTATTCCTGCCAAGAAAACTCCATGGACATGGGGTCACGGAGAGTCGGTCACAACTCTAATGATGCAACACACACACACACACACACACACACACACACACACACACACACACAGAGGACCTTATAAATCTTTACTCCTAAACATGCCTAAAAGCAGTTGGAAACCTTCCAGGTTGCCAAGTATCACTAGACACTGCCAGATGTATTCTGTATAACCACAATAATTATTAACTACTATTGTGATGCAATGGATATAGCTTCTGGGACTAAAATACCACCAATGACAGTGATTCCTGACTAGAACCAAGAACTGATACTAGGCACGTACAAGTGTCCTTAGCCCACGGATTTATCGGCAAGAACATAAAAAGCCTCACTCATGCACACCAAGGAAGTTAGGCACCCTATCAGTGTCTCTCCTTGTCCAAGTTTTATTTTTTTTAAATAAATAAAGGTAAAACTACAATACAAGAACAAAAATGAAATGACATTCACACACACGCACAAACACACACAAACCAATAGCCATAACAGAACAGAACAGTCTTTCTAACAAACCTGTCTTCTTTATTGCATTACATGAGCAAAATTAAACAAATGTGTTGGCCAGAAACTCAACATTACATTTGCCCCCATTAAACCTCTGTTCTGTATCAAGTGAAGGTTTAGATCACAGTACAAAATGCAGACTGAAAACCATTATTTGGAAATCTACAGAGCCAAAAATAGTTACAGCACCATCCTGCTGATAATTAAACATGTATAGAATTCTCAGATATATGTAACTATAAATACCACGCACTACTGAAAAATTCAGATTCTGAAAAGTGCCATCTGAACAGTCAGGATGGTGACATGAATTAGACTACAACTGAATGGTTGTAGCTATTTCTGTGTTATTGTACTATGTTTTGTTTGGTTTACTTTACTGTTGTCCACCGGAGTGGCCCCAGGCTAGATGGGTGGTATATAAAACAAACAAACAAACAAACAAACTCCCATTACTTTTTAAAAAATCCCATCACCACTGATATAGCACAGCAACATAAATGAAGAAATGGGTCCTTGCCCCAAAGAATTTGCAACCTCTATTTAGAAGAGTGTTGAAGATGACAGGAAGAGGAAGAGTGGGGGTGGAATAAGAACTTGCATCCTTTTACAGCACCTCATTGCAACCTTAACAAGACACTGAACAAGAAGACAAGAATCATGACTACAGAACTTTAACACGGACAATTGAAGAAATGGAAATGGATAGGTTGTGTATTTTGAGTCAATCATCCATCCAAATGGAAGACTGGAGCCAAAAAGGCCGAGCAATGAATGAACCAAATGAATGAACCAAGGCAGAGATATGAATGAACCAAAAAAAAAAGGTAATAAGGATGTGCCACTGGAGACCAAGACCTGGATCAGGACCATCCACATTATTGTATGTCTGATCACCCTGTAGGAGTGTAAGAGCTGGACAGTAGCTAAACTTGACAGGGGAAAAACTGATTTGTTTGAAATGTGGTGCTGGAAGAGATTTTTACAGAAATCCTGGAATGGCAGAGAGATGAACATGTCCTACATGGGGGCATCATGAGAAGGGAGGGTTCTCTAGCTAGACAAGAATGCCGAGAAAGGTGGAAGGCAGCAGGAAATGAAGAAGACCAACTATGAGATGGACTGGTTTCCTAAAAGAACCCACCGGCTTGAATTCACAAGAGCTGAGTGAAGCTCGGGATTTTTTGGATATCATTCACAGGTTCACTTTAATTCATAGGCGACTTGATGGCACATATAACAACAACACGACAGCCAGCAAGCATGGGATTACCTTTTGTAATGGAAATGTTTTCATATTTCATAGCAGAGTAGAGAAAATGATTGAATGTGTCATATTGCAGCCTTTCTCAAACACAGTACAGTAGGACCCTAGTATCCGCTGGGGACTGGTTCCAGGCCTTCCCATGGATAATGAAAACCGTGGCTAAGAGAGAACGCCTGCCCACCCACCCCCAAACTGCTGTTTCCTGACAGTAGCTTGCTTTATGACTGCTGTTTTGTGACAGTAGCTTGCTTTATGGCCGCTGTTTGTGACAGTAGCTTGCTTTACAGATGCTATTTGTGACAGTAGCTTGCTTTACAGATGCTATTTGTGACAACAGCTTGCTTTACAGCTTGCTTTGTGGCTGCTGAATAATTTAATTTTTTCCTCTGCCAACCGTGGATAACTGAATTCGTGGATAATGAATCAGTGGATACGGGGGTCCTACTCTACTGTATGTTAAATTGCAACTGCCACACAAAATGGCCACTGACCATGGAGAGTGGCACCCTGTTGACTGAGGGATTTATTTATTTATTTATTTAGTTAGTTAGTTAGTTAGTTAGTTAGCTAGTTAGTTAGTTAGTTAGTTAGTTAGTTAGTTATTGGATATGTGGGGGGGGCGCGCGCGCGCGCACACACACACACACACACACACACACACACACACACACACACACACACAGCCCCATTAATGCAAAGCACAATTCTGGACAACATACATCTAAAACCAGAGATACATCATAATTTATTTATTTAAAATGCATTTACTCTGCCTTTCTCCCAAAAAAAGGACCCCAAGAAGCTTCATTGTTAAATGACAGCATTTAATTAATGGTGAGTCTCCAAATACAAAAGGATCAAACAAGTAGCATACAAACAAATATCAGCAACACCGAAATGCATCCAAAGCAAAAGGTACAACAATCAATTTAAAAACCCCACTCAGCAGCCAGACACTGACGGAGAGAGCCATGCATAGCTCCCCCAGGAGGTGAGTGTAAAGAGTTTGTGCCACCATTGAGAAGGATATTTTCTCACCTCCTTCTTCCATTCAGACGGGTTTAGCCTGATCAGATCTGATGGCCGCCAGTAGCCAATGCAGGCAAATCAGAACTGGGCAGATATAATCTTATCTGCTCACACTTGCCACCAGTCTGTCCACCACCTTCTGAACATGCTGCAATTTCCAGGTCAACCTCAAGGGAAGCTCCACAAAGAGAGCACAGCAGTAATCGATCCCGGAGATGACTAGAGCCTGCACCAATATCTTGAGGGCAAATCTCTCAATGAGGTAGAAGCAGAGCTGGACAATAATGTTCAGTTGATTAAAGGATGGCCTTGACAGTTGCCATCTGGGAGTGCCAGGAAATAGCCAGGTCCCCAGGTCTGAGTTCAGTCCCGAAGAGGGAGGTGCACACCACCTAGCACAGTGGTGGCGAACCTTTGGCACTCCAGATGTTTTGGACCACAACTCCCAGAGTCCTTTGTCACTGGCAGTACAGGCTTGGAATTCTGGGAGTTGTGGTCCAAAACACCTGGAGTGCCAAAGGTTCACCACCACTGACCTCGCATATGGAGGATTCCCTCTAACATGTCAGCAGGACCCCACAGGATGATGACCTCTGTCTGTTTTGGGTTTGGCTTGGGAATATTAGACCTGGTCCATTCCAATACCAAAGCCAGGCAATGCTCCCATGTCCATAGAGCATCCACTGCAGAGGCAGAAAAGGAGAGATAGAGCTGTGTCATCAGTATACTGATGATACCACATTCCAAATCTCCAGATCACCTCCACTAGTGGCTTCACATAGATATGTCTGTGGAGATTCTCAGTCACCCAATTATTTTATCTAGATTCTAGAAGTTGAATCATGGCAACTAGACTTCTTTTCTTGTGGGATTGAAACATTTCACTATGCATCCAAGTAGCTTCCTCAGTCTGAGAAAAGTTGGTGGGAGGCTTCCAATTTATAGTTCACCTTGGTTTCACCCCTCCTTGGTGTGGACAATAGCCTGGAGTGTGTGAAAGTCCCACCTATCCAACACCCATTAAGTACTTCACATAGATAGATGTTAAAGAGCTTTGGGGAGGTGGAAGACCCCGAGGGACCTCCCAGCTTAGGGTGCAAGGAGCCAAAAACTAATCCCCAAACTGCACTCTCTGAGGAAGGACCGGAGCCAGCATGATGCCAGGCCCCCGATACCCACCTCCAAAAGCCCATCCAGGAACATACTGTGCTCAACAGTGTCAAAAGTTGCTGAGAAATTCAGGAGAACCACCAGGGGCTGAGCAACCCTTCCCTAAGGTCACCTTGCATCAATTGTTTAAGAGAAAGTTCTCGTATTGGCCAGGTCACTTTCCTGCTCTTCTACTCTTATGATTGAAGATGCTGCTTATATCCCTATGCCATTTGCCTTAAACAGAAGAAGCAAGTCAGAATTATTTATTCTGATTTCAAAAGTATGACTATACCAAAGACACTGCCAGGAATGTTACTAGAAAAGCACGATATGAAACACGTACGAAATTCTTTCTCTTCTCTTTCTCAAAGGTTTGTTAAAGCACCTTCTCAGGTCTCTTGGCCACTAGAGAATCTTGAATCATCACCTCGGCATCAATCAAAGTAATAAGATTGAGCTGCAGAACGCCAGGAAGAGGGCATCGTCATTTGTTAATGGGCTTACTTAAAATGAAGCACACACAAGGTCTTTGTGCTGACGTGATCTAATAAAACGCATACTAATTACATTAATACAGATGAGTCAGATGTGCTTGGGAGAAGGGCCAAGGGAGAATTCAGAAAAGAAATGGTAAGCATGTGACAGAAAGGAAGAATGGGGGGGGATGAAATATGAAAGAGACATATAGGAAAGAATGCGTAGGACAGAGCAGCTAAAGAATGTTTTTAAATCTCATTCCCACCTTAATTCCCGTCCAGCCAACAGAGGACATTCATCACCACAAAGAATGACTGCATCTGAAGGTATCAGCTGTAGTTCACTGTCTTAAACCATTGCCAAATAAAATGGAAGATTGGGCAAACCAAGAAGGTTCCTTCTGATCAATGCAGAGTAGGGCCCAACACACACAAAAAGTTAACTCCTCCATCTTGAGAAAGCAGGTCCTGGAGCTGGAAATCCTCTCCAGCTGCAGTCCTGGCCAGTCACAGCATGGGAAAAAGTGAAACTACAACAAACAGAACTGAACCAAAGCAGATGGGATAGGGTGAGGTAGAGAGGCACTGGAATGTCTCAGTAAATAGGAGAACAGTGCAAACATGAAAAATTCCCCCTTCACAGATCCCTATATCACTCCATCAGAACAGCTGTCGGGTCCAATTTCCATAACCAAAAGGTACCTTTAAGTCCAACCTTCAGTTCTGTCAGCTGAAGTGTGGACCTAACACAAAAGGGATGTACTACAGTATTGTCCCTCATCAGGTGGGAAGGTGACACAGAGTGCTCATATTGTATAAACAAAATATGCCTTAGGCAAAGCACATATATTAATCATATAGTAAAGCATGCTGCTTATATCTGTGAAGATTCTCAGTCATCCAGGTGAGGTTATCTGGAAGCTGAGTCACGGCAACTGGACTTCTTTTCTTGAGAGATTGAAACCATTCCGCTACTCATCCAAGCGACTACATCAGTCTGAGGAAAGTTCGTGGCAAGGCCTCCAATTTATAATTCACCTTGATTTCATAACACCCTGATATGAACAAGCTCATAAATTGGACAATGGCCTTAATAGTCTCGTTAGGTGGACAATGACCTGAATAGGCTCATTAGGTGGACAATAGCCTGGGGTGGGTGAAAGTCCCATTTAGGTAACTCTTCCCAACACCCATTAAGTATGGGTCATTAGCTATGGCCTTGCTGGTGGAGGTGTGAAGTGCTTCTGATGAAAGGGCAGCTTGATAAGTAGCAGACATATTGTGCCTGAGTCCCCCACCTCTGTTGAGAGAGAGAGTTTCAATACACACATGAATGGCTTTCCTGACCCCTCTCTTGAACCACCTATCTTGTCTGTCTAATACGTGTACATCTCATCTTTGAATGAGTGCCCTTTGTCCTTCAAATGGCAGTGTATCTGATGTAAAAACGAAGTGCTTTGCATATGTTTGTGATGATGCCAGCTGCAGCTGCCCAGCTGTCCTGGTCTTTTTCTCCAATAGTTTCACTGCTCTCCAGTTCTTTCCACCTTGTGGTGGGGAAACCTAATGAGGGAGTTTGTGATAGAGCATTTTGAGCACACCCAGACTTATTCCCTCCACTCCCTAGCATGCAATCTCTGTTCTGTGGTTGTGCCTTTTAGGAAGTGATACACATGGATGCTACAGACCAGTGATGGTGAACCTTATAGATATCGAGTGCCCAAACTGCAATTCAAAACCCACTAATTTTTTGCAAAGTGCCAATTCAGCAATTTAACCTGAATACAGGTGGCTGTGAAGGGGCAATGTCAGGTGCCCACAGAAAGGGCTCCGAGTGCCACGTTTGGCACCCGTGCCATAGGTTCACCAACACTGCAATAGACACTCATTTTTTCACTGTTACCACTCTCACATAAATCTTCTTACTTCAGTACCATTGTTGCTTTTCAAAACGGTCAGGGCACTAGAAATAAGTACTATAACTAATTTCCTCTGTACAAAAATAAAACCACCCCACTTCTGGATAGGATTTTATATATTTTATTAAAAAGGGGAAAAGGGGGAAGAATCAAGAAAAAAATATAAAATGCTTACAGACAACAGAAAAGCAAACATTACTTAAAATGTCTTGGTAAAATGGAACAAAAGCACATGTTTCACAATTAATCTTGGATTATTTGAAAAAGGTACATGGGAACATAAGTCTAGCTAACCTAGCCAGTACTTATTCCTAACCCAAGGTGTTGCCTGAATAAGATGCAGACCCTTCCTGAAGAGATAAAAAGGATTGGTACCTCTAATTTGAGGGTGCTGCCTTCTCACTCTTTCCTTGGACATCTCTGGCTTCCTTAAAGGGAACAAAAGCCTAATGTTCATGAATGCATCAAATGCATCAAGTTCTCGCCATCAGGGGCTAATCCTTTGAAGTCTCCAGGCTAATTGCTTACCTCATTAAAGGGGTTTAATTGTTTGTACCAACTGCCATGCTCTCTGGACAGGAAGAGACTTTACTAGAGAGATGCACCATACCTATCAAAGCCTGCTTGAACTCATTACTTAGATAAACAGGAGAGACATAGGCCCATCTCGTGGAGGTGGAGAAGGAAGGTTGGAGGAAAAAAGAAGAGTTAGCTAAAGTACCCCAAAACAGAATTGCCTATTGGGCAAATCGATACAACATAAAATGGTTGTGATTAGGGATTACTCAGTTTTCAATGCATTCCTATGGGAAATTTGTATAAAGGAAAATTTGCTTAACAGAATTTCATTTGGAATGAATGAATTCCTTTACACAAGGTACCACTTGTGTGTGTGTGTGTGTGTGTGTGTGTGTGTGTGTGTGTGTGTGTGTGTGTGTGTGTGTAAGAAGAGAGAGAGAGAGAGAGTATTGCTCCAATATCTATTCTGTGGAGTAATGAAAGAAAGGAGAGCCAAGAATGGAAGGGAGTTGATTTCACATTTTACTGTTGGATCCATTCCCCCACTGAGCCTGAAGATGCTGGTCTTTAAGGCCCTAGAGATGACTCCTTGTTGGTTTGCTACAAAAATAGTGAAGGAACAGCCACTAGGAAGCTTCCGAACTGTTGACTGAACTTTCAGATATAAGATGAAGCTCTTAAAAGGGTCAGGAAATACTACCAACAGTTGTGTTCCGCCTCATTTTAGTTTGTACAGATAGAAAAGAGAGATACTGTACAGTGTGGGTGTGGAAGAAAGAGAATGAAGTCTGAGGGGGAAAACAACCTGTGACTGTGTAATGGAGAAATCTTTGAGGCAAGATAGGGGCAAATGCTTTTGTTTGTTTGTTTGCTTTGTTCCAGACCATTTGCAGCATCAGGACAGGTAGAGCACCAGCTGAAGACACAGCAGCCTGGTAGCAGCAGCATACCAACAGGAGCAATACATTTTAAATGTTGCAGAAAAATTAAAAAAGGTTCTTGTTCCCGGTCCATGTTCTTCGCTGGGCTACTGCTGCTGTCCTAGTACCCCAAGTTTCTCTGCCAAAGACCTCAGAAACATGATGCTAGGCAAGATAATACAACCTCTTCCCTTAACTACTCCTTTGTAAAGTTTTGGCTTATTAGGAGTATATTATTCTTTGGGTAAAAATAGGCTTGAGGAAATGTGGCAGAAAGCAGATGTTCTGAGTTATACCTCAACTTTCTGTTTCACACAGCAGACTATTTCCTTGACATACACACATCCAACACAGGCACCAAGGTTTTAAATTACTTCACACTCTTGCAGTCACATGCATATGACTGTTAACACTGTGGAGAGTTAGAGACACCTTAGTGACATCCCAGCTCCAGTGTGGGAAGGCAGTGAGACTGAGTGAAGATCACTGCAGAAGAGAATTGTCATTAAAAAAACAAATATATTATTTTAGGAAAGGAAGATTTAGACTTAAAAGGAATAAACTTCTGGAGGTGACAAACTGGGGAGAGGCGACAGAATACTTCTTTTACACTGACTGATCTGCATCTTATGGGTCTGGTCCACATTTGACCCAAGATGAATATTAGGGAGACAGCTGGCCCTGCAACAAGCCAGCCGAACTTCTCAAAAAGAAAAGAAAAAGAAAAAAGAAAAAGAAAAAAGGATTTGTCTAGCGGACTCCAGCACCAAGTGGGACAAACACTAAAGAAAAAGAAGAAGCTATTTTCAGCAATGGCGCTCCAGGTATATAATCTATTGCAATGTCTGCTTGGCACCTAGATTTTCATCATCTACTTATTCCACAACAACACATTTTAATATGTAAGGCACTGTAAAATGCTATTGCTGGGTTTTAGTTAGCAGCAATATTTTGTAGTTTTTAATTCAGGTTGTCCTGCTTTACATTGTGTGGTTTCATTTTTAGGGTTGTTTTCAAGTGCCTTGAAATTGAAAAGCATTAAAGAGGGTACAGTAGCACACTTGAAACACTGACATGTTTTCTACAATATCTTGTTTGGCTTTATTTTCAAATCAGTATCAATGATGTCTGGTATCCTACGCAGGACCTACACGGCTAAGCGGGAATTGAAAACAATTACATCTCTTTGTGAATTGCTTCTATTCCCCTCGCCCCCGGGAACTAAAGAATTATCCAATCATGGTTCAAAAGGTATTTCTAAAAAGGACTGAAAACTATAATCCTTGAAAGGGAGCCAAGTCATCTGGGCTGTATGACCCTGAAGATACACCTGGCAGCTGCACATGCATGGAAAATATAATCACATCAAGGATACTGCCCAAATACCTTATTTGAGTCTGGGGGGAAACACACGAGAAAAGATATACCTGGACAATCAATTTGCCAAATTTTAAAGAATCCTACTAGTATGGCATATTTCTATTGTAGGGCATTGGGGGCTTGTTCCTAGATCCACCTTATCCCATGCCTCTCTTTTTCTTGATCTCGTACCCTCAGGAAATGTTTTTTATTATATTCTGGCCACCAGCCGACCTCCAGAAAGCTTTATTCTTACAAACTCACAGATGACAAGTCTGTACATTGGAAACTGTACAATTTGATTTTACTTTCTTAAAGATTTTTAACTTTAGGTTGTGACAGATTTCCTATATCAGTGGAGTCATGGATCCCAATGGAATCTGGAGCCAAGAAGACGACTGAAGGGCAGCTACGAAGGAACAAGAAACGATCCTCAATAGTAAGGATATATCACTGGAAATCAAGGTGAAAATCAAATGGTATTTGCTATTACTATGCACGGATGTGAAAGTTGGACCATGAAGAACCCTGGCAGGAAAAGTCAAATCATTTGAAATGTGGTCTTGGGAGGCCGTCTCACACATACTGTCAACCACCAGAAAGACCAAATCAAGCCTCTCTAGCAGCAAAAATGACTAAACTGGAGCTATCACTCTCCGATCACATGATGAAACTATTGGAAAAGACAGTAACACGGAGAACAATGGAAGACCTAACTGGAGATGGATTTACTCTATAAAGGTAGTCATGGCTTTGAGTTTGCAGCCCTGTTATGGGCTGGACTTTTTGGAGGTCACCACGTTCAGACACTTGCAACACGGACCAACTGTAATTGTGACATTAGGAGAGCAAATCCCTAACTCATAGAAGCTCATTGGCTACAAACATCAATAACCCTCAGTCCCTTTGGTTGTGGTGGGTATCACTGATACAATCAGTACAATTTGCAAGCTTTACTTTTTTCTCCTTAACGTGTCCTTTCCGCTTTTTCCTTCTGATCCTCAACACGATGATTGCCAGGCCTTTGGGGGGGGGTCCCTTTGGGAATACAAGGGCTTGCATGTATTGTTCACCCAAATGCCTATTTTGGGCAAAGAGCGACGCTTGCAAGTGCATGTCTTCTATGTCACCCCATCTGCCCCAGACGATGGATTAGCAGGATCTGCCTGCAAAGAGCAGCTCAAGGTTTCTTTTTTTTTTCTGTTGCAGGAACAGAAAAATCACACAGATCCCTTCCCTTTGCATTCAATCCCGGAGGAAGTGAAGACAGGGGAGGGAAGAAGAGGAAGGAAATCTGATCACGTACTTCACATTACAAGAGATATGCTGGCAGGATGTCAAACATAGACCCGTAGCTCACCGTCAGCACTAGCTGTCTTTTCCTTTAGTAGACCATCTGTTGAACAATTTGTAAAAGCCACCTCTCCTCCTCCAGGGAAGAACTGGGAAAAACTGGGAAGTTGGGGGGGGGGAGGAGGTAGGTTTCATTGGAAGTTAGTCCTTCCCAGCCTGCGCTCATACGCTAGGAGTTGTAAAAACATTGGGGAAGCTGCTGGAAGGCATTTGAAGGCATTCTGTGCTCACTCCTGAAATAGCGGAATCTTAATCATATTTACAGAACAGCGCTACTCGTCTGTGTCTCCTGATCCCCAGGGCTCAGTCGACATTGTGCTGAAATCGGAAAGCTGCACAAGCTGTATAAAACCACTCAAGGTAAACCGAAAGACCATTTGCGGTGTAATTTTTCCGAACGAAGGACTGTGGTCAATCCAAGTAGAAACACCGATTTTCAAATCTGCTTTGAAATGTTCAAATTAAAAAAATTGTCTCAGGCAATGAATCAAAAGAAGCCTAAAAGCCCTTTGCAGCTAAAATGGAGCCACAGCCTGAGAGGTTGTTTTTCTAAATGTGTTGGCAGTGTGAAAGTTCCCCAAAAATGGGACAGGGACAGTAAAATATCCACTTCAGTGTAAGGATGCTCTGATGCAGCACTAGCATGACTGAGGTTCACTTCTTACACATATCCTTTGGCTGCTCCAAAGGACCCAAAGAGTGGCTCAGCCCTACAAAGCAGGCTTAGGAAAACATTTGGGCCATGTGGCTGGAGCAGAAAGGGGAGATGACCCCTTCTCAGATCTGCTGTGTTGTGCCCTTTGACCCAGGAGAGTCTAGAGCTGGAGTCCTTTAAAAATAAAGATTAAAAAGTGCAGACAGTCACAAAGTTGTGATTCATTACATAGCACATCCCTGGATATGGTGAAATCCTGGAGTCATAAAATGATTTAACTGGGGCTGTTGAACTTTGAGCACATCAGGAGAAACCAATAATCACTGAAAAAGAGAATAAAGTTAGGGTAAGTTGGAGGCCGTAGAAAAAGAAGACAAACATAAAATGGATCGACTCAATAAAAGAGACCGTGGCCCTTAATTTGCAAATACCTCAGCAGGACTGTTAATGATAGAACTTTGGGCAGATCACTAATCCATAGAGTTGTCATAAATCGGAAGTGACCTTACAGCACATAAGAACAGATTTGTGAAACACCGTTTAGCCAACTAAAATTTGCACCAGGACAAGTAAGGCTTTGGATATTTACAGTTTCTCCATTATGTACTGTGCACATGGATGTCTCTCTAGTGAGGCCGGAGATACATGAAACCCCATTTCTAAATGAATGCAAGATTCCTGTTTTAATAAACCAAGGTCAAAATATTCCTGAATGTGTACCACCATGCAACAAGAATGATGTCATCATCAGCAACAAATTGCCTCTGATTCAAAACTTCTTTTTTGGAGTGCATACAACTTGGTCTCATTGTGGGTAAGAAAAAACAGGATTTGGGGTTATATTAACTTTTTACAGAAAAATGACTTCTGTTGCTGCATGCAGTGCTCCAGCACTGGATTGAACTGTGGTTTCAAATCCTGCTCAATAAACCAAAAACAGTACATCTGCGCTATGAAGTTACAGTAGCGTGATGCAACCATTGTAGCTTCATCCTACAGATTTCTGGGAGTTGTAGTTTAGTGAGGTGAGCAGAAGGATCAGCCAGATAGCTCTAATGAGTTAGACAGCTAATTTCTAATGAATTACACAGCTAATTTCGAGTTCTAATGAATTAGAAATGCAGACAGCCTCTGAATTTTAACAGAATGGTGGAGCCATGGCAGTTAGAAGGTGGTATCAAAATGCTACAATGGTGTACTGTACACTGATTCAGATGTCATGAGAACGCTGTCTTAGAGAAACAAGGTATAAAGTACTAGAGCTGGCTTGTGCAGGGAGAATGAGGGAGAAGCACTGGTCCTGTATGGTTACCTGCCATAATACACCATGATTTATTAAACCAGAAATGTTTGCACTCCCCCTTTCCCAACCACTTCCTCTACAAATCCACCTAGTTCGTATGATCTGCAGGCAAGACCCATTTTGGCTCTTCTGTAGGAGCCTGGGTTTTGCTTCTAATATGTTAGACTGTTTTATTGTTATTTTATGTCATGCATTTGTGCGGTTACTTCTTGATTGGCTTTGTTTTGCACAATCTTGGTAGCTTTCAGCTAAATGGACTTAATAGAAATATGGGGGGAAATCCAGCCCAAATATATGTTGTTTTCTTTATATGGCTCATATTTTCCTCCATTTTCTTTCTACAGAGGTTTGATGTCTGGCTATATTGCTGAGAGAACAGTCTGTACAGGATTCGGGGAAATCAAATAAAATGTAACCTGCAGCAGTTCTGGTTTCTTCTTGTAAAGCCAATCTGTTGCTCCAGATGGCAACTGCATTAGGCTTTTCTTTCTTTCTTTCTTTCTGCTCAAAAAGCACACAGCTCCTAAGCAACCACCAAAATCATATAACATCTTATTTGAACTGTACCAAGTAAATTTCTCATGCTTTGGACAATGTTCCAGAATAGTACACTGCATCAAGTAAAGCAAAGGAAAAGGACAAATCAAGCATAAAGCATGACCACTGCAGCCATCTAAACCCCCCCACTTTTCCCACCAGCAACCACCAGGTTACTGCATGTCAGTGTTGGCCGATCTATGGCACGGGTGCCAGAGGTGGCACTTGGAGCCCTTTCTGTGGGCACCCGACATCGCCCCTTCACAGCCACCTGGATTCAGGTTAAATTACTCTATTAGTGGGTTTTGAGTCAGTTTGGGCGCTCAGTCTCTAAAAGATTCGCCATCATTGCTGTATGTGAACAATATGTCTTGTCTGAAACTGTGTTGCAAAGCCTCCTTACAACCCCTGTAACCAATAGGGGGAATTCTTGACCTGAGTTTGTCAAGGATTGTAGTTTTAACAAAATGTCTGTTATATATATTTAACAAATTACAAAATGGATCCTGTGTAAGATGGTATGTCAAGAGCTAGACAAGAATGTGTATTAGGTCTAGGTCACAGGTGTAAAGAATCATCAGTACTGGAAGGTCAGGATGATTAGGCACAGATGGTATAGCTAAATCACCTCATCCTATGTAGTGTGTGATTGGCTTACTTACACCATATTGCTTTATGTATAAATGTATCATGCAAGCCAATGTAAATTGGGACTGCCTAAGGTGAGAGGCAACTTTCCCCAGGCTCTGTTATGCTGTGCTTTGTATATTGTTATTGTATATTACTGTTTGTCATGTGTACATATGTAATATAAGTTTTGTACTCAGTTCTATTGCCTTGTTCATTTGTCTCCTAGCTCCATAGTAACCAAATTCATTTATTCTTCCACAACGCTGCTAATCTCTGCTAGTGGTTCATATACAACGGACCCTTGTATAACAAACGGTTTGTATAACATAAAATTTGTACAACATAAAAATTTCCAGAGATAGGGTAAATTTGTTCAGCATAATCGCCTATGGGGAGAATCTGTAACAACATAAAAATGGGATCAGTCTCTTTTCAATGCATTCCTATGGGAAATTTGTAGAAAGGAAAATTTGGTTAACATAATTTCATTTGGAACGAATTAATTCCTTTATACAAGGTACCACTTGTATTTCCTTGAACGTAACAAATCCCTACCTGCATAAAAAGGTTATATACTTTAACAGAGTTAAGCAGTCAGCTCTGCTCCTTCTGCTCCTGCTGCCAACCAAACGCTCACAATCAAATGCTTTGGTTGCAGGTTGGACTTGAGTAAGGGGTTGGACTTGATTGCCTTATAGGCCCCTTTCAACTCTGATAAATAAAAGCCCAGATGTCTGGGACAGAAAAGGCCATCATCCCAAGGGGGGGGGGATCCACTGGACCACCACCACCACCACCACCCCTGCCCCAGGAGATACAATGACTCACAGTCATGCAGTCTCTGCCTCCATACACCTACAACAGGTGAGGCAGGCCAGGATCTGAGCACTTGAAAAGGTTTTAGGCGGCATCACTGTCTCCCATCTTCCTCTCCCTCTAATACCTGTCATACATCCAAGCTGGAGGCTACGTGCTTCAGTGCATGTAATTCATTCTCTCAACTTCGTTTCTTCCCTGGCCACAGGCTGCTCTGTCCCCTGGGTGTACGATCTTCTTTCCAATCACAAGGAGCCCCACCCCACCCCCAAGTGCCCATTTCCAGCCTGTTCTTCGCTGGTCCTTTGCAGGAAGGCTGAACTCCTCGTTCCAAGCAGGTTCCTTCACCAACAGATTATTATGCAACAAGTAAAAGTGTCCCAAATATGGAACCTGGGCCTTATGAAATTCTGGGTCTGCCCACTTGCTCTTGGTTGAGAAATGGTTCAAGTTCCAGGTCATGCCCTGCCAGTCTGACCCCTTTTATTTCTCTTTCCTCTTCATGATCAGCTCCACCCCAGTCCCTCTTCAGCAAAGCCTCTGGTGTTACCATATGCTTTGTTTTATGTTGTTTCTAGGAGTGGTAAAGTAGGGGTCTTTCCCCTCCCCCAGAATAAGCTTGTTTTAGCTTTTTTAGGACACCATGGAGGGTGGGCAAGGGAGAAAAGGGCTGCTGCGCCTCAAGGCCAAGGGTCACCACAATGAGTGCTTGCTCCTGTACCTAAGAGATAAGGCATCTCAGCAGCACGCACGTGATGGGTGCTGCCGCTGAAAGTGTATGAGGCAATCCAAGCACCAAAAATTGCAGCACTTTTCCATGTAGAAGACTATATTTTTTGTCTAAAATTGTTAGAGTCATCTTATACATGGAAATAAGCTGAGGAGAGAACTGAGCGGTTGTGAGACTGTGATTTTGGGTTGGAAAAGTGGGGGCCATCTTATGCATGGGGGCATCTTATAGATAGGAAAAGATGGTACTTTTTTTCTGGGGTGCAACTTCCAAAAGGGAATGCAAAGAGAAGAGGCAAGAATGTCTGCTAGGATGCCACTGAGCAAGGTTAGCCTATTGGGCCCCACAGCAGGTGGTCAGGTTGGCCCCACAGATTGCCGGGGAGGGAGAGCCAAATGGTCCCACACAGGAGCAAAACTACAGTGCTCTCCCTGATTGGCTTTTCTCCAGCGGAGCTCCTTCCCACCCATTTCTTAATTTAGGACCCTGCAGTGGATTTGATCCTGGAAACTAGGACTACTCCGGTAGCCGCTGGGCTCCTGGAAGAAAGACGCAGACCAATGCTCCAAGAGGAAGACAACCTGACCTCTTTTGACTGCTCCTTGCTGCTGTGGCTGCTCTCCAAAAACTGCCTTGCCAAGTCAGGTTTCTGGGAGGTTCTCCCTCTTTTGATTCTGCAAGGACTAGTGTTGGCAGTCCAATGTACAAAACATGTTTCCCTCGTACCCTCAGTTCCACCAGGAAATGGTCCTGGGACTCACACTTCCTGAACCACCGCTTCAAAAACCACAAGACCCGCGACTCCACTGCCTTGCAACAGGGATAGCTTGTGGTAATACATTGGTGACCTTGGGAAGTTCCATGTCTCTCCCTGCTGTTGAAAACAGTGCAGCTCAGCTCCAAGGGAACAGAGAAAATGGAAGTGACGAGGAAGAATATGTCATAGTTCCTTTCTGCTATTCAGAAAGTCCCAGAGCTTTGATCTTGCAAGTCACTTTTGACTTGGGGTAATCACATGGAGTTGCCATGGCTCAAGAACCCAGATAACCTAACTTGGATGACTGAGAACCTCCACAGACACATTGTAATCTGTAGGGTAAGACGATTTCCCCACTAGGATAGCAGAGGTGCCTTAAAAAGTAGCATTGCAAAGAGGTGAAAGACTCTTCCCCCTACAGGTTACACAACCATTTCCAAAGTACTGGGAAGTACTTATATAGCAGGGCTGTCCAACTTTGAACAAGCCAAGGTATATTTTTTCCAGCCCAAAGTGCCTGAGGGCTACTACTGATTCTCGCCCATCCTAGGCTGTTTGCAAGGGAACAGCTCAGGCTGGGTGAGGATCAATCGGACCCTGCGGCTGTTCCTTTCAAGCTGCCTGGGGTGGGCAAAGAACCATTTTCAAATGTCCCGCCAGGAGTGCTCTGGAAACCCTCCAGCCCCACCTTTTTGGCACTCCCTGGCGGGCCTCCCGTCTTTCCCCATTTCAGCAGTGGCCCAGGGTCAATTACCTTCTCTACGAGCGGCCCATTTGGCCTTCTCAATCTGCGCCACAGTGATCCCTTTTGGTGGCTGCCATCGCGCCTTGAGCACAGCTGGCGCTTGCTCTCTTGTAGCCCCATTTGGTGGTTGGAGGCCGCCACTAGGCTTGGGGCGAGGTTCGCACAGCCTCTGGCTGACTCGTGGGTCCCCGGGTCTCGAATACGGCTGGCACCTCCTCTCCACCACCAGGCTCGGCAGGAAGCCCGTGAGGCCTCCAGCTGATGTGTGGGCCTTCTCCCATGGATGGCTTGTGCCATCACACCACAGCAACATCCGCAGACAATATCTCAATGATGTATTCTAGATAAAAGGCTGGAAAGACATTACCAAAGTGTTCTGCTGTCAGGAACTTCCTTTTCCCAACCGTCAGGAACAGAACAAATTGAAATCAGAAAAAGAGCCGCACTTGCTCTGGCCAAAGAAATTAAACTGAGGCAAGAGGCAAATAGATAAAGTGCTCAGAACTTTATTTTAATCCAGAACACTTATCTACGCACACGAACACATGTACACACAGGTTTCAAAATCGTTTTGTTATTTTAGACTTGCACATATTGCCTTGAGGAGAATATCAAAAGACCAGCAAGGCCATTTCCCAATTGAAATTAAAAAACGAATGCCTCAGTTGTGCTGGTTTTTTTTTGTTGTTTTTTTTGTTTTTTTGGTTACAGGCTTTACTTCAGTTCACAAAACCTGAGCAGGGATGTTAATGATAGCACTTTCTGGAGGCCATTAACTCACAGACTGAATTTATGACACATAATAGTACAACATCCTAAGCAGCCTGAACAAAGCTATGTTGAAAATTAGTGTGCACTAGAGATGGGCAGAAACCGGTTCATCCCAGTTCATGGGTCCTTTTCCAAGGAGAAAGGTGGGGTAAAAATACTCTAAAATAAGTAAGTAAGTAAGTAAGTAAGTAAGTAAATAAATAAATAAATAAATAAAGGCGGCAGCAGAAGTGCTGCTGGTCCCTTCCCCCACCTCCTCTGGTTCAATCAGCCACTCACCTGGCCCGGGGTGTTAGCTTCCTGAGTCTCCACAACTGATCTTCCAGTTCTGGCAACAGCTCAGGTTTCTCTGCGGCACCCTCTTGGATAATCTCCCACTCAGACCAAGGGGCAAGGCAGAGAAGTCTGTGCTCTCACTCGTGGCTTGGAGATTAGCCAAGGGGGTGGGAAAAGGAAGCAAGCCAGGCCTGGTGGGTGGCTGATCAGCTGAAGAGGCAGGGGTTGGGAGCATCAGCACTTGGGGTGCCACCTTTACAAACTGGCACAAACTTCTGAATTGTGAGGTTTGTGCCCATCTGTGATGGACACACAGACATTTGTGAGGGTTGTGCAAAATGAATTAATCTTCATTCATTCCAAATTGAGTACTATTTATTCTGCAATACTCTTGCATAATGACAGAAACATGACATGAAGTAATTACCCTTCTTCTTGATTGAACATAAGGGAAATAGAATGTGCATAGAGGACTATTTGATATAAGATAATTCTTTCCTTAGCATGGTACCTGAGCTCTACATATTTTGGCTTATCACACTTGCCAGTATGAAAACGGAGCCCACCACATCACAACAAAGTTTGTTGTTCTCACAATTGAACTTTGCAGTGATAACACTACTCTGGGGAGATATAGGTTCAAATTCTCACTCAGCCATGAAGTTTGTGGTGAGATTCCTCAGTTTTTCCTTCCTCTCTTTCAGCCCTTGCCTTTTTAGGATGTGTCAAGAAAAAAATGGTGAGGTGAAATAAATCATATATGTCACCTTAAATCTGCATTTCCTGAGGTAACTTAAAACTGAAGTAAAATGCTACTGAGGGTGGATAGGTGGCAGCAAGCTGTATGAAGTACTTCCTCTTCCACACTCAACAATACCTGAATAATACTGTAAAGCAACATGAGGAAGGAATAAGCAGAAGATAAAGAGAACTGGGCACTTGCCTTTCTATGGGGAAAAACTTGATACTACTGCAATATCTTTACAGCAGCCATTTTACTTCCCATAAAACCTCACTGTAGATCAGGCCTGCCCAAAGTCCGACCCAGGGGCCAAATCCGGCCCGTCAGGCCATTCTGAGTGGCCCGCAGCTGGCCGGCCCACCCCTCCCTCCCCCTCCTTCACCCCATGTTTTTTTAAAGAAAGTGGGTGGAGCTTGCAGTGGGGTGGCAGGGTTGGGGAGCAACCGGCCCCTGACACATTATCAGCCACCAAATCTGGCCCTCCTTACAAAAAGTTTGGGCACCCCTGCTGTAGATCGTTCAACGCAATTCAGGGCAACAGTTGCCCTTAAACAGCTCTCCAAAAATTTTGGCTGGCTGCATTATGGAAAGGCTGTTATTTTCTTTTCATGTTTCTGAATATGAAATTTCTGGATTTAGGGAAGGAGCCAAGAGGGAAAAGGGATGAGGCCCAGAATGGTTCATCATTTGTCTTGCTTTGTCTGTTTCTAAAATAGGATCTACACATACCATTCAGGATAGATTGGCACAGTTTTACTGCTGCCAGATGCTGCTACCAGGATTTCATCACATACATAGCAGAGGGGGTGGTGTCACTTCAGACTGCCAGGACTCCCAAATGCACTATGTATCTCAAAACTCAGTGCTTCTCCACATTCTGACTGCATATATTCAGCCTTCTGACACGTAGGGGGACACTAGTCTGCCTTTATTTATTGTCTGAAGCAAGTTCTCATTGCACCTAAACCCAGTTTTTAAAAAAACCAACAGAGTTACAAAGTTCAAGTTTCTAAACTGCTAAGCAAAGAGGTCAATAAATCTAACCTGTCATAAGGTACTAACATGACATTTTAAAAAAACCACCAACTTCTACTGGAACATTTGACATTAGCTAGGAACCATGCTGTGAAACTGTGCTTTGTTGAGAGGCAGCTGCCAGGGAAAAACTTTTTTCACATGAGATCAGAGGTTTCCAACATGTAGGTATAGGGAACATCAAGGTACCCAAAGAGGGAGCTCAGTGGTTTCTGATCCAAATCTATTAGTCTCTATTTACATACTACTTGAGTCCTAAGGACACTTTATCTTAGCATTAGTTCCACTAATGTAAGCAGGTCTAGCTTCTTGCAGAACTTATTAGGTGGCTATGCTGGTGGCATGGGACATACTTCACTGTCTTGATTATTCAGCCTTCCAAACACCTCTGGGAGGTAAAGGTTTCCATCATCCTTATTTTTATGGATGAGAAAGTCAAGAAGACCAAGTGTTGGTGACCCACAAACCAGCACCACCTGGCAAGTGTTATGTGGGGTGTGGGTAAGAATTGGAACTCACATCTAAGTCACGCCCTGGATTAAATGGATTCTCTACAGCAGTAGTTCACTTTAAATAAACCTCAAAAAGCAGATTCTACACATCAAATACAGTTAGACGTTGCGTAGGTGGAGATGTCAGAGGAACAGAGCTATATTAAGAGGGGAAGCTATCATTCTGTCTAGAAAAATGAAACATTCAGCTGGAACTCTGGAAGGAAGTTGGTACGGCTGAATAAAGGGAAGCCATACCAGACAGCAGTGGTGTGTAGCACTTAGTACAGCATGAAGACGACAGGGGTTTCCAAAGTAAAGAACTCCCATGTATTCACCTCAAGCTCCTTCTAGGAAAGAAGGCAGCACAACAGTAATTTTAAATGTATTTCCTGTTGAACAACTGTTTGAGGAACTTGTTGTTTTATCTTCTTTAGGCCACCAAGATGAGCCAGGAAGGAAAACATAAAGCCAGAGAAAAAAAGTTTGTATCAAGATCCCCACAAAAAGAGACCTAGCAGCTGCTTATGAATTATTCATCACTTCAGTTCAATAAAGTACTTTTGGCAAAGAGATTAGCTTTCTTTAAATATGAGTAAGAAAGAACCCTGCTGGCTGGGCAGCTTGGTGGGTTGGGTACTTGGCAGCAGCAGCAGGGGTTGAGAGTTTGACCTCTGCTCCCTGCCTCCCAAGAAAAGACCCAGCCTGTGTAGCCTTGGGGAAGCTGCACAGTCTCAGAGCATCCCCAGAAATAGAACAGATAAAAACCACTTATGAGTATAACCCAGGAAACTTTGGGAAATCATGATGCCTACATGCCCTGAGCACATCTGCTCTCGCCTGATCTCGGAAGCTAAGCAGGGTCAGGCCTGACTAGTTCTTGGATAGGCAACCACCAGGTGCTGTAGGCGCCTGGAGTAGGAACTGGCAAGCCACTCCAGTATTCCTGCCAAAAAAAATCCATGGACGTTGGGTCATGACTGTAATGACACAACAACAACAACAACAGCAGCAGCAGCAGCAGCAACAACAACAACCCAACATGGTGGGGGCACATGACTATTACTGTCGCGCTAACTAAGAACCCAGCCAAACTTGTCACCATCGCCTAAAGGGTGAACAGCAAACAGCAAACATTTGTCTAATCCTAACCCCTTGTTTGTTGCATGAACACATTTCAGGGCAAGCAAAAACAGATGATCAAGAGTTGCAAGTTCAAAAAGACAATGAAAGTAAAATTGAAGAAGAAAGGCAGAGCAGTAAGCTACCATGCCCAAGGTCATGTATGGTAGAGGGAGCTCAAACTGAATTACCATCTCCAAAATGGTAACCCAGTGCATTTTACTGAAATTTAAATTTAATTTAATTTAATTTATTGCACTTAGCCTAGCATTAAATGAACATATTTCATGACTACTGTACTAGAAGCCAGTTCTTCATTTTCACATCTCTGAGAGAAGTTCCTAAAATGTCTTGGTGCTCATTCAAAAACCCACTGGGCAGAATCATATCAGTTAGCTATACTGGCATAAATCCAATGGCATTAATTGCAGTGGCAATTTATTGCTGCTTGTTGAAAAAATAACTGCTGCTTGTCCCTCTTGCTGTGCTCCAGTCATGTAGGCTGGCACACAATGAAGGATGCCAGAGGCAACTTAAGTATTGGCAATTTCCACTGAACTTCTGCCCCTGTAACTAACCAACAGGATATTGGACAGTCAGAACAAAATAAGAAGCCACATCTCCCTAGGATCAAAGTCAAGTATTGATGTGAGCTTTTTTTTTCTGAAGAAGAGGTCCTGGAGGAGACACAATAATTTCCAGTATGTTTGATTTAGACCCATTTTGGGATTCCAGACAGAAACAGGATGGGATCACAGAATTGCATACGAAGGGATGGCAAGAGGATCATGCAGGAAATCCTTAACTAAAGCATTGCTGATAGACAATCAGTGTTTATACTCCCCTGATCTCTAAACCCCAACACCATCTTTAGATAACAACCCTTACAGCTAACATGTTCTCTTGTTCTACCACAACCTTTCAAGAGGTTCTGGACCCCACCTCCCACTGTTTGCCACAGCACAGCGGAGGCTATGGGGTTTTAACAACACCTGTGTTTTCCATGTTAGTTTCCAGCCCTCATAATGGAATTTTTCTTTTATTTTCTTTTAACTGTTTGCATGCTCTTTTTAGCTTTAATGTTTCCTTTTAATTGTTGTAAGATGTCTCTTCTAATTTCCTGTTCATAAACCTGAATACAGTGGTACCTCTGCTTATGAGTTTAATCCATTCCGAATGCATGCTCATCAGTTGAACAACTCATAAGTAAAGCAGCCGTATCTAAAAAATCAAATAAATATAAATATAAATATAAAATATAAAAAAATTGTAAGTAGAGAAGACCACATCTAAAATTTGTAAGGCAGCAGATAAAACACCAACAGTTTTCTGCTCTTAAGTCAAATTGCTGATAAGTAGAGCCGCTTGTAAGTAGAGGTATCACTGTCTTAAATGTTGTGGGCTGTATACTGTCCCCCATTATTGTAAGCCGCCTTGGGTCCTTTTCCAAGGAGAAAGGTGGAGTAAAAACATTCAAAATCTTTAGCCCAGCATCTTTACAGAGCACTCATTTGCTTGGCAGCTTTGTTGAACAAGAACACAATCCAAAACGCCAAATTCATCCCTGGGAGGCTTATACTGAGTGAGCAGCATCCGCATTTCAGGTTATAAGAGACACACACTGATTCCTCTGATGACACTATGCAATGGTCGCTTCTGTGCCAGTAACATAATCAGTCACAAATATGTTTCTTTATCTTGCCCTGGTTTCCAGTCTAAGGAAACACCCCACCACCTCTGCCATCTGATTGGACCTGCCAGGCTGAGGCCGTCCTTTCCTTCAGGGTGGGAGGAGACTCGGGCTGAGAACCTGCCACGTGTAGGAGGCAAGGCTACCCCACCAGAGAAAGCAAGGTCCAAGAACAGACCTCCTTTCTCTGCCAGGGGAATAAAGACTGTGGGGATGGGGAGTTTCTCCAGATAGATCAGTTTGGGCTAGTAGGCAAAGGCTATAAAAAGCAGCGTCTTCTTAATATATAGCTCTTAGGTGCCTGGCCCCATCACTGAGAAAGGCAAACAGCTTTAAATCCTCGGGAGCCTGCAAGGATGTGTATATATATATATATAAGAGAAATGGATAGTTGCTTTTACAAAACCAGGAGACTGCCTGGCACAAAAAGAAAACTCCTGCTGAGCATCAAAGATGCAGAGCATCCGAGATGGTACAAAACCATCAACAGAAAGAGATCCAGGGCAAAAGAGCTGGCCTGCAATGTCACTGGCTGGGCTCAAAGCAGTGTTCTGGATGTTCACCTCTCAAGATTTGGGGGGGGGGGGGGTTACTGAGAAGTTGTGGTTTTTAAATGAAAAGCGCCGTGAGGGGGAAGTCAAATCAACAGGAACCTTCGTGGTACAAAAGGCACATGACCAGAACGCTGACTTGTGTAAAAAAAAAAAAGGCAATAATTAAGCATCAAAGGGGAGGCAGCCCTACAGAACCCTGACTAATACCTCCAAGAAAAGCACACACTTAGGATCGGGCCTGCAAGTGTCATATGATGAGGCTTCCCCATACAACCCTTCTCTTTAGAGTCCCTGTTGAAATGAATGCAGGCTCCCCATGCTTCCCCGTCAAAACGTCCCTTGGACACGGCTTCCATCCTAGTTGCCACAGCTCTCCAAAGCAGATTATGAACTCAAGACCTCAAAATCAACCAGTGACTGGATATTTAGGAGCGGGGTCACTTTTCTGAGAAAAAAACACCCAGCTCCACTGTATGCCTGAGGAGAAAACATGGGGGATCCCGTCAAACTTTCCAGCTGGGGCCAAAAAAACCGCGTCTCTTCCCTCCAAGGAGCTGGAAAGGATGTCCATCCAGGTCGAGGCGCGATTTCCTGGCGAGCTTCTCCCACCCAGGGAAGAGCATTTAGGCAGGGGGCAAGAGGGACCCCCCCCCCGCCGCCGCCCATCTTCCCCGGAAGAAAACGCCCCTTGCTTTCGATTATCAGGGGAGCTCATGGCAGGCACGGATATTTAATCCCGCATTTCAGCCGGGGAAAAGGACGCGCACACCCGCGCCGCTGCCGTGGCAAGGCTAATAATCCCCGCCGGGCTGCTGCCGAACGCGCGGCAGAGAGGCAGCCGGGGAAGCGGGAAGCGGGGCCAAGGCGGCCGCCCAAGGGAGCGGGGTGGCGGGCTCGGAAACCACCGCCACCACCACCACCACGGTGCAGCGGCGATCGGCGCCGCGATTTCAGGCGTCCCTGCCGCCGCCGCCGCCGCCGCCGTCCTTGGGCGGAGACCGGGAAGCCCGCGTTTAGGCGAGGGGGAGGCGGGCGGGGGGAAAAAAAGCATCTGAGAGGCGAAGCGAGCATCCCGGAGGCTGCAGGAAGGAGGGAGTCACCGGAGGGCACTCACCGAGAGAGAGAGATCCAGCCGATGGGGCGCCTGCCTTCCTTCTCCTCCTCCTCCTCCTCCTCCTCCTCGGTCGGTAAAGAGAGCCCGGGAAGCGCCAATCTATGCCCGCTTCGGTGCTGCTGGCCGCTCTTTCCCCTCCCTCGGCGCTGCCTTTTCCTTTAAGTGGTACAAACCAGGATGTTCGTCGAGTTTCTTTCCCCAGCGCCGGCTCGGCAGCGCCGCCCCTGGCCGCTGCTTGGAACTGCAGCCACTCTCGCCGCCGCCACTGCAACCCCCGGCGTTATACATACATACACGCACAGAGGCACAAGCACACGCGCGCAGACGCACGCGCTCGTCTCCCAGGCCGGGCGCGAGGGCTCACGTGAAGGCGCGCGCGTCAATCAAAGCGGGCTCTGGCTGTTCTGACTCCCGCCGCTCGTGCGTGGCCGCCGCTCCTGGGGCGCCTGAGGTTACGGGCAGGCTCCGGCTCGGATCGGGTCCCGTTCGTGTCCCCCGCGACCCAACTAGAGATGGCCCACTCCTCCCCGCCGGAAAAATCTCATCATGCCTTAGCAGGGCGAGCGTGACTGATAAAGGCGGGAAGGAGGAGCCCGAGTCAAATAAAAGCTTCAACCAATCTTCCAAAAACTGCCCTGTGCAAAAAAGATAAGGGCATCTAGGAAGGCAAACCCCAGAACTAGGCATGATCTTCCTGGCTTGTCCTTCCTCGCTGGAGGGAGAATGAGGAGATGTCCTAGTTCAGAGGTAGGGAACCTTTGGCCCTCCAAATGTTTTGGACTGCAACTCCCAGAATTCCAAGTCTATATTGCCAATGATAAAGGACTGTGGGAGTTGCAGTCCAGAACATCTGGAGGGCCAAAGGTTCCCCACTCCTGGCCTAGCTGCTCCAATTTAGAAAGCCTGGGCTCTTAATGACCATGTGTTGAGTGCAAGCCCATCTGCAAAGTGTTTCTCAGGCAAGAAATTCTAATACAGTGGACCCTTGTATAGCAAATGGTTTGTATAACATAAAATCTGCACAACATAAAAAAATCCAGAGATAGGAGAAATTTGCTAAACAGAATTGTCTATGGGGTGAATCCATACAACATAAAAATGGTCGCGGTTAGGGATTACTCTGTTTTCAATGCATTCCTATGGTAAATTTGTATAAAGGAAAATTTGCTTAACATAATTTCATTTGGAACAAATTAATTCCTTTAGGAAGGACAAGCCAGGTACCACTGTACATTACCTGAGCTTCTTTCCCCATTTATTATCAGCTGTATCAATCTGCAAAAGTAAGCCCATTAAGTCTACTAGGACTTACTCCGAGATAAGTGAGCCTTGGAGGGGTGTTTCTGTTTTTCCCCCCCCGACTCCAGTTCTCACAGTCCATTTACTATCAGCCAAACTGGCTGGCCTTTCTGGGAACTGAAAGTAAATTTACATTCAGAGACAAAAGTATGGCAGTGGGTCCCTCCATTGCAGAATGTTTCAGTCTCACTCTGTACCAATGAAGGCAGGCACTTGGTTCTCCTCCCTTGTAGTGGGAGACTTCAGGCATTAGCAAGGGAACACAACATTTCTCTCCAGAACGAAAAACAGAGAGCATCTATTTCAAACCTCATCCACTTTTTGGCAACCATCCACCCCTTCCACATTAAAATCGGGGTGGGGTGGGGTGTAGTTTTGTACAGATCCTTGCTGAAACCTGAAAAAACACCCGAGAGTGTTGGGATAATCTTGTAGAAAGAAAGAGGTGGCCACCTCTTAAAATGGATGGAACCCCAGGAAAGTCTACCACCCCCACCCCCAATCAAAATGAAAAACTGGGTTATTGGAAAGTAACTTATTAGGCTAGGCTAGGGAATCACAATGGCTGTAGAACGAGGCTTCCAAACTTGGGTTCCCATGTGTGCTTGGACTAAAACTCCCAGCAGCTCTCACCACTAGCTGTGCTAGCAGGAATTGCTTGGAGTTACAGTCTAAGAAACCTCTGGGGACCTGAGGTTGGGAACAACTGCAGCAGAACTTAGCAGATAAAAAGCCATATTACCTATCTGTGCCGTTTGTCTGTACATCCCTCTTCCATGCCGCTTCAAGAAACAGCCTGCGTGTTAGGCATGTATAACTGTCTTAGAACAGGGCTGCATTCTTGCATATGGGTCCAGCTTATCTATTGGCACTGAACCAGGCTCAACTCTCCAAACAGGATTAACCACATGTGAAATGAAGGCCATCCTACTGGTATTTATAGCAGATATAACTGTCTCTCCTTCTGGTGACAAATGGAGACAATGCAGTTTGCTCAAGGCTAACACCATCAGCCCCCACCACCACCACATGCACAGAGAGAGAGAGAGAGAGAGAGAGAGAGAGAGAGAGAGAGAGAGAGAGAGAGAGAGAGAGAGAGAGAGAGAGAGAGAGATTGACTGCCCTTTCTTCTGGGAGGCACTAGGGAGATTTGAATTTCACAGTCAGGAGCTCAAACTCTAAGCCAGTGTTGGTGAACCTATGGCGCGGGTGCCAAAGGTGCCACTCGGAGCCCTTTCTGTGGGCACCCAACATTGCCCCTTCACAGCCACCTGTATTCAGGTTAAATGGCTGTAATGGCACTTTGCGAAAAATTTGTGGGTTTTGAATCTCTGTTTGGGCACTCAGTCTGTAAAAAGGTTTGCCATTACTGCACTAAGCAAAGGCTGGCCCAACCAAAAGAAATGTCATTTGAGTGATTTTTATGCGGATTTTTTGGGAGCAGTCACTCTCCTGTGAGAAAGGAACTCACTAACTCCCCTGGTACATACATACAAGGTGATATTGCTATGTCTATTCTCCTGCTTTCAATGAGGATTACTAAATAGTAAAAACATTTCTAAAATTCCTGGTTGAATGATTTGGTTAAACATTAGTCTAATCCCCAGTCCTAAAGAAAAAGGTCATGTAACTTGACTCTAGAAACATAACTCATTGTCTTCCAACCTGTTCATATAATAACAATGACAAATAGTCCTAAAAACAAAGGGTGTAATTCAGTGGTGTCCAACCTTTGGCCCTCCAGGTGTTTTGGACCACAACTCCCACAGTCCTTTGTCATTGACAATACAGGCTTGGAATTCTGGGAGTTGTGGTCCCAAACATCTGGAGGGCCGAGGTTTGAACAGCCCTGGTCTAATTCCTCAGAACCTATGACAGCCCAGGCATATAAGAATTAAACAGAACAATATATATTGTCAATATTTTATCTTCCAGATGTTTGTAGCTTTCACAGTCATAAACATCTGCCAACATGGCTGATAGTCAACAATGCTGGGAGGTACTACCCCAAACATCTGGAGAACTAATGGTTGAGAACTATCTCAAGTTGGGGGCCACATTTCTAGGACACCAGAGACAAAAAAAGGAAGGAATTGGGAATTTATCCTGAACTTTACTTTCCTAAATGTCTCGAGGGTGGGTGGATAAAAGGAGCAAGATATTACTTTCCAGCTGATCTGATGACCCATTATCTGGTGGGATGGCTGACTGAGGAGGCTAGACGGAAAGCAGAGAGAGCAGCAACAGGTGTTTTCACCCGAGCAGCAGAGACTAAGCAGATTGCCAGCCAAAAGAGTAGTAAAAACAAACAAACAACAGGAACTTTGAACATTGCCAAACGTTGCAACTACTGCAGTTCCTTGAAGCATTTAAAGAAAGACTCTGAACTAAGAAGAAAGTTGCCCAGCAGCTGTGATGTTGCCCAGTCACAGCCTAACAGGAGGGGAAGAAGAAAACTCTCAGTAATTAACTCCTGCAAACAGAGGGACAAATCAGTTTGGGTCCTGGACTCTGGTGCAACAGAAAATGTTTCTTGCAAAAACCCTACTAACTTTGTTTCAATTCACAGGTCAGAAGAAGAGACAGTGTGTCTTGCTGATGGTAAAACTTTAAAAGTGGCTGGTAAAGGGGATTTATATGTAGATTGTTTGGTGTAACATGCAAAGACATATTATGTATCCCTAGTCTATAATACAATATCTATTTTTTTTCCTTTCCCTCCCGCCATTGCCATTGTTTTAAATTAGTCAGCCTATTCAGTGTGCCTAATTTAACTTTGTTAGGATTTGTCTCTCCGCATGCTGGGATGTAGGAGGATTTTACATGTTATGTTGTCTTATTGTCTTATGTTGTCTTTGCTTTATATTTGATGTATCCCATTGTTGTTGATTTCGTACTTATTGCTTTGTTAGCCGCTTAGAGTACTACATGTAGTAGATAAGCGGGATATAAATACAAGAATAAATAAAATAAATAAATAAATAAATAAAGGCCTGTGCCCAGCCCTGGCCAACTTCCAGAGCTCCCTTTTCCTAAGGCAACATTCTTGTTTAGCACTGGTGGCTTAGGCGGTTACTTCACATCCTTCCTCGTTCCGAAATTACGTTCATTTCGTGATAGCGTCGTTCGCGGTCATGTGTTCTTGTCCCAGTTCTGTCCGTTTCTGTTTACCCACGGGCGTGATTGATGGTATCGTGATGACTGCTACTTCACGTCTTGTTTCGTGACAATATCTGTACTTCCCTGCCTTAGTTTTCCCTCTTTTTTTGGTCCGACCTTCTGTTTTTTGATATTTCGATTCTCTGTAATTTGCCTTTCATGCGTTAAGCAGCAAAGTTCGAGGTTTTATGCCGCCTTATCTCTCTGCGATGCATTGTTTACGCCTGGCATGTCCAAACCTCGGCACTCCAGATGTTTTAGACCACAACTCCCACAGTCCTTTGCCACTGGCAATCTAAGCTTAGAATTCTGGGAGTTGCAGTCCAAAACATCAGGAGGGCTGAAGTTTGGACATGTCCGGTTTACGCCATTGGGATTGTACTGGAGAATACAACTTCGCACTCCTGCCACTAGATGGAGAATGCGTAGGTTGCGAGACAACCCTTACTTCACGGGCACTTGTCTCGAAACAGGAACCAAGACGAGAATTCCCAAGGTCAGGGAGAGTTATGGCTCATCACGCTTAAATCCCAGTTCAGGGTGTGTGGTCGGGACGAAATTCCGCCATCACGCAATGGACGTGGAGTAATATTTTCTCGTACCAGGTCCCAAGTGTGACCGCAAACCGCAATGAGAGGGACATGAAGTAACCGTCAAATATAGCAGTCTAGAGTGTTGCAGACAGCAGTGTGGGTTGGGTGGCTCAGTGACCGTGCAGGCTTCCTGAGGAAGCCACAGCATCTGCAAAGCCTCTAGCTTGGTGAGGGACAGAGTGGGATTAAAAAGAATGGGAACCCTGAATGCTGTTAACCCTTGAGTGCCCTTAACTCTGAGTGCTCTTACCAGGCACTTTCCAAAAAATGAACAATCCCAGTGTGATTTTCATTAATCCTCACAGCTCCTCTGTAGGTCAAGGAATCATAACATTCACAAGGTCTTGTTCGCAGTTTGTTGCTGTTTACAAGCCAGCAAAAGTTGAGACAGATGAGAGAGTATTGTAGGAGGGCACGAGGGAGAAAGGTGGGACTGTTAGATGCTCCACATCTGCGAGACATGCTGGTTTGGTTTCTCTTGTAAGGTCATTAGTAGCATATATTAGGCATCTTGGAATACCAGAATGTTTAAAAATACAGAAAACTTGCAGCTTAAACTTACTTCAGTGCACAGCTCAAGATCCTCCAACAGATCCACGGTTCTCAAAGCAGACATTTCAGAGGAGAGCCAGTGTTAAAAAATGCTGTTAGCTGAGGTTAACTGAGCCCAGAGACTCAGCTTTCTGTGTGGAGTTTTTCTATTTGCCTGTCTGAAAGGACAGTCTCTTCATCTGTTCATACCCAGCCACCCTGTCCCTTCTTGGGGAAAGTATGTAAAAGCCAAATGATTCACCTCTCCAACCATCACCTAGCCTTTTTGGGACATTTTAGCTCTGACTGGAGAAAGTGTCCCCTGTATTACAGCCAGTCATACCCTTTTGTCAACATTGGGTGAATACTCCATTTGGCAGGAATGGGGAACCTGTGGCTGTCCAGATATTTTTGGGCAGTGACTCTCATCAGTCCTAGCCAGTAGAGTAAATGGACATTGCAGTCCAACAACATCTGGAAGGTTACTTGTTTCCCAGCTCCACATTGACAGCTCAGTCTGTCTGATTGTATGTCTTTTATTTGATTTATATACCACTCATCCGGCTACCAAGGCCACTCTGGGTGGTTTACAACAAGACAAGACAATAATCTATAACATTAAATTATACAGTACACACCAAATCAATAAAGGCAACATAACTTCCATTTAAAAGTACAACAGACAGAGGACTAACATGCACATGGAAACCTGTAAGACCACATTTTCTGAAAAGGTCCTTGTAAATATTGTGTGTTGCTTTTACTTTTAAATGCACAGCAGTATCCCATAAGTCAGCAGGACAGCTCTCAGTACAACTTGCACTTGAACAGAGGTGCCATGTGCTGTGTACACAACACATTCTCTTGAGAGAGAAAGAGAAAAAACCTGAAATACATGAGTTACTTCAATATTCAGGGGGGGGGAAAACTGAAGGAGCTGGGAGGGGATCTGAATCTGGAAGCATTACACCTTTTTCCACCACCAGGACTCCCACCCATCCCAATGGCTCCAAAAGAAATCTCTCTAGTCGCCTGCCACAGTTCCTAATTGCATTGTCAAGAGTTCTTCCGCGAGAGCCACTTTCCTGACCTTGAGCCATGAAGTATCCTTACTGGCAGTAAAAAATGTGCAGGAATGTGCTGGGGTGGGTGGGTGGGTGGGTGGGTGGAGGCATTGTGCAACCTGACATCCTCTGCATCTTTCACGAGGCCTGGGGGAACAAGGAGATTATCGGCGATCAAAATAATCCAAGCAGTCAGAGGGGCATGCTGTTTTGCTTGGGCACCACAAGTTCAAGGACAAACGTTATTTAAAAGAATCCTTCCCCTTTTATCTTATAAAGGTCAATTAATTATTTCTATAGCAAAGCACTTTCGCCTGGGACAAGGTCTAGTAGAGTGGCAAAAGGCCAGGGAAGTGGCGCAGGGCAGGGGGGTTGACAGGTGCAAATTGGCTAGCCTCTTTTGTTGCGGGTATATGATTTCGCAACAAAAGGATCCAGCTGGTAGCCTGTACACGAGTACAGTAGACACATCTAGACATTGTGTGTTACTATAATGTGAATTCACCATTCTGCAATTGACTTGGTGGTTCTCTTCTAATTGAGATTACCTGGTGAACTGAGGATGAATACATCTAATGTGGCAGAAGTTTTCACAATGGCGTGATATAGGAGCTGCCGATAATACCTCTTGCAATAGTCAAGGTCTTTATTTACAGTACATGCTCTGATCTGCTCTGCTCTGCTCTGCACATGCCTTCATTTTCCCCTCCAGGAGATCCAAGCTGGTTCACAATCAGTTAAACACCATACAGCATTCACCTGTAAAATTGCCATAAGAAGCTAGAGTAAACAACACAATGTAAACATAGCCGTATTTTAAGAATTAAGAACAAGCATTCAAACATGTAAAACAAATGTTAAAACATTTTAATCTTGAACTTGTTTCACCACAAGGTCTTGGTTTTCCCGCTGTGCTTGATCAGGGTTGTGCTTACCCAGTACGCTAAGTTGCGGAAAAAGAATTTCCTTGTGGGTGCGGGGCGGGGGAGGGGGATTGGAAAGGAGAGAGGGAGGAGGAATGTTTTGATGGGACTGGTTCCCAGACAGAGACTACAGTGTCTGTGGTTGATAACTGCAAGGATTTTAATTAACTCCAAATAGTGCAGAAAGGATTCAGAAATCAAAGCTTTGAATGAAAACAGCGATGGCGCATCCATCAAGGCAAAGGAGGTGTCACCCCATCTCAGGCACAAGCTACTCCAAACCATCTATTCCTGCTTGCTTCACTACTAGAGGTAGAAGATCTCTGTGTGTGTCCGTGAAAATTCTCAGTCAACCAGGTGAAGTGGTACAGTATCTGGAGGTTGAGTCATGGCAAGTGGACTTCTTTTCTTGAGAGATCGAAATGTTTCGCTACTTGTCAGTCTTGACTGAGGAAGCTGCTTGGATGAGTAGTGAAACATTTTGATCTCTCAAGAAAAGAAGTCCACTTGCCATGACTCAACTTTCAGATCTCTCTGTGTGCAAATGCTGCCTGCCTGCCTGCCTGCCTGTGTGTTTGTGTGAGGAGGACTCTGTATAAGTTTATGAATACCTACTTCCCCCCCTAACTCTGCCAACCATGGGTTCCTATACCTTCTGATCCACAGACCATAGTAGGCCCTAATCACTATAGGAACTTGGTCAGGGACTAAATAATAAAATAATTTGGTCAGAATGTTTGTAACTTGTGAGTATACTTCCCCCTTGACGAGATATATAGAAAATTTATTGTTGTTATGTGTATGTATATACACAGTATATACATACAACCAAATTCACAGACACCAAGAGACCAGCCCACCCCACACACTTTAAAAAATCCCCGAACACTCCCCCACCTGACAAAATCCCCTCTCCCGAAACAACTGCAGAACAAATGCAGAAAGAAATACGGTAGAAAATAAGAATGGTGAAGGAAGAATAACTTTCAAAGGAGTGTAGTGAAATTGAAGAATTGGATGCTAAGCATGATTCATTTAACATGTATAAGAAAATAAGGCAAGCAGCAAGCGTGTATAAGAGTAGATGAAGTGAATATCTTATTGGCAAAACGGTAATGCCTTTACAAGCACTGAGGAGAAACTACAGGAGTGGAAGGAATATATAGAACATCTCTTTAAGGATAACAGGAGTATTGACTATGGTGTAAAGTTAGATGATGGTAGATATCATGAGGGAACAGGTAGACCATGCTATTAAACTATCAAAGTGTGGCAAAGCCCCAGACCCTGATGAAATATATATGGAAGTTTTGAAATTGCTTAAGGAAGAAAAATCCCTTTCCCCTCTGGTCGATTTATACAACAGCATCTATAGAAGTGAAACTGTCCCACAGGGCTGGCTCAAATCCACTTTTATGCCACTTCCAAAGAAACCTAATGCAAAAAGTTGCAATTAATACCGGAAAATCAGTTTGATGAGTCACATTCTGAAGTTATTTTTAAAAGTCATGCATTTAAGAATATATTGAATTGTGAAGAGAGCATTGGCGATACCCAATTTGGATTCAGCAATGGATTTAGAACTCAGGAGGCATTATTTAGTCTTCAAATATTAGTTCAGCAATGTCTTGATGTCAATGTAACTGTTTTTGTTTGCTTCACTGATTATTAAAAAGCATTGGTCAGCAGAAGAGGTGTCAATTACGAAAGGTGTTCATCAAGGTTGTATTTTCTCATCTCTACTTTTTAATATTTTTCCGGGATGCTCTTGAAGGAAAGAACCAAGGTGTGAAAGTGAATGGAGTTCTTGTTAATAACATAAGATACTCCGACAACACTGTCCTGCTTGCAACTAGTCTGGCAGATTTGCAAGGATTATTGGATTCTGTTCCTGCAGAAAGCAGTGCCATGGGATTGCAATTTAATGTGAAGAAAACAACATGGATGGTTATCAGTAAAAAAACAAAATGGTTCACAGTACCTTCTCAAGATCGGCAGTGATTTTCACAGCAATTTTGGCTAAAAGAATGAATAAATTTATAGCTAAATATATTAAAGAGGATCAATGTGGTTTTATCAAAGGTAGACAAATGGCAAATATTATTAGAAGGAATTTGAATGTTCTTTATGAAATGGGAAAGAGTACTACTAAAGCTGGGATGTTATCTCTAGATCTTTTTAAAGCTTTTGATTGTGTTCAATGGCCCACATTAAAAATACTGTTAAAAATGGGGATTTGGGAAATCCTTTTTGGGAGTAATAAATCAACTATATTCAACGGACACTTCCTCAATAATAGTTAATGATGGATTGACTGAACAAATCACCCTAGGCCGGGGAACTAGACAAGGATGTCCTCTTTCTCCAGTCCTTTTTTGTATTGTTATAGAGCTCCAGGTAAATGCCATAAGGGACGATAAATCTATTAAAGGTATAGGGAAAGATGGGGCAACTAAAATCAGTTTATTCGCGGACGATGCTCTTTTGACTATTGTAAACCCAATAGAGAATATTCAAAGAATAAAAACTCATTTAGAAGAATTTGGAGAAATAACAGGATTATGTGTAAACTGGCAAAAATCAGAGAGTTTATTGTTCAATTATGGAAAACATGACTTAAAGATGATTGAAAAATCCGGACTTAAACCGGGAAAAAGCATTAAATATCTAGGATTAGAACTCCATAAAGAATTTACTAAAACTAAAGAAAGAAATATTTCGAAATTAGAAGAAGAGATGAAAAACAAATTACTATCCTATTCTAAACTAAAATTATCGTGGTTCGGCAGAATTGCATTGATAAAAATGAAAATACTTCCAAAATTAATTTTATTTTTAAAATGTTACCGGTTCAGTTTTTAGAAAAGGAAATTAAAACTCTCCAAGACATGATAAATAGGTTTTGTAATGCAGGGGAAAAATCAAGAATAAATAAAAGTCTATGGTATAGATCTCAGAAAGAAGGAGGGATAGGTATACCCAATATAAGAAATTACTACATAGCTAATCAACTCAGTTCTTTGGGGGAAATTCTTTTTAAACCACAGAAGCTAATATGGTGGGAGCAAGAGTCTTTGGATATAAAAAGGGGAAATAAATACATTTTTATTCACGGAAGTTAAAAACAAAGTAAAGATAGACAACCCCCTATTGAATAGTCTAATTGTCACATGGAGAACATATAGAAAAATCTTGTCTCCGAAGGGATCCCCACTGGCTTTAGTTACTGACTTGGAAAGCTTTCCAGTTAACTTGAAGCATTATTTAGAGTTATTTAAAATTAAGAAAATAGCTAGACTAAAGGATTGGATGCTCAAGATTAAAACAATTCAGGATATAAAAAATATTTTGCAACCCAGTGATTTAACATGGTTAAATTATATTCAACTAGGAAAATGGATGAAGGACTGGGGAAAAAGAAATAATCAAATCAGAGAGTGCACAATATTTGAACATTTCCTATTATCGCTTGAGTCTGAACAGGAAAATTCAGAGAAAGGAATAACACGTAAAATATATAAAATACTAGGGGAATTATTAGAAATGAAGGAGTTAAACATCTTGAGAGAAGTTTGGAACCAAGATCTTAATGTACAGATAGAGAAAGAAGACTGGAAGAAAATTTGGAATATGAGAATTTTGAGATCATTATCGGTCAGGATAAAAGAAAACTACTTTAAATTGGTTTCTAGATGGTATTTAACCCCTGTCAGACTAAATAGAATGAATCCTGCTTACTCTAAGATATGTTGGAAATGTGAAAAAGAGCTTGGTACTTACTTGCATCTTTGGTGGGAATGTGAAATAGTCCAAAGGTTCTGGAAAAAAGTGTTTTTAGAGCTAAGTAATATGATTAAGATGGATATAGATTGTAATCCAGAGATAGCATTATTATCATTGTTAACAAGTAAAGATTATGATGTTACAACAAAGGAACTAATAGCAAATTTTATGACAGCTGCTAGATTAATTATAGCAAAAAATTGGAAGTCAAAACTAGAATTCAAGATGGAAGACTGGTATAATGAACTTTGGGATATAGCTATAAACGATAAACTGTCCTGCAGTTTAAAGGTTAAACGAGGAGAAATGAAAAAAGACATTTTCTACGATATCTGGGGTAAATTTTTAGATTATGTATTAGTCGAAGGAAAAGGGAAAGAGTCCACGAATATCTCACAACAATTCTGGAGAAGAGAACTTTAAGAAGATTACTAGAAGAATAGAAGATGGAGCATCGAATAAGAATGCATGGATGGGCCCGTGGGATGGGGGTGCACTTATATTGTTTGTTGTAGTTTTTTTTAATTTTCATTTTCTTATGTTGTTTGTATGTAGTTTAAAATTTAATAAAAAAATAAAAAAAGATCTGCAGTGATGTAATTGAGAGAGTATCATTGTATAAATACTTGGGATGCTTTGTCAAAGGTAACTGAGATCCTTCATGTGCAATTCGTTGTAGAATTGAACAAGCTAGAAATTCCTTCCAGAAAATGAGGAAAGTCTTGACAAACTGACTTTGTACTCAATTACTTCAAGCCTATGTATTCAACGTACTTCTCTATTGTGTTGAAGCTTAGACCCTTACAGATACATTATGCGGGAAGCTGGAAGCATTTGGAATGTGGACATACAGATACATCCTGAAGATACATTGGACAGCCAGTGTAACTAATGTGGCTGTATTACAGCTCATGAATAAAAAGTTAGAAATCCTCAATACTGTAAAGAGAAGAAAAATGCAAAATTTTGGACAAATAATGCGCAATGAGAAATGCCATCTGCTGCAGGTTATCCTTCAAGGAGAAACACATGGGAAGCATGGCCCGGGGTGTAGAAGAACATTCTGGCTTAAGAACTTAAGCCAATGGTCCGCAGTAGTATAGCCTTAGATAGAGTTCAGGCTACTGATTGCCAATGTTCTACGAAGACATGGCACTTGAAGAAGAAGATGAGTAGACTTGCTAGCATGAGATGTGTACTTAAAATGGTAAGTAATGGGACTGAAGCAGGTAAGTATCAGACAAGGGTTATTTTCATTAAGCCAGGAGGAATCTCTGGAATTGGGAATACTTTCTTCTGCCATGTAGAATAATTGGTTGAAATACTTGTCATGGTGAAAGGAATCCTAGAACTGGAAAAAAAAATTGGGAATTTAAGTTTTGGACAACAGCTGTTTCTGACAACCAGAAAATGTTACGGAATGAAACTGAATGATAGATTTCAATAACAACCAATTGATGGGATACAGTATAGGAAAAGACTAGGCTGAGCTATGGTTAGACACTGCCAGGCGGGGGGAGGGGGACTGAGAAAAGCCAAACAACCTTCAAGAAAGCTATAATGCAAAACTTGAGTTTATAGTTATACATTAACTGTCTCGGAGATAAACATAAATAATCAGCTGGAAGGGAACACCAGAGATATGTTATCATTAGAAAGCTGCACGATGAGCTCCCAGCTCATGTGGCATGGTCAGGAGAATAGGCTAGTGATGGACCTGTTAAAAGAGCACGGATGTCCGTAGGGAAACAGTAAGGGTGCTGGCCCTTGCAAATCCTAATCTTATTTTCTGTTTTAAGGGATAGAGACAGAAGAGGGCCTTTTCACACGACCCCTAAGATCCGCTGGCCACTTAAATTCGGACCAGAGATCTTGGGGGTTCGTTGCTCTTCCTGCGTCCCCACCCCTCCGCACTTCCTTGCTCCTGTCTGCGTGAGGGGAGGGAGAAAAAAAGGGACAAAAGAATGCAGGCTCACCTCCCTTTGCCGGTCCAAGCCGCCCCAAGCCGCATTCCTTCTCTTAAAGGGGCGGGAGGCAAAAAACAACAACAAAGAAGCGAGGAGAGCCCGCACTCACCAGATTACATCCGGATTTGGTGATTTTCACCCTCCAAAAGCAGGTACATGAAAAGTGCACTGGGACGTGCTTAGGTGGGCGTGGTCGCACTTAATTATCTGTAAACTCCAGAGCTGGTGGGGAAACAATTTTAAGCTCTGGAGCTGGGAGCCATTTGCGGCGGAGTTTAGGGGTCGTGTACACTCTCTGCTGTAGTGGCAGGCACTACCACCACTGTGCTGTTTAGCTCCACATTTACCCTGTAGGGAAATTCCTACAGACTAGAGATGGGCACGACCAGAAAAAATGACGTGCCGAGTTTTCGACTGTCACGACGGGTGCGTTTCGGCTCGTTTCCGTTTGTCGCGATAATTTTCAAAAATTTGTCGTTTCTGTTTGTCGTTTGGGTTGGGGTTGGGGTTGGGGTAAGTGGGCTCTGGGAGGGACCTCTCTGGGTGCCTCTGACGTCTGACCCACTAAGAAGGGAAGGGAAGGGAAGCGTAACGCGAAGCCACCGCGTACCATACATTACGTTAGGGTGGGGGGGTAAATGGCAGAGACACCTCTCTCTCTGGGTGCCTCTGACTCACTAAGAAGCGGAGCATACTAGCGCACTGACGTACAGGTTAGGGAATGGGATAGGGGTAGGGGATAGTAGGCTGTGGGAGGCACCTCTCTGGGTGCCTGTAACCCACTAAGAAGGAAAGTGTACTTGCGTACGGATCTGGGTTAGGGTTGGGGTTAGGGTAAGGGCTAGGCTTAGGGTTACGGTTAAGGTTAGGGTGGGTTAGTGGGCTGCACCTCTGGGTGCCTCTGACCCACTAAGAAGGACAGTGTACTGGTGTATGGGTTAGGGTTAGGGTTAGGGTTAGGGTTAGGGTTAGGGTTAGGGGGCTTTTTATGCCCTCTGGCACATCCAGAAGTCTTAGTCAAAACCTGGCCATGCGATTGGTGGAATGGGTCCAAAAATGTGCATGGTCCCATCCCATGGCCAGCCCATCATTGCGCCAGTGTAAAAAAATAAAAATAAAAATAAAATAAAATAAAATCAATGGAGACGTTTTATTGCAAGAAAAACCCACTGCTGCTACTATAAAAATCAGGCATTTAAAATACCTAATTTTCAAATGTTTCTGTGGTGCTTTGGTGGGTTTTTGGACCACGATTTAAAAATAAATATTGTGGTCGCCATTTTGGATTCCCCCCCCCACTGCATGGCAAATGGAGACGATGAGGATGGCCCCCCCAGCCTGGTACCAGCAGCCCAGGACAGGAGAGGGGGGGAAGGCCCGGGAACCCCCCAGAAACCAGCCCTCTCTGGTAGGTGCCCTCACTGAGGCAGGCATATTTTCGCCTGCTTTTTTGGCCGGGAATTGGGGGTTTTTTAAAAACTTTTTTTCTGTGCTGCTTGGCATCGCGCGATCACCGCGATGCCATGAACGACAACGAAAAATCAGACCCAATTTTTCTTTTTCGGTTTGGGTTCGAGCTGGAGCGGAGTAATTCTCGTTACCGTTACCCGTTACGTAACGATAACGAGAACCGAAAATGGAAATGAGAATTTCGCCGCTCCGTGGCCATGTCTACTACAGACACTCAGTTGTAACTATAAGGGCAGCATGGCATTGTTTCCACTATAATAAGTGAGGAATCCCCAGATGATGTTAGGTTGGAGAAATACAAACAGCAGCAATAACAACAGTGGAATCATTTCTTGGTTCCACCAAGTACTTCCACAGCCTTGAGGCCAAATGCCAGCAGCAAGAAGGAAAGGGGAAAGGAAAGAAGAGTGGAATTCACCTCTGAGTCATTCATTATGCTTCAAATTGTGCTTTAAGGCTGTTCTCCTGTGCATATACAGTAGGAGAGAAGCTCCTTAATAACTTGGGCAGCCATCTTCTTTCCAGTTCATGTGCTGGAGGAGGGAGATCTCCTTTGTCTTTATTCTTTTTTTACCCAAGACCACAAGAACTGCTAAATACCCCCAGAAGGATATTATGGAAATTGATTACCTCCAGAAGGATATTATGGAACTGGAAAAAGTGCAGAGGAGGGCTGAGGCTGCAACGTCTGGGCCTCTTCACTCTTGAATGACAGCATCTACGATGTGCCTTGATTGAAGTTTATAAAATCATACACGGTATGGACAAAGTCGATAAGGAAAAGCTGTTCCCCCTATTGCACTACACTAGAACTAGGAGGCACTCCATGAAACCTTTGGGTGCTAGATTTCAAACAAATAAGAGAAAGTACTTTTTCACCCAGAGGATCACCGGTCTGTGGAACTCCCTGCCAGAAGAAGTGGTGACAGCTGTCAGCCTTGACAGCTTTAAGAAAGGATTAGAAAAGATTAGACAAGTTCATGGCAAACAGGGGTATCAATGGCTATCGTTATGGATGCCTAAGGACAACCTCCGGGTTGGAGAGATAGGCAGGATATCTCTCAATGCCATTTGCTGGGAATCTTAAGCAGGTGAAGACATCTGCTTGGGAATACCCTGAAGCAAATGGTGAGCCACTGTGTGAGACAGAATGCTGGACTAGATGGGCTGTGGCCTGTTCCAGCAAGGCTGTTCTTGTGTTCTTATAAATAAAGTTAGTGGACGGGAAAGGAAAAATGGCATTTAAACAGTTTTGAGCCCAAAAACTTGAGATCCCAAACTTCAAGGAGACCACAGTCCTTCCGTACATAGCACAATTTCTTGTCATTCCAAGGTTTCTTCATTGCAGTCGTATAATTTAGGCTGGGTTTTTTGTTGTTTCATTTTCAATAAACAATTTGGGTCAGAAAGCCTTGCTAATAGAGGTGGGCACCAACGAATTTTTAATTTTTAATTCATTTCGTTATTCATTTTCTTACCTAACAATTAGGCCAGGTTAAAAGCAGTCCAGTGACTGACAGCCCAGCAGGAGCCTTCAGAAAACGGGTCGGGAGGGAAGTTGCAGCGATCCCACAGCCCTCCCAACCCATTTTCTGAGGGCTCCTGCCGAGCTGTCAATCACTGGAGCCCTTTAAATATGGCAGAGTTGCCACCAGGGGTTCCCCCCCAGTGCCGACTGGGCCATTTTTAAAGGGCTCCAGCCAATAACAGGTCAGCAGGAGCTCTTTGAAAATGGCCCCGTGGCCAGCGCGGAGCTCCTGCGTTGCCAACGGGGCCATTTTCAGACGGATCCTGCCGAGCTGTCATTGGCTGGAACCCTTTAAAAATGGCCCAGTCGGCACTGGGGGGAATCCCTGGTGGCCACTGGGCCATTTTTAAAGGGGCCCAGGTGATGACGGGAAAAGCGTCTCTTTAAAGGAATCTTCCCTGCAGTGGATGACGGCACCGAGTGCCCACTCAGCGCTGCCATCCGCTGCAGGGAAAAATGTCAAAAGAGACCCCGCTTCTCATCTCCGCATGAGGAGGCGGGTACCGGGGTCTCTTTAAAGGGATCTTCCCCACAGTGGATGACAGCACCCGCTCAGCACTGCCATCCGCTGAGGGCAAAAGAGACCCCGCTCCTCGCCTCCTCATGCGGAGGCGGAAAGAAGGGTCTATTTGAAGTGCTGGCCCCAAGCTAGCGCCTCTCAGCTGAGAGGCCGTAGATGGGGGAGCTCTTTCCCCCACCCCACAGTGGCTGGGGGGGGGAGATTAAGCCCCTCTTTCCCCTAGCCAAAGTTGCATAACCACCAAACACACTACACCCAAAACGAATAGCGAATCAATGAATCAACGAAATGAATTTTTTCCAAAAAAAATTCATTTAAAACGAAATTAACTGAACTGAATCCTAAAATGAACCGAACCAAAACGAATCACCATTTTTTCAGTTCGTGCCCATCTCTACTTGCTAATATGCAACTCATCCAGATATGATCTTTTAGATCTGGTTCTACCTTCTGACCATCCCTCTTCTAGACTTGTTAGTCTAGTTCTGGTATTCGGCAAAACATAACAAAAAGGTGAGTGGGGTGGGGTGGGGTGGGGGGAACCTAAGCATTGGTAGCATCACAATTCACTGCCAACCTCTTAGGGTTATTTCGGATAATGAGCATTGAGGGAATTCTCATAACCTGTTACTGTGACATGCTGTCAAGTGGCCCCTGAGTTAGGGGAATGCTAACAGAGTTTATGAGATGTGAGATATATAAGGCATGGTTTTACCACTGCCATCAACTCCCGACCCTTGGTGAATTTCCATGGCCAAGAGAGGGGTTGAACCCAGATCTCTTGCCTTCTGGTCCATCACGTTGTCTGTTACTCTGCACTAGGTTCTCCAGAAGTCACCCCAAGGAAGAAACCCAGATCCCAATTTCAGCTTTTCTAGGATATATAGGTTCAACCAGTACAAAAATAGACCAAGGGTGGTTCGGAAGAAAGGCCTTGCCTCCTTTGCTTTTTGAGAAGTCCGTCCATGCCTGTTCAAAGGACCTTTCAATCCATAGCAATGATGTTTCACTTCCTTTGGCCTTGTTAAAGAAAGAGGAGGAGGAACCATATTCAGCCAACAGGAGGCTGTTACCAAGGTTTCCAGTTCAAGGCAAGTGATTTTGTTTTAAGTGCGGGGGGGGGGGGAGGCAAAGGGAAAAACTCTCAAACTGTTCTATACAAAAAGAAGCTTTAACACCAGAAGAAAAGCAAAACTCTTCTCTTAAGGGGAAAGGAGAAGGTTCTTCTATACACAGCTCTTGCTGGCGGGGGGGGGGATTTTTTAGTCTAGGCCACCATATCCTAGGGAACTGGGAGGAAGCAACCATTTGCTTTGCTTTTCCCTGGAAAAGCTTTAATAACACAAACAAAATCTACAACGGTAGCAGCATACCTGTACATACAAAATAATTGCTTGCATTATTGCTGTTATTTTCCACTTAATTTTATTATATTATTATTATTATTATTTTATAAAATTTGGGTGCTGGTTTTCTGCTAATTTTCCTTAACTCAGTTGCAAAACGATCACATACAAGCGTATCATGCTTCAACATTAAAGCCACAAATCAAAACAAGGGCAAGAAAAGAAGACCCACAGCCAATCAAAGCAGGGAGAGCCCGTCCTTCCCAACATATCAAGAAGAGAGCAGGGCTGCAGCCACTTGGTAATACAGGAGGACCCCCATATCCACTGATTCATTACCAATGATTCAGTTATCCACGGTTTGCAGGAAAAAATAATAATTCAAGCTGCTGCAAATCAAGCTACTGTCACAGACAGCAGCTGTAAAGCAAACTGCTCTCATAAAACAGCAGTGTAAAGCAAGCTACTGTCACAAACAGCAGCCAGAAAGCAAGCTACTATCTCAAAACTGCAGCCAGAAAGCAAGCTACTGTCACGCACCAGCAGTTTTGGGGGAGGGTTTGGCGTTCTCTCTTATCCACGGATTTCATTATCTACGGGTAGGCCCGGAACCAATCCCCAGCGGATACCGGGGTCTTCCTGTGTTCCTTTTACTTAACTCCAATCCCAATTGGCTATACCTAGTGAGTTTACTAAATTATACCCCAATGCCCAAACCGATGACATGGGTCTCTGCTGCTTCCTGCCTCATCTAAGACTGCCTGGAAAAATTCATCTTGCCAAGAACTTGACATCTAAGATCAATCTCCTGGCAAACCCCATCTTGCCATATTTGGACATTTGGTACTTGTCTCGAAGAAGTGGAACTGAGCCACAAAAGCTTGCATCTTCTATTCTTTTTTGTTAGTTTTTAATCAGTGGCCTATAAAGGTATCACCTATTGCCAGTTCTTGCATTTGTATTTTGCATGCTATTCACACAGCTTCATCAGTTACAGCAGTTAAAGGGTGAATGGATACCCGCCTTTGCAAATTGGGTACCTTTTGTTCTTGGCAAGCATATGGAAGAAAATTGTCAATGCACAATTTAACGTATTACGTTACAAAAGGAAAGAAATAATAAAACCTGCCTTAGCTTATCTTTATGCTCAAACGCATTAAATTATTTTTATTACATCATGATTGATGGCCTGATCTTGGGCAAGAAACCAGGCCAGCCCTGGGAAATTTATTCTTTTCCCTGACCTATCGCATTTGGAGAACTGCTGATGCCACCTAGTGGATATCAGACTGTAGTGCAGATCCTGCCTTCTGAGCTTTGCCTTTACCAAATTGATAAGGGCCAATAAGAACATATAAGAACATAGGAAGAGCCATGCTGGATCAGGCCAAAGGCCCATCTAGTGCAGCTTCCTGTATCTCACAGTGGCCCCACCAAATGCATCTGAGAGAGCATGAGACTAGATATGTGTCTCCTGGTACCACTCCTCTGCATCTGGCCATTGACGTACCATGGTTTTAAGCCTGGAGATTACACATCTCCATCATGGTTTGTAACCTGTGATGGACTTTTCCTCCAGGAATCTGTCCAATCCCCTTTTGAAGGCATCCAGGCCAGATGCCATCACCATATCCTGTGGCAGGGATCTCCACAGACTAACAACGCGCTGGTGAAAAAAAATATTTTCTTTTGTCTGTTCTTAACTCCCTCAACTCTCAGTTTGAGTGGATGTCTCCTAGTTCTGGCATTTTGTGAGAGGGAGAAAAGCATCCCTCTATCCACTTGACTCATGCCCTGCATTATTTTGTACGTTTCAGTCATATCCCCCCTCAGGTGCCTTTTTTCTAGACTAAAGAGCCCCAAACATTTTAGCCTTTCCTCATAAGGGAGGTCCCCCAGGTAATTTGATGCAGCAAAGGAGATTACTGGATCCACGCAGAGTTTAGGGGAAAGAAACATTTTCATATATAAATCCTAGGTTCTTCCAGCCAGCATAGGTAAAGACTGTGGCATTATGGAAACTGTTGTTTCAAAAAGGAACTTTACAAAATTTTGAATCCAAACATACATAGGCAAGTTTTATGCCACAGTCCTGAAGCAATGCAGCACTCGGGGTTTTTCGCTTGCTTTGCTTCTTTCCTTGAAGAGGTCTCTTCTCAAAGGAAGTTGAATTGCTTATTTTAAAAAACCCCACCCTGTTATAACTGCTACAATTTTTTTCAGGGTCATTGAAACTGCAGTGGGTAGGCTAGTTTTTTTAAAAGCAACTTTCCAAGCTCTGGAAAGGCACCGCATGAAAGCAGCAAGAGGAGTGTCACAGGATGGCGCCTCAACAACTCCAGGGGAAAGTAAAACCACCCAGGATGCTTACAGGGATCGCCAGCCTAGTCTGGCAAGAGCAATCCAACAAGGTCAGGAAACAACTGGAGCAAGAGTAGGGCACCTACTCCAATGTTTATTTTCAAACACTAAAATGCACAGAATTAAGAAAACTAGCAAAGAAGTGTCTAAATCAGGGCTGTCCAAAGTTCAGCCCTCCAGATGTTTTGGACCACAACTCCCAGAATTCCAAGCCTGTACTGTCAATGACAAAGGACTGTGGGAGTTTTGGTCTAAAACATCTGGAGGGCTGAAGTTTGGACACCACTGGTCTAAATACTCGATGGCACCCCTGACCCTGCCAATATTATTTGGGAAGAACCACATGTGCCATTTGCTCTTGTGGGGCCTTGTCTCCCTTTTATAATTGTACAGACTCTGGCATTGGGCTGTGTCCCTTACCCTTTTCTGACACAAAGGGCCTTTTTACACGACCCCTAAGATCCGCTGGCCACTTAAATTCGGACCAGAGATCTTAGGGGTTCGTCGCTCTTCCTGTGTCCCCACCCCCCTCCGCACTTCCTGGCTGCTGGCTGCGTGAGGGGAGGGAGAAAAAGAGAAAGAAAAGGATGCCGCTCACCTCGTTCTGCCTCTCGTATCTGTAAAAGTAGCTCTTAAAGGGGCGGGAGCCAAAAAACAACAAACAGAAGCAAGGAGAGCCCCGCACTCACTATCGTTACACCGGATCAAATAATTTTCACTGTCCCAGAGCAGGTACAAGAAAAGTGCGCTGGGACGCGCTAAAGTGGGCGGGGTCGCACTTAATTTCCTGTTAACTCCGGAGCTGGTGGGTAAACATTTTTAAGCTCCGGAGCTGGGAGCCATTTGCCCCAGAGTTTAGGGGTCGTGTATAAACGCCCAAAGTCAATACATTCTCTCCATATGTCAAGAAATACATCTTCACCAGCTACCTCCCTCTTAATAGTTATATTACATGTCAACCGGTAATTGATGACTACACTTCTTCCTTGAAAAGGTTTTGACACTCATGTATCATGTACCCTTCATCACTTGGGACCACATTACCTGTTAGGATGTCTGTGAAGATTCTACCAAAGGATTTTTGGCAAACACCACATCCCAGTTCACTTCAAACCCACAAACACACTAAGGCAGAGACTCGTCCACCCAAAGGACTCGACACCAAAACACAAGAGGATCAATATAGTATATGCGGTCGGTCCAATGTAGTGAAGAGCATGCAGACCTCTACACTGGAGAAATCAAACAGCCATTAAACAGGAGGATGGCCCAACACACAAGGGACAACAGCTCAGGACCAGGAGTCAGCAGCACACCTCTACTTGAAGGACCAAGGGCACTCATGAGGATGTACAGTGGTCCCCGCGATTTCGTGATTCATATTACTGTGGTCCCGGTATATCGCAGGACCACAGTATATGAAAGGCAAGCCCCCCATTGATTCAATTGGATCTGCTTCAGTTGTGACTCTCTATGCTGACATTGTAGTTAAAGTAGACCCATTTGAATTAATGGAACATATAAGAAGTTGACTTACCCCAGGCCTGGCACTTCCCGGGCCTGTCAGAACCCCCAGAAGTGGTTTCCGGTGATCCAGAAGTCACTTCCAGTTTTCAGAAGGCATTTCCGGTTCGCCAGAAACCACTTATAGGGGCTCCGACAAGCCCGGGAAGCCTGTTGGAGGCCTGTTCAGAGCAGCATCAGAAGGTAAGTCTAGGAGGCCCTGAACAACCCTCCTCCCAGTCCCAACCTGACCCAGCATCTGCATATTGCGGATTTTTCATTATCGTGGGTTGGGGCAGGACCCTAACCCCTATGATAAGCAGGGGGTTACTGTACACATATTAGAGAAGTTAGGTAGTTTGAGAGAGGGGTCAGGACAGCCATTCATGTGTGTATTGAAAATCCCTCTCTCAACAGAGATGGAGGACTCAGACACAATCTGTCTGCTACTTATCAAGCGTCCATCAGTCCCCAGATAAACCAGAAGCACTTCACCTACATAATAAATAAATAAATAGCATGTCGCCAAGCAGCATGGCTGTGGTTATACACTGATTTATTTCCACCTCTCTTCTGGCATGGTGGGCGATGACCTCCCTTTGCAATGGAAGGGGGCAGGTGGGGCCCAATTCAAAGCAAAGCAAGGAGGAGAAAGGATAAATTATCAATGCAAAATATGTAAGTATGCATGCAAACATGTGGAATGCTGCATCTGCACTGCTTGTGTGTGTGGTGTATTTGTTTTGTTGCACTCATGTCAACAGGCATTGGTTGCATTCATGTCAACTTTTGCTTGCTCCTGCTTGATGCTGTTGCCACCACGGGAGGTGAGGTGAGCACGGGCACCTGTTCCCAAGCAGAGAAGTGTGTATCTTTATACATTTATTTGTTACATTTATACCCTGCCCAACTAGTGTCTTGGCACTGATGGAGGTTATGCATGGATTCTGAACTACACAGGAATTGGATGTCCTTAACCCGTGTTATTGAAGGGAGAAGGATATATCCCAAACTTCCCTATTCCAGTCACTTGGCTAGACATTATAAGAGGTAGTGATGGAAATGAAACAAGTGTATTATAAATAAATGATACAAAAAGGATGACAAATAGAGTTTAGAATGTTCCTGTCTCACTGACCCTCAGAACCTCTGTCTTTGGCTTAGCAGATCATTCCTATTCCATTCATTCAGAGCGACAGCACATTGGCACATGATGAAATCCAAGGGTTAGCCTACAGCACAGAAAGCCAGGGGGATGGTATCCCCAGCTTCTCCTGTTGGCCAGCAGCAATGCATCTGTCAGTTGTCCGTTCTTCTTGTTGCTCTAGCAGGCTCGTTGCACCACAAGGCAAGGGGACGATGGCTCTCGGCTAGCAGCTACACCATGGCGATGGCAGAGTCTTCATTGCTACTCTCCTGCTCCAGGCCCACCCTTCGGATGGAGTCCCTGTATTTTTGCTTGCCCAGGGCAATGATGGATGCGATCTCATCAGCTATGTCTTGGCGGCCGCTCTCCTTCATGGCAACGATCAGTTTGTCTATGCAGTCCGGGTTCTTTTGATTTTGCTCAGCCCAAGAGAAAAGCATATGCAGAATCTGTGTATTGAGGTCTTCCCTAGGGAAGAATAAAACAGGGAGAAACAAAGGGCCGACATATATTCATCACTGGGACATCCGTCTGTTGTAGTCAAGTACATCATGGTGCAAACCCTGTGGCTTCGCACTGCAAATCACATTAGAAAAAGCACACTGATTCGTTGGCAATTTCACTTCACTAAGTTCCATTGACTCAATTGGACCTGCTTCAGTTGTGACTCTCTATGCTGACATTGTAGTTAGAGTAGACCCATTTGAATTAATGGAACATATAAGGAGTTGACTCCATAAATTCCCCACTGATTCACGGGGTCTACTTTGTTGTTACACATACTACACTAAGCAACAGGATTTGAGTTTCCACAAACTCCAAGTAGCTATCATATGCGTCCTCAAGTCAAAACTGACTTAAATCAATCCTAATAGAGCTTTCAAGATGAATGAAATATTTAAGGAGTGGTTTTATCAGTTCTATAACCTCATTGAGTTTCCATAGCTCAGCAAGAATTCAAACCGAAGCCTCCCGAGTCCTTACTTGATCATTCTCTCCACTACACCACGCTGGGTATCCCCAGATAGCTAGCTTACAAGTCTTTAAAAGCAGGCAACAAAGCCTAAAACAATACTAAAACTATTAAATATACATTTCAATAGAGTAACAATAACAACTGCATTATCAGAATTAGCAGCAGTCCACTAATTTCTGTCCAGGCTTAAGCAAATGCCTTCTTGAACATGCAAGGCATTTTATGAAATCAGCATTGGTATTGCCATAACTTTAGGTTCTAATGCCTGATTCAGCAGCATCTGAGAACTTCCACTGGACTTCTAAAAAAACAGCTCCTAGTTATTACATCTGCTGATTAGAGGAAAATAAAGAAATACATAAGCATTTTTAACATGGCTAGAAACAAAAGGGTATATCTTGTTAAGGCTTCTGTACTCAGTACAATATCCAGCCTATGCTCAACAATTTTTGTGTCATCCACACAACTACTGCCAGCCACCCAAATATACTGCAAGCTCCCTCTTTCACTTCCAATTCCCCAAGATTGTGAAAGAATTTTAAAGTTTTGTGACAAAAACAGAACCAAAGTAATCTAGGTATGCAAGAAAGATCTGCAACAAAACAGGGCAGTTTATCTCATCTTCCCAAATATAGAATACACTGATTTATGTTCTCGTTCAAGACCATCTCAGCTCTGTTTTTGAAGATTTGTATCTAGAATGTATATACTGCCTAACTGGCAGCAAGGCCACTCAGGGTGGTTCACAGCCATCCAATTGAACCACACAACAGGACAACAATGAGTGAACAAACCAAAACCAAAATAAAGCAATGCATAACTACAAACAATATAGGACAGATGAAAAGAAACAGTTAAAGGTCAAAGGCAGTGGTAAAGACTGAAGTATGCACACAAGATAATAAAAGCTGCAGGAATCTCTGCTTTCCTTCCCACCACTGACACTCTATGGCTGAAATCCGACTGTGTAGTGTAGTAAGTCACAACTAGAATCAGCCGTTGGAACTGAGAATTTGGTGAATTTGGAGAATCAGCCTCTGCGAGGTCCATTGATTTAATAAGCCTACTCTATACTAATCAAGAGGATTTCAGTGAATATTCCAATGCCACTGACCCTGTTCAGCACCTACAGAGCTGCTCTGTCCTTCGGTTATTTGTCTTTTAAGTACTACAGTATATTATTGATTTTACTGCTGCAACTCCCAAGGTTGCATGAAGCTGGCTCATGTTTTCTCTTGATTCTCCTTGTTCCTGTTGGCACTCCCCACCTGAGTTCACTGTAAAAGGGAGCAACGGTTTTAATTTATATAACTATTCAGTCCATAAATTTCAGATACAAAAATCAGGATTTCTCATGTAAGAAAGTGGGACCATTTGACAAATATGTTATAAATGATAGGATTTTCATTTCAAGCATTGAGTTTGGTATAATGTGAAACAGGCATCCTAGACAGTGTTACTATCCTATTGCAAGAGAGAGAGAGAGAGAGAGAGAGAGAGAGAGAGAGAGAGAGAGAGAGAGAGAGAGAGAGAATATTTTGACTTAGCAGACCGTGGCCAGAATCCTGTTGGTGTAAGTTGTACCACAGAATTCCAGCAACATCATCAACTATAACCATGCTGCAGGGGAATTAAAAGCTTCCCATTTTCTGCTACTCTCTTTAGGGATCCCTGTCATCCTAGAGGACCAGTGGCATCAGTTTTCTACCTTTAATTCCCTGTCTCATTCCAAAGGCTTCCTAAAAAAACACGGGGATTCCAAAACCTAGATAAGTGATGAGAAGCCTTTAATTCTGCTGAAACAGTCATGGCAAGGCTTGCAGATGATGACATCTTTGGAGCTCCACAGAGTAACTTATGCCAACAGGATTCCAGGGGGTGGGGTGGGGGTGAGGGTAAAAGGGTATGCTTGCAGCTGGGTAATCAGCACCCTGACTGAATGTTCTGTGTTCATTTTCATTTCCCCCTCCTTTACCTGCTGTTGTACTGTATCCGCTGTACCTGCTGATAGGATAATCCCAAATTTAAGCCAATCGTTTGCCAATCCCCTCCAATGCGCCCAGCAATGGCGAGCAGATTCGACTGGGTCAGGTAGCCAGTTTCAGCATTCCCCAAATTCAACGGGGGAAGAGTTAAGCCATTTTGGGTTACAGGCTGCTCATTCGCCTGAGATTTCAGTTTCTGGCAAAAAAGAAAAAGAACAACAGAGAACATGTATCATTCATTCGTGGCATGATATAGTATAAGTTTTAGAATCACAGAGTTGAAACCAGACTCCCAGACTGTCTAATCCAGTCCTCTGCTCAATGCAAGAAGAGAGCATTAGAGAATCCCCAACAGATGGGGATGAAGTGCCAAATGAACCAAGGAAGGTTCATATGATATAATTAGGACATTAATTATAAGTTTTTTTAAAAAATATTAATGACTTATTGAAGGGAAAACACACAAAGACAGAAGCAAGTTTACATGGGATTCTGGGTTACGTTTATGAACTTGCTCACAGGAGGCCATCTGAGTTGTTTCTAGTTAAAGTCCAATTATCCAGAGTCAAAGGGTCCTTTAGGTAATTAATGGCAGGCTATAAAACTATAATGGTCAAGGTCAGAAGTTTATCTGAAGTTGGTCAGATGACCAATCCATTATTCAATGTCAAAGGTGTACTTAAAAGTCGGCTGATGGGAGAATTTGTCCTTACACAATAAGTTACTGTGAGCTTAATAGGGCTTCCAAGGGAAGTCCGTAAAGAGCCCTTTCAACAGTTCCACACCCTAGCGGGCTTCCACTCCAGAGTCCCAGTCAGTCACTCTACCCTCGACACCACACTGGGTGTGGTCAATAATTTACTGCCCAATTAATTTTGCTTTAAGGAAAGCATAAACACATTAACTGTGGTAGGTAGTGTGTGGTATAATAGTAAAAGTTGATGGGCATACATGGGGTGGTTAAATCTATATCATAAACTCCGAATTAAAATGTTGAAAACGTGTCATATCAGAACTCGCCTACATTAGGAGGTTGTGCCAAACCTCTTAGGAATACAGTGGTACCTTATATAAAGGAATTAATTCGTTCCAAATGAAATTCTCTTAAGCAAATTTTCCTTCATACAAATTTCCCTTAGGAATGCAATGAAAACAAAGTAATCCCTACTCGTGACCATTTTCATGTTGTACGGATTCGACCCATAGGTGATTCTGTTAAGCAAATTTCCCCTATCTCCGGAATTTTTGTATGTTATACAAACTGTTTGTTATATGAGGGTCCACGTGTACTGTACTTAGAAACAATGAAATCCTTGAGAAGAAGTGCTCTGTTCCCTGGTCCTCTCCAACCCCCCCCCCACTGTTTTGGACTGCAAATCCCATAGACCCTAGTTAACATAATTGATGGTCGCGACTCCCAAGTTATGAATGTTGTAGTCCAATACATCCAGCAGACACGAATGGGAGGAAAGCTGGATCAAATCCCCCCCCCCTCACATCCTTGTGGGTGGCCAGAATTTTCTTTGCTGCACCCAAAATGCAATATGGAGGGAAGGTTAGGCCTGAGAAATTCAGTTTAGTGTCCATAGCGGTAAACCTAATGAAACTTAATGGACTGAGGAGAATTTAAGTCTCCAAAAATGTACAGCTAAGTGTATTTTTTAAGAGTAACTTGTTCTTTTTTATATATTTTGGCACAAAGAGGTTTGAATACCACAGCTGTGAAATCCAAACCTTAGAACTGAATGATGAACCATTCCTGGGAAGGGAAAAATAGGATCATTGCTCATTAGGAATGATAAGAGGTGAGTACTTAGAATATAATGAATACATGTCAAGGCCCTAATATGGTATTAAACCTCTCTTCTCCTCTTTAAAGGAGGTCAGTTAAAGAGAAATTAAAGAGGCAGAGGATTAGATGCAGAGGACTCTCCATTTACTCAGCAGGAGTTTTCTGGCTGCTTCTTCCTATGGATGCCCCTTGTGCTCACCCTCATGCATCTGGGAGCATGTGAGATGGACACAGTGGCTGTAGTGAGGTGGGAAAACTCAGAGGTCGCCAAGGAGGGAGGCCTTGCATAAGCACAAGTGCCCTTATGTTCACAAAGGAGAGGTTTAGATCTAAGCCACTGGGTCCCCCCCCCCAGCTGTTCTGTGAATTTCTTCATATAAGGCCATAAGAACATAAGAACACAAGAAGAGCTATGCTGGATCAGGCTAAAGGCCCATCTAGTCCAGCTTCCTGTATCTCACAGTAGCTCCACCAAATGCATCTGGGAGCACACAAGACTAGATATCTGTCTCCTGATACCACTCCCCTGCATCTGGCCCTTGAAGTACCCCGGTTTTAAGACTGGAGATTACACAACTCCATCATGGTTTGTAACCTGTGATGGACTTTTCCTCCAGGAATCTGCCCAATCCCCTTTAGAAGGCATCCAGGCTAGATGCCATCACCACCTCCTATGGAAGGTAGTTCCACACAGACTTAACAACACGCTGGGTAAAAAAATATTTTCTTTTGTCTGTTCTCACTCTCCCAACCCTCAGTTTGAGTGGATGTCCCCTAGTTTTGGTATTTTGTGAGAAAAATGAAAAGGACAAATGCAATATGAAAAGGACAAATGCAACAACAAATGCAACCAAACAAACACCCCACCCCAACTCCACCCTCACAAAAAAAACAGATGAAAGAGATTCCTGTCACAGCTACTCCGACCATCTGTGGCCAGTGCCTCACATGTCAGCAACTCACGGGCAACTTGATGGGCAAGGTAGCTAGCCAATGGGAGTCGGGGCCTTTCCTCCTCTTAGTCACCTCTTCAGGAATGCTCTCTGGAAGCGCCCCACGGTAAAAGGAAACCTTCAAAAAGAGAAAAGGTTAATACAGTAATATGTTCAGGGATGCCATCGCTTCATCTGGCTGTTTCTGTTTAGATTTGAAAGTGGGTTCATCCTGTCGTTCCAGGTAGTCCACACTCCAGCTGCCCATACGCAGCATTCGATACCTACAACAGCTCATCGCAAGGCCCCCATTTTCCCTACTCACTCCCTGCTAAAGATTAATTTTATTATTCTCTCAACTAATAAACAAGCATGGCACAGCTTATAACACTCCTCCTATATGCTACCAAAAAAGCACACCTGTCTTGCCCCAAGATCTGTCTCAACCTTCCTCAGCCTGGTATCATACAGGTGATTTAAAGCACAACACCCAGGAACCACGACCACTGGCCATGTCAGATGGAGCTGAAGGAAGCGGTGGTCCAAATAAATAAATAAATAAATAAATAAATAAATAAATAAATAAATAAATAAATAAACCCCAAAGGACCTCATGTGGGAGAAATGCTACCCTCAAGGTAGGTATTCTGGCTTTCCCCCTTCTTTTTACAGTATTTCGGTTGAGGAGCCCAACTTGAAATTTCACATCTTCTGTACAATTTCACCAATCCAACAAACACGAGATTTTATGGAATGCCTTTCTCTGGGAGGTTTGTTTGGTCCCTTTTTGCTATTCTTCCATCACTGGACAAAATCATTCCTTTTTAAGAAGAAGATTGGCATGGAACTTTGGACACTTTATGTGACAGCACATGCTTAAGCAAAGTGTTCTGCTTATATACCGATCCATACCACTTCAAGTAGTCTCTGTGTGGTTTTACAGTTAATTGGTAGTCATAATATCCTAACATTTACATACAATTAGTAATATTTTAATGTTTTAAAGTGTTTTAAATCTTTGCTTCTTTACTTTTTGTTTAAATATTTATTTTGCTTGTTTTCGCACCACCCAAAATAATGTAAATTAACTAATTGGGCGTTATATAGAAAATAACAATAAAAATAATAATCACTATTTATTTATTATGTTTTATATTCCTGTTTCACATGTAAATCGCCTTGAGTTCCTTACATAAGGAGGCAAGGAGTACATAAATAAATAAATATGTAAGCAGTTAACTTTGGTTTATTTCAATAGGATTCAAAAAATTAACCTTTGATCTGTATCAAAAAAAATCAAAAAGTGATGAACCCCTGTGCTAGGGACAATCTATAATGTAGAAAAATGTATTTGTTAACTATCAGAATCTTATTGGTATTTACATAAACTTTGTGAAAATTGTTGCTACTAATTGTGCCAAATTGATCAGGTTCTAGGAAGTCTGTTGCTTGTATAAATCATAATTAATTGCAGCTAATTCACAATGGGTTGTGGCGGATGTTAATTGCATGCCTGGTGACACACCTAAGTTATCAACCAAAGTACTCCCTGGTACTTTATCAGTTAGCCATGACACATTATACAGACCTTACACAGACACCAATAAGGTTCTGGCCAATATCACATCTGAGACATGTTTGTTAATTAAGGTACTGTGGACAAATTGGTGAAGGGCCAAGTAAAAAACGAAGTACCTGCCCTTTCACTGCTTTGGTTTTCCTGTCCGCTTCAGAGGTAATATAGACTTCCTTCATGTTTTTCAAGTGTGAGAAAAAGTTGAATGCTATCCTTCCATCAATGCAGTCTGGGCGATCTGTGTTAAGTGTGAGAAAACAGAAATATCCATTCATGCTAGGTTACGTTACGAGTGATCAAGACTATTTATTTATTTATTAAATTTATACCCCGCCCATCTTCCCTAAGGGAACTCTGGGCGGCTTACAAAGCTAGTAGAAACAAATATACAATCCCAATGTTTAACAGCAAAATTAAAACAATAAAATACAGACATAAAATCACGAGCACCCTCCGTTAATATTAGTCGCTCGCAAAGATCGATCTGTGGGTGAACGAGCAGCGGATGGCGGGGGGGGGGGGGAAAAAAAAAGTTAAACTAGAAAGGGTGGCCACAGTTAAACTAGAAAGGGTGACTAAAACCTCGATGTACGTGCATGCTTAAGAGAACCCCTTTTACATGCTGTAAAGCCAACCACACATCTAATACTCTTCAGAACGTGAAGCCCTGAGACCCTGGTTCCCCAACTGTTGTGACAACTCTCTGTATTTTGCTGACACATAACTACAGGAAACCCAGCTTAGGTAGCAAAGGAAGGGAGGCCTGGCCACACCTGGATCCTGAACCACTGGGCTGCTCTATACCCCTCAAAGGTCAGGCATTCAAGTCTTGCTGTGTGAAATATCCAGAAGAAGTCAGTAGGAAAACCTGGCTCAGACTCTCAGGTGAATAATTTTAATCAGCCACTAGCAGCCTAGAGAGCTGAACTATAAAGAAGCTCTCACTAGCAATGAGAGCTGGACTATAAAGGCGGCTGATTGCCACAGAATTGCTGCTTTTGAGCTGTGGTGCTGGAAGAGACTCTTGAGAGTCCCCTGGACTGCAAGGAGATCAGACCTATCCATCCTGAAATAAATCAACCCCAAATGTTCACTGGAAGGACAGATTTTGAAGCTGAGGCTCCAGTACTTTGACCACCTCATGAGGAGAGATAACTCCTTGGAAAAGGCCCTGATGTTGGGAAAGATTGAAGGCAAAAGGAAAAGAGGACAGCAGAGAATGAGATGCTTGGACGGTGTCATCGATGCAACCAACATGGATTTGACCAAACTCCGGGAGGCAGTGGAAGACAAAAGGGCCTGGCATGCTCTGGTCCATGGGGTCACGAAGAGTCAGACACGACTGAACAACTGAACAACAATAATTATGTATTGTCAAGCCAATTCTCCCTTGTGGCCACCCTTTCTAGGTTTTTCTTGGTATACTCAGAAGTGATGTATCATTCCCTTCTTCTGGGGTCACCCTGGAGCTGTGTGGATGGCCCGTAACTATGCAACTTCTGTCTCTGACTCCAGACACCTCAGCAGTAGATAGGAAGGGAAAAACTGTGCCATAGACTAAAGACATTTCCTGATTTCCCCGCCTGATTTGGGATAGGAAAACAAGGCCTCAGTCAATTTGGGGTTTAAGGGGATCTAGACAAGCAGGCACTGCTGCAATTTACCTGCATCGATGCTGAGGCCTCGTTCAAAGGCAGCAAAAAACTGCTCTCCTTCAAGCATCTCCACCATGTCAGATGGTTCAGGGCCTTGGTATCTGTCGTGGAGCTTTTTCAGTACAGGGTCAACCTAAAGATGTCACAGAAAGAAGAAACAAATTGACCCTTCCCCCCAGTGGCGGTCTGTTCTCTTCCTGCTCCGTCAGTTTCATTGGAGGACCCACTCGCCAGCGAGAGACCCTGTGGGTGCCTTCTCACAATCTGCAGCTTCCATTCCCCCACACACACACACACACTTCCACACACATACAAATGCAACAAACCACAAATGCCAGCAGCAAACATCTCTTCCACTGTGCTTGCTGCTATTGTTTCTAGTAGAACCTACAATAACAGAATTATCTCATCCTTCCCTAGGTTTGTTAGCTCCTAGGACCTAGAGTCCTAGACAGATCTTAGCAGAGAACCAGAGGCTTCCTTCTGTGAGAACGTTACGGATTAGGCTGTCTATCACAGCTTAGGCTCCAGCCTTGCACAACCTGTGACCTACCAAGCTGAGCGTAACAATCAGCATGATGGGCAGCCCAGCTACTTTAGGTTACTGAAGTCCTAGGCCCAAAGTCAGAAGGCTGTCCAAGCGTGTTTTGCCTAGTAAACAATCTGCCATTTAGTGTGCCCCTATTGCCTTATTCTGCCACTAAAGACATAGTCCCGTTTGTTTCTTAACCAATAATAGTGATGATATAGAACACGAGGTGTATGAGAAAGAGTGAGAGAAAGAAAGATTGAGAGAGAGAGAGAGAGAATGAGCACACCTGTGCACAGGGATGTCAAATGTGTCACCTTGTGTTTTGGGAGACATTGCAGCAAGACTTGTTCGGGGTCTTTCTTTCTTTGCAGAGCTATGAAGTTCACCTGGTACATGCGCAGCTTTTTATAGACCTTTCTTGCAATGCCACCAATGCAGGCCTTGGTTGTGCACCAGAGCCAGTACCTAAGAGGAAATGAGGATTTGCTAAGTGATTTTAATCAGCCAGATTTCTCTTGCCTTTAAAACTATGAATGCCATGAGTATATAAATTGTATTCCTCAATAGCAGAAACACAAACACAGGCGCATGCACATGCACACACACACACACACACACACACACACACACACACACACACACACACACACACACACACACACACACACACACATATATGGGGCACAAATAGATATTATGTCATAAGAAAAAAAAATCTGTTGAAAAAGCAGAAACCCTCTTTGTTTTCTTTAAACAAAAATGCAAATAATTTCCATGCCACAAATGTTTGCTCGAGAGACAGGGGGCATTTAAGAAGAGGAATGCAAAATCCACTGAAACTAAATGGCTGTATATTCAGAACAGATTAAATAAAGTACTTTTTCATCCACAACATAGTTAAACTGCGGCATTCACCACCAAAAGGTGGATGATATAAAAAGAGGATAAAACTCATATATGAGAAGACCATTAATGAATACTAGTCACTATATATAGCCGATTATATGTATCACGTTCAGTATCAAAGGAAGTTTGGTTCCAGACGATATCAGTCACTGGGGGAACACGAGAGAGGGAGCACTAGGGACCTTGCAAACTCACTTCTGTAGGTGCCTGGTTGCCCTCTGTTAACAGAATGCTTGATAGATGAGTCGATGGTTTGTTTTGTCTCATTTCACAAGAACACCTGCATTTTGCAAGTTCATTTCCATCCCTCATAATGGATTGCTTCCCTTTTAACTGTTTGTATGCTCTTCTTAGCTTTAATGATGCCTTTTAATTGTTGTAAGATGCCTCTTCCAATTCCCTGTTCTTAAACTTGCATATGTCTTAAATGTTATGGGCTGTATATTATTCCCCCATTGTTGAAAGCTGCCTTGGGTTCTTTTCCAAGGAGAAAGGCGGGGTTAAATATTCAAAAAATAAAATAAATAAAATACATTCAGCAAAAGCAAAGCAAAAAACCCAAAGTGTGCTGCTTATATACTGCCCTAGTGTTTAAAGCACTCTCTGGGCAGTTTTCAAGTAATTATGGAGGCTTCACATTGCCCCCACCCCACCTGAGTACTCACTTTACCAACACTGGAAGGATGGAAGGCTGAGTGAACCTTGAGCCTGCTACCTGGCATGGAACTCCAGGTCATGAGCACAGTTATGGCTGCAGTACACCAGTTTAACCACTGCGCCACGAAGCAGGCATCCTTTTTCACGGCAATGGATCCATTAAACCTCTGCTTGTACAGTCATCTGTGTGGAGTAGTACCCAATTAAAATGTGCTGTGCATATGCCCGAGGTGAAAGGGAGCACTCAGGAAGCTTGCTCTTTGTACAGAACTGAGCATCCGAGAAAAATCCATTTCTGGAAGTAGTGCTCACGCTCTCAGCTCCACTCACCAGGAGAAGTGTGTGACTTCAAACAAAGCATAGATGTGGGTAAACTCCAGCACCACTTGATCCGTTATGTCGTTCCAGTTCTGAGCGTTCCAGTCTCCATGCAACAGATGCACCCTGGAGTGATCCAAGGTGAGGCCTGAGAACAAATGGAGCAATATGTTTACCTACCGATCTTGGGGCTGAACTCTTTTCAGTTCATAATTACAACAGGACGGAGGAGGCTTTGCTCACAGCACATTATCAAGGAGAGCCGTGAAGCCTGCAAAGGACTGGGGGAATCTAGCCCAATGTAAACACCCGGATTGCTTTGCTGCTCAGAGCTGTGTTGTGCAATTCTTTTGGGACACCTCGCCCTTAAGGATGAACCCGTTTTCCTATAAAGATGACTAAGGGTCTGACTCAAACACACTTTTAATTGTGCATGCTGTGCGTTTAATATAGTGGTGTCCAAACAGTGCCCCTGCAGATGCTTTGGACCACAACTCCCACAGTCCTTTGTTATTGGCAATCTAGGCTTGGAATTCTGGGAGTCGTGGTCCAAAACATCTGGAGGGCTGAAGTTTGGACACCCCTGGATATTTATGAGCTGTTCATTGATCTGTGAAATTTAGACACCAGAATTCTATGGAAGCTCTTCCACCACAAGACTTTTCTGTTTGCTGAATTTCGTCCCCCTGGGGCGCACTGACCTGTAACTCCGGGCGGCAGTGGGAGCTGGATTTTAACCGGCTGAAGGAAGTCCACCGTGGAGTTCTGGGAGAGGTAAAGAAGGGGGCTAGCCGCTGTTTCTGGATCCTCTGTGATCTCTTGTAATTCCTCTGCTGGCACAGGCAATACCTGCAGTACATTTTTTTAAAAAAGGGGGTGGGGGAATGGGGGTGGGGAGAGCATGTGATCCATCAGGTAGCATATGGGCATCAATCATCATCTTAGAACCGCAGACCTGGAAGGGATCCTGTGGATCAATGAACCCAGCTGTTCTCGGGGACTTCTCAGGCTTCATTTCCCCACAGCCACCTTCTCTATTTTGCAAAGAAAGGAAGCATTGTATAATGGTTACAGTGTTGGTCTTTCTCCTTCTCCCAGCCTGGCCTCATTGGCAGAATTGTTCTTGTGAGGGATCCAGTGAGCAGAACTCGAGGAAAGAGGTATGTGGCCTTCCACTCACTGGAGGAAAGGAGGGATACTGGCGTTTAAAAAAAAGAGAGAAAAGAATAAAGTATCAAGGGACCACCAGAAAGGGATTTCATTTCATGTGAAGACCCTCTGGTCAAAAATGTTAATGAGGAAAGCTATTTTGGATTCCAGGGCTTCATCTTAATGATTTGACTCTCAAAGGGGAGCTTATTGATTTTAGGGCATCATAGAACTGCAGAACAGTGACGTTCGAAGGGGCCTGTGAAGCCATTCGGGTCCAACCCCTCTGCTCCAGGCAGGAAGACAAATCAAAAGATATCTACCAGGGGGTTGTCCACATTTCTTTTGAATGCCTCCAGGGTTGGAGCACTCACCACTTCTTTAAGTAATTGATTCTACAGTGGTCACCCACCCTTTCTCGCTTCATATACTGCGGTCCCGCTGTATCGTAGGACTGCTTACAGTGGTACCCCGAAAGGGCTTTGGGGGGAAGGTTTTAAAAGCCCGGGCTTTTTAAACCTTGCCCCTACTTCCCCAAGCCCCGGACTCCAGCTGATTAGGGCTGGGGTGGGGAAGCAAAAGAACTTGGCTCCGTTGCTTAAAGACATTTTAAACATCGCACGGCGCTGCCCCCCTCAGGCCCGACCCGACCTGCATCTGCATATCGCGGATTTTCAATTATTGCGGGTCAGGTCGGGTCCCTAACCCCCGCAATAGACGGGGGGGGGGTTTTACTGTATTGCCATACTGCACTAACGCTTAGGGAGTTGTTCCTGATATTCAGCTGAAAGCTGAGTCCTCTTAACTTGAGTCCATTGTAGCGCATCCTTCACTCTGGGATGAGCGAGAAGAGATCCGGCCCCTCCTCTGTATGGCAGCCCTTCAAATGTTTGAAAAGTGCTATCATATTGCCTCTCAACCTTCTTTTCTCTAGGCTAAGCAGGCCCAGTTCTTTCAGTCTTTCCTAACAGGGCTCAGTTTCCATCCCCCGGATCATCCTGGCCGCCCTCCTCTGAACTGGTTCCAACGAGCCTTTGCTTCTCATCCTTCAATTCCCTAGCTTGGCCCAGCTATCTGATAGCATATAAGTCCTAGTCATTTCCTGGGTGCACCCCATAACCTGGCACACTACCAGAAATGTCCGACATGTTGCCTGAGGATAATCAGTGTCAGAGCCCAATACATCTAGAGTACTGTGCTGGGAGGGACCTCCCTGATTCAGCAGAACATATGGAATGACACACTGCTTTTATAAACCTTGCTCTTTAAAGAGGCATTTGGCGACCATTCACTTTTTTTTTTTTTTAGTCTGCTGGGACCAGCAGAATAAAATTACCAGGCGGGTTTATGCTGTTTTATGTTGCTTTAATTTAACTGTTTTTTAATGTTATCCTTCCCATATTGTTGTATTATTGATTCCTTCGTATTGTATTGGAAGATGGGCGGTATATATTAGGTAGCAACAGGTGGTAGCGTGAGGGTCCCAATCATTAGTAATTAGTAATTAAGATTATGAAGTTAAAATCAAAATATGGCAAATGCCTGAAACCTTTAACATTCTGGTTATTTTGAACTTGGAGGGTTTACCCCCCCCAATGCCTCAGAGTCTTTGACTCCTTCCTTCCTGCTGCTTCCTTTGCTAGATGCTTTTTCTCTCTCCCCCATTTTCCGTACCCTGAAGATAGTCATGAGATATATAAATATGTGTTTTAATATGCTTAATTTTTGTATTTCTTCTGTAATGTATATCTATCTATCTATCTATCTATCTATCTATCTATCTATCTATCTATCTATCTATCTATCTAAAATTCGTTTTTTATTGCATTATACATCACCCTGAGTATCCTATTGGCTGGATGGAACATTATATAAGTCCAAGTAAGCAAGCCATCACAAAAATACTAAGCACACCATGCCAGGTGGGAATCCTTAAATATATACACATTCTTCTTCCAAAATTGTTCTCAGTTTGAATGTATTAATTCAGAATCTAACACGTGTATTTCTGCCTCATGTGCGTATGTGTTGCACATGGCAATGAGGAACAGCACAAAGAGGAGAGATGTGTGCAATCCATGGGGAAGGTCATCATGCAAGCCCCTCCCCCGTGGAACCCCTCTCTTGAATAGTCTCCTGCCGATACTGCTGCGCGTTGGCCTTTCAAGTTGATCTCTGCCAGCGGGAGCATCACGACCACCCGGCACAACCGAGTCATTTTTCTCAGAACTCCACAGCAGTGGCCAAACACTGCTCACAATAAAAACGGTCGATTGCAAAATTCTGTGTGTACCTAATTGTTGGAGATGATCAGACCCAACATATGGCCCTTAATCTCAAAGTCTCAAAAGAGATTTAAGTGTGGGTTAGACGTGGAACTGCCTTAATTAATATTTACAAGACCAAGTGGTAGCGCCGTACCAACAGAAGGACTTTGAATCATAACGAGACAAGTGTAATAAAAGGCTCGGACTTTCAGGAAATGCCCTTTTACTTTTTACTTTTAAGGCACATGGCCTATATTCTGTTAATGGAATGGATTAACATAGGAACAGCATCTTGTTGGTGTGTCCTTGAACATAAAACTCCCCCCACCACCACAGTCTTCAAATGGTTTGCTGACCTGGAGCTTCACTGTCCTGGTCTCCTCTGTCACACCCGGAGGGAAGGTAACTTTGATGTTGGGATCCACGGTCGAAAAGAGCAGCGCCCCTTCCTGAGGGACCCTGCATTCGTCCTCTACAAGCCGAGAGACCACCACAAACCAGGAGAAGTGAGGAACGCTGCAGCATGCCAAACGTTTCTGTAATGGGGTGCAGAAGGACAAACAGATCCTTGACAACATTGCCCGCATTTTAAAGTTTTTTTTTGTCTCATTGGTCTGTTCTGCTTCGCCAAGAACGTCAGAAGGACAATTTGCGCATGCTGCTCTACGAGTGGCCTTTCCCCACCTGCTACCCTCTGGAGTACAATTCCCAGCATCCCCAGGCCACATCCCTCTTCATGATGTCTCCCTTTACTGTCCCGTTCCAATCCCTATTTAAGTTCGCGCCAAATCCTGTTCTTCACTGGGGAGCTGTCCCAGCCCATGGATCATTTTGGCTGACCTATTCTGGAAGTGGTGGAGGTCAGAACTGTGGACATGTTCCTTTGTCCCCCCTCCCCTGGGCTACCTCTTCCAGGACCTCCCAGCCTCCAAAGCCAGGAGAATGCCAAGAGAGGCAATCCCCCCCCCAAAGGCTAGATTCAGAACACCATTTTAGCCTTCTAAATGTTGCCAGACGGCAAAACTGAACACCAGTGATATTGAAGCGATGGCTCCCAACTCCTTTCCCAAGGACTCCCAGAGAGGAACGTGCATTTTTTTTATTCAGGCCAAATGACACAAGGCTCACTGTGAGGGTTCAGTCTTCGCCCAGGCGTCCAGCCCTTCAAACTTTAAAGAAGGCATCTCTCGCAACGAACAAACAGAACTTTTATTGGGTTCATCAACAATAAACGAGGTTTTTCTTCTAACTACAGTTTCAACATCTTTAACATCAGACATGAACGGGTTCTTTCCTCCATAGGTTGGGGTTTCTAGAATGTGATCAAGTTCCCCACCACCACTTGTGGGTATTCTGCTCCACCACAGCTCTCCTCCTCCCTCTCCGAAAGCCTCAGCCCCTCCACCTGTATCCCAATCTCCTTCACGGAGGGTTGGGGTCTTCCCACTTGTATCCCAACTTCCGAAGTGGACCTGGGACCACAGGGTCTCCGCTGGGGTGTACGCAAAGGATAGTCGGGTCTCCTGGTCAAGTCCTCCCGGAGGTCCAACGTCCCGGCCTCGACTTCCATCCGGATCTTTGCCAGCCATTCTTCTAGCTCCATCTCCTTGTGAATCTCTTTGCGTTTGCGGTTGTACTCTCTGTACTCCCTCTCTCCCCAATAAGAGCACTTTTGTCTGTGTGCCCTGCGCCTGTAGCTCTCAGCCTCTTTGTGGGGCATCATCATTTGTTCCCAGTCTCCTGTCCATGGGTTCTCCATCCACACCCACTCCCATCCTTCTGGAAGCTCTCGCTTTGCTCCCTTTTTACAAGTCCCGAACCCCACCTCCACTGGAGCGGATTGGTCAGCTTTTCCCGCCAAGTCCTTCTTTTTACTTCCGGTAGGCCCTGGGGCCTCTTCCTTCTCCTTCTCCTTCTGCTGCTCAATTATTTTGAGGGCATCATCGTATCCCTTCGGTATCATGAACCTTTCCACGGGTGTCACTGTCAGTTGTTTCTCCGGTTCCCCTTTCTCCCCTGACTTCTCCATCCTCTCAGCCGGACGTGCAGGGGTCCCTCTCTTCCCCTCAGAGAAGTTTCCCTCACACTCACCTTCCCTTTGTGTCTTATTCTGGCTCTTAAATCACTCCATTTTTCTTCACTGAAGGTTCTAATGATGACCTCCCGGTTAAGCCAGCTCTGCGGCGAGGCATATGGCATCCAGATCTGCACCTCCTGAAACACAAGGCAGAGCAGGTGGTTTCCATGAGTTGACCATGAAAGAAGGCAACATGACTTGAATGTGATGACACACGGGGCAAGGGAAGTTGCTGTGGCAATGGAGGGTTTTGGGGGGGAAAGAGCTAAGGGCATCAGAGCACTTGATTTTCAGCTGCCCTTCACTGAGGTATCACTGAGGCACCCGGAAGCAGCGAGGACAGCGGGCAGATGCTCACACGGGCAACTTGCATGCTGCCCATCAAGCCCAAAAGATCACACCAGTTCAAACACAACCGAGATAGGAGTCTCACAGGCACACCAGAACAGAATAGGAAGCTTCAGTCTCTTCAGGGGTTTGGGATTTCAGGCACAGAAGCCCAACCCATCACACCCCTGGGTAAGGGACGGTGTGACTTTTATATGGACTACCATGCATGATTTCATTGACTGGTTTCATAACAACACCAGTGTTTTCCATGTTCATTTCCACCCCTCATAATGTAATTTTTTTGTGTGGTCTTTGTACCTTTAATGTTACCTTTTAATGTGCCAAGTAGAGATGGGCATGAAATAAAAAATTCCATTTCGTTTTGTTTCATTTTTAGTTTGGGGAGAGGGGGGGTTCGTTTTGTACAAAACGATTAAAAAAAATCATTTCGGATTTCGTTTTAGTTCTGATTCGCTATGTGTGTGGTGTGTGTGCGGTGTGGTGCTTGTGTATGACTTTTTTTTTGCTGGCCCTGGCCCAGATCAGGTGGCTGCTGGGGCAGCAAAAAAAGTTTTAAACCCCCGCCTTTTCCTGTGCCAATGGGAGGTGGGGAGGTGGGTGTTCTAAACTTTTTTTTGGGCCTCCCCAAGCCCGCACGCCAACTGAAAGGCAGTGGGGAAGGCAAAGAAGAAGAAGAAGAAGAAGAAGAAGAAGAAGAAGAAGAAGAAGAAGAAGAAGAAGAAGAAGAAGAAGAAGAAGAAGAAGAGAAAGAAAGAAAGAAAGAAAGAAAGAAAGAAAGAAAGAAAGAAAAAGAAAGAAAGAAAGAAAGAAAGAAAAAGAAACTCCCACCTTTTCCCACGCCAGTGGGCAGGAAAAGGCGAGGTGTTGGATTTTTTCCCCTCCCCCAGGCCCATCAGCTGTCTCGTGGGGTGGGGGAAGGGAAAAAAGTGCCCAGCAATTCCTCATTGGAATATATTGAACCAATGCATTCCAAGGGGGGAAATTTATCCATTGAATGCATTGAGCCAATGCATTTCAATGGAGAAAAACAAGAGGAAAAAACATCCGGCCTTTTCCTGTGCCCAATCGGGCAGGGAAAAGGCAGCAGGTTTTTTATTTATCTTTTTGCCTCTCCCAATGCCCATCAGCTGTCTTGCAGGCAGGGGGAGGCAAAAAAAAAAAAAAGCACCCCAGCGATTCCTCATTGGAATGCATTGAACCAATGCATTCCAATGGGAAAAAATTCTCCATTGAAATGCATTGAGCCAATGCATTTCAATGGAGGGCGGGAAGTCCCCATCGGGCGGGAAAAGGCTGGAGTTTTTTTTTTTATCCCTAGCACCGATCAGCTGGCGTGCGGGCTGGGGGAGGCAAAAAAAAGTTTAAAAGTCCTGCCTTTTCCCCACACAGGGATTGGTGCTGGGAAAGGCCAAAAGCCCATGGTTTTGTAGGGGGGAACTGTGGGGTTTTCCCCATAGGAATGCATTGCTAATGCATTCTTTTAAGCCATCTTGGGTCCTTTTCCAAGGAGAAAGGTGGGGTAAAAATATTCAAGATAAATAAAATGTTCTCCACTTTTGTGCCCAAAGTTGGAGGTAGCTTTATCCCACAGAGAAACGACAGGAGAAGCATCTCAACATTGCCCTAGGGCTCCATCTTGTGCTAGTCCACAAAGTGGGCGAGCTGCATACAACAATTAGGGGGGTTTGTATTCTGCGCAGTTCTTACTCTAAATACATGAATAATATGTAATGACATGTTGTAGGGATTTTTTTTGTATTACCAGTCTTGTTATAATATAGATACCAACTCTGTGCAACTAGGTCTTTAAATGTTCAGTATCTAAACAGGAGTGGAAGAAAAGTGGGGGTGTATACACTTCAGTGATCATTTTTCATCATGGGAGATGACTGGTGTCAAATATCTTGGTGCCATTCCCCTCTGATCTGGCAATCCATTTTCCCATCCCAGAACCAGCCTCTTGACATGTGAAATGCATGCATTTCAGCGTGTGCTCAAATACACCCTTTCCCTCTGATTCCCTGTCACTATAAACATAACTGGAGCCTTAAGTTCTAATTGAGCTAAGCAACCGCCTCATTATTACTTTGCATTAAGCAAACAGATATTCGCAAGCAGCTCAGCCTTTCCCATGTTCACCACAAAATAATCTTAGGTGGGCCAAACTGATTTATTTTAGACCTAGCATTTGAGTTGAAAGGCCTCTGTGAATCAGCGTGGTTCCGGATCAAACTCCCTTTATGGTTTTGTGAGCTCCTCCTACCTTCTCAAAGTCTACACCATGAGGCCGCAGTTCGAGGACTTCGCTTAGCAAGATGTCGTGATGCTTCAGCTTCACCCACTGAGGATCAGGGGAACACGTCTGGAAGTGGATGGTTACTGCAGAAGTGGTGGCACCCCGGGGAAAGCAAAGCCGGACCCCACAAACCAGGGAGACTCTGCAGCCTTCGGGAGTCACAACGAAGCTTACAAGACATGGGGAGAAGAAGCAATGCTTTCATGATTCCACAACCCTACTTTCTGCTAAGTCCTTTTTTTAGTTATAAGACTTCATAAATGGGGGGAAATTAAGTTGGAATTTTAAGCCTAGTTACTGGACTTGGTTTTCTTCCAACTACTTGACAAAAGCTGATAGATTCCTAGCTGACATGTCCCTCCACCTGCCCCTCTCCAAACATTGGTAAATGAGCTATGTGAACTGCCAGAAAGGAACAGATACTGCACATAAGGGTAACTACCGGAAACTAAGATCATTTTGGGCATTCTCGGATGTTCTCTTCGTTCCATTGCAGGCTAAGGAGGGAAGGGATCCACAGAAAACCATCTGCAGCTCCCTGCCTACTCTAGCATACCTGTGGGCAGGTGTCAGAGCCAGCACTGCAAGGACAGCAGTGAATGCCCAAGACACCAGCAGCAGTTTTGATAGCAACACTCCCAAGTGCTATCGCAGCCGGCCAACAGAGAGGCAGACAGGAAGGAGCAAGCAGCAGTGTCCTGAGCTGTCTGGTGGCTGCCGTTTGGAAACAAGCACCTTTTTGCGTCACAACTCCAGAACTTGCTCAGCTAGAAAGACTCAGGAATGCTGGGAGCTCTACCTGAAAAGTACTTTTCCAAAACGTTGTCCTCTGATCAGTCTGTGAGGTTCTGTTTGAGCTGGTTGCTCTGTTAATAACTAAAATCAAAATCAAAATCTGGATGCCTCTTTAAACAAGTCTGAATTGACAATGGCTTCAAATAGAATGTGGGGTCCATATGGTATGCCAACAGGAGGTCAGCAGGACAAGTGGAGATGATCAGCAAAAGGTAGGAAAACGTCAGCTGAAAGCCCCCCATGAAATACCTGTCCTCACCAGTTCCAAGAATCAATCGTCTCAATTCGTCTGAGGCAGAGTCATCTGCAACAAATGAGAAAAGAAAGCCTAGTATATTCACATGAATACCTCGAAAAAGCTTTATATTTATTTATTTATTTGTTTGTTTGTTTGTTTGTTTGTATACCGTGCCAATTTCCCAAAGGGAACTCTGGACGGTTCACATAAAAGACATAAGAAATCCAAACAAACAACAACAACAACAACAACAACAACAACAACAGAGAAAATACACAACAACAAACAGGTAATTGGCAGGTAATCCCACTTTCCCTGCAAAATTTGGGAGTCAGCACGGCATAGATTAAATATGGGTTACACATAACAACACGAAAGTTAAAAAGCTAAAAGGAATAAACCAAACCACTGTATAATGTAGAAAACACTGTGGACCAGAATCCTATTGGGTTTCTGCTGAGTAAACAAAAAAATCATCTATCTGGCATATGTGATTATTCCAGGTGTCTGTCATGCACTCAGACATAGACATGTCACATACTCAGCTACACATCCTGATGTGAAACAGAAGTTAAAATATTGCCAGAACTGGTTCCACAAATGTTCTTCTATTTCACAAGAGAACTCTGGCAATTACATTATAAGAAAAGAGAAGCACCTAGATAACAAAATGAGGTGCTAAACTGGACCTCCTGTGATAGATCCTCCCACAAAATGTCTTCAATGGATCTTACCAGAAGCCAATGCACATCTAAGGGTACTGGTGATTCTTAAGATACAATAATTATTGTTAACAAAACTACTAGGCAAATGGGCCCATATCTTATTTAACCACCACATCTGACTTTCAGTTTAAGGGAGAAATGCTGTATGCAAAAGCCTTGAAGCCGATTTTATACTAGTGTCCTTGCTTTTGGCTTTAAAATCTGCCTGTGCTTCCAGACTCTCTTCCCCCACAATGTTCCAATTTCAGTGGTGGCTAATTTAGCATGATGCCTGTGACATCCAACTGACCCTTCCCTGCAGATTCTCACTCATCCAGACATACTGGATGCCTGAGATAAGGGGTAGGCTTATGATAGAAAGAGTGACTTGGGGTATTTGTACACGACCCCTAAACTCCGCTGCAAATGGCTGCCAGCTCCAGAGCTTACAATTGTTTCCCCACCAGCTCCGGAGTTTGCAGGAAATTAAGTGCGACCACGCCCACCTAAGCGCGTCCCAGCGCACTTTTCATGTACCTGCTCTTGGAGGGTGAAAATCCCCAAATCCGGATGTAATCTGGTGAGTGTGGGCTCTCCTCGCTTCTTTGTTGTTGTTCTTTGCCTCCCGCCCCTTTAAGAGAAGGAATGCGGCTCGGGGCGGCTTGGACCGGCAAACGGAGGTGAGCCTGCATCCTTTTGTCCCTTTTATAAGCAGAACACTTTTTTTTTCTCCCTCCCCTCACGCAGACAAGAGCAAGGAAGTGCGGAACGCAGACTTGAACGAAAGGGACGAATTTCCTGAAGGGGTGGACCCATGAGAAAGGGACTGTGGGGGTGCCCTTCCTAGATTGGATTACCTTGCATTTGCCTTCGTATCTCTCCAGAACTGGTCAAAACCCATTTTATTTCCCCAAGCCTTTAAAAACCTCTTAAGCAAATCTTGTCTCTGCCTTATGTTGCTGCTGCAGCTGTTCCCTTGTGCCATCAAATGGGAACTCACATATCATGACCCTAACAGAACTTTAAAGGAGTGTTTTTACCATTTGGACATCCCTAGTCAGTTTCCATGGCCGAGTGAGGATTCGAACCCTTGTCTGCGGAGTCCTAATCCATCTCTCTACTACTACATCACACTTCACATCCTATCTACCTTACACCGAGGCTTGTCTGGTTGGTTCTTTGTATTACCTTTATAGTTGCTGCAGTGTTTTTAATCTCAAGATCTCTGCTAAGAACGGTTGCTTTGTTTGATACCATTATTTAAATTGTTCTGCCTTACTGTTGTCCTGTTTCTACCAGAATTGTTCTTTTTAAAATCCGCTTTATTGTGTACCTGTCTGGGGAATAATTGTTTATGAGTGGCTGGTAAATAGAAGGCATAAATAATAATGGCTACAAATGTTTGATGTTGTGTTGTTGTTGTTTTCACTTCATCTTATAAACTTCTGAGAAGTGAAATGAGCTTAGGGATAAATCCAAGTATTAGTTAACAAAAAGGATAGGTCCATTGAATCAGTGCCTGAAATCCTGTTACTTAGTGCAGTAGGGTAGGTCCACTGAGTCAACAGGAATTCGGTGAATCAAATGGGTCTACTCTAGCTGTGCGTTACTAGATACATTCCAACTAAAGATGGCCCCTTTGAATCACTGGAATGTACTGTTGTAGAGTTTTTAATTTCTGGTATAAGTCCCCTTTTGCAACACAGCAGAAGTACAGAGATCTGCAGAGGAGAACAGCTACATGTTCTCCAGAGTCCACCCCTTTCTCATTAACTGGTGCTTAAAGTCTCTATAACTCACTCTGAAACATTCATAGGAGAAAAAAATTTATATATATATATATCTATATCTATATCTATATATATATATATATATATATCTATATATATATCTATCTATCTATATTTCTTAACAATTGTTTGAAATTACAGGTATGCTAGTATGGAGTAAAATTACTACATTTTTATTCCATACCAGCAGTCAATCAAACAGATCGAGAACAACAAACAACTGCTTCCAACCAACCAAAGAGAGAGACTCAACAGAAAGGAGGGTCTCTCTTGGAAATTAAATGCTGGAAGGAATGGTTGGCTAGCGGTGGACAGATAGATAATCATTCCAACCCATAAATGCCCCCGCCCATCACTCAAACTCGAGACATCATGCAAGGTTGTACATAAAACTCCAACTTGTAAAAAGGAATTGACTCACCAAATCCCCACTGATGTAGTGGGCTCCAGTTACAACTTGTGATGCCAAGAAAGAGGATTTCAACCAATGGAAGATTTAACCATTTTACTACAGATGGGGCTAAGTTCAATGCCCTCATCTTCTCTCTCTCTCTCTCTCTCTCTCTCTCTCTCTCTCTCTCTCTCTCTCTCTCTCTCTCTCTCTCACACACACAGAAACAGGGCATCCTGCTGTGTCAATCACATGTCTCACTTTCTGAATCTCATTGAGGAGGAAAAGCGGCCAGCTGTGGCAGAGGCAAATGAGGCAGAAACAAAGCAATTACCTGGCTGCAGGGGCACTTCTGGCTCTCCTAGAGGATTACCACGGAGGTGCACGAAAGGGCAGTTCTGGATCTCCCACGGGATGCTGCGCAGCCTGTTATTCCGCAGATCAAGCCTGGACAAGTTGGGAAGATGGGCAAGGGATGCAGGAACTGTCACTAGGCGATTGCTGTGAAGGTGCAGCTGCCGCAGGGACTGCAAATTGGCTGCAAGTCAGAAGAAGAATCGTAGAAAAGAGACCCCTGTTAAATCCATATATGCCAACGTGTACTGTATGTGGATGTGTGTCCATACAGAGGCATATGCCAAACCTTAGATGTGCCTGCACATAGCTCTCCCCTAGTCCACAAATTACAAACCCCTTCTAAGAGAGAACCTGGTTTTAACCCATCACCAATTATGGTCATCAATTCAGTATTACTAGATAATACTGAGACCCAGACTTCTTACAGAGGTCGTTTATACACGACCCCTAAACTGCGCTGCAAATGGCTCCCAGCTCCGGAGCTTAGAAATGTTTTCCCACCAGCTCCGGAGTTTGGAGACAATTAAGTGCGACCCCGCCCACTTTAGCGCGACCCAGCGCACTTTTCTTGTACCTTCTCTTTGGAGGTGAAAAAAATTTGATGCGGATAAGAGTGCCGGGCTCTCCTGGCTTGTCTGTTGTTTTTTTTTTGCCTCCCGCCCCTTTAAGAGCCCCTTGAGAAGGAACCAGGAAGTAACGGGGCTTGTGGCAAGTTCGACGCACCGGCAGGTTAGTAAAGGCTTCTTTTGTCCTTTTTTCCCCTCCCCCTCCTCATGCCGACAGGAGCAGGAAGTGCTGAGGGGTGGGGACGCAGGAACAGAAACGAACCCCCAAGATCTCTGGTCCGAATTTAAGGGACCAGCGGATCTTAGGGGTCGTGTGAAAAGGCCCAGAGTTACATTCATACCAGACTTGTTTCTATTTGTCTTTCACTGATGTTACTCAGCTTAAGTGACATATTTGACAGAAAGCCAGAATATTTATATTTATTTAAGCAATAAATAAATGCTTATTACAGACAGACTCCTGTACTTCCATTTATTTCTTCTGTATTATATTATTCAAAAGAAATGCATATGAAGAAATGACAATTAATAATAGTATTAATCAAGGGAGGGAAATCTGATTTAACGACCATATGTATCTGCCTTAGCTTCTGATTTCTCTTTTGTTGGTTTATAGCTTACATTACTATAAATTGATTATATTTCTATAATTATGTGGTTTAATATGCTTAATTCCTGTATCACTTCAGCAATTTATTAACATACACATACTTTGTTCTTTATTATGTTGTACAATGGGTAGAGTAGCCTATAAGCTAGATGGAGCAATATATAAGTCCAATCAATCAATCAATCAATCAATTTAATGCTGCTATATGTCTAGGGCTATGTTTGACTTCAAAGCATCACCATCTTGCCCATCCCTTGAAATTCATTTCTTTGCAATCTGTGCAGCTTCATGCACCACAGGCACAATGCACCAAGATTAAACATCTTTCAGCCACATTGCTTTCGGTGTGTATTTTGACATACAAACAGAGACTGCTTTCGTCACCTTGGTGGATGGATGACAGATACAGGGAACTGGGCAGGGGGGAAGCCTCTCAGCAGCTTTCGATACCATTGGCCATGCTGTCCTTCTGGGCCATCTCTCCAGGATGGAACTTGGAGGCCCTGTTTTACCGTGGCATTGGTGCTTCCCAGAGGACAGCACTCAGAAGGTGGTGTTGGGAGGTGGGGACTCCAAATGGACACTTGGGCTGTGAGTCTGTGGAATCCCCCAGGGAATTCACCCCCCCCAATTCTATTTAATGTAGTTTAAGAGCTAGTATTTAAATCTAACTGCTAGCCTCAACTAGAATACAGACCTATTGAGGCAAGATTTACATTCATATTACCTTAAAGCAGTGTTGGCAAACCTATGACACAGGTGCCAAAGGTGGCACTTGGAGCCCTTTCTGTGGGCACCCAACATTGCCCCTTAACAGCTACCTGTGTTCAGGTTAAATTGCTGTATTGGCACTTTGAGAAAAATTAGTGGGTTTTGAATCGCAGTTTGGGCACTCGGTCTCTAAAAGGTTCACTGTCACTGCCTTAAGGGATCCCATGACGCAATGGATCTTCCCTTGTTTGGATTGTGAGTTGGATTACACATTTACTCTGTTCCTCCTACTTGGGAGCCTCTTACCAAGAGAGCTGGGGACTTCTGACAACAGGTTCCCCGAGAGGTCCAGGTCTGTGCAATTCCGAAGGTTGCCAATCTCTTTGGGAAGCGACTCCAGTGCATTTTCTGAGAGGTCCAGTGTTTGTAGTGCCGCCAGCTCGCTGATACTTTGCGGAAGGCTTCTGAGCTGGTTCTTCATGGCAGAGAAGAAAGTCAGCTGAGTGAGCTGGCCCAAGTCCTCCGGCAGCCCCTGCAAGCTGTTGTGGCCCACTAAGAGACTCCTGAGACCGGTTAGCCTGGCAATGCAAGGAGGCAAAGCAGTGAAACTGTTGAAGCTGAGATCGAGGTGGGCAAGGCAGGTTAAAGCCCCAAATTCTTGGGGCAAAGATGCCAGCAGTCCTCTCTGGCAGGCCCCGGCTTCACCCCTGAGATGTCCACCTGCAAAGCAAGAAAACCCAGTCAGAGAGGAAAGAGAGGGTGCACAAGACAAGAATCTGTAATTTATTAGGCAAAATTGGTTTCAACAGATTACCTCTTTGCACACTGTAGCATAATACAATAAACGTATATCAGCGGACCCTCGTATAACAAACGGTTTGTATAACATAAAATCTGTACAACATAAAAAAATCCAGAGATAGGGGAAATTTGCTTAACAGAATCGCCTATGGGGCGAATCCGTACAACAGAAAATCAGTCGTGATTAGGGATTAATCCGTTTTCATTGCATTCCTACAGGAAATTTGTATAAAGGGGAATTTGCTTAAGAGAATTTCATTTGGAACAAATTAATCCCTTTATACAAGATACCACTGTACTTTAAAATAAGGTCCATTGACTGCATTGGGACTTAGTAAGTAGGCTGAGGATTGGGGTCCTAAGTATATATTTTGCACTCACAGAGAAGCAGAGAGAAGTCTTTCCACAGAGGAAGGTAAAGACATGTAGATACTACCAAGTCTCCACTACTGTCCTGTGAAAAACAGGCCTTTTAAAATTACAGAATGCACTTCATAGCCAGTATAGGGCAGGATGAGGAGGAAAGCAAATTTCCAGGAAAAGCAGAGGTTTCCCCTCCTTCCCTGGTAGTCTAAAAACCATTACACACAAACATCAAGGCAGAACTATATCCAAAAACATCTGAAATGATACAAGAAAGGACAGGAGAAAATTAAAGTTGTTGAACAAAGCCATAAACAATTGTTTTTGAGGCAGGAGCCGAGAAGGAACTGCTCACACCTGCTCTAAGAGTATTAGGCCCAAATATGAGCTCAGCTTCACTGACAGCCAGGAAAAGCTCTGTTTACATAACTATGTGGTCAACTGCTCAGCAAAGGCTTGAGCGCTACAAGGTGCTAAAGGTGTCGCAGGCAGCCATCAGAAAATTCTCTCTCCTCAGTGACAGCTGAAAGAAAGGTTGGTTCCAAGCCATGTGCAAGAGGGGATCCAGCAGGAAAGCCTGACCTCCGTTCAGCTGAGGAGAATAAAAACGGCCAAGCCTTACGCCTACCCAGTTGGGATTCAGTCCATCTGAGAAAAATGGACTGGCCTCTGGGTAAAACAGGCATGGGTTTCCTCTTTAGGAAAGGGACCAAGGACGGCAGCCACGCAGCCCTTCCTCAGCATACCTCCTAAAAAGGAAATCCGATTGAAGTCAAGAACTAGGTAAGCGTGCATAGGTTTGAAATCTTGGACTGTAATCATAGGACCAACGCTCCAGGCAGTAAATCCATTGGACATTGTGGGGATTATTACTAAGCAAACACGCACACACGCAAAGACTTTGTGTTTATAACTAATTATAACCTTATGGGTTTACCTTGACACTATGTTTTCAATGTTAGTTTCCATCACTCATAACTTTACATGGAACTTTACTCCCCTTTAACTGCTCGCCTTCTCTTGTAGCTTTAATGTAATGTTGTCTATTAATGCTGTTAAGATGTCCCTCAATTCCCTGTTCTCAATACTTGAACATGTCTTAATTGTACTGGACTGTATATTATCCCTCATTATTGTAAGCCACCTTGGGTCCTTTTCCCAAGGAGAAAGGTGGGGTAAAATACTCTAAAATAAAACATGGGCAGTTTCAGTCTATTCTGCATCTTTGGGAGACCATATGTGGCTCCAGGACCAAAAAAAGACAAAGCACGTAGAACAACACAGCACAGCACAGCACAGCACAGCACAGCACAGCACAGCACAGCACAACACAACACAACAACAACAACAACAACAACAACAGTTGAAGAAGCTACCTTTGAGTACGAGGGATTTCAGGTGCTTTAGAGCACAAACGGTGCCCAGGGTGGAAGCGACGATCTCCTCATTGCAGTTCAGCCTCAGGAATCCCACCTGCTCCACTTCTTCCCTCCGCGTTGCAAAGAGCTGAAGGAACTGGCGACAGCCTTCAGGGTAGACGTCCAAGTTGAGTCTGTTGCCTGCCAGGCAGTTGCTAGCCGGTGCCTCAGCCCCCAAAGTGCCCTCCCCCAGAGAGTCCCCAAGCTCCTGCTGCGCTGCCATCTTCTAGTGTCACATGGCTGTGGGCTGTTCATGTTCTGACTTGCCAGCCGAACAAGAGCCAAGGGGTGCCACAAGTAATTACAACGAGAGATGGAGGAGAGCGGCAGCCTCTGGAAAAAAAGACGGAAGAAAAGGCAAAAAAAAGTGTGAAGCATCCACACATGGCAACAGCGTTTGTCTGAATACAGGAAACAACACAGGCTGTACTTAAGACAAAGAAAGGCAGCACAAATAAGTACACAGGTAAATAAACAGATAAATACTAGAGTGTAACACATTTCTCTCGCAGCGTAATAAGGCAAGGGAAATACAGACATGGTATAATTATGAACAGTGGTTTGAAATATGTAGAATCTCCTTCTGCCAGCCAGCAGGCCAAAGGCAGGTAGACTGCCTGCATTTTAAGACGCCAAGCCCTTATCGAGTACTAAATTCCTATAAGCAATAATAGATCTGTCATGTAAACAATCCTCTTGTAAAGAGGTAGGCTAGACTCGGATCACATCAGTCATGAGGGTATTTCTGAACTTCTCGTTTGTTTCTCATTTGTGATGCAATCTGGAGGCCCTTCATTAGTACTTTGGTCTTTCCTGGAGGAATGAGTTCAGAAGGTAGTAATGAGGAACTCTTTTTTTTTTTTTTTTCAGTGGTTGGGGGGGTGTCTCCCAGGGCTTCCTCTTCTTTCCTGTGCTTTTTAATACAGATGTGCAACTACTGGATTTGTCTCAAGACTGAGTTTTCAGTTCTTCCAGGATGTTGATGACACTCAGCTCCACCTTTACTGTGTTTCTCCGAAAATAAGGCACTGTCTTATATTTATTTTTTCTCAAGAAAATACACTAGGGCTTATTATCAGGGGATGTCTTATTTTCGGGCAACCTTTCCTCCATCTCTCCCCATTGGGAGGTGGAGCATAGGTGTCAAGTTTTACCCAGTGCTGCCTGGGACAGGAGGTGCAACATGTGTTTGTATGTTAGCGCAAATGCGCTAGCGCATGCGCGCACAAAAAAACAGACCCAAACATGCACACACACGCACACCTCTTTCCACCGCCGCTGCCAGCATTCCGCCGGTATCACCGCCCAGCCACTGTCCTCAGCAGCAGCAACAGCAGTCGCTGCCAATGTTTTAAGGCCCTGCAGTTGCGGAGGGGAAGAGAGAAGTGCAATTAAGACACTCCCTTCCCTTCCCACCCCACGCATCTCAGGGTGGTGGGCGGATGCCTTGGCCCTTTCTCCTTCGCCTCCTTCCAAGCAGGACAGGTGGCCACCAGGGGCCACGGCTGGGGGGGGGGGTAACGTCCCATTCCCCTTGGGCTAAGCTAGGAAGGCAGGCAGCGGCTCTTCCTCTCCAGGCTGCAACCTCCAGAGCCCCCTGCCTGCCGAGGAAAGCCAGCCTGTGCCTTTCCCCAGCGCGATCGTCTCATGCTCCCCTGGAAGGAAACTGCCATCTTGCCTGCTGTGGTGGCGTGGATTTTTATTTTTATTTTTTTGTGAAGAGCCCAAGCGGCGATCCGCTGCCTGAGGTGGGTGGGAGTGAGGTGGGTGGAGGGGACGGCAGCAGCTCTGTTCCCTCTGGGGCAGCGCTGGCTGATAAGCAACACCCCCCCCCCGCTCCCACTCAGCACCCAATGGAGTCAGGAGGACGGCAAGAGAGAGAGAGAGAGGCAGCAAGACAGGCAACACACTGTCCTGGGTTTGAGGGGCAAGCGAGGGGGCAGTGGCGAAGGAGCGAGTGACAGGCAAGCTCGCCACGCACATCACTAGGTCTTATTATTGGGGTAGGGCTTATATTTAACAAATGCATAAAAATCCTGCTAGGGCTTGTTTTTTTTTTTTTGAGTAGGTCTTATTTTCGGGAAAACAGGGTAGTTATGGCAAGCATGTAAATTACACTCATTCCTGGAGTGGACTGATCTGGTCAAAGCAATACATGCCTCAGTTACTTCTTGCATGGATCATTATTATGTGCTCCACACAGAGTTGCTTTTCTAAAGCATTTATATCAGACATGTCCAAACTTTGGCCCTCTTGATGTTTTGGACCACAACTCTCAGAATTCCAAGCCTGTATTGCCAGAGGCAAAGGACCGTGGGAGTTGTGATCCAAAACATCTGCAGGGCCAAAGTTTGGACATGCCTGATTTACATACAGTCTTTCAGCTAATTCAGAATGCTGTCAGTTACACTGAGCATTTGACTCCCTTGTTACAACTACTCATCCCATGAACATTTTCTTTCCAGGTTCAGTTCAAAAGTCCTGGTCATGACTTTTATCGATTGATTGCATGTGTATTTATTGCCCATCTGGTATATAGCCCTGACACAGCCCTACATAACTTGGGGGCAGGTTACTTGCAATGCCATATTCTCTCACCTGACTCTGCGAAGGTCCTTTAAGGGGTCTTATCTTGGTCCTGCACCAAAGAAGGCAGAGAGCATTTTCTGGGTAGCTACTCCTCAACTATGGAACTGCCTGCCATGGTGGTTAAGCTGATTCTTTTGCTGTTGCCCTTCTGCCAGCCAGCAGGCCAAGATCTGTTCATTAAGGCAGGCCTTTTGGATTTAAGCTGGGCTGCATCTGAAAAGAATCTTAACTAGCTTTTTTTAATTGGTGGGTTTCCAAGCACGATCTTAATGTACAGTATTTTTAAGTTTTTAACATTTTGGGGATTTTTAAAATTATAGATTATAGATCCTTAGATGCTACTTTTGGCAGAAGATGAACAAATGAAAATGCCCATAAATTTAGGAAATAAACAATTATTAAAAAGGCTGCAGGGAAGAGTTGTTACAAGTGCAGCCTTGCCCGTGACTGGCCTTCTTCCACAAGGAGTTCTGGCCTTCTTTGGCATCAGTAGCTACTCAGCCCCAAGAGGTGTGGAAGAGAAGCCAATGTGCTACCAACTGCAGCATGTACATAAGTCACTTTTGTGCAAATGTGCTAAGAAGAGTCCCCACCGGAGGACTGGTCAGAGAGCTGAAGTGATGATCAGAACATGCAGCTTCTACTCCCTACAGAGCCCTCAAACTCAGTGGATGACTTACTCTTTCCCAGCCTAACCTAGCTCACAGGGCTGTTGTGGTGGAAATAAAAGTGGCAAGGATCTCAACCATGTGTGTTCTTTTGAGCTCAGTGGGAAAAAGGCAAGATATAAATATTCATTTATTTAAAACTATTTTGCACATAGTGTCTTTAGTTGCCTGTATTCTATTCAGCTGACTATTGTTCCAGGCAGTTTAAGGAGCCTTTGGGAAACTCGCCATTGCTCCTTTGCCCCTGCAGAGATTAACAGTGGCAGCGGTAAGAACAATTCTATGCCAAGCAGATGTACAGTAGTTACTACTGTATTATCATCAAGTTTCTGCAATATTTTGGGGCCCTGCTTCAAGTCTAAGAGGAATTCTGGGAAATGAAGATGGCAGGATCTGCTGTTACTTCAGCAAGCCCCCCACCCCACCCCTTTTCACTGCTAAGTACTGGAGATGTCTTGTGATTTTCCAAGTGGAATAAGTTTTTTTTTAAAATGATGATTACCATTAGTCTTAGTAAGCCTTCAGTGGTCCTGGTATTTACCCCACCATGCTTGGTATTGACATTGGGCCTACTTGTAATTCTGCAAAATGAAATATTGTTTATGGAATTTATCTTGATACTTTTTTTAACAAATTGTGGCCAAGCAACTGAAATTTACTTAATTCATTCGCCTTTTGTGTGTTTTCCCACAGAAGGGTCCTTCATTCTCTATCTTTAATACACACACAGGTCCCCATCATAGGTCTCTGGCTCTAACTGCTGGAGTGTAGCAGTTGCATTGCAAGCAGAAATGTAGCTACAAAATACTATACTGTCACTGAATGTCCATATCGCTGACTCATAGCTGTGTAAAGGAATCTAGCATTCCTTTTCAAGAAGTTTAATCTTGCATTCATCCCAAAGAGATCAAGGTAGCATTCAGGCCCTTCACCTTCTCAATTGATCCTCTCAGCAACTCCACAAGGCTGGTCAGTTACTAATTACTCAGTGAGAGTTTGAGCCTGGGTTTCCCAGTTCGTCAACCACTATGTCTTACCAAAGCGCCTAAACTGAATGTTCCAGTCTTGTTCTGCTTTCTACAGTGAGCTGCCCTTGTAAAGAGTGTTGGACTACAACTCCCATCAGCAGTAAGCAGCACAGACAATGGAAAGGGTTGACAGGAATTACAGTCCAAACCAAAGCAACAATCCCCATGGCCTGACTTGCCCGTCCTTTCATAAAGGGATACGTTGGGTGCTGACAAAGATGAAACGTTATCCAAAACGTTATTCTCTGCCGAGGAAATTATTTTCTATTTATACCCCATAGTTCTTCATAGTGGAGCTCAAGGCAGGGAACCTTTGATTCCCACGGATCTCCCTGACTCTAAGCTCCAACTAAAAACTGGCTAACCCACAGCGGAGGCTCCATCATTTGCTCCAAAGCAACCTGGACAAGGGACAAACAGCGTGGAAATTTAAGGCGGAAGACCAAAGCTAACACCGCGGGAGACCAAACTGGACCAACAATGATCCCGGCTGTTTTCGGACAGGGAGTCCCCAAAACAACAAGTGCCAAATTTAAGCTGAAACAGCCTGAAAGGTTTTTTCCCCTCTCCAAACCTGGGGTGGATAGGGGTTGAGAGAAAAGAGGAAGTCTCCGTGAGCTCATAGGGGCTTTCAGTGGCAAGCGCGCATTTTTGACGCCTGGCGCTGAAAGGCGGTCGGCAAGCCCGCCTGACATTTCTCCTCTGAACAAGAAAGGCCCTGCCCTTCAGCTGCAAACGAGACTCACAGCTCTCCTTTCCGACGACAAAGCCCGCCCGCCCACCTGCCCCGCCGTCCTTAACGCCCGTCGGGCATTAACCCGAGACCGTCCTTACCCGCGCTGGCGGGCCATGCTTGTTCTCCTCCCTCTTGCTTTTAGGTCACTCCGATCGTGACCACGCTTTTTTTGGAGCGCACTTGGTTGGGATTGCACGGGCGGGAAAAGTTCGCCCAAGAAAAGTGAGCGAAGGATCGCCGGTTCAAGGCCTGCGTGCTGCCGCCGAGAAACACCAAATTCTCTCCGGGACGCCTTTCTTTCAGCGGCGACTCCTCCTCCTCCTCCTCCTCCGCCCGCGGTCCCTCCCTTCCTCTTTCGGCTGGCTGGAGGGTGCCTGCAGGCTTTGGGCGTGGAGAAGCAGCGGCCGTTTTCGTTTGGCAGGACGACCCGGGAAGCGACCTCCGTGGCGACCTGCCTGCTTTCCATCGCGCCGCTGCTGAGCCTCTAATAGCTGCCCGTCTTTATTTATTATTTATTTATTTTCAGCCGCTCGGCGCAGAGGGGCTAATTTTGCTGGTATGATGTGTAAAAGGGAGCTGGTTCTACTCAGACCATCCAATAACCTATTTCTCCTAAAATATTATGCGACATTCGCCGCCCTCGTCAAAACCAGTCAGGAGTGCTTTAGGTAGGGCTTACTCCTAAAGAGTCTGAATCAAATCAGACTCTTTAGGAATAAACCCTACCGAAATTCATTAGGGTTATTTCTTAGGGTCACCTTGAGATCTTGGACAGCCAAAGTCATTAATGTGGCTGTATTACAGCATATGAATAAAAAGCAAGAAATACTCTACTGTAAATAAAATAAAATTGCAATATTTTGGTCACATAAGGCATAACAACAAGTACCATCTGCTGCAGGTTATCCTTCAAGGCAAAATAGATGGGAAGCGTGGCTTGGGGCATAGAAGAACATTCTGGCTTAAGAATTTAAGCCAATGGTTCGCAGTGGGCATATCTTCTCTGTTTAAAAAAGCTTTAGAAGATAAATAAGAGATCGTGCTACTGATCACCAATGTTCTATGAGGACAGGGTACATGAAGAAGAAGTCACCCTGAGAAACCATGTGGCCTCTGTTGCAGCAGGGTACAATGCCAGCATGCTTAAAGGAGGCAGTAGTGAGACCATTGCTGGAAAAGTTCTTAGATACCATAATACTGGATAATTATCATCCAGTCTGTAAAAGCGTGGGGTTTAGTGATTTCAACAAGTGATTCCAGCTCTGTGACATAGTAGGCTGGAGACAGCTTCTATTGCAACAACTCTTTATTCAGGGAGAGAACAAGACTGGGGAGAGGGAGCTACATTTATAGGAAAGAGGACAAGCTAGGAAAAGATACATTTTGGAGGGAACCATATCAAGCAATCACAAAGCTGCCTTTTGGCGGAAACCAATAGGATTGAGGATCCAAATGCAGCAACTAGAAATAACCAATAGGCCTGTTCCCTTTGGGGAACTTCAACCAAAGCAATTACAGATAATAGGAATACAGATCAATACACAACACCCCTCCCCCCCGGTGGGCACAGCACACGTAATCCTTAAGATATTGTGGGGCCCTGCGACTTCTAATTGATCTCCTGGCTACTGGTGTTGCAGGGGCTTGAGCAGGCAGTGTCTGTGGTGGAGAGTCTACTGTAATAGCTTTGTCTGACACGGAGGGTGTATTAGACAACTCAGTGTCCCTGATCTGTTCCTCGGCACCATGAGGACTTGCAGGAGCAGATTCATTTGCGGAAGCCACTAGTACCTGCATTCCTGGGGCATCTCCGCTCTGGTCTTGCAGCTGTGACTCATTAATAGGGGTAGTGTCACTCTCAGACTGCAATTCCCCCACTCCTGTACCAACTCTACTGAGCACTCTGCGCCTCAGTTGGTCCACGTGCCTACGCCAGACCCTGCCATCTTCAATGGTCACGTAATAAGAGACTGGCCCAGACGCTCTGGTGATCACCCCTGGCACCCACAGGGGACCTCTGGCATAATTTCTCACCCAGACCAAATCTTCAGGAGCAAAATACCTTGTAGGGTCGCTCTCTGCCTGTGGAGGTGCTCTAGCATTGCGGTTTGGCATTTTGTCTGGGTGGACATAATCCAGCACCGTACCAGCCTTCTACCTAGGAGCAGCTCTGCTGGCGACTTGCCCGTAGTAGTACATGGCGTCATATGCTGCAAAAACAACATTCGGGCAATGCACGTTGACCAGTCACCTTCCATCAAGCGTGCAATAGATCCTTTGGCTGTCTGCACCATGCGCTCAGCCTGCCCATTGGATGAGGGGTGAAAGGGAGCTGATGTGACCCCTCTTATGAAATTATCAGCCAAGAATGCCCTGAATTCTTGGGATACAAAGGCTGCTCCATTGTCTGACACAATGGTCTCGGGTAACCCGTGGGTTGCAAACAGCTGTCTCAACACTTTGATGACTGCAGCTGATGACATGCTGGGAACCATAGCTACCTCTAACCATTTAGAATACGCATCAACGATAACCAAAAAAACCTTTCCTTGGAATGGCCCAGCAAAATCTAAGTGCAGCCAGCTCCAGGGAGTCCGGGTCTGCTCCCACCAGTGGACTGGTGCTCTGGCCACTTTTGGGCACACTTCCTGACATGCCTTGCACGTCCGTACCCATTGTTCAACATCTTGGTCCATCCCAGGCCACCACACATAGCACCGGGCTAGCGACTTCATCCTGACCATTCCCGGATGCACCATGTGAAGCGTATCCAGAACCCTGTTTCTCAGTGGTGCTGGGATGATCACCCTGTCTCCCCATAGGAGACAGCCCTTATGCAGGGATAGCTCACGTTGCCTTGTTGCGTATGGTCTAAATTTTTCTTCATGCGGGCCACCTGGCCATCCCCTCCCCACCCATGTGAGCACACGGGAGAGAGCGGTATCTTTCCTTGTTCTCTCAGCTATTTCAGTGGCCATTACAGGCCCCCCCGGAAGTGTTTCCAGCATCATCACTCGTTCCGCTGGGGCAGGATCCGCATCGCTCACACCAGGAAGGGGCAAGCGACTGAGTGCATCAGCGTGGCACAACCTTTTCCCTGGAACATGGGTCAGAGTGTACTGGAACCCATTCAGGAATATAGACCATTGCAACATTCTGGGGGAGAGAATCTGCGGCGTCTGTTAGTTCGGGTTGAACAATCCTAACAATGGCTTGTGGTCGGTTTCAAGGAAGAAGTGGCGACCGTATAAAAAGTCATGGAACTTTTTAATCCCTGCCACTATTGCCAATGCTTCTTTGTCAATTTGTGCGTAGTTGCGCTCCGTTGGCGACAACGTACGAGAATAGAATGAGATGGGCTTTTCCGACCCATCTGCTTCCCTATGGCTCAGCACAGCTCCCAGCCCATACTGAGAGGCATCACATGCCAGGACAAGAGGTTTCGACTCGTCATAATGAGCAAGGACGCTCCCACTAGTCAGCATGCCCCGTAAGGTGTCAAAAGCCTTCTGCTGTGCCTGAGCCCAACGCCACACACGCTTTTTTCCCCAATAGTCTATGCAACGGTTCTGCTATTGAAGCTTTATGAGGTAGGAATGAATGGTAAAAGTTAATAAGTTCCAGGAATGACTGTAACTCCATCTTGTTCGGTGGGCGTGGAGCCTCAGTAATGGCTTTAATTTTAGTCAGTGGGGTGGATGCCTGTTGCATCAATTTTAAACCCCAAGAAATCCACAGATGTTACCCCAAAACTGCATTTTTCCTTTTTAAGCTGCAGCCCCACCTCTTTAAATTTGATTAACACAGCACGGATACGCCCAACTAGTTCCTGGGGGTCTTTCCCAGCAATCATCAAAAAATGGCAAGACCCCTGGCAGACCCCTTAACAGGCACTCCATAGACCTTGAAAAATCCCTGGGGCCACACAAACTCCAAACTGTAACCTGTTTACTCTGAAAGCCCCTTTCTGTGTTACGATAGTCTGTGCTTCTGCAGATTGCGTAGTCACTGGCAGCTGCTGGTAAGCTTGTGCCAGGTCAAGTTTGGCGAAAATTCCCCCCCCCCCCAGCTAGTTTTGCCAACAGCTGTGAGACGACTGGAATGGGGTATGAATTTCCCCTGAGTGCCTTGTTGATAGTACATTTGTAGTCTGCACAAATTCTCACTTCCCCATTTGCCTTAAGGGGTGTGACGATAGGAGTCTCCCACTTAGAAGAGTCCACAGGTGAAAGAACTCCCTGTTTGACCAATTTGTCCAGTTCCGCCTCAATCTTGGGTTGCAGCGCAAATGGCACTCGCCTTGGCTTGAGTCAGATTGGGGCCACCTTGGGGTCCAGCTCAAAGTCAATTGGAGGCCCTGTATAACAACCCAGTTTACCACTGAAGAGTTCGGCAAATTCCTGGCCTAATGCCTTGCCCAACTCTGGGGACGTTTGGACTGAGTTGAGCCATGATATACTCAGTCCCAAGGCGGGAAACCAGTCAGTACCCAGGAGACTGGGGCGACTCCCCTTTGCAATCACCAATTTAAGCACGGCCTGTTTCTTCCAGAATTGTACCCTCACAGCACGCATTCCTAGAATGTGCATGCGGCCAGCCGTGTATGATTGCAAGGTTGCTGGAAATGGTTCCAGAGAGGTGAACTTACCCCCAGGGAAGAGCCCCCTTGCAGTCTGGTCTGAGACAATGGTGAATCCCGATCCGGAATCCACCTCCATGTCGCACGGTTGACCTTCAATCTTCACTCTGACAGATGTTTTGCCTTGCGCCGGAAACTGCACGGTCTGTCCGTTGATCTCTGTGAGATAATTGCAGTCATCCAGGAGATGAGTCATGGTGGATGATCTGCGACACGTTGATCTAGGTGATCCCGTTGTTCCAGCTGCCACCGATCTACAGACCCTGGCAATGTGTCCTGTCTTTCTGCATGCCCTGCACGTAGCATCACGAAAACGGCAGCTTTTCCGCTCATGGTTTCCGCCACAGCCTGGGCAAGCGCCTCGGCGATCTTTGGCCCGTGCATCAGCCTGACGCACCAACTCGACACCACGGACTGGGCTCTGGCTTGGACTAGCCTCTGGTTCATCCATGGCATGGGCAGCCTCTACCCGCAGCTTCGTGGCCTTGCAACTGGCATCTTCCTGCTCATAATTCTCTGTGGTGGTGGCCTCTTTCAAGGTGGAGGCAAGGGTGACATCTTCCTTTGCCACAATGCGCCTTCGGGCTTTTTTGCTGCTGAGTCCCCCAACAAATTGATCCAAGAGAGTGTCTTCAAGATTTGGAAAGCCACAGTGCTGAGCAAGATCCCAGAGTCCTGCCAGGAATGCAGCCACAGATTCTCCGGCTTGCTGCTGCTTTTTCTGAAACTCCATCCGCCAAGCCATCTTGGTTTTGGTAGGTGCCAAGTGGCTTGTCAGCCGGGCGAAAATGTCTTTGAGTGATGTCTCACTCAGCTTTGCTGGGGCGAGCAGCGCCTTGGCCAACAAGAAGGTCTCATGCCCACAGTAGCTCAGGAACGTGGCCCTTTTGCTGTCATCAGTGATTTCTTGAGCCACCACGAAGAACTCGAAGCGTTCAACATAGTCCTCCCAAGTGTGGGGTTCCGATGGCTGGAAGGGCTCCAATACCCGTGGACTTTCCATTCTCCTGGCGGGCAGGGTCGTCTTCTAAGCCGGCTGGTGAGTCTTGTTCTTCCCTGCGATCCAGACTCTGAGTCAGCATGATGATCCTCTGCTTCTCAGCATTCCGGATCCCATCCTCGTCGCCAGAGTAAAAGCGTGGGGTTTAGTGATTTCAGCAAGTGATTTCAGCTCTGTGACATAGTAGGCTGGAGACAGCTTCTATTGTAACTACTCTTTATTCAGGGAGAGAACAAGACTGGGGACTGGGGAGAGGGAGCTACATTTATAGGAACGAGGACAGGCTAGGAAAAGATACATTTTGGAGGGAACAATTACAAGGAATCACAAAGCTGCCTTTTGGCGGAAACCGATAGGATTGAGGATCCAAATGCAGCAACTATAAATAACCAATAGGCCTGTTCCCTTTGGAACAGGAAGGCAGTTACTTCAACCAACGCAATTACAGATAATATATAGGAATACAGATCAATACACAACACAGTCTCTAATATCCTTTTAATGGGCAAGGTGGTGGAGTGGGTTGTAGCTTCTCAGCTCCAGGGGTTCCTGGATGAGACAGATTATCTAGATCCATTTCAGTCTGGCTTCAGAGCTGGTTTTAGAATGCAGATTGCTTTGGTTGACTTGGTGGATGATGTACACCAGGAACTGGACAGGGGCAGTGTGTTCTTGTTGGGTCTCCTGGACATCTAAGTGGCTTTCAATTTCATCAACCATGTCATCCTTCCAGCCCATCTCTCCGGGATGGAACTTAGGGGCCCTGCTTTATGGAGGCTCCAGTTCTCCCCGGAAGAACTGGGGAGAACTCAGAAAGGGGAGAACTCGGAAGGTGGCGCTGAGTCACTTCTGTTCAATACTTTGGCTGCTGGCCTGCAGGATCCCTCAGGGTTCTGTTATGTTCCCTATGCTATTTAACACATGCAGTACATGAAACCACAGGGAAAGTTTTTCCAGAGTTTTGCAGCATAGTATCACCAGCTGCTATCCCATGGCTGGAAAAACCACTCAAAATAATTAGCTGGCTTTTCCCCGGTAACAGTCACATGGTTGAAGAAGCACTTCCTGTGTCCCCACAAAGTAACCGCCTCTTAGGTGTCCCCATGACTGAGGGGAAGCCACATCAAAGCGGCTGGGAAGGGGGTGTGGGGAGAAAGGACTGGAGAGAGAAAAGAACCAGGTGGGTGTCGGAGGAAATGCTGGATGGGGTTACACTTCATCTGAAAACATTTTTATTATTTTTATTTTTATTATTTCATTTCATTTTTATTATTTTATTTAGAGTATTTTAGTGCACAGTTTAGGTGTGTTCCTGAATTTGCCTTTGAAACTGGATACCCAAGTTTTGGTGGTGGCCAGGAGTGCATTTGCGCAGTTAAAACCAGTACTCTAGCTATGACTGTTCTTGGAGAGGTCTGATTTGGCCCCTGTACCGCATGCTTTACTGAAATGCACTTTACACGGGGTGCCTTTGGGAAAAGTTCAGAAACTTGATGAAGACCTTGTTTTTCAAATAGATTTTCTCTTAGTGCTGGCTGTCTAAGAGAGTGTTTAAAATGGACTGTTCTGCCTTGTTGCTTTAAATGTGTTTAGTATATAGCTACTATTTAAAATATGTTTAATTTTTAAAAATTACTGTTTTTATTTTTAAATTTTTGTCTTTTGAATGAAATAAGCCACGCTGGATATTTTTTAAGAAGAAAGGTAGAGTAAATATATTTTAAATAAAAATAAAATAAACAGACTAGCTTGTTACACATGACTTAGTTCCATTTTGCTTGGATTTCTGTAATGCTTGATGTGGGGCTGCCTTTAACGATGGTTTGGAAACTTCCTCTGGTTCAAAATAGCAACACCCAGACTGCGGACTGGGTCCAGAAATAGGTAGCATACAACATCTCTGCTGCACTGGCTATGAATCCATTTCCAGCCCCAGTTCAAAGTGCTGGTTTTTATCTACCGTATACAGTTTGGGCCCCTACAACCTGAAGGACCTTATTTCCACATAGGACCTGGCCCTTAAGATCATCAGAGGCAACCCTCTTTTGAGTTCCACTCCCATTACATCACAGGCATGTTGGATGGGGACCCAAAAGAAAGGGGGGCTTTTCTGTAGTGGCTCCCAAGTAGTGGAATACCCTTCCTCAAAGGGTTAGGGTTGTCCCCCTTCCCTTCCACCAACAGTTGAAGACCCTCCTCTTTAGGCAGGCATTTAATAATCATTACTGAATCCCTGAAGGCTATTATTGTAGCTAAGTATGCTTTTAATTTTTTAAATGTTTTAACCATTTTCCAATGCACTTTAACTATTAGTATAGCTGAATTGTTATTAACCTATATACTATAATGTCTGTGAAGATTCTCAGTCATCCAGGTGAGTTTATCTGGAAGTTGAGTCATGGCTACTGGACTTCTTTTTGAGAGATAGAAACGTTTCGCTGTTCATCCAAACAGCTTCATCGGTCTGAATGCAGCTGGTGCAAACCCTGACTCTTATAGGCAGCTTTGACCTCTAGTCACCCTGGCCTCAATTAGGCTCATCAGATGAACTAAATAGGCTTGTTAGGGAGACAATGGTATCCTTAGCCTTGAGGTGAACCATGGCTTAAGGTGCTGAAACCTATCAAGAAAGGGTCGTTAATGGGTCGTTAGCTCTGGCCTTGGTGGTAAAGGCTTTTTGATTTGTCTTGGTAGTGTGGAAAGCACAGCTTGATAAGTAGCAGATAAACTATGCCGGAGGCCACCACCTCTGTTGAGGGAGGGATTTTCAATGCTCACATGAATGGCCTCCCTTACTCCTCTTTCAAACCACCTCTCTTCTTTGTCTAATATGTGTACATCCTCATCTTTGAAAGAGTGCCCTTTCTCCTTCAAATGGAGGTGTACTGCTGATTCTGGACCTGAGCTGTTACCCCTCCTATGTTGGGCCATCCTTCTGTTTAATGGCTGTTTGGTTTCCCCAATGTAGAGGTCTGAACACTCCTCACTGCATTGGACCGCATATACTATATTGCTCCTTTTTTGGTTGGGTACCGGATCCTTTGGGTGGACAAGTCTCTGCCTTAGTGTGTTTGTGGGTTTGAAATAAACAGGGATGTGGTGTTTGCCAAAAATCCTTTTAAGCTTCTCTGACACTCCAGCCATGTAAGGAATGACCAGGTTCTTCCGCTGGGTCTGGGTCTCAGACTGATCCCTTGTTCTTCTGGGATGGCCCACTGCTTTGTTGAAGGCCCACTTTGGATATCCACAGGCCTTAAGTGCTGTATATACTATAATGTGGTTTCAATTATATTCTTTTAACACTGTGAGATTTATTATTTTTATTATTTTATTTAGAGAATTTTTACCCCGCCTTTCTCCTTGGAAACGGACCCAAGGCAGCTTACAGTAATGAGGGACAATATACAGTCCAGTACAATTCAGACATATTCAAGTATTTGAGAACAGGGAATTGAGGGGCATCTTACTGCATTAAAAGAACATTAATTAAAACTACAATAGAACGTGAGGAGTTAGAGTAAAATGCCTTTGAGTCCCCTGATCAGGAGAAAAACGGCCTGTAACTGGGCCCAACAAACAAACAAAAACATTACAGGTGACCAATGATACAAATCAAAACCCTGTACGCTCACTAGGGAATCCCCCCAGCCCTTTTCGTTCCTCCGCCGGACTCTATGATGCAGGAGGGCGCTCTAGGCTCTTCCTTTACCATAGACAGCCAAATCGGCGGCCCCCAAAGGCGGGAAACCCAGCCGGACCCTTAACTTGTAGAATCCGGAGTCGCCGACGTTCTTGCAGGAGTATTCCGATTGGTAGCGCTAACTATGCGAACGCTGATTGGTCGCAGCTTTTACCCAGTAGTGAGTTCGGTTATTGGGGAGTGCGGGGAAGAACTTCGCCGTGTAGGCTCCGCCCTTTCCTTTTTGACCGCCGCCGTCGGGGAGAGCGCACGCCTTGAGCTCTTGGCCTTCGCGCTCACAACGCTTCAAGTACGTGGGCTTTCTTTCTGGTCCCCCCCCCCCCTTGCCGTTGAAATGGATGTGCTCAGGAGGCGCACCCGGTGCTCCCCTTCGCGCTCAGCACAAATAAGGAGTCCCGAAAACGAGCCGGCGATACCATGTGGGGCGCGATGGAGGGGGGGGGGGGGGTGACGCGGCAGACATGTGCTTCCTGATTCCCTTCGGAGAAGGCCTCACTGGGCGAAGGAGGCTCTGTCGTCCCGATAGTCCGCGCGGAAGGGCAGGGGGAGGGTGGGTGGGTGGATATGGCCATTCAGGCGAGAACTGCCACAGTTACCTTACTCGAATATATGCCAGGCCAGATCGAGGGGGTGGAGAAAATTTCTCAGTTCTAGCTTTATATGTAAAAAGCCTATATATATTTTTAAGAACGTGGAAAGAATGTATAACTGGGGAGATCCGTTATACCTTGTAGTCATGGTCCTTTGCTAGAATGCCGTATATTTAACCGGAGAGACCTGTTGTGAAAATAGTTGAGGCCGGTTCTTAGGTATAAATATGTCCAAAATTACAAAGGCAGCTAGCTATCTGATGGCAATTTTAGTGTAATGATTTTAGTGTAAGGTTTTTATTATTGTTTTAATTATTTATTGATATTTGTTGTTTTAACTGTTTTAATTCTTTGATTGTAAGCCGCCCAGAGACCTTTGGGTAGTGGGCGGCATATAAGTTGTAAAGTAAATAAATAAAATAAATAAATCTGTTTTCTCCTGGAAGTTGAGGCCATGTCATCAAATTTAAGATTTCTTGGCCTGCCCATTGCTTTCTGTCAGATACTTTTGCTGTTGAAATAATTAAGCACAACAGTACATCTAAAAACACCTTGCCTTGCTTTTTTTCAGAATGCGCTACGTTGCAGCTTACCTTCTTGCTGTCCTTGGGGGTAATGAATCCCCAAGCTCAAAAGATTTGAAGAAAATCCTTGACAGTGTAGGCATTGAGACGGATGATGAACGTGTGAACAAGGTGAGCAAATGGATCAATCTAGAAGGTGACAAGCTGTTCTTGGGTATAAAAATATTGTTATGGTTGAGTAGCAGGAATGTTAAACCTCTGGGTTACCGCATTAGTGTAGGAAAAGCAACTAGAAAACTTTTAATAAACATGTTCATCTTAAGTATTATGTTTTTAAAATGGAAATGGGTGTTGGTCACTGCTTCACAAGTACATATGAAGCAGTTTGTCTAGATATCATGACAAGTTAAAGCCACTGTTGGGGATTAATGCTGAATTTCCAAAGTTAAGGTAATTTTGTCATGTTATGTATTCTGTAGCACTTGTTTGTCTACCAACTTTCTAAATGTATTTTCCCCTAAATTTATAACATTCTGGATCTCTTTGGATTGAATGGCCTATTTTAAACAAAAGAAGAGTAGTTTGAAGTGCTCATTATGGTCTTGTGGATGGAGTGATGGAATAGGACTTTGGAGACCACTGGGTCATAAGAGTGGAACTGGTAAAAACACTCCTTAAACACCTCACTTACCTTGAAAGTCCTATTAGGGTCACTCTAAATTGTTTCAGACTTGACAGCACTTAACTGACAATAGCATTGGAAAAGAGTTTGTTTCAGTCTGGTTGAAATCAATAGGATTTGAAGTAGCTGATCATTTTAAAAAAAAATTGTTTCTGTCGGCTAATCTGTTATTGGCTATGGAGCCAACCTGGCATGACAGAGAGTGGTTATTTGATTAAAAAAAGATGCAGTAGTGAAATTATAAAATATTTGCATTTATTTCCTGTCATGGTGACACTGTTGCTTCCAGTTGGACACCCACTACCTGGTAAATACATACTTTCCCTCTATAACCACTGAGTTTCAGCCCCCCTGTGAAAAAATCCAGTGGTGCTCAAAACCAGGACAAATAACATGCTTCTCCATATCATGGTTTACAAAATAAAAAGAGACTTATTTTTTGTTACAGCATGTTACATTGGCAAAAATCAGTAATTTGTTGAGGCAGTTTGGTCTCTGGCAGTTTTTGGTTATAGAAGGGAAAGTCTGCACGTAACTTGAAAGGGAGGACATTTGTAACCATGCAAGGGATAATGGCAGACAATCATCTACTTCTGTACATGCCTGCAAGACAGAAGTGTGCTTGAGTGAATGAAATATCCCCTTCTAGTATATGATAAACAAGATAGTATGCTTCAGGGCTGGACATAGTTGCAAGTGTCCTTGCATCTGTCAGATGACACCCAAATTGATGCTTTAGATAAGCCTCAAATAGATGTTGAGGAAGGGGACCCACAACCAACAAGAACAAGCTGGAAGGGATCCTACAGATCATGAGTCCAGCCCCTGTCAGGGAGGCACAATGAGGAATTGAATTCCCAGTCTCCAGCTCCATGCCAGATAATTCTTTGTGGGTCACTAGAATGGTTTAAATTATTGCTAAGCTATTTGTGTCCTGTGACATAGCAATTTCTGTGCTTCTAATATGTCTTCCCTTTTCATTTAGCTTTTAGTAATCTTATGGTACATATACCTGGAGCTTTTCCTTTTCATGCTTGCCTCTGAAGAGCAATAGCTTCCTTCCTTCCCTTCTTCCTTCCTTCCTTCCCTCCCTCCTTCCTTCCTGTAGGAAAAAAACAATACAGTGATGCCTTGAGATACGATTGCCCATAGACACAAAAAAAATTGAGATACAAAGGCAAATCTGTTTGGGGTGCAATGCACTCTGGGAATTGAAGTGTTCTGCAAAAACCTCAAGATACAAAAATCCCTATGGGATGCCTAGAGATAACGATTTTTCTTTGCAGAATACTTCAGTTCCCAGGGTGCATTACACCCCATTTGGATCCGACTTATGAAAATTTCAAGATATGAAGTGTCTTGATGAACAGATTAATTTCGCATCTAGAGGTACCACTGTACTATATGTTACTAAAAATACATTTTACCCAATGTCAAGAGAGAACTTGCTAGGTAGCCGATGCTAATGGCTTTGCAAGGTTATTATTCACTGCACATTTTGAGGTAGACGGCATCTGTGTTGAGAAGATAAGAACTTTATCATTTTATTTATCTTTTAAAAATGTGGGATGTGAAGCTTCCCATCCTGTAGATCCCTGTTCTGAGAAGATCACTTAACTGACACACTATCCATTGGCTTCCACAGGTTATTAGCGAACTGAATGGAAAAAACATTGAAGATGTCATTGCCCAAGGTTAGTTAAATATGAGGAGGGGATTTAAAAGTGATCATGATTTATTTTTCAGCAGTGAAGGCTTGGGAGTTGAGAAGTTACTTTTTCTTGTCCATAGATAATGTAATTATGGAATTTGCAACACATCTAAGCTGAATGTGTTGGTGTGGACTTATTAGCTTCAGTATTCTGAAGAAGCCAATCAAGAGAATAGTCTTCTGTTGCATCTCCAAACTACCATGTTATTCTTTCCATAGTGTAGCTTTCAATATTTTATACAGCTTGTCTAAGCTAAAATCTAGATGTCTAATGATTTGCTAAGTGATTCTGTGCCATAGCATTCTATGGTGAAATGATTAGGTAACTAAACCTCAGCTTTATCTGTGCTGTATTGGTGGACAATAGTGTGGAATGTGATGGGTGAGTGAGTCCATCCTAATTCCCACAGGCTCATGTTGGTACCTGCTGGGTTTCGCTGGTGGACCACATTAATATTGGGAAACTCTCTTTAAAACAGTCACTTGTTGTTTGTCTGTTTATACAGAGGATATTCTCAACAGATGACTCAAAAAGAAGCAGCTTTGTTCAAATGTAAACGTTCAATTACTGAAGCATTAGCTCAATAGATCTTTTGCCTTTTGCCTTTTTGATACATGCCTACTCGGATATTAATTTTCTACTGGAGTCTTCCTGCTGTGGCTGATATATTTCGCATCGTTGACCCAGAACATTTCCACCTTCGACTGCAAAGTTTTCTATAAAACCTTTTGATTAGTTGAAGGCCAGATCAGGGAATAGGATTCAGCTTGTATAAGTGGGTTACACTTCTGCTAAAAAAAAAAAACCCTCAGCTGCTCCTGAATGTTCAGGTTTTGACAGTGGCTCGAAGGGTTTTGGGACCATCAAAGGTTGCATGTCTGTTGCCATTTTTGGAAATATCAGCCCATTTGAAGGGCCAATCAAAAGTGCAACTGATTTCATATACAGTTAGGTGCCAAACTATTTCGATGGTTGCCATGTGAGCCTCCCTGGTTCAATATTTTTGAGATATCCCCTTCTCTAGCTTTCATCACCCTCTCAGGCATAATTTGGAAAAGGCCTTTTCAGTGTCTACTTCCAGGTTGTGTAAACTGGTTCACAACCAGGCTGGGCCCATCTCTCTCTCCCTTATGCCAGGAGACAAAGAGCTTTAGCAGTTCTCTTCCCTGAAGCTTTTTTGAACACTGATTTGGCTGAAGAGAGAGTTGTCAACAAGAGATACTGTGCATTTATATGTGCATTTTTTTAAAAATGCGAGTTTTATAAGTACATTGTTTAATAATATGGAATGGGAACTGATTTTGCCACTCCACTGACTTCACCCATTTCCTTGATGCCATTCTATGTGGAGATATATTTTCCCCTGAATAGTTGTACGGTGGTGCCACTTCTTTTCCTGGGACTTCTCGTCTCCAGCTAAAGCTGAAGTATGTTTATGTATTTACACCTATTTAATTTTTAGTCTCGTTTCCCCATGCAGCTTCAGATTGTTTTTTTTTTTAAGCCAGAGATGTTCTTACATTATAAAGTGTGGTGGCTAAAATGTAGCCCATCAGAACCCTCAGCAAAATCCAGCTCATGTATAAATAGCCACAACTTGAGGCCTCTAGTTACTTGCACTTATATAACATGCCATATAAATGTATGGTGCTAGACAAATAATAGAGTAAAAGCAATGCCCCTGGTATTGGTAGAGTTGATAAAGCTACTTTTCTGTGCACTGGGATTGGTGCAGCAAATGAAAAGGGCTGAGTCATATTTAATGGGACGTTGTGTACCAGCTACATAAATATTGTGTCAATATGAATGCTTGGCTTTGGCCATCAGCTATAGTGTTTCTCAGAATATGCTGAGTTGGTTATATAACATGTTTACCCTTTGGCCCCAGGAACAGCATGGGATTGTTTCACTATGTATTCCTAGAAACAAAGAACAGACTTTTTGCCCCCAATGACGTGCTTAGAAAGCCAAGGGGATCTCACAGCTCGCAAGGGAAATTGTATATTGCCAACTTCTGTGGAACAGTTTGCTTTCACCAGAAGCAAGGCTTAAATCTCCAAGGCCCATTCATCATAGAAGTTCTGCTGTTGCACAGTACTTGTCACAGTTCTGAGTTGAACCTCATGCTGCTAATGGAAACGGATCAAGTCTCACCCCTCTGCATGAGGAAAGGGCACCACAAATTTGATAGATCTGGTTTGATGGTGAGATTAAGCTGACAAAAAACTGGAATGCCTTTTTGTGGCCTCCACCCTATTGGTGGTCTGTAGAAGTTGCTTTCTAGAGCTTGAACCAAAAGCAAAGTAGTGGCGGAGCTGTGTTGGTGCACTAAGGTAACTAAAATATTAAGGGACAGGAATTACAGGTCCATATAATGATCAACCTCATCAGTTCTAGTTGACCGTTCAAAGTATCAGTCAAGAGTTCATCCTCTTTCCATTGCCCTTCTGAGAAATGGGCAGGGAGCAAGCAGCAAGGGAAGAAAAGATAAGGAATATGTGTAGAGGGGGGACAAAGGAAATGAAAGCAAGGAAGAGCAAGAACAAAACTGACTTTTAAGGGAATCTACTTGTCAGGGTCGGATCGATTATCACTGGATCCTCTAAACTGATACCTCTGCTACCAGTGAGACTTATTTTACATAACAGCGCCTTGTTTTCCTTGTTCCTCCTCAGGTAACGGCAAACTTGCCAGCGTGCCAGTTGGTGGAGCTGTAGCAGTCTCTGCTGGGGTTGCTGCTGCTCCTGCTGCAGGTGCTGCGCCAGCGGCTGGTGAGTATAGTTTGTCTTGAAAAGAAATATTTGTGTAGACAAGCAACACCCTATACTAGCCATATGCAGAAAGGAGGTGGGAACTAGAAGATGTTGTAGAGCGAGTTCCTGGCTTAGCAACACATCTATAGTTTTGTTACACCTCAAGCTATATTTAAGGGGTAATGTTTGTTTACTGGAAAATTTCTCTCATTACTAGCTTGTGGGTTATAAGGAAAAGTCCATTGAAAGAAAGTGATATATTTGTTTACCATGACATTTTCCTCTGTTCTAATATTCCAAAGTTCATTTGATATTAATCATATTGTACATCCATTCTTTTCTGCTACCTTTTATTATTTTTGTCACTCCTTTGATTAAGGTAATGTTAGCACACTCACAAGAAAATGCATGCTTCCATACAGTTGGATTCTTAGGCACTGTATTTTCTGGATGTATTTTAAATCTAATTTAGTTTGTTGGCAGGCAGTAGCTAAAATCTTACTGCATAACATAAGCAAATTTATAAATTGCAGTCCATTCCATGGTATAAAATAAAGAGGTCCTGTTTTGACTGGCAGCATACATGCAGACACCATGGTAGCATGCTTGCATGTACTCCCAAGAATTGTGGCAGGAGGCTCTTGACTCAAGGAATGAACTGAAATGTACAGATTTGCTTATGTTACACAATAGGATTTGGGACCCAGTCTGCCTTCAGTCTAGACTATGGATCCAGATTTGTCTTTCCTTATTTGCTACTCACAGTTTATCTTTAGTATATATATGTCCACAAGTATGCTGCTTTGAGAGAAACAGACTTGACTATCCACATCCCCTTATCTTTTTAGCTGAAGAGAAGAAAGAGGAAAAGAAAGAAGAATCTGAAGAATCTGATGACGATATGGGATTTGGATTGTTTGACTAAAATTTCCTTTAGCGTTAATCTGTAATAAACCTTTGTTAAAGAATATGCATTGTTATAGTCTTATTTGCATGATATTACTAGTCTTTCTGTGTGTAGGCATGTATTTTATGGGTGGTTTCCAAGAGAAATTCATTGCTGGGTTTTAAGTTTGGATTTTCAATATTAAATTAAATTTTTAAAAATGTAATTCCTATTTTAATCTGATTCCTTTCAACCTAGGAGACTATTCTTAACCCCTTTATTGTATGACGAACAGTGAATTGCAGTTTAACTCAGTGTGCTTATCTAGTGATAATACCTAAGGTTTCTCTAAATTGCTCATTAGGCAAAGTTTTACAAAAAGGAAGAGGGAAAGATTTTGACCATGGTTCCAACATCAGGTCATGCTCCCTCCAAAAACTGCTTTGTGTTATTTTGTCCACTGAAAAGCCACGGACATCTTGGAACTTAGTACAGTACATTCTTTGTAACCTAGTTAGCTTATTGTAGATGTTATGCTAAACAGGATGTTAGTTAACTCTTCTGAGGTGAGGAAAACTGTAACTCAATTTCATGTTTTGGTGTTTCTTTGGAGTCTAAGGTGTGCTAGAACTGTGTTTAGTAGAAAAGCTATAGGAATGGTCAGGGCCCCAAATAAGTTGTGGAACACATTCGAACTTGCCAAAGAAACAAAACGGTAACATATGGCACTATCTAATTGCAGTAGTACCATGGTTTATGAGCATAATTCATTTTGGAAGTGTGCTTGTAAACCAAAATACTTGTAAATAATAATTTTAAATCACTGTCTGCGGTGGCAATGGCGCCCTTCCCGGGCACAGTGGGGGTTGGCTGCGTGCACGCAGCAGCAGGGAGGGCACGCTCGGGCACAGTGGTGGCAGCAATGGCACTCTTCCTAGGCACGTCAGTGGCAGCAATGTGTGTGCGGTAGATGAGAGGGCATGCCTGGGCACAGCTGTGGCAGTGCTAGCTGCGTCTGTGCAGCAGTGGCGGGTGTGCAACCACTGCAAGCAAAGGGCCACTCAGTGCTCTGGTGGTCATTTTGCAAGATATGCTCGTAAGCTGGAACAGAAATGTTACAAATTTTTTGCTCGTCTTGCAAAACGCTTGGAGACTGGGCACTCATAAATTGAAGCATTACTGTACAGTTGTTTCAATACAAAAAAAGTCCCAAGTGCGGAAAAATTACTTTCTGGAGGCAAGATTTTATTTCTTCAGGCATGCAGCTGTCTTCAAACAGCTCTGGTATCAGGTGTTACAGGCTTAATGAAATGCTTCAAGGTTAAATCACCAGTTGGCTGTCCTTGTTCTGATACTACTGTACCTCACACTAGTTAATGTTTCACTCATTCACACACATCATTTTAAAGTTAGTTGTAAATCCAATTTAAGATTTCATTCCCTGAAGGGAAATATCCCATAAACTGAATTGATTGGAAGCTTCATCTTGGAATAACCATATATATAAGAAGAGGAAAAATCCTGATTTGTTTGAAAAATATTTTCAGCAGCAGTGTATAGAACATTTATTAATCTCCATTCCTTACATTTTAGTGTATTTTCACTTTCAGCAGTCCTCAGTGTACACAATAGATTGTAATTTGTATCTGTTTTCCTTAAAAATGGCTGTACTGTACTTGCAATACATGGGGACATCCTGCAAGTGCATATCCATTGCTGCTGAGGAATACTGTATATAGGTGGAGATGCAGCAAGAATTGAGATTGTATAGGAATTTCTATAAGACTTGATCTGATATTTAAAATGATTTATTTTCACCAGATGAAGCAGCTGTTTTCCAATTTGGAGCAAGGCTTTCCATGATCTGATTTAATTGATAATTCCTCACTGAAGCAATTCAATGCTGTCCTATAGTTTTAAAACAGTAAGAGGGGGTGAAACCTATAGGTTCAGTCTGGCATTTTCAGTATCATGAATAGTAGAGGTGGGAATATATTCTGAAAACAGAACAGTTGTCAATTACTTGAACCGATGGCTCACATTATTTAAAAGGAAAATTAATATGATCTAGAACAGTGTTGGCGAACCTTTGGCACAGGTGTCCAAGGTGGTACTCAGAGCACTTTCTGTGGGCACCCGACATCGCCCTTTCACAGCCACCTGTATTCAGGTTAAATTGCTGTATTGGCACTTTGTGAATAATTAGTGGATTTTGAATCATGGTTTGGACACTTGGTCTCAAGGTTTGCCATCACTGACTAGAACTTAAGATCATAAAACAAAACTAAACAAATTGGAAGAAGGTTTTGCCTTTTATTGTCTTTTACAATCCGATGGTCTTAGTATTCACTGGAAGGCTTCTAGAACAATCACAAGCTTCTACAGGCCAAACAATGGTAGTGTGTGTGGTTTCTCTAGGCCACATTCAGCTTTGGGTGTGATGCTTGTACACGTGTGTAGTTAGGAAGACTGCCTTGCTGGGGCCCTAAATCTTACACATGATGGAGCTTCTAGTATTGATTCTCCCATGACATAGACTAGAGGAAGAAATTCACATTGAATTCTCTTCAAGCTATAAAGGAAGGAAACATGCCTATCTAGATGGCTTGTTAAGTTGCAGTAACAAGCCTGACTGCTATTTTCCAATGTATGGTTCCTAAATAAACTTAAGTAAAGCTGCCTGGAATCCAGCATCAGAGAGTTACTGGAAGTAGCATCTAGGTATAAACTTAATAAATACAGTACATGGTTTGGATCTACTGTTGAGTATAGTGAACATATTCCAGTCTTTACATCTCAAATGAAACTATATAACTTCAAGAGTTACACCCACTACCTCAGGTGTACACTGTCTGGGCAAAGTACAAAGACAAACCTGCAATGAACTATAAAAGCTAGCTAGCTGCTTTTCACAATGAACTTGAGAGATTTTAACAGGATGGAGAAATAAAGTGACTGACAGGCTTGATCAATGTGAAGTTTCAGCCAGAGGAAGAAAAAGGCTGCACAGACATTCTCATCCAAGGAAAAATGCAATAACCAAAGTCAACCAAGATCTTTTGATGTGTGAGTATAACGTCCATAAGCACACCTTACCACTCCATGAAAATATAATAATCAGAATCTAGTTGAATATTAACACTGATACAAGTTCAATGTTGTAACACGAAGTCAAGAACAGCTGCTAATCAAAAGAATCCCTGACGTAATGCCTAGTTGCACGTTGAGTCACAGGACTGGTCCACGACTAGGAATCTGTTGCTCCAAGGTATGCCACTGCATCTGTACCAGTTTAGATTCTGATTTGGATTCTGGCCCGTAACAGTATATGATTAACAATTCACTGTCCTGCCATGACACCCCACATTTATGATCTACCACATTTTCATTTACAGCTGTCAAATTAACTTCACATTCGGTTCAGTAAGGTGCTAAGGCCACCAATGGCCTCCACCATCAATGTTGAAAATACGAGATGTTACAGAAGGGCAATGGATTGCTGATTATTAATTATGAGCAGTAGGGGAGAGGCAGTATAAGTGGTCTGGACACGATGTACAGACAACATTGCTGGGATTAATGACTGGGAAAAAAAACCTAATCTGGGATGTTTTGTCTCCAGGGAGATCACATATCCCATTATAATGTGCCATTGTCTACCTGTTGTCTACCTGTTGCCTCAGTTGAACACTGTCACAAGGGACTTCTGTTTACAGTCTCTTGGTTTTCTGCCAATTGCCACAATCTAATGTGGTAAATGTGAAATTTACAACTTTGCATGTACATATACAAGAACCAAAATAATTCTGCCACTGTGTCACTGAAACAATTACATGGGCTTCAGGGGGGTGGGATCAGAGTTCGGTTCTGGAGATTTACCAAAGTTTCCATATAAGTTCACATTTGATCCTCAGTTTACAATGGGTTTAACCTGAGGGGAAATGGTCTGGTCATATTAATCTGGTCTCATCATCAAGGGACACAACAAAGGGTGAGGGGTGGGCATCTGTGCAATATTCTTTATAGAATCCTATTTCAGAACCACAACTCATCTGCACTTATGAAGACAGATGCACAAAAGCAATCACCATCCCTCTGCCATGCCATTGTTTTCCCACTTGATATTGAACCTAACTGGAATGCTGAAAAGAGTGGTTAAAATGTACCGAGTGGTGGCTAATCTGTATTAAGTGCTCTTGCGTAATCAAAGACATGCAACATTTACTTATACAGACATTTAGCTGATGCCTCCCATGATCTGGAGCAAGCAGTGGTTTAAAGTGTACTGATTAGTATGTAATCTCTTTTTTTCCCCTCTAATCAGTATTTTAGGGAGGCATAAAATTGAAATCTAAATACAATGAAATCGTATTTTCAGTTATACACAGTTTTTATAAAGTCTTTCACACTGCAAACAACCTCCCCCTGACAGTTAATATACAGTACTCTGAATTGCCAGCTTTTACAAATTTAATGTACGTTAAGATGTTAATAGAGGCTCCAAATACAGAAAACATTGCCACACCAATGTTAAGTGTCCCTATGTAGCCTTGGGAAATGAGTGGAAAAATAAAAATCTACGCAATGCATTTTTTTTATAAAACTGAAATTGATTCATAGCCTGCCTTTGAAAGATTCAATTGGTATCCATTTATGCAAAACAAAATAAAAGTTTATCTGAATCATCCTGCAGAAGTTTTTCAAAGGGATTTAAATGCTCTTCTTGTTAATTAGAGCACACACTCTCTTTCTTGCTTTTACTTATGCTCATTAAAAGCCTTGCCAAAGACTGAGCTAAAGGATCTGCCAGAAAGACTAGAATTTTCAGAAAGACCTGCTTGGTTTCACAAAAGCAAAACTGTGTCAATTAAATAAAGCCAGTATCCCATCTGTTTTTGAACTTTACAGGCAGTGCACAACCTATTTCATCACTGTTAAAGCCCTTACAGTTAGGTGGTGTAAATGTAACTGGGAACTTTTGGACCAAAATAAAAAGACAGTTTATTTATAGAATGTTTCTGTAATTTTCTTTTATAACTAATTCAATCCAATTTGAGGGTTTTAATTAATACAATGAACCTGGTCAATTCATTTTAACTCATCTCTGCAAAAACCATTCCATAAATGGTGAAGAGTGATACTGTGTATCTCCAAGGCTAAGTGGACTTTAGGAAAAGGAAGATAACTGTTTTCCCCAATGGAACTGCAAGCTTTTCCAAGAAAAATGAAGAACCGCCTTTCTGTGAAATTTACAGACCTTGGTTTCACCCCACCGATTGTGAAAAAGCAACATCCCTTGAGGTAGGATGAGAAAGAGTGTGGCCTGGCCGGATCCTTCCGGAACGTGATGCCCTCCACTCTAGTCCGGCAAGCCCCTGTCACTGGGAAGACAAAGGAATGTAGTCCAATGCAAGGAGTAAATGCCAACATTGGAGAAGGCTACTGCAAACACATCTCAACAACAAATACTACATGTGCTTTCTAAGTGGGGTCTACACCTGAGTAACAGCACAGGATACTCACCTTCAGTTTGTCCTGGATCAGAAGTAAAACTCAATAAATACTATTTTTAATGTACTGCCCCTCCCTTTACCTCTAGCTTCTACTAAACTTCCAGTCCTCCTTGGCTGGGCAAGAGATCTACTTGAGAAGCTTGGGCAGGAAACAGCTTATATGCTGCTGAAGAATGGGAGCATTCTCACTGGGACGGCTGGATAGCTCAGTGGTTCTGGCTGCAGAGCCACTGGTTGCGAGTTCAATTCCCCCCTCGTGCCTCCTTGACAGAGGCCGGATTGGATAACCCATAGGGTCCCTTCCAGCTCTGCAGTTCTAAAATTCTAAGATTATATTGATAATCTTATATTGTTATATATAGATAACAATATAATTATAACAATATAATATATAACAGTATAATATATAATTATATTGATACCTCTCTTCCAAGAAACTCAAGCTGGGCCATTCTGCCCACTTCCAAGTGATCTTCAGCAGCCATTTGATGTAGGTTAAGCTGAGAGAGGTTGATCTAATGCGGTGGTAGCGAACCTTCGACACTCCAGATGTTTTGGACCACAACTTCCAGAATTCCAAGCCTAGATTGCTAGTGACAAAGGATTGTGGGAGTTGTGGTCCAAAATGTCCGGAGTGCCAAAGGTTCGCCACCACGGATCTAATGTAACTAACTGAGTTTCTTTGCTGATATAGAATTTGGACCCCAGCTTTCCCAGTCCTAAACAAGTCCAGCTCCCAGTTCACAGTTGTGTGCAGTTTGGGCAATGGGAAGCTCCTTCTCCTCTTCCATGCCTCTGGACCCTTAAAGCAACTGCAAGCAGGCTGACAGACATTGCAATTCATTAAAATATAGGGAACAAGTCATACAAAATCCAATACAGTGGTACCTTGTATAAAGGAATTCATTCATTCCAAATAAAATTATGTTAAGCAAATTTTCTTTATGCAAATTTCCCATAGGAATGCATCGAGAACCGAGTAATCCCTAATCGCAACCATTTTATGTTGTACAGATTTGCCCCATAGGCAATTCTGTTAAGCAAATTTCCCCTATCTCCTTAATTTTTTATGTTGCACAGATTTTATGTTATACAACCCATTTGTTATACAAGGGTCCACTGTATATGTTAGGAAGACCTTTCTTCTGCACAGTTTGAAAATGTAGTTCAAAGTGTTCGGCATGCAACACTGCAAAAGGGCCCAGTTTAAATTTTAAGGAGCAAGAGACTTGATTGAGGCTACAAACCCAAGCCATCGACCATTTCCAGTATACCTATGCCAGTATTCTTCAGTAAAAAACAAACAAACAAAATAACAGCCCCATAGCCCTCGAAATAGTGGCACTCCGACTTAAGAGCAGCTCGACTCAAGAGCGGAAAACTGTTGGCATTTTAACTGCCGCCTTAGAAATTTTAGATATGGTCTGCTCGACCTACAAATATTTTTTCCATGTTTTTGATTTTTTAAACTTATTTTTTTCAATATTTTAGATAGGTACCCCGACTTAAGAGTAGTTTGACTTAAGAGCACGCCCTCGGAACGAATTAATTTCGTAAGTCGAGGTACCGCTGTACTCACAGCTGTGCTTTTCTGAACCACAAGCCACTGCATCAGACCAAGGAGTGTCAAGTTATTATAAACTCGCTAGCGGTGTAGCTTAAAACGAATTCCCCGGTGTGCCCCCCACCCTCCGCCACCCCCGCCAGGGCAGAATCGCCTCTTGGGTTTTCCCAGAGCCCGCGCCTCGAATCCTCCGCACAAACAGCCCTCTGGCGCACACCGCGAAACCCCAAGAGGTGCCCTCTGTAAAGGGGACAGAGAGAGAGAGAGACGTCACAATGCGCTCCAGGCGAAACACGGGGAGGCGTTCCCACGTGGGAACGTGGTGGCTGCGTCCAAACCACCGGCTCCCTCCTTCCTTAGAAACAACACCCCAAATGGCCGGCCCCAGACCTCTCTAGGTCGAAAGCTGCGGGCGGCAGCTGCCTGGAATGCGCCGCCGCCCCCCCCCCCCCCCAGGAGTCCCTCTCCTCTCCCGCGCCTCCCCATTGGAGGCCGCGCGGGGCCGCCCCTCGCCTTCCTGGAAATCTCCTTCTCCTGCCCCCCACACACATCCCCATACACCCCCCTCGCACAACGTTTGCCCCCCCCCCCACACACACTTTCCTGGTGGGGGCGCGGAGGCTCCCCGGGAGCAGGGGACTCCGCCCTCCGGGCGGGCGAGCGGGCAGGCGGGCGCAGTGGCGCTGGCCGCGGCAGCCATTGGCGAGCGCGGGGCGCCGAGCTCCCTGCCTGCGTCGCGAGGTGGGGCGATGGTGACCACAAGCCCAGGCTCCTCCCGGCGGCGGGCGCGCCCTCCTCGCCCCATATAAACGCTTCCTTCCCGGACGCCGGCGTCAGGTGCAGGCTCTTCTGGCGCAGGAACAAGAGGGAGCTAGAAGCGCACTCGGGAGACCCGAAAAAAGCAGCCAAGGAAGGAAGGACGCTTTGCAACAGCGGCGGCGCTTTCTCGCGTCACTCGCGCCACCTCCACGCTTGGGAGCCGGTGCCGTGCTCTCTCTCCCTCCCGGGCTCCGAGGGGTCCCGGGCGGCTCCAGACCCCCCCCCCTTTTTTCCCGTTCCTTCTTCGCGTGGCGCTGCTGCTTCCACCCACCCGCCCCCGCCTCCGCCTCTTCTCCGAAGGCGCGCACGGAGGTGGTGGTGGTGGTCCTTTGGCGGAGGCGATGTACCCGCCGGGCTCCACCTGGAATATCTCCTTCGCCGGCTGCGGGTTCCTGGGGGTCTACCACATCGGGGTCGCCAGCTGCCTCCAAGAGCACGCGCCTTTCTTGGTCGCCAACGCCAAGACCATCTACGGCGCCTCGGCCGGAGCCCTGACGGCCACCGCTCTGGTGACAGGAGCCTGCTTGGGTAAGGAAGAAGGAGAAGCGCGCTCTCCCCCTCCCCCCCGGGCCCCTCGCTTCCCTCCGGCGGGGAAAATAATGTCGGTAAAAGCCCCTTCGCGGGCGACGGGAGCTGCTCTCTCGGCCCCGTTTTCTCTCTCTTTCTCAGGAATGGCTCTAAAGTGGACCTTTCATGGACCTTTTCTTCTATAAAATCGAGCCGCCTCGGGTCCCTTCACGGGGGAAAGGGGGTTTAGAAAGGAAACAGAAATAAGTACAGTAATTGATTGTAGCTGGAGCTGGTGTCGTCCCTAAATCTGACGGGCTAGTTCTCCTTTAACAATGATACACAACCTTGGCTGGGAAGAAATTACGATTTTACCCTGAGATAACTCCTCCCGGTGTATGTGAACCTGCCTCATAATAAGTCAGAGCACTAGTCTGCACCACTGGTGCTGCATGAAAAAAAATGCAGGCATGTGTATATTCTCTTATTCCTGTTCTCAGTATGTGGGTTAATTCTGTGAATAATTTCCATCAGGATTGCAGGAAAGCTGCCAGTGATGAACCTAAAAGAACTTGTCAAACCTCTGCTCAATCATCTGTGTCTTATATGTGTGATAAATGTTGCCACTGACATGTCTTCCATGCCTTCGAACCGGCTTGTTCAAGCTGCTGTACATGTTGTGACTAGGGCTGCTAGAGTCTGAACCGGGGGTCTGCAACCCGCGGCTCCGGAGCCGCATGCGGCTATTTGGAACCTTTGCCGCGGCTCCGGGAGGTTCCCCTCGTGGAAGGGGTCCCGCGGCATTTAAACTAGGACCGCGGGGGAAACTCCAGCTCGCCGCCGCTGCCGCCCTCCTCCATCTTCCTCCTCCTCCTCCTCCTCCTCCTCCTCCTCCTGGTGCTGCTGCAGCCGGTGCGCCGCTGCCTCCTCGGCCGTAGCGAAGGCTCCTGGGCCGGCCAGGGCCAGGATGGCGGCGGCGGCGGCGGCGGCGTTGGAGGGGTGGTGGGGGTGGCATCGGTGGCCGCCGGGGTCTCCTCCCGCCACGGGGGTCAGGGGCCGCTCAGCAGCAGCAGCAGCAGGAAGCCACGCGTGTTGGTAATCCTCCTCCTCCTCCTCCTCGGCAGCCGGCAGTGGAGGAGGCGGAGGCGGCGGCGGCGAGGGGGAAGCGGGCACAATGGCCGCGCCCGGACGGGAAAAGGGCGAGGGGAGGCGGCGGTGGCCAGGCCCAAGCAGCCGGTCGGTTCGTGGTGGTGGTGGCGGTGGCCTGGACGGACAAAAAGGGGGTCCGAAAGCAGAATGGAGGAGCGGACCGGGGAGATCCACGGTGGCCCAGCGCGCCACTCGCCCTCCCGCTTCTTTCAGCCTCACCCGCCCCTTCCCTCCGTCTCCTTCACAAGCCAAACTTTGCCCACACACGCACACACACCACGGCTGCAAGAAGGGTGTGTGTCTGTGTGTGTGTGTGTGTGTGTGTGTGGCATCACCCGCCCCTTCCCTCCGTCTCCTTCACAAGCCAAACTTTTCCCACACACGCACACACACCACGGCTGCAAGAAGTGTGTGTGTGTGTGTGTGTGTGTGTGTGTGTGTGTGTGTGTCGCATCACCCGCCCCTTCCCTCCGTCTCCTTCACAAGCCAAACTTTGCCCACACACGCACACACACCACGGCTGCAAGAAGGGTGTGTGTGTGTGTGTGTGTGTGTGGCATCACCCGCCCCTTCCTTCCGTCTCTTTCACAAGCCAAACTTTGCCCACACACGCACACACACCACGGCTGCAAGAAGTGTGTGTGTGTGGGGGGGGGGAGAGGTCGCCACTCGCCCGCTTCCAAAAAAAGGGACCAGCCATGGGGTCGCAGGCTTGTCCTTTCAACCGCTGAGGCGGGCGCCGCTCCCTCGCCTCCGGCTGCTGGACCGTGGCAGCGGCGGCAGCGGCGCTGGTAGGCCCGGAGCGCGGGTCATCACCTCACGGAGCCTCGAACGGCGGCTGGCCCAGCGCCTGGTTGCTGAGGCGGAACAGCGAGAACGGCGGCGGCGGCGGTTGTATATATTTGTTTTAAATGTCGCAATGGTTTTGCGGCTCCCAGTTTTTTCCCCCCGTCAGGAAACGGGTCCAAGTGGCTCTTTATATCTTAAAGGTTGCAGACCCCTGGTCTGAACCATTCTTACCACCAAAATATATGTGTGCAGTATCTTCTCTTTCAATCCTCATGCATTATCCTCTGATCCCTCCCAGGGCTTGAGGTACAATAAGGCTTAAATGTACTTGAAGTTAGATCATCTGCTCCTTGGCTTCCAAGCCTGGGATGTCTACAGGACACACTCTCACTCTAGGAGAGAGCATGGTATGCAACAGGGGGCACTAACTATCCTTTAGCAAGGCAGATGGGATCTGTGTTTACCTTTCAAATCTTCTCTTGTGGAATTTCTCGTAACTCTGCTCCAAGAATTTCTTACTGCATGTGTTCAAGAGCTTGAAGACCTATATGCATTTACTTACTGGGGGTTAATCCTGAGTAAATCTTCAGTTTGGGCTGCAAGACTCCTGAACATGACTCTTTTAGGCTGAGGTGGGGGAAGCAAGCTTTGGGTTTCTATTTCAGCTTTATGCAGGATGATGGCCAAAACTGTCCCTGCTTTAAAACAAGGTGATTTCATTCTCCCACCCCAGACAAGGTCAACAGATATACCCGTACAGGGGAATCTGGGGTCTCTAACACCACCGCAGGAGGCTTTTCAAGAGATCAGCTCGACTTAAGAGCAATTCGACTTAAGAGCAGAAAACTGTTGGCATTTTAACTGCCGCCTTACAAATATTATCTATGGTCTGCCCGACTTACAATTTTTTTTCATGTTTTCCATGTTTAACTTATTTTTTCAATTGTTTAGATAGGTGCCCCGACTTAAGAGTAGTTCGACTTAAGAGCATACATTTGGAACGGATTAAATTAGTAAATTGAGGTACCACTGTATATACTCAAGTATAAGTCAACCCGAGTATAAGTCGAGGCCCCTAATTTAACCCCCCAAAACTGGGAAAACTTATTGACTCAAGCATAAGTCTAGGGTGCGAAATGCAGCAGGGCCTGGCAGCTCCTCCTTTGTGAGCTGGGGGAGCGGTGCGCAATGTTTAAAATGACTTTTAGCCACCAAAGCAAGTGCTTGCCTCAGTGGCTAAAAGTCATTTTAAACATTATGCGCCACTCCCCCGAGATGCATTGGGGGGTCAGGAGAAGCAGTGTACGATGTTTAAAATGACTTTTAGCCACCGACCCAAGCACTTGCCTCAGTGGCTAAGAGTATTGACCTGAATATAAGACGAGGGCCCCTTTTTTCAGCCCAAAATTAGGGCTGAAAAACTAGACTTATATTCGAGTATATACAGTAAATGATACATTTGCATGCTGATAGAAGCTCTCCCAACTTAATACCTGTTTACCCTCCAGTAGGTAAAGGTAGAGGAGTGGTGTCTTTGCAGCATCCCATCATAACACTGAGTATTCTAGTTTTTCTGTTTACTCTTGACATCCCTCCCTGTCACAGCCTTTTGAGCTGCAACCTTGTGAAAGTGATGGATTTATAAACCAGCATCATGTTGGAATAGGCTGTTCAAGTGAGAATCAGTCCGGATACAGCAAAAGAGATCTGCAGGCAGCCTTCTCAGCATAGTTGTCTTTTAGTGAATGACAACAGCTGTTGCGGAGATCAGGTAGGGACCACCATCAGCATCAAGAGCATGTGGCTTTTTCTCCATCACCATTTTCTTATATTTAGGAATTCTTAGTGTGGGACTGGACAATGTGTAGCCCGCCAGTTATTGTTGGTCAGTAGCTGATGGCACAGATTTTTTGGACTACCCAGAGTAGGGACCACATTCCAAGCTATACTAACTAATGTTTATTAACAAGCATTAATCAAAATATAAGGATATGGTCTCTCTTTATAATGCTTGTGTCAGATGCTTTTTGATTTGATTTTAAACTGTAATCTTTCAGGGATTGCACAGCTGCTTCTGCACGGCTTCAGAAAGTTAATTGTTGGGCTCTCCACTCCTATTATCTCCCCATCAGCATGATTATTATGCCACCTTCCTTGTGCAAGAGGAGAGAGGATAATAATTGGCTGGCTTAAGAGACTTTCCCTTTTCACTGCCTTGAACAAATTAGATGATTACATGGGCTCTGTGAATAATCAATTTGCACCCTTCTTTTTACGTTCCGCTCACCAAAACAGTTCCACTCTGAGCAATCTGTGATTTAAAATGCTGGATGTGGTCAATTGATTTCTTAGTTGCCATGGTATAAATCGTATGGCTCTGGGATCATACCTGCAATTCTTTTGGACACTATGACCATTATTACTAGTATTGGGCATAGGAAATATTTTGATTGTCTGTTACTAATCATTATACTGAATTTTGTTAAATTATTTTTTAGTTTATGTAAACAAGAAAGGCGCTGGGGCTGGTATTGTCTACTCCTGGAGTTTATAATTCCAGATTTGTCGAGAGATGTGGGGCATCTGTCTGTGGGTTCCCATTTTTCATCATACTGTATATTCCAGGGCTAGGCATCAGGGTGAAGCAGGCACAGGACTGACCACTGGTTGGATCTGACCCCTTGTTGCGTGGGAGGTAGTAACACTATTCTGGTGAGAGGTGCGTCGGATGAATCTGTTTTTAAGCCATTCATGCCCAGGGTAAAAAAAACAACAACCCATCAGGGATGGGTTTGACAACCATAAATATTATTTTTAATGACGTAGCTATGTTAGTTTGTCTCAGCATCTTAGGAAAATTAAAGTGGGGATGGGGAGCAAAGAACAAAAAGAAGGGAAAGTGCAAAGCACTAGAAAGATTGATTTGTTACAGTGTGAGCTTCTGTGGATAAAAAGCTACTTCTTCAGACATAAAATGTTAGATGCTGTATGTTAGTGGAGCTCATAGCAGTTACTCATGTCAGATAGAATGCTTTTTGTTAATAAGCGCAGTGGCGTTGTTTACAGTGGCAAATTGCCAGTTGTTTATGACTTGTTAACTGGCAGCAGTTTGCTTTTGCAATTTATATCCTGTTTAATCCAAAGATTTCTAGTCATTGTATATAGTAGCTAGCCCTTGTCTGCCAATGGCTCATCTTGGCTCTTGGACAACAACCATCCTTTTTAGTACGAACGAGCAAGTTCGGTCCTCGAAATCCTGCTGGTCTGCAGCTCCCAGCAGCCCTCGGCCTCCTAGCGAGCAATGAAGGCTCCTGAGAACTGAACTCCAGAGATATCTGTAAAGCCAGAACTGCCAATTCTTATGCTGTTTTACCACCGTGTTCCACAAGTCAAATATGCTTCATGCAACAGATTTTTCTCCTTCTCTCCGGCATCTCCCTATATTCCCTGTTGCCTCATTCATGATAGGGACCTGCTCTTCCTCAGCCATGTGGGTGCTGCCGTGTGAACCTTCCACTCCTCATGACCCCCCCCCCGCCGCCGCCACCGCCATCTATGCACAGCTAGCTACTCTGTTCCAGCAGAGGTGTGATATGAACTGAGGTTCAAGTGCACAATAACCACAGGCAGCAGAACCATGAGTATATAACGGTGTTGCAAGGCACGCTGGGAAGATGACTATGTGTTCCTTCAACATATCATTGGTAAGAACCGTTCCAAGAAGTTGCTTATTTCAATCCGTCTAACAGCCAGATTAATGTGTCATGCAGACCGTTAACTTGTACATCAGCGTACTATTACCGGTAGGTAATTCATATGTGGCATAAAGAATAGTGGTTGTTTCTACTAGTGGTGCTCTAGACGCACAGGCTAAGTCCTCTCATGGGAGGCACAGTGGGGAATTTGAACTCCCAAAGTCTGGCTCCGTAGCTCCAACTCACTGAACTGTTGAGTTAACTCATCTCCAAAAGGTCATGCCATTAACTTCTCTGCTCGGGTGTTGCCATATAAAAGTTGTGGCTTCTTTTATTAAATGAATTCATCTCATATTAGCCGATATTTGCTTCTCAATGGCTCCAATTTCTAGTGGTATATCCACAGCACAAGTCTCCGTTTAGACATTTTAGCTTCTTACGAGAGTTTAGGCGTGGTTTGATCAGGAACCCCCTTCTTTGTCTTTCTCAAAATCCATGTTTCTCTAAATACTTTTCAAATCAATTGATATTTAGGGATGGACGATTTGAAATTTTTCGGGCTCCAATTCCTAGAATTCTCCAGAAACTCTTTAGGCAGAATTCTGGGTGTTCTAGGCCCCGGACCCACCACTGACGGACATGGACATTTTTCTCTCCTGAATCAGGGCCTGATCTCAGAGGTTGTGTTGTCTAGGCCCTGCCTGCTTTCTATTTTAAGTATACAACAAGGAAGCTGCCCCGTCTTCCTGAAAGTTGTAATCTGTCTGCCTTTTATCCTCTATAGAGGGTGCATCCCGAATAACTACATCAGCAGAACTAATGAATACCAGTAATAATAATTTATTAAAATGTATCTGGTATGGGTTGTTTCCTCAGTCACTAATAAGATGTACAGTATTTGTTATTATGCAATACTGTATACTTTTGAACTGATTTTAAGATAAACCTTTATACCTCTGAGCTCCATTTAAACTGGAAATGCTGCCTGGTCACCTCTGCTTAATTTTGATTCATTGAAGAAAGTTCATGATTAATATGAAACACACTCAAAAAATAAGGATTCTGCGGTTGTATCAGCTATGCTGTTGCCTTTTGATTGGTATACACACCTTGCTCAAGCCCTATCCAAGTGTGGCTTCTCTGAAAAGAAGGAATACTGTATGTATGTATGTATGTATGTATGTATGTATGTATGTATGTATGTATGTATGTATGTATGTATGTATGTATGTATGTATTGTATGTATGTATGTATATATGTGAAAGGTGGACAGTGACGAAAGAAAGTAGGGAAAAATGATTAATTCAGATTTCATCCTCTCTCCCCAGTGAAGGAAAGCACTATTGATACCATAGACTTCCAGAAATACAAATCAGAAGCTGGTAGATCAAACTAAACTTGGAATGGAAGCTAAAATAACTAAATGTGGACTACCATGCTTTGGCTACTTTGTCAAAGTTTGAAATTTTATTTAAGTAAAGTGTTAAAATAATTAAGGGGGTATAAGACCATAACACTGGAGATGTGAAGACAAAACAAAGGTGATACTGTTTACTTGTTGGAGGTTATTTCAGGCTAAACAGCTATTTCACCAGGTTTTCAAAATACATGAAAAAGGCTATTGATTTCACAAGACTAGCAAAGCATGTTATAATCCAATAGGATCTGCAACTCTGGTGGAAACCACAGAAAAAGCATGTTTCTCTATTAGAGCGAAACCTATAGAAAAATACTGTGTCATCATTTCAATGAAAAAAGTAACCTTCATGTGTTCAAAACAACCTTATCAAGATTTTCTGCAGCATGGGCCACTCTCATTAGAATTTCCATTTTATCTTTTACATTAGAGGATACAGTATATGGAGAATGAAACATGCAGATGTCAATGAATATGCTTTCTATTCAGGTAGACATAAGTCACGATCAAGAACAGACCTGATTTTAACAAATAAAATGTTTCTGAATTGGACTCAAGAAGTAAAAAAATCTTACCAGAGCCATGTGTAGATCATAACCCTATAAAATTGGTTATTAAAAAAGAAAGAAAAGAATACTCATGGAGACTAAATGAACATTTATTAAAAGAGAATGAAATTTTAGAATGACTGAAAAATGAACAAAATGAATATTTTAAACAAAATATGAATAAGGAAACAAAAACAAAAACCGTTTGGGAAGCAAGTAAGGCAGTCCTCTGGGGTCTACTGATGAAAAAAAAAACTGGGAAGTAATTTAAAAAAGTAAACAAATGCAAGAAAAGTTATTAGGGGAAATCAGAGAGAAAGAACTAGAGATTACTGAAAATTAAAGCAAGAGGAAGCAGACATAAAGAGTGATAAATGGTTAACATATACTGTAAAGAACTATTTATAGAAGACGACAATGGGCAATTAAGATTAAGAACAAGAGAAGAAATGAAACAAATGGGTATAATATGCCAGTGGTTTCCACATAAACAGTTATCAGAAAGAATGAAAATGAATAATAAATTATTAGGACTGGTTAAAAAACCTATGGAGCTAGATGAAGTAATATGGGGAAAAGAAAACCATCTAATTTCAAAGTTATATAAATTATTATTGGAAAAATATGGAACAGGAAATTGTTAAAGAAAATACGATAAAATGTATGCAGGAATTATGCAGATCAGTTCAGATAGAGGATTGGTTTAGAGCAGTGGTTCTCAACCTGGGGGTCCCCAGATGTTCTTGGACTGCAACTTCCAGAAGCCTCCACCACTTGCTGTGCTGGAAGGGGTTTCTGGGAGTTGCAGTCCAGGAACATCTGAGGACCCACAGGTTGAGAACCACTGGTTTAGAGCATGGAATGAAAATAAAAAATTAATAAGAACATATCTAAAAGGGGGAAAAGGAAGCTAAATGTTGGAGATGTGAAACAACAAAAGGAACCCTATATCATAGGTGGTGGGGATGTAAATATATTAGAAAATTTTGGAAAGAAATAGAAAAAGATAATCACTAAAGCTTTAAAAATAAAAATTGAAATGAAACCTGAAACATCTTTGTTTAATATTGTAAAGTTAAATTCGAGACAAGAGATGAAAATTTTTCTTTATATATTAGGAGCAGCTAGAATTCAAGCGGCAAAACAATGGAAAGCAAAGGAGGAACCTTCAGTAGAGGACTGCTTAATAAAAATACGGGAATTAATATTGATGGATAAACTTGCAGACTCACTGAAAGGAAAGAGCGGAATGGAATATGAATCTCAGTGGGAGGAACTGAAGGATTGTCTCAGAGAGGAATGGAAAAAAGAATCAAAATCCGTTATCTAAAAGGTATAAACCAGAGGAAGAATTGTGCCCAATATTGGTAGAGATAGAAAAATAAAGGTAAAACAGATTGTTAATACAAATACAAAATAAATATAAAGAAAGGTACTATTAAGGGTGTGAAGAAAATAAGATGGTGGAAGATAAGGAAGTAAAACTGTTTAAGATACATTGCTTTGTTTTTTTGTTATATGATTATATTGTAATAATTATTTTCTTTGTTTTTAAAAAATGTAAATACAGTTGTTAAAAACTTAGAATTTCCATTTTATCTGCCATAAAAACTCCCAGATGAGATTGTGTGATACAGTGTCTGCTTGTTTCCCTTAATGAATTAAAACATCCAGATACATTGGTACACTTACATGCAGTGACATTCAACAGCCAATGAATATTTGGTATGAAATTTATATTCCATTTTGTATTTCATTAAACATCTCATTCTTTTGCTATATGTCCGAAGAAGTGGACATGATCCTAGAAAGTTTACATTAAATATAATAGTTAGCCTTTAAGGTGCCTCATGTTTTTGTCTTTTGTTTTGTTTTTTTGTTTTTGTTTGCTTTGGGCTTTTATAAATTTTGCCTGGAACTCTTGCACGGACTAACATGGCTACCTTTTCCAAAACTTTCCCATTATCAAGTAGGTAGTAAAATTTATACTCAACTTTATTGATGAAACTACTGTTTTTGTTAGTTTGTGTTATTCTAAACAATACTGTTGCTATGTCTGTGAAGATTCTAAGTCATCCAGGTGAGGTTATCTGGAAGTTGAGTCATGGTAACTGGATTTCTTATCTTGTGAGATCAAAATGTTTCATTACTCACCCTAGTAGCTTCTTCAGTCTAATGAAAGTTGGTAGAAGACCTTGTTGCCATGACTCATCTTCTGAACTCTGCTGCTATTTTTGTGTCCTTGAAGTACTATTTCTAATTGGGATTTTTGGGAGCTGCTCCTAAACCAAGGCTTTCTTAGGAGTACTCTAATTTCAAAAGTGCCCACAGACTTCTGTTTTGTTTTTATTTTGCTTTGCTTTTCAAAGACAGTATTTTATAGCACCCTTTCCTCCTTAACTACGTGTAAGCTGTATCAACTGATATAGAGCATAAGGTTATAATTCTATCTTGGTTGTCTCTGAATTCCCCCCGAGATGTGTTTTTGTTTGTTAAAGGTTCACTGGTTGTGATAAAAGTATGTTTAAACAGAAAGTAAAGCTAGAGGCAGAATTCTGAAATACAGTGGCACCTTCTATAAAGGAATTAATTCGTTCTAAATGAAATTCTGTTAAGCAAAATTTCCTTTATACAAATTTCCCATAGGAAAGCATTGAAAATGGAGTTATCCCTAACTGCGATCATTTTTATGTTGTACAGTTTCGGCCCACATGTGATTCTGTTTAGCAAATTTCCCCTATCTCTGGAATTTTTTATGTTGTACAGATTTTATGTTATATAAACTGTTTGTTATATGAGGGTCCACTGTACTCATTCTCTAAACCAGGGGTGGGCAACAATCGGCCCTCCAGATGTTTTGGACCACAACTCCTAGATTTCTAAGCCTAGATTGCCAATGACAAAGGACTGTGGGAGTTGTGGTCCAAAACATCTGGAGGGCCGACAGTTGCCCATCCCTGCTGTAGACAGTGCTGGAATTAAGACTGTGAGGTCACCTGATGTCTCATCATCAGATGAGTACAGCATCTTTATTTGTTGCTGTTGTTCAGTCGTTCAGTCGTGTCCGACTCTTCGTGACCCCATGGACCAGAGCTCACCGGGCCTTCCTATCTTCCACTGCCTCCCGGAGTTTGGTCAAATCCATATTGGTTGCATCGATGACACCGTCCAACCATCTCATTCTCTGCCGTCCTCTTTTCCTTTTGCCTTCAATCTTTCCCAACATCAGGGACTTCCAAGGACTCCTCTCTCCTCATGAGGTGGCCAAAGTACTGGAGCCTCAGCTTCAAAATCTGTCCTTCCAGTGAACATTCGGGGTTGATTTCTTTCAGGGTGGATAGGTTTGATCTCCTTGCAGTCCAGGGGACTCTCAAGACTCTCCTCCAGCACCACAGCTCAAAAGCATCAATTCTGCGGCGATCAGCCTTCTTTATAGTCCAGCTCTCACTTCTGTACATCACTACTGGAAAAACCATAGCTTTGATTATCCTGACCTTAGTTGGCAAAGTGATGTCTCTGTTCTTTAAGATGCTACCTAGGTTTGCCATTGCTTTCCTCTCAAGAAGCAGGTGTCTTTTAATTTCGTTGCTGCAGTCACCATCTGCAGTGATCAAGGAGACCAAGAAAATAAACTCTGTCATTGCCTCCATTTCTTCCCCTTCTATTTGCCAGGAGGTGATGGGACCAATGGCCATGATCTTAGTTTTTTTGATGTTGAGCTTCAGCTCATTTTTTTCACTCTCCTCTTTCACCCTCATTAAGAGTTTCTTTAATTCCTTCTCACTTTCTGCTATCAGAGTAGTATCGTCTGCGTATCTGAAGTTGTTGATATTTCTTCCGGCAATCTTAATTCCGACTTGTGATTCATCCAGACCTGCCTTTCGCATGATGTGCTCTGCATATAAGTTAAATAGGCAAGGTGACAGTATACAGCCTTGTCGTACTCCTTTCCCAATTTAAACCAGTCAGTTGTTCCATATCCAGTTCTGACGGTTGCTGCTTGTCCCACATATAGATTTCTTAGGAGACAGATAAGGTGGTCAGGCACTCCCATTCCTTTAAGGACTTGCCATAGTTTGTTGTGGTCTACACAGTCAAAGGCTTTGGCATAGTCATTGAAGCAGAAGTAGATTTTTTCTGGAACTCTCTGGCTTTCTCCATAATCCAGCGCATGTTGGCGATTTGATCTCTAGTTCCTCTGCCCCTTCGAAATCCCACTTGCACTTCTGGAAGTTCTCTGTCCACATACTGCTGAAGTCTCCCTTGTAGAATTTTGAGCATAACCTTGCTAGCGTGTGAAATGAGAAATGAGTGCAATTGTGCGATAGTTGGAGCATTCTTTGGCGTTGCCTTTCTTTGGGATTGGGATGTAGACCGATCTTTTCCAGTCCTCTGGCCACTGCTGAGTTTTCCAAATTTCCTGGCATATCGTGTGCAGCACCTTTACAGCATCCTCTTTTAAGATTTTAAAGAGTTCAGTTGGAATGCCGTCACCTCCACTGGCCTTGTTGTTTGCAATGCTTTCTAAGGCTCACTTGACTTCACTTTCCAAGATGTCTGGCTCCAGGTCAGCAACTACACTATCTTGGTTATCAGGGACATCCAGATCTTTCTGATATAATTCCTCTGTATATTCTTGCCATCTCACCTTTCTTTATGTTTTGTATAAGGAGTAAATGAATCCTCAAGCATGTATAATTCTGCTACTTTGAATGTTAACAATGTGTAGTTCAAGTTCAAGTCAAGCTTCAATCCATGAGTATACAGAAAGGCCTTGGGAAGAAATACTGTACAATCATTTAGTACCTACCTATTATTTTAAAGTTATTTTATAGGCAGTTGTTTCTAGTGTTAGGTTAAGAAAGCTATCAACCTGAACTGAGGGCGTTTATACACGACCCCTAAGCTCCGCCGCAAATGGCTGCAAGGTCCGGACCTTAAAAATGTTTACCCACCAGCTCCGGACTTTGCAGACAATTAAGTGCGACCCCGCCCACTTTAGCAAGACCAAACAGCAGTTTTCTTGTACCTGCTTTTTGGAGGTGACAAATATTTGATCCAGTGTAAGGATAGTGAGTGCGGGGCTCTCCTGGCTTCTGTTTGTTCTTTTTTTGCGCCCCGCCCCTTTAAGAGATCTGAATGCTGCCCGGAACAAAACGGAGGTAAGAAGGCTTTCTTTTCTTTCTTTTTTCTCCGTCCCTCAGGCAGCCAGCAACCAGGAAGTGCCGAGGGGGGTGGGGACAGAGGAAGAGCGAGGAACCCCTAAGATCTCTGGTCCGAATTTAAGTGGCCAGCGGATCTTAGGGGTCGTGTAAAAAGGCCCTGAGTTTCTCCCCAAGCATAAGGGACTTTATTTGCTTGAACCTAAGGGCCAAAGTAGCCCCGATGCAGTCTTAGGTTTTGATATTGTGAGGTATCAGAATTTCTGATTCTAACTGCAACAGCAGTTCTGTAGCAAGTGTGGTGAGTAGGAGCCTTTGGTTCCCCAGATATGTTGGATTAATGTTAATAACTTGCTTCCAAGTTGATTCCAACTGCTTGCAACCTTTTTATCAGCCTTCCTAGAAATAGTGTACAGCACTCAGAAGTACCGTACTGTAGTTTATTATTCTGGGGCTGCTCTGGGACTGTTGTTGTTTGTCCAAGGATACTGAGGCTGACTCTTCGCCCACAAGGCAAAGCGGGGAATCCAATTCACAACCCCCAGCTCTGCCGCAGGGCACTCCAACTGCTGGATTGCACCTCACATCATTCTTTACCATTGGCCATGGTAGGTGAACCTGATGAGACTTACAGGCTGAAATATCTTGAGAATCAATTCTTGACCAGTGTTCCAGCTTACTCCCTTTGTGTCACGGGCAGATTGCAATTCTAGGCCTGATGAAGCTGCTCTCAGCCACACTGTGGAAATTATCCAAGTTGTATCAGGAATCTCTACTTCTCACATCCACCATCTTCAGGCTAGCAGCAGCTTCAGGAAGCAAAGAGCAATAGCTATAAAGGGAGATGGAAGTTCTCCATAGTTGCTTTGGAACTGGGTCCATTGCATTAAGGCATTAACTTTTTGCGAGGAGGGCCAGATTTGATGAGGTGAAAATGTGTGGGGGCCGACCATTCAGCCGCATTTGGCCCCCGGGCCGGACTTTGAACAAGCCTCTAGGACAGTGATGGCGAACCTTTTGGAGACCGAGTGTCCAAACTGCAATTCAAAACCCACTAATTTCTTTGCAAAATGCCAATACAGTAATTTAACCTGTGTACAGGTGGCTTTGAAGGGGCGATGTCAAGTGCCCACAGAAAGGGCTCCGAGTGCCACCTTTGGCACCCATGCCATAGGTTCACCATCACTGCTCTAGGATATGCAAGGAGGCGGGGAGGAGGCTGCAGCAATGGAGCCAGGGGTGGATAGGCTAGACAGGTGGCTGGGGGGACAGACAGAGGCAGGGAGGGCAGGCAAACCGTAAAACTGCAAGCTGACGTCTCCATCCATTATGGGGAGGGGACAGCTGGTGGGGATGCATGACTGGCTGAGCCAGCAGGGAGAAGAGGCTGTGGGCCGCTCAGAATTTGAAAGTGGGCCGCATTTGGTCCCTGGGCCTGACTTTGGACACGCCTCCATTAAGGTGTTCCTTGCATCACATCATGCCTCCTTAGTGGTTTTGATATGTTAGATGATAAGGGAAGAAGAATGGGAACTGGTTCTTCTGGTACTGCACTCCTCCCATGCAGTGTGTGGAGGGGGGAGGGGAGGCAAGCTTACTGTCTTTACAGACAGAAATAGTCATCAACAAGAAGTTATTTAAGGGAATCACACACAACCTTCTGACGCATTGCTAATCTTTGGCATGGTCAGCCAAACCATTAAAGCATGTAAGGACATTCTCATTGGTGAGAATTCATACGCATATGCCTTCTACACTCAGCAATAGCAAAGTTCCATATTTGTTTGCTGTGATAAAGATGTTTGACATTCCACAGAGGTTTACTCAAGAAGATATATGAAGAGTTTTATTAGTGTACTCCCTTAAGACCTTTTGTTCCAACCTTGATCCAGGACTCTGCAATGGCTACTTTGTGATCAGCTTTATGTCATTGGATGATAAAATGCCAGGTTTCCATGTGACTGCAGAATGCAAAAGAACAAAGCTTGATAGGAGAGTTTCTTGCAAGACAGGAGTGGTATCAAGAGTGCTTTTTTTGCTCTAATTACCGAAGGCGAACAATCTTAAAAGAGAGATTTTTGGCACGTTTAAGTGCTCAAAAGGCTTGTGGTGTAGTCCCACATATCTTCACTTGGAAAAGTCCCACTGAGCTGAGTCAGGTCTTGCTCCCTTGTTGACCTTAACCGTGTGCTCTCCCCACCCCGGAGGATAAATGTTAATTGTGGAGGTTTCAAAATATCGCAAACAGCTCCTTGGGTGACTTGGGAGCAACCAGGTCATAAGTACAGCACATCTGATCTCGCCTGATTTTGGAAGCTAAGCAGGGTCGGCCCTGGTTAGTACTTGGATGGGAGACCACCAGGGAATACCAGGTGCTGTAGACGCCTGGAGTAGGAACTGGCAAGCCACTCCAGTATTCTTGCCAAGAAAACTCCATGGACATGGGGTCAGGAAGAGTCAGTCACGACTGTAATGATGCAACACACACACACACACACACACACACACACACACACACACACACACACACAAGTACAGGGCAAATAAAACAACTGTTTTGTTTACTTTCCAGATGTTACAGCTGAAAGCCAGTTCCTTAGCCCAACTGGTAGTCCCAGTTAACGCTGGTCCATTGAATCAGTGGACTTTGATAAATGTTTACTTACTACTCAATAGTTAATGTGATAGGACCAATAACTGGTTTTATGCCCACAATCCACATATAGTGCATTGCTGTCTCAAAATAAGGTCATATCAAGAGTGTACCTCAATTGCATTGTCATATAGGTCCACACAATGACTCACACCCTTCACCAACCACCTCTGGTCTCAAGGAGTTGGGGCGTTTATACACGACCCCTAAGCTCCGCCGCAAATGGCTGCAAAGTCCGGACCTTAAAAATGTTTACCCACCAGCTCCGGACTTTGCAGACAATTAAGTGCGACCCCGCCCACTTTAGCGCGACCAAACAGCAGTTTTCTTGTACCTGGTCTTTGATGGTGACAAATATTTGATCCGGTGTAAGGATAGTGAGTGCGGGGCTCTCCTGGCTCCTGTTTGTTCTTTTTTTGCACCCCGCCCCTTTAAGAGATCTGAATGCTGCCGGGAACAAAACGGAGGTAAGACGGCATGCTTTTCTTTCTTTTTTCTCCCTCCCTCAGGCAGCCAGCAACCAGGAAGTGCGGAGGGGGTGGGGACAGAGGAAGACAGAGGAAGAGCGAGGAACCCCTAAGATCTCTGGTCCGAATTTAAGTGGCCAGCGGATCTTAGGGGTCGTGTAAAAAGGCCCTTAGTGTTGGATTGAGATTTGGGAGATTTAGGTTCAGTTGGTTTTGGTTAACAAAAAAGGTTGGAAGGTAGTTTTAGTTGTGTGCTGTCAAGCTGGAACTGACTCACAACAACTCTAATCAGGCTTTCGGGATAATTGAGATACTTAAGGAGTGGTTTTACCAGTTCCACACACAAATACACTTCATATACGTTTCCATGGCCAAACAGAGAATTGGTCTGCCCGAGTCCTAGTCCATCATTCTATCCACTAGATTTTAGTAAGTAGCCATTCTAGCATTGATCCATTAATATCGAAGATAGGGCTTACAGCTCAAGGGGTGTGCATGTGTGGACTGGCATATATGTATGTGTTGTCTGGTGCTGATAACATGCATTTTTTGGTGATAGCTATAGTCTCTCTTACGGTCACAAGCTCTTCCTGGCACTTGGGTGTAGGAGCAGTGCTGTTTACAGCACATCATGTTATGAACTGTTGTTCCTGATTGTTCCTAATCAAACAAAGTAGATGCTCATGTGATCGTAGAAGAGAGCAATTGGTGTGGATCATTTGTTGATCTCTTTTTAGAATCCCTGTTGCCTGAAGATATATCACAAACAAGCAGGTCACTGTTGCATTTGCTGAACACTTTATATTTCAAATTGGACTGATCTTTTTTTTTTAGACAGAAACTCTTATTCTATTAAAAGGGGATTGGATAAAGTAGCATGAGTTGAGATGAGAGGTGAGGAGCTATTCTAACGAGCACTTGCAAGTAGATCTTGCTTGCTTTGGTTTCTGGACTGGTTAATGTTATTTGATTGCTCATCTGGCTGGACAGCCAAAGGTTGGGACTTAGATTTCCTGTGATACATCCCAAGAAGAACCAGCTTGTCTTGCCTTGAACAAGCTGCACAGTCCCAGAATACACCCATAAGAAGCGAATGGTAAACCACTTATGAGTAGACTGTTCCTAGAAAGCTCTGATAAGGGTTGCCGTAAGTCAGAATTGATTTGATGACATATGGTCTTTTTTATAATTACCAGATGCCCTCTCCTATTGTCTCCTTGCTTATAATGGCCTCTTAATATTTTACCTGTTCAGCACTAGGGGAGTGCTGTTTTGGATTTTGGCACTTCCGTTCCTAGAATTCTTTAAGGATTCTGGGAATTGCAGCCCAGAAACATAAGTCAGCACACCTGTAGTCCCTGACTTCCAAATGTGTTTCAAGTGATTCATCTGTTCCACTGGGCCCCTCCAGCCTTCCTGTTTCTGATGGGTTTGCAAAAAAAAGGGAAGCTGTCACAGTGTTTCCTGGGAGGTGTACTCGCCACCCTTTAAGCTGTATCGAGTGTTTTCCTAAGAACCACTTCAGTTCTTTTTGAAGCAAATCAACTGCAGAAAACAGGAAAGCTGGGAGAGATTGATGGTGTTGATAAATCTCTTGTTGCCTCTTCTTCACAGGGTGGTTTGAAACATCTAGGTTTGTTGATTTCAGTTTCTGGGCTGAATTCCAAGAATTCTCCAAGAATTCGGGGAACTGAAGTCCAAAAAATCAGAAAGAGCACAACCCTATGCAACATCTCTTGGGGCCGTAGGGCACAGTCTGTCTTTAGAAGGCTGAGAAGGCTACATTGCAGCTTGCAACTAAGCCAGGTTGTTGTGTGGGGAGGATGGAAAATGTTAATGCCTAATTATAGGTCTGTTTGTTACTGAATTACCCATATTGCAGCAAATAGATCCAGAATGCTGCATGTCGCGGGCAGCCTCATAGACCATTTCTCACATCCCTGGATTGGATTCTGACAAAGAGGACCGTGAACTTCTCTTATTTTAAAATTGTATTGAGATGACTTAGTGGATAACTTCTTTTCCTTCTTCACATCCTTCTTTGTTCCGCGACCAGTTTTGTACCATGAGAGCGTTGGTCACGATCACATGGTTATGTCCCTGTTTCAGTGTTCCCATGATCGTGATAACTTGTCTCGTGACAAGTGTTACCTCACGGTCTTCCACCGTGACAAACACTTCCTTTTTCCTTTTTTTGGGGGGGGGAATAAAAATTTCTTTTTCGATATTTCAATTTACTTATATTCTGGTTTTCATAGGCCAATGCGGCAGCATTGATAATGTTTTCTTTCTTATACATTTGAGTTGCATGTCCCCCCCCCCCCCGGTAGGGAAATTAATGACATATGTCACTTCACCCACTAACCACTAGATGGACACAAGGAAAAAACCCCAGGAAGCCAGGATTGTGCAGGCCAAATACCATTTGTACCAGTACAGTTGTTACCTCACGTGCTCTTAACTGGGGCAAGAAGCAGAACAGAAGAGGGACAAGAGAAAACCCAACCCCAGTGCTAGGTACAGATTTGTCTCGCTTAGCACCCGTTCCGGGTGTGTGGTCGAGATGAATTTCAGTTGTTGCAAGACGGACGTGAAGTAACATTTTTTGTACCACTCCTAAATGCAACATCTACAGAGACAAAACGGACGTGAAGTAATCGCCTTAGAGTGTGCTAAGTAAGATAAATAAACAAAGAAGAGTGAGCCAGTACCTTATTGAAACAGAAAACAATTAAACAAGAAAATGAGATTGCAAGTCCTTAGAACTGTAGAGTACCCATGCTGTAACATCCAGTCGGGGAGAATTTTAAACATTTCTCCTTCTTTCCTCCTAGCTTTGCAGCACTCACCCTGAGGGAGCATTCTGAAAGATTCATAAGTCTCACTGACTTTTAAATAATTTTAATACTGTTATGAACTATTAAGAGTCATATATTGTGAATTAATAGCCAGCAGATCTGTAGCATCAACAGAGCCTCCAATATATTGAATGGGGTATAAGATACAGAACAAACGACTCTGATTTTGTACCATGTCCATTGACTGCCTGTTTATTTTGGGGAACAGTTCAAAGGGATGTTAGTTGGCAGCACTTTAAGAACTGGAAACCTTTTTTAAAAAGTCTCCATGTTAAAGAAAATACATTCTTTACCACAATGGCATCCTGTGTCATCATTATCTCATGCATGTGGTTCTGACTCAGCCCATTCTTCTGCAACTTCTCACGGCTTGTTTTTGCAGAAAGCTGTGCAAATCATGGATTGTCTCAGCTTGTTGGGAGAGCCCACCTTCTGTTTTGCAGGACCAACTAACCCAAGAGGATATTGTATGCCAGTGGTTTAAGCTGAGTTTATGCGGAAAAGACTGGGCAATCCACCACTCCTCTCTCTTGTGAATTATTTTACACTGAGGAGGGTCCATTGGAATAAAAACACTTATGACTTCATTCCTGGCCGTTTGCCTTGAGCAACCCAGCACTAGCAGGCCAAAGTTGAATTGGCCGAGATAAGTTTTAATGTGTATGTGTAAACACTTTGCATAAAGGCAAAGAGGACGGTGTTGCCAAGGGAGACAGCTGGCATTTGAAGCAGACCAACAAAGGTGATTGCAGGCTGAGAAGGACCCTTCAATGGAAGAGGAGTTTGGAAAGGCTGGGAAGCAATACCCAAGGGTTAACACCTGAGCGTGCATCATAAGCTCTTCTAAGAGCTCTTGTCTAGACATGTTGGAGTTCCCCTAACTCTTAAGCCCAGAAAGAATGTAGAGTTTATTAGCTTTTAAATCCCCCCTTTGCTTCGGAAATGCTACCCTGCCTGTTTGTTGCTGCATTGCCCAAAAGTTATAGGATAAATGGGAAAAAATGGCCATAAAGAGAACGATGAGAGTTGAACATTGCAACCCGGAACCAAGAGTTCCAGTATCCAAAGAACTGAGTGTCCCTAACAGGCAAAGTAAGCCGGAAGAAGAAAACCAGGAGACGTAGGAAGAGCCCCAGTGGATCAGCTCCAAGGCAGAGCTTGTGAAAGTGACCTTTTAAAGACTATGACTGCCCAGGTCCCTCAGGCAGCATAGCCAAAAAGATCCAAAGAGCCTAGTCTCTTTCTTCTTAACCAAGTCTCTTGGGAATGTTCAAGCAGAGCATGGAGGAGGTCCTTTCACACGGGTGCTCCCCTCTAAAAAATGTGAGATGGTGTGAGATTCTGCATAGCCAGTGTGCACCTTGGTTATGCTGAGATGTTTATCTGATCCTCCATCTGAACAGGGTTGTAAGGCTCTAGTCTTTGGGTTCTGGTTCAAGGCTGATAAATGGACCATTTGCCCTTCTCTTTCACACTTCATCATCATGAATATTCACATTTTCTTTCTGAAAAAAAGAGATGTAAGCCTGTGATGGAAGCTTTGAAAGTGGGTCTTATGTTACAGATTGGGGTTAAAAGTGAGTCCTGTAGTTGAAAACTAGAATTTCCACTCCATATTTAACAATACTGTATTGTATCAACTTAATTGCTGGGGGTAGAGGAAAGCCCCTTAAACTGAACTGAATTAGACTTGCTGGCTATCTTTTAACTACTAATCTGTTATCCTTTTGCTATTAACTTTCCCATCTTTGGTTAGGGTGGTATCATAAATATGTTAATTAGAAAGTGATCTGTGCCTTACCTATCCTGGGTGTCTAGTCTTCTATATGTTGATTATGGCATGGGCGAAGGAAAGATTCTCTTGAAGGGATGAGACAATATGTGTTTGATATTTGCTCACCAAGGGACAAGAATATTGTGCACTGTATAGAGGGTGCAACAGAACAAACACAGAACTAGAAACTCTTCATTCTTAATGGTAATGAAACCATGAACCCTTTGGGCGGAATTATGCATATCCTTCTAGAATGACATTAAATGACATTAATTTTGCAAATGGAACTTAGGCACCGTGTAACTTAATAATATGCTGTCAAATCAGTTCTGAATTACGGCAACCATTTCCAAGGTTTTATAGTTATTGAGTACTCACAAGTACTTTGCCATTCCCTTCTTCTGACCGTGCAGCTTGGCCATGTCTCACTCTTCTCCTGGGATACACACTGTGGCACTGAACTGTTGTCTTCTGGCTTTGCAGCAAGATATGTAACTCGATGAGTTACATATGCCAGCGACCACTGTAATTTTGATTTCTTAAATCCTAATGGAGCAGAACATACTGTTTTGTGAATTGGTTGGGTATACAAACTTGCCATGAAATGAGTTTTTCTTCTCCAGTGCTTCTAAATCCTTATAATGAATCGATCTTTTATTGTTAACTGTTCTTATTTAAAAAAAAAGATTTTAGAAGGCTGTTCTTCCTGTCCACACTCAGAAGAATTCAGAAGGTTATATCTAGCCATCTCATCACAGTTTATATATTGGTGGGCAACGTCATATAGTCCATAGACAGGTTTTGTCCCTGTAGGTTCCATTCCCCTCCAGCCTTGCTGAAATCCAATGGCCATGGGAAATCCTGTTTAAAATAAGCTCTTAGTTTGTTTTAAATGGAGTTTATCTTGCCTGATGCCCAGTTTTGTTGGGAGCTCCTTAAGCAGTTGTTTCTGAAACTCAGTGGCACATTTTTTCCCACTGGAAAATAGCAATGCAGTTTCCAGGAGTGCCAGGGAGGGAGAGCACCAGAGCTGCCTTGGAACCGCACGGACCTGATGGGTCCTACTGGCAATCAGAGTAATGGTCAAACAAGAGAGGAGCCACATTGGACTGGATGTTCAAGAGTATGTTGCGTAGTCAGTTTCCCATCGGAGGAAGTGGTCTTGTCCAAGAAAGCTCATGTTAAAATATATCAGTTAGTCTTTAAGGTGCCACGTTTTTGTCTTGTTCCATATTTTTTTTCATTTTGCCTGATATGCTAGCACAGACTAGCAGGGCTACCTCCTCTAAAACTTGAGTAGTTAAGTTATTTTAAGGGGTACGCATGACTAACATGGCATGATAATTGGATTTTCTATCCCTCTTGAGGCCTGTGACTCATGTGCACCTGGCATGTGTTCTGACATCTCAGTTTATCCTTAAAAGAAGGTTTGCAGACTCTTCAGGCTGGTATGCGTTTGGGCACATCTTCTGCTCTGTTAATGTTGGAGGAGACAGAAGACTGATATATTATTATTATAATTATTATAATCCTTATAATGTGCTGTCAAGACAATTTTGACTTCTGGCAACCCTTTTTGGAGTTTTCCAAGGAGATAATAAGACAACAACAATAATTTTTATTTATGGTCACAGACCCAACGCGATAATACCACTCCCTTCTTATGGGGGCAGCTCTGGGATTGTGTAGCTTGCTCCTTTCTGTGGGCATGCAACATTGCCCTCTCACAGGCACGGCACTTCCCCCTCTGCTTGGAGCACACTGGGCGAAAGGGAGGCAGCCATTTGTGGGATCCTTCATAGCCCCAGTTTACTCTCTAGGCACGGCACTTTTGGGATACCCAGGGCAGCGTGGCTGGAGAGTAAACGGGGGCTATGAAGGAACCCACTAACCTCCCCCACCCAGGGCAGAGAGATGGATGGGGTGCTACTCTTTAGGAAAGCGAGGATCAAAGAGCAGGTTTTTGAATTTCCAGCAGCCACAACAAAGGGTGCTGTGGCCACGGGAAATTCAAAAGCTTGGATTCTCACTTTCCCGAACGGTGCTAACATCGGGTGCAAACAAGCTGTTTGGATGAGCAGTGAAACGTTTCAATCTCTCAAGAAAAATAAGTCCAGTTGCCATGACTCAACTTCCAGATAAACCCATCTGGATGACTGAGAATCTTCACAAACATCGGGAAAGCGAGGAACAGAGGACAGGGGTGCTACCCTTTGGGAAAGCGAGTATCAAAGAACAGGTTTTTGATTTTTTTTTGTGGCCACAGTTGTGGCTGCAGGAAATTCAAAACCCTACTTTTTGAGCCTTGCTTTCCCGAAGGGTAGCACCCGAAGCATTTGTAACCGGGGGTACCACTGTATTCAGGTTAAATTGCCGCAGTTTGGGCATTCGGTCTCTAAAAGGTTTGCTGTCACTGCCATATGCCATAAATCAGAATGTTTCCAGTGCCGTCCTAAACTTGGCTCCTTTTGCTTTGGTGTATTGGACTAGTGTTGCAGTAGGAATGTTTCTGTTACACGGTGTTCTGCACAAAGAAGAGTCCTGGCATCAAACTTGGCAAACTAAAATGAGATATCTTTGTTTACACAAGCAAGTGCGACTACCCTGTTGGCTTGAACTGGGAGCAAAACTCCTGTAACAATTGTGGGAGGGTGGGAATATCCCACTATTGCTGTTCCTTCAATATCACTGTCACAAAAATGGCTGTGCAGGACACGGAGGAATGATGTGTTATCCCCCCCTTCTTGTGTGAACCATGCCATAACAGCCTGCTGCACCAAGACTGCAATGGTGAATTATGGACATACTTGCACATGATCGATCTGGCCATTGGGGATGAGGAGGAACCACTTTAGAAGACTTGGATTAAGTCTTTTATACACGACCCCTAAGCTCCGCCGCAAATGGCTGCAAGGTCCGGACCTTAAAAATGTTTACCCACCAGCTCCGGACTTTGCAGACAATTAAGTGCGACCTCGCCCACTTAGCGCGACCAAACAGCAGTTTTCTTGTACCTGCTTTTTGGATGTGACAAAACTTTGATCCGGTGTAAGGATAGCGAGTGCGGGGCTCTCCTGGCTTCTGTTTGTTCTTTTTTTGCGCCCCGCCCCTTTAAGAGATCTGAATGCTGCCCGGAACAAAACGGAGGTAACTGGCATGCTTTTCTTTCTTTTTGCTCCCTCCCTCGGGGAGCCAGAAACCAGGAAGTGCGGAGGGGGGTGGGGACAGAGGAAGAGCGAGGAACCCCTAAGATCTCTGGTCCGAATTTAAGTGGCCAGCGGATCTTAGGGGTCATGTAAAAAGGCCCTTAGACAGTATCTCCTTAACCACCTCAGTTGACACCTTGGATATGCAGCATTTGAATGGAAGGCATGTGTACCTGCATTGTAGGTTTTTGGTCCCATACTTTTGTGGGTATACAGATTCTTTCAACACCTGACATCTTTAGAGGGTACATTGCAGAGTTGGATGGCACATGGGCTCTGTCAGTGTAAGCATACGGAGATGAATATTCAGTGTATCTGGAAGTTGAGTCATGGCTACTGGACTTCTTTTTCTTGAAATTCAGTGTATCCTCTGCGGGTCTTCTACTGATTAAAAGGCTTGGCTGAAAACAAGAGGGCTGGAAGCATTTGCATTTTGATTGCTGTTTGTGTAGGATTAGCAAGGGAGAAAAGGTGGCACATTTGTGGCAATTTGTAGCCTGTAGCTGACAAGATTTACATTGGTAAAAGATTAGGATGGGCCTTGAGCTCAAAAACGTCAATAGAAAAGCATCCATGGCAGCCAAAAATTGCAAAGTATAGTCTTGTTAGGAGGCACTCCTCTGAGTAATGTAGCAATCTGCTAGTAGGTCATGGTTTTTCCAGATGCTGAGTCCATGACAGAAACATGCCCATCTGGATAGCTATGTTTCAAAAATGTTTGATAGGAGCTACAGATTTAATTCATTGAAAGCCACGGGTAGCTCATTAAAATGAGCCATGCTCTGGAGGTCCCTGCCCTGATAATCCTGTTTTACAGAGAAGATTTATGTCTCCCACTGAGGAAGAAGAAACTGGATATGGGCTTTTGCCCAGGCTTTCTAAGAACTGCCGTTCACAGAATTCTTTATTTGTGTCATCCTGTATCTTGACTGTTTGCGCAGAGCCCATTTTGATTAAAAGGCTGGCTCATTGCATAGGAAGAAATGACCTCTGTGGTTGGACTTGCAGAGAACGCTGTTTACCACATGGCCCTGCAGTCCAGAGATCTCTTCTTGACACTTTTGCACTGTATTCCAGGCAAGAGGGAGCGGAAAGATACATTGCCAAGTCCTTCTCTCTTTCTACTCGCACCCCTCCACGCACCGAAGGGCCTGGAAAGTGCAGAAGTCCTTTGTATGAGAAAACATCAGAAGAACAAATTGTTCTAGTACACACGATTTCTCAATGTCCTTGGTGAAACATCCCTTTTACAACAGTTTAATAAGATGAAAGTCATGTGAGGGTCTGCCGCCTGAGAGGGAGCTTTGTCTCCAGTGTAAAGCATCTGGGAGTTGTTGTTTTGGTGGAATACTTTCAACTTTAGAGTCCCTTTGGGTTTTTAAGACTGAGTTTTCTAGGGAGGTGCAGAACACTGATAGTACAATGGAATAGATGTCAACCATTTCAGGTCCTGTTCCACATTACACACAGTTGTAGCCAAAGGGAGAGTATACCAGTGGTTTACGGTCAATACCTGCAATCAGTTGTTGTATAAGTGTTTTGGCCGCGGTCCTACCAGCGTTTTCTGCGTAGTTTCCCGGTGGTGAACTGTGCAGTAAAAGATCGCATGCTAAACGGGAAGAGAAGTAAATTCTGGTCCCGGCCGACCACGCCCCTGGAACAGCAGTTTCAGCGAAGTTTCCTAAACCACCGTCAGGGACTGGAGTTAGAAACTTCGCTCGAAAATGCTTACTTATTTGCTTCTGTAACCATGACAGGACCCTGAAAATATGCAGTAAAATCAGTTGTTCCCCTTTAACACCATGGAGGCTTGGAAACTATAGGTGGAAAGAAGGACAAAATGCAAAGTAGACAGGTAGAGACCGAACCAGAATACGAAAATACGACGCAGAAGAGAGGACACTAACTGCACATTAAAAACCATGTGATCGCTCCCCCCAAAATACACAGGGAATTTATATACGAAGAAAACTCTTGTAAGACATTTATAGGTGGTGACACAAAATAACAATTGCAGTTTCCTCTAGGAAATAACAAAGTGGAAGACAAATGACTAGGCTCAGTAGGGCAGGGTGCTCTGAGAGGCCGGGGCTTATTCTTCCAACTCTTTTTATTACACCAGGAAAGCACCTCTTGAGAACTTCTATCAGAGAGGGGCATGGAAATGGAGATTGAAGAGTGTGCCTGCTGTTGCTCCTGGGCTTCTAAAGCTATTTATCTCTGGAGGGACACAGCTTTCCCCACTGCTTAAGTCATGTAATATATAAATGGTAAATGTCCTTATAGACTACAGAAGCTAGGATTTGACTTGACTCTTGAAGGACCCTCTCACAATGCCTGTGATGTTCAAAGGGAAGAGTATTATGGAGCAGAACAGGACTGTTTGTGACCATGACTTTTCTAAATGAGAAGGGATACATGGGAGTACAAATCCATGCTTCTGATCAAATTATATGTAAAGGAATATGTATGTTCCTTCTGATTAATCTCTCTTCTGTAACATGATTTATTTAGATGTATACCTCTGCACAGAGCAAAATTAAACCCTCTGTATTTGCTCTTCCAAATACTGTTCTAAACAGATTACACAGACACACACACACACACACACACACACACACACACACACACACACAGAGAGAGAGAGAGAGAGAGAGAGAGAGAGAGAGAGCAAACAAGCAAAAATAATAATCTTACTGCATCTTAAAGTGTGCTTGCTCTATTTTAATGTGTTTAAGTCCACATTGTCATGGATCCATTTGCACATTGTGATGGATCAAGTCCATAAGAGTGAGACTACATGACTGTTACTGTATTTTTATACATGGTCCCATGACCAGGTGAAAATACTGTACAAATAATGGACAAAGTGACAGTGGTTCTTTAGTAAGGGAATAGGCCAGTGGTGGTGAACCTTCGGCACTCCAGATGTTTTGGACCACAACTCCCACAATCCTTTGCCATTGGCAATACAGGCTTGGAATTCTGGGAGCTGTGGTCCAAAACACCTGGAGCGCCAAAAGTTCGGCACCACTGGAATAGGCTGTCAGGCTGTGAATACTATCAGTTCTCAGTTTACAAGATAACAATAGCATAGACACAAGAGGAAAACTGTGTTAATCAATGTAGGATTTAACTTGGGGCGTTTATACACGACCCCTAAACTCCGGGCAAATGGCTCCCAGCTCCGGAGATTAAAAATGTTTACCCACCAGCTCCAGACTTTGCAGACAATTAAGTGCGACCCCACCCACTTTAGCAAGACCAAACAGCAGTTTTCTTGTACCTGCTTTTTGGAGGTGACAAATATTTGATCCGGTGTAAGGATAGTGAGTGCGGGGCTCTCCTGGCTTCTGTTTGTTCTTTTTTTGCTCCCCGCCCCTTTAAGAGATCTGAATGCTGCCGGGAACAGAACGGAGGTAAACCGGAGGTAAACCGGCTTTCTTTTCTTTCTTTTTTCTCCCTCCCTCACGCAGCCAGCAACCAGGAAGTGCGGAGGGGGGTGGGGACAGAGGAAGAGCGACGAACCCCTAAGATCTCTGGTCCAAATTTAAGTGGCCAGCGGATCTTAGGGGTCATGTAAAAAGGCCCTTGGTATTTGGTTGTGAAGCCTAGATTGATATTCATTCCTTTTAAGTGGGTCTCTATCAGCCATGTGTACTTTTCCAGCTGTTTCTCTTTCAAGACTTCTTTTGTAGCATATTTTCCCCAAAGCAGTGACCTTTAGGTCATTCAAAGATGATCCTGGCAAGCTGGGATGTTCTGAACAGATTTTTGTATGTTGCCGTTCCTGATAACAGACTTGTTTCCGTCAATTATTTTAGGTAGGAATTGTCATGTTTGTCCTATGTGTAGAAAGGCATGGTTGGCAAAGGAAGGCATAGACCACAGTAGCAGAGGGAAAGGTAAATGGGCCGCTGGTTTAGCCATATGCACTGTATCTCTAAACCAGGGATGGGGAACCTTCGGCCCACCAGAGTCTAAGAATTCTGCAACTCCCAGAATTCTAAGCCTATATTGCCAATGATAAAGGACTGTGGGAGTTGTGTTCCAAAGTATCCAGAGAGCAGAAAGTTCCCCATCTTGCTCTAAATGATGCACTGCTTAAGTTGTCTGCTGATGTAGAGCAGAGATCAGGAACAATATTTTTGAACTATTATTTCTCAGATTTCCCATGCCAATATATCCTTTGGCATGCTGGCTGGGAGATTCTAGCAGTTTAGTGAGAAGTTTTCCTATCTCTACTTGGGTCTTCTAGCTGAGCACTAGCATATCTTCCCAAAATCTATCTATCTATCTATCTATCTATCTATCTATCTATCTATCTATCTATCTATCTATCTATCTATCTATCTATCTATCTATCTATATACAGATGATCTGCGATGGGTGACTTCAGTAATGCTGCTCCTGATCACTAGCAATGTATTTCTTTTGAAATATTGAAGTTGCTGCCTTCATTGTTGCATGGTGTGAAAATTTGGTTCAGCCAAACCAAAGCCTGTATTTATTTGGACAAGTGTTAAATCTGTGCGAACCAAGTAAAAATAGGAAGTCTGTAAACTTAAGACAATTGGCAAAGGGTTTAGGGCAACCTGATCACCATTGGGTCATGACAGCTTTGAAAGAAACCTGCAGGTTGCTCTGGCACAGTCATTGTAGGAAGAAGATAACACAAACATCTGGAGAAGGACAGGAGAATGCTTTGGAGGCAGAATGTGTGGGGAACTGGCAAAAGCCTTTTTTTTTAAAAATTGCTGCTGTACTCAACTTAGGGCCTTTTTACACGACCCCTAAACTCTGCCGCAAATGGCTCCCAGCTCCAGAGCTTAAAATTGTTTACCCACCAGCTCCGGAGTTTACTGAAAATTAAGTGCGACCACGCCCACCTAAGCGCGTCCCAGCGCACTTTTCTTGTACCTGCTCTCCAAGGGTGAAAAATCTTGATGCGGATGTGCCGGGCTCTCCTCGCTTCTTTTTGCTGTTGTTTTTTGCCTCCCGCCCCTTTAAGAGACGTCCACCGGCACCAGAGGTAAGCCTGCATTCTTTTGTCCCTTTTTTTCTCCCTCCCCTCACGCAGCCAGCAGCCAGGAAGTGCGGAGGGGTGGGGACGCACGAAGAGCGACAAACCCCTAAGATCTCTGGTCCGAATTTAAGTGACCAGCGGATCTTAGGGGTCGTGTAAAAGCGCCCTTAGTGTATCTATAACAGACATGCAACCCTTTTCAGAAGAGTTCTTTATGAAAACATCACTGTAACATCTCGATTGATTGGATCCTATGTACATCTAGTCTGGTACCAGAGCAGCTCTTTCTGTCTGAGGACAGCAGAGCCTCCTTTTCTATACCTTCATTATTAATACTGTAATTGCTGCCCTGAACTGCTTCATTTAAAAGTGTAATGGAACTACTTGCCATGGAACATTTTATGGATCATTCTAGCTTGGTGAGAAGTTGATGTCGTGCAGGGTCTGAATCTCTGGCATCTCGAGCCACAGTTTCTGATGACAAAATGTTTGTCCTCTCAAGCCTATAGAAGGGCTGATCCCAGTGCAGTGGTTTCGTAACTCTGTCTGTTTGTTTGTTCCTTTCTTTTTCATTGCAGCAGGGACAGCATTGAAATCACCATTTGTGCAAGTCCCACGTTCAGGTTGTTTTCTTGCACAACTCATCAGGCTTGTTTCTTTGGCTTTTCTTTTGCTGTTTGTTTGTACTCGTTAAGCCTTTTTGATGCCAGAATGGATTCTGCTCTTCTTCCGTCTGCCGTCGGAATGCAGATCTTGCAATGGAGATGATGCGTGATTTTGCTTTAAATAAATACTCTTCTCCCACATACTATATATATATTAATATAGTATAAATGTGAAGAAATTCCTGTTGAAGGGAAAGGGGATTTTTTTTAAAAATATCACATGTTAGTATGTGATTGAAAGCAGGTGGCAACTGCTTGTAAATTCAGGTGTGTATTTCTGTCCAAGACTGGTTTTATGTGCTGGTTAGGCATGGAAAATGCAAAAGACGACTTAGGTCAGTGGTGGCAAACCTTCGGCACTCCAGATATTTTGGACCACAACTCCCATAGTCCTTTGTCATTGGCAATCTAGGCTCGGAATTCTGCGAGTTGTGGTCCAAAACATCTGGCGTGCTGAAGGTTCGTCACCACTGACTTAGGTCTTATGCATGTGAAGAAATTGAGTCTTAATGTAGTTTTCACCCATAATACCTGGAGTAATTCATTGCTCGGGGAAGAAAAGAAGGAGATGACTTCCCTCCTCCTTTTCCCACCAAGCTGGGCATGCATTCTGACCAACAGAGGTTTTGCATTCCTGCAAGATTAATTTAAGCTTCACATGGTAGACTGCCCTCTGTATGGGATGTCCTGGAACACCAAAGGATGCTGGAATGTCCCTGGCTTGAGAGAGAGTGCCCTTTATTCTTCAATGGACCCTTTCCAGGAAGAGCCATCAGTTCTGAAACAAGAATCTGGTTTCAGCCAGCCTTTTTCTCACAAACAAAGCCTATCAGCTGATGATTATTGTCATTCCTTTATTATCAAATTACTGTGATTCCTTTATTATCAAATTGGCTTTTACAGGCCAATTTGACCTCTGCTGGAAAGGAAACTGGTAGTACTTCTTACTCAGTGTCTCTGTCTTAAACACACGGAAATTTAAAGAAGCTTGGAGTTACTGAAAGCAGAGCTTCTGGGCAGTTGGGAGAAAGGAGAAAGTGGCAGTGGAGTTTGCAGCCATGTAATAGTCATGCATCATCCTGAACAGATGTGGCTGGAAGTATAGAGATGGTGGGCCAGAACATTAGAGAGTGGAGGCACTGGCATGAGAGTGCGAGAGCATATATATTCCTAGTATTTTATACTCTGGATTAGGGAGCCTGTGACCTTCCAGATCTTGCTGGATTGCAACCAAAGGTATGCAGGCTTATATTTTTGGACTACAGTAGAGCACCAAGACAAATATCTGTAGCTAAAACATCCTTCAGCCTTAGTCCGCAGAGTCAGTAGGGTCAGCTTAACACCCGAAGGACTGTGTGTTCCCCAAGATTATTATACCCTGTGCCCTTGTACCACAAAAACAGAAATACAATTTTAGGAGTTGGTATCATGATTCCCTTAATACCAAGTGTATCCTAAATGTGTCCTTCCCCCAACTGCTCTTGTGAACTTGCTGACTCCTGTTGATGATTCTTCACAGCATTCCCAGAGTTGCCTTGTGCTGTTTGGCTCTTTCTACCAAGGTCTCTCTCTTTTTCTCTGCATACTATTTCTCCAGATTACAATACTTTCTCCTTTATCTCTTTCAAAGCCCACCAGACCAAATGCCACCCCCTTGGGTGTATCCAGAGCTGAGCCTCTCTTCTAAAAAATCTGAAGTGGACTCTTGTTTGTACCCTCCTTCTTCTGCACAGTCTCTTGGCCCTGTCCCAATCTGCAAGCGGAGGGCCCTGCAGTAAATGAAACAACATTGGTTCATTTGGCCAAGGACTGTTTCCAGAGGACTCTGGGAGCAAAGAGCTGAAGGAAGCAATCCCTTTACCTCCTGGCTTGGAGAGAAGAGTGCAGTGGGGTCAAGGTCCTGTCTTGGGCCCAGTGCTCTCATCTTCATAAATGACCTTGATGAAGGGATTGAAGGAAAATTCATCAAATCTGCAGATGACACAGAGCTGGGGGGGGGTGAGACTGCCAATACTTCGGAAGACAGACTCAACATTCAGAAGGATCTTGACAGACTTGAACATAGGGCCTTGTCCAACAAGATGCAGTTCAGTGGTGAGAATAGTAAGGCCCTGCACTTAGGCAGGAGAAACCAGATGCACAGGTACAGAATAGGTGATGCCTGGCTCAACAGTAATACCTATGAGAGGGATTTAGATGTCCTGGTGGACCACTGCCTAAGGATGTGGCAGCAGTGTTCTGCAGCTGCTAAAAAAGCGAACACAGTCCTAGGCCACATCAAGTTGGGGACAGCATCAAGATCACTGGAAGTAATAGTACAGCACCACTCTATACTGCAACAGTTAGGCCACATTTGGAATACTGTGTCCAGTTTTGGTCACCACAATACAAACAAGACACAGAGGCCCTAGAAAAAGTGCAGATAAGAACAACCAAGATGATAAGGGGATTGGAAGTTAAATTAGGTGAAGAACAACTGAAAGAACTAGGCATGTTTAACCTGATGAAGAGAAGACTGAGAAGAGACATGGTAGCAGTCTTCCAATACCTGAAGGGTTGCCACAGGGAAGAAGGCATTGGTTTATTCTCAGTTGCACCTGAGGGAGTGACAATAACCAGTGGATGGAAGCTCATCAGAGGGAGAGCCAACTTGGAAATAAGGAGAAATTTCCTGACAGTGAGAGCCATTAAACAGTGGAACAGCTTGCCTCCTGATGTTATGGGTGCCCCCTTGCTAGAGGTCTTCAAGAAAAGCCATCTGTCCAAGATGTTATGAGGTCTCCTGCCTTGGGCAGGGAGTTGGACTAGAAGACCTCCAAGGTCCCTTCTAACCCAACCCTACAAAGATTCTATGATTCTGTGGTTCTTGTCTTGGGAAAAGATTGTCTCTTGCTCACACCCTAATCCCCTGCAACACAGGGATTAGAGTGCATAGTATGCGATGCCTCCAGTATATCTGCCTGAGAAGTTCAGCAGTGGTGTCACATGTGGCCTGTGAAGTAGGTTTTCTTGAACAAAGTTAAACTTTAATTTTTCCCCAGTGCTTTTTCATTTAGCCTGTTTGGTTTGTTAGCAGTGTTAGCAGTGGAGACAAATTTTAGCAGTGGAGAGCAGAACACCGTGTATAATTAAATGGTCCAGAGACCAAGCCAGGAGGCAACTGCGTTGTGTACAGGAGGGTCCTGTCCCTTGTTGTTCAGTCTCCCTACCCCAACCTTCAGGGGCAACAGAGCACGAGGGTGAGTCTGCTTGTCATAAGAGACCAATTTATAGATGGTCATATCCGATCTTTCGCCTACCTAACATCATTGATTGCAGTATGGCAGTTCAAGCAACTGTGGATAAAGGCAGACAAAAAATGATGTACAGTTTCTCTTGCTCTCTTTGTACTTGACTGTTAAACACCATGTGGTTACACTGAAATCTATTTAGCTCTCTGCTGCTTAGCAGAGATCCAAAACAGAAGAGTAACGCAAGGGTACTTATGATGAGTAACTGTGTGTGTGTTTACAATGACATCACAGTCAGGGTATAGAGGGAAATGTCTGCCCAGTATTACAGTCCTAGATGTTTATTTGGCATTGCCTGCCTACATCTAGATTTTAAATCCATACACAACATATCCTCAGCTGGCCGGTTATGATGGTGGTCCTTATCAAGTTTGCAGAATTTTTTTATTCTTATAGGTTTAACTTGTTGAACTCAGTTCTCTCCTGCCCTCAGGCAGGCTGGTCAGAGGATGAAACAAAAGTAAGACCCTCCTTTGCTTGTATAACATAAAAATTGTACAACATAAAAAATTCTGGAGATAGGGGAAATTTGCTTAACATATTCGCCTATGGGGCGAATTTGTACAACATAAAAATGGGATCACTCTGTTTTCAGTGCATTCCTATGGGAAATTTGTATAAAGGAAAATTTGCTTAACATATTTTCATTTGGAACGAATTAATTCCTTTATACAAGGTACCACTTGTACTTGCAAACCCATCTGTGCTGTAGGCTGCTACAGAAAAGTAGCAAAATACTGTAATTGCTACAGTGAAGCAAATCTAGGTTTACTGACTTTGGGATGTGAAACTCTAACAATGGGGAAGAGAACAAAAACATTATAAGTCTGTACAGTGGACCCTCGTATAACAAAGGGTTTGTATAACATAAAATCTGTACAACATAAAAATTCCGGAGATAGGGGAAATTTGCTTAACAGACTCGCCTATGGGGTGAATCCATACAACATAAAAATGGTCGTGATTAGGGATTACTCTGTTGTCAATGCATTCCTATGGGAAATTTGTATAAAGGAAAATTTGCTTAACAGAATTTCATTTGGAACAAATTAATTCCTTTATACAAGGTACCACTGTACAAATTTCCCATAGGAATGCATTGAAAACAGTGTACTGTATCATTTAGCAACAAATGTTATTCTTGAGAAAATTCTTAGTTCTTTACTTGGTTGTTGTTGTTTTTTGGCTTATGGGAACTTTGTCAAATGTCCTCCCTAATTGGATCACCACCCTCATAAATTATGTCCAGGCAGGTGAGTACCAATTATAACCAATTCTGCCCGGGCTGCCTTTTGACTTCTGGCAGCTTGGATGTGTAAGCTTTTTCCTTTTCTGCCCAAAAGGATGTCTTTGGCTGCTTTTACATGACCACTGGCAGCCTAGATGCCCTAAGCACATCCAATCTCACTTGATTTTGGAAGCTAAGCAGGGTCGGCCCTGGTTAGTACTTGGATGGGCGACCACCAGGGAATACCAGGTGCTGTAGGCGCCTGGAGTAGGAATGGGCAAACCCCTCCATTATTCCTGCCAAGAAAACTCCATGGACATGGAGTCACAAAGGGTCGGTCACGACTGTAACGACACAACACACACACACTCACACATGACCACTAAAATCCGCAGCAAACTTTGATCCAGATCACCCCCCAGAGCGGTCACGTGGTTGATGTCACGGATCGGATGTTTCCATGGTCGCATTTTGAAAATCTGCAACCGTTCTGATCGCATGACTGAGAACCGCAGCAAAGACACAATAATGGGGGCAAAAAGGTTTTGGTACGGATTTTCCGTGTTCCCACAGACCGAGTAATGGTTTAAAATCCGCATCAGAACAGCAACAAGGATTTTACCATCTCAAGACAAGTTCTTGTAAAATGTGCTGGGTCGTGCTTAAGTGGGCATGGTTGCACTTTATTTTTTTAAAGTCCACTGCTCGTGGGAAAACGATTTTATGCTCCGCATCTGTGAGCACTTTGCAGCGGATTTTAGTGGTCATGTGAAAGCAGCCCTTTAAAGGAAAGGCTTATTTGGCTAGAATGGCTCAAGAGGAAGTGGAAGAGTCAGCTTCTTCTTGTTTTTCCACCAAGCCAAACCTCTGACCTACTCCAGCTCACTGAGGCAGCAAAGGATGGAGCTGCCAAGCTCTGCTTCCCACAAATGTTTATTTTCCGTAACGGCACGATGATAAAGACCACTGGCACGAAGGCTGTAGGGAAAGAACCCGCGTAATTTGACCCGGTTTGATTGTTGTTTGACAGAACTCCTGACACTATCCAACAGACTGCATCAAAGCAGTCCTGCTTTCTTTGGTGAAGTCAATGGGGACATGTATGCCACCGACAACTGTCAATACTTCCCCTTTTAGAATTCCTTCCTGGATACGTACCTGAATGAAAGCTCCTTATTCATGAGCTTATGTGGTTGAAGACTTGAATGATGGTTACATTGATGGGCTTTGAAATACAGCGGTACCTCGACGTATGAATTTAATCTGTTCCAAATGCATGCTCTTAAGTTGAACTACTCTTAAATCAGTGTACCTATCTAAAAAATTGGAAAAAAAGTTACATAATCAAAAAATTAAAAAAATATATATTTCTAAGTCAATCAGACCATATCTAAAATTTGTAGGATGGCTGTTAAAACGCCATCAGTTTTCCGCTCTTAGTCGAATTGCTCTTAAGTCGAGTTGGGGTACCACTATATATTATCGAGTCAGCTTTTCATTTTAGCCTGTAATTGCTTGTGCTACCCGTTGCCTCACTGCTGAAGCAACTCTTCAGAGTTGTCTTCAGAGTTCGTCATTTCCTGAGCAATGTGCTTTGTAATTATCTGACTGTAAATGTTCTTTGCTTTGCTTCATACCAAGTACTACAAAACATTCACCAATATACTACTGGTTTTTCCCAAACATGATTGCCTTTTGAAGGTTGCACAGGGGGAAGACCTCAGGCTTATTTCTGGGCGAGGTGGCGGGACTGTACTATCTGTTCTTACCTCAATAAATAAAGTTTACCAAAACAAAACAGACCCTCCTACCACCCATGGCTAAGGGTGCCTTCGTGCTTGGGGCGTTTTCTTCCTTGTGCACTGCCATTGACAGTGGCAGAAGTTCAAAGGTATTTCAGAAGGCTGACACAGAGAGATAATTGCAGGCAAGGGCTGAAAACTACACGTTCCAGAATAACTGGATGGAATCGTCAGTGACCTCTGTCGCCGCACATGACGCCAAGCCTTGCTGCACTTTTAAAAATGGTGCCCAGACTGCATTTTTTTCTGCTTTGGCTTTTTGAAATACTCTGCAGCTCCAGCTTCGTCTTGGTTTAAAAAAAAAATCCCTGAATTGCTCAATGAAAAATGAGGGGGGAAACGTATATAGCTCTTTTAAACACATTGAAGGCAATGGTGCTTACTCCTGAGTGGGCATGCTATTAATTGCCCCTTCTGTTCACAGGAGCCTGTCTGCATAGCAAAAGGCTCTGGAGGAGATAAGGAGAATTGATGGCAGGCAGCCACTTGCAGTCACAGGAAGCTGGTGCACATTTCCAAAAAGGGCATGTGTTGCAAGCAGATTCATGCCTGTTTGCGGCGAACCCACAGTAAATATATTTGCTGTGGGTTTTTGCAAACACATAGTTCCGGTCAAGGACTATTATCCCACTGATATCCGGAGATGATCATAGAAGAGAAATTGGCTTTTTAGGAAATGCACACCCTGATGTTTAAATGAAAAGGGCAGTAAAACTACACTTCCGAGCGAATCGGTCTATTGCGAAATGTTTGCAGTTGCATTGGTTCATTTGACTAAAAGAGCAACAACCCCAAAATGTTAATAGGTCCATACCATGCCTTTTGTAGCACCAAAAAGCAGATCACAAGCTAGTCAGCAAACTTTGCAGAGAGTCTTCTTTGGCTGGTGGGATGTTACACTGAAGAAAAGGAAGAAAAGGTGCAAGGTATTCTACGGCCTTTCAGCAAGTTCTTAGGGGGGGGGGAAATGAAAACTTAATTTTGGAAATGAAAACAGAACCTTTTCATTCATGGCTTAGGAGACTGTGTGTTTAATACAGAATCCCCTTATGGGGAGTTGTGGGAGGGAGCATGTTTACAAATCTGGGTTGAACATCCAGAACTCAGCTTTGGTGGCAGAGATGGACAGTCCAAGAGAAGCGGCTTTTTCTATACTTTTATGTGTACTCAGTGGTGGGTGTCATAATGACGTGGTCCTGTCCGGCCTTTGAAGTTCCACAGTGCTAGTGGGGGGGGGGAGCAAAATAATAATAAATAAATAAATAATGGATTGTTGTATATCTGGAAACCTCTAGGAGGGGTGATTTTTTTTATTTATTGAGAAGCGGCAGTCTTCAGTCCATTGCGGGAGTTGCTCAATTGAACGATTCCTTCAGCACAAATGGGGATCCTGTATTCTGATGTTAAAAACAGTCATGAAAATGGCAACAGTATTTGCTGGTGAAATATAAGAGATAAAAAATATATATCATTTGTAATTGTTCTTTCAGTTGCTGGCTTTTCCCTTTCTCTGTCTTACACAATGATGTGACTCTAGAAGTAGCAGGAGATTCTCAAACACTCTCTAGAAGCAAAAGCATTTAAAATGAGGATATACCATACGTGTATAAGTGGAGAAGGCGACAATGCTAGGAAGAGTAAAGGCAGAGGGATGTGGAGTGGGAGGAGAGACCTAACACGAGATGGTTTGGCTTAATAAAGGAAGCCATGGCCAGTAGTTTGCAAGACCTGAGCAGAATTATTAGTGGCAGGAACTTTTGGAGGTCTTGGATTCACAGAAGTGACTTATGGAACTTAATGCAATAGAAAAAATAGTCTGCTATGTCTGTTTCAATGGCACCTTCAATATAAAGGGTCTGAATGGGGTGGAAAATGTTTGGCCCTCCAAATGGTGTTGAACGATTGCTCTCAGTGTCACTCGCCTTTTGCCAAACTGCCAAGGAATAAAGGAAACAGAGGGCCAAAAACTTCTGGAGGGCTGCAGGTTCTCCGTTACTATTGCGAATGTACTTTCTGGCCAACCTTGCCTTGCCAAGAGACACGTGCATAAACTCTACTAGCCTGATATTCTTCCAAGGGCTAAATTCTGTTGCTTTCTATATTTTAGGTGAGGCTGGTGCAAATATCATTCATGTCTCCAAAGAAGCACGGAAGAGGTTTCTTGGCCCTTTGCACCCTTCCTTCAACTTGGTGAAGATCATACGGAACTGCCTGTACAAGACTCTGCCAGACAATGCACATGAAGTGGCCAGTGGCCACTTGGGCATCTCGCTGACCCGCGTCTCCGATGGAGAGAATGTCATAATCTCAGAGTTTAGCTCTAAAGAGGAGCTTATTCAGGCAAGTAATAGCATTCTGACTTCCTTCCCTCTCATAGCGCAGAGCTGTGGTTCCTAACCACCTCTGATTGGAAGGTTTGATCTAACTGAGCAGTCACTACAGCGCTAGCTCTCTTATGGAGCTGTGACTTGTATCGTAAGACTCTCTGCACTTAATGTTCTGCTAGAAAACGAAATCCTCACTGGCCTCTTAGTAGGGTTTCCTTAAATCATGGGTAGGTAAAGTGCAGCCTATGGACCATGTACCCTTGGGTCCCAAATTGCCCCTGCAGAACTGGTGAGCCCCCCATGCTACCCATCCATCCCATTCGTTTTATATATAGATATAGATATATTTAAATGAAAGCTACCCATTCACTCTCTCTCTCTCACACACACACACACATACACACACACACACACACACACACACACACACAGAGAGAGAGAGAGAGAGAGAGAGAGAGAAAGAGAGAGAGAGTATTTTCAAAGAATGTTTTTAACGTTTTTTTTTGCTCCCAAAGCCCCCTTGTGCCCTCTTGGAGACTATTATGCCATGTTTTGGTAATTTTTCAGCACCCCATGCCACCAATTTAAAAAGTTTGCCAGTAGAGGGTAGAAAGGAGTTTTTTTTTAGGTGGGAGAAACGAAAGGGGAAAAAAATACTGGGGACGTGGTGTCAGGAGGCTCTGGGGGTGGAAGGTAGACCTACTCTGCCTGGGAGACTTCCGCTCACTGTATGTGTGTGCGCTCTTCTTTCTTACAGGCCTGTGTCTGCAGTGCTTTCATCCCAGTGTATTGTGGCCTGATCCCTCCAAGTCTTCAAGGAGTGGTAAGTAAGGCCACTGGGGACTTGGGGTTTTTCCACCTTGTTTTTCATGTATGCTCACGGAGTAAGAAGGATCTAGCAAAGCTCTGACAAAAGGCTGGGCTGTTCCGCGTCTCCTTCGTCATCCCGAGTGCAATGTCCAGAATGATGGGGTGTTGTAATTGGGTTGTTCTCAAGAGACTATGATTTTCCTAATGTGCTGGCCTTCAAGATTTGAGTTCAGACTCTCCCTCCTCTCCAAGTATGTTTGGATTTTGGCAGACAAGTAACTAAATCCATTGCTCCCAAGTTTTTATTTTTCTGTACCTGGCAAAGTACAATATTTAGAATGATGTCAAACAGATATCTACAATTATTGCTATCAAGAGGTGCCAAGAAAATTGCAAATATAAAGAAGCTGCAGTGCTGAGCTGCTCATTCCAGGGACGGGCGGCGGCGGTGGGGACTTTCTCTGAAGTTTCAGAGTTATGAAATTGCCTCATGCCCAGTCAAGATGAAATTCTTCAGGCTAGCCTCTGGGCCTTTTTGGGTTCAATCAGATGGGCATTGAGCCCACTCCTTTGATCCACTTTGGGAATGGGCTGGTGTGCTCCTTTTGTGTGTGATTGCACAACATAATCACTGGAGGAAACCCAACCAGCCCTTTTCCAGAGCATCGCCTGCCACCTGCACCTTTCAAGGGCATGTCCTTGTGAGGATTTTACCAAATGGCATAGTCAACGTCTATCCAACTCCAAGCAACTCCTATTTAGCCTGCACCAGCCTGCTCCAGAAGTGCTCATGGAGTCCATCACTTTGTAATTTTTCAGCATGCAAGAGCAGAGTTGGAAATGCTGTATATCTTTTAGGACTTTAAGGGGAAGCTATATTGGACCTGAGCTCCTTCTTTAGCTTTTCAAAAGGAAGCAACTGGAACACTTCTTATAACTTCCATATAGTAAGTTGTATTTAAGTTACCTGGATCTTCCAGTTCCCTCCAATGGCCGGTGCAAGGCTTGGTGTTCCTGCAAACAACATTCCCGTTTCCCTTTCAGATGTTCACATTCACACTCGTGCTGTAATCTTTGCAAGGTCATCCATATTATTCCATAGAAACCACCAATGGGGAAGTGAAACTGCTCCACCTTGAAAATTCATGGCAGAGGCACACTTCCTGGTTCATATTTCAGCCCCTGAATTGATGCAAGTTCTTACGTGGCTTTTTCAGATATTGTTGGGCTCTTGTTTCCTCGGCAGCTCTAGCGGCTGAGCCACTGACAGCAGCCGGCAAGGAATCAAAAGAGGAGTTGTTTGTATGTTTCTCAGCCATCCTTTAGGGGTGTGTGTAAAGGGGACCTTTAGATATACGGACACATGTCCTTTTCCAGACTGTGTAAAAGGATGATTAATGGGGAAAGCCTCAATGCACAGAGAGAGATGAATGGAAGGTGGTAAGGATGGTGGCAGCAGTGACAGCTGCTTTTGAATTTCCAAAATATATAGATCCAGCTCACATTTGTGGCCACTATTTTACAAACACTTTATGCGGCCCTCCAGTATTCCTGCCAAGAAAACTCCATGGACATGGGGTCACGATGGGCCAGTCACGACTGTAACGACACAACAACAACAGCAACAATAACCTGGTACATTATACACTCATGCTGTACTTAGGCATGCACTGTGCAGATCATTTTTATTGCCAGATTTTTATCCCATTTTTCTTCTAAAATGAGGGCTCAAGGCCACTAACAAACAGTATTGAAAACAATATTACAATGAGTTTAAAAGAAGTGTGAACATAAGACTATCAAAATCATCGCTTTAGTCACAACCATAAAAATCACCACAATATGAGCCAAATTCAAAACAGCGTAGAAGCCTGTGTGGCTTGTCTTTGCATTGATTTCAAAGCAGCAAAATTGGGAACGGATCAAAAGTCTGAGTAGAATATATCCTATAATATCTGAGAGTGACGCAAGTGGGAGGGGTGGGGGGCTCTGCTGTGCACCCATCAAATGGACTTCTGCTATTGGCAAGACGTTCTGAATGTCCTCTCCAAAAGATGTTCAAGTCCAGAGAGACAGATTTGTAATGAAACAAGCCACCACACACATTAAGCCATTCTAGGACTTTGGGTTAATCCCAGAAAGCAGTTGGCAACCAGTGCAGGTTGTTCAGTCTTCCAAGGTAGACATTGTTCTTGAGACTGTGCAGCAGCGAGCCACTTGTGTGCCAGCCAGAGACCACTCCAGCGCAGTAGCCAAGATGTAATGCAGATAAGCTGGACTTGGGTAACCATGGCCAAGGCAGACTGAGTCACTACGACTCCAAGGTTCAAGGGCCCCACAGTGTTCCTGAACAAAGCAAGTTCCAGATGATTCTGCATTGCATTTTACCTGCCTTTCCCCTACCCCCTACTCTCATTTAATCACTTTGTAATATAAAGTAGAGGAACACCCATCCTAGCGGGATGTGAAACAAAAAAATAAAATAAAATTTAAAATAAAAAAAGCAGGAGGAATGCAGGGCTGATTTTATTGCCAGGGCACCGGAGGTGAACCTTATCAGTATTTATTGACTTTGTGTGTAGTAGCTAGTGCTGGACCCACTGAAACGAGTTGATGCAGAGGAATGTGCTGAGCTTCCTGGAACAAGAGAGAGCCTGAAAGGAGGAGGCTGCAGGTCCTGGGTTGCTGGAAAACACGTTGTCCTTCTCCTGACTCCAGCCAGTCTGCTTCTGCTCCTGGGTGAACTTTATTCTGTTTTCTGAGGGTGGTGCAGCTTGGAGATAAATTATGACAGATGGCTCTTCTTGGCTCCAGTGCACCACTGTGCAGGAGGAGCAGGTGCTCTTGGTTTCTTTTCTTAGAAGGAGTGGCAGGTTGGCTGCTGCCAAGCCCTTGGCCTTTAACTTTTTTTCCCAGTGGTTGTAATGATGATGACCATAGATGCCTAGGGCCAGCATCTGTAGAGGTCATGCTGGCTAGGGGAGTCCAGGAACTGGAGTTCAGAAAGGTTATTTCCCCCCCCCCCAAACTCTGGGTGTAAAATAAGTCAAGGAGAGCTGGCTCCATATCACAGCCATGGCATCCGGATTTAGTTCAGCCTTAAAATTAATCCCATATGGGAGGCATATAGTCCCATATAGGAGGCATCTAGACCCATATAGGCGGCAGTTAGTGGCATATAGGAGGATTTCTCCCCTGCGGTTCATTGTGGCCGCGGTGGAAAAAGGACACTTGAGGCGTTATTGCTTCCCACCCCTTTTTGGATTAGAATGTCTCTAAAATTAAGGTGTGGGGCAATGGATTGTTCATTTTAAGCACATGCTAGAAACAGGTCTATATAAACTTACCCATAGGCAATGAGAATATTTTCTATTATTTTAATATTGTTTTTACAGTACTTGGTTATGGCCTCTTTTTCAATAAAAACCTATGTTTTTTATTGAAATCTTACTTCCACTAAGCAATTTATACTGTACAGCGGCTTTATTAAATGTTTATCTCTTGTGACTTGTGTACCATGCAAATGAAGGGGGTAATCTCATTCCTACAGCTGTATTTTCTCCTTTCTCCTCCATGAAAGATTGTCTTATTGAAAATAGGATAGTGGTGACTTTAAAAAGAAACAAACAAACAAAGCAGTACATTAGTTACTACTATCAGCACTGCAAATGAGAGCAGTATTGGGTTTTGTCAATACTATTGCAACCTCTCTCTTAGTTCTTGTGTTAGTGCCACTGGAATGGAGGATTATCCAACCACGGCCCACTCAGGCGACAAGGCAGTACAGTATACTGCATAAAATGCTAGGCGTTGTTTATCACCGGGATGAAACTGTTATCTTCCTGCCTAGGTGTATATCTTCATGTGCTTGTGGGAAAGGAGATCATTTTGTTGATTTCCACTTCTGCAGTTTGGAAACTGCAGTTGGGTGGTACTAGAAAGTATGTGAAACGGCAGGGGTGGGAGGCAAACTCCGGATATTTTGAGAAGTTCAGTGTGACTCGTTCAGATGCAATAATAAGCACTGGCTTTTTATGAGAACAAGCTGCAGCGAGCCTCGGGCTTGTACGTTGCCCTCTTCCCCTCCGCTTCCCTTCCCCTCCCCTGGTGCAGTGAGAGGAAATTTTTGGAAGCTTGTGCTCTTGTGCTTCTTTTTGGACCAGACTAGACAAGGTGCAAATTGACGTGTATTAAAAATTGCTGGAAAGAGTCAGCTTCATGTATTAATATGCCAGCTGTTATGCCCAGCAACATGGAACTGCATTGTGGAATTGCACCACCCGTCTCCTGCCCCCAGCACACCGTTGAGCGGAAGAGAGAGAGAGAGAGAGAGAGAGAGAGAGAGAGAGAGAGAGAGAGAGAGAGAGAGAGAGAAGGCTGACCACACAAACAAGGTTGAGACATACCTGTGGTGGACATGGCGAACGGAAGTCACAAAGATCTGATTTCATCCTTGTGGTGGCAATGAAGAAGAGTTGGGGGCCAAGGCTCCTGCATATAATGCTAGCTAGGCATTGTTTATCACCTGGATGAAACTGGGGTGTGTAGGGTGGGGGTGAGGTTATCTTCCTGCCTAGGCACATATCTGCATTGCTTGTAGAAAGCATGTTGATGGGCATAACAGCTGGCATATTAATAAATGAAGCTGACTCTTTCCACTTCTGCCGTTTGGAAACTGCAGTTTGGTACTACTAGAAAGTACATGAAAGGGCAGGGATACTTGATCATAAATTTATTTCTGTGCTGCTCTTGTTACATAATAAATGTGTTAGTGCCACTGGAATGGGGGATTATCCAACCACTGCCCACTCAGGCACCAAGGCAAGAATATACTGCATATATAATAACGTTAACAATTACAGCCAAGAAGGGCCAATGTCTTGTTCCATCAAAGTGGCTCTCCCTGGACATGCTTTTAATTTCAAGGGGGGAAATGCAGAACATTTGTCTGCCGGTAGGCATAAAGACTACAACTGACAACAAGACATAGGAAGAGGCACTTCTGTGTAGCACCTGCGCTATTTCATAGCTCCTGCATTAAAAATAAAAACAGCATTAAGGTAGGGCCTGGGAGATATGCAAGACAAGGACCCGGTTCTCTAGAATTCTTGCTAGTCCCCTGGGCTGTGTTTCCTAACATAGCAACTGCTAAGTGTAGTCCTTGCAACTACAATGGCTTATAAACTTTGGGAAATCTAGGATGGTAGAAAATTGCGTTGTTGTTTTTTTTTAACCACACTAACATTGTTTTGAATTCTCTGTCTCTTCCCCAGAGGTATGTTGACGGGGGTATTTCAGACAACCTGCCACAGTATGAGCTAAAGAACACGATCACCGTATCTCCCTTCTCAGGCGAGAGCGATATTTGCCCACGGGACAGTTCCACAAATATCCATGAGCTCAGGGTGACCAACACCAGCATTCAGTTCAATCTGCGCAACCTCTACCGCCTCTCAAAGGCACTCTTCCCACCAGAGCCTCAGGTGAGAGCCCAGCAGGACTCTGAGGGACTTGGAACTCTCTCTCTCTCTCTCTCTCTCTCTCTCTCTCTCTCTCTGTGTGTGTGTGTGTGTGTGTGTGTGTGTGTGTGTGTGTGTGTGGGGGGGGGGCGGTCCAGCTCAGTTTTATGTTAGTATACTTGCTTCCATAGTCAAGGCCATTGGTTTGATGATTTTACTTTGCAGGAACCTTAGGTAATGTTTTATGGAGAAGGTAGCTATACATTATTGGAATTTCTCTACCACCTCCACACATTTTAACCCACTTGGGCTGTATGCTCCTAACAGCAGTGCATTGTATTTATTTGGAAGGCCCACCTCTTTGAAGGGATTTACTCCCATGCAAGTGTGGATAGGATTGCGGCCACCTAAAATATTTAGCTTGCTAAAAGCTGTAAAAAAAATGCTAGCTCCTTACCATGCAGCCCGCCAGGAAATTTAAAGGCTCAAAGTCCTTTGAGCAGTGAAAACAATAAACTTGAAAGCATGTGATCTGGCCGGCCCTTTTGGAAACAGTTTTAAAACCCCAAGAGGCTGTTGCTTTAACTAAATGCACAGGACACATTTCTAATCCACATACCTTGCTCCCCTCTTCATTCCTTTCCTGCTGCTTCTAGATGTGTGTGTGTGTGTGTGTGTGTGTCGTGTCGTGTCGTGTCGTGTCGTGTTGTGTCGTTACAGTCGTGACCTACTCTTCGTGACTCCATGTCCATGGAGTTTTCTTGGCAGGAATACTGGAGTGGCTTGCCAGTTCCTACTCCAGGCTCCTACAGCACCTGGTATTCCCTGGTGGTCTCCCATCCAAGTACTAACCAGGGCCGACCCTGCTTAGCTTCCAAAATCAGGCGAGGTTGGATGTGCTTAGGGCATCTAGGCAGCTTCTAGATGTATTGACACCCAAAGTAACCGGAGTGTTTTAATTCCTCAAGAATTGCTCACTTACCCCCTTACACACACACACACACACACACACACACACACACACACACACACAACCAAGAAATACTTTAGTAGACCGAAAAATCTTCCATATGCAATGAAGTGGTAAAGAAGGTGGTTTAGATTCTGCACACGTTCAGAATTTGCTGGGGTTGTTCTGCCTTCTGGGTGTTGGGCATATTGAATTTCATGATCAGGCTACATGTTTCCTTCTAGAATCAAGCAACAAAGTCATTGAAAGTCACAGGAGCCATAAGCCAACGGGTTTTTATGTAACATGAACATACACACTCATTCTTGAGAGGGTGTTAAGGAGTAACATCATCTTTCCTGGCTTCCATCTCACTGTCTTAAAAAAAAAAGAAGGGGCAGGGAGAAACTATCCCGTAAGGCTTCAAAAGTATTGCAATACGTCTGGAGAACAGAGTAACTGTGCTGGAACAGCATGGAAAAACGCTTGACAATATGCTGCGATAAATTTCAGACTTTATTTTGGGAACGGCTGTGGATTATACACGATTAACATTGGTCGTCTCTTCTTTATTTAGCTCTTCATTTTGTTTGTTTGTTGGAACACATATTCTTTTAGCTGCCGATTAGTCAGTAAGTATTTCAGGTGGCATTTCAGTGCCACCCAGTACTTTTGTGAATAGGAAGAGGTGGCAAATTGTTTTAGCAGATTCGCCCCTTTCTGCTACCTGGCCCTACTGCAGAGGCTGGCAGATCTATAAGTGGCAGAATCTGCTTTGTTTTGTACAGTGGAACCTTGACTTACATACTGCTTGACTTACATCATATTTGACTTGCATCAAGAAGGGGCCTGTTTGACTTGAGTCGCAGGCTTTGACTTACATCTCGGAGCCCCGGCGCAAGGCACCGGAATTGGGCGGCAGCCACAACCCAGCATCGCGGCTGCTGCCTCCAAACTGCTCCTGCCTTCTTCCCCTCCTCCGGCAGCGGCGGCTTCGGCGAGGCCAGCTCAGAGCACCTGGAGCTGGTCCTCGGCCTCACCGAAGCCGCCACTGCTGCCGAAGGAGAAGAAGGGCCGGGAGCTCGGGGCTGGCCTCGCTGGTTAGACAGTCAGCTCAGTCTTGTAAAAAATCTGGCTGCAGAAGTCTGGTCCACAATGGAAGCATTTTAGTTGGTGAGCTGTACAGTTGTGGGACTCTAATGGTAACCGTAGAGTTGTTCAGAACTGGGAACGTCAGGTTAAAAATCAGTAAAACTTAAATGTTAGACATTGTTGCTATGAACATTAAAAAGTGGAGGAATATAACTTGTGGACTATAATTCCACTGCCGCCTCCTCTCTTTGAAGAGACATTTCATTTACATCCCCAGAAGGAATCTCCTATCCCAGTCAAATTTGTGTTAAATTGCTGTTTTCGGGGGTCTTTTTCATCATCTAGAACGGATTATTCCACTTTCCCATTACTTTCTATGGGAAATGTTCATTTGACTTAAGTCATGTTTGACTTAAGTCTAGACCACTGGAACGGATTAATGACGTAAGTCAAGGTTCCACTGTATTGGAACCCAGAGACACATCACACTCCACACCCCGTACATCAGGCCGTTTCTTTACCTCCTTTGTTTCCTAGTGCATCCAAGTATGTCTCAGAACTGTTTTCCAGAGTGAAGAGTTGCCACAATATTCCTTCCCTTTCCATTTGTTCACTAAAGTAAAGAGAAAATTTTGACCAAGTGGTGATGTTCTACTCATTTTGCCTTTCGTGGTCCTAGGCAGGGTGTGTTAGGTGTGCTTACGATACAGCTTTTAGGTCCTAAGAATGGCCCGTGGGTGTTTTCCATTTCCACCCCCAACCTATTGCTACCCCAGAATACATTGTTGCGACGGGCATAATAGCAAACAGAAAACAGGCACTTCTTGCCTGTCTTAATGGCATATTTTAAGGCGGGTTAAGGTAACATATGTTCTGCCTTCCCTCTCTGCAGGTTCTGCGGGACATGTGCAAGCAGGGATACAGGGATGCTTTGCATTTCTTGAAGAAGAATGGTAAGTGATTCCTTAAAGCGATGCACCTTTCATTGCTGAATTCTCTAGAACAAAATATTCTTCAATCCAGTGCCCTCCCAAGAGTATTGGGCTAGAACTGCCTTAATCTTCACCCTATCCATGCCTAATTCTAAGTTGCTCCGTAGACGCAGATGTGCAATTCTTGCAGTGAAAAAGAAAAGAAAAGATGGAAAACAAGTAGTCCCTTTTAACAAGGATGATACCTGCTTTTAAGTACATGGGCTTTCAGAATTCACATAACTTTTTCCCCCCACTGGGCAGTACAGGAGAGCTCTTCAATGGGTATCTTCCAATAAAGTCAGCAGAAAGCACAGATATTTCCATTTAGTGGTGGGTTCTGTCCCTTTCCCCCTATTTTATTGGGAAGGCTCTAACTAACTCGTGGTTCTACCTTTAATTTCTGGCACCAAGCTGCTTTTTTTTTTAAAAAAAAGTCAAATTGTAAATACTTTTTTCCTTTCGCCTTTCACTAAGTGTAACAATGGATACCATGGTCAAACAAGGCTGCAGGGGAGAAAATGCTTGCTTTACACTGGATTTACCTTAAAAATAAATATCCTCCTCAGTTAGTTAACAAAGAAAGAAAGAAACCTTCCTGAAAGGCTTCACTCATGGTGCTTGGAGGCTTTTCTGGATTAGTTTAAGCCATCACATGCTTGAACCAATGCAAATTGACTCATGCTTTTAAAAAGCAGGAGCCTCACTGACAGAGGGAAATACTAGGGTAAGGTATCTTGGGCTGATTAGCATTTCCTTTTGTGTCATGTGATCAAAGTAAAAAAATTGGATCAGCTTGCCCAAAACTTGTAGCATTTCCTGCATTCCCTCCTCTGAATATGGATCAAAATGGATTAAGTCCATTAAGTATTCCAAAGGTATATCAAAAGTGTCAGTGGTACTGAATGGTCCAAGACAGTGTTGGCAAACCTATGGCATGGATGCCAAAGGTGGCACTCAGGGTCCTTTCTGTGGGCATACAACATCGCCCCTTCATAGCTACCTATATACAGGTTAAATTGCTGTATTGGCACTTTGCAAAAAAGTTAGTGGGTTTTGAATTGCAGTTTGGGCACTCGGTCTCTAAAAGGTTCGCCATCACTAGCATTGTTGGCGAACCTATGGCATGGGTGCCAAAGGTGGCACTCGGAGACCTTTCTGTGGGCACCCGACATCGCCCCTTCATAGCCACCTGGATTCAGGTTAAATGGCTGTATTGGCACTTTGAGAATAATTAGTGGGTTTTGAATCGCACTTTGGGCACTCGGTCTCTAAAAAGGTTCACCATCACTGCTCCTAAGGAGATTCAGTGAGAAATAATAATCATTATTTAGTCTTCTGATGCCATGGTTGTCGACTATTGTTTGTGTCTCTAGTGTCACCTTGTGGTACATTGTCAACAGTGCAGCAATTTTATCCACAGCGCTCTCTTTCCTTTTTCATCATAGTTCATGTGTTACTGTCATGCACCAAGACTGATACAGTTCCACACACTTTACAGTTAAGAGGTGGCACAGAGCAACTACTATCAGAATTGACTCCATGGTATCTAAAGTCATATAATATCAAAAGATAGCCTAGATACAAAGAGGATGATTCACCATTCTATCTGAAGTCCAAGGTGACTTGCCCACTGCAGATAAACCATGGGCAAAGCTTTCAGATCTACATCAAAGTGTCCATTTGAAAGATTCCTCACACATACTTCTAAGAAAAATTGCAATTATTTTTGCTGAATCATGTTTCCGGGTTGTTTTGTGTGTGTGTGTGTGCAGCCTGGAGTAAGTAGCATCCAAATGCTACAATGGATTAATATACTGTATGTAGCACAATATGTTATCACTTAGCTAGAGCACACAAGAGCAAAATGGGGGGGGGGGGGCTCCCATCAGCACTGATCATCCCAACCAACAGTGAGGATTGCGGTTCTGCCAAAGTCTAGAGAGCAGGATTTTCTCAAGTCCGGTGCTGGAGTGTCTGCCGCTATCTGACATGCCTTGGTGGCCATTTATTTCCTTCTGCTTTTCGCACATATAGGCTGAAATTGTGTTCCTCAGCAAAGTACTGTAAGTTGCAAGAGGGAGCCCAGGAGAATCAGTAGAATTTAAGGAGGAGTTGACTCACCAAATTGCTACCTATTCAATGCAGTGTTCTCTAAACCCCCACATTGCTTAAAAGCCTCCCTGACATTAGAAAAACAAGAAGTAGAGGGCCAAGCTGACTTCTCAAGGACAGTTCATTCCAAATCCTGAGAGCAGCTACTGAGAAGGCCCTGCCTTGTGTCTTTGCCAAACAAGCTTGAGAATTGGTGGAATCTAGAAAAGGGCTTCCCCAGAAGCTGGGGAGGCTTATGTGGAGTGGTATGATCCTTCATAACCTGAACCTGAGCTGAGTAGAGGGCTTTATAGGTAATAACCAGTGTTTTGGATTGAGCCCCAGAAATAGACTGATAGCCAGTGAAGCTGTTGTTGCGAGGGAGTTACATGCTGTCTGAAACCTACACCAGTCAGCAACCAGGCTGCAGCATTCTGAACCACTTAAAAGTTTCCAAACAAAATTTAGATATTTTAATTGTTTTAAAAAATCTTTTAAAAATTGTTTTTAATCTTGGTCTTTTTAAAAATATATGGTTTTATATGGTATTTTTGAACATGCTGTTGTTATATGGTTTTAATTGTTGTGAGACGCCTTGGGTCCCCTATGGCAGAAAGGCAGTATATTATTCTCTCTCTCTCTCACTCTCTCTCTCTCTCTCTCTCTCTCTCTCTCTCTCTCTCCCTCCCTCTCCCCCCCCATTGGGCTTACTTAGTCTAACTCTAACATCTTATACTAGGCAATAGAACATCACCCAGTACCGGGGGTGGGGTGGGGGACCTTCAAGGAGGTTCCTGCTGTGATTTCTGTGTTTTCCAAGTAGAAGGTACTGAAGAAATTTCATGCAGCTTTTAAAAACTGAATCGCAACCATTCTGCTACCTGTCTTCCCTTCTCTTAGGTCTCCTCCATCGCCCAAACCCTGCCCGCCTTCTCTTAGCCATTAGGGATGAAGAAGAGGAAGAGAGGGACCCTGAAGGAGAAGAGGAGGATCAGCTGGGAGAGAACGTGGCCTTGGCAGAGGCCGAAGAACACATTTTTGAACACTTGCCTCCTAAGCTCAACCAAGGTGAGATGTTTTCTTGGAAGCTGCTGTGGGACCGAGCTTGGCATGCAGTTCTGCTTGAATCTTGGCTTTCCTTTCAGTTCCACTCTTCCACCATGATCTCTGCCATAAGCACACACTCCTGCATCTGCTTTCCGCCTTATGGTAATTCTTTACCAGCTCTTTTTTCACTTGTATTTCACAGTATTTTGAACTGCTGAATGGTTTTGATTTATTTGTGCCTAGTTGCCCTTTTTATTATTATTTATGTCATGTTAGTTTTGATTGACTAGTTTGCTTATTTACTATTTTAAGTTGTAGAATGTGTTTTATTGTATTTTGTTTGTTTGTAAACCATCCAGAGTAGCTATATATATGAAATAAATCTGCTGAGCATCTCTGAACTAGTGTTGCCACTGTGAATATCCTGGGTTCTTCTTGCTAATGACAATTTATTATCTCCCTAAAGCTGAATTGACATACCAGCTTCAGAGGCCTTTTAGAGGAGGGTAGTCCCTTTTATAAACAGACAGGACTCCCTTTAGCTACCTATACAGGACAAAAAGAATAACAGAGATCACTTTTCTTATTAGCATATTGAACTCTAGTGTTTGTTTCCCTTGCCTTTTGGACAGATGTTTCAATTCAAGGATTTCCCTCAGAAAGTTTTGCTTTAGTCACTGGTTTCTCCTTTTAAAATCAGAGACCAGGTGATCTGTGATATTTCTCTCTGAGCCGCTCACTTGAATAATCCCTTTTCTCCATCTCTAGCCCTTTTGGAAGCCTGCGCTGAGAGGAGAGGACTCTTCTCTGGTATTGCCAACTTCCTGCCAGTACGCCTGGCATCTACCTTGATGCTTCCATATACTCTTCCTCTAGAGTCTGCGGTTTCTTTCACTGTCAGGTAGGTTCCAAATCTGTTTTCAAGGCTTCTGATGGGGGGGAAAAATCTTGCTGGTAGGGCTGGTGACGGATACAAATTGTGATGTGAGTGGGAGGGTGAAGAGCTCCCAAAGAAAGCAGTGGTGTGTGTGTGTGTGGGGGGGGGGGCAAAGTGCAGTCCATCAGCTGCATGCTGGAGGGTTATTGAGACTCCTCGATCTTTCCCCATTTTTGGTGGGGAAAATGGAAATCCGGATTTTCTCATGGAAGCCTCTACAAGAAGTGTTTTTCGCTCCCTGAGCCCACAAAGCAAAACTCAGAATGGATGACAAATCATTCCTGTATTGATTATTTCCTTCAGTAACTGCATTTTCAGGGATCCTAAAGCCCCTATTGGGTCCTGGGGTGGGGAAAATATCCCCTAACTTCCCCACCCCTAGAAATAAAGCAAGAGTCAAATCCATTCCCAACAGGGAATTACTTATGAGCCAATGGTCTCCCACGGTGTTAATAATATGGAAAGCAGCCCTGAGGGATAGTTGGACTAATAATTCCAGAATCTGGCTTCCTGAAATTTATTTCTCTATTGTTTAAGATTCCAGCCTTTAGATAAAATCCTGTTACTCAGTTACGCCTGCAGAAACCAAATGGCATAACTTGCAGCAGCTTCTCACTGGCAATGAATAAGTCCCAGCTTGGATTTTGGATCATGTGTTAAGTCAGCAGGGAGATGTACACCCCAAACTCCAAATGGGGAACTCATTAATTCCAGCAGGACACTGTTACAAATTACACCATTTTCCTTACGCACATATAACCACACAGCTGGATTTTGGCTATTATGTGTTTATGGCAGCAGAAAAATTCAAAGCAAAGCCACAGAAGAAAGATGAGATTGAACAGGTTTTCTGCTAAATGAGAGGGAGACATCACTGTTCACCCTGCCCAGGAATCTGCAAAGTCCAAGTGTCAGTGGTACAGTATTTGCTTATTGCAAAGAAGAATATTTAATTGTTTTAGAGATCTGAGTGTGAGAGCACATTGCCCTAATCGTGGCATCACAAATCTCTGTTTTACGTTAGTTCTTTAAAAACAGTAAAGAGTATGTGGCTAAAGAGTATGCTGCCTCTTTATTCACAATGACCTTTAAAGCAGCTTATTCATGGTCAAAAGAATGAAACAGTGTAACATCATCAAACCTAATAGCAAGAGAAAAATCAACAAGCTGCAAATGTTAAATGAACAACCACATGGGGAAGCTTCTAAACCCAGTTATATATGGCACAAACTCTGCAAAGCATAGATCAGAGAATGGATTTTTTAAAAATGAAGTGCTCAGTGACATCTTTAAAATTTGTAATTACTGTATGAGCCTGCATGAACAAGCTGAAAGGATATAGATGTTTATTTGTCAGTGTTTACTTCTGAAAATGGCCATGAGATCATGGCATCAAAGAACCCGGGAAAGGAGGAGGCCTTTCACTCGCACCAACTTTCACTGGTATGTTTGGTTGGGGGGCATGAGAGCCTTCTACTCCCAGACTCTGGAACTCCCTCCCATGGGAGGCCAGACTAGCCCCATCTCCAAGCAGTCAAAGGCCTTTCTCTTTGAAAAGAGAAAGCGAGTTGGAGGCCTAATATCTTTCTTCAGGCAAGTTCACTGAAATTGGCACCCATTTTTTTCCACAACTTAAGATTTTCATTGGTGAAAAGGTGAAAAACAAACAACTAAAGATTGTGTCATCTTCAACATTAACAAATTTCACTGTGTACATTCATTCATTGCCGTCCACTTCTTCAGACACTTGAATTTTTGTTTTGTTTTTCTTGCTCGTGGCGCAGTGGTTAAATGCCTGTACTGCAGGTAAAACTGTGCTCACGACCTGGGTTCAATCCCCGGTAGCAGGCTCAAGGTTCACTCAGCCTTCCATCCTTCTGAGGTTGGTAAAATGAGTACCCAGCTTGCTGGGGGGGGGGGCAATGTGTAGCCTGCACTCTGTAATTAAAATTGTAAACCACCTAGAGACTACTTGTAGTAGTATGGGGTGGTATATAAGCAGAACACTTTGCTTTTTGCTTTTTGCTGAAACAGACGAACACACTGACTCTGTAGATTACTTTCAAAAGCATTTTCAAGCCACTTGGGCATGACTTGCAGCAGAAATACAAGGACCACCAGTGCTACCCTGTTGTGACAGTCATAGGGTGCATGACAGTGTCCACTACCTGAGTCAGCGTGCCTCAGAGTATAACTTCCTGGGGAACAATGGGAAAGGCTCAAATTTAGCTTGATTAGACTCAGATTGGGAATGTAATTTACCACTGTGGGAAGTAGGATTCTCAACTAAGTAGTTTTTGGGTCTGATCTGACAGGGCTAAAGTTGAGTGTATACCTATCACCACCATTTTAAGATGGCTGTTTCTTCAAAGTTAAGCTGTGGGATATTGTGTTTGCTGTTCCTGGTTAACAACTGCTCTTGGGTTAACAGTTTTCCCTTATGTTGTCTATTTTCTTCAGGTTGCTTGAATGGTTGCCAGATGTTCCAGAGGACATCAGGTGGATGAAAGAGCAGACTAGGAAAGTCTGTCACTATTTGATGATAAAAGCTAAGAAAAAGCTAGGAAGTCACCTCTCAGCTAGGTATGATGTTTGGCTTATGTCTCCCATTTCTGGAAATGTCAGAACATTGGGAGGGGCACGCAAAGCTGTCCTATAATTGATGCCATAAAAATGGTGAATTATGAGACTTTGATCTCAGGCCTACTCATGCTTACACATAATTTTTCTCCTTTGGACTCTCTTGGCCAAATTGTGTGCTTAAGATGGCTGGCCTAGAGGTATCACCTTAGTTTTATGGGCCTACATAAAAAGAAATGAGTCCTTCCTATTCAGGAACGTTTGAGTATGGATGACCTTGGGTCACAGTGCAGGCAAATCTGTCATGCGCTTCATTTTAAAACTCTACGTTTAACACCCCACAGCTGAAAACCAAACCTCACCCCCCATGCCCCAGCTAAATGGCTAAGCTGTCTAGGTGTTGTGCATTCTTAATACGGGGAGACTCTATAGGTTTACAGAGATGAAAGAACACAGCCCTAGTTTGTACGTATTGAGTGTCTGAAAGAACTGTCTTGTTAGATCAGGGTTAAGACCAAAATACTTATCAATTACAAATAAATGTTTGTTAAACTGTTCTTACGGAAAGTACAGGAGATGGGGGATGTCTGTTGTGAGGTTGAAGAAAACCCAGAAACACAAGGAATTTCCCCCTTTTCTTCTGAGATGAGAATTGCTGTAAACTCACCGAGTTATGTTATGTTACATTATGTTATGTTATGTTATTTGAGTGCATAGCCTGCAGTCTGTGAGCTACACACCTAACACCGAGAGTGTGGAGGGATGGTTGAAAAGTGCAACTATCCATCTGTAGAATTAAAAAAAGAATTACTCAAAAGGACCCTTTGCATCTTTGAGTGTAGGGCACATTTTGTCAATTTCAGTTTCAGAACCTTTATTAGCATAAAAGAATTGCAGAATGCTAATAAACATATAACAGTGAACATACATTGAAGGATACCCAGGGGACATCATTTTGTCACTTTCCCTCCCCCAAGCTATTTTTAGTCGATCGGGTAACTTTTCACACTTCTGTGACTTATAATTTTTTTAGGCAGGTGGGGAGGTCTACCCAACTTAGAAAGTGCCCCACCAGTAAAGAAACTGTCCCTGGTAGTCCCTGTCTAAAGAAGGCAAGAATGGCCTTAAAAAAACTTCTACAACTTTTTGAGACTTGCAGGGTCTGCTCTGTAATGCAGAGTGTAGGCATGTAAGGCCCCTCCTGGACCTCTGGAGGTTGACAACCCCCAATCACTATAAACCTGGCTGGGTTAGCTGCTCATATATATCAATGTACGAGTTCCCTGTAATTGAAGTAGATCCTAGATAAGGTGATAACCATTGCCTTGAATATTATCCATGTAATCTCTCCTGATTTTGAAAGCTAAGCAGGGTTGGCCTTGGTTAGTACTTGGATGGGAGACCACCAGGGAATACCAGGTGCTGTAGGTGCCTGGAGTAGGAATGGGCAAACCCCTCCAGTATTCCTGCCAAGAAAACTCCATAGACATGGGGTCATAAAGAGTCGGTCACGACTGTAACAACGCAACACACAAACTTGCTACTTACGTAATATTTTAGGGGTGAAGAAAAGGTATCACTAATTCTTGCATTTGAGCTTCAAAGATAGCCTTTTTCTGCCCGGTGGGGACTTCCAGTTCACACTTCAGTTTTGAAGACAAGCACAGACCCAAAGAATGTTAGAGGGATGATTTGCGTAGGCCAGTGAGGACAAGCTTTCAGAAATGTTATTGGATGTCGCTTTCTAAGGTCTAACTTCAATTGTTAGTCCCAACAGGCCTAGGCGTGTCCAGTGGACTGGGTAACATTGAATCTCATTGATCCAGTGGGTCTTCTCTGGTTGGGACTAACAACAATGGATTTACCTTTAATTTTCACAACATATGGCTAGCTATATGTGGCACTATCAAAATAGACACCATTGTGAGTTTTGTTGCTGCTGCTGTTGTTGGAATTATAGTTTGGTGTTTAAGAAAAGGGGCGATAAGAGGAACTGGTGGTTGGTGCCTTTTGCCTGCCCCACAGTTCACTCGCCCTTACTTGGTGGCGGTTCAGTATCGGGAGAAAGGACTCCCTTCTGTCCGCGTAGTGCGCCTTTCACAGAGCAGTCCCCGCTCGTGGTGGCCTGTGGTGTCCTCACTTGTCCACCTGCCTCCCTTTCTCAGACTCGATGAAACTCAGCAGTCTGGTGATCATCAGCCTGGGGACTCTGGAGGCTCAAAATTTCCTCTGAACCTAACTCAGCTCAAGTGGCTCTTTCTGATCATGGCCCAATGACGGGACTAGCAGAGGGCAAGACTAAGATAGCCAGGGTGCCAAAGGTCAGTATGGAGGTGTGCAGGGAAGGCATGATCACTGCCTACCCTGCACCTTGCTGCAACCCTAGCTTGTCCTGCTGACTTCTTTATGCCATCATAACAGTGTAGGGTGCTGATATGATGCTACGGGGAAATTGTGACGGGCTGTGAAATCTCCCTTCTCTTCACCTTGGTCCTACTCTATCCCTCCCTCCTTCCTCCCCTCCTCTTCTCCCCATCCCTCCCTCCTCTCTTTCTCCTCCCCAGCCTTACCTTCTTCTCTTTTCTAACTTCTGTTTCTCTCTTCTAGATTGGATACTCCAGTGTGTTGAACATTGCATCGAGATACAGATTGATTATCTCTCTCTCTCTCTCCCCCCCCTCCACCCGTCCTTCTTTCTCTTAGGCTTTATTACCATCTAGAACTGAGAAAGACCCAAACCTTGCCTCTCCCCTTGAACCTCAGCTATGGGGAGTCGCTGCCCAAGTGGTTGCGGAGCAATCTTACCCTGACGGATGTGATGACAAAATGGGAAGAGTACCAGCGCCAGCTGATGCTGGGATTGTTCTGCATCAACGTGGACCTGCAGGCTTCCATCTTCCCCTTGGAAGGGCTCCAGATGAGGCACCCACCGCCAGACTGCACACAAGAGAGCCTTCAGCTCTTCTGAGATTCAACCGTGTGTTTGGCCCGGGGGTGGGTGGGTGGGCGGGGGAAAGAGGGGTGGGCAATGCCTTTCAACAGCCTCCTAATGGAGCTCATAGCGCTCACAGCGGGGTTCTTTGCAAGTGACTGGCACATTGCGAGACCCTGTCAACATGAGGTGGGTGTTAGGAACACTCTTGGAAATGAGGGGGTCTGTAGGATGCCTGGTAATTGTAGCACAAGTAATTCGTATCTTGGCCGAACTGGGAAAAGCATCATTTGGGGGACCTCTAGGAGGCATAACCTTGAACTTTTGCTGTTTGTAAGAACAGGATCGGGACACAAATCAATGCTCTGCCCTTTTTTGTTTGTTTGTTTTTAACCTTTGTTTTAAATTAGTATTGTAAAATGTTTCTGTTTTCAACGTCCTCTGGGATTTTTTTCTTTCTGTGCAATGGAACATTTTTTTAAAAAGGCAGTCTGGAATTAATGAATGTCACACCAGCCCTTGAATCCAAAGCATTCCCTGGTTTTCAGCTCTCGGCAGAGGCACCTTGTAATAATGCGCACCCATGATTCTCTTGCAGAAGTTGGTGGGTGCTGCTGCTTGTAACACTGGATGCTAAGAATGCAGAACACTTAAACCAACCCCTTCTGCTGCTAGGATTTCTTGCTTTGGTCAGGCTTTCCCTGTTGTAAGGGATGTTGTACTGGGGAACAGAGGAAGAATGATTTGATGCTGCTGAAGCTAGATCTGCTTAGATAATGGCTGGAATCCTGTTGTGCAGGTTACTCTGTGTAAGGCTGATGATGGGATCACTTGCAGAAACTTTTCAGGAACGAAACATTTCGGATTTCTCCTTCAAAGGTCCTGTGGAATCCCTTCCTTCATGGCAAAGCTGTTGGGGGCTGGGACGATGATGGAGGGAGTGTTTACTTACCAAAAAAATCTCCACTGCTGACAATTTTTGGTAATTAAAGACTTTGGAGAGAAATTGGAAATGCTCTATTTCTGGGGGGGAAAGCTGCCTCTGATGACATCATCAGCCTTATGAAGAATAATTTACAGCAACAGGACTTGAGTGATTAGCAATATTTTCCTCTCTTTTTTTACAAAAAAAAATCCAATGCCCTTTGGATGCTTTGTTGTTCTTCTTTGATACAGTTTTTAGTTAAGATGTCTTAAATCTCAGCATGTGTAGTCACGAAGAGGATGGAAAGAAGGATGGGAGAAGAAGCCAAGAGTTGAGACAGCTTAACGTATGTTTCAGAATGGTTTGTGAGCATTTTGCCTAAACGCAGTTGATGGTGCAAGGAGAACGGGGGCTCGGTTGCGTTTGCAAAGGAGCATCAAGCAGTTATCATCTGGAGGCCAAAATCGACGCAAGCAGATTTAAACTCCATACCTGCTTGTGCCATTAGTGAATCCAGCCCCCTTTGGAAGAAATTGACAGACCCAGCAAGGGTCCTTATTCCCATAGGCACTGCAGTGAGATGTGGGTAAGTAAGGAGGAATCTGAACCTGAGGGTCCCAAAGTGGGTGACAGGACGGTGTGAATAGGAAGGCCAGAGGTGGCTTGGAAGTCTGAGACAGTGAAATGTGTATCCTTCTTTGCATCCTCTGGGTCGTGCATGAGCAGAGCGTGGACATCCGGTTGTTGTGCAATGACAACTTGCAGCATCCTTTACCAGTCTCTGGGCTGCCTAGGGTTGTGGGATTTTGCAGCCCAGCAACATCCAGAGAGAAGGCGCCATGTTAACATGTTGTACATATTAACATATTAAACCAACAACTCTCAAGTCACTTTCTACAGAAATATTGAAGCCTGTGAGCAATGGAGGTAATCTTGGAGGAATCTCTCTCTCCGCTCCCACCCACCCCTAGTTAGTCAAGGAAGCCAATGGGTTTTTAACTGTTTGCCAGGTCCTGAAAGTTTCCAGAGTTAACAATCTGGCACATGGTGGCTGTGCTCTTGCCAAGATCCTCCTTTGCTGAAACTTGGCTAAGGGCGAAATACTCCAGGCAATAGAGCTTATCCTGCCAGCTGAGTCCAGTCCCCTCTTCCTGCCGCACCTGATCTTGTATAATGTATCTGTATAATGTATCTACCCTGATGGTCACGAGCACTGAACTCCATTCTCTTCCGTTTCACTGCCGTGGCCTTGTTCCTGCTACTGCATAGTATGACAAAGACATACTGTGACTGCAATGCAAGCAGGGTCTCCTTTCATATACAGTAAGGCTATTCCATCTCTCTTCCACACCTGTCCCTATGGAGACCTGGACATCAAGTCTTTTGTGATGTTGTTGAATGAAAACCATGCATTTTGTGCTGCTGAGACAAAGGGGGCTTATGGGTCTGTTTGTACTTGTGGGGTGGGGGAACCAAACAGCCACTTCTTTTTTACCTTTTTTCTGACATGAGCCTGATGGGTACCAAAGGCAACACAATGGAAGAGTTGAAAGTGTTGTTTTAGTACTTATTTCAATATTAATAATGGATTTTCTTGTGCCAAGGGAGAATAAAGGGAAGGATGTCGCTGGCTACACTTACTTCACTCTATAGTGTAGACTTATGTCTTTGTGTGTTGAAGCAAGTGGTAAAAGGTGGCTTTATGTAGGGCTGAGCTGCATGCTACTCTCTTTTAGCAAAGACCAGTGAGGTGCCCTGCTTGTTCCACACACACCCCTTTGTTGTTCAGTTTTGGATAACATGGGAACTGCTACATGTGGCTGCAGCCAAAAATGCACTAATTAGGAGCACAAAACCTGCTGGTAGATAAATTCCTCAGATAGCTATTAGCCATCTCACAGCATTTCAAGCATTTCATCACTGACTGTTCACAATGATGACTATAGTTAAATGACTTATGGAAAGCAGTCTTTTCAGCCCTCAATGGGGTGCTCATGTAGTGGTAGTACACATGCCTATTCTGGGGTCCAAACCAACTTCATTAACATTTAGAAGAAACCAACATGGAAAATGGAAAATGAGAGCACTTAGTTAGGAAGGGAGCGGTGAGGGTTTGGCCCCATGGCCAACTGAACAGTCATTCTCCTATATTTTTATGTCAACACTCTGGGTGGCAAAGAGTTCTAAGCAAACATTTGCTTTAGTTTGAATTTCTGTAGCAAGGTGTAGAAGACCTGTACCTTCTTCCACAGAATCTTACTCTGGCTTCTAGAATCTCTGCTGACTTTAAATCAATTCAGGATATTCCTTCCAGAGGATGTGCCTTTTAAAATCTCAATGCTGGATTTTTTTAAAAAAAAATCACCAGCAACTAGACCTTCATGAGAAACATGGAAAGAGGCCCTTGGCATTTTAATTTGAAATGTGGGTATGCAGGGCCCAAAGCAAAATTTCTCTTTTGAGAAAGAAATGCAGTTCAAAGTGCTTATAGGGAGCACATTCAGCCACATACCAAACTTGTATGACTGACTGCATAATAGTTGGAGGAATTCGAACTATGGGCATTGATCAGCCTGTGTTGGTAAGCTTATGCCTCTGTATCCCTCCTTTCTTCATCATAACCATCTCTAAGCAAAGGAGCCCTTGCTATGAGTTCCCAAGTTAATTTGGGGATGAAAAGGTAAAGATGAGGCCTCCTTATATCAAACCTCTGCATTCCTATTTGAAGGGCAGTGATTGCCAGATGCTTGCTCCTATTTTAGTAAAACATTTGTTTCACTCAACCTGCAATACTTACCTTCTCGGGAATTGCAACAACTTTTGACATCTAGGAAAATAAGGGTTTCCTTTTGGTTTCCCAGTTTGGGCACACACCATTGTTTGCTTTATTTTAGTGCTTATATAACATAAATTTCACTTGTTGCCTTTTAAAGAAGGCACTCTGAGCCTATTTTTGCATAGATCTTTAATCAACCACTAAGTTGATTAAACACCATATTCTGTTAGAAATCTGTTGCACGACAATGTAGATTTATTTTTAGTCAGCTGCTGCTTAAGACACAAGGATTGTACACCTGGGCTTAAGAACATAAGCTTCTGTTGGCTGCTACTGTACTACATTGTGATTAAGAGGGGGGGGCTCTTCTGTAGCAATCCATGTAGCCCACTGGAAGACTATCCAGGCTTCTTATAGTCTAAACTACAGCTTCTTCTCGAATCATGACTGAAGCTTATCACTGAAATTGAGCAATAGGCTAAGGGAACTTTGCCTAAATAGCAAGGCAAGACCACCGCCGCCGCCGCCGCCGCCACTACAGTGGGGGAGGACAAGCTTGTATGTCAGCCTCAGCAAGCTGTTTGGGCCGAAAGCAACATAGGCATGAGCCATATGGTGCCTTGTGTGATTTGGCACATACTTCAGATTGCTCACACTGAGGAATGGCTGTCGATTGCACCAGAAGCCCATGGAAAAAGAGCTTGGCTCAAGGGATTGCACGCATCTGCTAGGATAGCCTTGTATTCAAGTTTCCATAGTGCCTTTTTTGCAAAATGCCAAGCACTCCAGCACTTAACTGCTCTCGGCTTCATGACCTTCTTTTCCTTTTCTATGGCCTCTGTATCCGGTTCCCTTGAATTGATTTGCCGCTGCTGAGTTGGCAGCAGGTGGTGCAATAATCGGTGCCCTCCTGATTCTGCTGATGCGCTCTAGCTTTTCTTACACAAGACAAGAAAAGTAGAATATCAAACACAATGAAGTTTAACCGTAGAAAAGAACCAGTTTTATTCAGCATTGGCCTCAGCTGAGAGGTGAGAATGTCTGCACCTCTGTGGACTGCCAGTAGTGGATCAGTTTTAGCACTTGCTTGCTCGCCTGAATTCAGAGCGCCCAACAAAATGACTGCAGAATCAATGAATTGCATTCACATCCATTCTAATAGTCGCTGCTTGAAAGATCAGTGTTAATTTTTCTTATGCTTTGCTTCTCCCCCCCCAAATCTGTGTTGTACTGAAAATGTGTTAAGTATTTATTTTGAAAAGATATATACCTCTAATAAAAGACTTTCTGAACATATTGAATGGATATGTGAGCTTTGGATTACTTGCACTTGGAAACCGTAACCAGCTGGCGAGCTCTCCTGGAAGTCATGTGTTTTGGAAAGAACTGCAATTCTAGCCAAAGCCACAGGGCTGAAACCAAGGAAATCCTGAGACATGAAGGGAGTTTTGTTTCCTCAAACATCTGGAAAGCTGACGGCTTCCTATCTATTCCCTATAGCAGGCATGTCCATACTTCGGCCCTCCAGATGTTTTGGACCACAACTCCCAGAATTCCAAGCCTCTATTTCCAATGGCAAAGGACTATGGGAGTTGTGGTCCAAAACATCTGGAGGGCCGAAGTATGGACAAGCCTGCCCTATAGCCACACACCCCATATGCAACTCCTTGGAAAGACCTGCAGCTCTGTATGAGCTGAACACACCACGGCTTGCTACTCTCCCAACTTCACAGGAGGAGGACCCCTCAGCAGCGCAGACTGCTCCCTTGCCAAGTGACAGCTAAGAGGATGTGATCAACATACATTCTTCCTATTCAGAGGTAGATCCTTCAGCGGATTTTACAGGCAAAGGGGGAGTGTAAGGTGTACCATGGCGCAGTGGTTAAATGCCTGTACTGCAGCTAAAACTGTGCTCACGACCTGGGGTTCAATCCCAGGTAGCAGGCTCAAGGTTCACTTAGCCTTCCATCCTTCCGAGGTCAGTACAATGAGTACCCAGCTTGCTGGGGTGGGGGTGGGGGTGGGGGTTTGGCAATGTGTACCCTGCACCCTGTAATTAAACTTAAACCGCCCAGAGACTACTATGGAGCGGTATGTAAGCAGAACCACTTTTTACTCCCCTGTTCTGTCAGCACTCATGAATGCAGAAATGCAGTTAAAATAATACAGTAATGGGGGTACATATACTTTCATATTTATCCCCACATAATATACCTGTGTGTACTTGTAGCAATGAAGATGAGGTAATAAAGTCAGGAATATCACCTAGATCAGATACATCAATAGGCAATTCAGTTTCACTCTTTTTTTCACTCCTGAATCTATATTGCCTTTTCTAAACAAATACATGTTTTTTGCATCACAACACTTGTCTTTTTTCTAACCCTTTTGTGTGTGCATGGAAATGAAGCAAGATCTATAAGGCCTTCTCTAGTGGATTCAGCAGGTCTTGGCACAGAAAAATTCAAATTCAATCCCTGGTCCCTCCACTTATTTATCTGAAGCTCCCAGAATTTGCTGCCATGCAAATTGGCACTTCTAGCCCAAAATTAACTTCCTCCATACAATTAAAGCTGCAAAACCAGAATCAGTGACCTTCACTAGATGCAATATTAAGAGGGATGATCAAGCTTAGTGTGAGGCAGTTGCATGTAAAGCACAGGAAAGTTATGATTGTAGACCAGAATTCCCATAGTCTCTCATCCCAAAAAGAGATTTTTCTGTCTATTCCATACACAGTATTTTTAACCTGAGCAAAGTATGCAAATGCTATGCCTAATAAATATTTATTTGGGAAAAGCAGTATCGATTCTGATGTGAATGAAAGTTAAAATTGTGCTGTCCTGACCTTGCTCAAGGTTTGAAAAATCTGATTCCAATGTTGTTCTACAGCTTCCAAAATTGTTCTATACGTTTCACCCTGATTCCAAAGTTGAATCCAATGTTGTTCTGTGTTTCACCTAGAAACACAGCTTCCTGAAATACATTTAGCTTCCTGAAATACCCTGACTCCTTAAATGTCCTGAATTACATTCATAGAGAGAACTTAAGTGCTTTTGTCTATCCAGAGGTACACCTTTGAAGCAATGATTCCTGTGAGTCTGACAGAAAAAAAATGCAGCTGCAGAAGCAAAAGCTGCTGCCACATGAAAGCCATAAACGTATCAGTCACAAATCAGGTCAGCTTCTTATATGCAGAGGACTTACAAACCAGGCCCCTGTATTCCTCCTTAGGGCATGCTATAAGGCAAGATAAGGCAAGTGCTCTACTAAGGAGCAGGTGCCCCCCCCCCCGCAGGTGAATTTCACCGCGTCTGCAGGGCTTTCAGGAGCCTTCACCACAGAGCTGGTGGGGAAAGCGGATGTTCAGAGTCAAGTGCAGCCTAAAGCCAGGGTTTTTGAAGTGTGGCCAATGGCAGGTCTGGGTCAGCAAAACATTGGTGGAGCAGACATATAAGAGGGGTAGGGTGAGAAGACAGACAGTCTCTTCAGCTATTCAGAAGAACAGCTGAACACATGAAGTGGCAAGAGAGCTAGCCCCAACGGGTCTCTTTTCTATGGGGGGCCATAATCAGAAGACAAAAGGTTCTGCTACACTTGGGTCAAAATCCCTTTTGTGTGGCTGCACCAATGTAACACCAAGCAGTGTGGCTTCGGGCAGGGGGTTGCCTCAAGTTACATAAATCACACTAGTAGACACTATCTATTGTGCGTGGAGTTACATGAGTCTGTCTGCAACAGATAATCCCTATAGAGATTTCTTCACCCGAGGCAAGTTGCCTGCAACGGTTATGCCATACACCTTACTCTGGTCTAATGATGCAAGGAGCTTTTGCCCATGCTGACCTACCCTATGAGCCAAGCCCCGAAACATCTGGGCTGCCCGTCATTTGCAGAGGTTTCCCCCACGAGTCACACAGCACCTTCTCTTCAGATTGACCCAAGAGGCAGTGCCCGAATGGAAAGCTTGAAATCTGCACTGGCAGCGGAAGCAGAACCGGACTCTCTCCCTGCCCTGCTCGAAATGTCTAACAAACACTGCCAACATCTCTGGCTCCACCTGTAGTGAGGGGGTGGTGGTGGTGGGTTGTGACAAATTGTCACTTTTCTATCTCATCCGAGCAGCAGTCTGTCTTCGTGTCGACCCATAGCAGCTCCTATGCAAGACATGACAGGAAGAGGATTAGGAGGATTAAATTAGAACCGTTCTAATGGTTTCGGACTCCATTTTCTGTCATCTCCATATTGCATGTATGTAAATAAAAGCCAGGCCTCATAATTTCGTTAGATGGCCCTTTGCATTTCTGTGAGCACGAATGCAGGGGATCTTGGGGTTAGACTGCTCAACAGTAAGCCTAACCTAGTTTACTTGGCATTAAGCTCTGATTTAAAAACAACAACAACTTTCTTATACAGAGTCCAGGGTTTCCATTAAGGAATATGTCTATTTATTTGAACTATCTCTCTAGCTGAGATAGTTCAGTTGTAGAGATGGGGACAAATCAGAAACATGGTGATTCATTTTAATCTGTGATTCATCATCATCAACGAATCACAAATACAAATGTATGATCCCCCCCCCGATGCATTGATTTATAAATTCAATTTTGACATTAAAACACTATGAAATGGCCTCAAAAGCACATGGAGAAACCAAATTTGAAGGAAGGCTTCCCCAAACTATTGCCTACAATTCCTGTAAGATTTGTGAAGTTTGGGTTCCACATCTGGTTTACGCACCTCCAAAGATCCCACCTCAGGAAAGTACCCTCCAGGCATCAAGACACCAGACTTTCAGGGAAGCCCTCAATGACTCCCTCTATAAGTCCTCCAAATTTTTGGTGAAGTCATCTGAGATATACACTCACAAAATGCCCCCTCCGTGAAAAGTGCCATTGCGGAACTAACTTGGGGCAATCCAATCTCCCCCAAACATGGAGGGGTTATAGAGAAAAATCAGAGGAAGCTTTGGTGTCTCTAGGTGCCTGGGGGGCATTTTATAGTCCAACAAAATTACAAATAAAAATTGGCTAAAAATTCATCAATGTGTATTTGTTGGGGGTATCAATTTGTACAAATACGATTTGATGAATTTGTGATATTTGAGTAGATCTTGCAATTCATTTTTTAACTCATGGCCATCTCTATTCAGTTGTATCATTGTTCTGAATGTCAGTGTGGGGAATCTTTGATCCTCCAGATAATTTGGATTTCAGCTCCCAGAAGCCATAACATGATCACTGGTAAGATTATTTGGCATATGTAGCACAAAAGCAACCAAGGGGCCAAAAGTTCTTCATTCTCACTGCAGATCAGTGGAGCCCCACTTAAGTAGGGGCAACACATGAGGCACTGCAGCATTGTCACAATATTTCTATTAAGGATTCTCATTGTTTTCTGTGGATCACTATGTAGCCACTGGATTCTATGGAATTAGATTCCCTCACACTGGCTTTAATCCAACATCCATACAAGATCAAATACAGCTGTAGTCACACTTTGATAGAACAGAGTAGCTGTGACTCGGGAGGTAGGGGTTAATGTCGTGAGTTTAGAGCCACATTTTGGTCAGTGAATCAAAAGACATCTGACCGAGGATTAGCATATATATATATATATATGCAATACTTGATGTAATATTTGATGATGAGGTAAACCTGGTGCACAGTCTTGGTGAGGCAAGAAGCCCAGCATAAAATACCACAAATTGCAGGAAATGTCCCCCCTGGTGGAGGACATAGAAACAGGCACCAGCAATCGGTTTTTAACAATGCATCACCAGGCGTGGGTTGAGGGAATGCCAAATGAGGACTGCACGGAACACCCTGAGCAACATAAGAACAACAAAAAAAGTTCTCCACCGATAGCAAAAATCCCGTTGCTTCTTTATGTTGGCATAAGCCTCACAGCGCAAATCGTAGCAAAGAATTGCTGGTAGGTACCGAGTAGTTGAGAAAGATGACTGGGGGAGGGGGGAGGGGAAGGGAGGAATAGATTTACTGTACAGTATCTGAAATGTACTCCTGGAGGAGAACAAGGAACCAGGCCTTCTCGTTGGCGACTCCTAGACTCTGGAACCAACTCCGCTCAGAGATCTGCCTGGCCCCCTCATTGTTGATCTTCAAGAAAAGATTGAAGAGTTGGTTATTTCAATCTGCTTTTCCTGGTTACTAACTGTTATGTAGCCTTATTGATTTAGTGATCTAATCTCATCCACCATTAATTTATCTTATTTACCTTTGATTTTTTTATGAATGTTCTTTTAGTTATGTTTTCCTTTGTAATATTTTTGTTTTTTATTATATGTTTGTATCTGTATTTTGTAATCAGTTTATTTTATTTTGTAAACCACCCAGAGTGGATTTTATATATAAATACTGTAAAAGTAAGGATCTAGCAAAAATATACTGCATTGTAGGCAAGGGGTGGTAAGTAGGATGGTGTCTGCGAACAGGTGACTCCACAGTGAATAATCAGAATTAGCTCAGATTACAGAAGCAGTTAATTGACCTGCCATGGGTTGGGCGGGCAGTAAACAAGCATATAAGTAGAGGGAAATACAGGGCATTAAAAAGGATTAAAATAATTAATTGTGCATGGTCAAAAATATCTTCAACTTGAAGCAACTCTATTCAGGGTTTTCTAAATAGACGGTAACCTGAGGTGGTTTGCCATTCCTTTCTTTTGGGAGGACTGTGGACGGTGCAGCTTGCCCAAGGCAACACAGGCTGGCTTTTCCCCCTAGGAAGCACACTTGGAAATCACAACCTCTGCCTCCACAGCCAGGCACCTAAACCACTGAGCCAATTATTTTTGTTACACAACACGTGCTGAAACAGAAGCAGGTACCTATACGAAAAACCACTAGAACCAAGTTTTCTCAAGTTCTGTAAACTTCAGAGACAGAGGAGTACACTCCAAAGGTAAAGAAAAACAGCACAAATTTATTTATTTATTTATTTATTTATTTATTTATTTATTTATTTATTTATTTATATGCCACTAACTACCCAAAGGTCTCTGGGCGGCTTAGAATTAAAATGAACAGTTAAAACAATTGAAACATTAAAAAGGCAATGGACAATTAAAAACAATAAAAACATTTAAACACAAAACACTACAATTGCCACCAGGACCCACAATCTACGTTATGTCAATTAAAAAACTTTAGAAACAGGAAGGTTTTTACCTAGCACCAAAATGTCATCAGTGTTGGTGCCAGGCGGATGTCACTTGGGAGGGCATTCCATAGCCTGGGGGCCACTGCCGAAAAGGCCCTAGACCTACAAGCCATCCCTTTCACCTCCTTGAGGGATGGCTCTCTCAGGAGGGCTCCCTCGCTAGATTTTAATTGCTGGGTAGGTTCATATGGAAGGAGACGGTCCTTCAGATATCTAGGTCCTAAGCCCTTTAGGGCCTTATATGCCAAAAAAAGCACTTTGAATTGGACATGGGCAACAACTGGTAACCAATGCAAGGATGGTTGGCCCATCCTTGTGGAACCATCTGCCTAGCGAAGTGTGCCTTGCAGAGTCCCTGCTGGCCTTCCGCAGGGCTTTAAAGACCTTGCTCTTTCACGAGGCCTTCAGTGACTTAACCTAATTTCCCCCCGCCATCTGTACAATTAACTATTGCTGCTTTGAGCCTAGGGTGCATACTTTGTTTTTAACTTTGTGTGTATTGTCTGATTGTTGTGAGTGTTTTTCTAGGATGAACTGGACCAGCTTTTTGTACACCGCCCAGAGTTCCTTCAGGAAGATGGGCGGTATAGAAGTCCTATAATAAATAAATAAATAAATAAAATATGCAGAATCGGTGTAATATGATCCCTTGCAGCCCCACCACTCACCAGCCGGGCTGCATGATTCTGAACCAGTTGCAATCACTGAACCATTGTCAAAAGCTGCCCCACGTAGAGCGCATTGCAGTAATCAATACGAGATGTTACCAGTGCATGAGTAATTGTCATGCAATGACCCCCAAGCTGAGGACCCTGTCCCTTAGGGGGAGTGCAACCCCATCCAGAATAGGGAGATGTCCCTCTAACCTGTCTGGTGAAGCACCCACTAACAGCACTTCTGTCTTGTTTGGATTAAGTTTCAATTTATTAACCCTCACCCAGTCCATTATCTGGCCCAGACACGAGTTCAGTACAGAGACAGCCTCACCTGGATTGGTGGAAAATGAGAGGTAGAGGTATTGCTGACTCCTCAGCCCAAACCTCCTGATGACCTCTCCCAGCAGTTCCATATAAATGTTAAACAGCATAGGGGACAGTATTGAGCCCTGTGGAACCCCGTGAGGTAAACGCCATGGTGCAGAGCAATTGTTCCCCAGCATCACCTTCTGGACACGGTCAGCCAGGAAGGAGTGGAACCACCGCAAAATGGTGCCTCTGACCCCCAACCTGGCCAGCCTATCCAGAAGGACACCATGGTCCATGGTGTCGAAAGCCGCTGAGAGGTCCAGGAGTATCAACAGGGTCGCACTCCCCGTCTTTCTCCCAGCAATTAAGGCAGTCTCCCTACCAAAACCCGGCCTGAAACGCGATTGAAATGGATCCAGAAAATCCGCCCACCCACTCCAATACCTTGCCTGAATGATCCAGGATGGATTTAATCCGTAAAATAGGAAAGGCCAGCCCACTTACCTTTTGTTTCAGTGATGCGTCAACCCTCCCCTCTCTCTTGTTGTGGCCTTAGCAACCGGTGTCAACCGCTTGTCGGTCCTGCATCCCCTTGGCTTGCCATAGCTAACAAACAGTCTCCAGGTCAACTTTGTGTCGTTTGTGGTGTTTTGCAGAGCAACCCCCTGTGCCTTTAATAATTTTTATATTGTTCAATTCTAATCAGGAGGGCAAATCATTCCTTGAGTTTTGCTTCCTTTTAGGATGTGTTCTGTTGCCATCTGCTGAGTCCTGCAGCACTGATGAACCTCCAGCAGCAAACATTTGCAAACCAACAGCAGGGAACGGCCGTTTCATGCCTTCAGGACAACCGTTTGCTTGTAACACTGGGCGCGGACAAGTCATTACATCGGATGAGGTGCAACGTAGTAGTCTAGCTTCCTCCTGGGGGACCCCGGGGCAACGTGACTTGCCAAACCGTCTCGACTTTTGGGCTGCTGGACCTTCACCAGCAAGAAGAAGAATCAGCAGGAACATTGAAATCGAACACAACGGCTCTGTTGTGCAGACATTTTATACATATTTTATAGGGTCTGGGCGAAGTCTTGCGCCCTCCTGCTGTATTGTCTTACGCCACACGAACTGTTTTTCATAATTAAATAAATACGTTAAGATATCTAATCGTTAAGGACTACCACAGTTACTTACAAACCAACCAACCAATTACTTCAAGGCACACTAGGGCGATAACCCACCCGGTTTAAGAACATTCGGTCTCTTTCGCCCCCCCCCCCAAGTCCTGAATCCGAAGCGACTTCAGAATCAGGAGCGCGTCGGCTCTCCCGCCCACCCTCCACCGGGGTGGAAAAAGCAATAGATATCGACGCGAGTGGTTGCCCGCCAGGAGGGCGCGCGCACGCGCGTGTGTGTGTTCTCCTTTAATCTCTGATTGTTTCGGAGAGACGCGGGAACTCAAGCGGCGGGACCGGGTTGCGCTCCGAAAGGACTCCCGCGTCTCCAAGGAGGCTGTAATAGAGCCCCCGCCCCATTCTGCGGGCCCGGCGGCTTGGCGAGCGGGAGCCGCAGCGTGTTGGGAGGCGGTCCGGTCCGGGTGGCAACGAGCCGTATCTCCCTGCTCGCCGCCCGAGCCCGCCACCCCTCTCCCCCCGGGGTCACCCCCAAGGAGGCGCGCCCTCTCCAGCCCCGCCTCTCCCTGCTGCACCTGCAGGCAGGCAGGCAGGCAGGCAGGCGGCAGCAGCAACAGCAGCAGCAGCAGCGGCGGCGGAGGTTGGCCACGCGGCGCGCCAGGCAGCGGGCGGGAAGAAAGTTTGCAGCCAAGAGTTTTTCTTTCCCTCTTTCCTGGCCCCCGGCGAGTCTTCAGTAATTTCCGGGTTTAGGGAAGGCGCCTTCTCTCTTCCCCCGATCGATGTGATCCGTTCGCCGGTTGCTGGCGGGTTCAGGACGCCCTCCCTCCCCCCCCCTCTTTCCCTGCCACCTCATCCCCAGCAGGCGATTCGCGACGATCAGGTAACAAGGCGCGGCATCGGTCGGTCACTTTGACTTTTTTCCCCTTCTCTGGGGGAAGGGGGAAATGTCCAAATCGAGACGGGTGTGGCTCGCGGCCCCTTCAGGACTAGCAACTTGATCTTGGTTATGCTGCAGTGGACGCGGGAGGGTCTAGAGGAGTGTCCCGCTCAGAAGCTCTCGCACACCTGAGTCAAGCGGCTGTTCCCCTTGAATGCCTCCCTCCCCCCCCCGTGGGATTTGCCTTTCCCACACTCGGTGTGTGTGTGTGTGTGTGGAACGAATCGGCAGAGAGTAAAACCAGGGGAGCGCTGCAGCGTTTCTCTTTCTTGCGAAACGACACAAATGCCCCCCCCCGCTCGTTGGGCTGTTCTGCTGTGGCCCCTGGAGGAAGCGCCCCTTAGGTGCCCAAACGCTTATAAACTTATTGACAAGTCACCCTAAAATGTGTTGATGCCGCACCATCAGTTCAACTCCTTTTCTGTCTGTATTAAGTGTGTGGCTTCCCTCCTCCAGAAAAGGGTGGTGGTATAATCATCATTGCTCCCCTCTTCCCACCCCCCCACCCCCCAGTAACTAAAAGCTGTGATAGAACCCTTCCTGAATTTTTTTGTCTGTCCTGCCTTCTCCTCTTGGGGAGAACTCTTGTGATCTGGCAGGGAGAAACTCCACAGGCAGAACCATATGGCAGTAATTCTGTGCTGGGAGGAGAAAACAAAACACACCCACACTCATAATCAGCTGCTGAATTTATTTCTGTTTCTCTGCTACTGGGTCTGCTGTCTTCCCTCTGAGCCCGTGCTGTGGTTTTGAAAAGAGCAGCCAGAGCCATGGAAACTTGGAAGGTGATGCTTTTCCTACCATGGAGATAGAATAGGTGAGAAAGATGTCACCTGCGATTTTCCTTCTGTCTTTCCCTGTTCTTAAAGGTGTAAGAGCCACAGCAGGTGTGTTTCCCCCCTTCCAGGGGACAACCCCTGGCAGGCATGTCCAAACTTCGGCCCTCCAGATGTTTTGGACCACAACTCCCAGAATTCCAAGCCTGTATTTCCAATGGCAAAGGACTGTGGGAGTTGTGGTCCAAAACATCTGGAGGGCTGAAGTTTGGCTGCGTCCCCTGGTATGTTGGCATGTGGGATCAATAGCCTGATCCCTTAGTGTTGACACATTATAGGAGTGGCTTCACTTCATCACCACCTACTTGGCCAGAAAACCGATGTTAGAGATAGCTTGTGATTGGAAGCAACCTTTTAGTGCCACAGCGACAATTAGCTTTCTTTGTCTGGTGATTGATCTTCAAACAATAAGCATGCGATTCCTCTGAAGCGGATTACACAAAAGGTGGACAGACTGCCTTAACCACCTCTCCCGTGAACAGGTGTTCAGCTCTAGTTCCAGGCTGTCTCTGTCTCTGGCTTCTGATGTGGGTAAACTTGTTACACTTTTGTGAGTTAGGCAGCTCTGAAGGGCACTGACCCCTCTACACATGGATGGGGGGGGGAGGCAAAGGAAAGTTGATGACCTCTGTGACACAGGCATCCCTTCAGTAATTTCTAAAGCAGTAGCCACGTTCAATCCATACAAGGCAATAAATAAATGGGAAATTCAAGAATTGTACAAGAATTGTTGTCCTCCCAATAGCTGCAGTGTTGTAGATGAAAAGTCTCAAGATAACTTCCTAGGTAGAACCATGAAAGAACCCTCTGTGTGGTTAAGGGATGAGCTCATTTGCTCCTTTTTCTGATGATCATATGATGTACAGGCATGTGCAAACCACCCCAACCCTGGTTTTTGCTTATTCACACCCTTTTGGGTCCCTGTCAGGGGTTACTGTCTTTTTTGGGGGGGGTCAAGTAGAGTCGCTCTGTAGGGTTTCCAGGATGTTTGATCAACCAGTGTCAACCCAAAGTGGCACTAGGAGGAGTTTACCCCTTCCAAGAGATTAGGGCTAAGTCACTTGGGTAGCAAGCCCATGCAGTGACATATCACCAGCTGATGAAGGGAAGGGATACAGCTTTCCCAGACTCCTCATGGATGGAGAGACAAGAGGAAGATGGGTGGCATGGAGGCTCAAAGGGAGGGCAGCTAAATAGGTTTGCCATGAGATGCAGTGTAGGTTTCTTCTACTGATACCATATGATTCTTGCATGTGGATGCGCAGTTTACTGAGCTAAGTGGATTTAGAAAAGAAATCCACACACTGAAAGCACACTGGTCTAAATCTGTTAGTCCTTCAAGTGCTACAATATTTTGCCTTTTCCTCTTTTTCTTCTGCCAACTTCATAAAGATAAGATGATTGTGTTTTGTGTAAATGTTATTTTTATAGATTGGTTCTAAACATGTTTACTGATGAGTAAGGCTTCCATATGTCTGAAGGAGAGCATTGCAATCCATGAAAACATGCTGTGATATGTACTTTTGATTTTAAAGGTGTGTGTTAAAAAAAGCTCATGCTTCTGCCTCTTTGAAAGCATCTAAAGAATGGGTCTATTCAGCTCAGTGCTATGGATATGAATGTTGAATAACGTGATAAAAATATATATATTTAATGTTATGCATTTATATACAGTGACGTTTGCTTCCTGGAAAATGTCCTTCAGACTGGAGGTTTATTTGGAGTGCAAACAGGATTCAGGTGCCCTTAGCTTATTGGCTTCAGTGGATTTGAACAAGATTTAACTTTGGGTTGTAGTCACCTTGATTCCCAGTCAGCAGTAGGTAAAGCACTTTGGAGGTAGATGCTACGGGTATGTAAGGCTCCTTACATACCCGTCTGAGATGGCTGAGAATCCCACAGCCCTGAAGGGAAAATTTGAAAGAGTGTGCACACTCAGGATAAAATGTATTACTTGACAAGTAATGCCTGTACATCAATGGTTATGTATTGGGATTATGGGTTTTTAATATTTGCTGTATGAGGTGTGGTGGCTCAGTGGACTAAGGCTCCGAAAACTGTCGGCTGCAGAGTCAGCAGCTCGGTGGTTCAAATCCCGGGTGCTGCGTAGCGGAGTGAGCTCCTGCTGTTAACCCCAGCTCTGGCCAACCTAGCAGTTCGAAAGCATGTACTGTAAATGCAAGTAGATAAATAGGCGCGTTTGTTAGAAGTGGGAAGGTAAAACAGTGTTTCCTTGCAGCCATGTCGGCCACATGGCCATGGACTTGCACAACACTGGCTCTTTGGCTTGAATACAGAGATGAGCACCACCTCTAGATTTAGACATGACTAGCACGCATGTGCAGAGGGAACCTTTACCTTTTTAGTATTTGCTGTGCAGCTTTTGTTCTTTCTAGAGGTGTTTCATCCTATACTCTACAGAAACTAACTGATTAAATTCATCATCGGCTTTGTATAGCACCCATCATTCACCACCATCCATCCATCCCCCAACTCAAAAGTATGTGTATAGCCCTATTCCGGCCAATGGCGAAACCCTTAATCCTTTTGTATTAGTAATAGACAAGTGGACAGGTTGTGTCCACTACAGGCTTTGTTTGTGTCTTCACTTCTAAGTTTTTTCCCCTTCTCCCTTCTCCCTTTTTCTTTTTGCTTTATGAGTCTGGTTATTGGAATGGCTGTTTTGGTTTCTTTGCTTCTATTGTATATAAATAAAGGATATTCAATTGGGAGGAAACCAAGGCTGTGAAAAAAAATATGTGCATAGCCCTATTCAGACATCCCAACTGTTTTGAGTAAACACACAAGAAAAAGGGAATGGCCTATACCCCACCCACCCCAACCCCTGGTCACTTACTCACATGGTGAGTGACTGTCTGAAATGACAATAAAGTTCAAGACTGGCCAATTATTGGATCACTAAAATGCTGCAAATGATCTACGAGACTTTAATGCCTCATGGCGCAGTGGTTAAATGCCTGTATTGCAGGTAAAACTGTGCTCACAACCTGGAGTTCGATTCCAGGTAGCTGGCTCCTGGTTGACTCAGCCTTCCGTCCTTCTGAGGTTGGTAAAATGAGCACCCAGCTTGATGGGGGGGGCATTGTGTAGCCTGTATACTGTTATTAAAAACTGTAAACCACTCAGAGACTACTTGAAGTGGTATGGGGCGGTATATAAGCAGAACACTTTAATCAAAGAAAGGTTGGGGTTAAAAGAAGCTTCTTACAGTGGAGACTGGACAGCCACCTGTCAATGCTGCTTTTGATGGTAGATTTCTTGCTTTTTCAGAGATCTGGGCTTGATAATCTGTGGAGTCTGTTCTAGCTCTACAGTTCAATGATGATAAATATATCTCCAGCCATACAATTCTGTAATTCTAATGTACCTATTGTTGACACGCCTATAAATGATTGATAAGGAAGGGAAAAGTGATAGCACAGAACCTCACAGAAAAATGCCACAATATTTCACAATGAACACGTCACTATCTTTCTGATAATTTAGTTGCTAGAGAGACTTTATGGCCTTTTAATATATGTGAGATATGAACGGTATAGCATTAGTTTTGCTAACTGAATGACAGCAGTGGTGTGATCACTAAACTGGTTCATGTGGGGCCATGGAATACAATTTTGGTTTAGTTTAGGCAGTTTAAACTCAGAATTCTGGAAGTTGTGGTCCAAAACATCAGGAGGGCCGAAGTTTGGACATGCCTGGTCTAAAGAATGCAAAGTGTATGTTTTTATAGAATAGAGACCAGTTCCTTAGCTTGACCAACTGTGTGTTTCATGGTTGCTTGATAAGAAAGCACCAGTTTTGGTTTTGTTCAAGCAACTGAATGCCACGAGGCTTAAAAGAATAAATATGCTGCCAGGATAGGCACATATGGCAAGTTCTTCTTTATTTCCTGAGTGTGGCAGCATGTGACTGGCAAAGACTTGAGAGAGAAGTGGTGCTCTTAAGAATAGTTGAGGATGTGAGTCTGTGAAACAAAGCTCTTTTCCTCTGTTTGTGTTTTAAGGCTTAGCTCTGGCCAATTGTGCGTTGTGTGGCTGATCTGTTCTTGAATTGTACCATTGCATGGCTGAATGCTTCCTTAAACAACATTAAACAGCAGCAGGGAACTATGTGGGTGGAAGACAGTGGTCTTCGTCTTAACTCTGGCAACTTGCCTACGGAGGCTTTCCCAGGTAGCAGTCTTATATATGGTGCAAGAAATAATGATCATTTCATTGCATGATCAATTAGTTGAGGCTGGGCTCCAGGCGTATTTTGGGAAGGGAGAGAGAGAGAGAATCAGAAGACGTCAGACCAGCCAAGTGTACCCTTGATGCCCTGAACTTGAGACACCACTTCAAAGACTGAAAATGGGCAGTGGAGGCTGTTCTTTCTGCCCCATTAAACACTCCTTATCTTGTGGTACTGTCACTCCTGTGTGTTCTGGGTAGCTCCTGGAACATTCCCTTTTGCATGTGCTGCGCCTTTCCATTATGTGCTTCTGTGCAGCAAAGATAAAATCAGCTCAGTGCTGGTACCACACGAATCCCAACTGCTTGTACTTGAAGGGTAGCATAACAATTGTGCAGTTAACAATGGACAGTGGCCCATGACAGGCGATCTTTGGAAAGATGTATGCTCCATTGTGCCCATGACATTCCTCAGCCCATTTTGAAGGACTTGCTAATTCCAGCAATACACATTTGGAGTGCAACCAGACCCTGGATTGGTGTCACATGAAGGGATGGCTTGCTTTGCCGTCTTCTGATGCTCGTGGAGTACCCTGTCCTACCACCAGTAGTCAAGAAAGATGCAACTGCCAGTCTAGTGGGCCTTCATACATTGAGTAGAAGAGAAGCTCTCTTGCTGTTTGCTTCAGACGGCAAAATGTTTTGGGCCAGCCTTAGTTCTGTCATCACTAACTAGCATGTGAGTAATTACCAAATGTTCTCTTGTTTCATTTTGTCAGATTTGGGGCCTTCTTTCCTTCATTGTAGTTAATCAGCCAAGGATGGCCATTGATCTTCCAACACCAAATGCTTGTAGTGGCTGTTCTTGGTTCGCCACTTGTTGCAGCTGGAGTTCTGCTCCTCCCCTGAAAAGGCCTCAATAAGAAACTTTGGTCGGAGGGGGAGAAGGTTCTGTGGATGCCTTTGGAAATGGGTGCGGCTGCATTGAGATAAAACAAGCGGTGGGCTTTTTAGTTTCTTTCTTGAAATTTGTGTTTAAACCTTTTCATTCTCCAGGCTGAGTACTGTATCCAAATATTGGCAAATCCTTGAAAGCTGAAGGTGAATCTGCTTGGTCTAGGCGTGAAGTTTCTTAAATGCATTTTGGAAAGTGCTTTTTCTTGTCTTTCCTGGCCTTCTTCATCAGGCTACTTGTTATAGAAGAGAGAGGATGGGAGAAGAAATGAAGACATTACCTAAATTAGGTCAGGTTCAGTTAGTACTGCATTATCCGTGCATCACCCTATCTAGATGATGACAAATCTCTGAATGGTTTATAGCTTAAGAGGAGATTCTTAGAGTTGAGTATTCAAGTTAGTATACCACTAGCATGCAGAAGGACTCAGGCTCAATCTTGGTAACTCTAATCAAATAATTAAATAACAGGTGATGAGAAATAGCCTTGGTCTTAAGCCCCAGTGAGCTACTACCAGGACCTCAGCTGAGAGGGGCCCTGATTTGAGCTGTGATAAAGGAACATTTTGGTATGTTTCTGCTTTTGTTTTGCTTGATGGCTTTCATACCATAGCTTCAAAACTATTGCAAGGACTGCCACACAGAGCAATGGAGGAATTGTATATCTGTGAACATGCTGGGAACTATGTCAAGAGACCCCAATATTCCCATGTTTCTCCCATGAACAGTGGCTTACGATAATTACATTCATCCTTGTCATCACCCAATGAATTTCCATTGCTATTGTTTTCTGAAGCCAGTTGCTCAATGAGGAATAATAGTATTCCTATTAGTATAATTAAGGAAAATATATACAAGAATTGGGTTGCATAGATCCTTGAGAAACCATTGCAATAGAGTTATGGTTCATTATTGTAAAGTGCTTGCTTACTGCTTTTGCAGTCTGAGGTGGCTTAAATGAAACACTGTGATAAAACCGGAGTGGATCAGTGACTCAGTGGATACGCAGTGGGCTCAACAAAGCTGAAAGGACAAAGGAGTACCGTGTTGGTATTGTAGTCTTTTCCCCTGAGCTCTTGAACTGGATATGCTGCTCACCTTCTGCCTTCCCTTAATAAACATCTCAGGATCTGTTCCTTCTTGGGTCACTATACAGAGCATTTCTCCCACTCACTTTGCATGCTAAAATGCCATAGACATGAATAATGAAATCATGTCTATAGCGTGCATCCATCTATTACTTTAAGCTGAAGGTGAGCATCAAAGCACAGATAACTCAGTTTCCTTCCAGAGACCCTTTTGATGTATCCTGGAGGTTTCTGTCATGTTTCCTTAATGTAATTGACAAAGGGCAGGAGGATATGTCTTTCAACATGGAACTGAATTAACTGGGTGCCCTCATCAAAAGAAGACAGAAAAAACATCAACGTCTTTTATTCCAACAGTTCAAGGAACACTGTCTAAAATCTATTTGCACAAGAGATTATATTTGCCTGTGTGATCTATTTTGAGTAACAGAGATTTGTACATTTGCATGCCTCTCTTTAAACCCATGATTCCTGCATGGCTAGGTGTTTCGTAGTGCTTTCCACTAAACGGTGTCTGTTCAGTCGCACACGAATGATTCTAATTACATCACAACCCTGATGAATGTTTGTCCCTCTAAAAATTCAACTGTTTCCAAATAGACAGTTTCAGATATTTCCTTAAAGGTTGGGCAGGATGCCCCCCTCCCCCAAATCCAAACACATGCCTGCCAGGTGACCTGCTCTGCAGGTAATACCTAAGATGGCTGTGACCTAGGATATATTCCCTTAGGACAGAATCATAGAGTTGGAAGAGACCTCTAGGGCCATCCAGTCCAACCCCCTGCCATGCAGGAAGCCCCATCACAGTATTTCTGACAGATGGCCATAGAAGGAGACTCCTCTACCCTCTGTGGCAGCATAATCCATTGCCAAACAGCTCTAACCATCAGGAAGTTTCTTCCTGATGTTCAAATGGAATCTCTTTTCCTGTCGTTTGAAACCATTTCCCCGAATCCTAGTCTCTGAAGCCATGGAAAACAAACCAGTCCCCTCTTCGATATGAGATTCTTTCAAATATTCAAACACGTCCATCATATCCCCTCTTAACCTTCTTTTTTATAAGGCTAAACATTCCCAGCTCCCTAAGCCGCTCCTTGTAAGATATTTCTTTCAGACCTTTAACCATCCTGGTCGCCCTCCTCTGGACCTGTTCAATGTTGTCAACATACTTTTTTAAAATTGAGGTGCGCAGAACTGGACACAGTACTCCGGGTGGGGTCTGATCAGAGCAGACTAGAGAGGTACTATCACTTCCCTTGATCAGACACTGGCAGACACCAGAGGATCCTAGAGGCAAAATGGGGAAAAAACCTACTGGTAGAAACCAAATCCACCTGACTGTATGGCCAGAGAAAGTACAGGTTGTTTATCCGGACATTCTGAGTGAGTTTCGAGATGTACCAGGGAGTTACAATGGGGGTTTCTGCTTTGATGTCTATTTGTGCTCTCTTTTGACATCTGGCTCTATTGTCATCAGCGAGATGCTCTGTTATCATTGTACCAGTTAGTGAAATATAAACACCCAGAAGGTTGGCAGCACCTTGATACATTTAATGAACAGACACATCTACTGCTTGGGTGCAAAAAAGGTATGAGAAAAATGCCATCCTTCAAGTTGCTTCAGCAGAGACTTTGATCCCAGGAGTTGCCTTGTGAGCAGAAGGAGAGCGAGGTGCTGTTCCTCTCTACTATTTCGCTGCTTATGCTATCTGTTTTGCTGTCTCTTTAATAACATTTCTCACCTTTTATTCCACTGGTGTGTTCATTATCTCTGAATCCAAAAGAACCTGTTGTCAGCCTTGAAAACACACAGAGGACCTAGGACAGTGATGGCAAACCTTTTAGAGACCAAGTGCCTAAACTGCAATTCAAAACCCACTAATTTTTTTAAAGTGCCAATACAACAATTTCACCTGAATACAGGTGGCTGTGAAGGGGCAATGTCGGGTGCCCACATAGGTTCGCCAACACTGACCTAGGATGTGAAATCTTGGGTAGCAAGTTGTAAAAGCATTCAAATGAATGTATTTACAATTCTCCCCTCATCCAGGAAATCTGCACCACAGCAGACAGATACGGAAATTCTTCCAGCCAAATACTTTCAAGATCTCCAAGTGTGAATACAGAGGTGGGAAGTGAAGCACCACAACCCTCCTATATCCTGTGCAGGGATGGCACCGCTGCTCTCACCACCCAATCATTCGCTTGCATCTGCATTCAGCTTGTAATTGTCACGGCCACTCTGATTCCAATAAGAAATTCTGAAGAACAGCTAGAAGTCTGCAGGAAATTAGACCAAACCTCCTGCCAGTACTTAAAGAAATAACTACAGAAGTTGTGCACTGTTGGAAATTTAGTTCATGGAAGCAAGGGGTGGTAAATTTGGATTGCAGTTGGATGATGCATCATCAAACAGGGAAGGGGGTACAGTCAATTGTTCCCATATGAAAAAAAAATTACCTGCTGTGCTAGCTTAGCATTACATGGAAAATAGTGGTTTCGGATCTCTTCCTTTTCCCTTCTACTTTTTTTAAAAACACCACATTTTCCATCTATAAGACGCCCCCATGTATAAGACAACCCCCCACTTTGCTAACCCAAAATTACAGTTTTGCAGCCATGTGGTTCTCTCCTTGGCTTACTCCCATATACGTACGTATAGATAACCCTCAATTTTTCAATCTAACAGTTTGAGACAAAAATGTAATCTTATACATGGAAAAATACTGTACTGTAATGTTCATGGAATCTGCTAGCTCTTGTGAGTTTTTCGGGCTGTTTGGCAGTGTTCTGGAAATTTCAGAATACAGCCAAATAGCCCAAGAAACTCACAGCAACTATCAGATCCAAGTCGTGAAAGACTTTGATAATACATTCAGGGAAACCTTTTTATAAAAAAGAACTCTCAACCATAAAATACACTGATTTGCTGTTTGCGTGAACAAGTTTGGAATAGTTCTGGCTTTTACTGCTCAGCCTGCCATGTAGGAGGTCAGAGCCTTTTTCTTTTGCAACACAGCATGGTGTGGAAAAAAAATTGAGATTCTTGTGCGTCCAGTTGTTTTGGTGGCTGATGTAAACGTCACAGGATAAATGTACCTGGCTACTCTGCCCAAGGTAAAGTTGACATTTCTGTGATTCTGGAGTAAACAGAGAAGAATTTGGGCTGGATGACCACCTTGACAACATGAGTTCTTGTTTCTGGAATTTCAGTTTATTCTAAGGGAGAATACCTAGTCCCTGTCCCTCTTCCATTGGGACCATGATCCCTGTCCTTGACACAGCATGAGTTAAGGTTGTTTTGTTCAGAATTTCAGTTTCCGATTCTACCCCATGGGAGAATACCTATCCTCCACTGCCTCCCGGAGTTTTGTCTTCATTTTGGTTGCCATGCCACCGTCCAACCATCTCATTCTCTGTCGTCCTCTTTACCTTTTGCCTTCGATTTTTCCCAGCATCAGGGCCTTTTCCAGGGAGTCCTCTCTCTGAGATAGGGTACAGTGTCACTTTTTCTGTTGTCAAGTCACTGGAGCTGGATGTTCTAAAGCAGAAATTTGTATGTTTTCCAGATACACTTCTGAAAGTTTTGCTTGGCTCTACGTTGTTGCAGAGGTCTGAAGGCTGATTGCTGGTGTGAACATGAGCCAGATGACATATTCAGGAAATCCTTATTAATATGGAGAATGAACATTTTCTAGAGCTCTAGTGTTATCTCTGCCACTTGCACAAGTAATGTCAGCCCTCAGACATTTTGACAGTGAGAGAAATCTTGTATAATCGATTAGTCTTGTTTACAGCAGCTGATGAAAGATGCAAATCTGGTCAGACTGCATTGGCAAGCAGCATGTTTTGCATACTGTATATGTCCTTGTGAAAAATGGCTTAAATTCATTTTAAAAAAATAAAAATAAAAATGAAATGACATTGATTCCATGAATATTGAAGCACATGATTTTTATTTTAATTGGAGGATTCATTTGTAGTCTTTTATAACTACATTCACTGAAATGGGGTTCAGGAGTAAGTTTTCTTTTCAGCCTTTTTGAAGATAAAATATTTTCAGCTAGGAAAAAAGAAAGAAGATCAAGCTCATATCACCTCCTATTCTGAAGAGTAGTAAACCTCGAGTCATCATGTTTAAGACCTTCTTCAAATCAACATAGCCATGTTGAGCTTAATTTGTGCCATTTCCATTCCTCAATTGCATGCCCTTGGTAAACTGTTATTGCTGGTTTTGATGCAAACAAAAAACAAAACACCCCAATCTCAATTCTTGTAAATCACTACTCCTGCTATGCATATGCAGAACCAGGCAGAGGCCCTGATGAACTTGGACCATTTAACACAGTGGTTCTCAACCTTCCTAATGCCATGACCCTTTAATACATTTCCTCATGTTGTGGTGATCCCTTGCCCTGCTTGGAAGAGGTCACAAGCCCCCTTTGGCACACCACTGTCACAGGTGCCATAGCGAACTTCCCTCTACAGGCACCCTCAGCCAATAGCAGCCTCCAGTGCCATTGACTGACATGCCCTCCAACCTATCAAGCTGTAACTCACTCTTCCTTCCCCCCCTCCAGATCCAAGCCATTTATGCCTTTTTCTTCACTGGCTCATGGCAACCCCTGTGAAATGGTCGTTCGACTCCCCAAAGGGGTCCCGACCCCCAGGTGGGAACCACTGATTTAACACAATCAGATGATGGGGAAATTTATAGGAAAAGGGCATGGACACTGACCATCGATCCACAACCTGATTGTAAGCAGTGGCAAAGACTCTGCAGTTTAAGAGTAGGAGAGAAAAGACAAGAAGAAAACATGTTAAGACTGCACCACCATCCCCTTTAAAGGTTGGACCTAAGAGTGTGCTGCAAGTTTAATAATAATTGCATGTTCTCAAGTCAATTCTGACTTAGGCAACCCTTTGGTAGGTTTTCTGCATAGTAAGTATTCAGAAGTGGTTTACTATTCCCTTCCTCTGGTGACACTGTGAGACGGTGCAGCTTGCCCAAGATGGCAACCGTATGGCTCAACTTTTAAAAAGCACAGTCACGAATACCAACCTCTGGCTCCATGCACAGGGACCCAACTCACTGAACTACTCAGATAAAGATTGCTTAAAGGTAATTGCCCTAAAACTATATAGCTAGACAAAAGCAGAAATTGGAAATGAATCCAAATCTTATGACTTCCAGTTTTTCTAACAGAATGTTTCCATGGAGTCTGCTTCAAATATTTGCCTATGAATGAGGCTGTTTCAACACTGGCATGATATGATCTGCAACTAAAGGCTTAACAGGTTTCACTTAAAAATTTCCCTGCCTCAGAGTTTGGAAATTTCCTTTTACCAAGCTTGAATTTAATACAACAAATGAGCAGGATAGGATGATGATCTGAGATGCAGGATCATCCTGTTAAAAGGCTTCTGCATGTCATTATGTTTATAGTAAAGATGCTTCCCAAATTCTGCCTCCTGCTGCCCTCTCTCTGTGACCCAGCTTTTGAGTCAAGGTTTTGTATGTTTTAGCCTTGATGCCGCTCTGCTTATTGTGTGATCATCAGTACTGCAACATGCACACCTTGCTCAAATCTGGTCAAGGTGTTTAGCTGTTATATCATGTGGAAGAGATTAGAGGTGTAACCTTTGACAAGATCATCAGCTTCCTATTTGACTTAGAAGCGTGTGCTTTCTTTTTGTACATCTCACATCCCCGATCATTACAACAATATCAGAAATTCGTTTGCAGCGTATAAGTGATATCATTCAGTGCCCCAGTCTCTTCAGTTATTCACTCCAGGTATTCCTAAGAACCCACTAAAGTTGCAGTTAGAGTACTGGGAAAACATATTGTGAAGGCGGAGACAAAGTCCCCAAGGTTACCTGGGCGCTCCTACCGAAGTGCATATTTCTCCTGGTGTTGGTATGTCACCGTTTGTTTTCACTAGGCAAATATTGTCTTTTTGGAGTCCTGGCAGTGACCAGCTGGGGAACTAAAGGGCATTGAATTAGACAATGCAGCGCAGCTCTCTGTGACGTCAGTCCTTAGAGAGTTGCTTTCCTTGAAATACAACTCCCAGAAGGCTTCAGTCAGCGTAGCCACTGGGAAACGCTTGAGCTGTCGTCTACAAGGTAACTTTGCCAGCTGCTAGGTGAACCTGTTGAGGGGCTGCATGCATGGTTGGGACGGGGGCTCTAGATACCTTTGTACTCTTGACAGTTGCTGGTGTTTTTTCAGAGCGCACAATTCTTCCCGGATACTTCCAGCAGGCAGAACATGAGGCTGGGGGCTGCTCCATTTCTGAGCTAGAAGGAAAGCACTAAAAAGTGAAGACCTGCCGATGGGCGATTGCAGGTCCTTGTGAGATGAGGATCCTCTCACAATGCACAGCAACTAATGGTGCACACAGCTGGTGCAAACATGGCTGCTTACATACACATGGACACACCCACAGAGAAGAGGCAAACATTCACTCAGGTACACATACAGAAATCTTCTGCTTCTGCTAAGGAGGAATGGCCGAAAGCGTTCTGAGCCTTGAGGGGAGGGTAACATCCTATGCACCACCTCCACCTGTCCCCCTTCGCTGGCAAGACAGGGACCATTGGCCTCAATGAGTCACATTGAAGAGAGGTGTGAATGTGTGTACATGAGCCGTGACATGTCTTTGAAAGGACTGGGACAATAAAACACCCCCTCCCTTCAATTCAGATGCAGCCTAGGAACATCCAAGCTCCGAGCCTCAAGGAAGAAACTGCCTGGCATTTCCCCCCATCTTGCCAAGGACCTTACATCTAAGAAATAACTCCTGGCAAATCCATCTTTTGCCATGTTATAACCTATTGGTCCTGCTCTGAAAGGTATCACCTGTTAACACTTCTGTATCTGATGCTGGTGGAGGAGGAGGTGCTGAAAAACATCCTTGCATAAATCTGTGAAGATTCTCAGTCATCCAGGTGAGTTTATCTGGAAGTTGAGTCATGGCTACTGGACTTCTTTTTTGAGAGATAGAAACGTTTCGCTGTTCATCCAAACAGCTTCATCGGGCTGTTTGGATGAACAGCGAAACATTTCTATCTCTCAAAAAAGAAGTCCAGTAGCCATGACTCAACTTCCAGATCCTTGCATAAACTTAGTGCTTCAGTTTGGCCTTGATTGTGAAACGCCTGAGTCACATATAAGATAACAAGCCCTGTATATATGGTGGCAAATGCAGAGGAGTCGTGGCAGAACCTCTTTGTGGCTTGCAAAAAGTCCTAGGTCTGATCCCTGGCGTCTCCATGGTGGCTCCTTCAGATACCCTGGAGAGCTGGTGATGACCCGCATACACTGGGCAGACTCAGGATAAGGCCGTTTCCTGCCTTCCTGCCCATGAGGCCGGGCTGAGAGAGAAGCATTACTGCAGCTGTTGCCACAGAATCCAAGCCAGGTGGCCTCTGATATGCCTGGCCTTTCAAGGCTAGGGTTAATTATAAATGGACTTGTGATCAGACACCCCATGCAGGGGAAAGACTAGGAGATTAATCTCTAGGCTATGGATAAACCTCACTTGGGCAGCCCTGCCTTTGTTTTGTTATTAAAATTGTGTTAAAAGCTTAATCTTTCCAAGGGGGATTGAATCCTTTCTTGAAAGGGTGAGGTCGATATAGGAGCAAGCCCAGAGTGAGTGAGAGCAGAGGTTACTGTTCAAAATCCCTAGCTTTCCTGCTTTTAATTACATCAAACATGCCAATGACCTTTTGAAAGCCATCTTTATGAAAGATTATGAAATTAAAGGATGTCTTAAGCCATGGCCTACACTTGGTTTTTTTTCTCCTTCCTTGTTCCTTCCAGCTACACAAACAAAGGCCCGGAAATGATTAAAGTACCTCTTTCAAACCTGGCTTTGGAATCTGGATTGGACTTGATAGATGAACATTAGTTTTAATAGACTTCAGATTTTCATCCTCCCCCATAGCTCCTCCAATCTCTTGTGACTCATGATGGATAGATGTTGTGTCTCTTTCACTGGCAGGAAAGTTCTCTGATGGATTAATTACAGTAATTGCGGTGCTGATAACAGATCAGAATGCCCTGTACAAAAACCTCCTTTTCTAGAGGGAAGGGGATGAGTGAGGACCTGCCTCTTCTGAGGCAATAAACATGCTGTGCTACTAGGAAGCTTGCATAATTGTGTTGTATGGATTGCAGATCCACATTCAGGATCTGTTGATTAGATCTAGAGTGTAATTCCACACTTGAGATCCTATCAGCCTAAGGAGAGTGTGGCAAATGCCTCAAACAGAGGCTGGGGTGGGGGCAGGGGTGGGGAACTCCAGCAGTAGCATTTTTTCCTTCGTACTATACTTTAGTTGAAAACTCTAAATGCTGCACAATCCTCCTCAGGGCCCCTAAACTACCCTGCCTCCCCACAGTATGACACTGCCCCCCTGGAAGTCTCAAAATTAAATTTAGTTGCTAATACAAATTGACCATACCTCAAGCAGCAACATTTCCTGAGGTATCCCTGATTAAGGCCACCCTTAGAGCTAGGCTTAAAATCATTTCAGATTAGGCTTTTAGTTAACAATCTCTCTCCCTCATTCACTGTAGAGAGACATTTTTTTGTTGGGGGAAGGGTGTGCCATCATTTAGAAATCTTCCCATCTTTTCCCATTGTGCCTTCCACTTTTGTTTAACCCCAGTGAGTAATTTCCAGTTAAAAGCATTCTCGTGCTAGTTATTGTTCCTTTTCTTGAATTAGCAGCTTTTCTGTAGGAAAACAAGATGAAAGGAGCACTAGGTAAATGCAAGGAGATCACGTGTAGCAGACAGTATTCTCTGGACCACCACCACGCTAAATGCCATGGATGAGTCCATGGTTAATGATACAGTTGGAATACGTGTGTGTGTGTGTGTGTGTGTGTGTGTGTGTGTGTGTGTGTGTGTGTGTGTGTGTGTGTGTGTGTGTGTGTGTGTGTGTGTGTTTACAGTGTATATAGTACATATACACACAGAGTGTGTATATAGTACATATATAGTATATGTACTATATAGTACATATACACACAGTGTATATAGTGTATATAGTACATATACACACAGAGTAAAAAGTGTTCTGCTTATATACCGCCCCATACCACTACAAGTAGTCTCTGGGCGGTTTACAATTTTGATTACAGTGTGCAGGCTACACATTGCCCCCCCCCCAGCAAGCTGGGTACTCATTTTACCGACCTCAAGGATGGAAGGCTGAGTGAACCTAGCCTGCTACATTGATACACACAGTTTTTCCTGCAGTACAGTGTACTGTATATATATATATCTCTGTCTCTCTCTCTCTCTCTCTCTCTCTCTCTCTCTCTCTGTGTGTGTGTGTGTGTGTGTGTGTGTGTGTGTGTGTGAGAGAGAGAGAGAGAGAGAGAGAGAGAGAGAGAGAGAGAGAGAAAATGTGCTATACAGTGACAGGAGTTCGACACCACTATAATTGCCACGTCTTCATCCTACAGACTCCTAGGATTTCTTTAATATGATAAAATAATTCTCTGTTAGTGAGTGACAGCATTATAATTCAATAGAACACACCAGAACTCTCTAATTAACAGATAATTCTAAATATCTCATTAAACTACCATTTCTAGGATATCATAGAACAGAGCAAGCTGTAACAGTTAAGGCGGTATCAAACTATTAATCAGGATGTCTTGTAGATAATGTTCCTTATCTTTGCAGTCTAGTTTGGTTTTGAAGAGTAGTTCTTAGAATTATTGGCCCAAATCCTGTCAATACTGTACGAGCCCCCTGAGAATTGTGGACAACGCTCTATGTTTACCCAGGAGGAACAGGCCACTCTCAGATTTGGTTAAGATAATGTACCAGCCATGGTTTGCAAAAGATTATGGATAGATCCCCATATGTAAATCTTAATCAGCACTGTCCACTAAAATTATCCTATTACTGTATGTGAGATTTCAAAACCCAAGCCCAGGGGAGTGCAACCACTGCATGGACAGAAAAGTATTTAAGGAGAAAGGTGGGATAATGTGCATAATTAAAAAGTATTTAAGGAGAAATGTGCAGCCTGCATAATTAAATTGTAAACTGCCCAGAGAGTGCTTGAAGCACTATGGGGCAGTACAGAAGCAGATAAAATATTTTAAATCAATAAATAAATCTATAGGCTACTAGAGCATACTAAAGAGTTTTAAAAGCAAATGAGTTTGTTCTTTATATGTTACAGTAAAACCTTTAACTACGGGGTTTGAGAAGCTATGGATTGTTTTGAAATAAATGGACATGCAACAATATGTGACTGCCTGATGCATGAACTTCTGGATGAAATGGTGATGATGGCATGGAATATGGAGAAACAGAATGATTTCCAAATGGCACAAGCGTCAGATGTGGTTGCATTTTATTCCTTTTCTATTCAATATACTGTATATGAAGCACATATCATATGGGAGGATGGACTTGGTGCAGAAGAAGCGGAATGAAAACTGTTGAAAGCAATAAAGAATTTAAGATATTTAGGTGACACTTTATTACTGGCAGAAATAGCAATAACTTAAAAAAAGTACTGATGAAGTTTAAAGGGGGAAAGGCAAATGTGGGATTAGACTCAAATATTAGGAAGATCAAAAACAGAAGAATTGCATAATTTTAATGTTTACAACAAAGAGTTCAAAGCATTTAAAGATCCTCTACAGCAGGGATGGCGAACCTTTTAGAGACCGAGTGCCCAAACTGCAATTCAAAACCCACTAATTTTTCGCAAAGTGTCAATACAGCCATTTAACCTGAATACAGGTGGCTGTGAAGGGGCGATGTCAGGTGCCCATAGAAAGGGCTCTGAGTGCCATATTTGGCACCCGTGCCATAGGTTCACCAACACTGCTCTACAGTATATCTCAGTTAAGTCATCGATCAAAATGGAAAATATAGTGAAGGAATCAGAGAAGAAGGCTTGGAAGGAAGCTATGAAGAAAGTAGAAATGATTGAAAATGTAGGGATGAATTATTAGAGACCAAATCCAAGATCATTCACACTCCCAGTTTATGAATGGAAAATGTTGGACAGTGAAAAAAGCTGACAGGGGAAAACATGCAAATATTTGTAATGTGCTGCTGTAGGAGAGCTTTACTCCTATAGTGGTCTGCCAGAAGGACAAACAAGTGGATTCTAGGGGTAGTCAAGCCTGAACTCACATTAGAATCGAAATGACAAACTAGGGCTGATATACGTTGGAGTATCACAAGGAGGCAAGGCTCACTAGAAAAGGTAATAATGTCAGGGAAAGGAGATTACACTAGGAAGAGGGAAAGTGCTAACATGAGATAGATGGGTTCAATAAAAGAAATTGAAGCCTCTAGTTTGAAAATCCTGAGCAGGGCTGCTAAATTGTAAAACGTTTTGGAGGTCATTAATTCATAGGGCTACACTACATTAGGTTGGGCACAACTTGGCAGCACATCTTTATCATACCTTTCATTCAGTGATTGAAAGGCAACAACGTCTCTTCCTCCGCAGCTAACCTTAATATAATCCTGAGACTCAGATAATCCTGAGAGGCTGGCCCAAGGTCACCTACCGAGCTTCATGGTTCAATGGGGATTTGAACCTGCATCTCGCAAGGCTTGCACCGGTGCCCTCCTGCTGCTACACTACTTCATGGGATCTCACATTTCTGGTCACTAAAGGCAAGATAATATGGCTACTTTTGTCTCATGTCACAGTGGAGCACTACTGCATGAAGGTAACCAGGGCAGGCTTTTGCCTTAGCTTTAAACAGATCTATACATTTGGCATTCACTCTTCCCCCATTCCCTAAAGTTCTCCTGGAGAAACAGTGAGGTACTGATATTTTCTTTTGTTCTTCACTACTTCCGATCACTTCATTCTCAGTGACTTGAACATTCTGTAATCTTCATCCCCCAAGCAATATGAAGCCCAAAGTGACTTAAGGGCATCCCTTTCCCCTTTTATTTTGTTTTTTTATTTGTTTGTTTAAGCTTGTAGCCCGCCCAGCTAGTTGACAGGTCACTACTCTGGATGGCTTCTATAAAATATAAAAAAATACACGTTTTAAAAATAGTCAAATACAGACAGAACTCCATTTGGCGAATAATGGCTGTCATAGAATTAATATTACAAAGGGATTGGGTTTTTAAAGTTATGGGTAAAAGGCCAGGTTTTTAACTTGTTTTTGGAAGCTCAGGAGAGTGGGGACAATTCCACATTTACTGGAAGGGAGTTCCAGAGTGGAACAGCCAATGTTGAGAAGGCTGAGTTTCTAGTTGATTACTTTCAGGCTTCTGTCAGACTGGCCAGCCCCAGCATCAAGGATTGGGAGGTGCAGGTGGGATCGGAGGACAACCAGAGGGAGAGGCTTCAAGGGCAGTCCTATGTAGAGGGCATTGCAGTAGCCTATCTTTCAGATTACCTATATGTGAACCAGTGATATTAGGGACTTCCTGTCAAGAAGGGGGTGGAGATGTGCAGTCTGCCTTAGATGGAAAAAGGCAGATTTGGCCACGGCCAAGATCTGTTTCTCCATTGAGAAGTTTGGGTCCAAAAACACATCCATATTGCAAGTTTGATTTTTCAGGGTATGTGTAACCCCATCAACACAAGGCAACAAGCCCCCTAACTGATCAGAGTGTCCTTCCAACAGCAGGGTCTCCATCTTGTCAGGATTATACTTCATCCTATTTGCCCTCATCCAGTCGATAACCACAGCCAGGCAACTTTATTTGGTCTGCTTCCCCTGCTAAAGAGGAAAAAGAGAAATAAGAGTTCTGTGTTGTCAGCATACTGGTGACAATGCACTGCAAATCTCTGAATGATCTTTCCCAGCAGTCTTATATGCATGCTAAACAGTAAAGAGGAGATGTGGATCCCTGTGGAACACCACATTTAAGTATCCATGGGGACACAGCAGCTTCCCCAAGCTGGACTCTCTGGCACCAGTTGTCAGGGAAGGAACAATGCCAGCCTGATGTCTTAATATTTTTTTAATATCTCAAAAATGATTACTGTGCTGGGGGACCTCCCTTATGAGGAAGGGCTAAAACATTTGGGGCTCTTTAGTCTGGAAAAAAGGCACTGAGGAGGGATATGATTGAGACGTACAAAATAATGCAGGGCATGAGTAAAGTGGATAGAGGGACACTCTTCTCCCTCTCACAAAATACCAGAACTAGGGGACATACACTCAAATTGAGGGCTGGGAGAGTGAGAACAGACACAAGAAAAATATATTTTACCTAGTGTGTTGTTAGTCTGTGGAACTCCTTACCACAGGATGTGGTGATGGCACCTGGCCTGGATGCCTTCAAAAGGGGATTGGACAGATTCCTGGAGGAGAAGTCCATCACAGGTTACAAACCATGATGGAGATGTGTAATCTCCAGGCTTAAAACCGGGGTACTTCAAGAGCCAGATGCAGGGGAGTGGTATCAGGAGACAGATATCTAGTCTCATGTGATCCCAGATACATTTGGTGGGGCTACTGTGAGATACAGGAAGCTGGACTCTTCTTATGTTCTTATGTTCTTTTGATGTTAGGCCTCCAATCCTAACAACCTGTCTAGGAGGATACTGTGGCCGATGAGAGATCCAAGAGGATCTATGGGGTCACACTCCTCCAGTCAGCCACCTGTAACAAGACATCTAACAGAGCACTCCCATGATATGACCTAAACCCTGATTAAAATGAATCCAGACTACCAGTATCCTCCAAGAACACCTGCAACTGACTGGCCACCAATCTCTCATACAGTTTGCCCATGAACAGTATGATAGCAACCAGGCAATAGTTGTTGAGATTGTTAGTTGGTAAGTTGACTTTTTTTTCAAAATGGGCTGGATCATTGTTTCTTTCAGAGCAGAAGATAAATATCCCTCCCATAAGGAGGAATTGATTATCTGAGTGGCCCATACAACCGCTACAGCCCTGGCCAGTTTTCAGAGCTGGGAGAGGCATGGGTCTGATTGGGAGAAGGTGGCCTTAGACTGTGCAAACTCCTTTGCTTCTCCCCTTCCCTTCTCTGCCTTTTCCAGTTGCGAAATCCCGGCCAGGTGGCAGAGTGTGGAACATATGGCCTTCAAGGCCAATTTTGTACCATCTCAGCCCCTTCAGTTGGCCCCTGGTGTAGGTGGAAGAAATGAAGCCATTTTTCCTGATTCTGGATGCTTCAAGGAACGATATATTTAGCATTGCATTGCTACTGGACTCTGCAGTCCTCTTTAGCCTAAAACTAAGCATCCAATAACTTCCAATTCTGGTCTGTCTTGTTTTTTAAACATTTCCTCCAAGGGCAAAGGGGGCAGGAGAAAATCTGACCTCCAAGTTGCTCAAACATGCCTGCCCTGTCTGAGTCTCTTGAGAAAGCAAGGAATGGCCTTTCTACTGGTATAACTTGAATATGAGCATCATATATTAGCACCACTGTGTATGTGGCTTTTATGCCACATGGTGCGATGTACATGGTAAGTCAGATAAATAAATAAATATGTTAATTGTCACCGCTCTTTCACCCTTTATGACCCTTGAAGGTTGGTATATACCTATGGTAGCTGGGTATTGTCTTGTTTGTCCCAATATTTTCTTATCTCAGTATAATGCGTCCATTGACACTATTTTAATACTGTACTGTCGAGTTCTGCCAAGATTTACTCCTTTGATTGATCATCAGTAATCCTTGTGGCAGTAGGGTGAATGCCACCTGCTACCTTATCCTTGAGTGCTAATCCTGTTCTGCTCAGAATACACAACTAAGGCTTCACACAGGTCTTTCCTGTTTACTTTTAGGAGGCTCTTGAAAAGTAAACCTTAAATGGGCTAGAAAGAGGAACAGGCATGACAAGGTGTTATTACTGTATCTTCTTTGGTCCATTTTGAGTAATTACTCTGTCATTTTCCTTTACCAACCTTAAATAGTTCCTATTGCCACTTTTTTCTTAACTCTCTGGTGAATTCCAAAGATGTTTCATCAGCTTTTGAGTTTAAAAAAAATCAATTTCTGTAACAGCAGCCAGAATCCTATTGTTTATGCACATTGATGCAAATGCAACAGCATAAGTCATAGGAGAAAACTGCTGCTGGTTAAGGGCTTAAGGCTTATGTTTCTCATTACATTCCAAGTCAGGTGGCTGCTGCATGATGAATACAGCCAGCGGCTCTCTAACTAATAGCAAGTCACCACTATGATTTATATCCTTGCAGTTATGTTGATATGCTTCAGCAATAGAGTTCTGCTAATGTGTTGAACTTGTGATAGATAAGTTATCCAGTTCATAAGCAATTGTCAAAAAACCTTGGGTTTTATGAACTGAATAAGGTTCATGGTCTGACACTCTGAGCTTTTGGAACACTTCTGAAAGTTTTGGAATCAGTGCACACACATTATTGTGCCTCACCAGTGCAATGCTGCCTAGATGCCCTAAGCACATCCGATCTCACCTGATTTCGGAAGCTAAGCAGGGTCGGCCCTGGCTAGTACTTGGATGGGAGACCTCCAAGGAATACCAGGTGCTGTAGGCGCCTGGAGTAGGAACTGGCAAACCACTCCAGTATTCCTGCCAAGAAAACTCCATGGATATGGAGTCACGAAGAGTCGGTCACGACTGTAATGACACAACACAGTGCAATGCATCTGTCGCCTAGCCTATGGAGGTCTAATCAAGAGAGATAGCGTTTTCAAAGAATTGAATTTAAGTGCCTGGTCTGTCCATGTAATTGGCATTCATATTAGCTTTGGCTCCTTGAAATAATAATTGTATAGTATCCTGTGGCACTAAAACTAATGCAAACACTTTTTAAAAAATATTCCATTGTGTATATTTCATATGGGATTTATGGGCAAAGTTGCATGGTAATAATTTACATCTGAAGACTGCACCATAAAGTTCTGCAGAATGTTAAATCATTCTGCACCTAGACTGCATCACGATTCTCTGCCTGTCTTATAAAGAAGTATATCCCAGTGAGTTCAATGTTTTTTTTGCTCTTGATGTGATTTTTGAGTAGTTCATTGGAAGAAATAATAACCAGCTCCAAACAAGTTATGTTGAAAATCTGTGGCATCATCGGGAAATGAATTCAAGTTTGTCTGAACTCCAAAACAGGTGTATGTTAAACACCTATTTTTTAAAAATGTTTTTCCACAAGTCTGCCATGCGTGTTTATGCAATAGCTTGGCTGTTACCTATTACATATCCTCTAAATTTCATGCTTTCTTCAGAATCATAGCATCATAGAATAACGGAGTTGGAAGGGGACCTGTTAAGTCCATTGAGTCCAACCTTCTGCTCAATGTAGGGTTCCAAGTTAAACTATATCTGGCAGGTGCTTGTCTAACTTTCTCTTGAATATCTTCAGCAAGTGCTCACCTTTTTCCAGGGTGATAATAATATTGTCTTGAAAATAGTTCTTCCCTAGGCAACAGATCACTGCCAGCGAATAACCTGATTTAAAATAAGTACACTGTAAGTAATGTTGGTGTGCGTGTGCGTGGAAGATAAAGAATGGGAGTGAGCCTCTGAACACAGTGGTCAATGGTACTCAGACCTATTCTCCAAAAAAATGGGGTTGTCCCTGCTTTGTTTTTGTCCTTCTGAAAGGGAATGGCAAGTTTGTTTCACTATTGTACCTCCTTTGCCTTTGCATTATTTTACCTCAGTATTTAGACAGGATATTATATTACTTTGTTATGCTGTCAGCTAGGGGTATTCTATGAGAATGTGTAACTCATGATCTTGAGAAGCCATTCAATTTGATCATATTTTTTTAAAAAAACATTAACTGGTTTATTTTTGAAACTAGATGCCCCAGCGAAGAAAGAGCTGTGAAGCCATGGAAAGCCTCGAGCAAGGAGAACTTTCCAAAATGTCCTGTCAAGAAGACAAGGGAGAGGACAGGACAGCTTCTAGTGTCTCCTCCCCACCTCCTCCCCTTTGCTTGAATGTTGGGGAACTTATGCAGGTTGAGATGCTGGAGAAAGCCAGGGAGCTCTTCAGACTCTGTGACAAGGAGGGGAAGGGCTTTATTACCAAGCTTGACATGCAGGTAAGTAGAAGAGATGCTTCTGCTTCCTCCATTTCGGAAGGGAAGCTCTCTTTCCCTAAGTTACTATCTGTGAGCTTTGTTCTGCCACTGACTAATTTGGAAAGTAGCAGAGGTTTATGTGGACCAGCAAGTCTCTTGGGCCTTTGGCTTTTGTGGACTATAGCCTACTTTGTAAGATGTTTGAAAAGTCCATCTCAGTTTGAAATTTAAAATGAACACAAATCTGACAACCCAGTTTTAAGTGTTCAAATACCATTTGGGAAGGAGGAACCATCTTCACAGAATACATGCTGCCATTAAAGTGGCCATTAGATTTCAAATTTTGAGGGTGGTTTTTTTTAATACACCTCCCATAATTATCCATTCTGGGAGTTCCACCAGACAGGCAGACAGACAGACAGATGGACAGACGGACAGACATGTGGGAGAAAGACCTAACTTTGAAAGCTATGAGGCCTTTAGCTGCCTGATCTCTACAAGTTGCACCAATGACTTTTCTTTGTGAAGAAAGCAATTTAAGAAGAAGCAATTTAACTTGTGTCAAAATTAATTGTGCCTCACAACTAAATACCCCCTCTGCTATGGTAGAGCAAAGGACTGATAACTGCAAACTGACTTCAGCCAATTTTCCTACAGGTGTTGTACCATCAGAACTTGTCTCCTGTTCAGCTCAGCCTGTTATATGCTGATTAGAAAAATAGCTGTCTTTTTAACAAGAGATGGCTTAACCACAGTTATCAGGCAATAAATTAAGCAGTATTAGGTCTCATATGGGCTTTTGTTGTATAAAACCAGTTTGGATATATGTCCTAATTGTCTTGAACCCAAAAGATTGTTTACACTACAGTTTTGTCCAAGGCACTGTTTTCCTCATTTGGAAAACAATGTGAACTGTCTGGTAGATTTCATACTAGTGTCACTGAGGTTTCTCCACAAGTTTCCTTACCCACTGACTGGAATCGGGCATTATTCAGAAGCCAAAGCCTCAAGGGACATCCAGTGAGACCCCACAAGAGTTCACCTTTTCCCAGTTGTGGCCCCCTCAGATGACTGGAGGCACCCCTTCACTTTGGGCTCTTGTCTGGATTAGGTTGGCAGGTTTGCCAAAGCAAGTAAACGAGTAGGCAAATAAGTAAGCATGATTTCCAGCTTGGATAGTTTGAATATAACCACTTGACAACTTTGGGGACAGTAGAGAAAGCTGGGGAAACGGAATGAGATGAGATTATTTACAGTATTTACTGATTTGATTTATATTTTGTCTTTCTCCCAAAAGTGGGGTTCATGAGGTTTCACAATGAGATTGACTCTTAAAAGGTCCAAGTAAAATCCTACACAGCATTATTAAAACACAGTTAAAGAAATCATAATAAAAATGATTGGATCAAAAGCCATCCAACAAATGGTGCCTACCTACTTGTTCCATCTAGTCAAGAACCAAAGTCCGGATCGGATCTTCCTTTTCTACTCTGGTGTCTTTTTCTTGTCCACAGCGGCTGCAAAATGAACTGCCCCTCACGACTGAGCAACTGGAAGCTGTTTTTGACAGCCTGGAGCAAGATAATAATGGCTATCTCACCCCTGTGGAGTTCAGTATGGGCCTGGGTAAGAGAAGGAATGGATTCCGGGATGTGAGAGACAGTAATTAAAAATAATTATGTAACTACTGTGTAAGATCTACAGAAGCCAAGGGTGGGGGACATGTGGTCTTCCACATGTTGTTGGACTATGAGCCCTGGGCACTATAGCCGGTGTTGAGGAATGTTGGGAGCTGTCACTCAGCATCATCTGAAGGACCACATGTTTCTTATCTCTGATGTAGGCATCAGGGTTATGGTCAGAACTAATCATTTCCCTCCTAGAGCACCTTTAGGCAGTAATGGAATGAAGTGTAGAGGCCTCAGACGTGTACCATGCTGTGGGGCAACAAGATTACAAGTGAAGGAGACTCATAAGAACATAAGAACATAAGAAGAGCCATGCTGGATCAGGCCAAAGGCCCATCTAGTCCAGCTTCCTGTATCTCACAGCGGCCCCACCAGATGCCTCTGGGAGCACACAAGAATAGATACAGTATCTGTCTCCTGATACCACTCCCCTGCATCTGGCCCTTGAAGTACCCTGGTTTCTCCATCATGGTTTGTAACCTATGATGGACTTTTCCTCCAGGAATCTGTCCAATCCCCTTTTGAAGGCATCCAGGCCAGATGCCATCACCACATCCTGTGGCAGGGAGTTCCATAGACTTACAACGCGCTGGGTGAAAAAATATTTTCTTTTGTCAGTTCTTACTCTCCCAGCCTTCAATTTGAGTGTATGTCCCCTAGTTCTGGTATTTTGGGAGAGAGAGAAGAGCTTCCCTCTATCCACTTTACTCATACCCTGCATTATTTTGTATGTCTCAATCATATCCCCCCTCAAGCGCCTTTTTTCCAGACTAAAGAGGCCCAAATGTTTTAGCCTTTCTTCATAAGGGAGGTGCCCCAGCCCAGTAATCATTTTAGTCGCTCTCTTCTGCACCTTTTCCAGTTCCACTATGTCTTTCTTGAGATGCGGTGACCAGAATTGTACACAATACTCCAGGTGGGGCCTTACTATTGTTTTGTATAATGGCATTTATAATGTTGGCTGTTTTATTTTCAATCCCCTTTTTGATAATCCCTAGCATGGAATTGGCCTTCTTCACCGCTGCCACACACTGGGGTGACACCTTCATGGAGCTGTCCACCAACACACCAAGATCTCTTTCCTGATCCGTCACGGATAACTCAGAGCCCATGAGTTGATAGATGAAGTTTGGATTTTTTGCCCCAATATGCATTACTTTACATTTGGTTACATTAAAACGCATTTGCCATTTCTCAGCCCATTCCCCCAGTTTGGAGAGATCCTTCTGGAGCTCTTCACAATCTTCCCCAAACCAGGACAATGTTTATCCATCCCAAATATTTGTATTGAAGGGGATGGGTTTGGGGATTTTTTTGCTCAACACAACAGAAAACCCTTGGTATAAATGGTGTGGGCATTCTGTCGTTGTTAAAAGTTGCTTCCAAATTATGGCAACCATAATGTGGTTTTAAAGGTATGCGAGATGTTCAAGGATTGTTTTCCCATCACTACCTAGTGAGTTTCCATAGCCAGGTGGCAATTTATTTATTTATTTATTTTTTTATTTTTATTTTTATTTTTATTTTTATTTTTATTTTTATTTTTACAGCTTATATGCCGCCTGCTACCCAAAGGTCTCTGGGCAGCTTACAATAAAAAAAAATTAAAACAGTTAAAACATTGGAATGTCAATAAATAATTAAAACAATAATAAAAACATTACACTAAAATTGCCATCAGGACCCACAATCTATATTATGTCAATTGAAAAACTTCTGGAACAGGAAGGTTTTTTTACCTGGTGCCAAAAATGTCATCAATGTTGGCACCAGGCAGATCTCACTTGGGAGGGAGGGCATTCCATAGCCTGGGCCCTCTTACCTCCTTGAGGGATGGCTCTTCTAAAGGGGCCCCCTGGCTGGATTGTAATTGCCAGGTAGGTTCATATTTGAATCTGAGTCCTAGATTGTCATACTATCCATTAAGCCACACTGGCTTATTAATTTTGCCACGTGTGTTTTCTGAGCCTTTACTTGGTGTATCACTGAGTCTTATCCACAAGAGCCATTCTCAAGATGAGCGAAATCCTATATGCTTTATTAGAGTCCATGCTCGTGGGTAATACTGAAATGGGATTATTGTGTGCAACCAATGCTTCATTTTGAATACACTGATCTAATCTAATTGTGAAAGTGTAGCTGGCTGGGCCTGGTTCATGTTTGGATGAGATACACTGGTGCTCACCAGGTAGTCCTTGGACATGATCCTGCCCAAAACCTTGGAGAGCTGGTTCTAGTAAGAGATGATAGTATTTTGCTAGATGTCTAATGTTTTGATAAATCATTTTTCTATGTTTGTAACACATTTGATATACTTTCTTCATTCCAGTACAAGGCATGCAGGTGCACAGTTTCCATGCATAGCCATTGCACCTCTCTTTACAACAAAGAAACTCAGCTGCAGCCAACAATGAGCTGAAAGTCTTTGTTTATTTGCTGCCTTGCTAATTATAAGCTGCATGGAAAGAGCAGAGCATCTGAAAGCATTCCTGCGGCTTTGTGTTGATTAGAGAAAGCCAAGTTCCTCTTCTTAAGAAAATAGTTTAATAATTCCATGAATCTGATGTGAAATGTGCTAATCAAAGCTATCAGAACTGGGCAGGAAAAGAATGACTTCTTATTTGAGCTGGAACATGGGAGTGTTTTGTACAAACTGTAAATATCTCAGTATTCTAAGGCAGGGCAGGGACTTAACCCAGGCAACCTGATTGGGAGCCAGAAAAGACAATGCAGTTTGTTCTTTTAAATTAGTAAAGTCTCTCTATCTCTATTTCAAGGGACAAAACTACTGTTGTGATTCCTTTTTTAAGGAATGAAACATTCGAAGAAGAACCAAAAGCCAGAATCCTGCTGCGCTTTTACTTTGGAGCTTTTTACTTTTTCCACTTTGGAAGTCATGTAAGCAGCAGATCATTAACCAGGTGCTGGTTGCATGCCTGGTCACACAGTGACTGTGTGAGCGACCCATGGACAGACATAAAACCAGCGCCTTGCTAACTGCTTGCAATTTCATTTAATCTGGAAACGTCCACTTCTTCAGACATATAGCCGCAGCTATATGTCTGAAGAAGTGGACATGTCCACGAAACGTTACATTAAAATATGAAAGTTAGTCTTTTAAGTTGCCACATGTTTTGTGTCTTTTGTTTTGTTTTGTTTTGTTCTTCTATGATTTTGCCTGCAATTCTTGAAGGAACTAACACAGCTACCCTCATTTAATCTGGAAAAAAAATCCCAGTAGGATTTTGTCAGACACTCACAAGTGAAGAAGCCAGTTTGTCAATTTAGAAGGGTTCGGTCTCCTCTGTCTCTTTCCATGCGTAGAAGTCAGATCTATATTTTCTTTTCATACACAAAGAAAGATATTGACAAAAACTTGCAATGTTGAGAAGCCTGGGGAGATTGTATACTTTTTGCAGTCACTTCCATACTTTCAGTCTAAATTGGTGAGGCCCAAGGTCTGAATACTCCTGATATGGTGTATGGTGTAAAGAAGACTGTCTCAGAGCATATGGAAAATTCCTTTCATTTATTACAGAATAGCCACAGCTCAGTGATCAAACTGGAAGGGGATGGTCCCATTGGGTGCTGTCTTTAGGAAGCTTCAAGGGGGTGGGCAGGACTTGAACAAAACTGGAAAGAGGAGGTGAAGGTGCTGCTTGCAGGTTCCATTAAGGGCCTCTGAGCATTGCCCCTGCCCTGCTCCAAATAAGTCACAAAGTCATGCCTGCAATTGGGCAAGAAATCCAGTTCTACTGGGATCTCTCTCTCTCTCTCTCTCTCTCTCTCTCCCTTGCTATGCTATAGGTTGATATCATATACTTTTATTTCTCTCACAGGGAAGTTCATAGGAATTGAACCATACCAAACTTCTGGAAGCCTCAGGCACGAGGAGACATTTGAGTCCAGCTGGTCAGATGACTTGGACCAGGCAGATGAGGAAGAGAAGCGGTTTTGCACCTTGCTGCAGCAACTTGAGGCATCCCAGGTTTTTGAAGAGTAAGTTAGAATTCTCTGGCTTCCGCTCCTTCCTCTTAACTCCTGACAAGAGTCACTGCTGCCATCTTTAGTGAATCCATTTTCAGATACCCTGCACTAGTGTTCTGTCTTGAGGTCACTTATTTAAATTCAGGGTCTGTTCTCCTGTAGTAGAGCTGAGACATCCTTAGGGATCCAAATGGTATGGATTTCAGTCCCCAGGAGCCATGGGATGACATTGTCAGTGCTGAGAGACTTTGAACATAGTGGTACAAAATCTGGAGGATTGGGACCACCGGGGCCGGGGGAACAGAGGTTCCTCATCCTCTCAAAGAAAGTTGCAAGCTACTGTTCATAATGGGCTTCACTCCCTCTAAATCAGGGGTGTCCAAACTTTGGACCTCCAGATATTTTGGACCACAACTCCCAGAATTCCAAGTCTAGATTGCCAATGACAAAGGATTGTGGGCGTTGTTGTCCAAAACATCTGGAGGGCCAAAGTTTGGACACCACTGCTCTAAATGGTTTCTTAGAGCCTTTTCACACAACCCCTAAGATCCGCTGGCCACTTAAATTCGGACCAGAGATCTTGGGGGTTTGTCGCTGTGCCTGTGTTCCCACCCCCTCCGTACTCCTGGCTGCTGGCTGCGTGAGGGGAGGGAGAAAAAAAGAAAAGAATGCCGGCTTACCTCTGTTCTGCCGGTCTCACTCTGTTCCCGGCAGCATTCAGATCTCTTAAAGGGGCAGGGGGCAAAAAAACAACAAACAGAAGCGAGGAGAGCCCGGCACCCACTACGTTAGATCCACATCAGGGATTTTCACCCCCGGAGAGCAGGTACTTGAAAAGTGTGCTGGGACGCGCTTAGGTGGGCGTGGTCGCACTTAATTTTCTGTAAACTCCGGAGCTGGTGGGGAAACAATTTTAAGCTCCGGAGCTGGGAGCCATTTGCCGCAGAGTTTAGGGGTCGTGTGAAAAGGCTCTTAGTGACTAAATGCGGAACTGAAAATCATGGTGCAGGTTGAATGGTGGCAAAAAGAGGATTTGAGCTATTAACTTGATAAGGCTAAAAACCAGACTAGAACAGAAAGAAAAAACACATTGAGGAGAGAACTTTAAGAACAGAGTTTGCTTGTTCAGAAAAACCTTGAGCCAAAAGATACAAATTGTTATCCTCAGTCCTTTGATGGATCATTTCAGCTGTCGTTACCCTGGCAAGGAGTGTGTGTGGGGGGGGGGAGCGCAAATGCCCTCTTTCTTGAAACATCAATGGTAGGAATTTATCTTAGTGAAACCCTGTAGAACTATTTAATTTCTATGACTTGTCTTTCTTCCAGTCAGGGTGAGATCCAGGAATTTTGGAGCCATCTCCGGAAAAACAGCCAGATCTCCTGTCTAGTTTTGAGGAACTGCTCTTCCGCGTTTCCTCGTACATCCAAAGCATACACCAAGAGAAGGAATCCGTTGAGCTAGCATTAAAACGGTAAGAAATGTCACTGCCTTCACAACCCGTGTGTGTGTGTGTGTGTGTGCGCGTGCGTGCGTGCGTGCGCTCATTTCCTCAAGGTAGATTGAATTTATTGCACAGAGCGCAGCTTTGTACCATTTGAAATGCTGTCTCCTCACGTTCCCCTCTCACATACTGTGAGGGCCTGTTGGATTGTATATATTACTTCATGATGGAGACTGTGAGACAGAGCACTTGATCAGGGTTGGCGAAGGACATTCTGCTGCCTGAATGAGAGCAATTAATTCCCTCACCATCTGCTGAAATCAAGGTGTGTCATACTTAAGCCAGCAAATTTATTTAGCCCCAACCCAGAAATTAAAAAAAAGTACTCAGAGATTTAGAAACTAATAATTTGCTGCCTGAGTTGGCCACTTTGTAGACCAACTAATGGCCACTAGGTAGACCAACTCTGCATTTCAGTAAAATGAAAGTTGTGGCATTAGTTGTTTTTTGAACAGTCAGTAAGACCAATAGAAGCTGAAGATGGGATGGAAAGGATGTGTAGGCATGAGAGGATCTGTAAATTGAGAAGATGGATATGCTGGCAAGAGCACTGAAAACATTAATATTTGTGTACTATTTAGCACTTACCCTCCTTCATTGGTAAGATGGCTTCCTTGTGCCAAGTACTGGAGGTGTAACAGAAGACTTCTCTTGTAAAAGAATGGTTGGATTAAGATACGGCTCCTTAGAACTGACACCAGCATCTTTCATTTTTTTGGTGAAAGAAGATAGATACAATGTTGGCATTCATTTAGAAATGGTGTTCTCATAAAAAGTTTTGCAGTGTCAAAGCCAAATGGAAACTGGCCACAATTGATTTGCAGATGAAGTAGATTGAATCTATTGCATTATGGGCAATGTTCCTTCTAAGCCATGTGGGTGTCAGGCTGCCCACTGCTATAGTGCTGCTGCCCACCTTCACTCAGTAAGGCTGCCCACCTGGCTCTGGTCACAGCTGGAAATCCATGGGCATGAGTCAGGCCCTCTTCCCAGGGCCAGTGGAAAATTAGAGGGGAACGTGATTTATGGGTATTGTATATTTAGTATTTAGTTATTTATTGGATTCTTATACCACCCATCTAGCTGCAAGGCTACTCTGGGCCGTTTTCAACGATAAGTGAATGACAGACAGAATAAATATATAAAACAACATAATGTGAAACCAACAAATTAAACTATTACATTGTAAAGAATACAATGAGTAAACAATTAATCAAAAAGGCAGACACAGTGGTACCAAAACTACAACAACCCTGCAGTACTTACTAGTAGTGTTTCTGAAAAGCAGCAAGGCATACTTCAAGGTAAAGCAAAGCAAAAAATGTTCTGCTTATATACTGCCCCATACCACTTCAAGTAGTCTCTGGGCAGAGTACAGTTTTTTTAATTACAGTATGCGGGCTAGCTGCAATGCATGTATTTTGCAGTATGGTAACCAGGTTAGCAAAAACAACAGAACGTTTGTGGCATAGGCAACATTGGGCGCTTTTACACGACCCCTAAGATCCGCTGGCAACTTAAATTCGGAACAGAGATCTTGGGGGTTTGTCACTCTTCCTGTGTTCCCATCCCTCCCTATTAAAGGGTCATGTCATTAGGAAGGTTGAGAACCACTGTGTTAAATGGTCCAAGTTCATCAGGGCCTCTGCCTGGTTCTACATATGCATAGCAGGAGTAGTGATTTACAAGAATTGAGATTGGGGTGTTTTGTTTTTTGTTTGCATCAAAACCAGCAATAACAGTTTACCAAGGGCATGCAATTGAGGAATGGAAATGGCACAAATTAAGCTCAACATGGCTATGTTGATTTGCAGAAGGTCTTAAACATGATGACTCGAGGTTTACTACTCTTCAGAATAGGAGGGGATATGAGCTTGATCTTCTTTCTTTTTTCCTAGCTGAAAATATTTTATATTCAAAAAGGCTGAAAAGAAAACTTACTCCTGAACCCCATTTCAGTGAATGTAGTTATAAAAGACTACAAATGAATCCTCCAATTAAAATAAAAATCCATGTGCTTCAATACTCATGGAATCAATGTCATTTCATTTTCATTTTCATTCATAGGCAAATATTTGAAGCAGACTACATGGAAACATTCTGTTAGGGCGCTTTTACATGACCTCTAAAATGTGCTGGCAACTTAAATTCGGACCAGAGATCATGGGGGTTTGTCCCTCTTAGTGTGTTCCCACCCCTCCGCACTCCATTGTTCCTGTCTCCATGAGGGGAGGGGGGGGAAAAGGGAGAAAAGAATGCAGGCTCACCTCCGCTCTGCCATCGAGCTGCTCCGGGAAGCATTCCAGTCTCTTTCAGTCTCTTAAAGGGGTGGGGGGGGTGCAAAACAACAACAACCCAAACACAAGGCGAGGAGAGCCCGGCACTCACTGCTTTACATCCGTACCAGAAAATTTTCACCTTCGGAGACCAGGTACTTGGAAAATGCGCTGGGACGCACTTAGGTGGGCGTGGTCATACTTTATTTTGTTTAAAGTCCGGAGCTGGTGGGAAAACAATTTTAAGCTCCGGATCTGGGAGCCCTCTGCCCCGGATTTTAGGGGTCGTGTAAGAGTGCCCATTAACACTTAAACTGAGGTGGATTGCAGACTGCTTATTTTGATTATCTGCTTTTAGCTGAGTAGATAGGAGAAATATTCAAATAGTATAGGTCTACACTCCATGCGTTTGAGGATATGCCATAGGTCACAAAAGCTTGTGTGAACTGAAGTCTGATGGTTTTCAAGGCACCACAGGACTCTTTGCTGTATATATAGAGACGGGAAGGGTTTTTGTTTGTTTCTTTGCATTTGCTTTCCCTAACTCTTTTATCTCACTCCTCCTACATGCATTTTTCACCCCCTGTTCTCTTTGCTCTGTACTTCCAGGAGGGAGGGAGACCATGACAGAGAAATCAGGTGCCTTTATGAAGAAATGGAGCAACAAATGAAAGCTGAAAGGGAACGGCTGCTCGGCCAGGTAGGCTCTCCCTCACACTCAGCACAGGGGGATCTTGAGGAGGACAGTTAAAAGTGCAATTGCTGAACCACTGAGGCACATCATGGATTACTCCTGCACTGTGTGTAACAACCTGGGGACGTGCTGCTTTGCAAACCCTGAAGGAAGAACATAAAACCCATTTGTCTGCTCTTTGCAGGAATCAATGAGGCATGACAAGAGGAGCTTGCTTCAGAAGGAGCTGCGGAGCAAAGAACAAGAATTTGAGAAATTGCTCTACCATCAGAAGAAGGTGATTTAGCGGCTGATCCTTGCGCCTCTCCTTTGCAAGTGGATTCGCCCTTCTGTGAAGGGAAGAGCTATCAGTACTAAAAGTCGCAACTGGACAAAATGTGGCCCTCAGGTGGTTTTGGACTACAGCTCCCATGATCCTTCACCACTGGATGCACTGGCTAGGACTGGTTGGAGTTGCAGCCCAGCAGCACCAGGAGGGCTCCAGACTTGACCCTATGCTGCCCTTGGCTGTTGGCTTGAGTCCCACAGAGGAAATGAATCCACATACGGAGGACAGGTCCTTGTCTGCTCAGCTGATTCAGGCTGGCATGATGCCCCTCTGCCCCTCTGGATCACACTGAGCTGGCTGAATAAACCCTTAAAATGCCCATAAATAAACTGCTTCAGAGAAAGGCAAGAGGTTTCTTTGTCTTCCTGTCCATTGTACAAGCACCAGAGGAGTGGGCTCTGAGAGCACAAACTCTTTTGATGCGTGAGCTATTAGGACAGGGCTAGGACAGCTTTATTCTGCTGAAGACCATGTTCCTCCAGGAGCTCTTTGTCCAGCACGTGGCTAAGCAAGGGACAGAGCACTCTTCCCGGAGATATGAACTAATCTCTTTTAGAAAGCTTTTAAGATGAGGCCAAGAATTTTAGATCACTCATTAGGAAAATATTTTTATAGTACAGGTAGCAAATAATTGCTCTGAGAATTCCTAGCTCTGGGGTGGAGATGCTTGTTTGTAACTATATATTCCTGATTGTTGACTGACTTCATAAAAACCTAGAGTCTGCATATTATGGTGCATGTGTCTGTTCTGTGTAGGTGTGATGCAGCAGGTTTCTTAAGATGTTTCTGTGCTGGGTCAGGGCTCTTTTGAGGTTTTAGGATTTGTCTGCAAGGCTTCTTTTGAGTGAGACTTGCCACCCTGCTTGCCGAATGCCTCGTGTCCTGCTTTAACCTCCAGGCCCATCAGCTAAGTCTGATTCCAGCAGCACCATCAATGTTTTAGCTCCAGCCACGTGGAACCACCATCATCATGGCCAGGAAGGCTAGCAGATCTATTTACACATCTCATTATCTCGGGGGGGGGGGTACATCCTCTCACAAGAACACAGGTAGAGAGATAAAGCCACGTCCTTTGTGTTATCAGCATTGCCTGGCTCACTCTTGTGTCACTATTTGCTCAGGGTTGTTTAAAAGTTAAAGGGCGTTTATGTTAGGGAAAAACATCAGAGAGGAGATTAAGCAATCTATGTGGAGAGTTCTCTCAATTCATGTCTGGGTTTTCTTTGTACCCTTAGCTCTTCCTGGGGCTCTACTGAGGGCAGGAGGAGAAGAGGGACTCACTGACTTGCTTCTAATTTGAGAAGGATATGAATCCCTTAAATTATGAATTTATTTGATGCCTTTCGGCTCTCCTTGGTCTCAGTCTTGGTTCTTAGTGTTGAGAGGTGACAGGATGAGATGGGAGCTGTGGTGGAAACATCTGGAGGATCCCAGGTTGGAGAAGATTATTCAAGAGGTTCTCAATTTCAGAACATGGCAATAGCTAGTTTAAAATAATGGTTTGCCTTTTGGTGGAGATCTGTGAGTCAGCTCCTCCTCAGGTTCCATGGATTCAGGCTACAAACCATGATGGAGATGTGTAATCTCCAGGCTTAAAACCGGGATACTTCAAGGACCATATGCAGGGGAGTGGTGTAAGGAGACAGATACCTAGTCTCATGTGCTCCCCGACACATTTGGTGGGGCCACTGTGAGATACAGGAAGCTGCACTAGATGGGCCTTTGGCCTGATCCAGCATGGTTCATATGTTTCAAATGGACCTACTCTTGTTGTGACTTACAGTAGCTGCACTAAGCAACAGGACAGCAAGGTGCTATTTTATCCATGTTTAGGTATACTGGCAAGTAAATATTTCGGAGGTCTTGGAACTATAAGTGTAACTGATTACTTCTTTAAAAAAATGATGTTCTAAGATATGCATTTGGTCCACTAGAATTGTTCAAGTCATATTGCATGAGTTTGAAGAAATTGTGCTGCTGTTTGGCTGGAAGAAATCTGCTACGGCTCTACTAGCTTCAAAAGAGAATTTCCTGCTGAACTGGGTGTTTGCTTCTATTGTCTGTTCACTTCAAAAGGCCTGATGGCTCTGGTTGGCCCTAAGCTGGAAAGGAAGCCTGCTGGTTTATCTGAAGAAAGAACTCTGTCTTTTGGACTTTCTGTATCCTGTAAGACACAGAGTGCTCCACTGATTTGCCTTGTGTCTGTGAAATCTAGGTTTTTCTGTGTCCTTTCAGAGGATTTCTTCACTCCATTTCTATTTTAGTATCTTTACCTTTAAAAAAGTTTATGCTCCTCCAGCACAGCTTGAGACTGCATAAAGATTAGGGTTTATGACATCTTGGTGCTATAGATTTCGAAGATCTCTTAATTATTATTATTATTTTCTCTCTCTCTCTCAACCTCTTCCACACATTCTAGCTGGAACATCAGTTACATTCCCAGGCATCGGAGCAACTGGAGATGCGGGTACAAAACGAGAGGCTCCGGATTGTGAATGAAAACCTCCTGGACCAGCTGGAAAGAAGCAGATGGGAGCTGGACATCGCTCGAAGTCAGCTGCAGCAGCTACAGAAAAAAGTCCAGCTAGAGCAGGAGCAGAAGGACAGGCATGTTAGGGTGGGGATAGAGAACCTGCAATGGAAATGCCATTGTATTGTGGCACATTGCTGGTGCTCACAGCTGGTTTGCCTCAGTGTCTTAGAGCCCTTTTACATGACCCCTAAGATCCACTGGTAGCTTAAATTCAGATTCCCCCCAGCCAGATATCATGTGGGTTTTGTTCGTCTTCCTGTGTTTCCACGCTTCCGCACTCTGTTGCTTCTGTCTCTGGTGAGGGGAGGGAGAAAAAAATGCAGGCTCACCTCCTCAGCAGCCCCGTAGGGATTCCTGTCTGTTAAAGGGGTGTCGGGGACAACAAAAACAAACAGAAGGCGAGGAGAGCCTGGCATCCACAGCTGTACAATCCGCGTCGGAAATTTTTTTACCTCTGGAGACCAGGTACTTGTAAAGTGCGCTGGGGTGCGCGTAAGTGGGCGTGGGCGTACTTTTTTTTTTAAGTTCGCTGCTGGTGGGAAAACAATTTTATGCTCCAGATCTGCAAGTGTTTTGCAGCGGATTTTAGGGGTTGTGTAAAAGGGCTCTTAGTGAGTGTACATCCCGAAATGTGGAAAGTAAATTGTTGTAATCTGCAGCTGCCTCCAACAGATACAGTCTGTGAGCATAAATAACTTCTGGCACCTTAGGAGAGTTCCTGAGACAGAAAATGCATGCTGTTTTTCTTTCTCTGATGCAAACTTTGCCATCTAATGGTCTCACATGCCGTAATACATTTTCTTACCACTAGTAATGAAAATCCTTTCAAGTTATATTCTCTAAATTGGCTCAAATAGTAAGCACTGCAGCAGCATTTTAATTTAAAAACTTGTGTTGTCAAAACCTATGGTCCATAACAGTCCTACAGCAAAACACCGTATGAAACATCAACAGTTACCTCTGAAGCCATCAACCATGTTGATGTTCAGAAGTGTTGGACGTCATTTAAAACAAATCACAGCTGCATTTCAGTTAATCTTGAAATTTGCTTTATTGGATACAGTACAGTCTGTTTCTTTTAGTACTGGATGGACCAAAACCTGTCTTCATTCATAAGTAGAATTTTATAGCCCAGTGGATTATGTAATAACACTGAAAGCATGGAAAAGTTACTTTTTTCTTACTGGAGTTCCCAGCACCTTCCAACTGCCATGTAGAGCTCATGTAAATTAATAACAACTCCTAAGCCCCTAGACCAGTGTTGGCAAACCTATCGCATGGGTGTCAATGGTGGCACTCTGAGCCCTTGCTGTGGGCACGCAACATTGCCCCTTCACAGCCACCTGTATTCAGGTTAAATTGCCATATTAGCACTTTGCGAAAAACTAGTGGGTTTTGAATCATGGTTTGGGCACTTGGTCTCTAAAAGGTTCACCATCACTGCCCTAGACCAAATCCAATCAACTTGCAGTGCCATTCATGAACATTATTTTGTACTTCTCAACTTCAGTTACACATCACCAGTAATGGGCCCAGTCACTTATCATGTAAGCAAGTACTAACCAGTAGTAGGTATGTTGGTAGGGGATTCTGAGTGATATAGTCAAAATAGTAACTTTTCCAAACTCTGAACAGCATTTAAGAAAGTAGTGAAAGAGATCTCATATGAGGCGACCTCAAAGTAAGACCAACATCTTCCCCTAATACCAGAATCTGCCCCTAACAGTTGATATTTAGAGAAGATTCTAAGTCCAACTGGTGCTGGGAGGTTGACCATTTTGGACATATTATCAGCATTTTTCAAAGGCCAAAATATCTTCCTTAATATGCTAAGACTTCCCTCTTTCTTGTTGTTAACCCAGGGATGTGTTTCGAGTATCTAAAAATATGCAGAAAGAAAAACAAAGCCTCTTGCGACAGTTGGAACTGCTCAGGTGAGGAGGCCATCAGCAAGGTTCTTGAGGTACCTGCAAGGATTTTTCTTGGTTTGTTGAGTGAGGTTCATACAGGAATAAGGTAGCCCAGATGTTAGTCCAGTTTAGTATAAGATTTGGTCACAAGTGATCTGTGACCAAATTCTCCCACAAAAAGAGAAAAAGGGGAGGAGGGGACCAAAATCTGTGATTTTTAATTTAAAGGCTGGTGGGACCCATCCCTGCATGCTTTTTGTCACGAAAACCATCCTCCAGACATTTCCCATAATGGGTGTCACGCCCCCCCCCCCCCCAGCAGACCAAATAGTATCTTGGAAAGCAGGGAATTAACCAGGAGGGAGGAGGGAGGAGAGGGTAGTGACACTGTGAGAAACAGTGACAAGGAAGCAACTACAGCATTCTCCTACAAGGAAATGTTAAAATGTTTGGGACTGTCTGTCTTAAAAGTTAGGTAAAACTTAACAGTAGTGACACAATGCATATAAAATAATGCATGGTATGAGGAGAGTTGACATAAGAGGTGTTCATATGCAGAAATGAATTAAATAAATCAGATTTTAGATGCGTAAAAAGCAGGAAGGTAAACAGTGTTCCAAGCACAGAAATGCTTTCAGCCATGCCAACCACATGGCTATGGACTTGCACAACACTGGCTCTTTGGCTTAGAAATGGACATGAGCAGCACCCCCAGAGTTGGATGCAACTAGCATGCATGTGCGGGGGAAACCTTTACCTTTACCTTTATATTTTAAACAACCCTCTCGCAGAATGGTATTTTAGCTCACGTTCCACCTTACAACACGCTTCCCTGGCAAAGTAATCTGGGCTTGGGGTTTGCTTAACTGAGACACAAACTGAAGGTAAATGTACTTTAAGTAACATTTCCTTCTCCTTCATGGCCTTTGTGAAGCTACACAGATTGGGGGGGTGGGGGTTCCAGCGCACATGCATGAGGGTCCGGAGCCTTGCACATGCATGGTGGAAAGCCATCTGTGTGGCGTCACGAAGGTCCACTCGAAGATCCACCTTTACAGGTAAGTAGCTAGTTCTTTGCCCATGTAATCATGGCCATAGAGTAGCTTTTCTCCCTTTTATAATGGCAGAAGCTGAACGTGAATGGTGGGAGGTCCAGGACTGATAAAGTGAAGCATGTCTTCACCGAGGACTTAGCTCAACTGTGGAATGGGTCATAACGGTATTTAGAGTGGTGGCCACAAATGACTTAATCTGCGTTGCATTCTGCTTTGGAACAGGGAGATGAACAAGAAGCTTCGTGATGAGCGAGATGCTTTTGAAGCCAAGAAGCTGGTTAGTCTGAGAAGGAAAATCCTGATCCCCAGTCACTTCTCCTTGGCCTGCTGCTGTTGCTGCCGTCACCAGGGGTCATTTCATTTCCATGGGGCTTATTGACTGAGAGGTCTTGGCGTTTCTTAGTTCCCGCCTATGGACACATTTTGTTTCTCTTAACGGAGGGGGGGGGGAACTGTGTGGGTATCTCTACATGGAGAGGAAGCAGGCCCTGACAAGGGGCTCCTAGAGGGCCTCTGCTCCTGATGACTGTACAGGAAAGAGCTGTGCGTTCCTTGGGCCTGGAGGGCAGAGAGATTCTTTGCCATATGTGTGAAGCCCCGTGCCCTAAGGATGACATGCAGAAGAAGCCTGGCGGCGGTGGCGGCGGCAGAAGGGGAGGATTTTGATGCTGAAAGTTGCTTTGTGGTCATTTGACTCAGGGAACACAGTGTGTTATTCTTCTTTCTTCCTCTCCCTGCCTCTGCAGGAGCTCATTTCTGCAAGGGCCATGCTTCAGACTGGCCTGTAGCCAGCCTTTGTGCTTTCTGGTCCTTTCGCCATGTCAACAAGTGGTGGCTGGGAGAAAGAAGCCAGCAAGTGGGTGGAGGAAAGGTCTCTGTGTGCCATTTGGTAGGCCCTACATCCTCTCCAGTTGCCCCTTTTGTCTTCAGATGCAGGGGAAGATGATGTCCCATCACTAGTGCTGAAGGGAGATTCCACTCTCAGTCTTAGCAGCTTTGGTGCCCTGCATAATGTTGTGACAGGCAGCAGAGATGTTTTGGGCTGGCCCTGCTTGTGAATAGACTCTTCTGTGTTTCCACTGTCATTGAGCCCATGAAAAACAAAATTACCCCTGTCTTTCCTGGACCTATGCCTCCAACGGGATTTACTTCCCCTTAACAACAGGTGTGTGGATATAGTCAGGGTAGGACTAGGCAATGTCTGTGAAATATAATGCGTCATATAAACCACTATAAAGATGCAGTCAAAATGCGAAGATGAGCCAAAATACGTCTTTGTTTCCCCGAAGGATATTCTTCCGGCTGATTTGCCTGCTCATGAATGAAGAGCGAGAATGAAATACAGTATAAAGTGTGTGTGTGTGTGTGTGTGTGTGTGTGTGTGTGTGTGTGTGATAGAGGAAGAGAAAGAGAGAGAGAGAGAGAGAGAGAGAGAGAGAGAGAGAGAGATAAATAAATAAATAAATAAATAAATAAATAAATAAATAAATAAAGAACTCTAGTCCGTTACTCAATGTGAACTCAAACTGCAGGCATCTTGCTTAAAATTTGGCGAGTTGCTGAGTAACCCTCTTTGTGTGTGTGCAGGGATATTTCCAATGTGAGGTGTTGCTTTTGTGTGTGACTGAGCAATCATTTGTGTGTTTCAATGTACCACCCCTCAACTCTGTGATTCCAGGCCTATGAATGTGTCTCCAGATAAATTTCAGTGAGGCTAGACATATGTGTAGCCTCCCTATACATAGCTTGGACATTTTACTTTGATTTATTTGATTTCTTTTCTTTTCTTTCCTTTTCTTTTTAAAACTTTTTTTTTTCCTTTCAGTGTGTCCTGTAGGAGATTCTAAGAGGTCTGGAGGTAAACAGCAAATGTCCTAACAGTGTTGCCCCCATTGTACATACAGATTGCAAGCCATCTCATTTCTTGCTTTGCAGATGTTTCCATGGGATCATAGCCTGCCAGGTCACTGTAGTCATCTGCCCATTCAAAATTGCTGTCAAAACATAAAATCCATTTTTAGTCCTTCCTAAAGGCAGACCTACAGAAACCAGTGGGATATAAGTTGAGTCTAGGCCATTGTGGGGGGGGGGGGGTCCCATTCATTTCAATTGATCTAATTTAGGTAGAACTGATGTTGGGTTTATCCACAAATTTTGTGAACTTAAATCAGGGCATGTGAGCTCCAGTAAAATGCTCCAAAATCAATGTCGAGATCTTCAAAAAGGGTGGCACTGGCATATTGTGTTCAATATGTGTCATATATGTTCAACTTTGCCTGTGGGTCAAGCTTGGAAGGGTTATGTTGGGATGGTCCAAAGGGAAACAGAGAAAAGATGAAAGGGGGTAACAGTTCTTGGATGGGCTTGGCCACACTCTTCTAATCCACCCGCTCTCCTTCATCCCTGCTGCTGCTCTCTTCATTTTATGAAGTGCCCATCCATGCACACAACCACAGAAGGACATGAGGGAGACAACTTTCAAAGGCATGGGACATTTACTGTCAGTGGTCTTAGATGGGGGAAACACTTTCTCTAGCAGCTGTTCCTTCAGCAGTCCGGTGGCATCTGTCAACAACTCTTAGTTTTCATGGGTACGTATTGGGCTAAGCCTGCTTACACTGGATTCATTGGGCATAATCCCGTTATGCAAAGTTGCACCATCATGAACTAGATCCAGGCATCAAAAACCATTTATGTTAATTACGGCTCCCTATCCAATCCCTTCCAGTTCTGAGGTTCTCTAGGGCTTGGTTTGCTCACTGAGAGTCTTGGGACGTGGATAGAGGAAGCTTTTCATAGTGAAAACAATCACTGTCGGATCACCACCATGTATCTGACTATGCAGTAGTTGCAGAATCAGTTACACTGTGAAGACCCTGAGAAAGGAGTGGACCACCTGCCTAGTTATCATTGTTATCCAACAGGAATTTGGTTGTTGACATCAGTGATGGTTAAATTAGATATGCCATGAGCAGCTAAAGTCCTACTGATTTCAGTGAAACAGAGCTTACTTCTTGAGGAAGCTACCCATTTTATTACTATTTTTAAATTTTTGTCCTCACTGGTTGTACTGTCTTATGTATTTTCAGTTGGATACTGTCTTGGGCCGATGCAGTACAACTGTTTTTACAGTAAATAAATGATATACATATGCATAGAATCTGCCATAATTGAGCTTAAACTTTTACATAGTGAGCTGACTGCACTCGCAATGTAGTGTTTTAAGCTAAACTGTCTTCCAAGGACACTGTTGATTCTGTCGAAGTCCCCTACAGTACTATCTTGCAGATACTTCAACAGCATGGGAGAAATGGCCATACTGATCTGTAGCAGCTAAAATTTTAAAATATTATATCTCTAGATGAAAAACACAGAAGCATGGAGTGAAGTCAGAAAGATGCCAAAAATGCCAACATCATCTTATCTCAACTTAGTGTCTGTATACCCAACACTCCTTTATCTATCAATACACATCTGATTGGCACCTGACTGTGTCATCATGTCATGCGCAAGAATATTTGCATTAAAAGAATGCATAGAATATATATACAATGTAGGGGGGGAATTGTTTATGATACTTTTTGGTAAAGAAAAGTACATGAAAAATGGAAAGTTAACATGAAATAGAGAGCGCGTGCTGCTAGAGGAGACTTTTATTATGCCATGATCTGCCTCATTCGTGGAATTTTACAAAGATGATTACGGTAACATTGCTTTCCAGTTTTAATTCTCCTATATTTCTCCACCATTCTTTACGTGGCTCCCTGTTCAAATTACAGTTTTTTTAAAAATCTGTGAAGGAGAGAGAACTGAATAGTTGCACATTGCCTTTTGATAGTTATCTCTGGGCAGCTAGAGCAGCAGCTAGAGAGAATTATTTTGCAGCCTTGTGATGAGTTGGGTTATAGGGCCTTTTTACACGACCCCTAAGATCCGCTGGCCACTTAAATTCGGGCCAGAGATCTTAGGGGTTCGTCGCTCTTCCTCTGTCCCCACCCCCCTCCGCACTTCCTGGTTGCTGGCTGCGTGAGGGAGGGAGAAAAAAGAAAGAAAAGAATGCCGGTTTACCTCCGTTTTGTTCCGGGCAGCATTCAGATCTCTTAAAGGGGCAGGGCGCAAAAAAAGAACAAACAGAAGCCAGGAGAGCCCCGCACTCACTATCCTTACACCGGATCAAATATTTGTCACATCCAAAAAGCAGGTACAAGAAAACTGCTCTGGGTCGCGCTAAAGTGGGCGGGGTCGCACTTAATTGTCTGCAAAGTCCGGAGCTGGTGGGTAAACATTTTTAAGGTCCGGACCTTGCAGCCATTTGCGGCGGAGCTTAGGGGTCGTGGGAGCACATGACACTAGATATCTGTCTCCTGATACCACTCCCCTGCATCTGGCCCTTGAAGTACCCCGGTTTTAAGCCTGGCAATTACACATCTCCATCATGGTTTGTAACTTGTGATGGACCTTTCCTCCAGGAATCTGTCCAATCCCCCTTTGAAGGCATCCAGGCCAGATGCCATCACCACATCCTGTGGCAGGGAGTTCCACAGACTAACAACGTGTTGGGTGAAAAATGTTTTCTTTTGTCTGTTCTTACTCTCCCAGCCCTCAATTTGAGTGTATGTCCCCTAGTTCTGGTATTTTGTGAGAGGGAGAAGAGCTTCCCTCTATCCACTTTACTCATACCCTGCATTATTTTGTATGTCTCAATCATATCCCCCCTCAAGCGCCTTTTTTCCAGACTAAAGAGGCCCAATTTACTCACTAGTGATTTCACTAGTGAGTCCTTTGCAGCCTATTTTAAATCTAAGATTGAGGCCATCCGGATTGATCTGGGCTCTGATTCCAGTACTCTGTCCCCGAGTGTCCCCTGCGCCGCACCCCTCCAGTCCCCTCGGTTCATTGAGTTTGGGCCTGTGACTCCTGACGAGGCCTCCAGGGCGCTGGCTCACTGCCAGCCTGCGGCTTCTCTGTCCGACCCTTGCCCTTCCTGACTAATAAAATCTGCCGGGGGGAGCATGCTGGAATGGGCCACGGTTATAGCGGCTGTCGACCATGGTATCCTTCTGGGCAGGCTGTCCGAGGTGGGGATTGATGGTCCAGCCTTGGGCTGGCTCCGATCCTTTCTCGGCAGCCGTGCCCAGAGAGTAGAGGTGGGGGGGTGTTCTGTCGGCCCCATGGACACTCTCTTGTGGGGTGCCCCAGGGGTCGGCGTTATCCCCTACTCTCTTTAACATCTATATGAGGCCGCTGGCTGAGATCATACAGAGTTTTGGAGTCTGCTGTCATCAGTACGCTGATGACACGCAGCTCTATCTCTCCTATTCCACCTCTGCAACGGAAGCTGTGGAAGCCCTTAACCGCTGTCTGGACGCAGTGGTGGAGTGGACTCATGCCCTGTTGTATAGGAAAGCCAGGGTTCGAAATAATTATTATTCAAGCTAATTCTTCCCTTACATTGTTTAAAGGGCTTGCAGGAGGTATAACCCATGTGACCTGGTCATTTGTGTTTCCTTTAATGGTAATCCCACATGCTTTTCATGTGTTGTCAAGTCACATGTGTTATAAATGTTGACCCTAATAGCTTTCCAAGGTATATGAGATGCTTAAAAGAGTAGTTTTATTACTGCCACTGTACCAGCCCGATAAAATGCTATAATGAGTTTGCATGGCCAACTGGATATTTGAACCCAGCTCTCTGCTGACAGATCGAGGAGGACCAGCAGGGTAGAGCAACCCCTGTCAGCCTCCCTCAATAGGTCATCATGCAACGTGACCAGGGCTGTTTCCGTCCCGTGCCACGGCCTTAAACCAGACTGGAACGGATCCAGGACCTGAGTCTCTTCCAGGAACGACTGGAGCCTAACCGCAGCGACCCGCTCGATTACCTTGCTCATAAAGGGAACATTGGCTACCGGACGATAGTTGGAAAGATTGTTGGCAGCCAGCCCTGGTCTTTTAAGAATGGGCCGGATCACAGTGTCCTTCAGGCGACTGGGCAATATCCCGTCCCTGAAGGAAGCAGCCGCTATAACCGTGGCCCATTCCAGCATGCTCCCCCCGGCAGATTTTATTAGTCAGGAAGGGCAAGGGTCGGACAGAGAAGCCGCAGGCTGGCAGTGAGCCAGCGCCCTGGAGGCCTCGTCAGGAGTCACAGGCCCAAACTCAATGAACCGAGGGGACTGGAGGGGTGCGGCGCAGGGGACACTCGGGGACAGAGTACTGGAATCAGAGCCCAGATCAATCCGGATGGCCTCAATCTTAGATTTAAAATAGGCTGCAAAGGACTCACTAGTGAAATCACTAGGAGGAGGCCTCCCCTGACCAGGATTGGAGAGGTCCGCTTGGCGGTTCATAGCCTCCCCAATTCTCAAGGCGACATGAGATCTTCTAGCCACCTTGATCGCCCTAACGTAGCGCCTGGTCTGGATAGTAACAGCAGCCTTACTAATAGCCGTTCGATCTTTCCTCCATCTGTCCTCAAGCCTTCTTCTTTCCTGCTTCATCTCCCACAACTCTGCCGTAAACCACAGCGAGGGGCGGGCTCGGCAATGAACAAGGCGCTTGGGGGCGATCCGGTCAACTGCGCTGGAGGCATTACCAAACCATCGCGTCAACCGGATCGTCGGCCAACCCATCCGGAGCATCCCCGAAGGCCTCCAGAAACCGAGAGGGATCCAGAAGCCTCCGGGGATGGACCCACATCATGGGACCAGGCTCCCTGCGGGGTGGGGCGGCAATCCCCAGGGAGAAAGTCAGCTATGACACGGGGTGGGAGCGGAGATTCCCAACCCTCAGATCAACATCCGCAGACCCAGAGGTAAATACCAGGTCCAGGGTGTTCCCAGATCTATGGGTGGGTCCGATGACATGCTGGAACAGGTTCATGGCTGCAATGGATTCCATGAAATCCAAAGCTAATCCGGAAAGTCCCGCCCCGACCGGCACGTTAATGAGCATGAGAATGCTGAAGGCATGCTGTTGATGCTTGGATGTGAGTCCGTGACCCAGACTTTTATAATAAAATTATCATGACCTCTGTTAATCACCTTCATCAGATGTTTTTATGCTTTTGCGTTCTAAATGAATGGCACTGCAGTGCTTGTTTCTTTACCCTCTGTTTAAATGCCAACGTTACCGAGAGCCAATAACAGCCGGCTAGAATCTGTGGCCTATCTTTGCACCCATTAGATAAAAGCATGTTCCTTTTCTATGCGTTGCCTGCATTTTTAATGCATTGGCTTAACAGTTGCTTTAAGACCGGCCTGCATCTTGACAAATGTTTTAAGACTGAGCTGTGAGTCTGTCTGAGAGGCATGCGTATACATGGTTTCCGAGTGCTAAGAAGATATGCTCCAAGGAAACAACGGATCATTATGCAAATCATATATAGAGTCCTTGTGGTTTCCTTCCATTATGGCTGAATATGTTGTACCGCCACAAACAGTTTTCAGCACAATAAATGGTTATTTATTACTCATCTTCTGTGTATGATTCATGCAGCATTGGAGGTGTGATGGTTCTTTTGCAGAAACATTTTATTTACTGAGGAGTGTTTTAAATCTGAGAAATTATACTTATGTCTGGGATGTGACAACATTGCTATTAACATTAACTACTGCAATGTGGGTTGCTTGAATCTCTCAGATACCTGCTAAATATTGCTCCTAGCAATCATACTTGGTGACATATACATCCACATATAAACTTATCCCATTTTCTGAACTGTTTCCCCCCCACAGACCATTTTTTTAAATATTACTTTTATTTGGGATTGTGCAGCTTCCAATAAACTACTTCATTTATACCATCTAAAAATGGAGTGCATGCCCTGTTTTGTGCTCTTCATCTGTGGATGGTATGGATGGGATAGTTTATAGGAAGCTGTGGGGAAGCACTTAGTAGTGGAGAAAGACCCTCTCCAGTCTAATAAACTGAGCTCTCAAATGCATTGAGAACATCCATTTTGCTGATTCAGAGTGACTGCCCGAGTCTCTACCAAACCAGGGGAGCACAGCTGTTACAAACCTTGGGGCATTTTTTCCATCCTCAGGGATTTGGATGATGGATTCTAATTGACTCTTTCTAATTTTCAGGCACCTGCTGAGAGAAAAAGGCCCCTGCTGAAGAAGGGGTCAGTGGTAGGCAAATACCTAGTGGAGGACAAGCCAGTCAAACGGTTAGATTGGTTGTGTTGCGTTATGTTCTTCCACTGTGTGCTGTCAGTCCATAGTCATACAACTGATCTGTCCAGTCATATTGCTACCTCCATTTCACTTCTTTCATTAAACAAATGTTGGGCACTCTGGTAGTTAGGGGCAACAGATACTCTTGGTTGGCTGCTCCTTGGTAAGCAGGGTGCTCTGTGGCACATGGGCACTGGTGGTGGGGTGGATAAGCTAGACGAGTCTTGTTTTTATCACAGAGGGTGATGTCCAGAGCATGGGTACACTCCATTTTCTTCTTGTTATTAGGATGGACCCAAACAAAAGAGAAGGAGGCTTCTGTACCTTTATTAGTTGTGTAGAAGAGGGATGTTCTGTACATGTGCCTAAAACACATTCTTGAGAAGAGGGGGAAGTAAGTAAGAGGACAGACTTGGAATAACATACAAACACCCATATTGTTCAAATCTGGTTACACAATATGTTTATGGCCCACGGGAGATTCCTTTGGGGTTGTTCCCATAGGAGCAAAGATAACATATCAGTATGGCTAGAAAGAGAACTTCAGTGATCAAGATGGTTGGCCAGAACTCATGGAGAGTTTCTGCAGTTGCTGTTCCTGCTAACACTATCAAGCTGGCCCAAGACATTTCACGTCCTGAAACAAGAAATGGGTGGTGGGAGCAATTAATGGCATGCTCCCACTACCCTACCCCACAAGTCGGCATGAATAGTAGCCCAATCCAAACAATTTGTTTTGGCAATTGAAACAGAATTCCACCAGCACGTCTCCTCTTCTCAGAAATACAACAGTCATTATTGTTATTGTTGTAAACCGCCTGGAGTTCCTTCGGAAGTATATCAATATAAAAATAAAAATAAATAAATAAATAAAGTACAGTGGTCCCCCACCCATTCATGGTTCATATACTGCAGTCCCGCTATATCGCGGGATGACGGTATATGAAAAAAAGACCCCCTGGGGTAAGGGGGGAAAGGCCTGGGGTAAGGAGGGGAGGGCCTGTTGTAAGCCTCAGAAATGACTTCCGGTTCACAGGGAGGCCCTTTTGGGGCCTTCAAAAGACCCGGAAAGGCCCTTGCAGGCCCGTTCGGGGCAGCGCCAGGCTGGGGGTAAGTACAAGAGCCCCCAGCTAGGCGCCCCAGGCCCAACCCGACCTGCATCCGCATATCGCGGATTTTCAATTATCATGGGGTGGGGCGGGTCCCTAACCCCTGCGATAGGTGGGGGAATCACTGTACAAAGTATTTGCTGCATCACCGCACTCCAGAAGGCTGCCCTCACCTTGCTCAATGTCAGAGCTGGTTTTCCCCCACTACCTGCACCTGTCTATATCATGTGTCTATTTGTTTATTTATGGGGATGGGCGAGTAATATTGTTGCTTCTTATACACCTCACTCCCAGTAGCACAATTTTGATTGCTGCTGGGTGGGGAAATGGAGCCACACAATACCAAGTGGCATATGTTGGTAATGTACAGATGCCTTCAGGAACCCATAGTGTACCTGCTGCTCCTGTCTACCTCCCCTCTCACATTTAAAGTTGTCATCTGTTTTGTTTTTGGTCCTCATGTGTTCATGTTACATGGAGTTTTTTTGGATAATTTCTGTGAATGTTGGTGGGGTTTGCTTTGATCCTTCTGGACATTTCTTCCTATCGTTTGGGACTGGGGCACAGGCAACTTTTCCCTGGAGATTTCCCTCTACTTCTCCCAGAAGATAATACTTTGGAAGAGCCTACTCAGAAAAACGGAAAATTCTTCCTCACGGGCACGGCCACTTTGAAGGAAGGAAGAATAATTAATTCATCCATGGAGGAACACACAGTCCTTAGGAGAACAGAGAGGCAAGAAGCAGCACGAACCAGCAGGAAGTCAAGTTCTCTGAAGAGCAACACAAACTGGAGACAAATTATGCATGAACCAGTTGATCATCTCTTGCCTCCAAAAGGGAGACCTAGAGGCAATGAAGCTCAGGTGAGTCTAGCCACTAGAGATCAGTTCCTAGTCTAAGTCATTGATGTTTTTAAAAACTGTTGTTCCCTGAATCATTGGTGGCTTTCACCTTCTAGTAGTGTCCTGTTCCATCTAAAAGCAGAAGCCCACACAGTACAGCTGGGTTGAAGGTGGACGTTGGTTAAAGTTGCAGAACCTTCAAAAATTCTTGAAGCATCTCTTGCTTTGAAGGAGCCTTTCAAACACAAGCTTTGGTTCAACCCACCCAACCATCCACAGCCTGTTTATCTCAGCACCCCAATGAGTCCTCTGAACCTCTGCTGGAAGGTGGGAGAGCCTAGTATACCTTGATACTAACAATGGTGGGTGTTTCTCTCCAACAACATCTGGAGAGCCATGTATTCTCCACCTGGTTGTAGTTTGTTGATGCTGGTGGCAATTATATCTCCTAAATATGACAGGCCTTTCAAGTCTAAATACAATAAAACCAACAGCAGAACTTTCTGGAGCTTCCACTTGCTTACCTGCTCAATCTATATGACCAAACCTTAGCAAGCTGGTAGGTGTGTTCCAAACGGGTACTGAATGTTTATTTCGCACCAGCTGATGAAGAGTGAGAATGGTTTCAAGGAGCAAAAAAAAAAAAAAAAAAGGTGAACATAACAGGCCATCTTTAGAAATTGTTTTCTAAATTTTCCCATTTCTGGACTACTGTTTCTGATTTCAGATTTATGAGCAAATTGGCCGTGTCTTCAAAGTGGTGTTTCTCGGCAACTCTGGAGTTGGCAAGAGCTCCTTCATCCATCGCTTTTGCTATAATAGATTCCTCACAGAAATCAGCTCCACTATTGGTAAGAGAAAGAACTTCAAAAGGTTGAAGCAAATGGTGGTGAGATGTGGACTTCATCTCCAGAGAAGTAGTTTGTCTATTTCAAATTTAGGCAATAGGAGAACAGCAAAGGCATATTTTGCTTCTTTAGAAGTACAGACCATTCATGCTATAGTCAATTTGATTCTTGATTAAAAAATATTTTCCTTATCCTGTCAAAGCTGTTTGGATGAGCACCAAAACGTTTCAATCTCTCAAGAAAAAAAGTCCAGTTGCCATGACCCAACTTCCAGATAAACTCACCTGGATGACTGAGAATCTTCACAGACATTTTAAGTTATTGTTTTACACTTCATTCAATGTATTCAGAGCAGGAATACCTTGGACTATTCATCCCCTTTACCATGCCAGAACAAGCATGGTAATTTTTCCAGCACTTCATACAAGGGTGACTGAATGTTACTGTGATAGCTAACAAGTTAGTATTAGCATTCTTTTGAAAATTAATCCATTAAGGTTGACATTCATTTATCTTAATCAATTGTAAATGTTAATGATTTTTCAAATCAATCAAATTTGGCAAAAAAAAAGGTCCTTTTCCAAAACACTGTCAAGCACCCCTCAAAAGAAACTGTTTAAAAGAATATGAACCATATATTGTAACTCAAACTGTTAATGGTATCTTTAACTACTTTAATGCTGACAACACTAAAGTCTAATGAATTTTTGGTAACAAATTTGTTCTTAGATTTGGCTGGAAGCAGACATGGTAACTAGATGCTATATTGCGTGTTTTAAATCATTCCACTGCTTACTGACTTAGACATAATGCATTCCAGTTTAAACTTCATTAATGGATCAGATGTCCCGCGTGCTCTCTGAGCAGGCAAGAAAATAGTCCACAAGTCAAATGGATGTTTGTTGAAACTATTAAGCCAGTTTTAACAGCTTTTTTTAAAAAAAAACAAGCAGTCTTCCTGCTCTAAATGGTTTTACATAGTACTTTTCGTACAGTATTTTGCTTCATTCTTGGCCTGGCATTCTTTTGCTTTCAAGGGAAGGCCCCAAGGTGGATGGCTATTATCTGCATTTTACTGATGGGAACTGAGGCTAAAAGTCCATTTCCTGAAGCATGCTAACATCACATCAAAGGGCAAGTCTCTGTTCTGTCCCAGGCGTACCCTGAATTCAACATTCCCATTTTTGTTCACCTTCCAGGCATAGATTACCAGGTAAAGAGTTTGGTGGTTGACAACACTCAAGTGGTTTTGCAGCTGTGGGATACTGCTGGGCAGGAAAGGTAAGATGATTTCATTCTATCCAGATCCAAGTGTCCTAAATGCACACCTAAGCTGACGTAATTGCCAATGATATCAGCTCTGTAGACAAATTGCCTCCAGTTAAGAAACTAATCCCAGGCCTTACTTGTTTGGTCTAAACCAGATGACCCAGGAAACAGCATGAAATGTTGGTAAAGATTCCTTAGCTGGAGGCAATTTGCTGCCAAGAGTTATGCCATTTGCATTATGCTGGCATAGCTATGCAAGAGGATTTTCTCCTAAAGATTAAAAAAAAAAACAAGCCCCATCCATCTTCCCTATATGGCCAGACCTTCTCTGAAACCAAGTGGGGCAATTGGTTAGTGAAACCTCTTAGGAAATGCACAGAAAATTCTGCAACCGGTGGCCACTTCACACATCATGTCAGTTGCGAATATACATGTACAGTGGCCGCTCGTATAACAAACGGTTTGTATAACATAAAATCTGTACAACATAAAAAATTCCGGATATAGGGGAAATTTGCTTAACAGAATCGCCTATAGGGCGAATCTGTACAACATAAAAATGGTCACGATTAGGGATTACTCCATTTTCAATGCATTCCTATGGGAAATCTGTATAAAGGAAATTTTTATTAACAGAATTTCATTTGGAACAAATTAATTCCTTTATACAAGGTACCACTGTATGTTCAAACATATGTGACAAACTGTGATGAGTGAGGATGGGTTTGTCTTGAGAAACACTTTTTGGGATGTCGAGCAATGTGGAGCTGAATGTAGCACTCCCGGAACATTCTTTCCCTTTCCTGATAGGTGGTTAGGCCAGTAGCGGTAGGCGGTAGGGCAACCATGAACAGCACAAAGCAAGGCCATTGCTTGCCTGGCATGAGTTGTTAGTGGAATTGCAACGAGGAGAGCTCCAAGTAAGCGCCTTCCTCTGTAAAGGCCTGGAGATCAGCTGAAGTCTTGTGCACTTCAGAAAACACTTCTTCCCAGACTTCCCCTGTGACCTCCAAGTGAGAAGTCTGTCTCCCCAGAGGCTTCTGCCAGACACATTGCTGATGTTGATGCGGCTGTGGAGCTGTTGGGGGGAGGGTGTGCTACCCTAGCACTGGAGCAAGACTCAAGAGTTGCCTGTGTGAGTCTGGGCTCGTGGAGCTTTGGTGCCCTGGAGGGATTTCAGCCTCAGAGGTCTGTATTTCTCCCAGGGGTGCTTCGATCTGGTGTCTCCTTTCCTGGTATCTCTGGCTCCTCAAGTTCTGAATCTAGGTCCAAACCTTGGCTAGCCTCCTGGATCATGTCATCCCAATTATTTCTCTGCTCACTGGAATTTCTAAATGCACAGTGTTTTGTAACATGTAGGTTGGTTTCTCCTCTCTTTCTCCCTGGCTTGTTAGCTTTCTTCATGCAGCAGCAAGTTTGGGATTTGGTGGAGAATTCAGTATGTGTTATTTGTCCCTATTTTTTTTCTGACTGACACAGCCCCAGCTTGTATCATTTAGGGAGGAGGGTAGTGAAAAAAATATGATATAGCCCTTCATGAGACAAAAACACATGTCATTACCCAGTAGAAATTTGGCAACTAGGGGACTCCTATAGAGTTGTATTTCATTTGTTTATTGCTGTTATTTATTCATATGTTAATAATATGATCATTTTAATATTTCACCATTCCTCATTAAAGAATCCCAGAGTAGATAGAACCAATTAAACTACACTATAGCCAATCAGTACCAGATTTTATTTACACTTCAACTGTCCTGTCAGACTACATTTCAAGAGCCTTGTGGTACAGTAGTTAAACTGCTGTACTGCGGCTGTGCTCACGACCTAGGGTTCAATTCCAGGTAGCCGGGCTCATGGCTGACTCAGCCTTCTGTCCTTCTGAGGTCAGTAAAATGGCCACATTGCTCGCTGGGGTGGGTGGGTGGGAATGTGCAGCCTGCATAAATAAATTGTAAACCACCTTGGGCCTTTTTACACGACCCCTAAGATCCGCTGGTCCTTTAAATTCGGACCAGAGATCTTGAGGGTTCGTTGCTGTTCCTCCATCCCCACCCGCTCCGCACTTCTTTGTTTTGTCTGCGTGAGGGGAGGGAGGGAAAAAAGCCTTAGACAGGGACAAAAGAACCCTAAAGCCTTACCTCCGGTGCCGGGGGAAGTTGCTCCGACCTCCATTTACTTCCTGGTTCCTCTTTAAGGGGCGGAGGCAAAAGAAAAACAACAGAAAGAAGCGAGGAGAGCTCAGGCACTCTCCGCATCAAATATTTTTCACCATCAAAGAGCAGGTACAAGAAAAGTGCGTTGGGTCGCGCTTAGGTGGGCGGGGTCGCACTTAATTGTCTGCAAACTCCGGAGCTGGTGGGTAAACATTTTTAAGGTCCGGAGCTTCCAGCCATTTGCGGCGGAGCTTAGGGGTCGTGTATAAATGCCCCTAGAGAGTGCTTTAAGTGCTATGGGGCAGTATATAAGTGGAACACTTTGCATTGTTTTACCTTTCATTAACGTTGATCTAACTTCTCATATAAGAACAGAGGATTCTATAGCTCAGATACCACTACCAAGAAGTCCCTAGTATGAGTTCCAATGATCTGGACTTGATGTAATGATGGTTTAACCAAAGCAGAACTCAGATCATGGGTGGGAGGACTATAGACAGAAAAAAATCACTGCATATACATTTTAATAGGAAGAAAATACGTTTATAATGAATCTTTTTTTTAACTTTTAATCTGTATACTGCAGAATGAGCCTTTATGGTGAGTCATCACAGGTTGTTTTGACCCAGGCAGATATGAGTTAACCCAGAAGAAAAACAACATTAATATATGAGAGCAACTGCTAAATGTCAAAGATAGAACCTTAATTTTTATTATTACTATTTTGAGGCAAGCCCTCTTTTTGAAAACATGTTTTTCCCCCCAACCGTTAGGGTTGAACAGTAATTGACAGGCCTATCCCAGTGTTGGTAGGGCTTCCACAAGTGAGTTATCTACTAAAAAAAAAGGGGCTTGGGTGGTGCTGGGAATTGTAAAAATGAGAAATGCTTCCAAGCTCTGCTTTTTCTCTCTCTCTTTTCTTTTCTTTTAAGGGTGCCATATGGGACAACACTGTTTCCTGTAGGGTAGCATCATTGCAGCACAGTGTAGGCAGGTGACACTGCAGATGTTGCACAAAACCAGGGCTTGAGGAAGCTGGTGTGTTTTGAACCACCACTCTCAGTGCCCCTCCCAGCCAGCTTGGTCGTCTGATATATTGATAGGTGGATTCTGGGAGCAGGAGTCCAATCTAAGTTCCAAATTTATGCAATAACGCCTGCTGAAGCAGCAGCAAGCTTTTATGCTAGTTGGGTTAGATCAGTGGTTCTCAACCTGTGGGTCCCCAGATGTTACGGGACTGCAACTCCCAGAAGCCTTCATCACTAGCTATGCTGGCCAGGATTTCTGGGAGTTGTAGTCCAAGAACATCTGGGGACCCAAAGTTGAGAACCACTGGGTTAGATTCTTTGTCTGTTCACCGCAGTCTTGTCCAATTTGACCATCAGCAACTTCCTGGGATTCCAAGTAGTCGAGCTGCTTCCTGAGCTTCTAAAAACCAGGCATGCCAGAACTGAATCTGGGACTTCCTCCCCCTGAAGCCTCTGTTATATCCTTGAGCTATGACTCCTCTCTGACCTTTTTTGTCTGTGATACTTCCAGCTTGGGCACTACTGTCATCAAAGGTCCCATGGAGTCGTTACCTTGATTTTCAAAGGGTCCACCTGGCATTTATTTATTTTAATAGTTATATTTTCAGATAGATCATCATTCCCTCCAAACAGCTCAAGGTTCTCACTTTCCCAACTTTATATACCCCCAACGACTGCCCCAGTAGCTCAGTCTGAGATATTTAATAACCCAAAGATCACTTGGTAAGTTGCATGATTCAATAAAGGACCAAGGCCTGGGATTTCCCAAGTCCCAACCTGCCCCTCATCACTACATCACACTGATTCTGCCTCTGTACCACTTTATGAACGGAGACAGCCATTAAGTTTGAGAACTTCTTGCTGCAAGCAGGATGAAAACTGCAGGGCACTGGCGTGTTTATGGTTCTTGAGTGTTTCTTGGCATTTAGATTCCGGAGTCTCACCAAGCAGTATTTCCGAAAAGTGGATGGCGTCCTTGTCATGTATGACATCACGGCTGAAGGTTCCTTTGTGGCAGTCCGAAACTGGATGACATGTGTCCAGGTTAGCATGGTCCACCGTGTGACGTAGATGTTTTGGTGCTTGTAAAACCATCATATCCGTGTTTTGGTGCTGCAGCCTTTCCAAAAGGGTTCTGCTTGTATGTGGGTGAGCTCCACTGCAGCAGAGGTGGAAAAAAGGACCCCGAGAGGTAGTGCAGTGGCAAGACTGAAAAAATGGACTGTAGTAGTGTTGTAGCGGGATGAGTGTTCCCCTAGTTACCACCCCCCCAAGAGTAGGACCACATGTTGAGAGTTTTATTTGTCAACTCATTGAATAAAACCGTCCTCTTTAAAACAATGTTATTATTTATTATTGTATTTATATAGTTTTTATTTATATAGTTATTTGCTGGTCATTCCCCTCCTTCAGCCTTTTTACTTTGGCCAAACTTGCTACTCAGTTAGAACAGATACATTTTTCAAATAATAAGATTCCTATGAGCTGTAATAAAATTGATTTTCCAGAGTTCCCATTTGTCCTTGTTTGAGGACCTGAGTGAACCATCATCTGGAGGCAATGTGTTTGAACACCCTTTATAAATGCAGACCCCAGCCCTAGTTTAGAACAGGGTTAAGCTAACCATTAAGCCTCCCCAGCTTAAAAAGTGAGAATGTGCTGCTTTGGCACAACATTTTGCACTGGTTGTTTTTGTTGTTGTTGTTTAGGATGGGATTGAAGATGGCGCAGTGGTGTTTCTGCTTGGAAACAAGTTGGATGCAGCAGACAAAGAGGAACCCAAAGTTTCCAGGACCGAAGGGGAGAAGCTGGCCAGGGTATGACTCTGAGGTCACCTGTTCCTCCTCCAACCAACTCAATGTAGTGAAATTAAGATGGGTGGTACATTTCTTCATTACTGATTAGCTACAACGTTTGCCAAGTTATTTGCTTATTCACTTCATTTTATTTCTATCCTACTTGTTTCCTCATCAGAGGGGGAGTCTTTTCAGCTAATAATAACATAAAACAGATCAATTAAAATAAATGATATCAAAAGCAATTTAAAGGATATTAAAAACCATGTAACAGCAGTTTAAAAGCATCATCAATCTGGACTTTATTATTATTATTATTATTATTATTATTATTATTATTATTATTATTATTATTATTATTATTATTATTATTATTATTATTATTATTATTAGGTGCTGTCAAATCTATTCTGACTTATGACAACCCTTTTCTAACCCCTGTGCCTCAGCCAACAGATGGTTTACATCAATTAGGAACTGTGCCTGTGGCCAAGATCTTTATGTGATCAACACTTTTAAAGCTCGCTACTTGTGTCAATAATGCTATTATCACATTGAAAGTAATTGTGAGCATCTGTACACTGTATTTCCTCCTCCCATAGTCATGTTTTGTGTGTTGTGTATATATAAGCCTGTGGTGCAGATGTTGTATTCCTTGGCTTCAGTCCTGTGGCTTAGTGGAGTGGCCTGCTGTAGAGCAGGCCCATTGTATCAGTGGAAATTTGATGAATTGGCTCCTCCATATGTTCCATTGATCCAAATGGACCGTCTCTTGTTGTGACCGACTATATACTAAGCAGCAAAATTTCAGCCCATGCTTCTGAAGAGGTAGATTTTAATCTACCCAAGCTCACACTGAGATAAGTACTGATAGATACTGTTAGTGAAAAGGTGCCACAATATAGAGTATTTGTATTTGTCTTTGATATGCAGGCTGAAACAGCCTAACGAGGCTGGTCTCTGAAATTCAGCCAAGTGAAGCATCTTTTTATGAAGGGCCGCTTTTGTGTTTTTACAGGAACTGCATGAGAGAGTCGGAAGGGTGGTTCCCATGGGCTGCCTGGCCAATGATGACTTTTCTCTCTTCTTTACAGGAATATAAGGCTCTTTTCTATGAATGCAGCGCTGTGACGGGTTATAACATTCTGGAGCCAATGCTGCACATGGCCAGGTCTGTTGCAACCCTCTACAGTTAAAGAGAAGGAGCAAAAGCCACCCTGCTTCCCCAGCCAGTTGTAGCACAATGTGAAACTGATTTCTAAATCTAGGTCAATATAAAACGGGGAATAGGCTGTATTTAGAGGAAATGTGACAGTGATAGGGTGCTCCTGTTCAGATAATAAGGATCCAGGGGCATGAGCATTCACATGGTCATTTTCTTCCTCTGTGTTTGCCATTGCCTAATGTATTTGAAGAACCTCACCACAATCTGAGACAGTGCTGGAGAAAATATGGTCCATGAGATGTTGTTGGACTTCAGTTCCCATCGTTCCTTACCATTGTCTGTGGTGGCTAAAACTGCTGGGAGTTACAGTTCAGCACCATTCGGAGGGGGAGATGTTCCCCACCCCGGCAGCAAGGGCCAGCTAAATCTGTGCATCCCCAGGTACACAGATTCCAGAACTAAAATTGTCCAAATTGATGTACGTCTATTACTCTGCTAAAGACGCAGAGAAGCTGCAGCGCCATACTGAGTCCGCATAAGATAGCAGGTGAGCACTGCCTTTGAGTGACCTGGGGAGGGGAAGACAAGGTTTGTGATCATCAGCCATTTTATCAAGAAACTAGTATTTTCAGGTGATGTGCAGTCCAAAACTATATATATATACTCTGAGGTAAGCCTACTTGAGTCCATTTCTGAAGAAGTGGACTTGTCCATAAAAGCTCACATTAAAATATAACAGTTAGACCTTAAGGGGCCACAACATTTTTCCTCTTCTTTATTTTTATTTTTATTTATTTAATTTTGTGTGTGTGTGTGTGTGTGTGTGTGTGTGACTCCCTCCATAAAGTCTGACTTACAGACTCGAACCCTACAGAATGATTATGTTGAAATCAAAGGACTCACCTTTTTCATGTATATAAATATGCAAAAGATGCAGCCTTTGATTTCAAGAAGATACTGTCATATTCACATTAGCAAACCAGGTTGCTCCAGTGTTTGCCTTAGGCTACATGGAATTAGCAGAAAGGTGCTCCTCTTTTCTCAACTGCCAGAGAATTCAGATGTAGCACAGCACTTTCCATTCTAACATGGCGGCTGAAATCCTGTTGCTTGGTGTAGCAAGTTGCACTAAAATTGTTCCACTGAATCTATGGGGATTTGGTGAGTTAATTCCTTGGTATGTTCCATAGGTTCAAATGGGCCTGCTCTAGTTACAACTTTTTTCCTTCAAGTAATTCACAACTCAGTTAGGCCATTGGAATCAATCGAACAGAGATAATGGCTCGAGTAAACTACGCGACAGGATTTCAACCTATATATTATGTTCTTCCCAGTTGATCCGTTTAAGATTATTGTGGCAATCTGTCTTCCCCACTCTCCATCTTTCTGACACATAACCTTCTCTCTCTTTCTTTTCTGATGCTGACTTGTCACGTGTTTATTCTAGACTGCTGGCAGCACATGAGGACAAGCAGAGAGAGTGGGCATTGTGCGTGGAGGAACGCAACAAGAAAAAAGGGTGCTGTTTGTAACAGACCATCATTCAAGAATATGCCATACTTTTTTAAAAAGGGGGACCAAGAGGCAGACTGGAGAGGCTGTCTCCAAACAAGAGTAAGGTTGCATCTGGTATCACTATTGAAACTGGAAGAAGACTCCAGCTCTTTCATCTCAAAAAAGGAGTGACATGGCATGATTCAGTGCTGTAAACTACCCCCATCTGTTTGCTGACTTGTTGCTGCTGTTGCGCTGAACTGTAACTTTGGGACACAGCATTTATCATTTTCACTACAAAATGAAATATTTGTTTAATAGGGTTGTACAAATATGCTCACCAGCACTAGGAATTATGCAGGCCAAAGGGATTGCACTGGATTCATCTAATAATAAAGAGAGCCATTTATTGCAAACCAGCATTCATTTATTTAATTCCATGAGCCCCGGGAACTGCTTTACCCTGGGTTGGGTTACAGGGCTGCAGGTTCAGCCTAGATGTGCCTGCTCTGACCACAGGAGTTCTCCAAAGGCTCAGGCAGAGCCAGCTGGCCTACACGTCCAAAGGTAATCAGCTGTTTAAAGCAGAGCCCACATAGTGATCTTCACAATACATTTTGAAATATTAGTTCGGGCATTTGGAGAGAGAAAGGTTGCACTATTAAGACATCGATTCCTGCTTGTCATCCCCTCTTAGTGCCACCTGCAATCAGACTTTTCATCCATCTGCATGGTGGTGGTGGTGGTAGCTCTGGATCCCTTTCATGACAGATGACCGGAACCACATTGGGGCCAACGGCAGGCACAATTGTGAGCACTGCTTATGTGACCCCCAGCCTGCGGTCATGAAACACAACAGGATTATGGACTTCGCTTAATACAGCAGGTGGCTTGGTTGCAAGTTGCATTCCGGACAACTGTATTAACACATCATTTACAGTATTTTAACTATGCCTGCTGACTTTGTCTCAAGGAGAAGGACTTTCAGATGAAAAGCTTTTAACAGTAGCAGCTGAAAGGCCTTGCACAGTGATTACTTCCTTTTGGAGGTGGACACAGGAAGCAGTAGCAGTATGAAAACACTGGAAGGTAACAAAACTGAAAACTACATTGTCTGGTGTGGAGGCCCCCCTAAATTCCATGACCTGGAAGCATCCGGAATTAGGATTTAGTTGACAGGCGTTAAACTCTGTGGTCACAATTTTTCAGACAAGAACCTGTTTCACTTTCAAAGAGGAAATGCAAGTTGAAACCTCATTGATACATTATGCTGTAGTACAGATACTGGAACACATTTGCTCAATCAAGGAGAACTTCCAGAAGGTAGGGTGCCCAGTATTATTGCAGAATGGAAAATAGAGAAGAGATGGGAACTATGTATATAAAAATGCACAATGCAATAAAAATGTAACAATTGCAGTAGCCTGTTGTTTTAATTACTACCAGTGTTGATCTAACAAAAAAATTATGATGTAGGCAAAGTGGTTTATATTTAATTTAGCAGAAACACCATTGTGGTTCTTCTTCAGAAAGAAAGACATTCTGTTCATATTGTGTTTTGAGGAGCATTTTTATAAAATCTGGCTTCTTATGTTTCAGTAATAGTTCTATGTAATGAGGGAAACTTGCCTGCAGGCTGTTTGGTATAACCCTACTACATGAAGGAGCATATTTTTCTGTCTAAGCAAACAGATACAACCCATTCTCTTTCCTGTGACTAATTCAATGAACACAGGATCTTCTGCATAATATGCCAATCCACACAGGCACCTAATTTCCTTTTATCTGTGTGCCTGCTTCTCTATGCATCATTGCATCTCTTTCTGCAAAGTTTGAAACATCAGAGTCTTGGTTCTGGTGACAAGGATGAAGGATACCTGGAGATCAACATATCTGGACATTTCTGACACAAACCGTTTAATATGAGAGGGAGCAGTTGTTCTGGAAGATTGCCAATGGCAAAGGTACAGGTCACATATAGTTTTCATTCACTTCAAACGAGCTAAGAGACCAAAGAGCCTTCAGTTGTGTGACAAAAGGCTGAATCAATCTACAGGAGAAAATAATTCATCACCGTGTTAGGTCAGAGAATTTGACACCTGAACATCCCCTGAAGGGCCTTGGGGGTCAGAAGCCTGTGTTCATCACAGTTGGCATTTATCAAAAAATGGGTTAATTCCAGAATGAAATCATGCAACCTTTTCCAAGAAGATGGTCATCTAGATATAAGTCTTTTCACTGTTGTGACAATTCTGGGGGGAAACCAGCTTGTCTAATTCTACAAGCTTTATTCACCTACCTTGCTTCTTTCTGCCACAATCACAAATACACTTTTAATTTGTTTTTTATTTATTTAGAGTATTTTCACCCAGCCTCTCTCGGAAAAGGGCCTTTAAAGTTTGAAAACATCCAAAAGTCTTATAGCTATGGAAAAGCTATAGGTACAAATACCTGGGGTGAGGGAGTAAATTTATGTTGCAGACAAATACTTAAGTCACAGTTCAATCCCGGAAGCATACATTTTAAGAGTAAAATGAACAATCTTAATATCTCAACTCTGTTCTAAGAATGCAAGAGCTCACGGCCCAAAAAAGCACAATCAAAAATACATTTCCAAATTATCTAAGGTCTTAAAGGTAAGAATGTGTTTTTTAAAATGATTTTCTTAGCCTTTAAGCATATGACTATAATAATAATAATAATAATAATAATAATAATAATAATAATAATAATAATAATAATAATAATAATAATAATAATAATAAAAGTGCATGTGTTCAAGTCAATTCTGACATACAGAGACCCTTTCCAGGTAGAGAAGACTCAGAAGAGGTTTACCATTCCTTTCTTCTGGGCACATCCTGGGACTGTGGAGCGTGCCCAAGGCCACAAAATCTGGCTGTACTTGCAGGAGACTCAGTGGAGAACCAAACTCCCAACCTCTCCCTAAAGCACTGAGCTATCCAGCCAACTATTATCACAGCCCTGTCGACGGGCGAGTAATTCTGCCCACCTTTTGATGTTGTCCATCGATGCTCTGTCTCTCCCTGATGGTGGCAGGAGGGTTAATTTGCCCACAGGGAAAACATATAAATTAATTTGGTGAGATGGGTTTTACTGCAAGTGCAGTTATTATTTTACACCTGAGATTTATGTCTTGCTTCTTACTCATCCTGATTCAATGGCAAAACAATAACAACAGGCACAGTAATTAAAATTAAATTTTTATACACTTCCCTATTGCTTTTATACCCAAACTGAATGCATATATCCTTCCATGAGATCTTTTGAGAGAGGGTAGGATGTAACTATATGACAAAATAAAATGAATAATAAATAAATGTAAGATCCTATTTCCTACATATTGGTGCCTTTACGGTACTACAATTGCTGCTAATGCAAGTGGCCACCAGGTGGTGGTCCTTTATCTCTTAACTTTTGCAAGAGTCGGATGTCAGTGCCGGCTACGGATCGCCCATGTTCTACGAGGACATGGCACATGAAGAAGATAATGGTGTCAGCAAAAAATAGTTAAGTCTTTGTGGACAGTAGAGGTTTGACATGAATATATTTAAAAAGGCATTTGAGGTAGTGCCCTTCCCAGCAATTCACTGACACCCTGTCATGTTTATGCCACACACCGGACAATTAAGTTGCTTTTGAGACAACATGTAACATTTGTCATGGTGGGTTCAGCTCACTTCTTCAGTGGTTTCATTTGGTAGTACTAATGTTGCACACGAATACTTCCAGATCCTGAAGAAATATACCTGCATCTGTAGTTCTTGTGTTTCTGAGTTCTGTAGTTTTGTTTATATGGATTTTATATTTTATGTTATGTAAGGAGCAATTGGCTACATAGCCCAGGACAATGGCCATCTCAGGCTTCAACAGCAGAAATTCACGAGCAGAAATTCAGTTTCCAGGATTGTGTTCAGTAAAATGGCACAAGGGACTGTGGAAGGGCTTTCTCCTCAGCAGATTCTGAATAAGATGCCGAACAGCAATTCTGCTGGACATAGCTGTGCATTCATATTTTCATTGAAATAAAAAGTGAGCGTAGAAACAACAATTGCAGCAGAGCATTAGAGGCGAGGTTTCCCTCACCACAGGCAAGCTGCTTGGCTGTCAATACATGCCCATAGAGCTTCTCCATTTAAGTGAGAGATAGTGAGAAGATCTTCTGCCTAAGTGGCGAGTGTATGTTTGGTTCTTGTTCAAAGTCGTATCACTCGAACTTGCCTGCCCTTTCTGTTGGGAAAGATGAGCCCTTTCCCCTCTGGATACCTATTCCCTGCATAAGACATGATGTTCCCTGAAGGTCAAGACAGAATGATAACCCCTGACGTCACATTTCACATACTAAAGGTAGCTAAACTGGCAGTTTCGATCTTGCCAGGTTATTAACAATATTGGGGATTATTACCTCACAGAGTTGTTGTGGGGAAACAATTGTTAGCGGAGAGAAGAAAATCATCTATACTATTGTTTTATTGATTGAGCTTTCAGTGGTAGGCAAAACAATGCTATTTCCTCTATTCCACACAGACACATTGCTACATGTTTTATTACCCAGCTCTAGCTTGTATTTTATAATTTACTACCTGAACTTGTGTTTTGAGCAGCTTCACTTTTGTGATGGTTTTAGAGACTTTTTTCCCTATTTTCTGCCATGTCGTTCTTTCATCCTCTGGTTCTGAAAACATTTGTTTATGCTTTTGCTGTTCCATTCGAAAGGAGAAGACATACATATATACAGTAGAACTCACACTTATCTAGGTCAGCCATGGACTAGACGAAGTGAAACTATACAAGTTTTCAGTTGAAGAACTGGAAAAGTGCTTTGTAAAGGTGCTTCCTTAATCTTTGGAAGCTATGAACTGTTGGCTGAGTTGTCCATTGAGTTGGCTACAGATTCAGGAGTTTGATTTCCAGAAGACTGGTGAGACTGGGCAAGTGGTAAGGTCCCAGAACATGCTGAGAAGGAGGGAATGGTAGACCACTTATGAGCACTCTGTATGTAGGAAACACTGTTGTGAATAGGAATCATTATGGATGCCCAAGGACAACCTCCAGGTTGGAGAGATAGGCAGGATATCTCTCAATGCCATTTGCAGGGAATCTTAAGCAGGTGAAGACATCTGCTTGGGAATACCCTGAAGCAAATGGTGAGCCACTGTGTAAGACAGAATCCTGGCTTGGATGGGCTGTGGCCTGTTCCAGCAAGGCTGTTCTTATGTTCTTATGTTCTTATTACTAGTTGCACTGTTTACAAATAATGCTTTACTGTTATAATTATAGAAAGTAACTCTACTAGGCATGTTACGTGCTATTCATTTCATGTTTTATATAATGCGGGGTTTAGGATTGACAAGCAAATCCCATAAACCTTGGAAAACTCCCATCAAAGTCCTTTTCAAAATGCCCTCACAAGAAAGTGACTTTTGATTGCACCAATCAAGTAACTTTGTTTCTACTCATTCTATTACTTTTGAAATGTCGCTCTGCTTTGTTCCAATTAAAACAGCACAACATCAACTTAAGACAAGTAAATAAATACATGGCCTGCTATTTTGCCCGGTGAAAATTTCTGGAAGTACCCCAAGGGTCAACAGGTTTGTAACTGTTAAGTGATCCAATACAAGCACCATCCAATGGAACCATTGTTTCATGTAGGTTGAGATTCCATTTTTGCTTCTGTGTAATTAAAGAATGATTCAGACTTCTGTGACATTGCTCCAACTTTATTCTACAATTTCCGAGGAAGAAGAAAAGTTGTCTGAGCCTTCTAAGCTGCATAAGGATGTGTCACATTTCCCTGAAAACATTGCTGCAGGTATTTTGAAATGCATCACTAACACACACGGAATCTGTGCATTTCAAGGTAGCTGCAAATTTCCTCTTGTTCTCAGCTCAGTCATGTCCATACATGGAAATGTGAGTGTGATTAGGGCAAGGGAATTGCCCCAAAGAGCTTTGTCATCTCACGTCAGTCAATATGCAATATGTACAATTACAGCCTAGGACACACCATCACCAAAGGGAAAAAAGTTATAATTACAGGTGGAAGGAAGGAAAGGTGCAAATTTAAAATGCACCTTCACCCCACCACGAATGGGACAGAGTTCACACTTTTATTTTTGCAACTCAATGAAAGTAAGTCCAAAGTAAGCTGTTACAATGGAGACAGATGATATGTTCAATTGAGAGTAAACATTTATGAATGTATGAATAAACCCTACAAAGCTGTGTTCGTGTCAGCTTCGGCTAGAGAATATTCTTGAAGGCTCATCCTGTAGCTGCTGAACACTAGGGATGACATTGGTCACTCCATAGGGTGACCCATGGGGAGGATCAGGGGTGTCTGTTATATTTGGGAGCATCCAAAATAAAAATCAGCTGCTGCAGAGCCAAGAACAATGATGGCTGGACTCCTATGCAGGGCAAAAATTGGGAAAGTTACTTTTTCTGGACTATAACTCCCATGGCAGCACACTCCCAGGCATGTCCAAACTTCATCCCCCCAGCTGTTTTGCACCACAACTCCCACAGTCCTTTGCCATTGGAAATATAGGCTTGGAATTCTGGGAGTTGTGGTCCAAAACATCAGCAGGGTTGAAATCTGGACACGAGTTACCTCTTCAACCGTCCCTTGAGAAACTTTCTCAAAGGGCAGTGGTGTTTATGAATGACACCTGAGCTGGCCCTCATCACTTGGAAGGTTCGCCACAGCTGTCCAGAAAAAATACATTTTTTTGTGTTAGAGAGACCTAATCAGCATGTGAACAATGCAGTGCTGAGCGGAGCAGTTAAGTGATGCTGGAGGAGAATTTGGTTTGGGGTAATTGTTTTTTTTTTAATCATTATATCCTGACCTGTACCTTCCTGTAACTTTTACTTTATTCTAGGCAAGCAGATTTATTTATTTATTGGCATTGGGAAAATTTTGCTGTGGGAAGAATCTTGGGGTGGGGGTGGGGTACTGCATTCTACTGGCCTGCTAAACTAAGAGCACAAGGGGGAACCAAGGGCAGACAGGACCAAAGCAAAGCTGGCGGGATCTGAGACACATAATTCTTCTCATTCTGGACCTTTTCAAATCAAACATAAAGAGCACAATTGGTGTATTGCGTAGACTGTTGGAGCAGGAATCCAGAGACCTGGGTTCAAACACCCATTTGGCCATGGAAACTGAATGGCACTAGCAATGGCACACTGCTCCTTGAAGATGTCACACCCTTTGAAAATCCTGCTGGGGTTGCCACAAGTAGGAAGCGCTTGGTGGCACATGACAATGTGTAAAATAAAGAATAGTAGCCTTAAATGCAATTTTTAATTTCATATGACAGTGTTTTAAAAAGGCATATAACCTCAGTGAGGGAATGGTTGATATTATCTAATGATGCCTTATATTGCTTCTCCATTCCTTTTTTAGTTTGAATTTTTATTTTTGTATCAAGGGACAAGGGTTTAGGGGGCGACACATTAGTGCATCCATATTATTATATCCACATCACAATTTTATATCTTCTGTCCTATTGCATAAAAAATTTTGCTCTTTTCACAATCACATCACATCTTATTCAGTTTTTGCTTTTCAAAGTGGATTTTCAGACTTATTTTGGATCCATCTATACCGGCTCCCAAATTTCTTTTGATTTTTGGATTGTTTGTTCTTTTAAATTCTCAGTTAAGATGCCCATTTCCACCACCTCTAAGATCTTTTCCAGCAACTATTTTTTCATGTTTTCTTCCACTCGCTTGCATAAAATACCAGTATTCTTCCAGTAAGTTACAAATTTATGTACCACTACATTTCTCTTCTTTACATTTGTCACCTCAGGCATAATATTGAATAAAAACAATTCTAATTTAAAAAGTATAACAAAAGATAATTTTTTTTGTAAATGTTCATGTACCATTTTCCAATAATTTTAATCTCACTACAAGTCCACCACATATGATGTTCAAAAAAACAACAACCCACATATGATAGAAACTTCCCTCCATTGCCTCTCCATTCCAGCTGAAATATCAGAGGGACATCAGATTCTTACCCACCCACCCCTATATCACCCACCTTCCCCTGTACCAGTCAGTGTGCCATTGTTAGCCCCCCCCCCCAGGTTCCATGGCCAAGTGAGAGTTTCAATCCAAGTCTCCAGATTCCTGGTCCAGCATTCTACCCATTACAACAATTGTGCTCTTTATGTTTGATTCAAAAAGGTCCTGTTTGGGAAGAATTACAGTGGACCCTCGTATAACAAACAGCTTGTATAACATAAAATTTGTACAACATAAAAAATTCCGGAGATAGGGGAAATTTGCTTAACAGAATCGCCTATGGGGAGAATCCGTACAACATAAAAATAGGATGACTCCATTTTCAATGCATTCCTATGGGAATTTGTATAAAGGAAAATTTGCTTAACATAATTTCCTTTGGAACGAATTAATTCCTTTATACAAGGTACCACTGTATTATGTCAGGTCCCTCCAGCTTTGATTTGAGCCTGCCTACCCTTGGTGCTGCCTTGTGCTCTGAGTTTAGCATGCTAGTAGCATGGAAAGACTTGATGAATACTTAAGTCAGGGGTCCTCGAAGTTTTCAAACAGCGGGCCGGTCCACCACCACCCAGACACCACTGGGGGCCGGATCACAGTCCAAAAGCAGCTGCGGAGGCTGGCTTGCTCACAAAACAGGGGGTAGGTGGGGGGGCTGCAATTGGTCCCAGGGGCCGGATTCAGGACCTTGGGGGGCGCATCCAGCCCCAGGGCCTTAGGTTGAGGACCCCTGATTTAAGTCATATATACGTTGGCCCTCTGTAGTGTTTACGTAAGCCTGCACACATTCCTTCTAGGCAGCACTAAATAGGAAAATGATGATTCACTTCCAATTCTAAAACAGAGGCATTCCAGCAGAGGAAGTGGTTTTTCCACCATGATCACACCCTGGCATGCTTTGTGCCTGACCGCATTGTTATGGGCAGCAGGGCATGGAGGTGAGGGAGTGTCAGGGAGCTAGCACACAGACTCCTTATACTTCAATTGTGTATTCAAATGCACTTCTACAAGCCAATTATTTGTTAGTTGGTTGCCAGAGGATTAAGGTGTAAAACGGGTCAAAAGCTTTTGTGAGACTATGTTGCCACAGGCCAATTATCTTCCATGGTTAGCTGTACCGTATTTGTGGGTGTGAAGGCCCAGGAACTCATAGGAAATGTACAGTATTTGATGGTTTATCTCTTGCCTGGATCCAGCCCGCTCCCACAGATTTGGTGGGGCCACTGTGAGATACAGGGAGCCGGACTAGATGGGCCTTTGGCCCGATCCAGCATGGCTCTTCTTATGTTCTTATGTTCTTATGTTTATGTTCATGTAAGGCTGGCACTGCCTTTTTTGTACGTTTCATGCCATATATGTGCTATAAGATGAAGAAGGAACTGTGAAAGCTTACTACAGCATGGATCCTGAGGTGAGCTGTGCCTGTTTGTGACTGTGTGATAAAAACACCAAGCAGCTCTCACACAAGGAACCAGACAGATGATTCTGCCATTCCATGATGTTCCATGTTCCTTTTTCCTCTCATTATCTGTCTGAATCTTGCCAGCCCTGAATTTTTTGTTTTAAATTTTTAATTAACTTAAATATCAATTGTAATCAAATAATACAGTTACAGATTATAAAACAGCTGTCAGTAGCAAATAGGGGGTGATTTTTTTCCTGTTAAAATAAGGGGGGATAGATGGCTTTTAAAACCCTTTCACAGACAGACAAAACCAGATAGGACAACTATGTACAGTGGTACCTTGTATAAAGGAATTAATTCGTTCCAAATGAAATTATGTTAAGCAAATTTTCCTTTATACAAATTCCCATAGGAATGCATTGAAAATGGAGTGACCCCGTTTAGGTTAAGCAAATTTCCCCTATCTCCGGAGTTTTTTATGTTGTACAGATTTTATGTTATACAAGCTGTTTTTTATACGAGGGTCCACTGTATCTCTTACAAGGAAATTCCACAGGACGGGGGCTACCACTGGGAAGGCCATGTCTCGTCTGTTTCAATAATAATTGTGCACTGTCAGTTTGGACTTACACCAGACCCTTCTCAGGATTTCCCAGAAGTGCTGTACTGTTCCCTTCTTCTGGGACTCTGCAGCCTTCCCAAGGCCAAGCAGGCTGCCTCTTCTCCTAGAACACACAAGTGGGGAGTTGAACCCCCAACCCCTGCATGATCCAACTGACAGAAACATCCGTCCAGGCCTCATCCTATTTTACATCTGGCTTTTGTCAGGAGATTCCCCCTCCCACACAAAAAAGAGGAGACATAAATTGAGAGAAAAATGTGATTAAAGGGGACAGCAGTAGCTGATATATGTTAGTACAGAGATGAACTGTTTTTTTACCTTTGAGCCTTGTACTTAAAGATGGGTCTGGTAGTTGTGAAGGAAAATAACAGTAGACAGTAATAAGTTAAAACCCTGACCTATAGTCAATCCTTTTATATGGGTATCTGTCCTGTGTATAAATTTAATCTCAGCTGTTTCCTTCTGTATTGTTGTTCTGTAGTGTTTCTTTTTCCAGAATTGCAACTTGCATGTTCTGTGGAGACTGTCCTGGTAGACTGAAATGGTTGGAGACAGGTTTCTGGGTGTTATGTTTTCTGATGACTGATTTACAGGATGTCTCTGTATTTCTTATGGGTAGAGATTACCCTGTTTGTCCTACGTAGAGTGCAAAGAGGCACTGCTGGCAAAAAGATGGCAAAGATCCCACTAGCTGAGGAACAAGTGAATATACTCTTGACATCATGTGTACTATTGTTAGGTCCAGTAATTGCGCTGTCATAATGAATTTAAGGGTATTTCCGGCATCTGGGTTTGTACCAGTATTTCATTCCTACTTCTGTGTTGGTGTTGTGTAATCCATTTTGGGTCAGCAGTTGTTTGAGACGGGGTGGTTGTCTGCAAGCAACTGTAGGTCAGCCACCAAGGGATTGGGAGAGTGAAGTGTTCTTGTCAAAGATGGGCTGGAGATCCCTTAAGTCTTAAGATGCATGTGGATTGAAAGTGACAACTTATGGGGTTCTCTCATTTTCTCTTCTGAGTCTGTCCTCAGTGAGTAGGTCTTGCTTTGTTCCTTAATCATATTGGTTGGGTATTGTAATATGAGAAATTTGTTTTGTAGATTCTTGAGCTCCGACTTTCTAGCTCTTGAGTCCAAGTAGATGTGACTGTATTTGAGAGCTTGGCTACAAACGATGGATTTTGTTTTGTGTTCAGGATGAAGGCCAGAAGCATGCCAGTAGGCATGCCAATTGGTGGCTTTTCGGTACAGTGTGGCGCTAAGATATCCATGTTGCAGTTTTACAATGGTATCTAGAAAACGCACCTGCTACGTAAATTGTTCCAGGTCGAGGTTGATGTTCAGATAAACCAGAATATTTTCCCAGACTGAACCTGCCTATGTTTCTGAAACATTTGTTCATACATTGCATCATCCATTTGACTGTCATTATGTTAGAAGTATAATTCCAGAAAGACTTTTAGGTATCTATCTTGCTCCTTATTAACTCTTATTACAAACACTGGCAAAATTAGGGGTGGTGGTGGACAAAAGGACAAAATGTTGTCAAATAGGCACTTCAAATCCTTTTTATTTTCATTGTGAGGTTTCATGCATCAAAATCCATTTCTTCAAACATTGGACTTTTGATTTATGAAAGCTCACAGTGAAACATTAATTAAAGTGCAGCAATATTTTTTCCTTGTCTTTTTCCTCTCCCCCACTTTTCTCTTTCTTTAGGTCAACACACTGAGGTCAGACAAATGTGCCTTCACTTGCTGTGAAGCTCCACCAGGCGATGCAGCTACTGCCAGTAGTTCCACCCACAGCCCTGCAGGTGGTGCTACTGAAAGACCTGAATATAACTAATGGGGATGTAGCTGTGCTCAGCAGTAAAAATCACATTCAAACTCATAGTAGGAGTCAGGACACACCTGCCATCATTTAAAGTGCCCGTGAGGAATCCCAAATAAAGATCAGCCGTGCTACTAGGTCTTTCCTGACATTTTCTTAGTCACATACTACAAGCATGGTCCACAGAGAGTTTCCAAAGTATCAGAAGGATCTCATTGTTAAAAGGCATCAGTCAGGAGAAGGGTACAGAATTGCCAAGGCATTAGATATACCATGGGACACAGTGAAGACAATCATCATCAAGTGGAGAAAATATGGCACAACAGTGACATTCCCAAGAACTGGACTTCACTGCAAAATTGATGAAAAGACTAGGAGAAAATTGGTCAGGGATGCTGCCAAGAGGCCTACAGCAACATTAAAGGAGCTGCAGGAATATCTGGCAAGTGTTGGCTGTGTGGTACATGTGACAACCATCTCCCGTATTCTTCATTATGTCTGGGCTATGGGGTAGAGTGACGAGACTGGTTCGCCAGTTGCACAGTGGCAGATAGAAGGGCACTCCAGAGGATCATAAACACTGCTGAGAAGATAGTGGGCTGTCCTCTTCCTCCTTTGGAAGAATTATACAACTCCAGATGCTCAAGGAAGACATCTAGAATTTTGAGAGACCCTTCACATCCTGGCCACCAATTTTTTGAACTGTTGCCGTCTGGCAGGAGATGCAGGACTCTTAGGTCAAGGACAAATAGACTAAAGAACAGTTTTTATCACAGAGCGGTATCCAGGTTAAATGCGACAGTTTTAGCACCATCTTAATCAGTTTTTAAGTAGTGTTTTAAATTTTGTAAGCAATTTTAAGAGTTTTTAATATTTTGTATGGTGTTTTATGTGTTTTTATGTGGTTTGTATGTTTAGAATGTGTAGTGGAACAGCACTCTAATTTCGTTGTGCATATCTTGTGTATGCATAATGACAATAAAACTCTATTCTGTTATGAAGAAAAACATCCAAGCCCAGCTAAATTTCACAAAAGCACATCTGAAGTCTCCCAAAAACATGTGGGAAAAAGTTTTATGGTCTGATGAAACCAAGGTTGAACTCTTCGACCATAATTCCAAAAGAAATGTTTGGCGCAAAAATAGCATTGCACACCAAAAGAACGCCATAGACACCGTGAAGAATGGGGGTGGCAGCATCATGCTTTGGGGCTGTTTTTCTTCAGCTGGGACAGGGGCCTTAGTCAAGGGAGAGGGAATTAGGAACAGTTCCAAATACCAGTCAATATTGGGACAAAACCTTCAGACTTTTGCTAGAAAGCTGAACATGAGGAGGAACTTCATATTTCAGCATGACAACGACCTAAAGCATGCATTCAAATCAACAAAGGAATGGCTTCACCAGAAGATTAACATTTTGGAATGGCCCAGCCAGAGTCTAAACCTGAATCCGACTGAATATCTATGGAGTGATCTGAAGAGAGCTGTGCACAGGAGACGCCCTTGCAATCTGACAGATTTGGAGTGTTACTGCAAAGAGTGGGCAAATATTGCCAAGTCAAGATGTGCCATACAGATACTGATACCCCAAAAGGCTGAGTGCTATAATAAAATCAAAAGGTGCTTCAGCAAAGTATTAGTTTAAGGGTGTGCACACATATGACACCATATTACTGTATTTCAGTTTTTTATTTTTTCTGCCTCCACCTAAAAGATTTCAGTTTGTGGTTCAACTGAGCTGTACAGTTCATAGGTCTCATTAAAGGTGGGAAAAGTTCTGAAATGGTTTATCTTTGTCTCATTTATTTACATCACAGACACTTGACATTTTTACAGGGGGGTGTCAACTTTTTATATCCACTGTACTGGCTGGGGAGAGATGTAGTCTGGTGCAGTCCTAATTTTTAACATACAGCCAGACTTCAGCCAACATGTTTGGATGACCTCTTTTCAGAAAGTGAGAATCTGGAAACAGAGTAATTTATTGGTTAGGGTGCCAGTGGGTTCCTTTAGGGAATCAATCCATCTCATGTTTGCTCTTCCTCTTTTCCTGCTGCCTCCCACCTTTTCCAGCCTTGTTGCCCTTTCCAGAGAACGCCGCCTTCCCATGATGCGCCCCAAAACACAGCCTCAGTTTCAACATGTTCGCCTCCAAAGAGAGTTCAGGCTTGGTTTGGTCTAGGACTCACTTCTTTTGTAGGCAGAGGCTTAGCTCATGCCCGTATGAGAACAGGCAAGGCGTCGCCCTTATATTTTCCTTCAGGGTGATTTTTCACTTACCACAAGGGGAACAATCTCACTCGCTCCTCCCGCCCAGCTGAAATAGCGTAGCGTTTTGCTGTTTGATCCACTGCAGGGCAGAACGAAGTCACTACCTGGGGCAGTGCATTTTGGGGAGGACATGAACAGGTGAGAAAAAAAACCAGTTTTTTTATTATCCTTATCCTTATTATTGCATTCTCTATCCCCCTGGTCGGAGGTGCGCCTTTTAGGCCGACACAACTTCAACTTCGACTCCCTTCGACGTGATCCGTCTCCGGCAGCAAAACCTCTTGGGTCCGGCCCTATTGAATGAATACAAAACCCGGTCCCACCGCCCAACCCTCCTTTGGCCGCGCACGGCCAGCGCAACGGGAGGCTCCACAGTTCTGGAGAGGAGGCGGCTTCACAGTTACTCTCCAGGGCGTCACTCGTGGGTGTCTGGCAGGCCCGCGAGCAAACCGGCCCCTTTTAATAAAAAAGCCTGCTGGGTCGGTCCTACAAATGATCCTTTCCCAGAAACCAACCTCTCCCCATTCTGCGTCTCTCTTTAGGGGAGAGGTAGTGCCTTCTCCCCCCCGCTAGGCGTCCCCGAGCGGCTAGAGCCCAGGAGTGTCGTTCCTTCCTCCTTCACAGGAACAGCGCGAGAAGCAGCAGCCTCCGAGCGCAGCGGCTGGAGGGGCGTCTCTCACGGCTCCGCCTTGGACCAAGGAGTTTCCCGGCCGCTTCGCCGCCGCCTGCCCGCCCGCCTGCCCGCCCAGAGAACCACCGGGGATACAGGTAAGGCGGGAGGGAGCGGCGCCTCCCCCCCCCCAGGCTGGGCTGGGCTGGTGTGAAGGCAACTCGTCCCCCGGTCCGGCGGCTGGGTCGGCTGCTGCGCGCGAGGGAAGGGGCCCCTTCCCGGTCCCGAGGGGTGGGCAGGCAGGCAGGCAGGCAGGCAGGCAGGCAGGAAGCCGGAGCTACCTGGGCGAGCCTCGGCCACAAAGGAAGCCCTCGCCTTCCGCATGGCGACGCGGAGCCACGGAAGGGAGCTTTTTGTTTTTGGACCCGGGCCATCCCTGGGGGTCTCTCTCTCTCCCCCCCCCCTTTCGGTCTTCGGGCACCCGCGGCGAGTGCATCGAGGGGAAGAAGACGAAAACATCTGGCCCGCGAGTTCGGGAAGGCGGACCTTTCCTGCGTCTTTTTTTTTTTTTTTTTTTGCAGCCCACCTCACTTCTTCTTGCTTATACGGAAAGGGGCTTCGATTCCCCCCCCCCCGTTCCGCCGCTCCCCACGGTGCCTTCCTGACGAGGGCTGGACTCGGTGACCCCCCCTCCCCTTAAAATCCCCCCCCCTCTGGAACTTTGAAATTAAGATCATAAATCAGAGAGCGGCTGGGGACGCCTTCGCCTCGGGACCGTGGAAAGAGTGAGGTGGGGTGGGGTGGATTCTCCCGGGGATAACTTCTGTTTTATTATGTAGTGCTCAAGAAACAAAGGGCGTGGGAGGGGGGGGCTTTAAGAGATTTATTATAGCACGAACTGTTGTGGACACTCATCCAACATAAACATTCGGGTACTCGGTGGTATGTTGAGAACCTGTTCAGGAGGAGATGCTAAAGGGAGGGTGCTGAAAAGTCAACTTGGTTTTGAGCGCAGGGGGAGTGAGCCCAGACCTCTGGTGAGCCCTGTGTGGGTTAAAAGCTCCTTTTCATTTAAGAATCCACGTGGGAGGTTGAAATTCTTTCCTCAGGGTGAGATTCCACCATCCCTTTTTATTTATGCGAAGCTGTAACAAACTTGTGTAACAAAATGGTTGGTTCTTATCATGGCTTGAGCTGTCAGGTTGTTGTCTTTGACTTTCAAAAAGATCTGTGTTTAACAGCCCTGGAAACTGAAGACCCTGGCCAAAAGTTAATTTGCCTCATGTTGGGTGAGATAGATTAACTTGCTTAATGTATTTTTTCTTTTTTAAAAATGCAAACCCACTTTTTTGCCAGAATACGAATTTATGTGCATCAAGGTTTTGGAATATAGATCATAACTTCTCACAAACAGTGTAATCTGGGGCTTGCATCTTTTTGTACAACCTCAAATAGTGACACAAATTTGGAAAATAGTCTTAATTTATGTGTATAAGGAGGGAAGTGCTTTCTGTATTAGCTCTTAAACTTCATGGGTGTGTCTTTAAGGAGTGAGTTGCTTTCCTTATGATAGGTTTGGCTTCTTGGATTGCTGGAATTAAGAGCTCAGTGAGATTGAATCCAAATCTTCCATTAATAAATTTGAGGCCAAAAAAAAATCTAGGGGGTTTAACAAGGTGCACAAGTGACAGATTTCAGAGACTTGATGATATTGTGATTGTTCTATTATTGCTCACAAATCGTATTTGGCAGAATATAATATTACTTCAGGAACTTGCAAAATGTATTCGGCCAGAGTGCATATCAGAAGATGATGGAAAAATTGATTCTATAAGAAATGAATGATCTACATAGCTTTAAAATGGATTTATTATTTATTATTTTTATTTATCAGTTATCGTTAATATTTGTGCCTCATGTCAACTCCAAGGAGCTCAGGGTATGTATACTTCATTTTACCTTTTTTGTCCTCACAACCATCCTGTGAGGTAGGCTATGCTGAGGGGAGCGAAGTCATCTAGGAAGCCAAGTAAGGGTTTGACCCCTAGTCTCTCTAACCCAGGCATGTCCAAACTTCAGCCCACCTGATGTTTTGGACCACAACTCCCAGAATTCTAAGCTTAGACTGCCAATGACAAAGAATTGTGGGAGTTGTGGTCCAAAACATCTGGAGGGCCAAAGTTTGGACTTGCCTGCTCTAACCCTTGAACATACTAAACAACTAAACTGGTGGCTCTCTCTAGAACAGTGGTTCCCAACCTGGGGGTCGGGACCCCTTTGGGGTGTGTGTCAAATGACCATTTCACAGGGGTCGCCATGAGCTAGTGAAGAAAAAGGCACAAATGGCTTGGGTCTGGAGGAGGAGGGGGAGAAGGGGGGGGAAAGAGTGAGTTACCGCTGGATAGGTTGGAGGGGATGTCAGTCAGTGGCACCGGAGATTGGGATTGGCTGAGGATGCCGGTAGAGGGAAGTTCTCTATGGCAGTGCTCCCCAACCTTTTTGTCCCCGCGGACCGGGAAATTTTTGAAAATTTTCCTGTGGCCCGGGGGAGGGGGGGGAGGGGGGGGACAATGCGAAAGGGGGGTCCGGCTGGGAGGCAAACTGGGGGGTGAAAGCAAAGGATGGGAGGGAAGGAGGAGGGGGAGGCACGAGAGCAGCGGCGGCGGCACTTACCGGCTTGGGGCGTCGGGCGTGCCACTCCCCACACACACACACACGGGCGGGGTGGGGGGGAACCCGGGGCTCCTGGGCAGGCGGGCCCCCACCTCCTCCTCCGGCGCCGGGGCCAGGAGCCGCGCGCGGGTCTCGCTGCTGGCGCCCCGCTTGCTCCTGCTGCCGCCGCCGCCGTGGGCCTCCTCCTCCGCCGGGGAAAGCAAGCGGGGGCGCCAGCAGCGAGACCCACGCGCGGCTCCTGGCCCCGGCGCCCTGCGCGCGGCACCCGCCCGGCCGCGCCGGGAAGCGCCCTCGCGGCACCAACGAGCCTCCTCCTCCTCCTCCTGCTCCTGCTCTGGTTCCTCCTCCTCCTCCTCCTCCCGCCGCCGCCGCCGGAGGAGCAGCAGCAGCACCCCCCCCCGCAATTGCCCCCCGCCGCCGCCGCAATCGCCCCTGTCCCGCCGCCGCCGCCGCCACCCCTCCGCAATCGCCCCCCGCCGCCGCCGCCACCCCCCCGCAATCGCCCCCCGCCGCCGCCGCAATCGCCCCCCCCGCCGCCGCTGCAATCGCCCCTGTCCCGCTGCCGCCGCCGCCGCCACCCCCCCCCCGCATTGCCCTCGCTGCTGCTGCTGCTGCTCCTTCGGCGGCGGCGGCGGGAGGAGGAGGAGGAGGAGGAGGAGGAACCAGAGCAGGAGAAGGAGGAGGAGGAGGAGGAGGAGGAGGCTCGTCGGTGCAGTGAGGGCGCTTCCCGGCGCGGCCAGGCGGGTGCCGCGCGCGGGGCGCCGGGGCCGGGAGGGGAGGAGGGAGGCAAAGGCGGCGGTGGCGGCTCCTCCTGCACTCCTCCAGCCTTCCTCCTCCACCGGCCGCCCGCGGGAGAGAAGAGGAGGAGGAGGAGGGCGGCGGAGGAAAAGGGGAGGAGCCTCCCCGGCCTCCCCAGGCGGCCCGGTGCCGACCGGTCCACGGACCGGCACCGGTCCGCGGACCGGGGGTTGGGGACCACCGCTCTATGGCACCTGTGGCAGTGGCCTGCCAAAGGGGGCTTGTGGCCTCTTCCAGGCAGGGCAAGGGGGTCACCACAACATGAGGAACTGTATTAAAGGGTCACGGCATTAGGAAGGTTGAGAACCACTGCTCTAGAAGAATGTTGACTTTTTAAAAATCAGTTTTCCACCCAAAGATGACTATTTTTTTGCCCACTTTTAGAATCCCGTATTTGAAACTTTGAAATGGAAAGTCAATATTATGGAAGCAAGGCCTTAGAACAGCACAGTTCGCTCATGTTGTTGTCTGTTTTCTGCAAACATAGCCTGAATAGTGGCATGGCATTACAAGGAATCTTTTTTTTGCAGGAATCAGTGATGATAAGTGAAACCACAGCTAGGAAACAGCACCTCTTTAGTTACTTATTTAATGTGGTTGTCCTAAACAGGCACCTTCTAGATACCCTCTCTTGCTCCTCACTGTTGTACATTTTGGCTGATGGAAGTTATAGCTCAAAACATCTGGGAGAGTACCATATTGAGGAAGGCTGATTTGCATTGAAAACATTTTACGTCAAGGGAGATTGTGGGTTTTTTCATGGTTTCTTCCTATCCTTGGCAGTTCAGGGAGAGCATGTATTTTGAGCATGTCTGTCTGTGCATTCCAGGACTAAGGGAATGTGAAAGGCTGGCAGTTTAGCAAGAGGAGATGCAAAGAGCGCATGGGTTAATAAGCAAATGCAAGGGAAGAATGAAAAACAAAGTGCAGAACTCAAGTGGGCAATCAGACCTGTAGGCAATTCAGGACAGCTGTATCCAGGATCTCAGTCAGGAACAAACAAAGCTGGAAGCTGGGTCAATGGAATTTGCTGGTGCTGGCTGCAAAGGGCTAGAACCTGGCCTTAAAGGTGCAAAGTCCATTTTTAAACTTGCAAATTGTAGGAGAGCTATGTTTACCCATAATGTGTATGATTTGAAGTATGCACCATGCGCTAAACTTAGTTTACTAAGGGTTTCATGGTAGGACATAACACTCAAGAACAGATTAGTTTCAGGGCTAGAGTACGAGTCTTTCTGTGAAAGAGTGTCTGGGTGGGTAGTCAAGTAACTTTGTGAGTCTGAAAAGTTATGTACAGTATTGTGCAGAAGGACCTAAATTTGAATAGGACTACAGTTTTAATACATATTGGTAGAATAAGTCCCACTGTGGATTTCTTCCCAAATACGTCTCCATAAGATTGCAACGTTTTGCTTCTGACACAGACCATTCCCTAATAGAAAATGTAACTTATCATGCTTGAAAAGAGCACTTTACTAGGCTGGAAATGTTTGCAGCTGGACCAAAGCTGCTCTGAAAACTGGGCAACAGGTGAGGAATACAACTCAAGAGAGCTAGATTTCCACCTTGCATTCCCTTGTAACCTCTATGGATTTGAATTCAGTCTCTGCTAGTAACGTTGAAAGCCAGGTATGCAGACATTCTGCATAGTATCCAGTGCATACAAATCAAAGTGAAATATGCCAGGTTTTTTTAACTTCTGGGTGATTTTACCAGGCACCTATACTCACCTGGATAGCTACTTCTAATAGCTCCTGGTGGCCTAAAAGAAGACATTAATAATCTTATCTTTACAAAAAAAAATACCCATGTCCAGTTACCTGCAATGGATACTTGGTTCACACCAGAAAGCAGTGATTGAAAGGGCTGAAACACATTCTGTGCGCCTTTCCTTAGGACTCCCTAAGTAAGGAAAGCTTGAGGGTGGCTCAGCGGGAAGAGGCTGATAGACAACAGAGTCAGGCTATGAAAGACGTGGTTGAGCAGCAATGAATCTTTGCAACATTAGTATTCTAAACCTGAGGGAAAGACACCCCCCACCTCCTCATTTCTCTCATGTCCAGAGTCAGATGCTATCTCAGCCATTTTGTCTTTGTGTGAGGCAACTCTCAATAATGATGTTGTGCTGAATCCAAACTAATGTTTCACACAATAAGGGGTTTCCTTGATTATCAGCTGTGATAATCTTGGGTTTTCTTATGTGGCTGGAGTATTCTAGCTTTTCACCATTTCAAAGTTAACGGTTTCTTGGTTGACTTCAATATTTACTCATTGGTGATCTTCTTGATCAAGAAATTTTGGGCATCCTACATTAAATCCAGATTTCAAGTGTTTCTCTCTTTGTAAACAGTTGCCTCTGTAAAAGTCCTTGATTCTATGCTATATGATAGAACCAAGAACACAGATGTTATCTGTGTCATAACCCATAATGACTTCTGTATTGTTTGTACCCTTTCATTTGTCACATCAAACTTCCCTGGAAGTAATGGAGAAGTGTAGGTGAGTGTACATGTGGAGCCTGCAATGGATGTTCTGAAAAAATTTAGCTGGAACAAATTCAGTATGATTTAAGTTTTAACAGGAAAGCAGTGTCTGCTATTTTAAAGTTCTCCTTGCCTTCAGCTGGAATGTATAACAAATAGGTTGCTTTTAGCAAATCAGACATGCATAGGTACTGCAGTTTATTTTGAAGGGGTGAGAGGGAGCTAATTAAGTCAGAAGACTCTGCTTTTCGCCCCTGGTATGAAGTTTACATTAAAGAAGAGATGCCAGTTCTCTAGTGGAGTAAACATGTGCCGTGTGCCAGCATTTCTGGCATACCATTGGCCAAGCTGCATCACAGAGATGCCAAGAGAGAGTGTGTGGATGGAGGAGTCACTGGGTGTCTCTCATCCTGCCTTATTTTTGGTTTGGCACTTTAGACAAGCAAATATCCCCAAAAGCCTACGCCTTGAAAGGAAGCCAATTTTTAAAAAACGATGTGCAGTGGATTGGCGACTGAGGTGAGGAGGGAAGAGAGGGCAGCAAAGGGCATTCCTTCTGAAAACTGATAACACTGTGTCTTGTATCGTCAGTGGCCGCTGAGTGTCTGGGAGGAGCGGCTTTTCCATTCTGGGCTTCCAAAATGCCTGGTCCTCTGACTCAGGAGTATTGTTTCCTTTTCTTCTTAAAGGAGACATGTTGTCTGAGAACAGAGGGCTCCACCTTCCATGGTCTGTGCTGAGGAGTTGGCTTAAAATAGCACATAATGAAAACAAAACCAGCTTTGATTACTGTTTCAGACGAGCTACCTTGCTGGCAGAAGAAAACAGCGTTGCTAGACTTTGAAATCTCAGCAGATGCTCTTTCACATTGTGTGTGGCAACAAGAAAGGGCCCACCGTTTCTAGGGCTCCCCTCCAAGCCTACCACTGGCTGCAAGAGTCTAAACCAGCAGCCCTTCCTCTTCAGTGGCACATTGTAAAGGACTTTTTAGAATAACAACAACAACAACAACAACAACAACAGCTTGTTTCTGCCTTTCTTGCAACAGCACCATTTTCATGTTGCAGAAATTACCAGAGAGGTAGTTGTATCAGTAGAAGAAACAACATATAGTAGTCACTTAAGATGTCTAATATTGTATGTATTATTGAATACAAGGTATCGTGAGCAGTAGTCCATTCCTTCAGTTGCATGTAGAACAGGGTGAATGGATCTGAGAAAGTCAGTCCTGGTTCATGAAGAACATGACTGTTCAAAATTGGTTATTTTTAAGGTGCCACAAGACTATTTCTTTTTGCTTCCCCTCTGAGTTCACTTCATGACAATACTGGATTATGTTTTGTTTCTGTACTTCAAATGTGTTCTACTGCTCCATCTCACACTCTCCTTATTTGAGAGCCCAAATACTACTGATGTGTGATCTGCTTGTCCTTTTTTTCTGTATTTATATCAGATATTTTGTCGGGATTTTTTCTTTGACTGTGTTGTTACATGATTCACAAACATAATCCCTTTACAGTGTTATCTTGGGGGAATGAATGCTGATCCTCTGGGAAAGAAAACTTCTACCCACCTATTCAACACAGAGTTGATTAAATAATTCAGAAATGTAGGAGAGTGTGTTGTTTGCTTTAAGAATCTGGATACAGCAACATGTGGAGAGACTGGATTTATTCTCAGTTGTATAGAGAAGTGCACCTTCTGTTCTGGTAGCAGAGATTCTCAGCTTGGAAGATACATTGTGGAACTGTCCAGTGGTTGACTAGTTGATAGTTCCATTCAAATGTGTTGGTACACCTTGGAGGGCACTGAAGAATTTCAGATCAGTCTATGCTTTATAGATTGATCCACAAAAAACTTGAGCTATGTAGCTCATGAGAAACTAGGGTGTTTTTTTCTGAAAGAAATAGGTGTGCCTCAGCACCTGATTGTCTTGATGTTTAACTTGTATTGTGGACAAGACGTTACTGTTAAGTCATGTTAAGACAGAATATGGAGAGGCAGAATGGTTTCCTTTGGGCCAAGGTGTCAGACAAGGGTGCATGTATGCAGAACATATACAGAAAGCTGCAGTCGATTCATAGGAAAGAGGAGCGAGGATTAATAGAAAAACCATCATTAAGGTATGCAGATGATGCTGTCCTACTTCCAGACAGCAGTAATTTTTAGAACAACTTTTAAAACATGATATTGAAATAAGAAAGTGCCAAAGTAGGACTGCAGTTGAACATTAAGAAGACTAAACTCATCATGACTACAGAAGGGCTACACAACTTTAGTTCTGACAAATAAATTAAAATAGTGAAATAAGTTTGTATTCCTTGTTCAATCATCAATCCAATTAGAGGTGGAAACCAAGAAATCAGAAGATTGAGACACAGAAGGGCAGCAATGAAGGCATCAGAAGAGATCGTCCAGTGTAAATGTGTCACTGGAGGCCAAGACCAAATTAATCCACACTCTTGTATTTCTGATCACTGTGTATGAATGTGAACGCTGGACAGGGATAAAAGCTGAGAGGAACATAATTAATGTGTATGTACTCTTGTGCTAGAGGAAAGCTTTGTGGATACTCTGAACTGTGAGAAAGATGAACAGGTGAGTCCTAGAGCAAATCAAGCCTACACTATCAGTGGAGGCAAAAATTAGGCTTTCATGTTTAGGGCACCTCTTAAGAAGGCCCAATTCTCTGGAAAAGGATAGTGCCAGAAGGCAACAGGAACAAGAGGAAGAGCAAATACAAGATGGACTTGATTCCCTAAAGAAACCACCAGCTTGAGTTTATAAGAGTTGAGGGCAAGACATTTTGGAGATCATTCAGTCATATGGTCTGCATAAGTCACAAGCACCTTGAGCGCATGTAACAACAACAGTTTTATTTACAAGAGGTTAATTCTTAAAATATACAAACTGGTGAAATGTTTAGGAGGCTGCTTATAAGGGAAGAGATTTGGCCAAAGAGGACAGGGAAGGCAATGGATATGCATACAGTATATTTTTCCATCTATGTGACCTTCCTTCTGTTCTATGTTTCTGAAGGAGATACAGTGCAAGCAGAAGCATTTGTTTAGTTTGAAGTCATTAAATAGTGCAGGCTTGGGAATGTGGGAGAGCTAATTATCACCTTTCCCTGTTCATGTTACAGCAGGCCCCCTTCCAGTTGGCCTTGAAGACACTTGCGTGATTGTATGCTGCTTTGGCAACATACGTGCTGCATTTTCTAAATATCAAATAGTGTACTTCAAATATTTTGGTAAATGCAGCATTTAATCGGTTTCTGCACATATGCATATGTATGTGCATTATGCTAATGAAAAGGTTTTGCATGACAGTGAATATCAGTTGTGTATTACGTGGGGGAAGTAATCATATGGAAAAGGCCTGGGCCTGATATTGGCTGGCAGCAGGCGTTTCTACCTTGAAAACTCCATGCACCTGGCCTACAGTGTTTGTTCAGTCACAATATATATATATATATCATTTTTGTCAACAATGGCTAGATATCACAGGGAGCCCTGGTGAGAGCTGTTTGGTGTGGAATTACTTAGAATGATAATACTAAAAAACAAACAAATGAAAACACCCAGTGTTTAATGTCTGTGAACCCATGGATTTATTTAGGTCTAAATCTCCTTTGCAGCTTCTTTGAAATTTTTTGCAGACTGACACAAGATCTCTTCTGTCGAGAGAGTAAGAGCTAGCCTGGCTGTGCGGTGTTTCAGAGGAGTGTGTTTTCCATTGCTTGGTTGCTCTTGCCTTCTCTCCCCCCTCTCTTGACAACATTGGCACCTAGCCAGCTGTAAATGGCTCCAAAAAAGAAAGAAAGAAAAGAAAAGAAAAAGTTGGCCTGGCCTTTTTTCTTTGGGCTGAACTGGTGGCTTTTGATGTTTACCACAGCAGTTCTTTAGAACCCGTCAAGCAATAGTTCTGGCAGATCTTTCCAAAACTGTGTGTGATGCTGAGAACGTGGGAAGTAGGGAGAGAACTTCTCCCGTTCTCCCTCCCTCCCTCCCTCTCTCTGCCTCTCTGTGTGTGCATGTGTGTGTTTAGCAACAGGGAATGTTAATTTTGGATCTCTGGAGGATTGGTTTCCAGATATGGTTGAGTTGGCAGCTTGTGCTGCTCCTGTAGCAACAGAGATGGGGAGGGGTGTTGGGGGGAGAGACCCCCACCCGAAGCACTGGCTACCTGCTCCTAAATATCCTTATTATGAAGTTAAATCCAGCTCAGTTCTGTACTGTTTATGCCCAAGTAATGCATGGGAATAACAGTCTTGTGACAGTATCCCCCCCCCGGTATGTTTCCTCTGATGACGATGAATGATTGAATTAGATTTCCTATTTATTCATAGTGGCAAGCATGCTTGGATTTCAAGCAAGGAGGGCTGAGAAATTTGAGCCAATCTGTGTAGGATTTACTGTAAAAGGATGTGAAGGTGCAGAAGAGCTACCCTGATGCTCTGGGAGGGGTTGGTGGATTGGCATGCTGCAAGTTGAGTGCCACATTTTGAACTGGTTTCTGAGTTGTTTTTCTGGGCCGAGAAACTGAGATGAAGTGCTGGATAGCACAGTAGCTTAGATCCCTCCAGCTGTGGAGTCAGGGATTGCGAGTTCAGTTCCCCACTGTGCCTCCTTGACAGGGGCTGGACCTGATGATCCATTTCGATGATGATGAGGATGATGATGATTGTCAGGAGTAGGGATGGGCACGAAACAGAAAAATTGAATTTGTTTTGTTTCATTCCCCCGTGATCCATTTCGTTTCGTTAGAAACATTTTTTTTAAAAATTGTACAAAACAAACCAGTAACAAACCAATTCATTACTCTATAAAATGGGTCCCCTGGGTCCTAGAGGCACCAATTTGATGGGCACCTCCCTTGTTCTCTCCCCTTTAAACCCTCCAAATTTACAGAGATTTGGGGTTTGGGGGGCTGAGTTATTCAACTTCAAAGGGGGTACCCCCAGAAAACATTTATAATTGCAATGTTACGTGGTTTCTCCCATTCAGAAGCAGAAATCTAGCAATGTCTTGTTATACCACAGAAGCCCGAAGATGTATTCAGAAAACCGGACCAGATTTTGTCAATAAAAAGTTTCCTACCCGTCCTCTCCCCAGGTTCCTAGGATCCTTTGGGATGCCTCTGGTCTGAAAGTCGCTCCCTCCCACCATGCTGTGGCCATTGGCTTCCCAAGGGCCCAAAGGAACCTAGGAATCTGGAGGAGGGCTGCGGATAGAGAACCTTTTGTTTAAAAAACATGGCCAATGGCTGATGATAGCAGCACAATATATGCAAAAGAACTGTTCGTTACTGGGTTTCAGCCATTCATTTATGTAAAGTTATGTGGCAGGTGTAAAATTTTGAAATACTGTCAATTTTAAAAATCAAATTAACTAACATAATAAATATGTCCAATTAAAAGGAGAGCAGGTGTTAAGATGTAGTCATCAGGAGTATCATCATCTGAAAGATCGCCACTCTAGAGACCTCACGAAGTAATCAGGCTGATTTCTAAGGAATGTTTATGTCCTCTTGAAGAGGAAAATGGGAGTACAAACGATTTTAAATAATAAATACTTGCTCTCTATATGAAAGCAGAGATAATGTTAATTTATCCGAAGTGGGTCATTCAAGGGTGAGGAACCACCATTGAGAAGGCTCTGTTTCCCATTACTGCCATCCTCATCTTGGAAGATGATGATATTTGGAACAGCCGTGTCTCCATCAGTGAGCATAATGGATACTTATGTGGGAATGGGAAGGGATCCTGGAAAATCCAGATCTCAGACTGGTTTTCTAAGGAACACCATGCCTTCCACACGAGTCAGGTCCAGGGTGATCTCCTCAAAACCACCTTAACCTTGGAAGATCGCCACTCCAGAGACCTCACCAGAGATGCTATGGATGGGAGGCCATTGGAAGGGCTTTGCCTTGAATGTCCAGAGAGCAAGGGATCTTCCAGCTGCAATGAAGGTCAGGATGAGGCTGGACCAGGTGAGAATGCAGAGATGAAGGAGGGACTTGGTGGCGGGAGATGAGATATAAAGCGGTTGGAGGCTAAGTCGGGGAGGGTAATGGCAATGCAAAATGAAGGCAAAGGATGGCAAAGGACTGGAGAGGCAGAGGAAAAGGGAGAAGAAGAAGCTGAGGTGGAGGCTCTGGAGTGGCCACAACAGAACCACCTAAAGATGCCCCCAAGCCAATATATGCCATTGTGCAGCAGCTATGCTATGACCCTTGGCTGTTTTGAGCCAAAACCCACCATCTGACATAACTCTGGAAGAGAGGAAGATAATGGCAAGTTGAATGACTCTGATGCCTAGAAGCTAAGGTGTGGGCCGTTCCAGATTTCATGCCCTGCAAACCATGGTCAAGGACAACAGCAAGGACACCCTGTTGGTGATGTTAATAAAATTGGACTGAACAGTTCTTCAGACTCCTCATACCAGAACCTTTGGGGCCTTTTGCAACCTCCCCATACTATGGAGGACTTTGGGGCACATACAGGTAGCATATGTTTTTGATTTTGGTCTTGGGCTGTGTAAAGTTTGTCTCAAAGATCCTACGAGGCTGCTCTATTCTATCTTGAGTCTTTGCAAGAATATAAAATATGTTCTTGGCAACTTCAGAAAAAACATATGCTTCTCTATTTAAAATGTCCTAATTATACAGTAAATTAAGTCAGAAGACAACTGTCTTGCTACTTTCTCTATCTGCATCATGCCTTCTTCATCAGCCACCCATCGTCTTTCTGTGTCCTTCCTCTTCAACTTGGGTGTGATTTCCTTGGCTTCCCCATATCACTGAGATCTCCTCCTTCCCTGTACGGTATTTACCTTATTTTGTTCATCAGTACTGTATATTCTGTATTTTGCTACACCTTTGATTCATTTTCTCCATTCTTTCCCTTTCTGCATCATTTTATTGGGCTGATATCAGTTCTTAATTCTGTAGATAATCTCCATTAATCATTTTTGGTAGTTAGGGCAAAAAAAAAACCCACTACCAAACAAACAACAACAACAAAGCAACCCTCTGTTTCATCATGACAGGTTATTGCAAATTGTTCCAACTCTTCTCCTTCAATTGGTGTCTGAGCCAATGTCAAAGACAGTCTAAAACTGTACTCCCCACCCACAAAAGCAGCATGCCAAAGTGTTATGGTGGGAATCAATAGCAAGAAATTAGCTTTAATAATTTAAAGCAAGTGCAGCTAGGTAAGGTTCGATAAAGTTAGGCCAGATTGAAGAAAGCTCTGTATTAGGACTCTGGTCTTGACACTTCTTTCTTTCTCTTCTCTTGTTTCCCACACTTTCGTCTCAATGGCTGTTGAAGTGGCTTTTGTGTATCAATGAGGCAAAGTACTTTTAGAATGAAAGGAGCTTTATTTAATTCGATGATGCCCTGTGTAGTGGTGCATCCATCAATCACCCATTTAGCTTTATCTCGGAGTCTTCTTTCCTGATACAGACAACAGAGCTGACTGTGTCTTTTGAGGGTTCTGTTGCTCTTGATATAGGATGGTCTTAATGCAGTGCATTTGACATGCACAACGTTTTAGCTCTCATGGACAAGAAGCACAGAGAAAGATAAATGTTAAGGTCTCATCCTGAATTATCATTTTTTAAAAGTATATTCTTATTGGCTGAACAGGTGCCTCAGGAGTGTTCCTGCTTCAGCTGAAAGGTGAATGTGAAATGGAATCTGTACTGCTGGTGCACCATGGCCTCTCTTGTTTATGCGTTTATAGCAGAGTCAACAATTGGCAGCCCCACGGTTGTAGGAGCTGGACTTTACGACCTCCTGATTCCATTAATTTAGAAAGTTTTCTAAGGATTTATCTGCTAATCCAGGAGTTTTGAACAAGGACCATGTCCAGAGTAAGATCCGGATAGTGTGGCATCCTGATGTTCCCTCCACTCCATCTGCCCTCAGCAGTGGCTCGTTGTTCTGTAGCCATGGATGGTGTTATTGTGCATGGATGGTGTCATTTTGACTACATAAAGATGAGAGCTTGTGGAATAGCTTTTTTATATACAGAGAGTTATACACAGAGTATATAAAGTGTCAGTTTAAGTACTGATGCTTTAGCAATCCAATTGTGGTTTTTTTTGTTTTTTTTTTGTTTTAATTCATTTTCTTTTGTTGTATAGGTTCCCTCTTCCTTTTCTATCTACTATCAGTTGGATTTTGCTACCTTGTATTGGAAAGAAAGTGATAGAGGGCATCATGATGGACACATAAACAGTTCAAATGAGAATGTTCATCATAGTATCATAGTAGGAGCAGAGAACTGATGGTTCTGACTGAGCTTGCTTGCACTATTATGTGTGTTAGTGGGGTTCTCATTGTTATTTTACTAATAAGTGTTAAATGTCTAGCAGCCATGTGGTGAATGGACCCAACGGAAAAATAATTGCCATTGGGGTGACTCGTTAGCCATGTGAACATTCAGCCTGTAGCATTAGATTATATGATACCACCTTCCTTTATTTAAGTGATTAATTCTTTGATGAATTATCACACAGTTCTGATATGCTGCGTATCCTAATTTGGAGGGAGGGGATGGCTTGAAGGGAACGAATAATTAAAAGTTACTGATGTGGGCCCTGAAGCTGACAGCCATGATAGTGTTTGCATGTATATACCACATTAGTAGCAGGGTTTTATAATTTATAATCTGTACTATATGTTGTTTTAACTGTATTTTATTTTATAGTTTTAAATAATTTTATTGTTTTATAGTTTTTAATACTTGTTGTATGCTGCCCAGAAACCTCTTGGTAGTGGGGCGGCTTAAAAATCTTGTAAATAAATAAAATAAATAAATGTGATTATATTAGAATATCTTGGGTCTGAACGAGTAGCTGAAACCCACAAGTCCCTGGCCAATGACAGTGGTGGCAAGTGTAAGCCCAGAGTTCCCAGGCATTTTCCTCAGTATGAAGGATCAAGTATCAAAAGCATTATGAGATAATCTCTTAAGGGAAGTAAAGAGAGTCTCTTCTTTCATCGGGCAGATTTGCTGTGGTGGGAAGGCTTAATGTGAAAGTATTACTGGCCAAGTAATAACAGGAGAATATCAACATTTCAGATGTCAAGATAGGAACTGGGAATGGTATGGGTTCATGGGCATTTTTTTTAGAAGTACACTGTCTGCTTTGTGTGGTACGGTGTGTGTTGATGGTGATGCCTGGGGCCTGTAACATAATTTATTTTCTGAGTCATTGGACTGGTGTAAGCTGAGGATTTTGTTCAGACAACATGAATCTTATGTTTTGGAATGCTGTGATGGCCTGTTGTCTTACGTCATGGCAATGGAGTGTAGCGGAGACTGTTTTTAGTGCTGGTTAGTACTATTCATGTGCTGTCAAGTCAGTTGTGACTTGTGGTGATCCTTTCTAGAGTTTGCTGGGTAGAGAGTACAGTACTCAGAAGTGGTTTACCATTTCCTTTTTCTGTGCAGCTTGCCCAAGGCCCCACAAGCTGGCTCTTCTCTCCTGGAAATAAATGGGAATAGTTTCCTGACAATTCCTTCATCCCTATATAAAGCAATACTCTGTAGTTTTACTACTCTTTTTAAAAACGTCACTCTCTCCTAGAAGCACAGGGATAAGAAAAATGGAGAGCTAAGTCCAGTCCACTCACCAAATCTCAAACAAATATATATTGGTTTCTGATTGTCTTTTTGTCCACTTTCCAGACTGCTTAATGAATGTGACTGATTTTAAAATATTTATATCCTGTTTTCCTCTAAATCAGGGCAATAAACAGCAAAGGGTAAAACATTAAAATGATGAATGTAGCCATTTTAGAAGATACATTCCAATTACTAAAGCAGTAGAAGATAAAAAGAACAGCAGTAAACAAGAGCAGCATTATGTTATTTTAAAAGGTGTAAATAGTTGAATACCTAATATAGTCAAGTTACACTCCCCATATATTGTCTGTGTAATATGAGGCTCTCAGATATTACTTTATTGCTTAAAGCTTGTTCTGATATTAACAGTAAACTTCATATATTACTATGTTTCAAGTACAGTATGTAATGTCTGTATAATACAGTGGACCCCCCCCCCCGCCGCCTATTGCTGGGGTTATGGACCTGACCTGAGCCCTGATAATTGAAAAACCGCGATACGTGGATGCAGGTCAGGTCAGGCCTCGGGGCCTAACTGGGGACTCTTGTACTTGCCCCCAGCCTGGTGCTGCCCCGAACGGGCCTGTGAGGGTCTTCCCAGGCCTTCTGGAGGCCCCTCCAGAAGGGGCAGCTCCACTCCTGGGGTAAGTATGGGAGGCCAGAAACAGCCTTTGCCCCTTACCCTCGGTGTTTTTATATATATATATATATATATATATATATATATATATATATATATATATATATATATATATATATATATATATATATATATATATATATATATATATATATATATATATATATATATATACTACGATCCCGCAATATAGCGGGACTGCAGTATATGAACCGTGAAAGGGCAGGGGACCACTGTATGAGGTTTCCTGGTATTAAATAAATTCTTTATGTTAACCAAAGAATAAATTGCTCTCTTTTTTGGTTAGGTTCTTTTCTTTACCCAAAATGTGTGGTAGAGATGTTCAGACTTGTGTTTTTTACTTTTGTTATGTTGCTTGGGAATTCTGGATGTTCAAAATCACCAATCTGTATAACCCCTCTAGCATCCACCAAGCTTGTCACCCATGTTCAGATAATCAGAATGAACTTGATGGACCTTGTGGACAGACACTTCAACCACAAATTTTGGGAGGTACCCCCCATGTGGTCACAAGGCCTTTCATATGTGAGGAAAGAAAAACACTTTCCTCACGGATGGTTTGAGAACTAAGGAAGCACTGACTTCATTACTGAGATGTCCTTGAATACCAGCTGAGATAGACTTGTTCTTTACTCATCTTCTTACACTGGAAAAGAGAGCAGGGAATGAAGGACACTCAGGCAATACATGCCATTATGAATGTATCTGCACTGCGCATTTACAGCAGTTGGATACCTCAGGACTGCCGCACCCTTTGGAATCCTGGGATGTTTTAGTTTAATGAGGTACATCGATCTTTCTGCTAGAGAGCTCTTTTTAACTAAAGCCAAAAATTCCAAATAGCTCTCCAAATAATTCCCTATTTAGGCTGAAAGTGGGTGAAGATCTGTATGCACATGTAAGCCACACCCTTACACTGCACCATGCCCTGTGGCATTCTTGACATATGAACGTCTGCAGAAGATTTTGTAACTTCAATCAGGTGAAGCTTGCTTCAGAACTTGCGTGATCAGTGCCCCTGATAAAGTTGGGCTCTAGGCTGTTACCTTCTAGGAGAAATCTAGCAAAATAAGAAGGATGAATAGAGAGTAGAATGGATTGCATAGCAGAGAGAATGCCAGAGTAATTTACAGATGTCATTTCAATGTTAAATACAGCGGTACCTTGTATAAAGGAATTAATTCGTTCCAAATGAAATTATGTTAAGCAAATTTCCCTTTATACAAATTTCCCATAGGAATGCATTGAAAACAGAGTGATCCAATTTTTATGTTGTACAGATTTGCCCCATAGGTGATTCTGTTAAGCAAATTTCCCCTATCTCTGGAATTTTTTTATGTTGTACAAATTTTATGTTATACAAACCATTTGTTATACAAGGGTCCACTGTACTATGGACCATACATTGGGTGGAAGTGAACTTCAATTCCCAGCGGCATAGCAAGGTTTTGGGGTGCCTGGGGCCAAAGTTGTTTTTTGCATGCCCTCCCATCCCATCCACCCAGCAATCCTGCAGGCATGTGTGGGGTGGGCGTGGGGTGCGCGGGGACATGTGTGTGAGTGTGTGTGCCTTACCTCTCCCGCGAGTGGCAACAAAGAGTTGGAGGAGGAAGAGGAGGAGGGCGCTGCAACCACCGCTCTCTCACGCCTGTCTGCCTGCAGCCGGAGTCGGAGATGGGGGGCGGGGTTGTAGGCAATTTGGTGTCCCCTAATTGCTGCACCCGGGGCACCATGCCCCTGCCCCACTGTGCCACTTTGGCAGGAGTGGGACTCAATGATCCATAGGCTTCCTTCCAACTCTACCATTCTAAGATATTATATACTTCACAATTCATAGGAGTGGAGCAATGGAGGACATACATAGCTTTGGCATTTTTTGTCAGTAAATTCATGGTACTATTTTGTATTCTCCACAAATAATTGTGTGTTGTCCAGTTGATTCAAGTTGACCCGTTCCAGGGTTTTCTAGTTATAAATTGCTTATAAATGGTTTACTATTCCCTTCTTCTTCCGACCCCTTGAGACAGTGCAGCTTGCCTAAGGCTGCACAGGCTGGCTTTCCTATTGGAAGGCACAGAGAGGAAACAAACTCCCGTACCACACATCCAGCTAGCCTTCAATGGCAACCAAAACAAGCATTTTGCTTGTTCTTTGTTTCCTAAGTTCCTGTTTTGTGTTTAGAACTAATGGCAAGGTTGGCTAAGAAGAAATAGCTTAAGGACCTGATTTCTTTATTGTTGTTCTGCAAGTAGGGGTGTGTGTGTCAGGCAAGGTATAAATGAAATGAGTAAATAAATGTAAATAATCTGCAGTTATCTCTGTGTCACAGGGTGGATAAAGATCTTTTTTTTTTAAATTTAAATTTGATTTTTATTTAAAACAATTTGATTTAAATTGTTTTTTTTTATTTTAAATGCTTTTTGGGGAAATATCTTTCTAAAAAAATTGTTCTAGTTAAGACACATCATAGTCCAAAGGTTATTCATCATAAAATTAGTTTTTGAGATATTCTCAAAGATGCTTGGTTTTGCTATTTTCAAAACTGTGCATTTGGGTCTGTAACGATAACATGCCTCCTTTATAGCAAATAATGTTATAAAATAAACATCAGAATTGAGAAAAAGACTGTAATCCCATTGTACCTCTGCAAATCTATGTACACAGAGTCAACCCCCTTACCTCTGAAGTGCTGCATTTCAAGAGGTTCAATGAGTAGAAAGTTGTCTGGAATGGAATAGGTCTGCACAAGGAACAAACTTTGAGGAGGGAGGGCAAGCAGTAAAATGAAAGTGAAACTTTTTGAGCACAGTACTCCACATCTTGAGATCTTTATGTGTATAAGCGGCCTGAGGGTTATTGCTCACTCTGTTCCTTGAGGAGAAAAACCTGTAATGGCCGCAGGCCATAAAAGAGACCCAGTTTGGGAATATCTAGACTGTCAGTTTAAGTTTTTAAAAGATATTTTAACCATATCAGTTAACAAACATGGGTGTTTAAGCAAATACAAGCATACATAATATTATATAATGTCATTGTTTTGGTTAAATAAAACTATTTAAATTGTTATAATTAAGGTACGTCTGTGAAGATTCTCAGTCATCCAGGTGCGTTTATCTGGGAGTTGAGTCATGGCTACTGGACTTCTTTTTTGAGAGATAGAAACATTTCGCTGTTCATCCAAACAGCTTCATCGGTCTGTTTGGATGAACAGCGAAATGTTTCTATCTCTCAAAAAAGAAGTCCAGTAGCCATGACTCAACTCCCAGATATAATTAAGGTAATGATTATTTTTCTCCTTCCAATAAAGTACAACAGAACAGGTGTCCAAATATGAATGATTAACCTATTAAACGGGAGATAGTTCACCTTGTAATGATTTCATAATTATCTATCTCTATATTTCTAATGGTATATAATCACCAAATCAGTAATTTTCTGATATAACTGTAAAACTAATCTGAAAAATTATTATTCTAAAAATGAAATATTAAGATTAAAACAACTCCAGCAAAAATGAGTCTTTATGTAGAAAATCATGATTTAAATCGAGCCTTAGTGACTAGTGATTTAAATTGTGATTTAAATCAAATCCACTCTGTGTGTGACTTTGTTAAGTAGCTGCATGTTGAAAAGTTTGCAAGAAGTCCCCATGTGAGTAACAATATGGGTTTAGGAGCAGTCTAGCTTTGAGAGAGGACTGGTTCTATGGCTCCGCATATGTGGCCTTAGACAGATTTCTCTCACTTTCCCATGGCCCCATATTCCTTAATATCCATGGGGGGATGAAAACATTTTAAAAGTAAAACATCTGTATGGACACAATGCATAACACAAAAACCAAGTAATACCTCTTCTGCCTATTCATGAGAGAACCTCATAAGAAGAAACATAGTTTGTAAGTTTCGTACTTTTGTGTTTATTAGGAATGGGCTGCTTCTTCCAGAAATTCAGAAATGTTGTCTCTTGTTCAGTTGATTAATTAAGACCTCTTTATGTCAATGAGCAAGAGAACTCAATATCCACAGCTATAGCAAGCATAGCTGGTTGTCTGTTTTGCAATTTCTGTGGCCATACAATATAGTTCTGAATAATCAAAATATGTTGATTGTAGGATTTTTTTCTAGCCATGCTGTTGATGCATCCTTTGTGGTATATATAAATAACTCTAGAGAAATTCTCATGTACTTTGCTTGATTTTGTGCTGCCAAGTTGGTAACTCAATGCATGCATTGGAGCAAATAAACTTCTGGATAGTTTAGTAGTCTAGGAATGGGAGTTCAGTTTCCTGCTGTGCCTTTGTGAAGTTGATGATCCCTAGGGTCTCTTCCAACTCTGTGTTTCTAAAGATGATGATTAATATTTTTACTAAGAAGTACAGACTATCCAGGTAGGGGAACATTGAATGCTTCCTTGATTTCCAGACATTTCCCTAGTGCTCTGGAGCGACTGGCCCCTGTCTTGTTTGTTTTAAATAGGATACCATCTTGGTACAGAATGAGTAGGTTGATCTCTTTGGTGGCTGGAACTGGGTCTTCCTCAGGATAGAGTTAGATCACCTAGTCTTAGTCATCCGTCTCAGCTCTTTTGATTTCCTTTCTTCTTGTGCCTCATGCTTTGGAGGCAGAGAACGTGACTCAGAGCTAGATGTGTGCTGAGGCTTGCATGAAAAGAAATTGCCTTGAGGTTCCCATGAATCGAACTGTTTGGGTGAGGGCAGTGCTATATGTCAAGCCTGGAGTAGTTTAAAGAATGAACCATGTCATCTTCTGCAGAGACAAACCCTCCCCCCATTTCTTCCTAGTGCATGAATGGGCAAACAGTGGCCCTGCTTGGACTGCTGCTTCTCGCATCCTTCACGACTGACTGTAAAAGCAAAAAGTGTTCTGCTTATAGATCGCCCCATAACACTTCAAGTACTTTCTGAGCGGTTTACACTTTAATTATGCAGATTACATATTGTCCCCTCTCCCAGCAAGCTGGGTACTCATTTTACCGACCTCAGAAGAATGGGAGGCTGAGTCAACCATGAGCCGGTCTACCTGGGATTTGACCCCCCAGGTCGTGAACACACTTTTAGCTGCAGTACAGGCATTTAACCACTGCACCATGAAGCTCCTGCATTAGAGTTGTTGGGAGCTGTCGTCTAACAACACCTGAAAGAACTTCAACATATGGGATAAAGAACTGTGTAATAATCTGATTCTGCAAGTATTTGTTAACTCCATGCACACAACCAGTGCATCATTGGTTATCCTGATACTGTGCAGCCTTCAGCGGGAAGATCACCGCAGGTCAAATACTGATTTGTATTGAGAATAAAGCTTTTGCATTGTTGCTAGGTTAATGGTCACCGGAGATGCATTCAACCTGCATTCTCAGCTACTAATGTTTGATACATGAATTAAGTGGGTGTAGTGTCCATTACACAATAGCCTTGATTGCAAAGGAGAAACATTTCTTGAGGCTATTAAGCTTGCCGTCTGCTGCAGGCTTGCTGAGTCAGTAGGTCTAAACTTACGTGTTGTCCTTCCATCTTTCTTTGGCAGTGCTATGAATTGAAGTAGGTTTGTTTTTGCTTGATTCATTAGGGAAATGTTAGGCTGGTCTGCATGCATACTGCACCAATGAGCACATTGGTAGAATCCTCTGTTGAGTGGCATATTCACCATCTCATCCCTGCTGACACGGTAAACAGCTGCAAATTGAGTGAACTGTAGGGTGGGCTTAGATGGATTTCTAGTGGCCAAAGTGAAGCTAAGATGAGTTTTTGAGAAAGCACAGTAAAATATGCTAGACAAACAATATAATCTTTTGCTTTGTTTCTGTAATTCGTATAGGCCTCACTTCAAAATCTCAGTTCATCAAGCTAACCTTGAAGCAATATTCTGGGGTGGGAATTTAGTCCAGTTGGATGCACAGCTGTAGAGCTAGAAAGACCGCTCTGGGGTTTGCATAGTGTGTTTAATTTCCAGCAGCACTCTTCTCAGCCTGCCAATTTAAATGCAAGAACACTCTTGTTGTATTATGGGGCCCTGCTCTTGGCCTGGACTGCTGTGATTCATTGGCCATCAGCCTTGCAGAAATCACCATGCTTCGTGATCCTCCTCCTGCTCTCTGTCTACAATAAAGAAAACGTGAGCCTGGTGCATTTAGAAGCTTACATAAGAGCAAACACAGCATCCCATGTAGTTCTAAGGCGCTGGTAGACAATCATATGATAAAAGGAGCTGGCCGATATATCACATCAATGTGCATCAGTAAAATGTGGAAGGATGAAGGTGTAGCTTCTATGTATCCTGCACCACAAATCTAGTCAAGCTGTTTATGTCTCCTAATCACGTAGAACGACAGCAATAATTACATGCTGTCAAATCAGTTCTGACTTGTGGCAACACTTTTGAGGGTTTTCTAGGTACTGTACAAAGTGTGCAAAAGTGGTTTACCACTCCCTTCTTCTGGGAATCCTCTGCCCAAGGGTATATAAGCTGGTTGTTCTCTGTCACCACACATTTGAATGTGGCTGATCCTCAGTGAGAATCACTATAAAATGGACGAGAGACAAACCGGACTCCTGGGAATGCAGATTTATTTTCAGAGGATCCTTTCAGAATACCTTGTGTACAAGGGGTGCCTGAACACAGGGACAACTTCCTGTATGGAATGTCCAGTCTTAAATTCTCTTCTGCATACAGAAACAGACAAATAACAAACTCAGGATTGGTTACAGTTTGCCGCAGTGTAAAGCATATGACTTCATTACATATACAGTGGTACCTCGACTTACGAATTTAATCCATTCCAAACTTAAGTTGAACTACTCTTTAGTTGGGGTACCTATCTAAAAAGTTGAAAAAATAAGTAAAAAAATAAAAAAAAATTATAAGTAGAGCAGACCATATCTAAAATTTATAAGGCGGCAGTTAAAATGCCAACAGTTTTCTGCTCTTAAATCGAGCTGCTCATAAGTCGGGGTACCACTGTATGTTCATTTTCCCTAATGCAACCAGACTTAAAGATCAGTGATACTTTCCCATCTGCATTAGCAAGATTAAAGGTCACTAATTTCTTAATATATTGTTCTCTCTATATTAATAGTGAGTTTTTCAAAAGCTGAAGACAAAGGTGCAAAACCAAGATCTGAGATGTCTTAGCATGTGGTTTGACATTTGCTAATACACTTTTTGTGATTTGGACACACCCTGTTGCCATTCAGTTTTGAAGCCCATCTCTGCAGAAAACATCTCAAAGATTAAGTGGAGGCGGGGGGGGTGCTTTGCAGAAATACGGAGATGATGCTTTTAGGATACAGAGTTTACAGAGATACAGAGATGATGGTTTTAGGATACAACTACAAATCATATCTATAAGACAGAGGAGAGGATGAAGAATTGAAGATAAACTCAAAACTTGAACCTTACTCTCACATCTCTTGAGGGCATAGTGGGGAATTGAACTCCCAGCCTTTGGCTCCTAACTCACTGAGCCATCCGCCCTAGAGTATTTAATCCAAGAGCCGAGAATCCAGTGTGATTTAATGGACAGGGTTATGGACTTGGACCCAGGCCCCTGTTTGGCCATGAAAATTCAAAGGAGCGAGGAGTTGCTTGGTTTAAAAAAAAACACGCTTCTCCTTAAACATATCACACACCTTGTAAAATTTAACAGACCACCATAAGGTAGATGAGACTTGACATCTCCTAGTAACAATAACCATTGGGATAGTTGCCTTTCCACTGAGCAGAAAAAAATGTCAGACCATTTTGAATTCATTAATTTAGTAGCGGTTTGGTTTTAAAATGCTAACCTTTAGAAACAGCTGGATACTGTGTACCTTTTGGTGGTCTTTACTGCAAAATATCCTGCCCATTACATAGATGGGACAAACTTTTTTCAATGGCAGTGATCCATACCAGGGCTGCATACCAGGGTGTGCATTTACTGGGTCTTAGAATAGAGCCTAGATGTGGCATCGTTCACCCAACCCTGTTCCTTCCTAGGAAGATGAGGTGTCACTAGGCTTGCGGCACGTTGTAGATACAGAACATAGGAAAAGACAGTGGTGAGAAGGGCTGGTGGGATGCTGGTGGCAAACTATGCTTGCAAATTCTCTTCTGGCTTGAGTCAGGTTAGTGTTAACAAAGTAGCATAGCATTACTGTACTGTATGTAGTAAGAAGTGGTTAGAATGTAGATCTGGTAATATGAATAACTAGTTGTTTTACAGTTGGAAGTTACATTTGTTGTCTTTGTTCTCAGTTGATATTATTAAAATTTTGGGGTGGTTGGCATTACATCAGCAAGAATTTCTGACTTCCAGTTATTTAGCAACAGAAGTGACAGAACGAGCCTCTTCCAAGCTAGAATGCTGCAGTGGAGGAAGCAAAACAAGTATTTATTTATTTATTGGGAGAAAGGCTCTGTCCTAGGTCTGGTTCTTGTCTCAAAATCAATACCTGGGCACAGCATTTTTTATTCAGTTAGTAGAGTCCTGTTAGCAGTTGTGGAGCGTACGGCATGGGCAGTGTGCTTAGCATTTGCCCCAGGCCCTCGGGCTTGGAAACTGTAGGGCTTCCCACTTGTCCAATGGTTGGACAATGGTTGGACACAACAAGAATTAAAAAGGCATCCGTCTGTGCAGTGGGTTGTTGGGCATGCAGAGAATGAATGGGATACATGAATGAGGCACCTGGCACCTGGTGGTACAATTAATATCTCTGGGAGTTCTAGCAGAAGTGTGTGTGTGTGGAGGACTAAACAGATGCATAGTTTTTCTGTCCGTGTTACCTGAGATCTTCCTGCAAGTCAAAGCCAAGTCAAAGTCTTAAAATTACTGTATGCCTTTTGACACTGTGCATCCTAATGGTTGTTAACTTCTGTTCAACATGGGAGGAAATTTTCCTCAGAATCCAATTTATAGCTATTTCTTTCAGTGGTACAGTACTACATAAATGAAATTTTGTTGAACTCTTAGATTTTATCTCTGAATAAGAAACTTTTCCTTATTAAAAATGCCCATTTGGATAGGTGGCATTATAAGAAATTTTAAGGAAACATAATCATCAGTATTTCAGTCCTGCCATCTTTCCATTTTTATTTTTAGATTGGCCTGGAAGTTATTACTAATTCAAGGTTTCCAAACATAGCACACATGTTTTAAGACTGACCCAATAGAAACATAGGCCTATTTGCTGTGATCACAGAAACCTGTATCTGTATGTTCTGACAATCCCCAAACCATCAGGCCACACATATGTGGGGAATTTTGGGCAGTTTTCAGACCAGGATTTCTAGCTTAGTTTAATAACCCCCTCCGCCAGAATGGTCAGCATCACCTTAAAAAACCAAAACCAAACCCTAATTCCCAGGCTTCTGTGTGGAAGAAAAGACTGTGGTAGCTAAATCGGTTTATTTTTGTTAGCACAGAAGTACCCATTTGGTGGCTGATGCCACTGTGTAATCAGTTCTGTGGATTAACAAAAGGCTTTCTGTCCTTGGAACAGTAAAACCCTCATCTTTTCCAAACATTAAATAATCCGAGGGGGGGATAGAGGGGGAGGTGACACATTTGAGATCCCAAACGGATGCATCTGAACAGGGTGGAAATTTTTCATGATGACTCCCTGGGCTGACAGGAAGCCAAGAGCGGAGCCTGGCTGGTCTCTCCCTGATACTATCTTGGATGTATGCTCTCATCCTGGGGCCTGTTCCCTTGCTTGTAAAGATCTGCTGCCAACTATGCGGTCATAGCTTTTTTTTTTAAAGTGTGTATGTGTGTCTGTGTGTAACAGGGTGAAAGAGACAGATTGTGATACATCACTCCTAGAGAGGCACACTGGTTTGGAAAGTTGCTTTTTTAAAACTAAGCATCCTAGAAAGTCACATGCTATCTGGGATGTTTTGGTAGTTGTAGCATATAGCAATATATCTATATCTATATATCAGCTTCATTGTGGTTTGAAGATGGACATGTTGGCTTCGTGGCACCCCCTTTGTCCATGTCACATCTCAGTGCCTAAGGAGATGGTGTAGTTTCCAGGTGTGGGCGAGTCAAAACGAAAATGTTTTGAACAGTAAATTCCTGATTGCCTAGTAAATCTAGAGTTTGCATGTTTCAACTTCATTACCATCAGGTGGTGAGCAAGGCCAGTTTTTATGTATCTACCCTGGCATTTAGGAGGGGCAGACCAACAGATTTTGCTGTCCAAGGCTTGAAGTGGGGAAAAAGTTTCACAATTCATTGTTGTGACTTCACTAGCAGAGAGCGAAAGACAATGTGACATCTTCCTGTCATTCTTGTCTACAGAAGCTGCACAGGCTGGCAATTCAGTCTTAATTCTGCACAGGTGATGGGAGAGCAACCTCCACCACGGCTGAGGGCAGCAGTCTCGCTTGGGGTTAAGGAGAGGCCATGATGAGCACACAACAGAAGGAGCAGCAGGCTGCCATCCCTTCCAGAGTGTCCATCATCTGTCACCTAAGGCAACTGCCTCACTCAGATGTTAGGGCCAGCCCTGTCTATGGATGGCCTGGATCTCATGTTCCTTGAGGGCTCCTGCTCATATTACCTTCCATTTTGCTTAACATTGAAAACTTAAGTTAGCCTTGGCTTACTAATAAGCCAGGAACATGGATTGATTGGGTGGTAGGAGAAAGTGACACATCTCATGGAGTCTTGAGATTTTCATATCAGACCTGGCCTGGGATTGACACCTTCTGTTTGGGTCTGAGTCGGCCAATAATAGTCTTGAAGTTTGTTTCTATATTCCCCTTCTGCCCCATAGTGAATTCCGACAATATCTACCTGATGACTATGGTTGGACCAAGGGAGTGGGGTGGTGTTGATAAGTAGCTGATAAATAAAAAATATTGTAACAGAATTGATCTCCCCTTTTTTGCTTTCCCACAGTTCTGATAAGCTGTAACAATGCGTGAATACAATGAAAACAAGGAGACATGTGGGACCATCTGTCTCAAATACCTGCTCTTCATCTTCAACTTCTTTTTCTGGGTAAGGAACCAACTCATTCCATTTGTATTCCTCGTTGTGATGAATTCAGGCATTGTATATGGCAAAGGTCTAATTGGCATAGGAATGTTGGTCTTCTCTGTGTTTTTAAACTTAACGAACTGTCTCTGCCAAATGAGTCGTATGAAAGGAACACCATTCAAGTTGCTGATGGCCAATTTCTGATTTCACTAAAAGCATACCTGTCCTAGTGCAGTCATATGTTTTGTTGTGTTACCTAAGTGAGATGTACCCCACACATAGAAAGCTAGAACTCTTGGGGAAAATGATAGATTTTAACTCTTCTTCCCAATATCTTAATTTTTGAACATGAATAGTCGCTGACTGACATAGAGGACTATTTATTTGGGTTCTAAAATGGTAGAGTTCTAAGTTGGCTAAATTACTTCATTCTTTCCCCTCACTTACAATGTGCATATTTGACCTTTACATTCTTCTTTTCTCATTAAGGGTCGCCAGTGGAACTCTTTTCAGCATTTCCCCCTATATAACCCTATATTTGTATACAGTATTCTTTTCTGCTCAGGGGTTTGATAGAGCTGACAGTAAGACAAATCAACACAGATGGCCAATGGATTTTAACCTATTATAAACCACATAGTTATTTCCCCACACTAGACCAAGGGTTACGTTTCTTTAGTAACTTTTTATTGAATTGCTCACAAAGCCTACCGGAAATCATACCAAGAAGATTCTAGAGATCTATTGTGTTCTGGCACATCAGATACAAACTAGTAGCCCAAATCCTCTGGCACGACACAAATGGCAAAACTTTTGGAGGCAAATTTGTCTTTTTAAAAAAAAAATCCAGCAGGCATTATCTATTTTGCACTGAGTTGAGGGGCTCACTTTGCAACTGTAATTGTCTTCAGTGATTCTTATCTTGAAGAAATTGCACTATTTGCATAGCTACATAAGAGAATTTTGGCCATTGAATTGAAATATTCTTTAAGGAAATTGAAATATTCTTTAAGGAAATTTAAAGAGAAAAACATTGGAATGTTTAGGGTTATTTTAAGTTGCTAAAAGAGGTGTTTTATTTGTTTGCAAGCTTGGTGCAGAAAGATCTACCGTATTGTCCATGCCAGAAGGGAGTTTCTGGGAGTTATAGACCTAAAAAGTAACTTTTCCATGCTCTGTAGACTTTTACATAGTCTAGTGAGGCCTCTTTCTTGATGTATTTTGTCCTTTTTTTCAACCTTTTATAACTTAGAACAGGGATGGCGAACCGTTTAGAGACTGAGTGACCGAGCACCCAAACTGCGATTCAAAACCCACTAATTTTTCGCAAAGTGCCAGTACGGCCATTTAACCTGAATACAGGTGGCTGTGAAGGGGCGATGTCGGGTGCCCACTGAAAGGGCTCCGAGTGCCATCTTTGGCACCCGTGCCATAGGTTCGCCAACACTGACTTAGAAGATTGTTATTTTCTGTAGTGGCTGCATTCAACTAAAGAAGCTCTAAGAATTAACTCGCCTTATCTTCTTATTTTTGCACTGTCTTAGTCATTGAAGAGTTATGGAAAATTCAGAAACTTAAGTATTTTAGTAACATTTTAGTGGTCCCAATAAAGACATTATCCATTTTTTTAAAATTAAGGTTTTCAAGTTACAGGTGAAAAGGGAGGCATAATAAGGGTGGATAAGATTTTTGTTCTGACTTAGGGGCCACATAGATACGTGGGTGTTTTTTTAAAAAACAAAACAAAAACTGGTGATGGGTGATCTCCACACAGGGACAGAGGCAAACTTTCATAACTGTCAGTCTACCTTAATGGGTCAGAGTTCTTTCAAAATATGAGATCCTACTTGATAAGGGATGGGAGATCTCAGGCTCTGACATCCATATTGGTCCTTCCTGTGTTCCCCAGAAGGACAAACACTTTTCAAGATGACTCCATCAACATATAGCCTCCCAGTGTCAGTCTGGCTCCCTTGCCCATTCTAAAAACACTAAAAGTCTTGCCTAGGGCAAAGTAAAGCACACTTGGGCTTTGTATTGTGATACCTGGCTTTTTATCTCACCTACTGGTGGGATGCAACGTTTCTGAAATTATATTAGGTCCTCAAGCTGAAAATGTTTCCTGCCTTTCAACTTGCTAGTGCTGTGTTATGTGTTATAGTTACATTTTGTTCCTCTTAACCTTCTCTCTAAGCTGGCAGGTGGAGCCGTGATGGCAGTGGGCATCTGGACCCTAGCTGAGAAGAGCGATTACATTAGTCTCCTGCAATCTAATACGTACATGGCAACAGCCTACATCCTGGTGGTGGCCGGTGTTGTCGTCATGATCACGGGCATCCTGGGCTGCTGTGCGACATTCAGAGAGCAGCGGAGCCTGCTGAGAGTGGTGGGTGTCCTTTGAATTCATAGGAAGCACCTCTGTGATCTTTTCCTGCACAGATATTTCCTTCTGCGGTGCCCAAAGTGTACTAAAGTTGAAAAGGCAGAATGAGATGGGATTCTGCTCCCAACTAAATTGTCTGTGCAAAAGCATAGACAAGCATATGTGGGTTTTTCATGCAATGCTGGGGGAAACGGTGTCTCTCTCAGTTGGCTTGATTTGCTTTGACACCACTGAACTGTAAGGATAATGGCACCTCGATAGTATTTGCACAATGTTTCTCATGGCTGGTGACGATACCAGAGCTGAGATACTGTAGACCATACTGTTGTATTTTGGCATGCATACAATAGCCTGCTGTGCCGAAGAGTTCTCTTTTTTCTGCTTCTGCCCTTCCAAGACAGAAATTACAGATGAAAAAACTGGTACAATAGTTTTTTGTTGTTTTGCTGCACAAAATTAATAATTGTCTCTTTGGGAACAAAAGATTCTTTTGTTCCACCCTGCCCTCTCTTCTCTGAGTGGCTGGTTGTGTCAGATCTATTGTCTCCTGTCACTTGGACTCCAGTGCAGTCAGCCTTAAGCAAATATGCACAACAAACACTTTGTAGTCAGCCAGACTGAGGTGAAAGACTTCTGCCAACTATGAGATCAGCCCTGTATCCCTTTGCAGGAAGGATAAACTGTGTCTGAGCAAATCAGTTTCTTTCTGTAATGAAATGTATTACTTTTTTGTAATTTAAAATATTTTTACTCTTCCTTAATCCTTGAGAAGGACCCAAGGCAGCTTACAACATTGAAAGACAATATGTAAAAGCTAAAAGCAATGCGAATACAACAGTGTTAACATCATTAAAAGACAATGTTGTGAAGAAGAATGAGTGAAGAAGTAGCTTACATCTGTGAAGATTCTCAGTCATCCAGGTTCGTTTAACTGGGAGTTGAGTCATGGCTACTGGACTTCTTTTTTGAGAGATAGAAACGTTTCGCTGTTCATCCAAACAGCTTCATCGGTCAGACCGATGAAGCTGTTTGGATGAACAGCGAAACGTTTCTATCTCTCAAAAAAGAAGTCCAGTAGCCATGACTCAACTCCCAGTTAAGTAGCTTACATATTAAAAGGCTATTTTAAAACAACTGACCAGAGATTCCTCTGTCTTGTCTAGATTATGTTTCAATTTATTCACCTTCATTTAGTCCATTACTGATAGCAAACAGTGATCTAGAGCCGATACAGCTTTCTTTGATTTAGGTGGCAAGGAGAGGTAGAGACAGACATAATTCTTTGTGGACCACTGTGGTGGGTTGAAGTTAGAGAGCTGATATCCTTATGGTGTTAGTGATTTAAAACACAGAAGATGATTCTTTATAAGAATGAGCTGACCTGAGTGAGACATGAAACAGGAAGGAACACGTTTTCAGCTAATTAGTTTATCTCCCCCCACCCCAATTGCCCCCAACATGTCATGTCTGACCTGGAAGGGGGACAAAGTTAGTAGAATTGATTGATCTGTCTCTTGATAAAGGGAAAAGAAATAATATTTTGAGTGAAGGGATGGTCCTTTTCTATCTCAGATTCCCAGGAGCTTGGAGTCCAGACTTTGGTTATCTGGCCACTCTGTTGGGTTACTCGTTGTCATGATATGAAGGCATGTCTTGCCCAAGCATGTTGATGGTCTAGAGGCCTCTTCAGAACTTGTGGGGTGTGGGTGAAGCGTGGCAGCTGGTCTTGAGAATGTATGGGAGCACAAAGGAACGCTTCAAGCATTTTTATTTCATGACATAAATACATTTGGATTTTGGCCTTCAGTAGAAATTGTATCTCCAGGGCAGCTAAAAAACAAACAAACAAAAAGCAAGCAAAGTGTTCTGCTTATATACCGCCCCTTACCACTTCAAGTAGTCTCTGGGCGGTTTACGGTTTTTTTTAATTACAGTATGCAGGCTACACTTTCCCCTAGACTCTAGCGTCTGTGATGCATTTCCAGATCTTGTTTTTTTACTTAAGTGCAATGATAAGAATTATCGGGTTTTATCCTCAAACATCAAGAACTTTCTCTCATTTGTCTAAAAATGACTTGACTTCAATTTTGCAGAGGAGATCTCATAATTTCTGTTTCAGATTACAAACAAGGTTTTATTACGTTTATGTTCAACTGAACTTTGGTTGTAAAACTGCTTTTTTTAAAAATAGTACTATAGAAAGAACTTCTGTTTCATGAACAAAACTACTTATTTTAAGAACTCAACAACTGTGAGAACAGTGTGGAAGTTGAATCATAGTAAATGGACTTATACAACTCCCTTATACACACATTCTCTCTTTTGCTCAGCTTAGAATTTAAAAGGCAGCTATTTTGCAGCATAATTCAAGGCAGAAATCAATGAGGAATTTGCTGGTATAGAGCCTGGTGGAAAGCGAAAGCTATAGAGCCACTGCCTAGTCCAAGCAGCAGAGTGGCCGTTGATTGAGTTATCTATTTCTGGAGGTCTCTTAGCAACTTTTATTCATTTTCCTCCTCCCTCCTTTGAAGCAGTTGCCTAACAATTCAGCGGTTAGTGAAGGCAGTTCTTCAACCTTGTTGTTGACTTTTGTTTGGGTGGGAGCTCCCAGAAGCCCAGCGATTCCAAGCGTCCCACTCCGCACTTGGTAATTAAGCATTCCACCGTTGCCTAACAAGCTTGTGATGAGTTTCTAATGATGTCCATTGAAAAGGTTGCATTTCAAGACAAGTGGTGTTGGCAAGAGAGCAGTCAGAGCAGCAGCTGTGGAAACTATTGGCGAGGAGGGCCACAGTTCATGGGTAGGGCATGTGCATTTGATGTGTTTGGTGTTAAGTCCCCAAGCCCTCCTTTTAAAAGGATCTTGTGCAGCAAAGCTGGGCAGTACCTTTTGCCTTGTCATTTTGGAGAGACATTGCCAGTTAGAGTGGATGATACTTGCCTGCACATTTTTGTTGTTGTGTCTAACAGTATTTATGCCCTGACGGCTTCACCCGACATGGCCTATATAACTTAACCTAATCTGGTAAGAGCACTGTAGAATATTACGGAGGAAAGGTAACAGTGAAGAAAAGTAGAGACTCATCTGGATCATAGTTTGGACCTGTCAAATAGTGTTGTTTATTCAGGTGATCTGTACATTGCTGCAATGCACCACGTTGCACTACCCTTGGTTACACTACAGAAGACCTCTTTTTCCCTGTCCACCTCATATATGAACAAAGCTGTTATATCTAGTTGCAAAAAGGCAAGAAAAACAGGAATTCAGTCTTTTTCTAAGCAAGAATAGTCATGTAGAACATGGTGTAGTTTGTCTTACTGGATAATCCTGTGCAAATTCTCATGTACAGTTTTTGTCTTTTTCATTCTCCTCTCTTGCGGCTATCCTCATTCAATAAAGAGCTGTGCTCTGAAATGTTTGTTTGTAAAGTGTAGGCCTCCTTTCTCCTGGTGAGGCAATTTAAAATGGCTCACTATGTTAAACATATAATAATAGACAAATATATGGCTATTGCTGCTTCCTGATTGACAGCAGTTTTGGGGACTGCAATTTGTGTCTGATGCCTACTGTCTGCCAAAGCCCCCCCCCCCCCGGTATCGAGGGATAGAGCAACATGTGGGCCAGAAACTGCCTGCAGGTCATCCTCAGATTTGTGGCTCCCCAGAGAGCCTGCTGGTGCCATATGCAACAAATTCACCAACACAGTAGCAAGAAAACATAACTTCTCCCTTAGTTTTACTGCTGAGGTGCACCACTGACTTGTGACAACCCAGGGATAAGGCAAACCAGAAAATTAAATAGCTCCTTGTGAAAAAGGAGGCAGTGGAAGGGTGCACCTTGTTTTAAAGCTAATGAGGTGTTCTGGAAGTGCTGATTGGGTACAAAACAAGACTTGTGTTCTCTGCATGCTTAATTTTAAAGTGACAATGGATTGTGGTACTTTACTGCTTTGAATATGTTTTGATGTTGCTTAAGTTTTTAGTATGTTGTTTATTTGATCCTTTTAGTATTTGTATGCTCACCATTGTTAGATTTAATCTTTTAACGAGTTAAATCTGGTGTGCTTTAATGATGTAAGCTGCATTGGGTGCTTTTTAAGGAGGAGGGTGGGGTGCCACTGGCTTGTTTTAAGACCTCACTGAGACTCAAGAGGGCATTTCCAGGTAGGGTGGCTGATAACCCTTCCCCTCCTTCACACGGCTTCTCACTGAAATAACCCTTTTCTGTGGCTGCCTGGTTTGAAACACCTTCTCCAACATCACTAAGCAAAGCAAAGCAAAGCAAAGTGTTCTGCTTATATACCGCCCCATACCACTACAAGTAGTCTCTGGGCGGTTTACAATTTTGATTACAGTGTGCAGGCTACACATTGCCCCCCCCCCCAGCGAGCTGGGTACTCATTTTACCGACCTCGGAAGGATGGAAGGCTGGGTGAACCTTGAGCCTGCTACCAGGGATTGAACCCAGGTCGTGAGCACAGTTTTACCTGCAGTACAGGCATTTAACCACTGCGCCACGAGGCTCTAGATGGTGGATGATTATTTTTGAAGCCTACTTTTTGTTGGTCAGTAGAGATATGAGACCGAAATGTCCTGTCCTCTGTTTTGCTTGGAAAATTTCTTGCATTGATTTGTTTTAATAGCACAGTGCTTATTTGGGCTGTTGCTATTCAGATCTGACTAGCCTAGTTTGAGTGTGTGGATGTCAAAGGGATTTCCCCACTTATGATAGGCCTTTTTTTAAAAACCCTGCAGAATTCATAGAGTAACTCAGTTCTAACAGTGAGAAATGTAAAGGAAAACATCTTAGTTTATCAGACTGGTTGGCTGGAACCCTTGAAATAAATCCCAAGAATCCAACAGTTGCATCTACAGCCGAGTTCTGGATCACAGCCACCCATCTCTCTTTTGTCGTCCTCAGTTTTCTGCATTGTTCAGCACTGGCACTTCTCCCTGTTCTCCATAGCATATTTTTAAGGAGAGGGGAGTGTGGAGCTATTTGTCGTATTTGACTGTTTCCCCATGCCTCCAAACAGAGGTTCCAGGGTTGTATTTTGCCCTTGATGCTATGTTCTAGTTTAACGACTTTGTTTTTCTTTTGCAGTATTTCATATTGCTGCTGTGCATCTTTCTCCTTGAGATAATTGCTGGAATATTGGCCTATATCTACTACCAGCAGGTAAGAGCTGTTATTAACCATCAGTGGGCTCATCAGTAGGACAGGTTGCAATTTCCATGCTGAAAGCACAATAGGGTTTCCTTCCTGCAGGACTTTTCCCCAATGCTTTTCATCAAAATATCAGCACCCACTTTCCCTTCTAGGCAGTTAATTCTGCAGTTCTTTCATGCCTTCTCTCTCTCTCTCTCTCTTTTAATGATGTTTATTTAACTATTGTTGTTTGAAGAGCCTCGTGGCGCAGTGGTTAAATGCCTGTACTGCAGGTAAAACTGTGCTCACGACCTGGGTTCAATCCCCGGTAGCAGGCTCAAGGTTCACTCAGCCTTCCATCCTTCCGAGGTCGGTAAAATGAGTACCCAGCTTGCTGGGGGGGGCAATGTGTAGCCTGCACACGGTAATCAAAATTGTAAACCGCCCAGAGACTACTTGTAGTGGTATGGGGCGGTATATAAGCAGAACACTTTTTTGCTTTTGAATGTAAGTTGCCCAGAGTGGCCATGGGCCAGATGGGTGGGATATAAAAATAAATACGTCCCCAATGCCTTTTGCCATTTGGCACTTCCTTCACACTATGACTGTGGAGAGGGGGCTGCTAAGAGTGGAGCTGCTCCTTACTCTGCCTTACTTAAGCATGTAAGTCGGGTGTCGCACCTCCGATAGAACAGAGTGGTGCATTACATCTAAAGCACAGTGGGCCAACGTGCTTGGTATTCACAACACCCTGTGTGTGTCTGTGAGTGCAGAGGGTTATAATTCAGTTGCTGGTGGAGTTTGATAAGGGCCCTTCCATTCCTATTTCTTTCCTAGTGTTTTCTGTTATGTGGAAGAGAAGATTGTTAAAGTGTGTTTCACTGTAAGCTTCATTTATGTGCATTCATGTAAGGCAATTTGCCCAAATGGAGTTGTTTTTATGATATTGCAAATTTTAGTAAATTGAGGCATGATGAGAACAACAGCAAGAACAAAAACCTCTTCATTTATAGAAGTCTGACTTTAAAAGCAAAACACAAATCCTGGAATGATCTTTGCTTGCTAATCCCCTTAATGTTCTGTGTTTTGCCATTTTTAATATAGCATGAAAATTGATCACCATTGAGATGATCCAGAGTCAGTTTCATGATCTGTGAAAGTACCTTCTAAAAGGGCATCTGGTTGGCTGCATCTGTGCTTCAAATACTAATTTCCTGTATGCTGTTGTTCTGTCTTTCCCATTGACAGAGCAGAATGAAATGGAATGACTAACAATCCAATTGCATGTAATGTAGCCTAATCATTATTTTCGTACTATTTATTTATTTATTTATTTATACAGCTTATATACCGCCCGTCTTCCTGGAAGGAACTCCGGGCGGTTTACAGTGGGTGTACAAAACAACAGATTATAAAACAACAACTAAAATAAGTAATAACTAAACTAATAAACTAAAGAAAAAAATGCAGACAAAACAGCAGCAACAGATGGCGGGACTAGGGGGGGGGGGGAAAGCCCTATTTGGGTCACCCAAACGCCTCCCGGAAGAGAAGGGTTTTCAGCGCCTTCCGGAAGGCAGGCAGGGACTCTGCTAGGCGCACTTCTGCTGGTAGGTGATTCCATAAAGTTGGGCCAGCCACAGAGAAGGCTCGGGTACGGGTGGAGGTTCTCCGAGCCTCCCTGGGCGTGGCCACACGCAGCATGTGTGCCCGCGACGACCTAGTCGGACGGGCCGAAGTTGATCGCTGGTCGATCCGCTCCGTCAGGTAGCCAGGTCCTAGGCCATGGAGGGTTTTGTAAACCAAAACCAAGACCTTGAATCTTTCGGGCTGCAACGGGTAACCAATGCAGACGAGCCAAGACTGGGGTGATGTGCTCAAATCGACGCACACCCGCCACCAGTCTGGCCGCTGCATTTTGGACCCGCTGCAGACGCCGAATGAGAGTCAAGGGCAACCCCATGTAGAGCGCGTTGCAATAGTCCAGTCTAGAGATCACCAGCGCCTGGACCACTGTTCTGAGGGAGTCCCCATCCAGGTACGGACGAATCTGGGCGATTCGCCGAAGGTGGAAAAAGGCAGCCCTGGACACGGGGTCCAATGGCCTGAGGGAAACACCCTCCAAGGTGGGATACGGGCCACCGTAGCTGGATGAGGAAGCCCCAAAGAACATAACCTCGGTCTTATCGGGGTTGAGTTTGAGCCTGTTAGCCCTGGTCCATTCCATGACCGCGCCCAGGCACTGATCAAGGGTCCGGACAGCCTCATCTGCAGCGGTAGAAAAGGAGACATAGAGCTGCGTGTCATCAGCGTACTGATGACAGCAGACTCCATGTCCCCTAATGACCTCAGCCAGCGGCCTGATGTAAATGTTGAATAGCATGGGAGAGAGAGACGACCCCTGTGGAACCCCACAAGGGAGTATCCAAGGGGCCGACAACTCGCCCCCATGCTGAACCTGCTGGGGACGGTCTCCGAGGAAGGACCGGAACCAACTGTGAACAGTGCCCCCGATCCCAACCCCAGAGAGCCGATCCAGCAGGATACCGTGGTCGACGGTATCAAAGGCCGCTGACAGATCCAGGAGGACCAACAGGGAGGAGCACCCCCCGTCGGCCCTCCGGAGGAGGTCATCTTGCAGAGCGACCAAGACTGTCTCGGTCCCCCGACCAGGCCTGAACCCAGACTGGAACGGATCCAGGGCATGCTCGGCCTCCAGATATGATTGAAGCCGGATCGCGGCCACCAAAATGTGACATGTTTGCATCTCTGTATGCTTCACAAATGCCTCCTGTGATGCCTCAAGGTCTCACAGAGGTCGGGAGATGTGATCTAGAATAGATGTCATGGAGGTCTTTGACATAATTAGTGTTTCATTGTGATTGTGATATTAGCATTCAACGCCAATTACTGAGCTTAGGTCGCTCTGTAGGAAGATGCATGTCTGGCTTTGACAAAACATCATTCCCTGGGCTTTTTCTCAGGCTGTTAGCATCTGGTCTGTGCAGGAATAAAACAAGGCAATGCAAAGGTGGCAGATTATCTGGGTGGGGTCTGGCATCTTCTCCTCAGCTTTGCTCTCTGTGTTGGACTCTTCTGTCGCTCCCTGTATCCCATTCTCTTAAATATGTGTGGAATGCACCGGAATTTCCAGTATCACACATTGCATTTGCCTTATTTGTCTTTCTGTTTTGAGACCGTGCTACCCCTAGAAGGGCGGAATTTACCAGCCTGTTAGAACATTTCACCTTTCACAATAAGAAATATGGAAACATTATAGAAACATCAGCATTACAGCAAGAAAACAATATTAGAGAATTGGTTATACCAGTCAAGAGATGTCTACAAATATTTGGCAAAAGTGAAAAGCATGCTGCTTATATACTGTCCCACATGGCTGGGTTACAAGTAATTATGAAGACAACACATTGCACTCCCCTTTACCTATCTCGGAAGGATGGAAGGCTGAGTGAACCTTGAGAATGTTACCTGGAATTGAACTGGGGTCATGAGCACAGTTATAGCTGCAGTACAGCAATTTAAACACTGCGCCACAAGGCAAGTAAAAAGGTCTTGGATGACTAATATAGCAGGTTGGAATGCATGGTGACAGCTCAGGGATGGAAGTTCGAATCCCCACTGTGTCTCCAGGCAAAAGGATTAGCCAAAGATCTCAGGCAAAGCTGTAGGTAACACCTTTTATCGGCTACTGGTGAAAATAAAAAATGAAGGAAACATTGCAAGCTGAGATTCCGGACACCCCAGTACCCTTTTCCAAAGCAGTTATAAAAAGTCCAGACATGGTAGGATGTGTTCTTTGCCAGGAGGCTGGTTTTCAATGTTCATTTCATGGTGGAGGTATTTTGCCTTCTTGGAAGCAGTAGGACAACCCACTTCTCTAAACAAAAGAATATGGGACCCACACTCCTCCCCTCCCCTTCCCTTTTCTCTCCACGTGGACTTGTGAGACTACATGCCCCTAGTGCAGTGGTTCTCAACCTGGGGGTCGGGACCCCTTTGGGGGTCAAACAACCATTTCACAGGGGCTGCCATGAGCCAGTGAAGAAGAAGGCACAAACGGCTTGGGTCTCTAGGAGGAGGGAAAGGAAGAGGGGGAAGAGTGAGTTAAAGCTTAATAGGTTGGAGGGGATGTCAGTCAATGGCACTGGAGGCTGCAGTTGGCTGAGGGTGCCTGCATAGAGGGAAGTTCTCTATGGCCCCTGCGGCAGTGGCCTGCCAAAGGGGGCTTGTGGCCTCTTCCAAGCAGGGCAACGGATCACCACAACATGAGGAACTGTAGTAAAGGGTCGCGGCATTAGGAAAGTTGGGAACCACTGCCCTAGTGACTGAAGAGGGGTGGGAGGGAAAAGGCTGTGCTGAGAATTGTTTGATTTGTTTAAACAAAGAATGGTTCAAAATTTAGCAAAGGCACTAGGTAGCCAATTAAGACCAGATTGAAGTAATACAGTATATTACCTAGATCCTCATTTCTGAGGACTTCGGAAACACTGCGAGGATTACCTTAAGTTGGAACCAATTTGGCAGCACCAACTTATTACTATTCCCTGGCACTGGGCATCTGTGGTGTCACTATTGGGTTGTTGCCGTCAAGGAGACCTTCTCTGTGTCTTCCACCTGTCTGACTCCGGTAGGCAGAGACATCTAGGACAAATCCTGTTACAAAGATCTTAATGTGAGGATGACTGAGTGAATGCCCTGCTCCTTATCATATACTGTTTATTGGTCTACGTCCTGCCTTTGTCCTAAGATTCTTGGCATCTTACAGTTAAGCAGAATAAAAACAATTAAATCGGAGAATGACTAAAGGCAACAATTATAAGATGAGGTGACCTGGTTTACCAGACATTGTGGCAAGCTGTGTTTGTGCCATGACCCAGGTGATGAAGGACGTGTGAAAGGGCAGAAAGGGAGTAGAATGTAAGCCTGTGGCAAGACCCGGGTAGGTGGCCTGGCCTGGCTGGGACTGGTGTTCCTGGACAAAAGCGTAATAGAAGAATTGAGGACGGTGGCATATGCTGTGACCTACGCGAGGAGAGGGGCTGTGCGCCAAGGGGTTGCACTTTGCATAGGGTGGAATTAGGCACAGTGTTCCCCTTGTACAGTTGTACTATTTGTTGCCATCCTTTGACAAATCTAGACATGGCAGAATGCAATGCACCTCTCATACCCAGATCTGGACAGGATCCTATAATTCAAGGGTAGGGAATTCAAGGCATCAGTTTTGAGGACAACAGGGATGGGGTTTTGGCCTGTTGGGATTTGAACTGCTGCCAGGTAGGCACGGATGGCTGTGTGAATGCAATTGGCACTGCATGCCGCCCCTTCTTTTGCACGCCTGCCCCCTTTCCCTTGGCTCTGGAGCCCAAGAGGCTTTGCCTTTTGCAGTGCCTCTTCTTGTCTAGCCCCTTGCTGCCACGTGCTCCCAATATGCGTATAAACTGTTATGTGTTTGTTTTTTGCCATTTCTGTTACAAGCTGCAGTTCTTCCTTATGAGCCCACAGGTAATTGCTTTTGTTTTTCTGACAGTCACCTACTGATTGAGCGTCTCTCTTTAAAGCCCTGCTTTTGGAGACAGCACGCCTTTTTCCTCTTTTATTTATGTTAACGATTACCCTCTAAAGCTTCATTATCTTTCATCTTCTGAGCTTACATCAAAGAAGTTGTTGAGATAAGGAAATGCCCCCTCCAGTCACTGCCATGATTGGATTTGCTTAAAATTCATATTTAATAAATAAAGTACTTTATTAAGTTACTGCAAAATCCCAGATTTGCTTCTTTCTCCCATAGTTGCCTCTGGTGACAAAGCTAAGGGTGCACCAGGTGAAGTTCCTAGCACTCTCCCAAAGGCACTGAGAGGGCGGCAATGAGAGCTGGAGGCCTTTCAGTTGCTGTAGCCAAGACCCTTGGTCTGTCACCAGTTAAGGCAGCTCCTTGTTTACATATACATTTTAGAACACCCTCTCTTCCCCCCCATGTCTTTTTCTTTGGGAATGCCTGTGTATATATTGTGGCTGATGATCTGCTTGCATGTAAGGGGTTTCTCCACTGCAGATGCACTGTTTTCCACCTGGAAAAAGTTCTAATCGTGGTGGATTTTATTTGTGCAAGTAATGCCTGAATACCTGGCCAGATAGTTCTGCGACCTAGAGTTTGATCCCCCCACTATTACAGACCTTTGTAGGAGGAGAGCCAGCCTATGTTGCATTGGGCAAGCTGCATGGTCCTAGTTCACAACCAAAAGGAGGGCAGGGTCAACTGCTTCTGTGTACTCAATGGCTAGGACACTCTGGAAGAAGTTGCCACAACTCTGAATTAACTTGAGAGCACATAATTGTTACTGTAATGCCTGAATATGGGGTCATGTCCTACATGGTTTGTGATGTCGAGTTTCTTGTTCCAAAGTCGCCATTTAAAAGGATAATCCTGCGTTTTGTTTTGTCTTTGACTGGGATGGTTGTGGGTGGCAATGCAGACATATCTGTTCAATCTGCATCTTTGCAAAATTGGACTAATGATCTGCGGATGGCGAATTTGCATTGAGTGAAACCAGGCGTTGGGCCAAAGCTGATTTCAGTGATGTCTCAGAGAACTTACTGGAAGAAGAGCGATCTCCATTTGTCTTTCCATCCCTGTTCTGTGTAGCTGAATGCAGAATTGAAGCAAAATCTGAAGGACACAATGACCAAGAAGTACCAGAAGGAGGGAGAAGAGAGCGTGACCAGTGCCGTGGACAAGCTGCAGCAGGAGGTGAGTCTAGGAAATTAGGAAAGTTGTAGGGTTGTCAGGTTTTCATATTTAACGGTACCCTTTTGAGTCCCTAGAGCCCTGTCGCAAGGGATGTAGGAGTGCTCCTCCACTGTCCCAGTTTGTGCAGTGTCCTCAACAATCCCACTTCGATCAGAGGTGGAGGCACTGAGGCTGGAAGAGAGGTCGAATAAATTGCTCTGCAACCTTCTCTCCCCCACTGTTTAGTCAGCTCACCTGGATCTTCTGTAACCAACTCTTGCAGTTGTAAAGACAAGCCAGTTGTGCTCAAGCAACTCCCGCTTGCACTGGAGATGCAAGGGCCGGCATGCTAGTTCTGTCTTGTGTTTATCTATCACTACTGCCCTCTGTGCAGCCCCAGCAAACTCACCAGCCAGGCTGCATGATTTGGAACCAGTTGCAATTGCTGAACCGTCGTCAAAGGCTGCCCCACATAGAGCGCATTGCAGTAATCAATGTGGGATATTACCAGTGCATGAGTAACTGTCATGAGACTCCCATTTGTCAAGGTAGGGGGGTAGCTGGTATATTTTCCACAGCTGGAGAAAGGCACCCCTGGCCACTGAGTCCACCTGGGCTTCCAGAGTTAGACCGGGCTCCAGGAGCACCCCCAAGCTATGGACCCTGTCCCTTAGGGGGAGTGCAACCCCGTCCAGAACACAGAGATGGACCTCTAACCTGTCTGGTGAAACACCCACTAATAGCACTTCCGTCTTGTTTGGATTGAGTTTCAATTTATTAACCCTCATCCAGTCCATTATCTGGTCCAGACACGAGTTCAGGACAGAAACCGCCTCACCTGGATTGGTGGAGAACGAGAGGTAGAGCTGAGTATCATCAGGATATTGCTGACTTCTCAGCCCAAACCTCCTGATGACCTCTCCCAGCGGTTCCATGTAGATGTTGAACAGCATGGGAGACAGTATAGAGCCCTGAGGAACCCCATGACATAAACGCCACGGGGCAGAGCAACTCTCCCCCAGCACCACCTTCTGGACACAATCAGCCAGGAAGAATTGGAACCACAGCAAAGCAGTGCCTCCAACCCCCAACCTGGCCAGCCTATCCAGAAGGACACAATGGTTGATGGTGTTGAAAGCCGCTGAGAGGTCCAGAAGTACCAACAGGGTAGAAAACATTCTAGCCAATGTTTTAAATTCTTTTTAATCATTAATCATTAATGCAGTATTTTAGGTGGCTTTTTGATCGTTCATTTCTATTGTAATTCATTTGGAGATCTCACAATATGAATAAAATTATAATATTCTCACATACACAATGCAGTGGTACATTATAATACACAATATCAGTAATACCATATTATGATGTACACAGTAAAGAACACAATATTACATTGTAAATAAATAAAGTTTAAAAAATCTGAATGCTTCAGGTTTGTTTTTAGATTACCTTACATTTCTTTTACATATAAACTCCAGGGGAGGCTCGTGATACAAAGCAGTATATGAATGTTAGAACATATTGTAAGACAATAGGTTTTTTGGGGGGGATATGTAAGAAGAAGGGAGGAACGGCATACTTGCTCTCATGTTGGTAACGTACCAATGGCTACTGAGGTGTAATGTGAATTAACCTAAAGAGCCCTGGGTTTCTAGAGATAATGATGTTTGAAGTTAGCTTTATATTTGCAGAGCTTTTCTAAATCTCCCCTTTGGACTGTCAAGGGATCATCACTTTCCCATGGTTTCCATTTTATGAATTTCTGGCCAAGAGATGCGGAACATGGCATATATATTTTTAGTACTGTCAGACTCATTCCTGAAGCAGGAATTTGCAAAAGAGAAGCAGACGTGCACATGGTTAAGCTAAACAGACAAATTCATTATTACCTCTTTTTACTTTTAAAGGCCTGATTTGTTTTGTTTTGCTTTGGGTCTTTTTTAATAAATGTTTTTAACTGTGTGATATCTTTTTGCAGGTTCTTATTTTTCTGGCCTTCTTAGAGTAGATTCAACTCCACCTCCACCCATCTCGAAACCGTGTTGATACACAAACTTTTCTCTCTCCAGAGAGTCGAAGAACTCTGTTGAGAGCTGTGTAGGCAATCTTGAGTTGTGTGTTACAAAAGGGCCAGCACAGTCAAATACACTATTGACAAGAAATGTGCTTAACTGCATATGGTAGCCACTAATAAATCCAATAAGCCTCCGGTTTTATTGTTAGGTTGTATGTTGCTTCCAGGAGCATTAACTAGTACAGTCCAGAGACAGAAGGAGTGAGAGGCATGGTGTTGTCATAAACAGTGGAATGTGGTAACTTCTTTTGGGGAAAGGACTGTGCAAATTTGGCTCACCTATATTACATTTTTCCTTACACATTCAGTTTAAGTGCTGTGGAAGCCATAATTATACCGACTGGAGCGACAGTGATTGGATCCGGACTCCAGAAGGTAAAGGGAAGAAGGTCCCAGACAGCTGTTGCAAGACATTAACGAAAAATTGTGGCGAGAGAGATCATCCTTCAAATATTTACAAAGAAGAGGTAAAAATAAAATCAGGATCTAAGCCATTTTCTCTGACCGCAAGATAAATGGTCAGATGCACTTTGGGGTTGTTTTTTATGTGCTACTAGGATGCATTCAACGTAGGATGGTAGGATTTTTGAGGTATGTGAGATGTTTCAGGAGTGGTTGTGTTGTCTCCACCCTGCCCGTGAGTTTATGTGGCTCTGCGAGGATTTTGATCCAGGTCTCCTCAGTCCTTGTCTGAAACTCCATCCACTGTATGTCATGCTGTGTCTCTTCTATACTGTATTGGCTGTTATTTCATACAAATCTCTACCCCCAAAAGTCATTGAATGCAAGAAACTCATGTTTGTTTGTTTGTTTGTGTATTTATTTATTATTACTTATATACCGCCCGTCTTCCCAAAGGAACTCCGGGCGGTTTATACAACATGGATACAAATGAGGAAAACAATAGTACAAAACAGTGATACTAATAGACATGTTGCATTGCTGTGCTTGATGTTGCTTCATCTAGGGTAGGGGTGACAGAATGACAACCGTCTAGATCAGGCATGTCCAAAGTTTGGCCATCCTGATGTTTTGGACCACAACTCCCAGAATTCTAAGCTTAGATTGCCAATGACAAAGGACTGTTTGAGTTGTGGTCCAAAACATCCTGAGGGCTAAAGTTAGGACATGCCTGTTTTAGATGTTGTCGGCTGGTCCTTGTCCCCCAGTCCTAACCAGTAGCTATGCACTAGCTGCTGCCCTTGGATGTTGTAGTCTACTAATGGGCTTGAGCTTTAAACAAATATAAACCAATAGGAGCAGTCTTCATTTCCCTTTGTAGTGCTGGCCTTGACTCCCTTTGGCCACCGAGGCGGATCTGTTTTGCTGCTGTTCTGTTGTTTTTGAGATTCCACCTATGAAAGGGGAGACAGGCCTAGTGCACCACGGGTTGAACTTACCAACCCAAAAGATGTTATTGTTATTAGTATTAATTTTTGAGTGTCAAAAACACCTCACAAGTTCATTTAACCATAACATTCCGGTTCCCAGCCAATCAGTCCGCAGAGTGTTCTGCCAGAAGAAAATGATGACAAAGCAATCGTTTCCATTGGGGCTCAAAGGGGGATTAAGTGATATGAGGAGCATGAATAATGTCTGCCGCTCAGCTTGGCTTTGGTCAGGCGGTGACTAAGTCCTGTGCCTTCGGGCCTGCTTGCTAACTGGTGAACCCAAAGTAATCCCCCCCCCCCACAGTTGCAATTTCAAAATTGTCCACGAGGGAGGAAGAATGGAGACTGTTCCACTTTGTATTATTCCCCCCCCCTTTAGTTTTCCTATGCCTCCTTCCCACCCCATTCTACCTCCCTCTGCCTTTGGAGTTCTCCGTCTGCATTGTAAGCCTTTGGAAGGCAGGGCCATTTAATATGTCACTTGTATTAATATTTAAACCATTTCATCAGGGGACCCTGGACCAGTCACCCTTTCTCATTCTGACCTACCTCACAAGAGTTGCTATAGGACAGAGTGAGAAGGAAAGACGCAAATTACGGAAACCTGAGCTCACTGGTTAATATACATGCAGTACATGAATAAGTCTCCAACAGCCACTTTCCCTTCTAATAGTTGCTTTGCAGCCCAGCTGCTGCTTCCCTTTCTGTAGTGATTTTGGCAAGACGGAGGCAGGAGCAGGCAGGAAGCCAAAAGCAACATTTTCGAGATGATGCAGGGCAGTTATTAATCTTCTCGGATCCTGTGCTTTGCTTCATCTCTTTGTGGTGCCAGCTCTTCCAGGTTTAAAGGTGGTGGCAACTGCTCCAGAGATCCAAGGCTCCAAATCCTGATCAGGCAGTGTTCTTTCTCAGGCAAGATATATACCAGCCCGTGCTTATTTATTTTGTGTTTGTTCTGCATCGTGACAGATATGAACAACCTAGCAGAAGAAGGGAAAATACAGGATGATATACATGGTTTAAACTTGAGATTGTCATTTTCTTCCCAGGGTGGTTGCATCACTAGGCTGGAAAACTTCATCCAGGAACACCTGAAAATTATTGGAGCAGTGGGGCTTGGCATTGCTTTCGTGCAGGTATGTGTGCTTATGGCATGGAAGATTGCATTATTATGCACCTGCAAGGCCTGAGAGATTAGGATATAAAAACTTCCCTTGGGTTGTTAGAAAGCTGCTTAAGAATTTGTACTGTTGAGTAGAACATTTACCACTGATCTGCAGGCTGTGAACTGCAAAACGACAGAAGACAGGGGTGTAATCAACCCCAGAAACAGAAAAGGAAATGGTAACCTCTCTTTCCTTGTTCTATAAGAATACGCTGAATGGTGCTCATTTCTCCAGGTGTGGCTGGGCAAGAGGTGGGAAACTTTTAGCAGGCTTGTATAGGTTGGCCAACTGCAAGCTAGTCTGCTCTACAAGGGGGGAAAAAGAGGTCAGTTTCTCTCTGCCGTTGCCTGTAGATTAACGATAAGAGCTTTGCAGAATCTAAGGATGGCTTGTGCAAAAGCTTCAGCCCTCTCTAAGTGGTCTGATTTAAGCAGCTGCATAACACTGCAGGATTCTGCAGACATTCTGATGTGAGAGAAGCCCTTGGGGGCAGCAAGATACCATAGTTCTTAAGGTGGAGTTGATATGATTGAGTGTTGCTTTCAGTGTTTTGTTTTGTTTGATCTGCTGAAACCTAGATGTTGCATCTAAGTGATGAATGTTAGTGTTGGCCCTGAAACCAAAGGTGGCAACCATATAGGCCGGTGCCACCTCTATCTCAGCTTATGTTTGCTCTTAGAGCCACACGGTTGAGCCAGTCTTAGGCAATCCTAGTATTACACCCAAGATGTATCTCAATGGACTTGAAAAGCCTCTGCAAAAAAGGTGCAACATTCAGATTTCCTTTGGGTGGCAGCACAGAATCTGCCATGAAGCTAAAGCTTCAGCCCTCAAACATCACATGGCATACATAGAGCTTGGTGTTCGAATGAGCTTTCTGTGGCACTGTAATGCAGAGAAAACAAAGATAAAAGGCCACAATGGCTGACAAAATTCACTACATCTGGGCTAAAACTGCCGGATGTTTGCCCTTGGTAATCAGAGCAGTGAAAGGTTTGCAAGCACAAAAGGTGCTCCGAATCCCACCCTAGAAGGACTCTTTACAATTTCCTTTGGAGGTTGTTTTTTTAAAACTGTGACTCCATAACCATTTTAACCATCTCATTTTACATCTTTTTTTATTTCCATGAATTTGGAGAGCATTTGACACAACCAGAGAAAAACTGCAGGTGCATTTGTTATCACTGATGGCTCTATAAAGAGAGAGAAAAAGAGAGAGAGAGATTACCCTAAAAAAAGGTGTGAGACTTGAACAGTCTCTCCATCAACAGCACTCTATCTCTGGGCTGTAAGTGAGTTGTAGAAATAAATGGCTGCTCTGACCTTGCTTCCCTATAACCTACAGATACTTAGATTGTGAAGGTGTATTTCTTATGCAGGGAAATGTTGCTCCCTGCATATATAGCTCATTTGGAAGTAAGATACATTATTTCTGTCTATATGATATGTGGCTGTCATGTTTTCCTGCGAATAGATCAGTTAGCATAGAAGATACTTTAGAAACTCACCCTGCGAGTGATTTCTCAGAGATCAGTTAAGCAAACCACCTAGCCTATATTCACAACATTTACCAGAGCTGTTAATCATCGGTGACTTGAAAGGTTGGGCTTTCTTTGAGCACTTTTTGGATTCTGCCTGTGTGAGAGGGTGTTTACAAGCTTGATATAAACCATAAAGAGATTAGGAAGCAATAATGGAAGCCATTGTCGCTTCAATATGTGGGTGGGTGTTCTGCACATAATTCTGCATTTCACTATGAAATTCAGGGACTCTTGATTTATTCCTAGTAGTGCTCATACTTTTCACTTAATATGTAAATGGGAGACCTGGTAGGGAGAAGAAATGTTATGGCTCATATGCTTCTAAATACTGTACAGTATTTGCAGTTACTTGGATATTGATGAGTGCGTAAAAGTTTTGTACTGATGATGAAGAAAAGGATTGAAGGGGAAAAGCAGTAGGCTCCAGCTAGCATAGTCACAAGACATCCTCTAGTGGTGATGTGTTACAACAGCAGCCATTAGGAGAGGACACTTCTAAATTGCTTCTTTTACATTTCCAAGCAGCTCATCTGGGAGTTGAGTCATGGCTACTGGACTTCTTTTTTGAGAGATAGAAACGTTTCGCTGTTCATCCAAACAGCTTCATCGGTCTGAATACAGCTAGTGCAAGAGACCTTCTTATAGTCAGCTTGACCTCTTGTCCCCTTGTCTGATTGGCTCATAAGATGAACAAAGCCTGAATAGGCTCGTTAGGGAGACATTAGTGTCCATGGCCTTAAGGTAAACAATGGCCTAAGGTGCTGAAACCCATCAAGAATGGGTCGTTAGCTGTCAAGAATGGGTCGTTAGCTGTGACCTGGTGGTGAAGGCTCCTTGATTTGCCTGGGTACTGTGGAAAGTACAGCCTGGTAAGTAGCAGCTAGACTATGCCGGAGCCCCCCACCTCTGTTGAGGGAGGGATTTTCAATGCTAACATGAATGGCTTCCCTTACTCCTCTCTCAAACCACCTCTCTTCTTTGTCTAATATGTGTACATCCTCATCTTTGAAAGAGTGGCCTTTGTCCTTCAAATGGAGGTGTACTGCTGGTTCCTGCATGGCAGGGGGTTGGACTGGATGGCCCTTGAGGTCTCTTCCAACTCTATGATTTCCAAGCAGCAGTGGAAATAGCCTGCAGTGACAATCATATCATGAGAATGCTGGTAATAATAAGTGCAGTACCTTTATGAGGCTGGACTTGGCTTTCTTTCCTGCCCAATCTCAGACTAAATTCTGAACATGCTTTTGTCCCCTTTGCTAAAAATGAAATGCAATGAAATCTTAATGCTAGAAAAGGACAAGCCTCAAACAGTACACCTTATCCTCCCACGTGCTCTTAGATCTGTTCTCTGAAATTGGAGTTCATTCAGGACTGGCTCTTTTTACTGGCATTATGCACAGAGATGCAAGAAGAAATGCCCCTATGGATTGTCACTGGTTTCCTTGGAAGAACCAATTGAGTACTGGAATTACTGTGTCCAGTTCTGTGCACCTCAATTTAAAAAGGATGTTGACAATCTTGAACGGGTCCAGAGGAGGGTGACCGGGATGATTGAGGGTCTTGAGGAAATGTCTTACAAGGAGCGGCTTAGGGAGCTGGGAATGTTTAGCCTTACAGAAAGTAAACTGAGAGGGGATATGATAACTATGTTTAAATATTTGAAAGGATGTCACGTTGAAAAAGGGACTGGTTTGTTTTCCATTGCTTTAGAGACTAGGACATGGGGAAATGATTTCAAACTACAGGAAAAGAGATTCTATTTGAACATTAGGAAGAACTTCATGACAGTTGGATCTGTTCGGCAGTGGAATATGTTGCCACAAAGGGTGGTGGAGTCTCCTTCTTTGGAGGTTTTTAAGCAGAGGCTGGATGGACATCTGTCAGAAATATTGTGATGGAGGTTCCTGCATGGCAGGGGGTTGGACTGGATGGCCCTTGAGGTCTCTTCCAACTCTATGATTCTATGATTCTAATTGCTCAGGTTGCCCCTTTTCTTTCAGTAAGTTCTGAGTGCGGCGTTCTAGATTTCCCATCAGCCCTTCTCAGGATGGGGGAGGCTGTACTCCAAAAATTTAGAGGGCCAAAGCTTTCCTCTGTGTCCAAGCAAGACAAGGATTAAATTTGTGGTTAAGGCCCTTTCCCTTACACATCAACCCTGACTGTAAAGCAGGGTGCGATTCAAATTTTCAGAGGGGGCCAGGGTTCTTTCCTGCAGGATCAGACTGAAGACATGCTCTGAATGCTGACTTAGGGATGAAACTGTGTCCATGTCTTATCTGTGTTGTGTTTCCCTTTCAGATCTTTGGAATGATCTTCACCTGCTGTTTGTATAGGAGCTTGAAATCAGAACCTTACTAGGAGCTTCAAGACCACCCACCTGCTGAATTCCACCACATTTCATCCCATCGCCTTACCTTTCATCTAGCAGCATGGAAAAATCAACATCGTAAGGACTTCTGCTGCATCATGACATGTATTCTTCTGGGGACCGTTCTGCCCCATCCTTGAACAAAGCTGTCTCTGCCCACTTCTCCTTATCATCTCTTCTCTGGATCTCTTTGTGAATACATTGGAGAGGTGGATGGACTTAGGTTAACTAGTCAACAGCATCTTCCTCAGGGCCTCCCTTCTCCCTGCTATGCAGGCCCTCTTAAGAAGAGTGTAGCCCCGTGCCTTTCACACCAAGTGCAAGAGGGCATTCTAGTGTTCTCTTAAGTAGATGCCTTAGTTTTTTCTTCAAGAAGACAAAACTTGGTGGGTTTCAGTTAAAACGGTTCCCTGCCTGTAGAATGCTGTCAAAATAAGCTCACTTTATGAAGCAGGCACTCTTCACGTGAGCTGAAATTCCTTTCCCAGAATGACACCTCATTGAGTTGGATAGAAAAATATGCCACAGGTTTTTGTATCGCTCTTTAAGGTCTCATTAACCAGTGAGGTGGTATCTAACGGTGAGGAGACCCAGTACACTCCTCTTCCCTTTTCTCATTAATTTACTGAGTGTGCTTCATTTAAAAATACAGAGAGAGCTGGTTGTGTCCTTTTCCTAAAAAACAGCAGTCAAGTATAAAGCAAAAAGCAGTTCCTGGGCACAAAGAGAAGAGGGATAGATATCTTGAGCACCCACAGTGCCTACTTCCTCTCTTGTAGAGGAGGTTCTCCTAGCATCAGCTCCCGCTGCTGACTATGCTAGGCTTTCCACAAGTGCACCTGTACTAAATGCCTTCATAGCACCTTGTTCCTAGTCGTTTTGTGGCCTCTTGATTGATGACCAGACCCGATTTGTATTGCCCATGGCAAATTTTTGCCTGTTTTCCTGTAGCCCACAGCCTCATCCACTCTTCAGTTAACACCTGTTCACACACCTTATCTGTATATTCAATGTAGTGGCAGGAAGAAGATGAAGAAATTGAGTTCCAGTACTGTTGAGTTGCTGTGCTGTAGATTCAGTTGCATAACTGATTGTATACCTATTCAGTTGTATGGCTGATTCTTCCTTGCCTTTTCAAGACTTAATCACCAGAGAATTCATAACCTAGTTTTATCCGAGGAGGTCCTCCCCATGAAACTGAATCTGGCCCATTCCCCTCCACCCAATAATTTCTACTGCCGTCTTGCTGTGACTTTCTTCCAACAGAAAATCTAAAATGAATGAATGAATGCAGTTCTTCTAATAGCAAATGGGCTGCTGGCCATTTTTTAGCCATGGGTGAACCCTAGCAGGCAGGCAAGCCCTTCACTTTCTTAGAATTAATTTCCACACAGCAGGTTACGCCTTCACAGGTGTGTGAGAGGAGAGGCATGCCTCCTTTGCTTTGGTCAAGATATTCCTCCACGTAGAGTGTTAGGAAGGCAGTTGGGTGGTTTCTACCATATCCACACGAGAGAAAGAGATTTTGTGCCATTCCGGTGGCAAGAGAAAAAGTGGATATCTCTGTTGCTGCAGAATATATAGCGAAAACATTTCTTGAACATTTCATTTTCTTTGTGAGAAATGGGTTATTAACTAAAACAGAAACTACTGACAACAATGTCTTGGAACAGTATTTGACTACTGAAGTATAGCACTGCAAGTAGGAGTAGCCCCCCACCCCCACCCCCCGTGTCTAGGGAACCACATTGTGCTCTGGGAAGAGAGGAACAGTGGTGCCACTTAGCAATCTGCACCTTCTCTTCTGTTTTCCTCACACAGTAACCCGTGCTTGAAATGCAGTTCAATGTTGCTGGCCAATAAAGCTAACGTGACCTGTCTTTTGTCCTCTTTAATTCTGCTGCAGTCCCATGGACAGTTAAGAAATAGTAGACCACATGTGGAAAAGGTGAATGGGTTAGAGCTGAAGGGAGACGGACCCATTCATCATCTTCTGATTCACATAGGGTGATCCTACTTCCACAGTCTGGGAATAATATTACAAGGGACAGTATTCCCTGTAATGCATTACTTCTTGTGTGTTACTAACAGCATCATAATGTTCATTTTGCAAAATAATGCAAAACTTTAGAGAGTGACTACTGAAAACCCCCTTCCCTCGTTACCCTACATAATGTCTACGGTGATTTCTTTGGATAGTTTGCTTCCAAAGGTTAGGCCATTTGTCTAGCAATACCAGGCATTTTGGGCCAAATGTTACATTTTAGTTTTGGGGAGCAAAACATTTTGGGTAACATGTTGAGGTATTTTCTTTCTCAAATATTAGATCTTTTTTAAAAAATAATAATAATTAGATGGCTTTTTCAAAAGGACTAAGAAGCAACAGTAATAAGTGATACCGAGTGTGCCATAAAGAGTTTCTTTGGAACGATAGTTTTCCAAAGTCTGCCTACACTTATACTTAAATGTGTTTGCTTTGATGTGATGAGAGCAGCTCACAGCACCACCACCACTGACAGGCATCAGAAGCTTTGGCATGCCAGAAATCCAGTTGGATGGGCCACGTCTGTGCAAGTGGAGCTACAGGCTACTGTAAAAAAAGACTTGCAATGCAAAAAGAACTTCCCCAAACATCTGGCATGGAGCTGTCATGCAGGGGAAAGTAAAGTATTATGTTTTACATGAATTTTGTTTGATTTAAATCCCACCTTTTCTGCATAGTGGGATGTAACAACACGGTTCATAAAGCATTGAATTTAATCTAGAGTAAATTAAATGTAAGACTAAAAGAGATACAGGTAAGAACATATAAAGATGAAATAAAGTGTTATTGTGTTAAAATGCCACTTAACTATATATAATATCAAGATTTCATTGAATTAAAAACAATTTAAAGCATATCCATTAAAAATAGATCAGTATTAACCCATTGAAATGGTTTTCTTAAACAGCCAAGGAAAGCATGGTAGAATAGACAAAGGGCCTTTTTACACGACCCCTAAGATCCGCTGGCCACTTAAATTCGGACCAGAGATCTTAGGGGTTTCTCGCTCTTCCTCTGTCCCCACCCCCCTCCGCACTTCCTGCTTGCTGGCTGCGTGAGGGAGGGAGAAAAAAGAAAGAAAAGAATGCCCGTTTTGTTCCCGGCAGCATTCAGATCTCTTAAAGGGGCGGGGCGCAAAAAAAGAACAAACAGAAGCCAGGAGAGCCCCACACTCACTATCCTTACACCGGATCAAATATTTGTCACATCCAAAAAGCAGGTACAAGAAAACTGCTCTGGGTCGCGCTAAAGTGGGCGGGGTCGCACTTAATTGTCTGCAAAGTCCGGAGCTGGTGGGTAAACATTTTTAAGGTCCGGACCTTGCAGCCATTTGCGGCGGAGCTTAGGGGTCGTGTATAAACGCCCAAAGAAACAGGCTTTGTTTGCCAGTAGAAGGAAAACAAGAATAATTTTATGTGCAATATAGTAAAAGAAGGATGTTGCTAATCTGTCCATTATTATATAGCTCATACTTGAATTTCTTCAATCAAAAGGTGATGAAGCAAAAAGCAAAGTATTCTGCTTCTAAAGTGTCCCATAGTGCTTGTGGCACTCTCCTGGTGGTTCACCAGTTAGTTATGCAGTGGAAGAGAAGGACTTGCAGTGCCCATGAGTGATGTCACAAATAATTTCCAGTAGAAGATTGAAACATTTGCATAGTCACATATCAACATATATTTATACAGATAACAGAGAACATTAACTTGTTTATTTGAAAAAAAAAACAAATACATTTCTCCATTGGCCCCTATGCTGTAGACAAAAATCAACTAGATGGCTACCCATCTGTGTGCAATGCATACACCCATAGCGTGAAACAAACCACTTGAGTAAAAAGCCCACTTCTGTAGTAATTAAGTCTGCCTTGTATGACTCCTGGGTGGTGCCTGATTTTACATGTCGCACATGATTATTAATTATAAATAAGGACTGGAATTGTAGATTTAAGCAGCTGCTGACCCAACACTAGTTTAGGTCACTGTCTGTAATGTTTAATTTGGAGTAGGCAACCTGTGACCGTAGATCCGGTGTCTGAACAATTCTTGACTTATTTTTAGAAGCTCTGTGCAACTTTCAAGCACTCTATTAGAAGAAAGAGGAAGACCTAGAAATGAACCAGACAGAAGAGGAAGTGGTGGGACAAAAGAAATGGTTTGAGGGTGGGTATTTCCCCTCCCTTCTGCTCTGACCAAGAGCTAAAAACCAAGCTCTTGGATATAAGATAATTTTTGTTTTGGGCTGCAACTTCCAGAATCCAATCCAAAGGATGAGGCTGGCTAGAAGTCTAGTGCAGAATTAATTATGCCAAGCTCGGAACCTGCCTACGACATTTTTCACCATTGCCTCTTGCTGACATTTATTTATTTATTTATTATTTCCACTTATACACCCCCTGACTTTCCTGAAGGGACTCGGGGCATGCAGTCCCTTTCAGATTATCCCAAGAGAATTCATCTTGAGAGAGAAAAGGCTCCCTATTCCTGCCATAATTACACATTTACTGGGGAGCTGGCAAAATTAAAACAGGAGGCCTGTAGAGTTGAAAGGCGTTGGCGGAAAACCCAGACTGAAACAAAGAAACAGTGAAAGGCTTTTGGAAGGCTTACTCCAAGGCAGTGGAGGCAGCAAAAAATCATTTTTCTCTACCACCACTGATTTGTCACATTCCCAGGGCAGCTTTTCAGAATAGTCAAAAGTCTGCTACATGCTGACCCACGGGTGGATAACACAGACCACTCTGTATCTCGCTGTGAAGAATCTGCACAGCACTTTGCAGGCAAAATCGAACAGATCTGGACTACCTTGGATGCTGCTATTGACCCAGAGCCTGCAAATAAACACCCCACCCTGCTTGTTCTGTATTAATAGATGACTGTGGTCAGGACCCTTGGGGAGATGAGGGCCACCACATGTCTGTTGGATCTTGCCCCTCGTGGATCATTGAGCTACCAGAGAAGGTATGGCAGAGTGGTTAGGAAGAGTAGTGAATGTCTCCTTACAACAGGGCAGGATTCCAGCATGCTTAAAGGAGGCAATAGTAAAACTGTTAATTTTTTTACTTTGTATTGGATTCTGGAAGTTGCAGCCCAAAAATGCGATCCTTGGTTGCATCAACAGAACCATAGTGTCTAGAGATCAAGGGAAGTGATAGTACCACTCTATTCTGCTCTGGTCAGACCCCACCTGGAGTACTGTGACCAGTTCTGTGCGCCTCAATTTAAAAACGATTTTGACAACCTAGACCCGGGTCCAGAGGAGGGCAACCAGGATGGTTGAAGGTCTGGAGGAAATATCTTAATGAGGAACGGCTTAGGGAACTGGGAATGTGTAGCCTGTCAAAAAGAAGGCTGAGGGGGGATATGATAGCTATGTTTAAATATTTGAAAGGATGTCATATTGAAGAGGGAACTGGTTTGTTTTCCATGGCTTCAGAGACTAGGACTCGGGGGAATGGTTTCAAACTACAGGAAAAGAGATTCCATTTGAACGTTAGGAAGAATTTCCTGACAGAGCTGTTCGGCAGTGGAATATGCTGCCACAAAGGGTGGTGGAGTCTCCTTCTTTGGGTTTTTTTTAAGCAGAAGCTGGATGGCCATCTCTCGGAAATATTATGATGGGGTTCCTACATGGCAGGGGGTTGGATTAGATGGCCCTTGAGGTCTCTTCCAACTCTATGATTCTATGATTCCAATGATACCGAACAATTATCGACTGGTATCAAATATCCCATTCTTAGGGAAAGTCCTAGAGCGGATTGTGGCCTCGCAGCTCCAGAGGTTTCTGGATGAGATAAACTACATGGATCCATTTCAATCTGGCTTCAGGCCTGGTTATGGGACTGAGATGGCACTGGTTGCATTGGTAAATGACTTACACAGGGAAATGGATAGGGGTTTTGTGTCCCATTTGGTTTTACTAGACCTCTCAGCTGCTTTTGACACTATAGACCATGGCATCCTCCTGACTCGTCTCTCTGAAATGGGAATTGGGGGTACTGCATTAAAGTGGCTCTGGTCCTTCCTGCAGGAAAGAACACAGAAAGTGGTGTTAAGTGATTCATGTTCGACACCATGGCTGCTGACCTGAGGAGTTCCCCAGGGTTCTGTTCTGTCACCTATGGGCCTTTTTACATGACCCCTAAACTCCGCCGCAAATGGCTCCCAGCTCCGGAGCTTTAAATTGTTTACCCACCAGCTCCGGAGTTTACTGAAAATTAAGTGCGACCACGCCCACCTAAGCGGGTCCCAATGCACTTTTCATGTACCTGCTCTCCAAGCGTGAAAAATCTTGATGCGGATGTGCTGGGCTCTCCTCGCTTCTTTTTGTTGTTGTTTTTTTGCCTCCTGCCCCTTTAAGAGAAGGAACCAGGAAGTGACGGGGCTCCCGGCAGCTTCCACCGGCACCGGGAGGTAAGCCTTTATTCTTTTGTCCCTTTTTTTCTCCCTCCCCTCACGCAGCCAGCAGCCAGGAAGTGCGGAGGGGTGGGGACGCACGAAGAGCAACAAACCCCTAAGATCTCTGGTCCGAATTAAAGAGACCAGCGGATCTTAGGGGTCATGTAAAAGCGCCCTATGTTATTTAACATCTATATGAAACCACTGGGGGAGATTATCAAGACTTTTGGGGTTAAGTACCACCAGTATGCCGATGATACCCAGCTCTACCTCTCGTCACCTCCGGATTCTAAGGGAGCTACTATCTCAACTTTACACAAGTGTTTAGCTGCAGTAATGAACTGGATCAGGATGAACAAAATGAAACTAAAACCAGACAAGACAGAGGTGCTCCTGGTCAGTCAAAAGGGAAAACAAGGGATAGGAATGCAACCTGTAGTGGATGGGGTAAGCCTCCAATTGAAAAAACAGGTACGCAGCTTGAGGGTGCTCTTGGACTCATCCTTGAGCTTAGATGCCCAGGTCACAGCTGTGGCCAGGAGTGCATTTGCACAATTAAGGCTAGTATGCCAGTTACACCCGTTTCTTGAGAAACCAGTTCTGGCCACAGTGACACATGCCCTAGTGACATCCTGGCTAGACTACTCTAATGCACTCTATGTGGGGCTACCGATGAAAAGTCTTAGAAAACGGGTGTGACTGAGGCAGGGTATAGATATCACATTACACCCCTGTGAAAGCAGCTCCACTAGCTGCCAATCAGCTATCGGACACAATTCAAGATGCTGACCTTGACCTACACAGCACTGCACGACCTGAGTCCTAACTACCTGAAAGATTGAATCTCACAGTATGAACTGACTCAGGAGGCCCTTCTGTCCACCCCACCACCCTCACAGGTATGTCTCGTGGGAACCCATGAAAGGTCCTTCTCAGCTGTGGCGCCCAGACCCTGAAACTCCCTCCCACTAGAGGCCAGGACTGCCTCATCTCTGTTGTCTTTCTGGAAACAGGCAAAGACCTTTCTCTTCAGGCAAGCTTTCCCTGAATGATGGGCTACCTATTATGTCTCTTTTATATGAATCTACAGGATCATATAGACTTTTTGTTTATGACTACTTATAATCTTATGTGATTACATTGAGACTATGTTTTCAATGTTACTTTCCATCACTCACAACTTTATACGGAACTTTACTCTCCTTTTAACTGCTCGCGTTCTCTTGTAGCTTTAATGTAATGTTGTCTTTCAATGCTGTAAGACAGGCATGTCCAAACTTTGGCCCTCCAGATGTTTTGGACCACAACCCCCACAGTCCTTTGCCATTGGAAATACAGGTTTGGAATTCTGGGAGTTGTGGTCCAAAACACCAGGAGGGCTGAAGTTTGGACATGCCTGCTGTAAGATGTCCCTCAATTTTTTGTTCTCAGTACTTGAACATGTCTAAATTGTAGTGGACTACATATTATCCCTCATTAAGCCGCCTCAGGTCCTTTTCGAAGGAGAAAGGTGAGGTAAAAATACTCTAAAATAAATAAAAATATTTCACTTGATGCTGTGATGGTCATAAGGAGGCTCACACCAGTGTCAACTTCTGCTGTTCCCTGTTAATCAAAAGAAGATTAAGGCTACGGAGGATCATCATTGGCCTTTCTGCCAAGGAACTAGAAGTGCTCAGGTAGCCTAGTCACTGGTGAGGTTACGCAATCCTTTCCCATGTGCTGCTCCTGGTGAAAGGGGGCATCTCAAAGTCGAGCATCTCCTGCCCCCAAATGAGGGGCCAAAAATGTCACATTTTCCATCTAATCCACAATAACTACCTTTCCATAACTCCAGTTAATGAGGCCATTGCTCTTCCACTTGCAGTCATTAACAGAAGAGACTGTTGTGCCAACTCATTTTGTTGTGCTTTGTGCTGCCTGTTGTCCGGTGCCAACAAAATACAGCTGGCACTTTCCCCTTCCTAACAGATGTACGGATCTTTCTAAAGGACAGGCAGATACTCAACAGTTGCCGCTCCTTCTGGCAGAGCCAACACGGAGGTTAAAAGGAATGAAGTAGCGACTGTGTAACAAAATGAGGCAAGAACTGCAGTAGCCGTAGGCATGGCTGGGCCTTTTACACCCCTGGCCTAGTTTTGATGAGAGAGATGTCTTTGAGCCCTTGCTGATAGACCCGGAGAAACTTGCTTATGTCCAATATCAAGGGTACAGTCAAAGGATGGAGTGAAGAATCATGCAGCCAAGTGTAGCTTGGGGAGGAATTGTGTCCTGCCCAAAGCGAGGCTGTCTTCACAGATCTTCCGGTGTTGTTCCTTAGTTCACATACCTCACCCTCCTTCACAGAGTTTGGAAAGGCAAATTTTGTTTTAAGTAACCAGTTCTGTAAATTGATACAAACTCCCATGCTGAACGAATGTAAACCTTGGTTACTTGTGGCCCTTGTCATTTGTTCTTATGTACTGACAGGTTGACGCCAACCTATGATTTACCTCTAAAATAATTCATTACTTGGTTACTTTAATCTCTCTCTCATCCTTGGGATCAATAAGAAAAGACATAGAAACTATGTATTCTGAGTGAAATTCCACTCCGAATGCATTGAAAATGTACTCCATCTCTTAAAATTAACTAGTAAATATCATATATTTATTTCCACTCATTACTTTATTTGCAAAAGTAACTATTATACCTTCCATACTTAAAAAATAACTACAGTGGTAGCTCAACTTACAAATTGTGTCTGTTCAGAATGCATGCTCTTAAGTCGAACTACACTTAAGTCGGGGTACCTATCTAAAAAAATTGAAAAAATAAGTTAAAAAAGAAAAAAGAAAAAAGAAAAAAATATTTGTAAGTCAAGCAGACCATATCTAAAATTTGTAAGGCGGCTGTTAAAACGCCAACAGTTTTCTGCTCTTAAGTCGGGGTACCACTGTAATTTGTTACAGAGAAGTTAATTGTAACTACCGTACTTACTTCTGTGTTGTGCTCCTTCACTCTTCAGCAGCTGAGCAGATATATGCTCTCAAATCACTTTCCTAAGCCAACACAGCTATGATTATCATGAATGCAGTAATTCCAGAGAAACCATTAGCCTTCACAGCCTTGAAGAAAATGAGAAAAGAACCCCTGGACTTTGGGTGTGATCTCTTCCTGGCTTCTCTTAGGAATGATTACTTTGGACTGCACTGTTTATTGTCTCAAATTGATTTACTGGCATGGATTAACATCATTCCTATATAATAAATAATAACTGTTTATTTATGGTCATAGACATAGACCAAAATGCATTCCTATATGATTCTTTCTATAAATACTTCTCAATTGGGTGGGAAAACCCTTTCAAAATAGTTGTTGTCTATTGCATCAAAGTTAGAAATCCAGCATAAAAGCTGGGAAACAAACATGGCATTCAAACCACAGCTTGTTGTTATTTCCCCTATTCCATTTCAATACTTGGTCTCGCTCTCCAAAATGTGGCTCTCACTGCCTGTAGTAATAGCACTTTCCCATACCCAAAGGTTGTAGCCCAAACCCAGAAATCTGCCCATACCTCCAAGCATTTCATCTTAATGTTCTTTGCAAACTCTTTCATATCTGCCTCCAAATTACACCATTCATTGCTATCTTCCATGCCATTTTAGAGCCTTCGCTTTTCTGGAAAAGAGGAAGGCACACCTATTAAGTCCTTGGCTCATAGCAGATGCTTCTGTTGTCCAAGGCCCATACTCCTTCTGAAACTTCAGGGTTGTTCTCAGGGGCATATTAAGGGGTATTAATTGCTTACGAAACAAAATGAAGGATGGTAGACTGATCTCAAATACAGAAGCAAAGTCAGGCTGATATATCTTTGAAGATTCTTAATCATCCAGGTGAATTTATCTGGAAGTTGAGTCATGGAACGTTTCACTGCTCATCCAAATAGCTTCGTCAGTATGAGGAAAGCTAGTTGTGAGTCCTCCATTTTATAGTTCACTTTGTCCTTGTGTCAGAAGAATATAGGGGGTACTTCTCGTCAAACAACAACTGACAGCTGGCCCCCTGGTTTTAAGGGGTGCCCCAGCAGGGGTCCCCCTCGGTCACTCAAAAACCTGTTAGGGGCCCCTTGGTCAACCTAAAACCTGCAATCCTCCCTCATTCACCCCTAAACCTGTGGGGGCCCCTAGGTCCCCAAAAAACCTGTTGCCCCCCTCATTTACTCCAAAGCCTGTTGGACCTCTAGTCACCCCAAATCCTGACTGTTTAAGAGCAGGTATACTGTGTGACCCCTCTACGAGTGCATCTCATGGTGACCAACCACTGGGTGCAGGTTTCAAGGCTCTAGGACACAGCCTGTTCCAATGACGGCCTTATTTTCCTGACACCCGGTGGCCATGCTTTTTGCACGTACAAGCTTTTTAGGGTGGATTGTGATCCGTCTATGATCTCACCCCAGTCTCCCTGAATGGTGCAGGGTGTTTTGGGAACCCAAAATGTCCCCCATAGCCATCATATTGCATTGGGTACAGACTTTTATTAAAGCTATAAAATTAGAAGGGCTCACCTTGAGAAAGCTCTTTTCTCATCATCTTTGGGAAAGTGCATCTGGTCAGCATCTGTCCAGCAATCAGAGCCTGTCTGAGGCTGGCAGCAGCAGGAGGCAGGTTTTAAGAGGGCCTTTAGCCCCCCCTCCATAATCCAGGGCTTGTCTCTGATTGGCTAACACACATCCATTCCAGGAACTCACCTCTTATTGACTCGAGGGTCCTGACAGGACCTCATAGAAGCCCTGACAACAACGGGTTGGGGCAGGGGAGGTTGCTGATTGGTCAGATTTCCCAAGCCCTCGGAGCAGCAAATGAGGAAAGGGGAGATGGGGAACATGCCCTCAAGGCCACGTGTATATGAGAGGACATGCAGAGATACCGCCTCTACCCGGTACAACATGCCTGTCGCCATGACTGGTGCTTTCCTGCTGCAAATCAAGACTGAAAAGATGCCGTGCCAGGCTGTTTCCCACAACTTGTGAGGAAGAAGCGTGTGCTACTGATGGAGTCCTAATATCTCAAACTGATGCCAAATAAGATGGACAGTGCCTATCGCGGGGGTTAGGGACCCAACCCACAATAACTGAAAATCCGTGATATATGGATGCAGGTCATGTCAGGCCTGGAGGCCTAGCTGGGGGCCCTTGTACTTACCCCCAGCCTGGCGCTGCCCCGAACGAGCCTGTCAGAGGCCCCAAAAGGGCCTTCCTGCAAACCAGAATTGACTTCTGCTAAACCGGAAGTCACTTCCGGACTGATGAAAATCATTTCTGAAACCTCTGGCAGGCCTAGAAAGGCCCTCAGAGGCCTTGGAAATGATTTTCTGCAAACTGGAAGGGACTTCCAGTTCACAGGGAAGCCATTTTCAGGCCTCCAGAAGTCCCGGGAGGGCCCTTGCAGGCCTGTTCGGGGCAGCGCCAATCCTGGGGTAAGTACGGGAGGCCTGAAACAGGCTTTCCCCCCTTACCCCGGGGGGGGGCTTTTTAATATATTGATGCCCCTCGATATAGTGGGACCGCGGTATATGAACCATGAATGGGCGGGGGACCACTGTATTGGGGGGGGGAGGTGGCCACATGTATGGATGTTACACATAATAAGTAGACAGCATATGCACAGCTTTTAAATTATGTTATTACTTTTAGGAAGAAGAAGATAGCCAGGATGAAAAGGTTGAAAAGATTTCTGATTTCCTAGTTCTCTGGCCCAATTTTGAAGACTTACACAAGCCGCATGATCAGCTGAACATGTACTTTGAATTCAAAATATAGCTTGAAGATTTAGCAATTCCTGGCAAGATCAGAAGCAGTATGAATTCATCTATTAGAATTGTGATGTTCACTGTTATTGATTACGTATTTAAAGAATTTTTGTTTAAGCTGTGTGATAGATGCTCTATGGTTATTTCAAACCAACTGGCACATCCATGTCTTTTATGGCACAAACCTTACATGAATAAAATTTTGAGAAATGTAACCCAGAAATTATGTTTTGTAAAGATTCTTCATGAAACGTTTCAATCTCACAAGAAAAGATGTCCAGTTGCCATGACTCAGCTTCCAGATCAGGCCGATACAGTTCCTTGCCCCTCATTTCTGTTAAAATCCAACCAATTAGCAATCAATAATATCTATTCCATTTTCCTTCTGGAAAGAGGAATGGCATTCTTTCTTTAGAGAGGTACTCATACATGCATAGATATTTCAATACTCTAATCTAGGAGTTCTTTGATTCTGCTGTCATCCATAGCGGATTAGTCATATAATGAACATAGGCTGTCTCAGGACGTGTCTGTGAAGATTCTCAGTCATCCAGGTGAGTTTATCTGGAAGTTGAGTCATGGCTACTGGACTTCTTTTTTGAGAGATAGAAACGTTTCGCTGTTCATCCAAACAGCTTCATCGGTCTGAATACAGCTAGTGCAAATCCTCCATTTTATAGGCAGCTTTGACCTCTTGTCACCCTGGCCTGAATTAGGCTCATAAGACGAACAGTGGCCTAAATAGGCTCGTTAGGGAGACAATAGTATCCTTAGCCTTAAGGTGAACAATGGCCTAAGGTGCTGAAACCTAAAAAGAATGGGTCGTTAGCTATGGCCTTGGTGGTGAAGGCTTTTTGATTCGCCTGGGGACTTTGGAAAGGGCAGCCTGATAAGTAGCAGATAGACTATGCCGGAGCCCACCACCTCTGTTGAGGGAGGGGTTTTCAATGCTCACATGAATGGCCTCCCTTACTCCTCTTTCAAACCACCTCTCTTCTTTGTCTAATATGTGTACATCCTCATCTTTGAAAGAGTGCCCTTTGTCCTTCAAATGGAGGTGTACTGCTGATTCTGGTCCTGACCTGTCTCAGGACATCACTTGGATAAGGTATATCCAACCTTGTAGTAGTTTATGAAAGCTCATGCATGTAGAAAGTCTGACATATTGTGAGGTCATTGCTTTTATCAGAAGAAAGAAAAGTGAGGCCCTCCATAGCTGGCTCAGTCTTCTCATCAGGCCAAGCAAGCATAGCCCCATAGTAAGGAATGCTGGGAACTACAGTCTGATGTCATCTCCCTTGGGTGAACCACGGTATTTATTTATTTATTTATTTTAGAGTATTTTTACCCCGCCTTTCTTCTTGGAAAAGAGTGGAGCTGTTACAGACCAAAGGAGAAAAGTAAAGAAGCTCGCTCCTGAAGAAGGCCCTGCCGAAACGCGTGGAGCCAGAGCTTTTTAAAATGATTTAACAAAGAATAAAGGTCGTTTTCTACTTTTATACATTCCGAGATTCTGTCTCCCATCCTTATATTGTCATATAATTTGACCCAAATCCTTTATCAAAAAGCTCTAATAGGGACTGATCCCGGCAGCCTCCCTTGATATCTACAGTTGCTGTGTGTAGCTGTCTGCGGTTCTCTTCCAGTTCAGTGCTCCGAGTCAGCAGTGGGCAGTGTGTGTGTGTGTGTGTGTGTGTGTGTGTGTGTGTGTGTGTGTGTGTGTGTGTGTGTGTGTGTGTGTGTGTGCATGAACTCTCATGTCTATTTGAGCCGCTACATTTCTTGTAAAACGGCCAAAGTCACTGAATATTTGGGGAATGCATAACTACTCTCTAAAGACCAAACCATCAAGACGGGGCAATTCCTAAGATAAAACATCCATGGAGCCCAAAGGAAAGGCAAGTTTCAGGGATGGAGAGAGGGGAGGAGGCTATTATTTCAAATGGTCTGAAATCTCACAAATAACAAGGACAACAGGTCCCCAGCACATAGAGCGGGTCAATCCTACAGCCACTCAGGCTTGTTTAGATAATAAGGGTTTTTAAACAGCCCTGCTTTGCTGCAGGAAAAGCACAATTTTCGTTTTGCCTCTCTCTCTCTCTCTCTCTTTCTCTCTCTGCAGCTATTAGAGGCTACAGCTCAACTTTCGCTCTTGTCTAACCACTCTGGTTGCAGGAGGAAAAAGGCCCTCCCCATCACAGGGCACTTTTGAGCAGCAAGGAGCACATTCTCTTTCTGCAATAAAAGATTCCTACTTGGTTGAGATAATGATCTCTCCAATTTAAAGAGTCTTCCTCCCTCTAACCTGCTGCCACCATTCTGTCAGAATGCTGTAGGAAAGGAACATTTCCCCTTTTCCCCTTAAAAACAAGTCATTTTTATTTCTTTTCAGTGAGAAAAAATGAAAATACCAAATAAATAAAACAGGCAAAAGCAATGCCACTGCTACCACCTCCTCCTGTTGACATGACACAAGATTAAAAGAGGGAGGTTGTTGGGTTTGTTTTGTTTTGTTTTTTGACAAGAAGATTCTCAAAGCACATCTGTAGAAGTCATTCGATTCTCCTAAAAAAATCAATGGGAGCCTTGCTGTTGATTTGGCTACAGCAGAGCCTGCTGTGCAGAAGAACTCATGTTTTATTATTTCTGACGCAACTGATGTGGCTGTCGACCTTCCACTTTGCAAGGGCCATTTCACTGCGAATGGAAAATGTTTCTGTCTTCCCTCCCTCATTCAGAAACAGGGAAGGAGGATTTTTGGGTCCCTCCAGACGTGACTGGACTGCAGTTCCCATTACTCTTCTTTACTGAAAAGACTGATGGGAGTCAGAGTCCAATAATGTTTGGAGGGTTTTATGTTCCTCACTTCAGTACAGAATCATAGAATCATAGAGTTGGAAGAGACCTCGACAGCCATCCAGTCCAACCCCCTGCCATGCAGGAACCCCCAGCAAATGGCCATCGAGCCTCTGCTTAAAAACCTCCAAAGAAGGAGACTCCACCACCCTCCGTGGCAGCATATTCTACGGCTGGACATCCCTAACCATCCTGAAGTTCCTCCTTACGTTCAAATGGAATCTCTCTTCCTGTAGTTTGAAACCACTTTTCCGAATCCTAGTCTCTGAAACCATGGAAAACAAACCAGTCCCCTCTTCAATATGACATCCTTTCAAATATTTAAACATGTGTATCATATCCCCTCTCAGCTTTCCTTTTGAAAGGCTAAACATTCCCAGATCCCTAAGCCACTCCTCGTATGACATTTCTTCCAGACCTTTAACCATCCTGGTTGAGCCTCTTCTGGACCCGTTCAAGTTTGTCAACATCCTTTTTAAATTGATGTGCACAGAAGTGGACACAGTACTTCCAGTACTCAATTGATTCTTCCAAGGAAACCAGTGACAATCTATAGGGGCATTTCTTCTTGCATCTCTGTCCACAATGCCAGTAAAAAGAGCCAGTCCTGAATGAACTCCAATTTCAGAGAACAGATCTAAGAGCATAGAAATTCTGCTAGGGCTTATTTTTGGGGGAGGTCTTATTTTCAGGGAAACAGGGTATGTATACATCTTCATCTTTGAATGAATGCCTTTTGTCCTTCAAGTGGAGGTGTACCGCTGATTCTGGTCCTGAGCTGTTACCCCTCCTATGTTGAGCCATCCTTCTGTTTAATGGCTGTTTAGTTTCTCCAATGTATACGTCTGCACACTCCTCATTGCATTGGACTATATATGCTATATTGCTCCTTTTCTGTTTTGGTATCGGGTCCTTTGGGTGGACAAGTCTCTGCCTTAGTGTGTTTATGGGTTTGAAATAAACAGGGATGTGGTGTTTCAAAAAAAATCATTTTAAGCTTCTCAGACACTCCAGCCATGTAGGGAATGACCAGGTTCTTCCATTTGGTCTGGGTCTCAGGCTGATCCCTTGTTCTTCTGGGTCGGCACACTGCTTTGTTGAAGGCCCACTTTGGATATCCACAGGCCTTAAATGCTGTCTTCAGGTGCCTGTCTTCCTTCTTCTTGGCTTCTTTGGAGGTGGGGATGCTCTCTGCTCTGTGGTTTAGGGTCCTGGTGACTCCTAATTTGTGCTTTAATGGACAGTGGGAGTTAAACATTAAGTACTGATCTGTGTGGGTGGTTTTCCTGTAAACTTCTACTCCCAGGCCACGGTTGGTCTGATGATGACTGCACAATCCAGGAAAGCCAGGCTGTTCTCTTTTATTTGCATCCTAACAGTGAACTCTGCTGGAAGCTCAATGGCTTAGGTTTCTGGCTGTAGAGCTAGAGGTTGGGAGTTTGATTCCCCACTGGGCCCATTTCACGGGGACTGGTCTTGATGACCCATATGGCCCCTTCCAACTCTGCTGTTCTACAATGATAATGATGATGATTTCTTCAATGGATACAACACATTAAAAAATCTTCAAATAAGCTGGAATATGGTGAAGAACCTGAGAGAGAGAGAGAGAGAGAGAACAAAAGATGACCAACAGAAACAAAGGGACTTTAAGATCCTGACTATGAACCTCTAACTCCTCACTGTGAGAAGCTCAATTCTTGAACTGTGACCTTTTGAACTACACTTCTAGCATCTTGGCAAACTTTAATCTACTGTTAGCAGTTTCAGGGTAAGATCCTGATATAAGTGTCCTCCCATTGATAAAAAGATAGCACACTTGTCTACAGATGATGGAAGACATCTTAATGAAAGCTAAGAGCATTGCATGTTTGATGGGGCTCATTAATCCAGGAAAGGACCAAGACATACCAGTGTGCACGCTCAGCTGACAAGCTGCTCCTGAAGGGTGCCAAAAGAGAACCTGGGCAGTTGGAACTTTGTACTGTACACTGAGACCAAAACTTTGAGTTCGGTTGCCCTCTTCTTCAGAACTCGGACAAGGTTGATCAAGAGCTTTTGCCTCTCGTGGGGAATAAGGATTGAATGTATGGGTAGTAATACATATGCATTGTGTGAATGAAACCCCAATTATTAGCTCTGTAACTAATGGGTAATAAAGTACAGTGGTACCTTGTATAAACGAATTAATTCGTTCCAAATGAAATCATGTTAAGCAAATTTTCCTTTATACAAATTTCCCATAGGAATGCATTGAAAATGGATTGGTCCCATTTTTATGTTGCATGGATTTGACCCATAGACAATTATGTTAAGCAAATTTCCCCTATCTCCGGAATTTTTTATGTTGTACAGATTTTATGTTATACAAACTGTTTGTTATACAAGGGTCCACTGTATATTCATTTACACTGAGTATTGTGTCTTATGAAGTCTTTTGCTGTTTATGTATAGTATTGTTCTCCTTGGAATACAAAAGAACAATTTATTACCTATTCAGTGACACATACAAGAGAGACGTGGAGGGGAGAACATCCCCTTCTCTCTGGTGGCATCTTAACCTTAGAAGCCTCGTGGTGTAGTGGTTAAACTTCCGCACTGTAGCCAAGACTCTGCTTATGACCTGAGTTAGGTCCGGGGTTGAGGTTTTCAGCTTGAGGTTAACTTAGCCTTCCAAGGTACTTGGCATGCTAGGGGAGGGGGGACAATGTGCAGCTTACCTAATTAAATTGCAAACCACCCAGAGAGAGCTTTGAGTGCCATCTGGTAGAATATAAGAACTAAGAAGCACACTTTTAGCCCTGGAATGTGCTTTCCATAGGGAGTTCAACTGATGCCAGTGTGACAATCTTTTCAGCACCAGTTCAACATTTTATTTGTCCAGGGAAGTGGAGATATTACTTTGCCTGCTTTGCTTTATTTTTCAATTGCCTCTGAACCATGTTGTGATTACTGCATTTTTAAATATTTTTTCATAGATCTGGTGTCTACAAAGAAGGCTAGTCTAAAATTATCTTAGGGAAGAAATTATATCAATCCATAGTTTGACTTATGCAGTCAATAACAATTCAGGACCTGTTGGTGACCTCAAGGTATACCCCTGACATCTATTCTCTCAGGCCACAAAGAACTACCTTGGCCTCTGGATTTCCATTTGGTGGGGACACAAAGGTGGGTCTTCTCTGATACGCAGGCAGAGAGCTTCTGTTTTTTTTTTTAACACATTTCTTTCCTGTTCACACACTTCACTGAACGCTGTGATACTCATGGCCACTGTCCTTCATAGCTAATATCAACACATTGTTTTCCAGTTCTAGCCAGTCTTTTTTTTTTCTGTATGGTCTACAGACAACGTAATACTCTTTCATTATGCATTCTCATGCTGGATGCTATTATAAAGCATTTTGCACTTACTGTATCTAAATTAAATCTCATCTCATTTATACTCATCCATTTGGCGGAGGTCTCTCCATCACTAAGTGATTCAATTTATCTGCTGTTTTCACAAGCCCTTCTTGTCTGGTCCCCAAATGCGATCAATAAAGCAATGTAGTTTTTTGCCTGCAAAACCACTAATGAAGATTTTAGAGAGTAATAGTCAGCTTGAAACTGACCAGGTGCCTCTTGGCCTTGATAAATCATGTTTGGTTGCAGAGGTGTTCTACATAATTGATTTGTTGATGGGTTGTTGGCTTGCTCTCTAGTCACATCCAACAATATTCTCAAAGGAAACATGCCAGTGATTTGTCACAATTTCAGAGTTAGCAATCTTGAATCAAGCAGAATGAAGCCTTAAAAAAATCACCAACCATACTGTTGGAAAGCTTGACATACACAACCACCTATTGCTGTTCTTTAAGATTTCCGAGAACCAGGAGGTCATTTTTTGTTCATGTGAATGCTAACTTTGCAACTTGCTCAGGTAGATGTGTGTGACAACAATGGGTGGGGGGAAAACACCCAGAAGAAGCACAAAGACGGAAGGAAGGATAGGATGAAAAGCCTCGTGCCAAAGCATTTCTTTATAAGCATTTGACACGAACCAGCTCAAGTGCTAAGATCACCAGGAGAGGCCTTTCTCTCTATCCTGCCACCTTCACAGGCACGCCTCAAAAGAACACATGAAAGGGACTTCTCTTTTGCTGCTCCTAGATGCAGCAAAAAATCAGGGAATATCTTATAAATGGGGCACATTTCTACTTTTGTGTCCCAGTTGATCAGTGAGGCTACAAAATAAAACAGGCTGAACTGTGCTTTCATTATTGTAAGGCTAATTACACTGGTGACAATGAGGCCTGTAATAAGACTTCCTGGGGTAGGAACTGGCAAGCCACCCCGGTATCCCTGCCAAGAACATCCCATGGTCAGAAACAAAAGGCTAAAAGATATGACGCTGGAAGATGAGCCCCTCAGGTCGGAAGGTGTCCAACATGCTACTGAGGAAGAGCGGAGGACAAGTACAAGTAGCTCCAGAGCTAATGAAGTGGCTGGGCCAAAGCCGAAAGGATGCTCAGCTGCAGACGTGCCTGGAAGAGAAAGGAAAGTCCAATGTTGCAAAGAAATATACTGCATAGGAACCTGGAATGTAAGATCTATGAACCAGGGTAAGCTGGATGTGGTCAAACGTGAGATGGAAAGAATAAACATTGACATCCTGGGCATCAGTGAACTTAAATGGACAGGAATGGGTGAATTCAGTTCAGATGACTATCACATCTACTACTGTGGGCAAGAATCCCATAGAAGAAATGGAGTAGCCTTCATAGTCAACAATAGAGTGAGAAAAGCAGTGCTGGGATACAACCTAAAAAATGATAGAATGATCTCGGTACGATTCCAAGGCAGTCCTTTGAACATCACAGTAATCCAAGTTTATGCACCAACTACCGGTGCTGAAGAGTCTGAGATTGACCAATTTTATGAAGACTTACAAGAACTTCTAGAACTGACACCAAAGAAAGATGTTCTTCTCATCATAGGGGATTGGAATGCTAAAGTAGGAAGTCAAGTGATAAAAGGAATAACTGGCAAGTTTGGCCTTGGAGTTCCAAATGAAGCAGGGCAAAGGCTAATTGAGTTTTGTCAAGAGAACAAGCTGGTCATTGCAAACACTCTTTTTCAACAACACAAAAGGAGACTCTACACATGGACATCACCAGATGGACAATACCAGAATCAGATTGACTATGTTCTCTGCAGCCAAAGATGGAGGAGCTCTATACAGTCAGCAAAAACAAGACCTGGTGCTGACTGTGGCTCAGATCATCAGCTTCTTATTTCAAAATTCAAACTTAGACTGAAGAAAGTAGGGAAGATCACTGGGCCAGTCAGGTATAACCTAAGTCAAATCCCATATGAATACACAGTGGAAGTGAAGAATAGATTCAAGGAACTAGATTTGGCGGACAGAACACCTGAAGAACTATGGATGGAGGCTTGCAACATGGTACAGGAGGCTGCAATGAAAAATATTCCAAAGAAAAGAAAATGCAAGAAAGCAAAGTGGTTGTCCAACGAGGCCCTGCAAATAGCGGAGGAGAGAAGGGACGCAAAATGCAAGGGAGAAAGGGAAAAGATACAGAAAATTGAATGCAGACTTCCAAAGAATAGCAAGGAGAGACAGGGCGGCCTTCTTGAATGAACAGTGCAAAGAAATAGAGGAAAACAACAGAAAAGGAAAAACCAGAGATCTGTTCAAGAAAATTGGAGATATTAAAGGGGTATTTCGTGCAAAGATGGATATGATAAAGGACAAAAATGGTAGGGACCTAACTGAAGCAGAAGAGATCAAGAAGAGATGGCAAGAATATACAGAAGAATTATATCAGAAAGATCTGGATGTCCCTGATAACCAAGATAGCGTAATTGCTGACCTGGAGCCAGACATCCTGGAAAGTGAAGTCAAGTGGGCCTTAGAAAGCATTGCAAACAACAAGGCCAGTGGAGGTGACGGCATTCCAATTGACCTCTTTAAAATCTTAAAAGAGGATGCTGTAAAGGTGCTGCATACGATATGCCAGCAAATTTGGAAAACCCAGCAGTGGCCAGAGGACTGGAAAAGATCGGTCTACATCCCAATTCCAAAGAAAGGAAACGCCAAAGAATGCTCCAACTATCGCACAATTGCACTCATTTCACATGCTAGCAAGGTTATGCTCAATATTCTACAAGGCAGGCTTCAGCAGTATGTGGAAAGAGAACTTCCAGAACTACAAGCTGGATTTAGAAGGGGCAGAGGAACTAGAGACCAAATCGCCAACATGCGCTGGATTATGGAGAAAGCCAGAGAGTTCCAGAAAAACATCTACTTCTGCTTCATTAACTATGCCAAAGCCTTCGACTGTGTAGACCACAACAAACTATGACAAGTCCTTAAAGGAATGGGAGTGCCTGACCACCTTATCTGTCTCCTAAGAAATCTATATGTGGGACAAGCAGCAACCGTCAGAACTGGATATGGAACAACTGACTGGTTTGGAATTGGGAAAGGAGTACGACAAGGCTGTATACTGTCACCTTGCCTATTTAACTTATATGCAGAGTACATCATGAGAAAGGCCGGTCTGGATGAATCACAAGCCAGAATTAAGATTGCCGGAAGAAATATCAACAACCTCAGATACGCAGATGATACTACTCTACTAGCAGAGAGTGAGGAAGAATTAAAGAACCTTTTAATGAGGGTGAAAGAGGAGAGTGAAAAAAATGGGCTGAAGCTCAACATTAAAAAAACTAAGATCATGGCCACTGGTCCCATCACCTCCTGGCAAATAGAAGGGGAAGAAATGGAGGCAATGACAGAGTTTATTTTCTTGGGCTCCTTGATCACTGCAGATGGCGACTGCAGCAACAAAATAAAAAGACGCCTGCTTCTTGGGAGGAAAGCAATGGCAAACCTAGATAGCATCCTAAAGAGCAGAGACATCACTTTGCCAACTAAGGTCAGGATGGTTAAAGCTATGGTTTTTCCAGTAGTGATGTATGGAAGTGAGAGCTGGACTATAAAGAAGGCTGATCGCCGCAGAATTGATGCTTTTGAGCTATGGTGCTGGAGGAGAGTCTTGAGAGTCCCCTGGACTGCAAGGAGATCAAACCTATCCATTCTGAAAGAAATCAACCCCGAATGTTCACTGGAAGGACAGATTTTGAAGCTGAGGCTCCAGTACTTTGGCCACCTCATGAGGAGAGAGGAGTCCTTGGAAAAGTCCCTGATGTTGGGAAAGATTGAAGGCAAAAGGAAAAGAGGACGGCAGAGAATGAGATGGTTGGACGGTGTCATCGATGCAACCAAAATGAATTTGACAAAACTCCGGGAGGCAGTGGAGGATAGGAAGGCCTGGCGAGCTCTGGTCCATGGGGTCACGAAGAGTCGGACACAACTGAACGACTGAACAAGAACAACAAAGATGCTGGAACTCCCTCCCACTGGAGGCCAGGATTGCCCCATCTCTGCTGTCTTTCCGGAAGCGGGCAAAGACCTTCCTCTTGAGGTAAACTTTCCCTGAATGAGGGACTTCCTACTATTATGTAACTTTATATGGATTACCATATATGATTGCATTGACTGATTTCATAAGAACACTAGTGTTTTCCATGGTATTTTCCACCCCTCATTATGGACTTCCCTTTTCTTTTTTGCATGCTCTTTGTAGTTCTACTGTTGCCTTTTAATGTTCTAAGATGCCTCTTTTAATTCCCTGTTCTTAGCTTGAGAATGTCTTAAATGTTCTGGGCTGCATATTGCCCCTCATTATTGTAAGCCACCTTGGGTCCTTTTCCAAGGAGAAAGGTGGGGTAAAAATATATATGCCCCCCCTTTAATCGTTGTATGTTGCCTTTGGGTTTGTTCACTGCCCGGGAGGTATAAAAATGATCAAATAAATAAATAAATAAATAAATAAATAAATAAATAAATGTTCCCATTTGAAATATCCTTTCTTTTGTGAGCTGAGATTTTATAGCAACTCAACACCAAACATGTAAAACCTTCCTGCTATAACACCTTTTGAATTGATTTACTTTCTGGATAAATGATAACAATATATTAGCGCCCGAGCAAGCAGATTTTCGGGTGGATAAGTCTACAACAGACCACTGCCAGGTACTGTCAAATCTCATAGCCAACCAGGTGGCACTGGCACATACTAAGATCCACCTGTATGCTGCTTTTTTAGATCTAAAAGCCGTTTTGACGCAGTGGATCAGGAACTTATGTGGATAAAGCTAAGGGATACTAACTTAGATAGTATCTAACTTGATGATGTTTTAATTGTCCATTTTGATTGTGAGCCGCCCAGAGACCTTTGGGTAGTGGGCGGCATACAAGCTATATAAATAAATAAAATAAATAAATAGGAGATTGCTTCTACTAATTCAAAGATTGTATACAGATAACACCTGTTGTATTCGACTATCCTGCCATGGCAACCTCTCCAATGAGGTCCCCATTAACAGAGGAGTCAAACAGGGCTGTGTTCTTGCTCCCACTTTAATTAATTTGTATATCTATGATCTTGCCCCTCTCCTGTCAGAAATGAATGCTCACTAGAGATGGGCACGACTTGAAAAAAAATTTTTTTCGAGTTGTCGTTAGTCGGGCCGGTTCCGTTTCGGCTCGTTTCCGTTTTTCGCGAAAATTTGCAAAAATTAGTCGGTTCGTTTTTTTTCGTTTTTTCGTTTTTTCGTTGTCGTTAGTACTGGTTTGGGGAGGGGGTAGCGGGCTCCTGGAGGGAGCTGCAGGAGTCAGCCAGAGCCACAAGTGACGGACTGGCAGACTCTTTGCACCCGCTGTGTCTCACGTACTTGCATGTAGTGCAATGCAAGTAGATCTGGCTTAGGGTTAAGACGGCTTAGCGCAACGGCTAGGGTTAGGCTAGTTACGGGTGAGGTTACGGTGAGTATTGGGGTGCATCTGGGTGCCTCTCTGTCCCACTTAGAAGGACAGTGTACTGGCGTATGGGTTAGGCTTAGGGTTCGGGTTTGGGCTACGATTAGTGGGCTGTTTATGCCCGATTGGCACATCCCAGAAGTCTCTGTGGTCAACCTGGCCAAGTGGCCATGCGATTGGTGGAAAATTTGCATGGTCTACTCCCATGGGAGAGCCCATCATTGCAAATGTGCAGGTGTAATAAAATAAAATAAAATAAAATCAACGGAGACTTTTTTTTGCAAGAAAAACCCACTGCTGCTACTGTAAAAATTCAAGCATTTAAAATAGCTAATTTTCGCATGTTTCTGTGGTGCTTTGGTGGGGTTTTGGGCAACAATTTCAAAAAAAATATTGCGGTTGCCATTTTGGATCCCCCCCCCCCCACCGCATGGCAAATGGATGCGCCCTCCCAGCCTGGTACAGTCAGCAAAACCTGGCCATGCGATTGGTGGAATGGCTCCAAAACTTTGCATGGTCCACTCCCATGGGCGAGCCCATCATTGCGAATGCGCAGGTGTAAAAAAATAAAATAAAATAAAATAAAATAAAATCAACAGATACTTTTTTTGCAAGAAAAACCCACTGCTGCTACTGTAAAAATTCAAGCATTTAAAATAGCTAATTTTCGCATGTTTCTGTGGTGCTTTGGTGGGGTTTTGGGCAACAATTTCAAAAAAAATATTGCGGTTGCCATTTTGGATCCCCCCCCACCGCATGGCAAATGGATGCACCCTCCCAGCCTGGTACAGTCAGCAAAACCTGGCCATGCGATTGGTGGAATGGCTCCAAAACTTTGCATGGTCCACTCCCATGGGCGAGCCCATCATTGCGAATGCGCAGGTGTAAAAAAATAAAATAAAATAAAATAAAATAAAATCAACAGAGACTTTTTTTGCAAGAAAAACCCACTGCTGCTACTGTAAAAATTCAAGCATTTAAAATAGCTAATTTTCGCATGTTTCTGTGGTGCTTTGGTGGGGTTTTGGGCAACGATTTCAAAAAAAAAATATTGCGGTCGCCATTTTGGATCCCCCGCACTGCATGGCAAATGGATGCGCCCTCCCAGCCTGGTACCAGCAGCGCAGCAGTAGCAATAGCCAAGGAGAGGGGGGCGGGGAACCCCCCCCCCAAATAAAACACCCTTCTGGCCTGGTAGGTGCCCTCAGACAGTTTTCGCCTACTTTTAGGGCCGGGAATCGGGTTTTTTTTTAACTTTTAAAAACTTTTTTTCTGTGCCGCTTGGCATTGCGCGATGCAAGTAACGAGCACGACAAATCAGACCAAATTGTTCGTTCGTCGGTTCGAGCTCGAAGTCTGGGGCAGTGATTCCCGTTACCGTTTCCGTAGAGTAACGGAAACGAGTAACGGAAACGGAAACGGGAATACCGCTAAGTCGTGCCCATCTCTAATGCTCACTGCCCCAGATTGGGCCACTTGGCAGTTCCTATTCTTCTTTATGCAGATGACATGGTGTTACTTTCACACACTAAGATAGGTCTAAGACGGTTAATTGCAAAATGTGTCAATTATCTCTCCTGTAATAAAATGACCCTTAATTACAGCAAATCTAAAATAGTGGTATTCAGTAAGATTTGGAAACTCCAGCCTTGGATATTTCATGGGAGAACAATTCAACAGGTTAAAGAATTCAAGTACTTAGGATTTAATTTTCGTTGTAGTAATTCATGGGCTAGACATTGTCATATTACCACCAATTCGGTAAAGCTGACCACTCTTCTTCGTTGTTGTTTTTCCCATGTTTGGGACAATTCACACAATCCCACCACCCTGCAGGTCTTTAAAGCCAAGGCTATCTCCCAACTGATGTATGGGATGCCAATCTGACTGGATGCTTTCAACTCTTTGGTGGAAACACTCCAGCCCTCTTTCCTTATAAAATCTTCACTGTGCCTCACTGTGTGCCATATACAGCTCTGTGTTTGGAGGCTGGATTAACTAGACTGAGTATACAACTTCAGTTGAGACAATTCAAGTACTGACTGAGAATATGTTTTCTGTCTCATAAATACCCCCTAGTAGCAGGCATCCTTTCTGATTCTTTTTATTCTCCTGGTCTTATATTGTTCTCTCAAAAGATCCAAACTATGGGTATTTCACCTGATTATTAGGGTTCCCTATCCTATGCACAGACATATAGACTGTTAAAAGTTAGCCCATTGGACATCGAAAGGCAAGGCCTCTCTGCAGCAGTCCACAGAGTATGTTCACCCTTCAATCTACAACTCCCTCTATATATATAGATAAGCCAGCCAGCTGTTTTCATTTTCTAGACAGCCCCCAAGAACGGTGTGCCTTCACCCTAGCAAGATGTAATGTACTCCCATCTAATGTCCTCTATGGCAGATTTAGTTCCCAACTACTGGAAACATGGCTCTCCCCCTGTAATTCTGGGGCTCTTCAGTCCCTGGCACACATGCTCCTTCATTGTGCTGTATACAGAGATATCCGTGCTTCCTATTTGGAGCCGTTTCTTGTCAGATTTCCAGGTCGATCAGAGGAGGCGATTCTACATAATTTGCTGTCAGGAAAGAACAATGTCCACACTAGACAGATTGCCATATACACTAATCTATTGGTCCAGCAACACAGGTTACAGTTACTAACAGGTTCTTCTGTTTTGCACTCTTAGGATGAGGATGACTTTCCCCAGGTGGGCCAGAGTTCCATGGTTGATGCCCAAATACCTTTCAAACGAACATATCATGTCATTTTGCATTTTGCCATCCCATGTCTTGTTTTGTATTTTAGCACCTGTGCAATTTTAATTGGGCACATACTTATTGCCTATTGTATTGTATGTTTTGTTCGATGCCAATAAAGATCCTGCCTGCCTGCCTGACTGGCCTGGTCCAAAGGAGATGAACTTGTTATTTATAAACATTTGACATGTTCCAGATTGAAGAAATAATAATAATAATAATAATAATAATAATAATAATAATAATAATAATAATAATAATAAATAAATAAATAAATAAATAAATAAATAAATAAATAAATAAATAAATAAATAACCTTTATTTCTATGCCAGCTTTCTCTCCAAAGAGAACCAAGGTGGCTTACAACCGTACAATTCAATACAATATGAAACACAGTAGTAAAAACAACATTTAAAATCAATGTGAGCTAAGATTTTAGACCAACTCAACACCAAACATGTAAACCTTTCCTGCTATAACACTTCCTAAACCAACTTTGATGAAATGTAGCACTTCTTCTTCTGTCTGATTATCATTAGCTGAACATGTTCGAACTAAGTGACGCTATGGCTGGGCAAACAAATCCTATGTTAAGGGAAATATTTATTTCTTCCTCTCACAACAGTCTCTTTCCAGGCAGGCAAGTCTTTCAGCTCTGGATGTCTGAGACATCAGAAATGCAACCAGAGCCCTACAGGCCATTCAACCTTATTCTGAAATGCCAAGGGGGAAAGGGGAACCATGCAAGCGTTGTTTCAATTTTCTTGATTGTCACTCCTGTGACAGTGTGTGCAACTGAGTGCACAACCAAGTGTGTGACCTAGATACGTCTGACCACTTGACAGAAAGCTGGAAAGCCTGCAAGCATTGGTTACATATTTTTTAGCTGTCTCCCTGCAATTGCAAGACGTTCTTGCTCATCATTTCCCAGTCCACCAGTCAGAAGTCAAAAACAACCGTATTTGCCGAATATGGATTGAGCCAAAGGCAGATTGCCTAGCTTGGTTCTAAAACCCTGAGAATGGTAGAAAACTGGAAATAGCACTGGCTAATGAGAATGTGACACGGTCGCAGTCCCCTCTTTCAGCTGTTTCCTAAGAGTGGTACAACCCCTCTGCACAACAAGAGATCTACAAATGTTGTCACAGGGGCAAAGTCTGCACCGCCCCTCATCTCTCCAAGACACTGCTGGGAGTTTCCTGGGAAGAAAGCCTCCCACCAAGCACTTGTGCCAGCAAGTAAGAAGGATGAGATTCTGGAAGAAGAGTGACCTCGCAAAGTGCTGTGGGTAATGTTTTTATTTATTTATTTATTTATTTATTTATTTATTTATTTATTTATTTACACAATTTATATGCCACCTACTACCCATAGGTCTCTGGGCGGCTCACAATCAAAGCAATTAAAATAATTAAAATGTTAAAATACCAATCAATAATTAAAACAATACAAACATTTAAATATAAATACAATACAGTAAAAATTGCCACCAGGACACACAATCTATGTTATGTCAGTTAAAAAAACTTCTGAAACAGGGGCGGGGCGGCGGGGCGGGGGAGGATGGATGGCGGGGGAGGGTGGATGGCGGGGGAGGGTGACGGGCATGGTATATTTTCTGCAGCTGAAGAAATGCCCCCCCCCCCCCCCGCCACTGAGTCTGGGAAAAGGAGTCAGCTGCCTTCAGTTCAAGGCCGGATCTCTCAGAACCATCCATGTCTCTTCCTTCCCCAAACTGAACCACAATTTTGTCACTACTGAAGCAGCAGCAGCAGCTACAACAACAACAGTGAGCAGCAGAGGAGACTCTAATGCCACTGGCAACCAAACAAATTTCATCTAGGTCTTTCTTGACCTCTTTTGCTGCTCCTTGAACAAATCCAAGTCACCCTGTTCACAAGCAAGGGAATGAGGCTAGTCATTCCAGAGTACTTAAAATGGAACACTGGTATCCCAAAAGATACCAGTGTTCCATGTGAGCTACTCTGGAATGACTAGCCTCATTCCCTTGCTTGTGAACAGGGTGACTTGGATAAAAACCCATCCTTGTTTCCTGATTTGGAAAGCATTGGCAAATCAGGAGCAGGATTCCCAGCAGTGCTTCACTATTCTTTAGCTGTCTTGGCAAGGAGGATTAGTGTATTTTCCATCTATAAGACGCCCTCATGTATAAGACAACCCCCAATTTTCCAGCCTGAAATAACAGTTTCTCTCATTGGCTTAATTCCATGTATAGGACTACTACCCTATGACCCTAAATTTTTAGTCTAACAATTATAATAAAAATATAGTCTTATACATGGAAAAATCCCTGCCCTTGCTCTTCTTGCCTGCCATGCTCTGTAGTCTTCATGAACGCACCCACCCACCCATCTGTTTCTCTTACCCTTTCCCTATTATTCTTACCCATCCAGCTGTGCCTCTCTGCTCCCCTGCTGGTTCTAATCACTCAGACAGGGCTCTTTTGTCAAGCCCCGCACACAGAGCACACACACAAACAGGGTTCAGTTCTTTGCCAAGATCTTTAGTAGAAAGCCAGGCAAGTTCAAGTCCTTTGCTAACAATCAAGTGCCAGATAAATAACAGACTCCAACTCCCAGCAATTAACAGTCCAAGTCAAAACCAGAATATCTCACGGAAACCAGACGCCAAACCCAAGGGAACAGATCAAGCCATTGTCCAAGAAGCCAGTCCGAAATCAGGAAACAGAGCCAAGGTCACAGACAGGAACATGGTGGCAAGTTCAAATGACACGTTGCTCCCACAGAGAGCTCAAGGTGAGCTTACCAGCTTTATCTCAAAACAGGGAACACACCCTTGCTTCTGGAAAGGCTTCTGCTAGTACTCAGGGCTTCCCGACCTGATTCCCTGTCTAGCATCAAAGACCCTTTCCCTAGCCCTCCTGGTAGCACGTCTTTGCAGAATCCTGCTCATAGCCCTTCTAGGGGGAGAAGATATGTTTTCAGCTGAGTCATCAGACCCAGCTGCCTGCTGATTTGAGCTGCAAGGCTCCTCCAGCAGCTCTTCACCATTTAACCCCTCAGAATCAGGTTCTGTGATAGGCAGGGTCCTGGCATCTTTCTTCCTTTCCACTCTATGCTCACCTGACCAACTTCATTCTCTGCACTTCCCGCCCCCCCATTTCCTTGTTTTGGCCACCCCAATGGGTGTTCTTCCTCCACTTTCTACAACTCCCGTAGCCCTACTGCCCTGCACCTATTAAAAAAAAGACTAGATGGCTTGGACATTAACAATGCTGCCTCTCCCACACCCACATTAACACATTCTGACGGCGGTGGCTCATTTTAGTGGGGGGCAGACATGGATTGCATCCAGGAGGCAATCTTCCTTTTTTAGCTCCATGGACCTGTTTTTCTTCATATTCCATGGAGCTGGTGCTTTAGCATCAACTATTTTCTCCTGCCAGCCTCACTTCCTTCCAGCCTTGCCACCCTCAGATGGCCAGTATGCCAGCTGTGCTTGGCTCCTCACGTATAACAGCAGACCACTGCCTCCAGGTTTTGCCCCTTTTTCATTTGCCTAGAGAGCCCTCTCCTAGTGCTACTCCCTAACCTGCCTTCTGGGGCAGGGCTCCCTTTGTCCCCTTCTACATCTGGCACTGCCTTTGTGGGTCCTCCAGAGTTGGCTGCTCTTTTAGAAGAGTGACTCGAACTTCCGCAGTTTCCCCACTCAGTGTGGGCACACGCGTGCTGTATTAATATGTATCTCTGCAACGCTTTGCTAGGGAAAAACTCCAATACTTTCTGATTAGAAAAGATGTTTCATGAGAGACGCTGCCTAAAGCCTTTTGGTTTCTAGTGATATTAAATTCCCTTTGTCAGCTAAATCTGCAATTTTCTCAGAGAAGGCTGTTGGGTCTATATGGCACTATCTCTTCTTTATGAACCCAAGTTACTTATCACTCAGCATGCTGTTCTTTCATAAGGGCTGACATATTGATTGCCATGCTACATTAGCCTAGCTTGAAAACAGTGGCTTACCACAAGTGAGTGAAATCGACAAGCTAAGTAACGAAAAGACACTTTCCAAAACAGAGCAGGGGGAAATGACTCTTGTTGCTTCCCCTACCCCCCAGCTCCCAGTAGGATCTTTCTAGATACAGTGGTACCTTGTATAAAGGAATTAATTCGTTCCAAATAATATTATGTTAAGCAAATTTTCCTTTATACAAATTTCCCATAGGAATGCATTGAAAACAGAGTAATCCCTAATCGTGACCATTTTTATGTTGTACGGATTCTCCCCATAGGCGATTCTGTTAAGCAAATTTCCCCTATCTCCGGAACTTTTTATGTTATACAGATATTTTGTTATACAAACCATTTGTTATACGAGGATCCACTGTACTGAGTTTTATATTGTAAATCACCCAGAGTCGACCCGCCCCCCCCGCCGCTGGCCACCGCCGTCCGTCCCCCCCCCCATCACCCACTAGCTGCCCGGCGCCGTCTGCCCATCGCTGCCTGTCGCCGTCTGCCCGCCATCTGCCACCCCCCTGCCCCCCCCACCCCCACTGCTGCTCCGCCGCCACCACCCCTGCCCCCTGCCCCACTCCCCCACTGCCCCCTGCCCCACCCCCTGCCCCACCGCCCCACCCACCGCCCCTCACCTAGGGCGCAAAAAAACCTAGCACCGGCCCTGTCAGTATGATGAGACAGTGGACCAGAGCTTGCAAGTAATGCCCTTGACTAGAACTAGTTACGGTACTTCCCAGGTATCTGGAAGTTGAGTCATGGCAACTGGACTTCTTTTCTTGAGAGATTTAAACGTTTCACTGCTCATCCAAACAGCATCATTTGAATGATGAAGCTGTTTGGATGAGCAGCAAAACATTTCAATCCCTCAACAAAAGAAGTTCAGTTGCCATGACACAACTTCCAGATAAATTCACCTGGATGACTAAGAATCTTCCCAGACATACTTCCCAGGTAATAATTAATGGATAATTTTTTACAAAGTTACTGTAAAAGTAAATTAGCAAATAGTTACAAATTGACTTAAGGAGCCTTTTCTGGTTTTACCCGTATTCTTATTGATCCTAAGTGGCAAGTGTAGTATGTTTTGGTTTTGTATTTTTGCAGATTTGCAAAGTGTAATATATGATTTGGCCACTCTGGGGAACCTGAGAGTAAGGTAAAGGTAAAGGTTCCACCCTGCACATTCATGCTAGTCGTGTCTGACACCAGCGGCGGTGGCCATCTCCGTTTTCAAGCCAAAGAGCCAGTGTTGTGCAAGGCCATGTCCATGTGGCTGGCGTGGCTTTCCCTTCCCGGTTTTCACAGCGGTGCCTATTTATCTACTTGCATTCACATGCTTTTGAACTGCTAGGTTGGCAGGAGCTGGGGTTAACAGCGGGAGCTCACTCGGCTGCATGGCACCCAGGATTTGAACTGTTGAGCTGTCGACTTTGTAGCTGACAGTTTTCAGTGCTCTAGCCCGCTGGGCCACCACGCCCCTTGTATTTCTCTGGCCTGCTATCAATTATAAGACAATATATTAACATATAACACAATGAATTATGTGTGCATGGTACCAATGACAATGGCAACGTGACTATTCAAAATGCATGATGAATGCATGAGTTCCTTTTAAAAATATCAAAATCTCTAGCAGAGCATGGTTTGGCTTTCTGTGAATCAATAAGGCATCTAACCAGCACACAATAACCAAAACAGAGAAGGGGAAATGCAGGACACATCAATCCATGAATGGGATGCAGATATACATCCTTTGTGGCATAAACTGTGGAAGCAGTTAGTTGGGACATCAGGATCACAGAAACCCCATAGCTTTTCCTGTGGCTACCTCTTTCCCTGTGGGATGAAGTAAGCAATTGATCCACCCTCTTGTTACAACAAGGGGCAAAGTAAGGGCAGGTTACCACCGAAGGCTGCAGTATAACATGTTTTGATCCCAGACCTTCTACTCACTGTCCAAGTGAGGTCCAGCCAGATTGTCACTGTTAAAATTTGCTACTGGCTGCATTCTCCCAATGCACAGTGTCACACGGGACATATACCAAAGAGGAATCCTTCTGGACTGGGTGGAACAGGGGTCCCCTTTGTTTATGAAGGAGGCCTAAGAGAAATTTGGGCAATAGCCCCTCATGAAAGTATCTTCTAAAAAGAAGAACAAGGAGGAAAGTAAGCTATCCTGCTTTGTAGGGGGAAAACAGAGGAGAAAAGCAAGCTTGTATACAAACACAACAGGTAGTTGTCCCATGAGAAAAGCAGAGACATTTCTAACCCACATCATAATAGTCTCGCCTAGTCAGGTGAGCCATTCCTTATGAGGTCTTACTTCCAATTTGTGGCGCTGACCCCTTAATCTAAATCCTTCGTACCATAATATTCTTCATATTCCTTAAGATGCGTAAACTTTGTATATCCCCCCATGCTACGAAAATTCTGGCCCCATAGCCACAATTTCTCCAAACCCTCAAATTAAAATGTCAAAGCTTTAGGACCCCACCCCACCCCCACCCCCCCAGTGTGTGTGAGAGAGAGAGAGGGGGGGAGAGGGAGAGAGGGAGAGAGAGGGAGAGGGGGAGAGAGAATACTCAGTGAAAGAAAAGTTAACATATTGGACCAAACATCTCAGATTTGGGAAAGGTAGGTTTAACTACATGGATATCCTTCAGGAGGACTTCAGGAGAGCCCTATGTGTTTTGGGCATGTAAAGAAAAGACAGCAATGGGTTTTTTTGGTGAGTATTTTAACACCCAATTAGTTTGTTAATCTCTACAGTCTAGAGACTGTCTCTTGGTTGCTATAGGACATGAAGAATGGCTTTGTGTCATCCATTTCATGGCCTTTGCAAGCAATGAATACCCACACTTCTGCCATCTAAGTCTGACCACAAACAATAAATGGTACTGACATTTATCTTTAGAATATTTTATTACTTTCGAAGAAGCATCAACAATGGATAGTGACACTGTGACTTTGATAACTCGTGTTAAAGTTTACTGTTTTAAAATGAACAAGAATATTTACTGAATGTGGGGTCTTTGCATTGCATGTTCACGCAAGCTGCAGAGGGGGACAAGGGTGGTATTTTTGTCTTGGGTTTTGTTGTTGAATGGGAAGAGATAGTTTGAAAGGGTTAAGGGGCTGCTCTTAGGTATATTACCAGACAATGTGCCATAATGTGCTTGATGTGGGTCTAACTTTTAAGAAGACCTGCACGTTCAACAGGTAGAGAATGCAGCCGCTTGCATGCTAATTCTGGCCTAGTGGTTAGAACCCGTTGCACCAACTCTCAACCAGTTGCACTGGCAACCAGGGTATTCCAGTGCCCAAAGGACATCGCTTTTGGTGTTTACAACCTTAACCTGTTGGTGGAAATTTATTTGAAATACCTTCTATGCCTGTATGATCCTGCTTATGCTTTAAGATAATGGAGTGTGTGTGTCTTACTTGGCTTGTCGCTAGGATCAGGCAGATTGGAGGGCAGATGGAAAAGGGCTTTCCTTGTAGTGGCCTCTTCCTTCTGGATTTCCTCCTAAACTGTATTCAACTTCCTGCCCATACAGCATTTCAAAAATCCAAACAGGGGTATGAATTGATGCATTTGATTACACCTAAATGAAAGTCCGCATGCGGAGGCTTATTCTACATTCTACATAAGGAAAAGCAGGTAAAACAACTCTTCTGAGCACAGCCTTACAAGTTACAACCAATCTTACACAAGGTTGCATTCTGCCTGGTGGGCCAAGTAGAGGATTTTTTTTGGGGGGGGGGGGTCCTCAGGAATCACCAAGACCTGGCCATGCTCAGTAGGAATGCTAGTTAACAATGATTTATTTTATAGCAAGTTGCTAGCATGTTTCCAGGCCGATTTTAAAATGCTGTTGTTAATTTTCACATCCCTGGGGTAGAATCATTGAAATATGTCTTGGGTCGTTTTCCAAGGAGAAAGGTGGGGTAAAAAAAATATTCAAAATACAGTAAATAAATAAATAAGTAAACTCCTTTCACATGTTTCAGCCACCCTGTACTTTGGTGCCCTGGGCAGAAAACGGAGAAGAAAAAGGGAAAAGAGGAGCAGAAGGGCAGGACCGAAATAGATTTAATTGTATTACATTCATTATATATATTCCAGCAGCCAAGTTGGCCTTTTCGTTGTTACTTTTACATAAATAATCTGTTGGATTGTGTGTTATTATTGCTTTACATCAGGCATGTCCAAACTTCGGCCCTCCTGATGTTTTGGACCACAATTCCCAGAATTCCAAGCCTGTATTTCCAATGGCAAAGGATTGTGGGAGTTGTGGTCCAAAACATCTGGAGGGCCGAAGTTTGGACATGCCTGGTTTACATTGTGGCTGTCTCTAGGTCAGAAAAATAGAGGAGAATATTTTCCTGTTCCCTCTAGTGGTTAGTACAGCTATTGCAGCTTCTAAAATGCAAGGAATAGAGATGGGCACGACCAGAAAAAAATTACATTTCGAGTTGTCGTTTGTCGGGATGGGCCCGTTTCGGCTTGTCGCGAAATTTTTCAAAAATTTGTCGTTTCCGTTTGTCGTCTGTTGTTTGTACAGTGGTTTAGGGAGCGTAATGTGTAGCCGCCGTTATAATTATGTTGGGGTTGTTGTTAGTGTGACAGGAAACCTCGTCAGCACTTCTCTGTCTCACTAAGAACATTTGGGGGTTAGTGTGTCAGAGGAACCTCGTCGGCGCTTCTCTGACTCACTAAGAAGGAAAGCATACTGGCGTACTGCCGTACAGGTTATGCTTAGGGAGGGAGGGAGGGAGTGGGTCTCTGAGTTGAAGGCACCTCTCTGGGTCCATCACTCTGACCCACTAAGAAGGGAAGTGTACTTGCGTACGAATCTGGGTTAGGGTTGGTGTTAGGGTAAGGGCTAGGCTTAGGGTTACGGTTAAGGTTAGGGTGGGTTAGTGGGCTGCACCTCTGGGTGCCTCTGACCCACTAAGAAGGACAGTGTACTGGCGTATGGGTTAGGGCAGTGTTCCCCAACCCCCGGTCCGCGGACCGGTGCCGGTCCGTGGATGAATCGGCACCGGGCCGCCGCCGCACCACCCCCCGCAATCGCCCCCCCCCCGCCGCTGCGACCCCCCCCGCAAGCGACCCCGCCCCGCTGCCGCCGCCGCCGCGACCCCCCACAGTCGTCACCCCCACCGCTGCCGCCGCCGCAATCGCCCCCGTCCCGCCACCGCCTCCTTAATCGCCCCTGCAATCGTCCCCCCCACCGCCGCCGCTGCCGCAATCACCCCCGCCCCGCTGCCGCCGCCGCCTCAATCGCCCCCGTCCCTCCGCCGCCGCCACGACCCCCCCCGCAATCGCCCCCGTCCCGCCACCGCGACCACCCCGCCACCGCAATCCCCCCGCAATCGCCCCCGTCCCGCCGCCGCTGCCGCGACCCCCCGCAATTGTCCTCGCCGCCCGCCGCCGCTGCCGCAATCGCCCCCGTCCTGCCGCCGCGACCCCTCCGCCGCTGCTGCCGCAATCGCCCCCCCCCGCAATCGCAATCGCCCCATCCCGCCGCCGCTGCCGCGACCCCCCTTCAATCGCCCCCGTCCCGCCGCCGCCGCGACCCCCCCACAATCGCCCCCCGCAATCGCCCCCGTCCCACCATCGCCGCCGCCACCACGACCCCCCCCGCAATCGCCCCCGTCCCGCCGCCGCTGCAACCCCCCCACAATTGCCCCCCGCAATCGCCCCCGTCCCACCATCGCCGCCGCCGCCACGACCCCCCGCAATCACCCCCGTCCCGCCGGCGCGACCCCCCGCCGCCGCGCGCGCAATCGCCCCCCTGCAATCGCCCCCGTCCCGCCGGCGTGACCCCCCTGCAATCGCCCCCGTCCCGCCGCCGCCGCCGCGACCCCCCCACAATCGCCCCCGCCCCGCCAGAAAGAAAGAAAGAAAGTAAGGAGGGAGGGAGGGAGAAAGAAAGAAAGAAAGAAAGAAAGAAAGAAAGAAAGAAAGAAAGAAAGAAAGAAAGAAAGAAAGAAAGAAAGAAAGAAAGAAAAAGAAAGGGGGGAAGGAGGAAGGGAGAGAGAGAGAAAGAAAAAGAAAGAAGGGAGAAAGGAAGGAAGGGAGGGAGGGAGGAAGGGAGGAAGGGAGGAAGGAGAGGAAGAGGAAGGAACAAAGAAAGAAAGAAAGAAGGAAGGAGAAGGAGGGAGGAAGAAAGTAAGTAAGTAAAGGAAGGAGGGAGGGAAAGAAAAAGAAAGGGAGAGAAGGAGTGAGGGAGAGAGAGGAAGAACAAAAGAAGGGGGAGGAAGGAAGAAAGAAAGAAAATGAGGAAGAAAGGAAGAAAAAGAAAGGGAGGGAGGGAGGGAAGGAAGAAAATAAAGAAAGAAAGAAGGGAGAGGAGAGGAGAGAGGAAGAAAGAAAAAAGAAAAGGGGAAAAAAGAAGAAGAAAGGAGAGTGGGAGGGAAGGAAGGAGAGGAGGAGGGAGGAAGAAAGAAAGAAAGAAAGAAAGAAAGAAAGAAAGAAAGAAAGAAAGAAAGAAAGAAAGAAAGAAAGAAAGAAAGAAAGAAAGAAAGAAAGAAAGAAGGGAAGGAAGGAGGTAGAGTGGGAGGGAAGGAAGGAAGGAAAGAGAGGGAGGGAGAGGGAGAGAAATAAAGAAAAAAGAAAGAAGGGAGAGGGAGGGAGAGAAAAAAGAAAGAAGGAAGAGAAAGAGGAAGGAAGGAAGGAAGGAAGGAAGGAAGGAAGGAGAGTGGGAGGAAAGAAAGAAAGAGGGAGGAAGGGAGAGAGAGAAAGAAAGAAAAGAAAGAAGGGAGAGGGGGAGGGAAGGAGAAAGAAAAGGGAAAGAAAGAAAGAAAGAAAGAAGGGAGGGAGGGAGGGAGGGAGAAAGAAAAGGGAAAGAAAGAAAGTAAGGAGGGAGGGAGGGAGGCCTCATGTCAAGGAAGGGCGAAGGGTCCCAAGACCTCACGGCGGCTGGGTAGCCCCTGGGGGAAAATGCGAGGAAGTAAAAACAGTGTTTCCTTGCAGCGATGCCAAGGACTCATCACACAACACTGGCTCTTCGGCTTGAGTACGGAGATGAGCACCGCCCCCTAGAGTGGGAAACGACTAGCACGCATGTGCGTCAGCGCCCGGGGGGGCATTTACATTTTTATCTTATTAAATCAAAACAAGCGGGCCAGGGAAAAATTATCAAGCATTTACCGGTCCACGGTGATAAAAAGGTTGGGGAGCACTGGGTTAGGGTTAGGCATAGGGTTGGTGGGCTTTTTATGCCCTCTCTGGCACATCCAGAAGTCTCAGCAAAACCTGGCCATGTGATTGGTGGAATGGCTCCAAAAATTTGCATGGTCCCATCCCATGGCCAGCCCATCATTGCGCGTGCGCAGGTGTAAAAAAATAAAAATAAAATAAAATAAAATAAAATAAAATAAAATCAATACGAGGTTTGATTGCTATGAAAAAAAACCCACTGCTGCTACTATAAAAATTCAGGCATTTAAAATACCTAATTTTCACATGTTTCTGTGGTGCTTTGGTGGGTTTTTGGACCACGATTTCAAAAGAAAAATTGCGGTCGCCATTTTGGATCCCCCCCACCGCATGGCAAATGGAGACGATGAGGATGACCCCCACCCTAGCCTGGTGCAAGCAGCCCAGGACAGGAGAGGGGGGGAGGCCGGGGACCCCCCCAGAAACCACCCCTTGGTAGGTGCTCTCACTGAGGCAGGCATATTTTCGCCTGCTTTTATGCCCGGGAATCGGTTTTTTTTATTTTTTAAACTTTTTTCTGTGCTGCTTGGCATCGCGCGATCGCCGCAATGCCATGAATGACAACGAAAAATCAGACCCAATTTTTCTTTTTCGGTTCGGGTTCGAGCTGGAGCGGAGTAATTCTCGTTACCGTTACCCGTTACGTAACGATAACGAGAACCGAAAACGGAAACGACAATTTCGCCTAGTCGTGCCCATGTCTAGTAAGGAATCAAGCAATCTCTCCTTTGCCACCCAGAACTGATAATTCATTTTAAAATATCATTTGGAAGGAAGTAGTGTTATTTGTTACCTATCAATACAGTACTACTCCTTGCATCTGAAAGTAACCTTGTAATGGCTCATCCATTACCTATTACAGTGGCACCCCGACTTAAAAGGAGCTCGACTTAAGAGCAATTCGACTTAAGAGCGGAAAACTGTTGGCATTTTAACTGCCGCCTTACAAATTTTAGAAAGGGTGTGCTCAACTTACAAATATTTTTTTCCATTTTTTATTTTTTAAACTTATTTTTTCAAGTTTTTAGATAGGTACCCCGACTTAAGAGTACTTCAATTTAAGAGCATGCATTCGGAACAGATTAAATTAGTAAATCCAGGTACCACTGTACTCAAAAAGAAGTCATTTCAGACAATTACATTAGCTATAACTAGTCACTTGCAGTTTCTGAGTGAAAAGGGAAGTTTGAAGGAAATTTGAGAAATGGCAAAGATAAAGAAAATACTATGGAGATGACTGAAGACTTAACCAGAGCATGAAGAAAGCAGGTTTTTAGAAGCTATAAAAGTTTGTGAGTGTTCCAGCAACATGATTCCAGGACCAGAACTATTTTGTGAGAGCAGACTTCCAAACAAAGTCTGTGTTTTTACCTCCCAAAGATCACTCACAGGACAAAGCAAGCTGATTTGCAAATTACAGGCTGCAGAAAATACTTATCTGGGAGCAATAAGGTACCATTCAGCCCTCAAGAAATGTAAGCATTTGCTGAAGAAGGGCTTGAGGCCAACCCTCCCGCCCCCCAGACCATTGGCAGACTGTATCCTTTCCTTGCTAAGAAGCCAATCTGGCCTTGACATCAGACATGAGACTTGGGGACATTAATAACAGCGTATAATTTTGGGAGCTACCCACAAAAACCTAATGCACTGCCTTGAAGGAGATGATTTATCACTGAAAGGTCAGGGAAGTCCATTAAATGCACACAGAGAGGCAAACACAAGCAAACTAGCTAGGAAGTCCCTACAATCTTTCTATGTGCCGTAAAGTAGGAAAGAGACACACAAGAAGATCCAAAGGAACTATGGTGTACACATACACATAAAATCAAGTCCTAACAATCACATTCCAGGGAATCTAGAGATTAAGAACTAGCTGGATTGCTTAACCCAATGGTGGGCAAAGTGCAGGTGATGGGTCATATGTAGCTCCCATGACATTAATGTTGTCTTAGATTCTTAAAATCTGCAATATGCGGATGCTAGATCAGGTCAGGACTGGGTGCCTGTCTGGGGCCTCCTACACTTACCTGAGGCCTGGCACTGCCCCAAATGGGCCTCCAATGGGCTTCCCGGGCCTGTTGGAGGCCCCAGAAGTGGTTTTGGGCAATCCTGAAGGTACTTCTGGTTTTTCAGAAGTCACTTCCAGTTTGCCACAAACCACTTCTGGGGCCTCTAACAGGCCCAGGAAGCTCGTTGGAGGCCCACTCAGGGCAGTGCCAGGCCTGGGGTAAGTGCAGGAGGCCCCAACAGGCACACAAAGCTTGTCTCAAGGGCCCTTGCCCTCATATACTGTGGTCCCGCAGTATATGAACTGCGAAATGGCAGCGGGGAGGGGCCACTGTATTCTATTCCTATATGATTTAAAATCTCCCAGCTACATAATTTTATTTTAGCAATGCATAGGGGGAAACTTAAACCTTTATTCAAGGAATCATTTATTTTTGAATAAATGCTCTTCACTGTGCTATCTTTCAACTGATGTTTCATTGTGTGAAGACCTGTGTCACTGTATTCTGTGTGCAGGGCACATGGGAAGATCTATAGTTAATAGAAGGTTGTCAAAGGGGATGAAAGTGAAGTCTCAATTGCAGAAAAATGTACTCCGTGCAGCACTAATACAGCGCTATGCCACTTAGAATGAAAAAGAGGAAAGAATTGCTCACAAATATGAAGGAACATTTTAAAAAGAAAGAAAGAAACACACATTGAAGTAAACTCCAGATAAGATAGATATGGGCAAGGAGAGAATACCAGCAGCATCAGGACAGACCCCTGAGCAGAACAAGGTGCCAAACCATGTCTATTTATAGCACTTTAATGAGCAGTCTAATCCCCTGCACCAAATCAACCCAGTTCATTTGAAGTTGGGGAGAGCAACACAAAGTAGCATATGACCCAAATTGATTTAATAATACCTTGAGACAGCTCTCAGATTTCTTTAGGCAATACAGTCGCACCCTGATATTATAGGTGAGTGACCTGCACATTTTCCACTCGGACTGTTCCAAGACCTTGTGGAAAAGAGATTCAGTGTCCTACGTATCTCCCATATAAGGATTCCCTCTAACACCTGGAGGACAGCAAGCTATCCCTTCCCATTTCCTTCAGATGAACAGCAGCCAAGGAGAAAGAATGTGTGAGCCGATCGCCAGGCAATTTTGCTACAACCCCGCAGGGAGGTTTTTGCTCGGTCCCTGAGACGATGGGCTTAGACAGGATTGCCACGAGCGACTGGGAAGTGATTGTGTCTTCAGCAGTTAAGCTTTGGCTCATTAGGTTGCACGCTGCAAGTGTGTGATTTTTCTTTAAGTCGTATCTAATGCCCAGCTAAAGCTATGCCTCTGGATTAAGGCACTTTGGGAAAAGCTATAAATCATCATGTCTTCTGCTCCTGGAACTGCCTTAACTTTCTTGCTCTTTGAATTTACTCTCTTTTTCTCTCTCTCTCCACTGAAGACAACCCAGAGCTATGTTTTACTGTTGAGTCAGTGGCTCAACAAATAGGCTAATCAGGTAAGCAGCCTGTCCTCCAGCTTCCATTATACATCATTCTCTACCTTCCTTTGTTGCCTTCCTGGTTTATAGGATGATGTCAACTTTTAAGGCATTGATTTTTCTCTCCTCTCATTGCTGCCACTGACATTCCCGCTGCCCTCTCCTGCTGCCAGGAGAAATGTGGTTGATGATACTTTTTTTCATGTTTTTAACTTTCATTAAAAAAAAACTTTCCTGATGGATAACTCCATGAACAGCCACCTCCGATTATCTGAAAGTTAAGAATCAATATCCATAATAATGAAGACAGAGCCCACATCCCATGAACTGCAAGGTATTGATTTGTTCTTTTCATTCTGAGAGTCCTGGAAGTCAAACGACATACAGTGGACCCTCGTATAACAAGTGGTTTGTTTAACAGAAAATCCGCTTAAAGGAAAATAGTTTCTGGAGATAGGGGGAAATCGCTTAACAGAATCGCCTACTATGGGGTGAATCCGTACAACAGAAAAACGGTCGCGATTAGGGATTAATCCATTTTCAAAGCAAAAAAGGGGGTGAGACGTGTGGCCATCACAAAATACAATTGCAAAAATAGGTTACATGCAATACCTTTATAGGCCACTATTAAAAATTAAAAAAAGGAACATTGCAAGCTTTCGAGTGCAGTAAATCACCCTTCTTCAAAGCAGGTCCCAGAAGTTCAGACATGGTAAAAGATGTGCTTTACCAGGAGTTTACTTTTAAAGTCCTTGGTTAGATTATGTTCTTAAAGTCCATAGCTAGATGATGTTGCAGCCAGGGCAGGAGTCTTGTTAGAGGCAAGATGGGCAATTGTAAAAAGAATGTTCCTTTTAAAAATTTTAATAGTGGCCTATAAAGGCATCAGTTTTAATGCATTCATATGGGAAATTTGTACAAAGGAAAATTTGCTTAACAGAATTTCATTTGAAATGAAGTAATTCCTTTATACAAGGTACCCCTGTATCTGTGTCCAGGATGCATCTGCAAAAGCTTCCCAAAATACTCCAGTGGTTACAGAATGACAGGGGAGCAGGGACTTGGTTAGTGTTTCACTTTTAGAAATTTTCTTTGTGAGTACTGCGTATTTGTACTTCAAGACTGCAGGGTGGAATGAATTCAGCCCCCCAAAGAGTGTTAAAACTGTATAAAGCTTAATAAAACAGTGTGGTGCAACAAAAGGATTTCTACAGCTCACCAGCAAGGGTGCCTGAGATGCTCTCCAGTAGGTTCCAACATATACTGTTGGTTATGCAAGACAACAAGTACTTTATATCTGGGCTGGGTCTTCCACTGGGCAGGGTTAGGAGAATCCATCAGGTGGTGAAGCACAATGATCAACAAGTGTTGTATCCCACCAGGTGAGCCATTTTTACTCTAGGAAGCTTAACTGGCCAAAAGAGCCGGCTAGTGTTCCCTGCAGAGTTGTCCAGGCCCCAAAATGCCTATCTCCAAGATCTGATTCCTTACTTACATGGTTAATTTTGGCCAAGTCTTACCCTCTCTTTCTCATTTTTGGAGTGAAACATAAGATTGATGAGGGTGGCACTTTTCTTTGTAGTGGTGGGAGAACTCAAGCGGCTTCTGGTGGAGTTTTACAACCATGCATGCTGCCTTCAGTAGGTTTTGCTGAAGGGGCCTTTCTGGGATGGGGTGACTGCCAGTCTATCCAGCACTAACCAGTATTCTTCCCTCGCCTATGAAAGTTAAAAGACAGGCCAGCCTCTCTTCTCTGTGTTCATTCTGCTCATTCGATTCGATCTGCTAAAGTCTGTTGTTGAAGACAGCCATGTTTGTTAGTTTGCTGTTTAATCTGTTCAGTTATAAGTAATGAAACCTTTTACTATTTCTACTGCTAATGTTTTAGAGCGAGTTACTGAAACTGTAAGTGCCAGTTAATGAGAAAAAGGCCTGGACTACTCTGGGGGAATTGAAGCTATTCTGCTCTCTGAATTCCTGCACTTCTGCTGCATAGGTAATTTGACCAGAAATTCAAGATTCTGTGACTGCGTCTACCCCAGCATGTTCCCAAAGGACACAATAGGTGGCTTATTTTGAGCAACGGTTACTTTTTCTGTAATAACTGGGCTGCTTGTGGGGTAAAAAAACCCCACCAATCTGAATATAGTGCAACTAACATATACTAGTGCGGTATCAATTGTACAACACTGTTATTTGCAAAAAGGTGACAGGTAGTGGTCAGAAGTCAGTACAATATCATTGCAAGCTTCCCAGCACTGCATGCCACATTTTCAAGAGAAGCTCACCACCTCTGCGATGAACTTAAATCTGCAGTGTGATAACCAGGAGATGTCACCATGTTAGAGATGGATCTTTTATGCATGGTCCCTCACAAATGAGGTTGCTTGGATTCTGAGGTTGCAGGTTGCAGCTGGTAAAACTTGACTGCTGTTGCAGAAAACATGGGTAGCTGCTACGTGTGCAGCAGGGGATGCCGTTTCCCCCATAAACAAAATGCATCTTCAGTTTACCAGGTCTCTGAAGCTGCCTGAGGTTGTGACCCCACAATAAGCAGTTCCAAATGCTAACATGTTTTCATAGGTTTTCCAGCTTAGGAAGAGATTGCTCCCCACTAAGCCTGAAGGAGGCCAAGATAAGATGTTTGCTGTATAAAAGAGCAATCAGCCACATGCATCTTTAAGAATGCTCGCTCCAACGAAGAGAAGGAGTGACCTCCAGATCATTCCAATTAAACAACCCCAGTTCAAAGGAGGATCATTCAAATTAAGAACAGCGGCCTCTCGCTGCTGTACACACTATCTCAGACACATTAAAACATTTAATTGGTTATTTTGCAGAACACATTTTTGAAACACCTTTCTGCAGACTTAAAAAAAAAAAGAAACCCACCAGGCTAGAAACAAAATTTCTAGCTTCTCTTGTGAAAGCCCATAAAGGCACAACAGCTGTTACCAATCAGAAAGATCAATTAGGCATAAACCCCACAGCTCCTGCCGCTCAAAAGCAGCGGGAGGTTTTACTGGTGTTGCTGGCTTGTAGCATGAGATCCTGACAGGTGAAGGCTTTCTTGTCCTAAGAGTCACTGCTCCCAAGCCCATTCGTGATTTATAGAAACTTTGCACACATCAGTGAAAAAGAAAAGGGGGGGGAGCTATGCAAATATTGGGTAAACATTCTCTCCCCCCCATGTTTATTTACTTACTGTATATGGAAATGTATCTGCAACTGAATTTAACCAGTTTTTTATATAGCTGATTGCTGAACTGTAACTAATTTATCATCTAGCTATGTCAGTATCTACGTTTAATGGACATGTTGCCCTCTCACCACGAAATGCTCCCCAAGGCAAATATCACAGAGTAGACATGGGCACGACTTGGCGAAATTCTCGTTCCCTTGTTTCCGTTACGTAACGGAAACGGTAACGACAATTACTCCGCCAGAACTCGAACTCAAACCGATAAAAGAAAAATTGGGTCTGATTTGTCGTTGTCGTTCCTGGCATCACAGCGATCGCGCGATGCCAAGCGGCACAGAAAAAAAGTTTTAAAAATTAAAAAAAAACCCCGATTCCCGGCCAAAAAAGCAGGCGAAAATATGCCTGCCTGAGTGAGGGCACCTACCAGAGGGGTGGTTTCTGGGGGGGGGGTTCCCCAGCCTTTCCCCCCTCCTTTCCTGGGCTGCTGGTACCGGGCTGGGAGGGGGCATCCTCGGCGTCTCCATTTGCCATGCGGTGCGGGGGGATCCAAAATGGCATCCGCAATATTTTTTTTGAAATCGTGGTCCAAAAACACACCAAAGCACCACAGAAACATGCGAAAATAGCTATTTTAAAACTGCCTGAATTTTTACAGTAGCAGCAGTGGGTTTTTCTTGCAACCAAACGTCTCCATTGATTTTATTTTATTTTTATTTTTATTTTTATTTTTTTAACACCTGCGCAATGATGGGCAGGCCATGGGAGTGGACCATGCAAATTTTTGGAGCCATTCCACCAATTGCATGGCCCACCCCAGAGAGGTGCCTCCAGGAGCCCGCTACCCCCCCAAACCAGTACTAACGACAGACGAAAAAACGACAAACAAAACAACAAATTTTTGAGAAATTTCGCGACAAACGGAAACGAGCCGAAACGGGCCAGCTCCGACACACGACAACTCGAAACGTCATTTTTCCTGGTCGTGCTCATCTCTATCACAGAGTAATATAACCGTGGGAAAGAAGGATAAAATTCAACAGCACAGGTTTAAAGCCAACACAGAGCTATAGCTGACCAACAGCTCTTATGGCAATGCGTGAATAAAAGTCCATTGTCAAAAGATTAGCAAGGCATAAAACACCTGGTAGGAAAGATAGGCTTTTGCTTAGTGTGGTTCTAGGATGGTAGAGCTATCCCTGATAATAAATGTCCTCTTCTTCTTATAGGCCTGCCTCATCGTTGCTATTAGCAGCCAAATCCAGGCCATTTGGAATTGTAGAGCTCAGAACTGGTATCCAAATATTACATGGAGACACACTGAAGAGGAATATCAACCAAAAGGAATGTCTTATTGTAGTTCAGATTCCCCATTTCATTTGATTTTTTTTTAAAAATCTGCTTATGAGTTACTTTACATCCCAGTTTCATGGGGAAAATGGAATATAAATGAATTTTTAAGGTGCTTTATATATTTGACAGGATGTCAAACGTAAATGCAGTTGGCATTTCCAAAGTGTATTCAAGGGCAGGTCTGCTTATAATGGTCAAATAAAAAAGTGCTAGAATGTGGAAGAGCCATGCTGGATCAGACCAAAGGCCCATCTAGTCCAGCTTCCCATATCTCACAGTGGCCCCACCAAATGTGTCTGGGAGCGCACGAGACTAGATATCTGTCTCCTGATACCACTCCCCTGCATCTGGCCCTTGAAGTACCCTGGTTTTAAGCCTGGAGATTACACATCCCCATCATGGTTTGTAACCTTTCCTATGCTTGACTCTATTGTAACCTTTCCTATGCTTGACTCTATTGTATATGGTTATATTCTGTGGAATCCTGGGATTAGTAGTTTGATAAAGTACAGTATTTAGAATTCCTGTCCAGGAGCTCTGATGAAGCACACATTGCTTAGTATATTTTTAGAACTCCAGATCCCAGAATGCCTGCAGATCCCAGATGCCCCATGGCAGTTAAAGGAGTACCACATTATGTTGTAAACTGATGGATGAGAAGACACTCTTGTAGAGCACTTGTTATCATGCTATCTCCGTCCCTCCCCCTTTTCTACACGATGTTGGTCAGAGGATAGTGAGCTGAGGCATATTACAGCATAAAATCAGAAGACAGGTTGTGCATTAAATTCAGCCAGTTGTAAATATCTTATGCCAGCAGAACTTCGGTGCCAGAAGCTGAATTCGGAGAAGCGGCATCAGCTTGCCAGCCCTTCTGTTCCTCAGCATTTGTCCCAATATGCGAGCCTTGTGGCTCCCAGGACCATTGTGCAAAAAATGAAATGAAATGAAAATAATAATAATCCAGTTTTACTATAAGGCTGTGCAATGCCCACGGCAGCTCATTCCTGCCATAATGAAATAAAGCCCTTTGATTTGCATGCCACACATTCTGTTTGCACCATTTTGATTTGGTGATTATAGAACTAGATAATTTTGTTGTGCAAGTCCGCTGGAATTGATTTCCCCATGCTGGAGCTGAAGAGCAGGGGAGATGCTTAGCCCCTACTCACAGATGCTTGCAAAGATTTTTGGGGAAAGGAGATCCTTTGCTTGTCTGCAAAAAAATCTGGCCAGATTGTTCACAAACTGAAGGCTACCATCCGGAGCAAGTGAAGACACAAATGTCGATGGCAGTGCACAGATGGTAAAGATTTGGCCCAAACCCACAAGATGACTTTCTTAAGGACTTGAAGCACGGAGGAAGCCAAACCAGGTTTCCAGAGGAGAATCCGTTGCTTCCAATGTCAAACCTCTTTATGCTGTTACATTGCCAGCTGGCAATGGAGTGATCTCTTTAAAGCTTCAAAACACTAAGATAGCATGCAGATACTGTGGTCTCCACATGCTTTAAAGAAGCCAGATGATTGCTTTGTTTTGTAGCAGGTGGCATAGAAACATGATCAAAGGATGGAGGAACAAGCCGGAAGGTGCCAGGGCCTGCCTCTGGTGCTGTTGCTTTGGGATTTTTAATGGGGAAAGGTGTGATCTTAGGACTGGCAGCTGTCAATTTTAACATTCCCCATCTTGTCCTCTATTGTACTGAAAGTTTGGTTATAGGCTTTGAAATGTTAGCATCAGTGCTGAGTCCTGACACGTTAACGTTAAAGCACTGTTGTAGAATCTATTTGCTAACATTAGAACGTTAATAAAATGTTATGACATTGATCCATCCGCTGAAAGTCTGTGGTCCAGCATAGTACACAGCAGCTTAGAATTGGTCCATTGAATCCACGGAATCTAATGGTGGAGTTGATAGGCTTATTCTTACTATGCTTTGCAACAGGATTTTAGTCATTCATTCCTCACTTTTAGTAAAATCGTCAAGGTAAAAACTGATTTGCAGTTCCTAAAAGGATAGCAATAAAAGTGAATTCAAGTGCTAAGAATGAATAACCAAAATATTCATGCCATTGGTGTTGATGATTAATGTGCTCTCCTCACTCACTCTTTGCCTGCCCTGCCCTGGGCCCTTTTGGAGACATTCCAGTTTGATTATTGTATAGGACTATTCTAGAATTTATTGGTTTCCACAGTTTTCTGGGGAAACGCCATTTCCATCAAAGGGGAAATCCAAACAGGAAGACCAGATCACAGACTGAATTGTGAGGGCAGAGCCTGCAGAACTGGGTAGCCATTTTTTTTTAAAAAACTGTTTACTCTATTTCCAGTTGTCAGGAGGAAATAAAAGGGACTGATTAAAGCATTTCAAAAGAGCAACAGACGTGATCCTCTTTGTATGGGCAATGTATGAAGCCTGTGTTTTGCTACATTCACGGTCCTGTCTTCCTCACCCCTTTCCTTTCCCCCTGTATGTGAAATTAACGCACACTACATACTTACACCGCTTAATGACTTTATACCAGACAAGTAGGGAGAATCCACCTTTGTCACCAACTCACCAAGTTCTTGGGGTCTTCTTTTGCTTCCCCACTTGTAACCACAATGTGTGAATGACTGCTTTAACACAAGCAATCTGCGGGTGGGGTTGCGTTGTGTCTCATTAATACCTCTGGATTCTCCCCCTCCCCTTGTGGTCACCCCAGAAATACACAAGCCCCTCTGATTATTTTTGTTCTTATACATTTGTCCTAAAATTGTGCACAATTCTAATTAAAATACTGATTTTTTTTTAAAAATGTTTAAAATGATAATGAGTTAAGGACAAGGTATTAACTTCAAATAACTAGTTTTAAGATGTATTTAGAATAATTTGGATTGTTTTGAGTTTTTATCTTCTTTTCTTTCCTAACTCAGCAGCAACGAAGGGAAACAAACCATTGTTTACATGTTCATATCACCTGGCCTTGAACTTTCAGAAAGAGTAGCGACTATCCATATTTTCATTTTCATACTAGTTCAGGAAGGATCTGAAGCTCAATTCACTTTCAAAGTGGCTCCTTCTAGTGACACTGTAAGGCAATCAATGACATGACTTTAATACCACTCTTTTAAATATGCATTTGTTTCCTGTAAGCTCTTGAGTACGACCAAGTCCCTTTTATATTGAAATTCAAGAACTTCATAGCATTTTATTATGAGGTTTGCTATTTTTGGGGCTGCCATTACTTTGTTATGAGCAAAGTACATAACATTTCATGATAGGAAATCATTATAGGTACCGCAGAGTTCATTACAACAGCATTTCACTATATTAAGAAGAAAATCAATAGCACATACTAATATGGCAGTGTAATATGGAGTTGAAATTATGAATAGCATGCCTATAAAAAGGTACCGTATTCTCTGGGCCTTTGTCTGCTTCTTTTCCAATATGTTACCCTATTGTTTTGTCCCAAGTGCTAGGATTGGTTTACATCTGATGACAATCTAACCATTTGTTTCAAGAAGTATGAATTTTCCATCTGGGTTGCCCACTTGTAACTACAGTATAGTGTCTTGCCAAGTGGGTTAGTGCTGACAAGAAGGACTCAACAAGAAAATCTGAATTAATATAACTGGGGCAAAAAACAAAAGGAACATGGTAGTTGAAGTTTACTACTGGGCAAACTATGAAGAGTTGATGGCCTTATAGGCCCCTTCCGACTTTACCGTTCTACAGATATTCGGAAATGCAGATGAAATTTTTGAAAAACAGGCAGCAAGAATTTCAAAGAAACATGGTGTAGTGGTAATGGGAGACTTCAGTTATTCTGATACCTGTTGGGAGACAAACTTTGCCAAATATGGACTTCCAAGAAATCATTGGCTGGTATGGTTGACAATTTTCTTCTACAAAAACTAGAAGAAGAATAAAACAAATAGAGATGACTTGGTGGAAGAAGTGGCAGGAAGAGAGACTCTGGGGGAAAGTGGCCATGTTGTATTTGAATTCTTTATTCAAAATATTCTTTATTCAAAAATATGGCTTCACAAAAAGGCTCAGAGAGGACCTGGAAACAAAAAAAACGGACACATATAGAAGCTGGAAGGAAGGCCAGGCTACAAGGGAGGAGTACTGACAAAGCCATTTCCCAAAAGGCAGTCTATACTTCTCCAGACAAACATGAAGTACAAAGGGAAGGGATAGGAATACACCATGAGACTAACAAACAAATAGTCAAAGAATGCTTTACTACTTTAAATGAGTTTGATTCTCTAGGACCAGATGAATTGAATGTCAAAGGATCTATCTATCTATCTATCTATCTATCTATCTATCTATCTATCTATCTATCATCCATCCATTTGTCTGTCCGTTAGTCCATTCGCCCATCCGTTCATATTATTATTATTTAATTTCTTCATTTTTTGGCATGGGAGGGTAGGAGTTGAGGTTTGGGCGTGCCTGGCCCCCAGGCTTCTAAAGATTGACTACCCATTGTCTATAAATGCACATGTTGGTAAGTTGGATGTGTAAAGGTGCTTGTTATATGCAATGTGTGGTCAAGGACATGCATTCCAAAATGGTCTGTTCAGACAGAAGGTGCATTTAATATTTGCATTTCCATGTCTAAGTAGAAATGCGCTCATGGGGTTTTAGTGAATTCAATTGGCCCATTCATTCCATGTGCCCCATGGTATCTCACTGCCAACGGCTCTGTTCCTCTCCTTCCTGGTGAGAAGGGGTTTCAAGAGCCCTTTCCCTCTGCCCTGCCTTACTCAGGAAAGAGTTTAGCAGTAAGGGAGTACAGAATGAAACTAACGACTGTCAAAACAAATTCTGCACAATGTGGTTAATAGTATATCCCAGTGGTGGCATACCTTTGGCACTCCAGATGCTTTGTACCGCAACACTCACAGTCCGTTGTCATTGGCAATCTAGACTCTGAATTCTGGGAGTTGTGCAAACCATCTGGAGTGCTGAAGAATCACCACCACTGGTATATACAATAATGTAAAAAGTAGTTTAATACCACCACCATGCATTGTATAGCAGAGAGTACAGAACAAATGGTAAAACACAGTATGCAAACCAACCAATAGCTATATCCAGGGTTGGCCTAGGACACCAAAATGGAGAGAGGGCGCTGGCCAGCCTGCTGCCCCCCCCGCTGGCCACCGTTGTCCGTCCCCCCACCACCCGTCAGCTGCCTGTCGCCGTCCGCCCATCGCTGCCCGTCGCTGTCTGCCCACCACCCCCGCGCTCACCGCCCCCCCGTGCCCGTAGCCCCCCCGTGCCCATCGCTGTCCCTCACCGCCGCCCACCCCCTGCCACCACCCTGCCCACCCACCGCCCACCCACCGCGCCCTGCCCCGCCCACCCGCTGCTCAGCCCACCCCCACCCCTCACCTAGGGTGCAAAAAAAACACCTAGCACCGGCCCTGGCTATATCATACATTTGGAATCCAAGGTTGGCAATGTGGTATCCATGGTGTGTAATATCTCAACAGTCCATATTTAGTTCTTGATCGTGCTTGAAACATTGGCAGCCTCAACGAGCTCCAAGCTTCTTATTTTTCACATACCTCCTTGCTTCTTTCATGGCATTTATCAAGAATCTATCTGGCATGCATAATAATGTGGAACTAAAATTATGCTATTAGCAGTACAGTATTTGAAAAACAAAAGCTTGGGTTCCTAATGTATAATATGTGGAATCGGAGTGAATGATTTGTATACTATATTTTACAGTTTCTTCTGTACTACCTGCTAAACACTGCATGATGGTGGGATTGAAACAATTATATTTTTCATGTAAGACAGATACATTTACTGAACTGAATTTCACACTGTTGTATATACTGTACTGTTGCCCAGTGGCGTCAGACAGCTATTGCAAGATGTTCTAGCGAGCCCAATAGATCCAAAACCTGAATTCTTTTTGCTAAATGTAATGCCAGACACAATGGATCAGCAAAGTGTATATTTAGTAATTCATATCATAACAGCAGCAAGAATTGTCCTTGCAAAACACTGGAAAGAATCAGGAATACCAAATGAACAGGAGTTGATAACTAAAATCCTTGAGGCTGCAGAAATGGACAAACTATCAGAATGGTTACACTCCTTGTTCCAGGAATGCTGGAACAAATTTTATTGTTAGAAAAAGGACAAAGTTAAATTGAAAATATGACAAAAGCCAAAACGGTTTGGTTATTGATATGTACATATATGCCTGAATTGAACTGTCTATAATTGTAAGATTACTCTGATATTTTAAGTGTTCTGCCCAACCTGCACCCCCCTTTTTTCCTGTACCCCAAGTTATTCTCCTCTATTTATTCTTTATTTATAACAAAAAAAGAAACAAAAAAGGCACATATGTTTACTGAACTGAATTTTATACTGTTGTATATACTGTACTGTTGCTCAGTGGTGTAGCTAGAGTTTGGAGACAAAGTCAGTTTTTGTGCCCTCTCCTCCCCCCAACTGTGTTTCACCCACCCAGCAAGGGGGGGGCAGATCCTGGGGAAACAGTGGGGGAGGGGGAAAGGGTATCTCCTTCTTATGCCCTCTTTGTGGGTCCCATTTCCAGTTAAGGCCCTCCTATGCAAACTGCACAGCGTGTGAATAGTGCCAAGCAGGCAATGTTTATTTTTTCAAGCATCACCTCCATAGCATGCTTCTCCCTCCTCCTTTCCCCCAGCTAAGGCTTGGCAATTGTTAACCCGAGAAAAGGAGGAGAGGGAAGCAGGTGATGGGATTTTTTTAAAGCAGCACCTCAGTCGAACGCTTCCCTCTCCTCCTTTCCCCAGGCTAATGATCGCCAAGCCTTAGTGGGGGAGAAATTGATGGAGGTGCTGCTTGGAAATAAAAATCACCTGCTTCCCTCTTCTCCTCCCCCCCATAACTAAGGATCACCAAGCTTAGCAGGGCGAAATGGGGACTGCTGGTGGGATGGCGCATGGCTTCCTTCATCCTCCAGGTACCCCCAGATTGCTGCACATTACAGGGAAAATGCACTCTTCCACCCCTCCCTAGTTACACCAGTGCTGTTGCCTGGTAATGCAGCATGAGATATGGGATGGAGGGAGGCAGGGACTGGGGCAGAGATTAATTTGTTGTGCAAAGTCGTGCCAGGGTTTACACTTTTTTGGAAATTTTCAACCTCTTTTAAATAAAGAGGCCTGCTCCTGAATCTTTGATGCATGGGGGCTCCCTTATTAATCAAGGATGAAGGGAATGCCTCTTTGGGGTGTTTTAGCTATACATTGGATTGAACCTGTTACTGAAAAAGGCTGTGGGGCTGAACGCTGCATCGAGCTCCAGCATCATTTGACACACTGCTGGGAAATGGCTGCCCCAGAACTCTGATGGGGAGCCTACTATTGCCTATTGTCCCTGTACGCAGAGGGTCACAGTGACCCTTAAGTGTATATCCATGCTGTAAGTATCTGTGATTTGAGTCATGGCAACTGGACTTTTCTTGTGGGATGGAAATGTTTTGCTTTGTACAGCCTCGTCTTTGAATGATTGCCCTTTGTCCTTCAAGTAGAGGTGTACTGCTGATTCTGGTCCTGAGCTGTTGCCCCTCCTGTGTTGGACCATCCTCCTGTTTAATGGCTGTTTGATTTCTCCAATATAGAGCTCTGTGTACTGTATTGGACTGCATATACTCTATTGCTTCTCTTGTGTTCCTCTTCGGCCGTGGTTTTGGCTCTTCAGCAGTAGGGGCGGCACAGCAGCAAGGCCTCCCACCAGGCCCGCTTGCCCTTTCCTCTTCAGCCACAGCCACGGCTCTTCATCAGACACCTGAACCGCTCTTGTCTTCGGCAGTGGTGGCGGCGGCAAGGCCTCCCACTGGGCCCACTCACCCTCTCCGGCTGTGGTGGCAGTTCTTCAGCGGCGGTGGCGGAGGCGCCAAGGCCTCCGAGCCCAGCAGGTAAGGGAGCTGTAGCCATTTTATAGACAAACAAAACAGTTCATTCACATGGAAAAGAAACACCATTTTGTTTCATCTGTAACAAAATGCTGCTTCCTCATTTTGTTTAGTTTCGTTTCATTACGTTTCGTTACGTAACAAAGTGACGAAATAACATTTCATTTTTCGTTTCGTGCCAATCCCTAGTTTGAAGTGAATGTGTTTGTGGTGTTTGACAAAAATCCTTTTAACCTTTTCAGACACACCAGCCATGTAAGTGAAATCTGGACTTAAATGGGTATCTGGAAGGGTTTCATAGCTGTGGCTTTTACACACGTCAGGCCATTATCTATCTAATTAGTCTATTCAAGCCATTGTCCACCTAACTAGCCTATTCAGTCCAGGGGAGTGTGAATCATTCTAAGGTGAACTATAAATCAGACTGAAGAAGCTACTTGGATAAGTAGCAAAATGTTTCAATCACACAAGAAGTCCAGTTGCCATGACTCAACTCCCAGATACTTAAGTGATAGCCCATACTCCTAATCTTCTGTACTTGCCTCGCTGTACTAGCCTCACACAAGGCTAAAAGGGCTTTCCAAAAAAAACACACACACAAAGAACCACCCCTGGAGCTAGTACCAGGAAACTTCGCTTGTGCTACACTTTGGGTGGCATGGTCGATGTTTTTTTAAAAAAAAGATGCCTTGTTGTGGGAACACAAAAATTAGAGGCACCTTTCATGAACTAAGAAGCAGCTCACAAGTCATCCATCAGTTACTATGATTAAAGTTCTACAGTATGTAGTTTCCAAAACATGAATTATACTGTATTAGCTGCCTGGATAGTTCAGTGAGATGGGGGTACCTGGCTATGGCGCCAGATAGTCAGGAGTTCGATTCCTCACTGTTTCCCAGAAGGTCCAGCCTGTGTGACTTTGGGCAACCTAAATGGTGCCAAACACACACACACACACACACACACACACACACACACACACACACACACACACACACACACACACACACACACACAAAGCCCAAAGATAATGGTAAACTACTTAATGCGCTCTATGTGGGACTACTGACGGAAACTCTCAGGAAACTTCAATGGGTCCAAAATGGAGCAGCCAGATTGCTGACTGTGGTAGGATACAGAGATCACATTACATTCCTATTAAAGCAGCTCCACTGGCTGCCAATCAGCTATCGGGCACAATTCAAGGTGGTAACCTTGACATACAAAGCACCGTACGACCTGGATACTAGCTACCTCAAAGATCAAACAAATCTCACAGTAGTGCTCCTTGATTTAAACTCAGTAGAGCTTTATTATCAGAAGACACATACAGTGGAATATACTCTGATTGTAGAAAACATTCTTTTATATTCATGCTGTTCCCTCTTCAGTAATGTTATTTACTTAAATTCATGGTAATGTTTGTATGCAAATTTGGAAACCTTTCTTTTGCCACGAATCTTGTTGATGTATCTTTTTAGACATGGCCAAAAACAATGTTCTCACTCTACCAAACTCTTATTCTGTCCCTCCCTCCCTTTCTGTCTGTCTCAGCTTTATATTCTGCCAGGAGTTATAATAAACACTCTGAGTTTTTTTTTATTGTTGGTTAATTTTATTTTGTTTTGCTTGAACAATCATAATTTAGTGCTAGAAGTTAATTATGATAGTCCTGGAAATTATGCACCATGGAGAAGAGTATCCATTTATCAAGGTTGCATTTACCAGCAACTGAAACCCAGGGTTTTTTTTATGACTCAGCTGACAATAAGAAAAAATAAAGTTACTGATGGCTTAAGCCGTGGGCCTTCTCTAGTAATAATGTGAAGCACTCAAGCCATTATTAGCTTAATGGTTTAATTTAATAGATCTCTCCTGGAGGTAGAATTTATAGTGCAAACAGACAGAGTTAGAAAAACTAAAGTTAATAATAGCTTTAGCTGCAGAGATCTTTACGGGAATTGGCCTTCAGTGCTAATTATGTTTTGATTTTTAAATTTTAAGCAATACCTCTTGCTTGATTATTTCATGTCACCAACTTGGATATCTGGTATTTCATTATCATTTGTTACACTGTCTGAAATGTATCAAAGAGGTAAAAAGCAGCAAACCCCTCTGGTAAAAATCCACCTGCTTCGCAGGAATGTTTGCATACTACTGTTTAGCATAATATAATAGCTGGTCAGGAAGAACACGAAGCTTCTGACAAAATTATTGTAGCTCACTTCTGGCAAGAGGACAAATGCCAGTTGCCCTTCCTGTTCAAGAACTTACCACATTCCCCCTATTTTTTGCAGACCTCTCTCCTGTGCCTTTGAAAAGAGATCACAAGAAGCTGCAGCTAGGCTGGCAAAAAGTGGGGTTGGCATGCAATTACTATATTTTAAGCAGTTCTTCCCGGTCCTTTATAAACAGGCTCACATACAGACATTTAGCAAGTAAAGCAGGGCTGTAGATAAATTGCACCCCTACAAATGGTGAATTGCAGCTGTCAGCATTCCTGAGATTTGACTACTCTGGCTAAAGCGGAAGTGATTTGCAATCCAACTACATCCAACATTTGTCTATAGCTGAAGGAGGGCTGCTGACAACTGGGTTTGGGGCAGGGTGCTTAATACTGTACCCTTTACATCTCCATGGAACAGAGAGGTAGGAGAGGAACTTCTTACATATACAGTGGCTGCTTCTACCTCATCTGAGTTTTCCCTCCTCCGTCGAGTAACTAATCACCTGCCTTTGCAATGAGACAGAGTTGCTCATGGTTAGTCCTCTACTAGATATATGCACCTCTACGAGAGGCACGCAGCATCACTGCTATGGAAAGCCCACTCACTCCAAGATGGAAGGATCTCAACGGACCCTGTTCAATCCTGGAATTAAATCCTCGTGCAGGTACTTATTTAGTGGGTCCACTGAAGGATTGATGAAGAGGTGTTGGCTGTTGCAGGCTTGCTAGCTGCTGACGACATGTAGCTCTTTGACTCCATTGTGTGCTGACCTTGCATGTGTCCCTTCGTTGTGAGAGAGATCCTGCTTTTGTTTCCATTTCAAAAGCTGTTGTTGATCTTACTGATCAGGGACAGTTGAGTCGAACCATGAGCAGGCTGCTGGCTGGAATTTGTTCTTCTGGAGGCAGCTACATTAGAAGGATTAGATGTGAGCTGTGTGTGTGTTCAGTCGTTCAGTTGTGTCCGACTCTTCGTGACCCCATGGACCAGAGCTCGCCAGGCCTTCCTATCCTCCACTGCCTCCCGGAGTTTTGTCAAATTCATTTTGGTTGCATCGATGACACCGTCCAACCATCACATGCTCTGTCGTCCTCTTTTCCTTTTGCCTTCGATTTTTCCCAGCATCAGGGACTTTTCCAGGGAGTCCTCTCTTCTCATGAGGTGGCCAAAGTACTGGAGCCTCAGCTTCAAAATCTGTCCTTCCAGTGAACATTCGGGGTTGATTTCTTTCAGAATGGATAGGTTTGATCTCCTTGCAGTCCAGGGGATTCTCAAGACTCTCCTCCAGCACCATAGCTCAAAAGCATCAATTCTGCGGCGATCAGCCTTCTTTATAGTCCAGCTCTCACTTCCATACATCACTACTGGAAAAACCATATGTGAGCTACCTATCTGCAACACAACTTATCCTTGATGGGGAGAAACTGGGAAGCATTGTTCCTTTGGAGTACAGTTTCCAAACCCAATAACTGTATTAAAATAAACTTTCCACTTCTTTGTTGGTAGGTTAGGGAAGGCGTTGAAATGCCTGGAAGACATTTGGAGGAATGAACACAATAATTCTACCCAGTGAGCAGAAGCAGAGAAAAGTGGGAGGAGGCGGTCATAGTTCCGAAAAAATCTCACCCACCATGACTATTAGCTAAATTGGCTTGGGAATTCTGAGAGATGTTGCAAAATATAATTTTTTACGAATCAAGTGCCATCAAGTCAATTCTGACTTATGGTGACCCCCTTTCCAGGGTTTTCCTGCTAAAGAAGACTCAGAAGTGGTTTATCACTTTTTTCTTCTGGAGCACCTTGGGGTTGTGTTATTTTCCCAAGGACACACAGGCTGGCTCTGATCATTGGGGCATTGAACTCCCAACCTCTGCAATGCAGGCAGATACCTAAACCACCAGGTTACCTAGCCAGCTTCAATATCTACAAAGCCCTAATGTTATGGTTATGGTGCAATATAGGTCATCTGATCTGTTTATCAATTAAAGTGCAGAATCATCTTACATGATGAAGTGCCCTGTAATAGAGGCAGAAAAATAGTAGTAGTAGTAGTTGGTAGTTTTTTTTTGTCTGTAACGGAGCCTGCATCCACATTTTTATAGGATTTTGATGAACGAATGCCCTGCCATAAGATAGGGTGGCCGTGATGAAAGATCCACTGGCTTTCCTGACATGTGCCAAGCTGCTGATTAAGAATAGGAAAATATTAGCATCTGTATATAAACTGACTCCTAGCCATTTGCTAGCCCTTTAAATGGCATCCTATGGCTTCCCCAATGCCATGTCCCACATTATGCTTTTAATTCAAGATGGTCTTGGGCAAACCATTATTGATCTGGGAGAACTGGCTATTGGGGGAAAACAAAACTAAAAACTAAAAAACTACTCCTAGCCTGCAAGGGAATTCTTGGCTGTTGTGTCAGGGTGACTGATGTTGTAGTGAGAAGGATCTGAAGGAAAAACCCTCGAAGTGAGGTTCTGACATGAGCAGTAGGGCTTTGAGTCTTTTGGGAATGGGAGATTGCATCAGCTATAGTTGAAAGGAAAAGGCTGGGTAGCTCAGTGAGGTGGAACACTGGGTCAGGAGTTTGATTCCCCAATCTGCCTCCTAGGGAGAAGAGTCAGCCTGCGTGGCTTTAGGCAAGCTACATGGTTCCAGACTACTGCCAGAAGAAGGAACGTAACCATACCATGAAACCCTGAGAAGGGTCACCATGAACTGAATGGACTTACTGGCACACAACTGTTGTTTTAGATGGTCACTAGCAGTCATAAACAAGAACAGCATGAGATTTAAATTTTCTTTGAGTAAGGGATATCTTACAGGTTAAGAAACAAGGACTTGGACTAAATGGTTTGCTCAGTGCAGTCCTATCAGAAACAAGCCAAGTCTTGAATCGCCAATCAACGTTGTAGACTTGAGGAAGGTTTCTTTGCCAGACCTTTTCACAGACTGCAGCCCACTTCTCCAGATCCATAAATGTAGTTTCAATAAATGGAGGTCTATTCACAGGTGTGGGTGGGAGGGATTGTGAAATGGCAGAAAGGTACAAAGGCACAAAATATCTATGCAGGAGCCAGCACTGGGGTTGTTTTGGGTTAAGGTTAGGGTTAGGGTTAGGGTTAGGGTTAGGTTTAGTCTTAGTCTTAGTCTTAGTCTTAGGGTTAGGGTTAGGGTTAGGGAAGATGAAACAACATTTTCAATGTTGTTTCATCAGCCCATCCATGCTTGCTGAACCATTTTTGATTTATAACTGCTAAAAATGACAGTGTTTAGTTGAAGGCAATGAAATCAACACATACATACACACCAAACCCTTCCACAATAAAATCCTTTGAAAGCAGATATTTATGAACGACAGCAGTTGTTCTTTTCCAAAGGGCAGAGCTGGCTAGCTTATTAAAATACTTGCTGTTGCATTTGGGGTGGGGATAAAGACAGGATTTTCTTGCATCTATATCTCTAATTCAGCTTTGAGATAGCATTATGATTATATTCAGCATAGCGATGGCATGAGTGAGTGCAAGAGAAATGGGTCAGGCATTGGAAATCTGAGTGCTGCCAAGGCAGAGAAGGAAATAATGTTCTGGGACGCTAATAATGCCTAAGCTGAACCTAGTTGCTTATATAGTAATAATAAATCACAACTCAGGTAGGCCCACTGAATCAGTGAGGATTTGGTGAGTCCTGCTTTTCATACATTCCACCGATTCAGTGGAACTAACCCCAGTTGAAATGTGGTTTACCAAGCAACAGGAATTCAGTGATCGACTAGACCAGTGGTTCTCAACCTGTGGCTTCCCAGATGTTCCTGAACTGCAACTCCCACAAATCCCTTCCAGCACAGTGAGGGGGTAGAGGCTTCTGGGAGTTGCAGTCCAGGAACATCTGGGGACCCACAGGTTGAGAACCACTGGACAAGACCAATGATGGCGAACCTTTTAGAGTCCAAGTGCCCAAATTGCGATTCAAAACCCACACATTCTTTGCAAAGGGCCAATACAGCCATTTAACCTAAATACAGGTGGCTGTGAAGGGGGCAATATCAGTGCCCACAGAAAGGGCTCTGAGTGCCACTTTTGGCACCTGTGCCATAGGTTTGCCAACACTGGAATAGACCTTAAAACAAGCTGCTGCCTGGCTGATCAAGACTTTCACTTAGTATTGCTGGCAATAATGGAAGAGACTGCTAGAAGTTTTTAGTTGTGTGGTTTTGTATTGTTATAATATATGTTTAAGTGTTGGTGGGGGGAAGAGTTCCTGTTAAAGTTCTTCTGCTGTGTATGGGCCCAACATATAAGTAGCTCTACATAGTGTCTACCATTTTGGAACAAATTGTGTTATAAAGAAATTTTGTGACTGCTCTCTCTCTCTCTCTCTCTCTCTCTCTCTCTCTCTCTCTCTCTCTCACCCTCTCACCAGAATCCTATTGTTTAGTTATATAGTGTAAATATTTGCATTGGCAAATTGACACTAGTTAATGGATTGCCCCTCCCCTCCTCCCATGTCATAAGCCACCATCCCATGAAGGATACATGTGATGGCTTGTTAATTAGTGGCAATTTGCCACTGCAGTTTAGAAAATCACACTTATGCCAACAGGATTGACCAAGAGGATTCTGGCCTCTGTCTTTGAAGGGGCCCAGTAAGAAGGATTTGGATCTGGGCAACTGTAGAGAGGGAAGGAAAGGGGGGGAACCTAATTTTTCCCCATGCCATAAACCTGACCCAATTCACCCCATCCCAAATAGCTATTGGCTTCAAATGGAAAAAAAATGCATGTAAGATCTGGACAGCTCTGGGGCAGGAGGGTGAAAGGTGGATGAAGAAAGGGAGATGCCTGGAAGTGAGAAACAGTTTGGATTGGATGCCTCTCTTTTGCTTCAGGGAGGCCAGGGAAAAAGGATTAGGCTGAGTGGAACAGTCACAGGCCAGATCCTTGTGAGCTTATGTGACTTTGGAGGGGGAGGCATGTGAATACTTTTCCTGGCCTTACCAGGCTCTCCTTCATGCAACAGTTCATGCACTAGGGGTGAATTTGGGCACGTGGCCAGTTACATGGCTGACTGCATGGATGGTAGCCAATAAGGAAGGAAAAACCACAGCATTGTTTTCCTTGCATGCATAGATTTTCTCAGGAGGGCTTTGGCCACAGGATCTTAACAATTGGAAATAACCAAAGAGGTCATACAGTCTAACCCTGTGCTCAATGGAGGGTGCAAATGCAGCCTCCCCGAGAGATATCTGCCGAACCTTTTCTTAAATACCCTCATTCAAGGAAAGCTCCTCCCCTACTGAGGTAAACCGGTTCTCGGTTATGTAGCTCCACTGAGAAATTTATCCTAAACTTCAGTCAATATCTATTTCCCACATATCAGTTCCTGGCCTTCACTCAGATGTCAAAGTTGCAAAGGCTACTTGATCTTTTGCACGACAAAACTTCTGCTGTTTGACAACTGCCATGCTTTGTCCCTGGAATATTCTCCAAGTTAAATGTCTGTACCACTGTTCAGAACTTTTACCAGTCCAGCGAAGGACTGCCTCTCCCCCCCACAAGGCTTGATGAAAGAAATTTCAGGAAATGGTAAAGAAATGTATGGTGTGCCTGTTCAAAAACCGAAGCAGAAAGATTTTCAGCCTGACTTGATTTGCCGTACCTGTAGCAATTTGTTTTAAAATCAGCGCAGCCTGAAATTTGGCACGACTGCAGAGCTCCCCAACGCTGCTCCTGGATGCCAAGTTTCATGTTAACAGCTGTTATTGGGAGGCTTATTAGTGATGGAATCTCTCTCTCTCTCTCTCTCTCTCTCTCTCTCTCTCTGTTGAGGCCTCTGCTCTGGCTGTGTGTGCATAGATTTTCACGGGTATAGGTATGCATGTTAGGGTGGATTCGGGTTTCTTCCCGTGTAGAAATCTGGTTGTTTTGGCGACGTTTCGACGAGGTCTCACTCGTCATCTTCAGGCTGGTGTTCTGGCTTCTTTCTTCTTGAAGCAAAGCGTGATCTCAGTTGAAGTCCTTCTATAAATACTGCTGGGGGTGTGTGGTTTGCTTGCTCTGTTGCTGATTGTAGGTTCGTTTGTTCTTTTGTGATCTGCTGTGTGGCTGAGGCGATCGTTAAGGGCTTAACTGCGGGTGGGTTAGATGGCTGTTTAGAGACATCATGTGTGGGTGAGGTGCTGGATGTGTGTCTATTAGCCTTTTGTTTCTTAACGACCTTGGTGATGGGTGTTCTGGCAGCATCCTGGGCTTTGGTGGAGTGGGGTCCTGTGTCTTGTGAATTCATTTTGGTCTGGCTGCGTGTCTGTGGTCTCCCAATGTTTTTTTGGCGTGTGTAAGTGTTGAACAAATCCAAGCAACTCGCCGCCTGGAGAGCTGAAACAGAGACCTCCCACAAGACAGACATACACACCAACAAACTCCACAAACTGGAAAAAACGCCAGAAGCCCAACCCCCCACAGCCGCCCATGAAACAAACAGTTCACAACATATCAGACAGGACACTCACCATCGCAGAGACCAAAGTCCTGTCCAAAGGATTCAACTTTGCAGTCGCCCCAGACACATCCCCACTGAAAACATCATATGCGGAGTGGAAGCCAGCCTAACCAAAATCAACCCAGATGAAGCCAACAAAATCAGACTCGAAGTCACCAATATCCTCTGCTCCAGCAAACCACCCAGAAGCAATTTACACAAAGAAGAACAAAAAGCCCTCACCAACCTGAGGAAAGACAACAACATAATCATTCTCCCAGCAGACAAAGGCAATGCCACAGTGGTGATGAACACATCTGACTACCAAGCCAAACTATCCAACCTACTACAAGACCCTGCTTACATACCTTTGAACACAGACCCCACCACCTACCTGGAAAAAACCACCAAAGCCAAAATAAAAGCCTCACCCTTAAGTGAAGAAATCAAGCCAAGCATCATCCCCAGAGAGAAATCATCCAGATGCCCCAAGCTCTACGGCCTCCCCAAGATTCACAAAGAAGGAACACCTCTCAGACCCATAGTCAGCTCCATAGGCTCACCCCTACAAAACCTCGCCAAATTTCTTGCCAAACAACTCCAGCCCTATGCAGAATCCATCTCTTCATACGTACAAAACTCGTTCCACTTCATAGAAATTATAAAGAAACAAGACCTACAACCCAATGACCTACTCGTGAGCTTCGATGTTGTTTCGCTCTTCACACAAGTGCCCATTCAAGAAGCCTTGACAGCTATCCACAACAAATACAACCCCCCCAAGCACATCCTAGATCTGACCAACCACTGCCTAACCAACACATACTTCATCCACAATGGACAAAGATACAAACAGATAGAAGGAGCACCCATGGGATCACCCCTCTCACCGGTCATCGCAAACCTATATATGGAACACTTTGAAACCAACGCGTTACAGAAGTCCGAACATAAACCCAAACTCTGGCTCAGATATGTTGACGACACCTTTGTTATCTGGCCACACGGGAAAGACAAACTGAACAACTTCCTCACACATCTCAACAGCCTACACCCCAAAATACAATTCACTATGGAAATAGAAGCCAACAACCAACTTCCCTTCCTGGACGTCCTAATCTACAAAAAACCCGACGGCTCCTTAGGACATACCATCTACCGGAAAAAAACACATACAAACCGCTACTTAAATGCACAATCACACCACCACCCTGCACAGATCAACTCCGTAGCAAAAACCCTCATCTCCAGAACCAAACGCCTCGCTGACAAAGACCACCTAAAAACTGAATTACACACTCTCTCGAATGCTTTAATTGCGAACGGATTCCAAAAAAAACACCATCACCAAACTAATCCAAAAAGAAACACCCCCCAAGAACCAAGAAACAGAAGAGAACAACGGCACTGCCCTCCTCCCTTACATCAAAGGCACCACAGACAAAATAAGCAAAATTCTCCACAAACACAATATCAAGACAGCCTTTTGCACCGAACAAAAAATAGCCAACATTTTAAGAAACCCCAAAGACAAGATTGAGCTAGAAAACCAAGGAGTCTACGAAATACCATGCAAAGTCTGCCCAGCCACATACATCGGACAGACAAACAGGAGAATAAGCGCACGCATCGCAGAACACAAGAACGCAGTCAAAAAAGAAGAAAAATCTTCCTCTCTCTTCCAGCACATAAAAACAACAGGTCATGAAATTGATTTTAAAAGAACCAAACTCATCTCCAAAACTGAACACTTCAACAGTCGAATAATCATGGAAGCCATTGAAATAGAGAAACACCCAAACAACATGAATAAACGTGATGACACCTCCCGCTTGCCTGACATCTGGAAACTAGCCCTGGTCAACAGACGAGCCTCTGTCACAAAGACTGACACCAGGTCCAAAAGGACACAAGATGCCACCACCTTCCATCCACACCAAACACAAACCCAGACCCTTCCCACAGATGAAACGAAACCACCATCCAATAACAAAACCACGACTGCACCATCTACCGCTACTCCCCACTCCAGCCACCACATGGAGCACACTTACACATGCCAAAAAAACATGGGGAGACCACAGACACACAGCCAGACCAAAATGAATTCACAAGACACAGGACCCCACTCCACCAAAGCCCAGGATGCTGCCAGAACACCCATCACCAAGGTCGTTAAGAAACAAAAGGCTAATAGACACACATCCAGCACCTCACCCACACATGATGTCTCTAAACAGCCATCTAACCCAGCAGCAGTTAAGCCCTTAACGATCGCCTCAGCCACACAGCAGATCACAAAAGAACAAACGAACCTACAATCAGCAACAGAGCAAGCAAACCACACCCCCCCAGCAGTATTTATAGAAGGACTTCAACTGAGATCACGCTTTGCTTCAAGAAGAAAGAAGCCAGAACACCAGCCTGAAGATGACGAGTGAGACCTCGTCGAAACGTCGCCAAAACAACCAGATTTCTACACGGGAAGAAACCCGAATCCACCCTAACATGCATACCTATACCCGTGAAAATCTACGAAAACAAATATCCGACCTCTACGGGGAGGAAACCTTCCAGCTGACCAGAACCTACGAGAAACTAGAAGTCCGAAGAGCCACCATCTTATGTGACATTGCATTCCTACGCAACTGCCGAGATAAAAATGTGATCCCCACAAGCTTCCAACTGAAATTCCACTCAAAAACCCCATCCAGCGAAAGGATCCTGAAAAGAACAGAACTAGCCCTAATCAGAAATGAACTACACAAGAAAAGATACCTACTAGATCAAACCAACAGAGACCTACTCACTCTCCACCTCAAACTCAGCAACAAAATCCACCCAACACTCTGGAACAAATCCAAGCAACTCGCCGCCTGGAGAGCTGAAACAGAGACCTCCCACAAGACAGACATACACACCAACAAACTCCACAAACTGGAAAAAAACGCCAGAAGCCCAACCCCCCACAGCAGCCCATGAAACAAACAGTTCACAACATATCAGACAGAACACTCACCATCGCAGAGACCAAAGTCCTGTCCAAAGGATTCAACTTTGCAGTCGCCCCCAGACACATCCCCACTGAAAACATCATATGCGGAGTGGAAGCCAGCCTAACCAAAATCAACCCAGATGAAGCCAACAAAATCAGACTCGAAGTCACCAATATCCTCTACTCCAGCAAACCACCCAGAAGCAATTTACACAAAGAAGAACAAAAAGCCCTCACCAACCTGAGGAAAGACAACAACATAATCATTCTCCCAGCAGACAAAGGCAATGCCACAGTGGTGATGAACACATCTGACTACCAAGCCAAACTATCCAACCTACTACAAGACCCTGCTTACATACCTTTGAACACAGACCCCACCACCTACCTGGAAAAAACCACCAAAGCCAAAATAAAAGCCTCACCCTTAAGTGAAGAAATCAAGCCAAGCATCATCCCCAGAGAGAAATCATCCAGATGCCCCAAGCTCTACGGCCTCCCCAAGATTCACAAAGAAGGAACACCTCTCAGACCCATAGTCAGCTCCATAGGCTCACCCCTACAAAACCTCGCCAAATTTCTTGCCAAACAACTCCAGCCCTATGCAGAATCCATCTCTTCATACGTACAAAACTCGTTCCACTTCATAGAAATTATAAAGAAACAAGACCTACAACCCAATGACCTACTCGTGAGCTTCGATGTTGTTTCGCTCTTCACACAAGTGCCCATTCAAGAAGCCTTGACAGCTATCCACAACAAATACAACCCCCCCAAGCACATCCTAGATCTGACCAACCACTGCCTAACCAACACATACTTCATCCACAATGGACAAAGATACAAACAGATAGAAGGAGCACCCATGGGATCACCCCTCTCACCGGTCATCGCAAACCTATATATGGAACACTTTGAAACCAACGCGTTACAGAAGTCCGAACATAAACCCAAACTCTGGCTCAGATATGTTGACGACACCTTTGTTATCTGGCCACACGGGAAAGACAAACTGAACAACTTCCTCACACATCTCAACAGCCTACACCCCAAAATACAATTCACTATGGAAATAGAAGCCAACAACCAACTTCCCTTCCTGGACGTCCTAATCTACAAAAAACCCCGACGGCTCCTTAGGACATACCATCTACCGGAAAAAAACACATACAAACCGCTACTTAAATGCACAATCACACCACCACCCTGCACAGATCAACTCCGTAGCAAAAACCCTCATCTCCAGAACCAAACGCCTCGCTGACAAAGACCACCTAAAAACTGAATTACACACTCTCTCGAATGCTTTAATTGCGAACGGATTCCAAAAAAAAACACCATCACCAAACTAATCCAAAAAGAAACACCCCCAAGAACCAAGAAACAGAAGAGAACAACGGCACTGCCCTCCTCCCTTACATCAAAGGCACCACAGACAAAATAAGCAAAATTCTCCACAAACACAATATCAAGACAGCCTTTTGCACCGAACAAAAAATAGCCAACATTTTAAGAAACCCCAAAGACAAGATTGAGCTAGAAAACCAAGGAGTCTACGAAATACCATGCAAAGTCATGCAAAGTCTGCACAGCCACATACATCGGACAGACAAACAGGAGAATAAGCGCACGCATCGCAGAACACAAGAACGCAGTCAAAAAAGAAGAAAAATCTTCCTCTCTCTTCCAGCACATAAAAACAACAGGTCATGAAATTGATTTTAAAAGAACCAAACTCATCTCCAAAACTGAACACTTCAACAGTCGAATAATCATGGAAGCCATTGAAATAGAGAAACACCCAAACAACATGAATAAACGTGATGACACCTCCCGCTTGCCTGACATCTGGAAACTAGCCCTGGTCAACAGACGAGCCTCTGTCACAAAGACTGACACCAGGTCCAAAAGGACACAAGATGCCACCACCTTCCATCCACACCAAACACAAACCCAGACCCTTCCCACAGATGAAACGAAACCACCATCCAATAACAAAACCACGACTGCACCATCTACCGCTACTCCCCACTCCAGCCACCACATGGAGCACACTTACACACGCCAAAAAAACATTAGGAGACCACAGACACGCAGCCAGACCAAAATGAATTCACAAGACACAGGACCCCACTCCACCAAAGCCCAGGATGCTGCCAGAACACCCATCACCAAGGTCGTTAAGAAACAAAAGGCTAATAGACACACATCCAGCACCTCACCCACACATGATGTCTCTAAACAGCCATCTAACCCACCAGCAGTTAAGCCCTTAACGATCGCCTCAGCCACACAGCAGATCACAAAAGAACAAACGAACCTACAATCAGCAACAGAGCAAGCAAACCACACCCCCCCAGCAGTATTTATAGAAGGACTTCAACTGAGATCACGCTTTGCTTCAAGAAGAAAGAAGCCAGAACACCAGCCTGAAGATGACGAGTGAGACCTCGTCGAAACGTCGCCAAAACAACCAGATTTCTACACGGGAAGAAACCCGAATCCACCCTAACATGCATACCTATACCCGTGAAAATCTACAAAAACAAATATCCGACCTCTACGGGGAGGAAACCTTCCAGCTGACCAGAACCTACGAGAAACTAGAAGTCCGAAGAGCCACCATCTTATGTGACATTGCATTCCTACGCAACTGCCGAGATAAAAATGTGATCCCCACAAGCTTCCAACTGAAATTCCACTCAAAAAACCCCCATCCAGCGAAAGGATCCTGAAAAGAACAGAACTAGCCCTAATCAGAAACGAACTACACAAGAAAAGATACCTACTAGATCAAACCAACAGAGACCTACTCACTCTCCACCTCAAACTCAGCAACAAAATCCACCCAACACTCTGGAACAAATCCAAGCAACTCGCCGCCTGGAGAGCTGAAACAGAGACCTCCCACAAGACAGACATACACACCAACAAACTCCACAAACTGGATAAACGCCAGAAGCCCAACCCCCCACAGCAGCCCATGAAACAAACAGTTCACAACATATCAGACAGGACACTCACCATCGCAGAGACCAAAGTCCTGTCCAAAGGATTCAACTTTGCAGTCGCCCCCAGACACATCCCCACTGAAAACATCATATGCGGAGTGGAAGCCAGCCTAACCAAAATCAACCCAGATGAAGCCAACAAAATCAGACTCGAAGTCACCAATATCCTCTGCTCCAGCAAACCACCCAGAAGCAATTTACACAAAGAAGAACAAAAAGCCCTCACCAACCTGAGGAAAGACAACAACATAATCATTCTCCCAGCAGACAAAGGCAATGCCACAGTGGTGATGAACACATCTGACTACCAAGCCAAACTATCCAACCTACTACAAGACCCTGCCTACATACCTTTGAACACAGACCCCACCACCTACCTGGAAAAAACCACCAAAGCCAAAATAAAAGCCTCACCCTTAAGTGAAGAAATCAAGCCAAGCATCATCCCCAGAGAGAAATCTTCCAGATGCCCCAAGCTCTACGGCCTCCCCAAGATTCACAAAGAAGGAACACCTCTCAGACCCATAGTCAGCTCCATAGGCTCACCCCTACAAAACCTCGCCAAATTTCTTGCCAAACAACTCCAGCCCTATGCAGAATCCATCTCTTCATACGTACAAAACTCGTTCCACTTCATAGAAATTATAAAGAAACAAGACCTACAACCCAATGACCTACTCGTGAGCTTCGATGTTGTTTCGCTCTTCACACAAGTGCCCATTCAAGAAGCCTTGACAGCTATCCACAACAAATACAACCCCCCCAAGCACATCCTAGATCTGACCAACCACTGCCTAACCAACACATACTTCATCCACAATGGACAAAGATACAAACAGATAGAAGGAGCACCCATGGGATCACCCCTCTCACCGGTCATCGCAAACCTATATATGGAACACTTTGAAACCAACGCGTTACAGAAGTCCGAACATAAACCCAAACTCTGGCTCAGATATGTTGACGACACCTTTGTTATCTGGCCACACGGGAAAGACAAACTGAACAACTTCCTCACACATCTCAACAGCCTACACCCCAAAATACAATTCACTATGGAAATAGAAGCCAACAACCAACTTCCCTTCCTGGACGTCCTAATCTACAAAAAACCCGACGGCTCCTTAGGACATACCATCTACCGGAAAAAAAACACATACAAACCGCTACTTAAATGCACAATCACACCACCACCCTGCACAGATCAACTCCGTAGCAAAAACCCTCATCTCCAGAACCAAACGCCTCGCTGACAAAGACCACCTAAAAACTGAATTACACACTCTCTCGAATGCTTTAATTGCGAACGGATTCCAAAAAAAACACCATCACCAAACTAATCCAAAAAGAAACACCCCCCAAGAACCAAGAAACAGAAGAGAACAACGGCACTGCCCTCCTCCCTTACATCAAAGGCACCACAGACAAAATAAGCAAAATTCTCCACAAACACAATATCAAGACAGCCTTTTGCACCGAACAAAAAATAGCCAACATTTTAAGAAACCCCAAAGACAAGATTGAGCTAGAAAACCAAGGAGTCTACGAAATACCATGCAAAGTCTGCCCAGCCACATACATCGGACAGACAAACAGGAGAATAAGCGCACGCATCGCAGAACACAAGAACGCAGTCAAAAAAGAAGAAAAATCTTCCTCTCTCTTCCAGCACATAAAAACAACAGGTCATGAAATTGATTTTAAAAGAACCAAACTCATCTCCAAAACTGAACACTTCAACAGTCGAATAATCATGGAAGCCATTGAAATAGAGAAACACCCAAACAACATGAATAAACGTGATGACACCTCCCGCTTGCCTGACATCTGGAAACTAGCCCTGGTCAACAGACGAGCCTCTGTCACAAAGACTGACACCAGGTCCAAAAGGACACAAGATGCCACCACCTTCCATCCACACCAAACACAAACCCAGACCCTTCCCACAGATGAAACGAAACCACCATCCAATAACAAAACCACGACTGCACCATCTACCGCTACTCCCCACTCCAGCCACCACATGGAGCACACTTACACACGCCAAAAAAACATTGGGAGACCACAGACACGCAGCCAGACCAAAATGAATTCACAAGACACAGGACCCCACTCTACCAAAGCCCAGGATGCTGCCAGAACACCCATCACCAAGGTCGTTAAGAAACAAAAGGCTAATAGACACACATCCAGCACCTCACCCACACATGATGTCTCTAAACAGCCATCTAACCCACCAGCAGTTAAGCCCTTAACGATCGCCTCAGCCACACAGCAAATCACAAAAGAACAAACAAACCTACAATCAGCAACAGAGCAAGCAAACCACACCCCCCAGCAGTATTTATAGAAGGACTTCAACTGAGATCACACTCTGCTTCAAGAAGAAAGAAGCCAGAACACCAGCCTGAAGATGACGAGTGAGACCTCGTCGAAACGTCGCCAAAACAACCAGATTTCTACACGGGAAGAAACCCGAATCCACCCTAACATGCATACCTATACCCGTGAAAATCTACGAAAACATATATATATATATGTACACATTTAAGATACAGAACTGGGTGCTAGATGTTGGAGAGACATGTGGAAGCGCTTCTGGGTATTTGTGGTTGTGATGTCTTCAGCTACATCCTTTCTTATCTGTTCAGGCTGCGAGGGATCTCACCAGACTTCCCAGCTTCCCTCAAGGAAGGCCTCCGAGTATACAAGAGGGCCAAACCGTGTATGGATGCTCGACGATTTGGATTATCGTTGCGGAAGCTGGAAGGCAACTCATTAAAAAAGAAGTGTCTTGAAGCCCTTAAGAAGCGAGGAAGCCACAGGATAGCGTATCCTGAGTCTGTGGAATGCCTGACTGTAAAGCATCCCTTTGATGAAATACATATCAGAGCCAAGCAACTTCAGATGGAGAGATGCTTAGCATTCAGCTACAATCAGTTTTTACACTCTTATTGGCAGGATGGCATCTCCCTCCCATCCCTGCTGGGTCCCAATCCCTTCTCTGTACCACCTAAGTACCTTCTCATGCCCCCAGTGACAAGTGCCAGGGGATGGGTGGGAGAAGTTAATGTGGTGATTCCTGCAGTGCACTTTCCTTGGGGCATATCAGCGGGCAGAGGGCATAGATACATGTTAAACAACACCACTGCATGGATTACATTGCTAATGTCCCCAGGCAAGGATTTATCAGGCAACTGCTTAGATGGCTTTATTGTTGGTTGCCAACAGTATGTCAGGGAGCACCTATGGAGAACAAAAGGCTAGCAAATCATACAACGGTTGCCAGGAATACACATCTTATTTAGCTATTCATAAGGGACTTATTTTCTACAGCATTTTCTGCAGCGATGGCAGTATTTTTTAAATATTATCTATTCTCTTAGGAAGACTTCAGTTTCAGGACTGATCCAGGAAAAAATGGAGATTAATTATAAATGGCACACTTGGCCAATGGAGGAGGAACAGCTGACTAGGAGAAATGCTGGGTTTCTGAAGTTACTGGAATGCCAAAAAAAAAAACAAAAAATCACAGATGGATATTCTGTGGCAAAAGCTCTGCATTTGGAGGAAGGCATGGAGACTGTTTTGTTATTGTTCTGTGCTGTCAGCTCCAAGTTAGGGCAACTCTAGCTTGGTTTTGAGGTAATCAAGGAGTTTTACCCTTGCCACCCAACAGTGAGTGAGTAAGCCTTTGAAACAAAGTACAGTGGACCCTCGTATAACAAACGGTTTGTATAACATAAAATCTGTACAACGTAAAAATTCCAGAGATAGGGGAAATTTGCTTAACAGAATTGCCTATGGGGCGAATCCGTACAACATAAAAATGGCCGCAATTAGGAATTACTCCATTTTCAATGCATTCCTATGGGAAATTTGTATAAAGGAAAATTTGCTTAACATAATTTTATTTGGAATGAATTAATTCCTTTATACCAGGTACCACTGTATTTTGAACCCTAGTCTTACCTTCTGCCCATCACATCACTGGCTCCCCACCATGGGGAGTGGGAAAGAGCACCTCCTTATTTTTATAAAAATCCTACGCCCCCTTTTTTAGACTATTTCTGTGCCTCATCAGTGGTTCACTGGCCGAGAACGACTTCACTCAGCAAAGCAGTCAGTTAAAGCCCAATTCAGAATACATGCAGTGAATAGGTATAGTCGTCCTCAGTGTAGGGCAGTGCTTATAGAAGGGTAGTATATCTCCTTAACTCAGGTGGTGGATGGAACCATGGGCAAGCTATTCATGGGATTTTCCACAGGGATACACCACAAGAAATGCATCTAAATGGCCCTAGTTTTTACTCCTAATCTGCAATCTAAAATTAGTCTCCAGGTTTTCTGATATGGGGATGGCCACATTTGTTTGTTCTTCCACTCCCAACTGAAATGGGACCGCTGTGCTTTGACAAGAGACAATGGAGAAGCACACCGTATCTTGTCAGTGGAGAAAAAAACAATTGATTTTATATCCTCTGAAGTAAAACCTGACATGATCTCACCTCAAAGGTGATGCTTCAAGTTTGTCTTGGTATTTTAGTCCAGATCGTGGGGCTTTAGCATCTGGGTTGGATGATTTCTGAACTTTTTCTGTTCGTCTCCACACATGAAGCTCGACAACACTAAGGCTGCAACTAGACAACCAAATACCACAGGATTTGCTGTGGTTACAGTATAGGTCAGTGAGGGCAAACCTTTTAGAAACCAAGTGCCTAAACTGTGATTCAAAACCCACTTTTTTTTTTTTTTTGCAAAGTGCCAATACAGCAGTTTAACCTGAATAAAGTGTTAGCCCGGGTTATATATGCTTTGGTTGCTGCCCTTCAGGAAAGTGAGGATTGAAGAGCTGTGGCCGTGGGAAATTCAAAAATCTGCTCTTCGATCCTCGCTTTTGCGAGGAGTAGCCAAGGGCAGAGAGGTCGAAGGGGTGCTACACTGTCAGGAAAGCCGGGGCAGAGTGGCGGCAGCTTGTGGGCTCATTTGTAGCACCAGTTTACTCTCCAGGCACACCACTCTGGACATCCTTAAAGCACAATAGATGGAAACTAAATGGGAGCTACAAAGGAGCCCACAAACCATTGCCTAACCTCCTCCTGGCTCTCTTCATGGAGCCATTTCAGTAGTCTCAAAACAGCTCTGTGTAGAGAGCCGGACGAAGGGGAAACAGTGATTTGTGGGCTCATTCGCAGCCCCAGTTTACTCTCCAGCCACACCACTCTGGGTATTCCAAAAGCAGAGTGGCTGGAGAGTAAACTGGGGCTGTGAAGGAGCCCACAAATCGCTGCCTCCCCTTTGCCTGGCTCTCTGCACGGAGCACAGTGGCATGCTCCGAGCAGAGGGGGAAGTGCCATGGCTGTGAGGGGACAATGTTACATGCCCACAGAAAGAGCTCTGCATGCCACCTTTGACACCCGTGCCATAGATTAGCCAACACTGGTATAGGTCAACTCAAAATATTTTTCCTGATCACATGACACAAAGGCCAATTCAAATTGGTCTGTCTCTTCTTTGCTCTCAACATGGTCTTTTTCTCTTCTGCCACTGGGGACTTCTTCCTTTTCAAGCCACAACGATTCAGGTGGACTTTTCTCCATGTGGTCACTTGGTCTGTTCTTGTATAAATGTGTGTGTGTGTTGTGCGTGCAGTTAGGACAGGATGTTCAGGCCAAAAAGGAACACCCATCCCCATGTTCATCCCCCTTATCATCCTCTATTTTTGTTTAAAAAAACTACATGCATGAGGTTAGCAGCACTAGATCACCTTATAATATGCATTTATGTACAATACTTGTTTAATTTTAGGTCATTTCTGGATGAGAACTGAAATAAAAATTACCACAAAAAGAGGAACAACCCAGACCAAACAAAGGTATTCCTGTGGTATGTATTATTTCTGTATATTTTAAGAACTTTGGAATGTTGCCCTATTTTATGGAATGCCATATAGCCCTTTCAAAACTAAGCAGCTTGACTGTGAACCATAAAAGGATCGGAGGTGGGACAAGAGGAAGGAAGTAAAGAAGGGGGATGCGGGCTGTGTTTTGAATCTCATTGCATTAGGCATGAATGATAAACTCCTGAATCAGTCAGCAACCTCAGTGTAACCACTGACTACAAAAATCAGCTGAAATACACTCCAGGCTACAAATCAAATTGCAGTGCAGTTGCCACCTCAGCCTGATGAAGAGTCTTGACTCAAAATCTCAGCTTTGAAAGTTATATTAATAGTTTAATGAGGATATGGCTTTATCCCGATGTTGGATTTTACCTATAGACATCTGTGTTTCTCTTTCTGAAAAATATGGCCACAAATGGTTTCAGACAAAGGCTTGCTCCTTTTACACAGCTTCAAATGTACTATAATTGTTCGCCAAGCACAACGTTCTTTTCCACTTCGCCTTCTGACTTTCTCCTAACTGAAGAAAATCTGCCAAGGTGAAAAAGACAGGCTAGTTGCACAGTGCTTTCTGACTGCTTCTCTGAGTTATTCTTGATCTGGATATGATCCAGCTGAAATTATTGGCTTTCAATTCTAAATGCATTATAAGTTGTTTTTTTTTTAAAAAAAACCAATCCCAGAGATTTCAGACTCTTTTCTAACCACTGAGCAGGCAAAATATTATATTTATCTTTGACATATTATTTCCAAGATGTTGGGGAAAGTTTTTTTGCATGGGGAGCACCATACATTTTGGCTCCTTGAACGCTGCCTTGCTCTCCCTTTTTCTTGGTAGTGGAGAAGGGGAGAAATACTCAACCCATTCTAATTCTATGCTGCAAAATGAAACGATTACCCATCTTGCAGAAAGTAAAACAGAATCCATGAAATACCTGTCATAGTCTCCTTGACAGAAGAGAGAAATGTTATATATACAGAGGAAAAATGTGGTGGGCGAGAGATAACAAAGAAAGTGGCAAGCTCTTACTTATGAGATGTGCCTAACTGTCAGCTACAAACATAGGCTTTATAAAATATAATCTATAAATCCCTTGCGTATAGTGAGTTCCCTACATTTTCTCCGGCCAGCGTCTCCCTTTCTCATACGCATACACCCATTTTTAAATTTAAAAAGGTGTGCTCCTTGATTCAAATGGGCAGTTTTAAGAGTAGATGCATTAATACAGTATAACGTTGTACAAATTGGGATGGGTAAAACAAGTCACCTTGCATTAAGAGATTCTACACTCATTTGCTTCCTAACATTTTCTGGGACTAATTCTGGTGTACTGTTTGGGTGTTTATGAGATTATGGCCACTACCGCACTTCCTTGAGAAGCCGTTTTTTTATTTTGCATCGCCTTAACTCCTCCTGTGGTCACGTGGTCGCTACAGCGGTTCGGCAGTCTGCACTTCAGCGGTTGTTTAGCAGTCAGTTTCCCCATTCACACTTGGCTGAACCGCTTTAAACTACTACAGGGAAACAGCAGAAACAGGGGGGGACACCAAAAAAGGTGGCGTGGTATGTCCGCAAATACAATCAAATCACTTTAAAAGGGGGTGCAGGAACTGATTTTAAAAAACACCACCCCCAGTGGTCGTTGCAAGAAAAACCAACACAGAGGTCAAAAATGGGTGTGGCCAAGTGGGGCTCTTCAGAAAAAGCGATTTGAAAAGCGGACAGTGATTTTTAAGGTGATTTGTGTTTAAGGAAAAGGCGTTTCAAATCTAAAGTGCTGTAGCAGTCTATATCACATACGCATCTCACCAAGCTGGAATTGATAATTGAGAGCCCATGGGTTGAAGCCAGCTCACTGGTGTGAGTTGTTTCCCTCAGCTGCCATGTCTTCTCCCTTCCTCTGAATAAGGCTTCTTGGGGAAGCTTGTGAGGGAAAGAAGTCACCAGATGGAGGCCTCTTAATGGGATGAATTAGAAGTCACTGTGCAGCAATTTGTTTCCCCCCCCTCCTGCCAAATGGATTGTATTTCTAAGAAAAAATAGAAGCAGTAGAAGAAAATCAGAAGGCAGCAGCAAGTGGAAGGCATAAGCATCCAGGTCACATAAAATTCTATGCACGAGGGATTTACAATACTGATTTTTATTAAGGTACAATAAGTACATTATATATTAGACGCATCTGGAGTCTTGAGCATGAAGCCCTCCTTTCAGTGTTGCAATTTGGGCCTTTTCTTCCTCCTGATAAAGACAGATGAAGGAGGGGAATAAGACCAGGTATAGGAGCCCCTCTATATTTTTGGGCTCCAGGGGCACTGTTTGAAAAGAATTAGAAAATGATAAGTATAGAGGTTGGCAGGCCATGTTTAGATCTCTGTTCCCTATGCAGAAATGACCCTCAGATTAAAAGAACGGCTGATAATTCAGATTTTGAGGACTATATACTGTATCTACTTTAAAGTTTGGAACAGTTTTTTTTCCAGGACTACAATTTCCAGGCCAGGATGAGGATTTCACACTGAGGGAAATTATTGGGGTGGAAGTCTCTCTCCTCGCCCCCGCCAAAATCCTTTCAAAGTTCTGCTCTCCCCCCATGGGATATCACCAAGCATCTTGTATCATATACTGTTTCTTTGTGTAATTCATATATAACATCTGTTTTCTTCCCATACAATGTGAAGAAGATGCCTCTATCTCCTGCCATTGCCAAAGATTAATAGCTAAAAAAAAATTCCCTAATAAGTGGTTATCCAGCCCCTGTTTGAAAACCTCTAGTGCAATGCCTCACTGTAAAACAGTTCTTACGAGCTGGAAGTCCTTCATATAGGAAGGAATAGGAATAGGAATAGGAATGCAATTTATTGTCATTGTATAAATACAACGAGATTAAAAGTGCCATCCAGTCAGTCATTCACACAACCCAGCATAAAAATCCAAGACGTAAAATCTACAATTTAAAAACAAACCATCCATACACATACTCCAACATTCACATGCCAAAACATCACTTACACTCATTTAAAAGTGACATAAAAACCAAACACACCCACATCCCTACACTCTTTCACCTAGCAACATTCCTACACAATCCATAAAAACTACAATTTAAAAAACAACAACAGCCATACACCCCTACGATATATATGTAACACATTCAACACCAATATTACCCGTCAACTTAATATAATAGTCAGGCAAAATCTCTTTTGTTGTAAGATGAATCTATTAACCCATCTTACCCTCTGGAACCACAGAAGAAGGACTGGTTCCACCCTTTAGGTGACAAATCTTCCAATCTTGGAAGGTAGTTACCATGTCGCAGATCAATTTTTCTTCAGGCTATGTGTACCCAGTTCCCTCAGCCATTCCTCATGGGGCTTGATTTCTACACCCATCATCCATAAAAAGCCCCAGAAAGTGTTGTTTCCTTTGTGATGTTGGTGACGATTAACCTTGCTGCAGTTTCTTTGGCTTGCTTCTCCCATTTGTTAACAGTCATCTTGAATCCTAATTCTGAGGTATCTATCCCCTACTTTTCCTTATGTGGTTGAGATGCTACTGTCAGAGAGCTGAGCGCAACATATCCCATTTTACCCCCAAAATATGATAATATGGTTTACTGAAAGACAGACTCGGTGCCGAACAAGCTGTCTCACTGCTTGTGAGATCTGGAATTCTTTGTTGGGTTGCCCAGTCTGAAAACGCTGTCAGGCTTGCTTGACATGAAAATATTGGTGACAGATCTGCAAAGAGAATATTATCTACTACCTTCAAGGACTCTATTTGCGTGTCCCACACTGTGTCCACATGCTATAGGCTGGGAGTCCTGACTCCCTTCGTGGTGTACACACAACTAGAAGTGCTTATTCTTATAATTTGATCAGATGAAGAGCTGTAAGGGAGATGCCATTCCTCAAATGCAGATAGACATTTTTATGCCATCGGTCACAACTGTAATGACACAACATTACAGCTATTGTCACAATATAGATTTTGAGTTTTCTTACAGCCTGCCAAGCTAACTGTTGTTCATACAATAAAAATGTATGAATAGCCTCTATTTATTTATTTATTTATTTATTTATTTATTTATTTCCCACCTTCCTCTCAAAAAGGACCCAAACCCCAACAATTATACACAGGGCAAAGGTTATGTTTTTCCCCTTTTGTGGGGTAGGCGGAATTTCATTTGATTGGACAATTACAGTTCACAGGACAATTGGGGGCCTACAAGATAACTATTTCCATTCTGATGGTGACCATATAAAATGTTCACTGTAAACATACCCACCCTTCCATATTTTTCAATGTTTTACAAATTAAAATCCTGACACCATATAGAAGGAAGTAAGCAAATACTGGCAACATATGGTTATCGACAACTGTTGCACCCCTTTAAAAAGAAACAAGAACAGGTCCTTCACACTAATTAGTGCCAGAGCTTAATTGCTGGAATGGAAGCACTTTCCTACGCCAATTAACATATTTTAAATTCATAGGGTCAAATTCTCTTTTCTTGGTAGCAAGAAATGATAAAACATGAACGGATTTATCATGCTTCATTTCTCAAGTCCGCAGACTATTAGATGAGTTAATTTTGCATCCCACATATAAATATGCAGAGAAGTCTTATTTTGCCACGCTGAGGCCCAGCTCTCTTCTGTGACTATACTAACTTCACTAAACAAAATTTGAATGCCAACAAAGACGGTGGCTTTCAAAAGCTGATTCATGTCTTCTTGACTCAAAGTCTAGTCTGCTTCTTGCTTTCTTTAGTTTTTCCAAAGACCAACAAATGCTCCCCACTACAGCCCAGTTTGTGCCAGGCTGTTGTATGAACATGTCAACTTGTGTCAGGGATTCTGTCTCAGACAGCTTGATTTCCCTTGTAGAACATCCAGTATGATGCTTCCAAGGTTTGAGAGGGGATAATACATTTCTGGCTGCTACCCGTCTTCACAGACTCTACTTCAGATTTGCAGGCTTGTGTAATGCCAACTCATTCTCCAGTATTCTACACCAGGATAACTATAGTTTGCTGGGCAATATGTTGGGGAGGACTGGTAGTAAACACTAAGCCATAGCTTTAATTCTATATCTAAAAAAATATTTATTTTGATCTCTGATTCTCATCTGGAGGTGGTAAGCACAAACTAAAAAAGAGAAATTCAGCAGCACAGGCAAGGACAAGAGGAAGGAGATGTGTGCACAAACCTACAGTACCCTCCTGATGGTCAGCTAGTAATTTCGCAATGACATTGGAACCAGGAAGAGCTGGATGTTACAAGAAATATGGCACCCTCTCTGTGTTTTGTAATGTCCTTCTTTCGAGCAATGTGCAACTGCAAATATGGTGACATCACCTCATGTGTTTTCTTGTTTTCCTGCCACTAGTAATTCATTACTTAGGGAAAAGCGCAAGATGATGATATATCATGCTTTGTACTGTTCTTTAGCACTAGAAAAAGACAAATACAGAGCAACAACAGTTCTCTCTTCCTTGACGCTGCTAGTTCATCCCTAAAGCTATTGGCTTGGATGAAATAATCTATCCTACAGAAATTAATGTATTTTTGGTACTGTACACATAACCACGTCAGCGGAAACTCCATTTAACACTGGAGGGGAAAACCCTGTCCTCGAAGCTCTCCAGACATCCAATAGTATAAACTAGGGGTGGGCAGCATCCAGAATTCTGGGAACCATGGATGCCGATCCCTAGACCTTGGAGGGCTATGGCTACTATTGTGATTTCTATCCCCCATTTCTTTCTTTCTTTCTTTCTTTCTTTCTTTCTTTCTTTCTTTCTTTCTTTCTTTTTCTTTCTTTCTTTCTTTCTTTCTTTCTTTCTTTCTTTCTTTCTTAAACCCATCTTGAGCCTCAAAAAAGTTCTAAAACATGGGAAGGGGACTTACAACATGACCCAATTATCTCCAGGGCATGAAGGGACAACGTCTTGCCGTAGCAATAAGCTTCCGCCACTCCGAACAGTGGTTCACACTACTCTATATAGTATCAGTGGGCAGACTTCAGGGATGATTTATTTATTTACTTTTGCTGTGTGTGTTTGTCTGTGTTTGTGCGTGTTGCTAGAAACCACTAAAGGTGCACTAATCAAAATGGTAGGGAAAGGAGAGCAGTGTCCCCAGTTACTCACTATATCCCACCAGCCCTATGCTGCATATGTTTGCAATACAGTACTTGAATATGTCTTAATTGTACTGGACTGTATATTGTTTCTCATTACTGTAAGCTGCCTTGGGTCCTTTTCCAAGGAGAAAGGCAGGGTACAAATACTCTAAAATAAATTAAAAATAAAATATCTACTTATGCAAATATATACCTCAGTGGTAGACATGGGCACGGAGTGGCGAAAATCTTGTTTCCGTTTTCGGTTCTCGTTCTCGTTATGTAATGGGTAACGGTAACGAGAATTACTCCGCTCCAGCTCGAACCTGACCTGATAAAGATAAATTGGGTCTGATTTTTCGTTGTCGTTCATGGCATCGTGGCGATCGTGCGATGCCAAACAGCACAGAAAAAAAGTTTTTAAAAAAACCCGATTCCCAGCCATAAAAGCAGGCGAAAATATGCCTGCCTCAGTGAGGGCACCTACCAGAGAGGGGTGGTTTCTGGGGGGGGGGGTCCCCGGCCTTCCCCCCTCTCCTGTCCTGGGCTGCTGGTACCAGGCTGGGGGGGGCATCCTCGTCGTCTCCATTTGCCATGCGGTGGGGGGGATCCAAAATGGCAACCGCAATATTTATTTTTAAATCGTGGTCCAAAAACCCACCAAAGTACCATAGAAACATTTGAAAATTATGTATTTTAAATGCCTGATTTTTATAGTAGCAGCAGTGGGTTTTTCTTGCAATAAAACGTCTCCATTTATTTTATTTTATTTTATTTTATTTTAATTTTTTTACACCTGTGCAATGATGGGCTGGCCATGGGATGGGACCATGCAAATTTTTTGACCCATTCCACCAATCGCATGGCCAGGTTTTGACTGAGACTTCTGGATGTGCCAGAGGGCATTAAAAGCCCACTAACCCTAACCCTAACCCTAACCTAACCCTAACCCTAACCCATACGCCAGTACACTGTCCTTCTTTGTGGGTCAGAGGCACCCAGAGGTGCAGCGCACTAACCCACCCTAACCTTAACCGTAACCCTAAGCCTAGCCCTTACCCTAACCCCAACCCTAACCCAGATCCGTACACAAGTACGCTTCCCTTCTTAGTGGGTCAGAGGCACCCAGAGAGGTGCCTCTGCCACTTACCCCCAACCCTAACATAATGTATGGTACGCGGCGGCTACGCATAACTCTTCCCTTCCCTTCTTAGTGGGTCAGACGTCAGAGGCACCCAGAGAGGTGCCTCCCAGAGCCCACTTACCCCAACCCCAACCCTAACCCCAACCCCAACTCCAACACAAATGACAAACGACAAACGGAAATGACAAATTTTTGAAAATTTCCTCGACAAACGGAAATGACCCAAAACGGACCCGTCCCGACAAACGACAACTCGAAACGCCATTTTTCCTGGTCGTGCCCATCTCTACTCAGTGGACATGTTGATGGACAAAACTCTCCATAGCTGGCCATTGTGTGGTGTCATTGCAGTCGTGACCAACTCTCTGTGACCCCATGTCCATGGTGTTTTTCTTGGCAGGAATACAGGAGTGGTTTGCCAGTCCCTACTCCAGGCGCCTACAGCACCCGGTATTGCTTGGTGGTCTCCCATCCAAGTACTAACCAGGGCTGACCCTGCTTAGCTTCCGAAATCAGGTGAGATCAGATGTGCTCAGGGCATCTAGGCATCTTTATAGCTGGCCATAAGAGCTGCACAAAGATCTCAACAAAGACAACCAAGATGAATAGCACTGAAGCTAAGAGCTATGCTGTTAGTACAAGGCTAAAGCATGATGTAGATATATTGGTACTCTGTCTTACGATGCGCCTGACAACCGAGAATCCCGACTTAGGTTGTCTCCCCCCCCCAGCCACCTTGCGAGCAAGATGGGGTTTCCCCTGAGTAACGATGGTGGCTTGGGGGAGAGAAGGGGTCAGTCATTTAAAAGGTCTTTGAGCCACCGATCCAAGTGCTTGGGTTGGTGGTTCAAAGACCTTTGAAACAGCGCACACTTTTCCCCTCACTGGTCTCTTTCAGGCACTGAGGGAAACTGCACCCGTTTAAAGAGGCAGCTTCCCTCAGTGCACTTGGCTCGGTTGCTTAAAGACATTTTAAATGACCTGCAGCTCCCCCCCCCATTGGTTGGGGAATGCCACGGGTTATCTAAAGCGGTTTCCCATAGGAATGCATTGAAATCCGTTTCTCCAGAATGAATTAATTGATTTTCAATGCATTCCTATGGGAAACCGTCCCCGACTTACGAGCTAATCGAGTTACGAGCCTGCGCTTGGAACGGATTAATGTCGTAAGTCGGGGTACCAGTGTGTATATATAAAATCAAGACTGTGGCTGTTGTGAAGACATTTATACTTTTGGCATACTCTCTATCTTTCCTTCCTGAGCGGCCCAATTTCCCCATTATGCTTTGCTGTGTTATGGGTATGGTGGCCAGAGCAAGTTATGCATGCATCTGCCACAACAATGCCTTGTTACCTGCCTGTACTTGCATAGACATAAAACTGACTGGCTTGTGGAGGTGCAACCTGTGAGACCCTGGTGCCCATCCTAATGGGACAAAAGCCTAGGCTGTGAAATAAGCAAGGATGAAAAACAGCCCATCTGCTAAGGTTAAGGAAGGGAGAGATGAAATTAATATAAGAGTTGTCTGCTTGACTAAGGCTGGCCTCCAGGAGCCGGCACGGCAGGCACTTGGGAGTGACGAGAATAAAGATGGGTAACTTATGCACTCCAGAAACATATAGCTTGAAACAGAACATTGTTTTTCCAGGCATTTTCCGAGATAATGTGGCAGGCGCGCACAACACATAAGCTCTCCAACCAACTGTGAAACACAAATGCCAGAATTAATCACTTAATGCCCTTTGCATTAGGATAAAGCATGTGGTTTAAAATACAACAGAAGACTTTTAAATGAGGAACTGCTGAATGCCAGGGCGGTGGGAGAGCAATTTCTTGCATCCCAGCAATAAATGAAAAAGGAAGCTTAACTTGTGAAGATCCGTAGAGCAGATGAGAATAATAATGGCAAGGAGTTTAATAATGTTCCGAACTCAGCCTTTTGTGTGTGTGTTAAAAAAAAGCAAATGGATAAAACCCAAATCAAGGCATCTTGGCAGAATATGACCCCCCCAAAAAAGGGAGACACTTTATACAGCCAGCAATGACAGTAACACATTGCAGCTTGTCTTCCTGACATCTGTCCTCTTCCTGTGTGCAAAGGAAAACAGGGCAAAGCTGCTCCGTCTCACCTAGAGGCCAAAGTTACAAGGAGTGACTTGTCTTCTCCCCAAACTGTATGTATGCAAAGCCATAACCTTATTGCCCCATTTGTAATTGTCCATTTTTACACCATGACTGAATGCAGCCTAGATTTACTTCCCAGAGAGCCATCCACTCAAGGCGTTATTCAGGACCAAATGCCTCCCTCTCCCAAGCACATAAATATTTGGCCTTGACTTTGCATTTCTGAAGCTGAGCACTCTCAACTTCTCAAGATTTTACCGTGGCTCCCAGGAACAGTCTGCCAGTTTTGTGATGTGACATGTGAGAAGAATGGAAAGAAGAAGATTGTGCCCGTAATGCACACTGTCGCTTTGACGATGTTCCCTTCATCTTAGCACAAGAGATTGGGTTTGATTGATAATGCCCCTCCCCCCCCCCCATTTTTAAAAAATGCCACAGACCTGCTTTTCTAAGCAAGGGAAATCCATCTTCTATTTTTATTATTAGTTTTTCACATGACAACTCGTGGCACCTGACGCTCAGCCTTTAAGATAACTTCATATCATACAGTAGTGAGGAAACACATTGCGGAGGTGATTTCTCCTCCTTAACATAAATACCAGGAACAAACAATCTGGATGGGGCGAGCATGCAGTTAGTATTTTTTACTTTCCTGACGGAGATTTCAAATAACAAAAGCAATATAGGAAAAGGAAAAGGGAGGGCAGAAAATCATTACCATTTCTCAAACGGGCTACAGTTGTTTTATTAAAACTCTTGCCAGTCACTTAATTTTAAAAAATGTGACTTTTTATTAACTTTCACCCCTATTTTAATTTTAAAAATCCTCTCCAACTGTGTTGTAAGTGGATTGCAGCTTTCAGTAATTTTCTGACCAGAGGTTGTTGGTTGGTACAATAGTCTGCCCAGAGAATAAATTCCCTGATAGGGCATGATGGGCGTTTGTTACCCCAACTTGAGCTTTGTATGACTATGGCTTGTATGACTAGATAATGCTACACTGTCTTCCAACCACTGTCTTTATTTCTCCAGAGGGGTCTAATTCAGGAGCTTCATAATCAGATAAACACGGGCAAGCAGCCTTTGCTGACAGCAATATCTCTTCAGAAAGAGATGCATCCAATGCATCACTAAAAACAAAGAGAAACAGAAGCCTTTTTTTTTCAGATCTGCAGCACACTAGAAACAGAATTCAAGGTCTTGCTCATACAGGGAATGGGGGAAGGGGTGGTGGTAGAGCCCCAGAAGATTTGAGTTTACCACAACTATTTAAATAAATGCATATGAAGGCAAGTCTGATTTGTGTTTCACTTTCATTAGTTATTGGTTTTAAAGGTTTATTTTAAAAAAGTAAAAATGTGTCTCAAAACAGGCATTGGTTGCATTAATCATTTTTAATAAAAAATGCAAAATAAAAAAAAAACTTTGATCACATAAACCCCATAAACAATACAGTAATGCATCATGTGCTCCCCCACCACAACAGGTCCATTTAGAGACCTTTCTTTCCTTCCGTTTACAGATCCCCTTGATGGCACATGATTATTATTCTCCTTCCAAAACTGCCTTGATTCTTGCAAAGATACACAAGCCTTCCCTTTTATTGACACAAAATTGATAAAATTCTCTCCAGATACCAATTGGAATATTCTTATTTACCAAGCACATCTTAGGTTTAATATCACACATTAAACTTACTATATCCCAAACCTCTTTAAACCATTCATTTAACTGACACTGCTTTACTTTTCAATTCCAAATATTGATAAGAGAGCTATTTTAAGAGAAACCTCTATATTCAGCTTATTTTAAAAAAAACCTGCTAAAATTGCAATATAGCCATACATTCCCACCACATCTGAAAATAAATACCTATTTTCTGACATCATCTCCAACACCTTAAAATAATTAGCATCTATTGATCACATTGATTGTATTGTTATCGGCTGGACCTTCCCAACTTCCTTTTGTTCTCTCTCAGTCATGAAGAAACACCTTGGCAGTCTGTTTTAACAGAGCCTGATACACCAGAGATAAAAGTATCTCCTTCTCTTGCCATCTAATGCGAGAATGTGAAACCACATTTTTTCGTTATTTTCAAAATATGCTTTGTCAGCCTGAAGGAGCTTATGCACAAAAATGATTTTTGCATAGGTTACAAAATTTGCATAGTATGTGTAAAATTGTGTACAATTATGGACTTTGTTGCATGGGTGTCTGCAAGCAAGAAGCATGGGTGGATTGTTTTGTGATCTCCGAATCAACCAGCAAGATCTTCTGTGCTTGTTCTGCACATGTGCATTGTTCCACCAAGGGAAAGAACAACAGCTTGGTGCAGAGCTATTTTGTATAAATGATAAAAGGCTCAACAATCATAGTACACTCTCCCAAATCTTTATCTCATTCTTGTGCTGAAGGAGGGAAGAGTTGTGATGCTGAATGAACCCCTGCCATGCTATGACAGCTTATATCAGTAAGAATTCATCACATCCTTATAGTACACATGCTGCATAACTAACTGCTCTATCTGTACAACTAGAAACCATAGCAAATAATGGTTTCTCAGTTTATGAGAGACAATTCTATGCATCTAGGCTCCATAGAAACATTTAATGCAAAGTGTTTTGAGACTACACATCCCCAAATCCCCTAGTTACCACTGCGACATGACTGAACAGCAAAAGAACACTTCCAAAGTGTTAACAGAAGGAATTTGAAAAAATAACTTTCCAAATTACCAAAAATTACCAGTTATTCTGTTTCAGAGGCTGCATTTCAAGTATTTGTCCATTTCAATGGCATTAAAGAAGAATAATATGTACATGTGGGTTATCAGGGTGGCAAAGGACCAAGAAACCAAATACTATGAGGAATAGTTGAAACAGTTAACTACATTGGAAGAAGGAAATAAAACAGTGTCTTTCAAACAGCTGAAGCATGTCATGCAGGACAGAGATAAAATTGTTCTCTGTTGCTCCATCAGGGCAGGGCAGAGCAGTAATTGCATTAAAACAGATTTTGGCTAAATCTCAGGATAATGGTGAAAGATCTAATGGTGAAAGATCTTTGCCACTGGGACAGAATGGCTCAGGATGAGTGAGTTCCTGCTGCAGGCATGTCATCAACAGACCCTGGAGAGTACCTGCCAGGGATGCTGAAGTGGAACCCAACATACAGTAGAGGATTGGAACGGAAGATCCCTAGTATTCTATCTATGACTGTAACTGGGAGTTGAGTCATGGCTACTGGACTTCTTTTTTGAGAGATAGAAACGTTTCGCTGTTCATCCAAACAGCTTCATCGGTCTGAATACAGCTAGTGCAAGAGACCTTCTTATAGTCAGCTTGACCTCTTGTCCCCTGGTCTGATTGGCTCATAAGATGAACAAAGCCTGAATAGGCTCGTTAGGGAGACATTAGTGTCCATGGCCTTAAGGTAAACAATCGGATCCTTTGGGTGGACAAGTCTCTGCCTTAGTGTGTTCATGGGTTTGAAATAAACAGGGATGTGGTGTTTGCCAAAAATCATTTTAAGCTTCTCCGACACTCCCGCCATGTAGGGAATGACCAGGTTCTTCCGTCCCAGACCTGACGGACACTAAGGCAGAGACTTGTCCACCCAAAGGATCCGATACCAAACCATAAAAGGAGCAATATAGTATATGCAGTCCAATGCAGTGAAGAGTGTTCAGACCTCTACATTGGAGAAACTAAACAGCCATTAAACAGAAGAATGGCCCAACATTGGAGAGGTAACAGCTCAGGACCAGAATCAGCAGTACACCTCCATTTGAAGGAAAAAGGCCACTCTTTCAAAGATGAGGATGTACACATATTAGACAAAGAAGAGAGGTGGTTTGAGAGAGGAGTAAGGGAAGCCATTTATGTTAGCATTGAAAATCCCTCCCTCAACAGAGGTGGTGGGCTCCGGCATAGTCTATCTGCTACTTATCAGGCTGTACTTTCCAAAGTACCCAGGCAAATCAAGGAGCCTTCACCACCAGGTCACAGCTAACGACCCATTCTTGATGGGTTTCAGCACCTTAGGCCATTGTTTACCTTAAGGCCATGGACACTAATGTCTCCCTAACGAGCCTATTCAGGCTTTGTTCATCTTATGAGCCAATCAGACCAGGGGACAAGAGGTCAAGCTGACTATAAGAAGGTCTCTTGCACTAGCTGTATTCAGACCGATGAAGCTGTTTGGATGAACAGCGAAACGTTTCTATCTCTCAAAAAAGAAGTCCAGTAGCCATGACTCAACTCCCAGTTAAACGAACCTGGATGACTGAGAATCTTCACAGACATATCTATGACTGTACTCTTTATGTTTCATGCATCTTTCCAAACCTAGTATTTCAAATACACAGATAACCATTTCATTTTTACAGCTTAAGCAGAGGATAAAGCCAACGGATCCTTGACCAAAGCAGCTTGCAATCTAAAAATAGAGACGGGAATCTGAAAAAAAGGAACAAAAATATGCAACTGATATAAAAACCAAGAAAGAGACTCCAGAAAACAACTAAAGAATTAGCAAAATGGCCAGTTACCCCAAACCTGCAGCAGAAATGCAGAATAAAGACTAAAACATATTAGTAAATTAGACATGAGAGGAAACACAAAGTTAGGTTCAAAAGAGTCAAAGAGAATCAGCACTAAGAAATTCAGGATAGGAGAAGAAAACAACTTGTTAAAAATTCTAGAGGTGGATAGAAGAGGAAATATTAGATGACTGCCAGGCTAGTATGATGTATGAAGATTTTGTTTATTTTAAAGAAACAGTGATAATATAGTTTACCATTTGCAGTATCTACACCCAGCTCCATGGAAATCATTTATGATGAATGCACATGTGTAGGGAGGGCTTTATATTGTGCCCAGGAGCATTCTCCTGAAGAAGAAAATGTGAGTGATGTTCCCTGTATTGAAAGAACCCGGTTTGTGAGCATGTTGGAGGGAGAATAGCTTTTCTTGTGGTGAAATGTTGTCCTCAAGGAAAGACCTTCAGTTCTTTCCTCTAGTGGTATGTTCAATAAATAAATAAAAATATATCTAATGTTCAATAAAAAATAAAAGTTTACTAAATAAATAAATATGTGAGATAAAACAAAAATATTAATGCTGTCAACTTTGGGTTGGAGCTAAATTTCCTCCTAGTACTTCTATGCATTAAGGATCCCTTACTCTTTTTTGTCCAGCATAACCCTGGGTTTCTTGATCATTCTGGTGCATGTGATGAAATGGTTGGCACACATACAGTGGACCCTTGTATAACAAACAGTTTGTATAACATAAAATCTGTACAACATAAAAAATTCTGGAGATAGGGGAAATTTGCTTAACATAATCACCTATGGGGCTAATCCGTACAACATAAAAATGGGATTACTCCATTTTCAATGCATTCCTATGGGAAATTTGTATAAAGGAAAAATTGCTTAACATAATTTCATTTGGAACGAATTAATTCCTTTATACAGTGGTGCCTCGGATAACAACGGTAATTCGTTCTCCGAGGTTAGTTGTTATCCGAAACACGTCGTTATCCGAAACGCAGTTTGCCATAGGAATGAATGGGAAACCGTTTAATCCGTTCTGGAGCCTAGGAAAAAGGTAAAGACACCTGTTTTTTTGCTCAAAACTCTTTAAAAAGTGCACTTTAAAGGTACAGATGCAATTTCACCTGGGACAACTTTTTTACTGATGCATGCTGGAAATTCATTATCTGAGGCACTCCATAGGGAAAATTCGTTATCCGAGGCAGCCCATAAGAAGATTCGTTATCCAAGGCAGCCCATAGGGAAAATTCGTTGTCAGAGGCAGTCCTATACCCGGAAATTTGCAGTTGTTATCCAAATTATTCGTTATCCGGGGCAGTTGTTATCCGAGGTACCACTGTACAAGGTACCACTGTAATAGGAAGCTAGGGGCTGGCACTTGAGAGATTCTTGCCTTAGGAGATAGCTGTTCCTCAAGATCAGGTCCAGCTCCTCAGCCTGTTTTACATGAGTGCTTCCTCTGGTCTCAGCCCTGACCTTTAAATCAGGATTCTGTTGGTTTTTAGCTTTCTGCAAAGACTAATTAACAAGGACTTGCACAGCTGGGCTGCTGGCCTTCTAGACAAACGACACTTAAAAGAGAAACTGAGATTTTCCCAAGATTTATTAAACCACATTTTGACATGTAAAGAGTGTACATTCCACACCAGAAATTTCTGCTCATGATTTGTGTCCAGTAGCAGTCAAAGGGAGAATGAACTCCCATTTCCATAATGGGTACGGGGTAATTAAAATTCACTTTGAGATGTGAGCGACTCACAGATCAAGTAGGCTGAGGCTGTAAAACAGAAGTAGGGAACTGATGAATGTAAGATAGGGTCTCTTGACCTTAAAGCCCTCCAGCACTGGCAATAGCATATAAATGATACAATTCTCCATATAATACATGATCTCACAGGTCATTCAACTGATAATAAGATCAATCTGCTAAAGGTTTTAATACTTCATTTTTTAAAAAACAAGATGACTTCCATCAATCCCGGGTCCAGTTTTTTAAAAAACTTACTTGTTTTACACATTAAGCCAGATTACCAAGCAGAACTAAATGAGCAACTTCTTAACCATTTTTTTTTGCTACAGCCATAAACACAATACAGTAAACCCCCACCTATTGTGTGGGTTTGGGACTCGACTTGACCCGCAATAATTGAAAATCCACAATATGTGGATGCTGGGTTGGGTTGGGACTGGGGGGGGGGGGGGGGCTGGCGCTGCTCTGAACGGGCCTCTGGTGGCCTTCCCGGGCCTGTCGGAGTCCCTGGAAGTGCTTTTTGGATCCAGAAGTCACTTCCAGTTTGCCGGAAAGCACTTCCAGGGCCTCTGACAGGCCCAGGAAAGCCATCGGAGGCCTCAGAAGTGGTTTTCAGAGATCCGGAAGTCACTTCCGGTTCATCCGAAAGCAATTTTGAGGCCTCTGACAGGCCTGGGAAGGCTATTGGAGGCCCGTTTGGGTTAGCATCAGGCCTGGGGTAAGTACAGGAAGCCTGAAACAGGCCCATCCAACTTACCCCAGGGAGCCTTGCCTTTCATATACTGAGGTCCCGTGATATACCGGGACCGCAGTATATGAACCACGAAAGGGCGGAGGAACACTGTATGAAAGAAATATAGGTCAAATCAGGATTGTATAAGTCACATAAGAAACCTTACAAGGTGGTGTGTGAAGAACTGTTTCCAGTTTGTGGCCCCTTCAAATGTGCCAGAGCCCTCCGAGGGAGGCAAATGGTCCCCGTTGAGAATGACTCTACAAGACCAATAGGTTAAAGAAACTTGATGCTAGTAAGAAAACAGGATTTCCAAGTTCTTCCTAACCTCTGGATAAAAGCAGATTATTCAGTTTGCTTAGCCCAGGTTTTGCAACAAAGAATGATCTTAATAATACCTGACACATAGATCTACTCTGAACATTGTCAGAAAGTGGTTAGCGAAAGTAGACAGCTTTGCTACTAAGGGAAACTGAAATATGCATTGTGTGCTCATGTGGTTAATGTAAAAACAAAACAAAAATCACACAATAAACTTTATGAGAATTAGATTTATGCCCAAGTCCTGCACTCATTCAGGTGATCTATTATGCAAATAATTTACAAAAGCATGTTATCTGAAATTTCTATTTGCAATGAAAATTACTGATTTTCACAACAAATAAAAATAGCTTGAAACCAGAAGCAACACCATTAAATTGGGGTAGATGGCAGATACTAGATGCCCTAAGCACATCCAATATCGCCTGATTTCGGAAGCTAAGCAAGGTCGGCCCTGGTTAGTACTTGGATGAGAGACCACCAGGGAATACCGGGTGCTGTAGGCGCCTGGAGTAGGAACTGGCAAACCACTCCAGTATTCCTGCCAAGAAAACTCCATGGACATGGGGTCATGAAGAGTCGGCCACGACTGTAATGACGCAACACACACAGACACACACACACACACACAGATGGCAGATACAGCATCAAAACAAGAGAATCTGTAGATCATCTCCAAATACTAGCTAAACAGGCATGGAACCATTTCTCAAACTTTTTCCTGCCATTTAATTTTTGCTTGATATCATCTGACCTCACAAGTCATCCATCAGTTACTATGATTAAAGTTCTATGTAGTTTCCAAAACATGAATTATACTGTATTAGCTGCCTGGATAGTTCAGTGAGATGGGGGTACCTGGCTATGGCGCCAGATAGTCAGGAGTTCGATTCCTCACTGTTTCCCAGAAGGTCCAGCCTGTGTGACTTTGGGCAACCTAAATGGTGCCAAACACACACACACACACACACACACACACACACACACACACACACACACACAAAGCCCAAAGATAATGGTAAACTACTTAATGCGCTCTATGTGAGACTACTGACGGAAGCTCTCAGGAAACTTCAATGGGTCCAAAATGGAGCAGCCAGATTGCTGACTGTGGTAGGATACAGAGATCACATTACATCCCTATTAAAGCAGCTCCACTGGCTGCCAATCAGCTACCGGGCACAATTCAAGGTGCTAACCTTGACATACAAAGCACCGTACGACCTGGATACTAGCTACCTCAAAGATCAAACAAATCTCACAGTATGAAGCTATTTGGGTGTTAAGGTCATCAGGAGAGGCCCTTTTCTCCATCCCTCCACCCTCACAGATACATCTCATGGGAACCCATGAAAGGGCCTTCTCGACTGCTCCACCCAGACTCTGGAACTCCCTCCCACTAGAGGCCAGGACTGCCTCATCTCTGTTGTCCTTCTGGAAACAGGAAAAGACCTTTCTCTTCAGTCAAGTTTTCCCTGAATGATGGACTACCATTATGTGTCTTTTATATGAATTTATAGGTTCACATAGACTTTGTGTTTATAACTACTTATAACCTTGTAGCTTTAATGTAATGTTGTCTATTAATCCTGTAAGTCATGTCCCTCAATTCCTTGTTCTCAATACTTGAACATGTCTTAATTGTATTGAACTGCATATTATCCCTCATTACTGTAAGCCGACTTGGGTCCTTTTCAAGGAGAAAGGCGGGGTAAAAATACTCTAAAGTAAATAAAATAATAAATTATACCTATAACATCCTGGAAGCTGCCTAGATGCCCTTAACACATCCGATCTCGCTTGATTTCGGAAGCTAAGCAGGGTCGGGCCTGGTTAGTATTTGGATGGGCGACCACCAGGGAATACCAGGTGCTGTAGGCGCCTGGAGTAGGAACTGGCAAGCCACTCCAGTACTCCTGCCAAGAAAACTCCATGGACATGGAGTCATGAAGAGTTGGTCACGACTGTAACGACACAACACACACACATAACATCCTGGAAAAGGTCACCATAATTCAGAATCAACTTGATGGGGTGTACAAATGTATAAAATATGTATAACAATTTTTAAAAGAAAAAGAATCTCATACAAGATATTTAGACACTCCAGGACAGGCATTATGTTTACTGATTGTACATACGGTGTCGTGATTTTCAGCTGAATAATTTTTTAAAAGCCCAAACCAGCTCACATGCACTGAAAATCCCTTTAACTCACACTTCTCACCTTTAAATTCATTAGAAGTATACTCTGCACAAGGCTACTAACTGAAGCAAAACAAATTAAGGAGCTGTATCGCCACTACAAAAAACAAATGCAAAAGTAGAACAGGTGATACCTTTAGGGCGGCTACTATAAAAATAACAAAAAGTTGCTAATATTTCAAGGGCAAAAACCCTCTTCTTCAGATATGTGTGTGTGTGTGTGTGTTGTGTCATTACAGTCGTGACCGACTCTTCGTGACTCCATGTCCGTGGAGTTTTCTTGGCAGGAATACTGGAGTGGTTTGCCAGTTCCTACTCCAGGCGCCTATATCACCTGGTATTCCCTGGTGGTCTCCCATCCAAGTACTAACCAGGGCCGACCCTGCTTAGCTTCCAAAATCAGGTGATATTGGATATGCTTAGGGAATCTAAGCATCTTCTTCAGAGATGTACCAACAGGTTAAAACATGGCAAAAGATGAGGTTGCAGGAGTTATTTCTTAGATGTTAAGTCCTTGGCAAAATGGAAAATATGCCAGGTAATTTCTTAGTTGAGGCCCGGAGCTTATAAGTTCTGAGGCTGCATCTGAAGTACAGGGTGGTGTTTTTATTGTCCGTCTTTCAAACAACACGTCAGGGTTCATGTACACACTTTCACACCCCCTCTCCATGTGGCTCATCGAGGCTAATGTCCTCTTCTTGGCCAGGGAAGGAGGAGGCCAAGTTAGTCTCTCTCCACATGTAGAACAAAAACAAAACTAAAACTAAAAGACTGATATAAGTGTGAGCTTTCTGAGACTGCAGTTCTACTTCATAAGGCAGAGTAAACTTATATAGCCAGCAGCTTTATACAGAAGTGTGGCAGTGGGGATCCAGTGAAAATAGATAAAAAATAACATTTCAAATTAACAGCATTAGAGTTTGGATTGTAACCCATAAATGTTCACTTTAAAATAAATCTAATAACTTTTAAGGCAGTACAATACATTTATTTTGGTTGTTCATAAAACTGCTGGATAGCTCAGTGGTTTAGGTCTCAGGCTGCATTCAGTTGCCCATGGTGCATCCTTGACAGCTGGATTCCATGTTTATTAAGAGGGTCTCTTCCACCTCTGCAGTTCTAAGACAATTAAAAACATTGACAGGCACTGCCTCCGATTAAGGTCAGCATGCAGGACTGGGCAACTGGGGTATAAACAGCCAGAGTGCCGATGCTGGGACAACCCCTACTCAGCTACATAGATCTTCGTAACAGCAACGTGTGCCATTGGGCTTTCGTGAAGACTTCAAGGAAAAATCCCCGATGGTGGCAACACATGCATATAACCTTGGCTGAAAAAAAGGGGTGGTGGTGGATGAAAAATAGAATATTCAGAGTAGCTTTTTGTTTCCTTGTTGGGGACCCTCGGGCTTCCCTCTCCAACGAAGGGGCCAAGCATGGTTTCCAGGCTTTTTGTAAAAATACGTCTCGATTGCTAAGGGAGCGCAGCCCCCTCTCCCCTATCCAATGCAAGCGACCGGCAGGAAGGCAAGCTGCTTGCACCGCCTGGGGCGCCTCTCTCGTCGGGTGAACCGCCCGCTCGAAAGGCGGGCAGCAGCAGGGACACAAGCGGGACGCCGAGAGCACCGCAGAGACGGAGGGACATGTGCGCCCAGGAAACACCCCCCCCCCGTAAGGTGTCGGAAGTGGCTCCCCAAGGGGTCGAAGCGGTTTCACTCCGCTTCCCATTCCCCAGGTCTCTCTCTTCTCCCCCCCCCCGCCCCCCCCAAAAGGCGGGAAGAGCAGCTCCCGAGGCCACCCGCCCTCTCCTCCGGCTAGCGCGGCTTTGGAGGCGAAGGCAGGCAAACACGAAGGGGAAAGCCCAGCGCCACGGAGGTCCTGCTCCCGCTCCAGCCATTCCTCCCACCTGGCCAGGCGCTCCCGCCGTGGCGCCCACCTTCCAATCACCACGCCCCCTCCGCCGCTACTACTTCTAACACATGGGGGGGGAGGTACAGGAGAAAACCATTTCTGGTTCCTAGACCTCGCTTTCTTTTGGTACCCTGAGCTCAACATATAACAGAGCTAGACATCTATAGAGAAACCGTGTGTATGTGTATGTGGGGGGGAACTAAGCTGTTAATTTCATTATTATTATTATTATTGTGTGTGTGATTTATCACCGGCGGGAGACGACATGGTACGTTCCGCCCGCTCCGCTCGCTACGGCGTGGCCGCTGGCTCAAGACAAGCTGCGTCGGGCGGGAGCTTCGCGATTCTCGTGCGCGCGGCTTCTTCAGTGGGCGGCCGCTGGGGCTTTCGGCTTGCAGAGCGCTGGCTTCGGGTTGCAAGCGGGCGTCGCTTGAGCCGAGCGGAGCTTCCTTGGGAAGAAGCGGCGGCGGCGGCGGCGGCGGCTGAGCGTCAGGTATCTCTAGGCATTCGTCTGGCTTTGCTACCGCGCACTTTCCTCGCGGCGGACACTTGTTGCAAGAGTTCTTCCGAAGGAGAGCTGTTTTTAATTCGAAGGGATGGCGGTGTGTGTGTGTGTGTGTTCCTTCCTTCCCTCTTTCGCACCGACGGGCGCAGCGGTTTAGAAAGTGCAACTGGTGGCGTCGGTACTAGCGGGTGGCGATCAAGGATGCGGAGCAACCTGGGGCGCTGGGGGTAATAAAAATAAAACGCGGCGGAGGAAGGCAAATAAATAAATAAATAAATAAATAAATAAATAAATAAATAAATAAATAATGCCGCTGCGAAAGGATGTTGGTTGGCGATCGCCTTGCATCGTCGGGAGCCGAGCTGCTCTGCTCGGGCGAGATCGTGTCCCGACTTCCCTCTGCGCTGCTCCAACCCGGGCTACTTATTTGACACAGTTTGCGGTGGGGTGAGAGCTCTTAGGGAAGGGAAAGGTGCCCAGAAGGCTGGATGGGACAATTTTTGTTCCGCCTCTGGAGTCATTAATCCGAATTGATTCTTTCACCCCCCCACCCTCCAAGCTTCCTAATAGCTTCGCTGCCTGGGCTGTTTTCAGGAAAACGCCTGTGTCTTGGTTGTGCGGTTTATTAGAAGGAGGAGTTCCTGCCATCTTCTAATTGAGTGTGCATTTGATGGATCCGGTGCTGCTGCTGCTGCTGGCGGCGGCGGCTGGTGTCACGCGAAAACTTGCCCAAGATAGATTTTGGAACCAGAGGCACCGCTTTGCAAAACCTCCGGGGGCGGGACGGGACGGGAGGCAGCGCTGTTTTTCCGAGAGGGGGAAAACAAAATATTCCCTGCTCAAGGGACTGACCTCATGTCTCCTCACGTACGCCTAGGATCGCAGCCCCCGACCTCACGTGGGCTTCCTCCGAAGCAAATTCCGCTACTGCCAGCCAGATTAGCATAACGTCGGGACGAGTGCCCAGGTTGTAAAACCTGGTGGGACTGCGATCCTGGGAACAGAGCACAGGCGTTTGCTCGATATCGGCAACCTCGCAGCGGCGTTGATAGGAAGTTCCATCGACTTATTTTTGAGTCAAGAATTTCCGTCTAGAAGATCAAGTGGTACATTTAAACAACTACCGCTATTGTTGTATTTTTATTCCGCTGTTCTTCTTGCGGGCTCCAAGCGGTATAGACAGTCATTGGCCTTTTTATCCTCACGACAAGATTGGGTTTTCAAAGATCCAGCTAAGTGGAAGCTGAGAGACGTCTTGAACGTAGGTTGTTTTGGAAGCGCCCCATAAAATGAGAATTAGTCGTAGCCAAATCATAATAGTGATATACAATGTATACCGAATAATGAATAATTAAAGAAAACCATTCTGGTTGTTTGGTGGGTGGGTGGAGGTGGAATCAGTTGTGTGCCGTCGATGGGAAAAACAGAGGAGGAGGGATCTAATTTACTGTGGGATCACATCGTGCCAATCAGTGGGATTTGTGTATGCTGTGTGTATGCCTTGAGGACTCTAGTCTGGGTTCTTGCTTGCCCTGCAACCTCGCAGAACTTTTTGACTGCTCTCATTCTGGCTGAACCGAAAGGGTGTGGTCTGTTTGAGACTCCTTTTTCCACGTTTTTTTCCCCTTGTGTAACTTTGGCTTGCTTTTTTTTCTGGCCACATGTTGTGTCATGGCTTCTTGCCAGTTGCTTTTAAATGGTTTAGATTTATTCACAAGTGTATTTAGAACAAAATGTCCCAGCTTTGTCCGGATTAGTGTGTAATGTTTGCAGGATTGTGTCCAAGGGCAACGTTTTTGCTGGTGAGGAAGAGCTGTCAAGAGTGTGTGAGGGGATTGGGGGGGGGAGATGGAGCAGAACAAATGAATATGATACCAGGTTTGCATTTTTGAGTGTCTCCATCCTTTGCCAAAACTATTCCTGTTTCTGAGGCAAAAACTAAACGGAAGACTGTCATGTGTGTTTTTTTCTTGATCTCTCTGCTTTGGTTCTCATGGCGGTATTGAATATTTTTGAAACCACTGAGACAGAGTTTGGTAGTGTTACTTTTTGACTACAACTCCCAAATATCCTAGTGAGCAGGCTGGCACAGGGATTTTGGGAACTGTAGTCCCTTGAAAGTAACTTTTCCAAGTTCTGCACTGGGATTATTGTGGGTTTTTACCCTGCAAAGGCTTGTTTGGGGTTGTAGTCATGGGCAGCGCACATGTGTGCCAACAAGTTACCTTGACCGGTGGAGGCTGATCATTAGGGTTGAGGGGGGCAGTACCCCACCTTGGGCCCAGCCTGCAGGAGGCAGATGGTCAGCATTGTGCATATTCCTGTCTTCTCAAATCTCCAGCCTCTGCAGATGTTGGCTGGGTGGTGGTGGCGGCAGCAGGGGAAGGCAGAGCAAGAAATAGAGAAAATGAATGTGAATCTATAAGGCACTTGCTCAGCTTTGGAGGTAAGGCGTATCTTGCTGTTCCTCTGTTGAGTTGTGCAGTGAATATGGAGGGTTTAGTGAAGGAATATCTGAGGAAAGGCTTGCTTCTCTCTTTGTGTGTTTGTGAGAGGGAGGGAGAGAATATCCACACACACTCCTGGCTTTGCTTATCTGTCTTGGCTCTGCCCACCATTGGTTGCTGTGCCTTCTGCTCCACCAACCACAATTGGCACGCGTTGCTGCTGCCTTCACATGAAGGGTGTTATTTCTGAGTAAACATGCACTAGAACTGGGCTGCATTACTTATTTGCTACAGGCTTCCTTAAATTGGCATGTTATTTTCTGAGGGGGGATGGAGAAAGAAAGGCTGGGGTTGGGGGCCTTGATTAAGAAAAGTGAACTATGCCCCATTAGGCGAGTTTTAGTGGTCTTTCCATTACCACAATACTCCTGCTGGCCTGCCTTGCTTTTCTGGAATCGGATTGAAAGTGAGCATGGTATTGAATGAATTGGAGCCTTACTGGGAATGGAAACCTAGAGGAGCTCCTCCCTGTTGAGAGCCTGGGAGGGAGCTGTGGTGGTAGTTGCCTTGGACTGAGGGAGAGATAGAGATCATGTTTTTTGTATTATAGGAGGTGTGTGGAATCAGTCAGTCTGAGAAGTACAGTACCTCTGCACAGACCTTGTCAGTGATTGTAGCCCAGGAATATCCAGAGGCTACAGATTCCATGCTTGTTTTTGAGATAAAATTGTTAACTCTGCCAGGAAAAGGTGAATATTGCTCAGCTGCTTTTCTCTGAGTTTATTGGGGGCATTTGGAGGGTGACTCTTGGCCACACCTTCTAGCTCTTCCTCTCCACGTGCACACTGGGAGCTCTGGAGCTTGTATGATGAGCTTGATAGACACTGTATGAAGTATCTGTACTAACTGAGAAGCCCAGGAGTGTAGAACTTGTACTCTTCCTGCCTTCCTCCAGTCCAGTGGTTCCCAACTGTGGGTTTTGGACTAAGACTTCCAGAAGCCTTCACCACTAGCTGTACAGACCAGGATTTCTTGAACTTGCAGTCCAAGAACATCTGGGGACCTAAGGCTGGAAACCGTTCTGCTGGTCTTAACACACTGATAATAACTTCCACAAAGGTCTTGTTTTCTTGCTGTGAGGAACAGGAAGCAGGTGTAGCAGAATTCTTACTGTACCAGTGGATCCTTGTATAACAAACAGTTTGTATAACATAAAATTTGTACAATATAAAATATTCCGGCGATAGGGAAAACTTGCTTAACATAATCGCCTGTGGGGCGAATCTGTACAACATAAAAATGGGATCACTCTGTTTTCAATGCATTCCTATGAAAAATTTGTATAAAGGAAAATTTGCTTAACATAATTTCATTTGGAACGAATTAATTCCTTTATACAAGGTACCACTGTATTCTGTTGGAATGGCTGGTATGATCACCCATGCTGTAATAGCAACATTAACAGATTATTTAGGGCAGTTGTTCCCAACCTTGGTGTTTTTTGGACTGCATCTTCCAGAAGCCTTCACCTGTAGCTATGCCAACTGGGTTTTCTGGGACCTGCAGTCCAAGAACACCTGGTTACTCAAGGTTGGGAAGCATTGATTTATGCTCTAAGCTTTTGTGGACGAGAGTCATGTGCATGAACACTGAGGAATCATGTGCATATGTCACAGATAAATATAAATCAAAAGGACATCCACTAATTTCCAAATGGTGTCAGGAAAGAGGAAATGGGAAACAAGAATGAATAGGCAAAACATCTGGTACAGACTTGTTTACTAACAGCAAAGATCTGTCCTAGTGCCATTCCGAGGGCCAGAGTGGTGTTATCCTTGTATAAGGAAGTATCTGTAAAGCATAGGCAATAGCTTGGTGAGTAAAAGGAAAAAAACTATGAAGGGAGGAAAGATTCTGAAATCTAAAAAGGAGAGAGATGCAGAATCAGTCCAGAGACTGGAACAGGCTCACTGGCTACTGCTCACAGGAATCTGTTGCTCACAAACCAGTTTTTGAGTGTAAATGGAATGAAGTATTCTAGAAGATGACAGGGTTGCTCTGGATCATAGCAAAGGAGCACTCAGCAGTGGCAGTTTTTCATTACAGATCCCTCTTTGTATAACTGAAGTGACAATTCTTTTGTCATTTTGTCCACCAACGTTCCTGCTTTGCCATACAGGGGGAATGGAAAGGATTGCTTGTATTTAAGCCTCAACAGAGTGCATGGATGTAAAATATGTAAACCAGGGGAGTCCAAACTTTTTGCAAAAAGGGCCAGACTTGGCGAGGTGAAAATGTGTGTGGGCTGACCATTCAGCCACATCAGACTTTGGACAAGTCTCTATAACATGCAAGGAGTCAGGGAGGACGCTGCAGTAATGGAGCCGGGGGTGGGTAGGGTGGGCAGGTGGCTGGGGGAGATGTACAGAGGCAGGGAGGGCAGGCAAACTATAAAACTGCAAGCTGACACCTCCATCTGGTATGGGGAGGGGCCAGCTGCTGGGAATGCGTGACAGGTTGAGCCGGTGGGGAGAAGAGGCTGCGGAACACTTGAAATTTGAAAACGGGCTGCATTTGGCCCCTGGGCCTGACTTTGGACATGCCTGATGTAAACTAATGTTCTAACTGAGCTACGTCATGTGGGGTTCATCATATTGCAGTCAATTTCTTTGAGAATGATAGGAATCAGGATAGGAGAAGAATGTTCTAAGAGATTCTTACTTACTTACTTACTTACTTACTTACTTACTTAGATTTGTCACCACCCATCTCCATAGGACTTGCACAACATTGACTCTTTGGCTTGAATATGGAGATGAGCACCACCTCTAGAATTGGACATGACTAGCGCGCACGCGCGCGCGCGCACACACACACACACACACACACACACACACACACACACACACACACACACACACACACTTGTGTGTGTGTGTGTGTGTGTGTGTGTGTGTGTGTGACCTTTACCTTTTAACTACTTACTAACTTTATTTATTTATTTATTTATTTATTTATTTATTTATTTATTTATTTATTTATTTATATACTGCCCATTTTCTAAACAGAACTCCAGGTGGTTTACAGTAATACAATAAGAGTAAAAATGAGAGGAAACCCCCCCAAACAACAATGCCAATCACAGTAAAATACTCAAAACAACAAAACATAATAATAAAAACCATAAATAACTTACTTAGATTTGTCACCCACCACCCATCTCCACAGAGTCGACTCTGGGTGATTTACAATATAAAACTCAGTACAGTTGACCCTTGTATAACGAATGGTTTGTGTAACATAATATCTGTACAACATAAAAAGTTCCGGAGATAGGGGAAATTTGCTTAACAGAATCGTCTATGGGGAGAAACCATACAACATAAAAATTGTCATGATTAGGGATTACTCTGTTTTCAATGCATTCCTATGGAAAATTTGTATAAAGGAAAATTTGCTTAACATAATTTCATTTGGAACAAATTAATTCCTTTATACAAGGTACCACTGTACTGTAAAACAATGGATATTAAAAATCTAAAAATAATAATTATATTTGATTATGGCCTTTTGGCATATAACAACTCTTCCTTAATTAGCTACCAGTTCTCATACTTCTTCTCCTGGACTGCTTGCTGTGCCTCAGCAGACTGCTTTTAAACCCTTTTTGTTCTGCAAACCAAAGCACACCTATAACTCATATTTTAATAAATTAAATTCAGGGTCAAGATGATTGTCAAAAGCAATGCCTTGAAGTGATTGTTAGGTAATAGTGCAATGCAAGGCCTCTTAAGTAGTAAATGCTTAAGGAAAAATTGGCTACTGCATAAATGCAATTGCTGAAATCCACATGTACAGTTACACACATATAACACGAAGTTGCACAGCCATTGAGAACATTTCAGTAAGGTAGAAGTCATAAGCAGGAAGCAGTTCCACAGGTGAGTTGCGCAATCAGCTGAGTGGTTCATTTATCGTATCACCCCAGTTCTGGCTCGACTGCACTGGTTGCCCATGGGCTATGCAAAGTAAGACAGCCCTGCACTAGAGTATTATTCACTGGCCAGTTCACTGGTGATATGTAGACAGTTTATGAACTTGTACCCTCATCTCTCTCTCTTGGAAACTAATCTTGTTACTGATCACTTGGTAAAGTCAATATGGAAAGGCTTGTACCGATTACAGTAGCCCCCTGTCCTTTCGTGGTTCTTATACTGTGGTCCCGCTATATTGCGGGACCACAGTATAGCGGTTCACTTCCGGTTCACAGAAAAGCATTTCTGAGTCCTCTGACATGCCTAGAAAGGCCCTCGGAGGCCCCAAAAGTGATTTCAAGAGATCTGGAGTTCACTTCCTATTTTCCGGAAGTCACTTCTGGTTCGTGGAGAAGCCCTTTTGGAGCCTCCGATGGGAGGCCCGGGAAGGCCCTTGCAGCTCCGTTTGGGGCAATGCCAGGCCGGGGGATAAGTACAAGAGCCCCCAGCTAGGTCCCCAGGCCCTACCCGACCCAGCATCCACATATTGCAGATTTTCAATTATTGAGGGTCGGGTCCCTGACCCCTGTGATTGCCGTTTCTCCAGTTTCTTTAACATTTCATTCCTTGTATATCTCTGTGTGTTAAATGGTAAGGGTCGTCCGCCGCAAACTTGGGCCTGTACCACATGTGTTGAACTATAGTAGCCAACAACCGGAATGGCACATGAAGGGATTGTCATCCAACACATCTTGAGGATCCTGAACTGGAAAGGATCAAATGAACCGGCTAGGGTCTTGATAAGCAATCAAGTGAACTTCACCCATATAGTCTGCTGCTGCAACTCAGGGCTGGGAAATGGTGGCTTCTCAAATATTACTGGACTCTTAATTACCATTGCTCCCCATAGGCATCACCAGGACTGTCCAAAAATATTTGGCTTCCTATATTTGCTCTAAAAAGCCCCATGCATACTGCTGAAGGGTCAAGTTTTTTTTAATTTTTTATAACTCTGGACAAAACCATGATTTCCTGAAGCTAATAATGTCCCATTATAGCATTTGTGGAAGGACAATTCTGTTGAATACTAGGCTTCTGAATTAGTGGTGTACTCCGTCACGTCAGATCACTGTGTTGCCTTGTGTGGTTTTTACTCTGTCATTGCAGAGGTTGCCTTGACCCTTGGCTGCTGGTTGCTTGCTGTTGAATAATTTTATTACTGTTGGCAAAGGCAAAAGTAAGTTTATGTATAGTATTTGTATCCCACCCTTTTTCTTAAAAAGTACCCAAAGCAGCTCATGCCATTAGAAGACAGTATTTAAAGCTACCAACAGTGATTATACAAATACTAAAAAGGATGAAATGAATACCATGCTAAAAACCGTAAGCAAATATGAGGAGAGCCAATGTTAAAAATGAGATTGTGCTCAGTTCTAGCGTCTAGGAGCTCTGTCCGTTGTCCTGAACAAGGGAAGTTAGTATGCAGAGTTTTCCCCTCCCTCACCCTCCGAATGTGGCTTCTTCTGTAATCCCTTATTCATGGGATCTATGCAGTGCTTATCTCAGCATGAAGTATGCATTAGGAACAAACCAGGGGGAAAATAAGAGAAAATAAATGAAAGGTGTGTGGAGGTACTGCTGATGTTCAGTAGTTCCTTGGAGTTGTCAAAGGAATTGAAATAGGATTCAGGAAAGGAATAGGCATAGTCAAGTTCAGCCTGGTCCATATATTGGCCAGGTTCCCGAGAATAAGCTTTAGTTTTGCCATGTATGATGATACATTGACAACTAAATCCAGTTGTTAACCCCACCTAGAGAAGACCCAAAGAACGAATAGGATTTAAACGTTTTTATATGTCGTGTTGGTTCGTGTTGATCTACTCTAGTTGAGACCAACAACTGAGTTTAGCTGAAGGGTTGTTATATCCTGGACACTCTTATGTGGAAATCTGTCCCATTAAGGTTAATGGGACCTTCGTCTGAGGAGACATGCCTGGAACTGGACAGCAGGTGTGGTTTTCAAAGTACCGTCGTCCAGAGAAGCCCGTGTATCCTCCTGTGTTGTTTGAAACCTGTGGTTTTCAATTTTGCAAACACTTTTCTTCCTGGAAGCTATGTGAAGAGGGGAAAGTGGCTATTTAGATCATGGCATGAAGCCTCTTTAAAGCCAAGTTGGGCCACTCTTGCCATGGGCTGGATCCAGTGCTTGACTTCATTTTATTCCCACTCACCCTTGGCCGCCTATCCATTTTTTGATCAAAGTTTAGAGAAATAGCTGTCCCCAGCTTTGCTCCTTTAAAAAGCCCCAAGCTATTGGAGAGACAAAGTGAGCCCATGCTTTTCTCTCTGGGTTTCCTGCCTTGGGCCTTCTCATTATGAAGCCTTCCTTAGCTCCGTTGCACTCACCTTACTGGGAGAGGTTCTGTTTGAAACCAAAGCTCCCAGAATCCCCCAACCAGTTAAGGGATTCTGAAAGCTGAGGTAAAAAAATAAATAAAATAAAAGTTCTCAGTCTTTTCTCACTCAGACTTCTTACTATAATACGAAATAAGAGACAGTTGGGATGAGAAAATTCGATCACTAGTTATTTTTCCATGCCTAGCAAAGCTTCACTTTTTGATTTCTGTTTATTGAGCTGTTCTTGGAGAGAAAGAGAGAACAACCGTCAGATCCCGGCTGTGAAAGCCTTCGAGAATACAACTACCAGATTATTTTTAATTTTTAAAAGTTGGCTTCGACATCAGAAAAGAGGATGAGTTACATTGAAAATCAGGGGTTGAACCCCTCTCAGGAGCAACCTCAAAGAGTGTTGAAGTTGGTGCCCCTGTTTTAAACATGTGGGACCTTGCACACAGCTTACCGGTAGATATTCCAACCCCTTTAGAAAAGGGTACATTGGTTGTAGAATCTAAAACTAGTTGCACATTCAACTTGAGTCCCTTTCTAAGGTCATCTTCTAACAATTATTCTTGTTGTTTGTAAGTAGTATGCATAGCTATTAACATTCAAGACTTGAACTTCCCTGTCTTGATTCATTTTCTTGTGTCTAGTCATCTAGTTAATCTTGGACTAATGTATTTATAAAAAGGTTCTGCAGTACCGAGGGCAAATGCCTAGAAATAAAGATTTCTCTCTCTCTCTCTTTTTCAGGAGTTGAGAATAAGCAAGCCAAGAAACTCCTTGCTCCATGACACATCATCAGATCAATGTTTGTTACACTTCTTCAAACAATTGAACACATTCTCAGATTTGCTGTCATGATTTTTCCTCCTGAGGTGGAAGAAGAAGGGAGCATAGCTCCCCTAAGTGAAAATGTATAGATATATTTGGTGGCTTGGGAGGTCCCACTATTTTCACTACCAATACTTAGCCCCATGTATGGCACTGCTGCTCCATAGTGTTTCCACTAAGGATCATGGGAACAGTGATCTTGCTTTTCAGAATTAACCTGATTTTACTGGAAAGGCAGGATGCAGGTGAAATAAATAAAGAACCTATTGGTCTGTCCTGGCATCAGCTCTGATGTCCCCTGGAGAATCTCGTGTGGTAGGTTTCAGTTTGGGGGTAAAACATACCCCTGCCAGCCTCCACTGGTCCAGCATCTCTAGAGATGAAGGAGATGAGCTGTGTGATTAGTGGCAACAGGATGGGGCTTGGATTGTGGTGCTGGGTCATAGGGGGCAGGTGCTGTTGGATAAAGGTCCACAGCCAGTAGCATATCAGGGACCCATTACGTATGCCCTTTCAGGAAGGATTCAAGAAGAAATTGGACCAGCCTCTGTCAGATCTGCTTTGACTTGAATTCCTGCATTGAGCAAGCGGTTGGGCTCCATGGCTTTAGAGACTCTTTGAACTCAATTATCCTGTGAATGAAAGGAATTGCATATACTGTACATGTACCGAGCCTTTCCAGTCCTAGATGGTTAGTCCCAAAGATGCATGAGATGAAAGTATTGGGACAGGGAGCACGGAATCCTGCTTTGGCCGTGCTTGCCACTAAACAGGGATAAGAGGAAGTTTGCTGCTTTGCAACCCGTCTCTCTCTGTCCCAAGATGACCCACTTTGAGACTGATGTGCTGTGCTGAGAGCAAAAGAGAGATTCTGTGGTTGCAATCAGTTAGACTTTTAGGTGAGGCCTGCTGGAACAGGGCAAAGGTCTGCCAATGGCAGCCTCCTGTTGCTAAGTGGCGAGAGACATTCTTCCAGGAAGCCCACAAGCATGGCCGCGCAGAGCATGTAGTGTCCAAGCTGGATCCTGGTAACCTTATCCCTGTTGATCCCTTCACATGCTCTCTCTCTCTCTCTCTCTCTCTCTCTCTCTCTCTCTCTCACACACACACACACACACACACACACACACACACACACACACACACACACAGTGTGTAAGTAAAGATTGCCTTAGATAAGCCCTCCTCCCTGGTTTATTAGATAGCAGTGCATAATTCCACCATCCTCATTTCTTCATATGTAAGGAGACAGGGTTAGCCTCTACCCCTCACTGTTAGTACTGGCATGTTTTCTTTTGAAGTGCTGCTAGCACACTGGGAAGACATGTTGATCTCATGGGATCTAAGCTGCCCTCTGAGATCAACACATTTGCACTCACAGACAAAGTGGTTGGTCTTGACAGATTCTGGCCACTGCCCCATAACCAACTCTTGACTTTCTTGACATTCTTGTAACACCAAAGCCTATGTAGCTTATCGTCCTTGCTAGGATCTGCTAATGAATGGCTTGCTGCTGGCACCATTTTTAAAAAAAAATAATCACAATTGTGACATTCCTTGCTATCTTGTATCCTTATGTTGCTGCGAATCTTACCAACATGGAATAACTATAGCAAACCATGTATTTGTACTTCCTGCAAGTGAAGAAATGGCTTTTGATTCACAAAAGCTCATGTTGAAATAAATCTGTTAGTCTTTAACAGTATTTTGCCTCCCCCCTTTTTTACTCTTTTATTTTGTCATCATATGGAAACCATTGGTAGTTCTTGGGTAGTTTTTCTTGCAGTAGATTAAAAAAGAATTTCTGACTCCTGGCTGTTGAACATTGTCAACAGTGAAAACAAACCAGCCCTCTATTCAACCAGGAGTGGTCTTCTGGGTGCCTAGGAATGGACCTCTTTGTGAAAGAGCAGTTTGCTCAGTGGAAAAGGATACCAAAACCAAAGGAGTTTGATGAGCTTGACGTTTTGCACACCTGTCCCTGTAACTTCTGCCCTATTTGGAGTTTTAAGCCTGGATTGACATTCTTTAGCCCAAGTCAACCAAGAATCCCAGTCATTGCTTTGGTGATCATTGAGCCCATTGAAGCAAAAGAGGGCCTGGCTCTGATGCTTTTGAATGGTTGTGTGCTGGTAAGACCATTGATCGATTGATTGGTCGATCAATTGATCAATCAGTCAATCAATAAGGTACAATGTTTTTGACATGGGCATGACAAAATTAGAGTTGCTGGAAGTCCTTGGCAATTGGCAGCCCTCTTCTGTGCCTCTGTCCCCTTCTGACATAATGTCTGATTTCCAAGAATGTCACTCAGTATCTCCTGCGTTATCGAGTCTGTGCGAAAACGAGTGTGAGACAAACTACCAATCATAAAACATACCTAGAAAACTGAACTCAGTTCATTGCATTTTGCCACACTGTTCCTAACAGATGTGGAAGGAAGGAAGGAAGGAAGGAGTTCTTTGGCCACCCTTGTTATCATGTTAGTCTTGTTGATCTTTTATTTATTAAATTCCACTGCCCCACCATGAGACCTGCCTGCTACAAGCCATTACTGCCCTGCGTATAAATAAACTGTGTCTTAATGCACAGCTTATGTTAATGCATCTTTCATGACTATTTTTGAAAACATGGATTATTGACCTGATGTGCAGAAGCTCCAGCTTCGACATGAACTGTGGAGAAGCACACATTTCTCAAAATAAGCACTGAGGCTTTCAGATAGTCTGGGCATTATTTGTATTGCTACAAGTGCCATTTTTCGCTGTGAACAGAAATGAACAAGCACAGAAAACAGGAGCAAGTGCTACATGCTATCTCTTTGCAAAAAGTGTTATGTGCACACATGCATCTGGGCGATAGCAATCTTAAAATATATATATATAGTGTTCTGAAATGCTTTTCTTAGAAGTCTGCGTGAAAAAGGAAAGAAAGTTTAATGTTCCAGTCTTGAATAACCTACATGGGGAATAAGGCCCACTGAATACAGTAGGATTAGTTCTAAGCCAACAGATATACACTTGTGCTGTAAGCAGGTATCAAGTACTTGCTGTTTTCTAAGGCCCTTACTTCACGAGGTGCGGCGCTCCGCAGCGATATTGCCTTCGATTTGAATTCGGAGGCGGTCACGTGGTGGTCACGTGTTCTCGCTTCGCTCCCGCACCTGTTTCTCCGTACTCACGAGCTGCAGTTTTAGGACCGATTCGAGCACAACCTCACGTGCTCCCTTCGCATTCGCATGCCACTTTTCAACGTTCGTTATTTCCCATCCGTCCTTTAAAAAAATTCCTACCGACGGCGTATCGATGCACTGATGCTGGACTGTCAGTTGCAATGGCTCTACTGATTTCAACTGTTTCCTGGCATCATTGGCAGCCCCCCCCCGCCGCCGCCGCCGCCGCTACTCGGGGGGAGCCCCGCATGGCACAGCCGCCCGCCCTCCGCCGCTTGCACGCTGCCTGCCCCGGGTGCCCTGCTCTGGCCGGGCGAGGCGGCAGCGGCTCCTGCTCCCGCCGCCGCCGCCGCCCCTACTCGAGCGAGGAAGTAACAGCGCAAAGCGATGAAACGATATAGCGATGCATCGATATCCCTGTTTGAATATTTTTTTAAAAAACTTGAAATAAAAGCCAAAAACCGAGACCACACGTGACGTTGGGAGCGAAGCAAGATGCGAAGCGAAAAGATTCCCGGCAGCAGCCAGGGGAACCACTCGCCCCGCTTGGAGCACGGTAAAGGGGGCGTGGTCGGGGTGGCATCGCAGCCAAAAAGGAGGAGCGTGCGGACTGATCGGACTGAAACGATCGATTCGCACAGAAAAGAAGGCTAACCGCGAAGCGAGCGGCTCGTGAAGTAACGGCCTAAGTGGAGGGAAGAAAACAGTGCTCTAGGTTTTATTTCCCTTTGCACATGAGAAGGAGAGGGCACTTGGTGATGTCCTTGTTTGTTTGTTTTTTTGCAAAGCAAAAAAAAAGGTGACCGACTTTTATGACAGGCAGCATTGCTGTTAATTTTGTATTGGTTTTCCAAGCAGAGCAATGTCTCTGATGTCCCCTGGAGAATCTTGTGTGGTAGGTTTCTGTCTGAGGGTAAAACATACCCTTGCCAGCCTCCACTGGTCCAGCATCTTTAGAGATGAAGGAGATTGGCGGTGTGATTAATGGCAACAGGATGGGGCTTGGATTGTGGTGCTGGTATCCTTCTGTAAAACCTTACTAAAAGGAGACTTAGAGGTACTTGCTTGAAAGAGGACTATCCCTCCCCTCCCTAAAATCTTCTAATATTAAAGGAAAGGAGAGGCATAAGTGCAGGAAATAAAGTAATTTATCTAACAATCAGTTATGAAATGGCGTGACAGAAGATGCCTCTGTAGGATTCCACCATTGATTGGGGGATGGAAAACCTTTGATGTTATGGATCGCAGCCCATCAGCTTCATCCAGAGTGGGGTGTTAATGGAAATTCATGGGAAAAATATCTGGTCTGCAACTATTGCAAGGTAGGCAGTATGCATCAAAGTAACATGCACACGGATGCCAGGACTAGAGATGGGCACTGATTGATTGGGCCTGAAGCAGGGAAATTTGTCAGCATGGCACCACAGGTGCTGTACATACCCTTTCCCCACTGCCCAGCCAGATGCCCTACTTACTAGCCTTTACCCGGTCTAAACAGGAGCCCAGGCTTCTATTCCTTGCCTCCTCCAGAAGCTGGAGGTGGGATGGGGAATTGGCCGGTATGGTGGCTCAGTGGCTGGCTGCCGGAGAATGCAGGGAAGGTAAGTCCGGGCTCCTGTCTGGACTGAGCAGCCGTCCCAAGAGGGTGACCTAGTGGAGCAGCTGACTAGGCAGTGAGGAGAGGGAATGTGCAGCATCCTTGGTGCTACACTGACAAATTTCCCTGATTTGGGACAAACCAATTCATGCTCAGCCTCTACCCAGGACCCAACGTTTCCCAGCAGAACATTGCCCAGAGGATAACGTTGCCTCTGCCGGCCAGCCCTTTCCCCATAGTGCATCTCACTGCCATCTCCTCCCTGCGTAAATGATGCACACACACACACACACACACACACACACACACACACACGGCCATCCACCTGCTCTAAAAGAAAAGGTGACTCATCAAACTAGGCAACCTTTCTCACACCTCTATTGTAGGCACTTTTGGCAGCAGACAGGAATAATCACAGGCGCTTTGACCGGTCTGCAGTAACCCCACATGCAGCAAATTATGATGGGCTGTGTGTTCTGATGTTTTTTTAAACATGGCCAGCATTAAATTTTTCAGCAATTTGAGCTACAGTAGGTCTTCTGTGTGATCAGACTAAATGAGCTAGCCTTTGCTTCCTACGTGCCTTGGACCCTGACAGCCTTGTTGCTGGTTCACCAGTTGTCCTTCCTGGTATCACTTTTGGTAGGTAGTAATCACTGCACTGCCATTTTGGAAATGCTCTCACCCAATCATCTAGCCATCACTATTTGGCCCTTGTCAAAGGCATTTAGATCTTTTTGCTTGCCCATATTTCCTGCTTCCAATGCATGCAAGTCAAGAACTGAGTGTTTGCTTGCTCCCTGATATAACTCAGCCTTTAACACAGTGGTTCTCAACCCTCCAAATACTGCAACCCTTTAATACAGTTCCTCATGTTGTGTTGACCCCCTTGCCCTGTTTGGAAGAGGCCACAAGCCCCCCCTTTGGCAGGCCACTGCCGCAGGTGCCATAAAGAACTTCCCTCTACAGGCACCCTCAGCCAATTGCAGCCTCCGGTGCCATTGACTGACATCCCCTCCAACCTATCAAGCTACAACTAACTCTTTCCCCCCTTCCTCCCCGCTCCTCCTCCACACCCAAGCCATTTGTGCCTTTTTCTTCACTGGCTCATGGCGACCCCTGTGAAATGGTCATTCGACCCCCCAAAGGGTGCCGCCGTAAGGAAATACAGTGGTACCTTGTATAAAGGAATTAATTTGTTCCAAATGAAATTATCTTAAGCAAATTTTCCTTTATACTGTACAAATCTCCCATAGGAATGCACTGAAAGCAGAGTAATCCCTAATCACGACCATTTTTATGTTGTGTGGATTAGCCCCATAGACTATTCTGTTAAGCAAATTTTCTCTATCCGAAATTTTTTATGTTGCACAGATTTTATGTTATACAAACCATTTGTTATATGAGGGTCCACTGTATCAACATTCGTTTCACCTGCCAGTGGTTTTAATGTTGTGGCTGGTCAGTGTGTAGTTACTCATGTTGGTAAGATAAGGACATATAAAGTGAACGACGCTGTCCTTGTAGCTTTATAGTTCAGCATGGCACTTGAGTCTGGTCAAGATTTTCCTGCTTGTCATCAAGCAATCTTGATATTGGTGGGGCCTGATTGTGTGAATGGATAGGGACTTGGAAATAAGTCCCGTTTAAAGCCTGCTAGTTGGATAACTCAGTGAGATTGACTGCAGAGCTAGGGGTGGGGGATTAATTCCTTACCCTTCCTTCTAGAAGAGCCACTCTGCATGCTTTCTGACAAGATGTGTTTTCCCAGGGTGCTCCTGGAAGAAGATAATGGTAAGCTACTTTTGCATACTAAGAAACAGGCAACTGTCATAAGTTTGAATTGATTTCACAACTCATAGTTGTTTTTATGAAGCCTTGTTCCATTCAGTGGGACTGGTTTACTAGTACGTGTGCATGGGTCGGCAAAATAAAGAGCAGTAAGAAGCATCATTGCTACCTATAATAAGGATTGCTAACCACACGATCACATATGCCATTCTCTGAGGCGCACAGAGGAAGGTCTGAGGATTTCTGTTGCCTCCTTAATTTCTGCAGCCTTCCGAATTGCCGGAGCTCTTACAGAATGTGAAATGGAAAGGTTGCAATGTTTGAGCACGTTCTATATGCCTTCGGCCCTTTGTCTGTCTGTCTTGTGACCCCGTGGATCTCATGAGGCACCAGAGCGCTGCTGATTGCTCTTTCTCACTGTGGATGTGTTAGGCCAAGGGTGCAGCAGAACCAAGCAAGCCTGTGACGTACAAAGAGCTTGCACGTGACCTTGCCTTGGATACCTGTGCCACGTGCATGATGGTTTCCCTTCTAGCATCAATAGAGGACACTTAGCCATTCCCCACTGCTGCTAATTGCCTTCTGCAGATACTCCCCTCTCTTTTGCATCTGTATTTCATATATTAAGCTTGACTTTTCCCCAAATGTGAGACCTCCCTCTAATTTTATTAATAATGAGCCCAAGAGGTTTTGCACATTTTGTTATCAGTTTGCTCTGAAAGCAATAGGAAGAAATACATCACCAGAGGTAGGTGGGATACAGATAGAAGTGTTTCAAGTCACAGCGATGGAGTCTGTCAAAATCCTTGCAAAAATATGCAAAACACAGGGAAAATGAAAAAATGGCTCAGACTGGAAATGCTCAATGTGCATTCCAGTCCCCAACAAAGGAGATGCCATGAAGTACAGTAACTATAGGGCCATTGCTCTAATTTCTCATGCAAGCAAAGTTATGCTCAAGGTGTTGCAACAAAGGTTTTACCTCCTATGGAGTGAGAAATGCCTGGTGTTCAAGCTGGATTCCAAAAAGGAGGAAGCGCTCAAGATCATACTGTAAATGTCCTCTGGCTACTGAAGCACACCAGGGAATTTCCGAAAAAGATTTGTCTCTGCTTGATAACCTACAGCAATGATGGCGAACCTTTTAGAGACTGAGTGCCCAGACTGTGATTCAAAACCCATTAATATTTCACGAAGTGCCAATACAGCAATTAAATCTGAATACAGTGGTACCATGGGTTACAAATGCTGTGGGTGCTACCCTTCGGGAAAGCAATGCAAGCTTTTGAATTTCCCATGGCCAAAGCTGAAGGGAAATGGGATACAAATGAGCCCACAAACTGCTGCCTCCCCTTTGTCTGGTTCCTTCATAGCCCCAGTTTACTCTCCAGCCACGCTGCTTTTGGGATGCCCAGAGCAGCGTGGCTGGAGAGTAAACTGAGTCTACAAATGAGTCCACAAACCGCTGTCCCTCTTTCACTCAGCTCTCGGCACAGAGCCATTTTGGCGGTCTCAAAACAGCTCCATGCAGAGATCCGGGTGAAGGGGGGCAGCAATTTGTGGGCTCCTTTTTAACCCCAGTTTACTCTCCAGCCACGCCATTTTTGGGATGCCCAGAGCAAAGTGGCTGGAAAGTAAACGGGGTCTACGAAGGAGCCCACAAGCCGCTGCCTCCCCTTCTCTCGGCTCTCTGCACAGAACATAGTGGCGTTCTCCGAGCAGAGAGGGAAATGCTGTGGCTGTGAGGGGGCGATGTCACATGCCCACAGAAAGGGCTCCACATGCCAGCTTTGGCACCAATGCCATGGATTCACCAACACTGGCCTACAGCAAAGCGTTTGATTCTGTAGATCATGAGAAACTGTGGATTATTCTGAAAGAAGTTGGTGTGCTTCAGCACTTGATTATTTTGATATATAACTTATAGACAAGAAGCTAACCTTAGGACGGAGTATGGTGAGACAGAATGACTTCCTGCAGGCAAAGGGTCCAGACAAGGGTGGATTTTATTCCCATGTCTATTCAGTCTGTACACAGAACATATCATACAAAAAGTAAAACTAGATTCAGATGGTGGAGGAATGAAAATCAGTGGAAGAAGCATCAATAATTTAAGATATGCAGATGACACCATCTTACTGGCAGTGAAGCAGCAATGATGTGAAACAACTTATAGGGGAAGTGAAAGAAAAAAGACAAGAATGCTGGAAGTGGTGGAAGCCCACAAGAGAAGATGAAATCGGAGATGGACTGACTCTCCAAAGGATGCCACAAGCTTAAGTTTACAAGAGCTGAGCCAGGGCAGTTGAGAGAATAGTATACCAGAGAATAGACTGGGCAGAGGTAGTGGAGGAACTGTGCCCTTGGTAATGGGGACCTGCTTCGCTTGGGAGCTGGCCCAGTTCATCCTGCTTACAGATGAGAGAGCAGTGAAAGCTGTTTGGTCTGCCACTGAACTCCTGCTCCTTTTCAACTGACCTGCTGAGCACCCAGGTGCCTCCCCAACCCTAATCCAGAAGAGGGCCCAGCAGAGGAAGTGCCAGAAGGAGTACCTTTTGGCAGAAGGATTCAGCGGATGTAGAAGCCTGCAATCATCTGACAGTTGATGGGGATGAGTGTGGAAAACTAGACCCCAGCCATGGCGTATGGATTGTATCAACCCAGGGACAGGAATGTAGGCTCAGGCAAGGGTTGACCTTAACTCAGGCACGCTGCAGATGGTTGCAACAGGGTATCACAGGCACCCAACCAGTCCTTGTATCCTACTCCCCCAGCTTAATAAAGTTTAGTTACAGTACAACAAGAGTCTTGACGCCATGGTGTTTATATTTTCCTATTGATCCCAACCCTGGGCAAGAGTGGTAGTGGTCTTTTGTTTTGCTTTTGAAAGCAAGTTAATTGAAAAAGCTGGTTTAAATGACAATCCTATTTATTTGATAATTTGAATGTTATGCATTTCTGCTACAGGATAGATCATACCTCTCTTTTTCCTTTTTTTCTTTTTGCTTGCTCATTATAAGTATTTTTTCCTGCCGTGTTGGAGAATGGCATTTGATTCCCCATTGGGGAGCCTCATATTTCTTATTTTTTCTTCCAACAAAATCCAGCAACCTTAAGGTGTTTTCTGTAACCTTGTTCTTTGTTTGAAGTGGAGATTTATGTTTCCTTGTCCCTGACATAATTTTGTCTCTTCTGCTGCAGGATGGTGTCAGAGTGTTCCTATCTTTATTAGTCAATCGACAGCAATTTATGTTGGGGGGGGGGACCTTGCCAACAGAAAAGTAAGGTCCTTTAAATGTCAGGGTGGGGTGGGGGAAGCAAATGTATACAGGTATTTTCTACATTATGACTAAGGTATGGAGGTAGAGCAAATTTCATCTTGATTGGCATGGGTGAAATTCCTTCAGGTGCCAGTGCTTCCCCCTGCTGGCACTTAACAGGAATTGACTATGCTGTATCTTGCTTTGTAGATGCTTGGTGGATACATACAGCTAAGGTGCTTTGACTTACCTGGTAGTTGTTTGGATCAGCTGTAAGTAAGCAAGCTCATTGTGCAGGCAGGTGCTCTTTTGCTTGTGATAGAACAGGAGTGCTGGTTAAAAAGTTCAAAATGAATTTCACACTGTGAACTTGGCTGCCCCACAGTCTCTTGTGTTTCCATGCAAACGTTGCTTACGACTTCATCCATTCTAGGAAGACAGTCGATTGGAACTTAAAGGGGAGGGTGGCCAATGTGTGTATATAAAGTGAAGCCGTCTCCTTGAGAAGTTTGGATCTGTGCTCCCTCCTGACCCTTGAATGAAGCGTGGAGAGGTTATGGAGTAAGGAGACAAAAAGGCAGGGAAGAAGAAGGTGAGGTGCCTTAAAAATGCATATCTGATGAAACTGAAATAAGCTGTGAGGGATTGGACCAAGACTGAGGAGAGAAATGCTTTATTAAAGCTGTTGTGTCACTGCCTTCCTGCAACAAACCCAGATTTTACTAAGCTTTTTGCTCAAGTTGGTGTAGCTTCTTGAGAAGATTGAAACTCTCAAGTAGCGTGCGGGGGGTGGGATGTGTGTTTCCCTGAGAGCAAAGGCTGCTGCTGTTTCTTTCAATCAATTCCTCCTTCCTGCTCCAGTCATAGTGTGTAGAGGAAGGGAAGTGATGGTGCCATCCTATTCTGCTCTGGTCAGATCCCACCTGGAGTACTGTGGAGTTCTGCACTCCTCAATTTAAAAAGGATGTTGACAACCTCAGACGGGTCCAGAGGAGGGCAACCAGGATGGTTAAAGGTCTGGAATAAATGTCTTACGAGGAGCGGCTTAGGGAGCTGGGAATGTTTAGCCTTACAAAAAGAAGGCTCAGAGGGGATATGATAGCTATGTTTAAATATTTGAAAGGATGTCATATTGAGGAGGGGACAGGTTTGTTTTCCATGGCTTCAGAGACTAGGACTCAGGGCAATGGTTTCAAACTAGAGATGGGCACGACCAGGAAAAATGACGTTTCGAGTTGTCGTGTGTCGGAGCCGGCCCGTTTTGGCTCGTTTCCGTTTGTCGCGAAATGTTTCAAAAATTTGTCGTTTCGTTTGTCGTTTGTCATTAGTACTGGTTTAGGGGGGGTAGGGTAGCAGGCTCCTGGAGGCACCTCTCTGGGGTGGATGCCTCCTCTGGCCCCCTACAAAGGGAAAAGGAAGGGTACATGACCGTGTAGCCATTGCGTACCAAGTGGCACTGGCAGAGGCACCTCTCTTTTGGGTGCCTTTAGCTCACCAAGAAGGACAGCATACTGGCGTACAGGTTTGGAGTTTTTTGGAACTTTGGACTGTGAGCGAGGTGAGAGAAGAATGCCTCTGCTGGGGGCCCTCTGACTCACTAAGAAGGACAGTGTACTTGCGTGTAGTGCAATGCGAGTACAGATCTGGCTTAGGGTTGGGGTTAGGGCAAGGGCTAGGCTTAGGGTTATTACGGGTAAGGTTAGGGTGAGTTAGTGGGCTGCACCTCTGGGTGCCTCTGACCCACTAAGAAGGACAGTGTACTGGCGTATGGGTTAGGGTTAGGGTTAGGGCTAGGGCTAGGGTTATAGTGGGCTTTTTATGCCCGACTGGCACATTCCAGAAGTCTCAGTCAAAACCTGGCCAAGTGGCCATGCGATTGGTGGAATGGCTCCAAAAATTTGCATGGTCCCATCCCATGGCCAGCCCATCATTGCGCAGGTGTAAAAAAAATAAAAATAAAATAAAATAAAATAAAATCAATTGAGACGTTTTGCTAGTAAAATTTTTTTTGCTGTAAAAATTCAAGCATTTAAAATAGCTAATTTTCGCATGTTTCTGTGGTGCTTTGGTGGGTTTTTGGACCATGATTTCAAAAAAAAAATATTGCTGTCGCCATTTTGGATCCCCCCGCACCGCATGGCAAATGGAGACGACGAGACTGATGCCCCCCCGCCTGGTACCAGGTCCAGCAGCCCAGGACAGGAGAGGGGGGGAGGCCTGGGACCCCCCCCCCCAGAAACCACCCCTCTGGTAGGTGCCCTCAGACAGGCATAATTTCGCCTGCTTTTTTGGCCGGAAATCAGGATTTTTTTTATTTTTAAAACTTTTTTTTTGTGCCGCTTGGCATCACGCAATCGCCGCGCAATGCCATGAATGACAACGACAAATCAGACCCAAATTATCGTTTATCGGTTCGAGTTCGAGTTCTGACGGCTTAATTGTCGTTTCCGTTTCCGTTGCGTAACGGAAACGAGGAATGAAAATGGAAACGAGAATTTTGCCATGTCGTGCCAATGTCTATTTCAAACTACAGGAAATGAGATTGGGTAACATTAGGAAGAACTTCCTGACAGTTAGAGCTGTTTGGCAGTGGAATATACTGCCACGGAGGGTGGTGGAGTCTCTTTCTTAGGAGGTTTTTAAGCAGAAGCTGGATGGCCATCTGTCAGGAGTACTTTGCTGGGGGTTCTTGCATGGCAGGGGGTTGGACTGGATGGCCCTTGAGGTCTCTTCCAATTCTATGATTCCATGAAAGGCATAAAACCAGGGACAGACACCTCTGGTGTGCCACCAATGAAGAGTGGGCAGGCAACCATACTTAAAGCATGCTCTTTATGTACATCTGGGGGTAGAGGAGATATGGACAGCCAAAATTACAGAGCAACTTTCCTATGAGAGGTAGTTGCAGTGTTTGGAATTTTGAAGCTTAGGCCATAAAGAGACATTATAGAGAGCACATGATTAGAAGATGAACTGTTGAAAACCTTTGGGTGTGCAGCAGGAATTCCACCCCCTATAGTTTTAGGGTTGGGAATTTTAAAGTGGGCTGACAGTGCCATCTGCTTTTGCCCTTTAAAAAAATCAATCTCAGAACTGCATAGCTGGGAGGGATCCAGTGGATTCCTGAGTCCAACCCCTGTCCTGGGAGCCCAGTGGGAAATCAAGCTCAATGCAGTACCTCCTAAGTCACTGAACTGTCCAACAGTTGTAAGGGAAAGATGGTATAATAGAGGAGACAGAATGGAGGTGTATGAAATAACACATAGCTTGGAGAGAGTTGATAGATGGCTTTCTCCTTCTCTCCTGATGTTAGAACCTAAAACTGGGGCTGAACTTGAACTGGGAGGAGATTCCAGACTATTTGCAGGACTTATTGCACTGCTCCGTTCAGGGTAGGTTTCTGGAATTCAGTATCACAAAAAATATCAGTAGCTTCCACCTTAAATGACTTTATAAAGAGACTAGACAAATCCATGGAGGGCAAACCTAACCATGGCAATAAGGCATGATGGATATATTCTATCCAGTACAAAAGGCAGTATCTCTGGGTTTCCCAGGAACGTGAACCGAAAGTGTTGGGAGCCGTGACACCCACCTTGTGAGTTTCCTTGAAGCAGCGGGCTATTAGAAGGACAGAGGAGTAGACTAGATGAGATGCTGGCTTGATCTAGTATGACTTTTTTGTGGTCTTATGTTTGTCTCTGGCTTTCATAAAACAAATTTGGAAATGGCTGAAGCAAAACAAATTATGCTGTGGAGTGAGGCTGGAGATGTCACAATACCTGCTAACTTCATACTCCTGATTTCATTAAAGGCAAATGCATATAGCTTGCTCCTGGAAGAAAAAAAGTTTGGGTACACTTGTTATGTTAGGTGCAGTGGAGAACAGCTGTGGAATAAATGCATATGTAATAATCCATTGCCAATTTGGAAAGCTACACCAAGGGCTTGATTTGTTCAAAAGAGGGAAGGGAGACTGTTAAGGCAGGTGATAGGCTGTTTATTTTATTTTACACTTTGTTAATTGCTGTTGCTGATTTAGTTCTCAGCATTAGGCTTGGTAATTGGGGGAGAATTACCTGCTTTTTGCATGCACTGGCTTTGCTAGGGAGGGCTGGGAAAAGTTTTTAACACTTTCCACCCACTAGGCACCAGAAGCTTGTACTTGTAAAACTGAGATGCTTCTATCACCATTAGGAAGCTGGGAGCATTAAGTCAGTCACAGGAGACCTGGTGTGTGTTTGTTTTAACACACTACTGCCGAAATAAATAAACTTGCCATACCTCAGTGCCATTTTCAACATTGATGGTATTGATAAAGCCTGCTTTTTTGTGGGGAAAATGTTTCTTGGAAACTGGACACAGTACATGTGCTCTTCCTATCCTGCCTTTCTTCCAGTAAACTCAAGGTGATAATCAAGGCTCTCTTCTTCCCCGTGTTGACCTCACAAAACACCCTGTGGGGATAGTCAAGCTGTGAGTTGGTGCTGGCCCAAGAGGTCACCTAGTGAATCTTGTGGCTTATAGAAGATCAAAATATTAAGCTCTTCTTCTTCTTCTTGCAATGAATTCCCATTAGTTGCTGTTGTTTTGCTTTTTTCTTTATATGAGAGAAGGAAACCAGGAACATTCCAACACAGAACAACTGGTGTTTATCTATCCACCTTATCTATGTGCTCCTGGTTGTTCAGGGTTTTTAGTTCCCTGTCTTTCTGTCTGTCTGTTTGTCTGTCTGTCTGTGTCTGCCTGCCTGCCTATTGAGGAGGCTATTGGAGCATTTCCTGCGTAACAAAAGAAGTGTCAGCAGCACCTTAAGCATTAATTTATTACATCAGTCTGCAGTGACTGAAGAAGCTGTCATTTAGAAGTAGAACTGACTAGATGATTTCTAGCCATTCACCATCTTTCAGCCTGAGATATTGTTCTAAGGATAAAAAGGAAGAAACATATTTCCATGCCAGTCTTGAAGGAGAGAATTAAAATATAATAATAAAAAAATCTTCTCTTTAAAAGATGAAGGCATGGATATGTCATCAATTGTACACTAGTGCACAATCATTTTATGTGGTGTCAAAGGTTTGTCTTTAAAAAAAGAAAAAATCCTATTGTGCTTGAAAGCACCAGGCTTTTTTGTTTTTACAGCAGAGCATAAGAAAAGTTAATAAGAAGATAAAATGCTAAACAGTACACATTGTGCTCCTGTTGCTGCATAGGCTATCACAACATACCGGTAAATTATACCTGCAGTATACAAGGGGAGTTGTGCTGATTCTTGACCTCACCTGCTGGTTGGATCAGAGGCACACCAACCTGGATAACTGTGCCAAGACTGAACTCTCAGTGCCTCAGAGCCAGGTGTTGTGGGTTCATTTCACATAATAATAGGTAATGGGGTAGATGGATTATGGAGAGCAAGGAGATCTTTCTCTGTGAGGATTGCTTTGGTATTGTTTATTGCCCGATATAGCTGGAGAGAAGGAATGCAAAGCAGGTAATTTTTTTTAAAGGAAAGCCTCCGCTGAAAGAGGGAGGCATCTCTCTGGGAAACAGAATGGAATGCTGTTGCTGTTGCTGTTGCTGTTATTGTTAGAAATATTTCCACGGAGGGTCTCCTTTTCATAAATCCCAAAACAGTTTACACAGTAAAGCAATCAAACAATTCAATAAAAATAATCATGTTGCAATCCCTGAGCAAGTTTGAAGCATCTCATGGCTGGAGAAAAACAAAAAAGTAAAGATAGTTTCTAAATAAATGCTTGAAACACATCAGCGTTCTGCCATCCCGTACTGCAAAGGGCAAATGGTTCCATAGGGTGGGTGCCATGACAAGAAGGGCTGTCTTCAGATCACTGTCAGAGAGAGAGAGAGAGAGAGAGAGAGAGAGAGAGAGATTGATCATACCATATATAGAGTAGAGACTTCATGCTGATAGCAGATGTTTGGATCCTCCAGATCAGTGTACATTCATCCTTCTAGACTGGACAAAAGGACCTCTTTGCAGAGTTTGTTTTGAAGGAATATCTTGAGCAGTTTCTGCCAGACCCTTTGACATTAAAGTGCTGCCTTGTTTCCAATTCTTTTTGATGTCTATGTAGAGTTGTTGGGTGGGGTAACCGGGAGACTTAGACTGAGATGCCATTTGTCCACTACTGATATTTGCTTCTGCTTCTCTGTGTGATCTGACTCAGGTGAAGTGGCAGAGAGATCAAAAAGGCCTCTGGAATCTTTGATCTACCAAAAGATCAACTGTAACTCAATCTCAGTTACCTGGAGTTGCTGTGAATAAAATCAATGAGTTTGAACTAAAAATTACAACTAATGTCATTTTCTGTAATTAGTTACTTTTTGGCTATGCAGTGAAGTTACGTTTAAAATATAAGATCCAAATTACTTCTTATGCAGTGATAAGCAATTTGTACTTAATTCCAAAAGTTACTTTAACTAGACATTTTAAAGACGTTTAGGGACATTTGAGGACCTTTTTAAAAAAAATTGTACAGTCTTCTTGCTGATTCTCCCCATTCCCCAAATAATGGGATAAAAACAGGCAATGTTCAAGTTACTTTTTCAGCATTGCAAAAATTAACAACAGCAAATTATTTTTCAAACAGAGTAGCAAATAAAGAGAAAAATTACTTTCTGGACTTTTTAATGCACTGATATGCCACTTTTCCTCCAGTAACTCTTGTTCTCGCCATTGAATCCTTACAACAACCCTGTAAGGCATGTCTGGTTGAGAGAGTGTAACTGTCCTAAGCTTACCCATTGGGTTTAATGACTCAGCAGGGCCTCAAACTTACATCTCTCATGTCCCCATCCAGCCAAATTCTAGAAACCTCTTTATAGGAATGCTGGAATGTATTAGTAATATGTGCAGTTGCCTTGGACAGGCTCTGTTGTTCAATGGATAGCTCACTGTTGCCTTGGAAAACAAATTGGTAATTTCAAGTAATGCACAATACAGCTGCTAGCATTTTGACTGGTAAAACTCACTTGCTGTCTTGTGTGTGTGTGTGTGTGTGTGTGTGTTTGTGTTTGTGTGTCTTCTATCTCCTATTATTATTGTTTCCTAGGCGCTGGGGCATTTCAAACTCTTAACTATCTGCTGTTTTATTCTGCTGATTTTCTTTTTTTTAAAAAAATTACATAATTTGATGTGGTCTCATTCTTCCTGATACTTTAATTGTAGAAACTGCCCTGGAACCAATTATAATGAAAGACAGTATATAAATATTTCATATCAATAAGCTTCTCTTGAGGAGTAAACATCCAGTCAACAACAGGAAGGCTACAACTTTGATACAGACTGACAAAATTAATTACACTAACGAGACAGTGCAAGGGAGCAGTACCTGGAGAAGCAACTGACCATTGTCTAGAGCAGTAATCTCCAGTCTGGGTTTCTGGATGCTGGCTTTCTACTCTCAGAAGCCGAGGCAGCATTCTGGGGTGGGTGGGTGTTATTTTGCGGGAGGGGCAGGGTTTTAAGAAATGCAATCCTAAAGCCCAATCTAATCTGTCTCCTTTATGTTTTTGCCTCCCCCCCAAAGGAGTTTGGGGTTTGGGTGCCTGCATTTGATTGGTCCCCAGAAAACTTTGATTTTGAACAAGTCGGGGAGAGGAAGATTGAGAATTTGAACATTGCAGGGCCCAAGCTAAGCTAGGGTGGATAAGCCCTTGCTGTTACTATTCCTTGTACTTCTACATCAGGAGCTGTTTCTTGTGTGTTACTGGCTGGAAGAATATGGGTGGGGGTGGGGGTAGCCTTTGGAAACTTGGGCATTTGTGATTTTTGGAAACCCACAACAGAGTGTTTTGTAATATGTACCATTGCATTTGGGGAGGGGGGCGTAAAAATTCCAGCTTCCCCGCTCTGGAGCTGAGGTGGGAACTCAGGTCCTTTCCAAACAGTTAAATGGCCCCACCTAAGCAAATTAATCTTGGAGAGGGGGAGGCCGTGGCTGTGTTTTGGCTGGAGTGGGGAACATGAGAGATGGTGGTGGCTCAAAGGATGGTGAACCCCAGACCTTTGATGTGAACCCTGGCAGCCCTTCCTGAGCCAGGAAGTATTGTTGAGTCCGGGAAATTGTTACCGTGTATGTTAACACCTCCCCTCTTCCCCACTTAATAGGGTTGCCTTGTCTCAGAACAGCAACAGAAATCTCACAAAACTGCCGTGCTTTTCTAACTGGCCAAATGGGGAGACATGTTGCATAATTGCTGCTGGTTCACTGGCTTAGCACAAAGGTATTGGTATGTGTGATGTGCTTGTGCCATGCAGGGTCAGCAACCAGGAAGGCAGAAGGTGTCAGTGGGGACATGAGTGCCGCTTGAACCAGGGTGGGGAATGCAGCTCTGGCTTGTGAGCTTTCTTACTGCATAGACTGTGGAGGGAAAGCCCCTGTAAGTTGGGGATACATCTCTTACAAGTATTCCAGGCAAAAAACAAACAAACACAAAAAACCCCAAGGAAAATAAAACAACACAAAAGATAAAAAATGTGGCACCTTAAAGACTTAACTTTCATATTTTAATGTAACGTTTCGTGGAACTGTCCACTGGATCTAGTCTCTGTTGCTTTAGGAATTTTACAACAGTTTACCTGCAAATATACCTACACATAACAGCCAATGAATATTTGGTATGAAAGGTATATTCCATACATGTTATATTGCACACCTCATTCTGGTGCTGTATATCTGAAGAAGTGGACATGTCCACAAAATGCTACATTAAAATATGAAAGTTAGTCTTTAAGGTGCCACATGTTTTTGTCATTTGCTTTGTTTTATTTTCCTTGATTTTTGCCGGGAATTCTTGCACAGACCAACACAGCTACCTTCTCCAGATCTCTTAAGTCTGAGCAGTTGTTTGGAGGCTGATGGAACTCCCCCATCCATATCATGTATGCTGTCGATAAGCTGGTGTTAGATGTAATCCTGAGTGAGAATAGTGGCAAGCAGTACAGCTGCTGGGTGGATTTTGCCAGTTGAATTCCCACACATACACAGAAAGATAAGAGTTCTCTCTACCTTGAGTTTTGTGTTGCTGTATTACTGGAATACAGCTGTTATCTACATTTTCGGACCTCCGCGGCCAGTTCTCCAGTCAGTTAGTCTCCCACTGCACTTCCACAAAGCTCTTGTCTGCCCCAATATGTCTGATATTACAGGGATTTTCCTCTTGGTCCTTCACTTGGACCCTGAACTCTTAAGCAACTGGATATTGTTGACTTGGCAGCCTTAGTACGTAATGAAGGGGGTGCTGGTTAATTGGGACCCAGGTTGTTATTTTACCTGAGGATAAGTGGGCATTGAGAAGCTTAAGGCTGTATTTCAAAACTCAATTTATTTCTATGTGACGTGATTTGGTTGATTTGCCGGGTGAAAACATAATCTTCACAAGAGCGCCAAAGAATGCCCAATGACACTTTTTTTACTGATAGGCTTGGGCTTTGCTTTAAATCAAAGGTGCTGCTTTGACTTGTCGCTGGCTGAATTATACTGAGTTGTCTGACATGGCCTTTGAAACAGAAAGGTTGCTATTACACCAGTGTGTGGCAGACTACGTGTGACCACAACACACTCCTTGAAGACTAGGAATTAAAAATGCCCCTCGGAGGTCTCATTTAAATCAATAACACCAAGAGGGCTTTGTGTGCTGTTCTCTCTCTGTTTTATATGACATTTTCCTCCTCCTCCTGCAAGGCTCACCTTGGTGTTAACGAAAAGAAAGTAGCTAAGCTTGTGCATTGCATTGTTCCTCAAAACAGGATAAAGGTGTTTATGAAAATCTATAGTCTTTCCTGTTAGGTGATGCCTGCATGATGAACAAGCAGGCCTGGTCTCTTTAATGCTTGAAGCAGCTCCCCGGCTAGCTGTTAATAAGAAAGACAAAAAAGGGGAAAGGCACATAACAAATGTACATGTATACACCAGTCTCTGCCTAAAGTAGGGAAGTCAAAGGGCAGCACTCCAGAGGTTGTTAGACTGTAACTTCCATGAGGTACCTGGTGATAAGAAATGGTGATAGTAAACATATTGAGTTAATAGTGCTTCTGCTTCATCTGGTGATAACCCCCCGGGAACTGCAGCTCAGAGGAAAGAAGTTAGGGTGTTCTAACAAGATCCTAGTTCAGCCTCCTCCCCCATGGGAACCATTTAAATTTATAAACAATAGTATAAATATGGGGAGAGAAAATACACAAAGCAACTGAGGGCGTTTATACACGACCCCTAAACTCCGGGGCAAATGGCTCCCAGCTCTGGAGCTTAAAAATGTTTCCCCACCAGCTCTGGAGTTTACAGGAAATTAGGTGCGACCACGCCCACTTTAGCGCGTCCCAGCGCACCTTTCAAGTACCTGCTCTTTGGACGTGAAAATTGCTTGATGCGGTGTAACGATAGTGAGTGCGGGGCTCTCCTCGCTTTTGTTTGTTGTTTTTTGGCTCCCGCCCCTTTAAGAGCTACTTTTACAGAGACTCAAAAGTTGCCGGCAAGAGCTAGAGGCAGAACGGAGGTGGTGAGCGGCATGCTTTTCTTTCTCTTTTTCTCCCTCCCCTCACGCAGCCAGCAGCCAGGAAGTGTGGAGGGGTGGGGAGGCAGGAAGAGCGACGAACCCCTAAGATCTCTGGTCCAAATTTAAGTGGCCAGTGGATCTTAGGGGTCGTGTGAAAAGGCCCTGAGAGAGCACAGATACTCCTGTGCTCCTTCGTGAGGTGAAAATTTGCAGACACTAATAATTTTCATCCCTTCAAAGATTATTGCTGCTACCTCCATCATTAAGAAGCATAACAACTGGTGAAGGATGATGAAGATGTTATTCCATTGACTTCTGTAGGCCCACGTGTTCTCCTGAGCCAACCATGAGAGTGACCTCAGTCAGAAAGAGATGCCAGCAGGAAAGAAAGAATATTTTCAAGTTCACTTGTTATTTATAGATTCCTCGATCTGTCTTTTCAGCTTTAATGTCTCAAAGCAGAAGAAAAAGCAGTGAGTATTTTTGCCCTGGAGGTAAAAATACTGGTACTGTCTTTTTAAATCTTTGGAAAATGTTAGGAGGGGCGTCCTTGGTTGGCAAGAGCAAGGTAATGAAAGAGGCATATTTATTTCTAAAGAGAGTGATTCAGATGTATGAGTGTTATTTCTTCTTCTTTTCTACCTAGTGTGTCAGTAGAACTCCCATTTTTTCCTCAGCCTTCACTCACATTTCCATTCCAATAAAGGTGGGCAAGGGAGAGATCTGGGTGGGTGGGGGTGGGGTATAAGACATTTGACCTGAGAGGTTATATCAAGTAAACTGACAGCTTTGTGGTGATCTGAAGGTGCTCTATCAATACTTGCCTTGTGTTTTTAGATTTTTGTTAAAGCTCAAATGGTTCTGAGAGCCCAGCCATCGCACACTTTTCTTTTTGTCATTTCATAACAAACAAACAAACAAACAAAGCCTAAATGCTTCATGCAGTATTAATGAGCAGTGCATTGGCTTCTCTTGATAAATTAGTCTTGTAACTTGACTGCCCTTAGGGTGACAGGCTCTGCACAGCATGGTGGCTCTTTCACCTTAAGCTTGCATTAAGGCAACATGCTTGGCCTTGCAAGAGATACTGAAGTTATGGCTCTACTACAGATTGAGTCACCATAGGGATCCTGTGGTTAAAGCACTACTCTTGAATTTACCTTTCTTCTCTCATCCTTCTCCCCTCCCTCTCTCTCATCCTTGCGATGGAATACTCAGTGGAACAGCAGTTGGCGTTCTGTGGTGCTCTTTTTTAAAAATGGACTCTCCAGGTCTTAGGACAACTGCTGTGCAATGCCTGGTAATGGCTTTGGAAGAGGTTTTCTATTAGGGTGTTTAGGCATGAGGAGAAACTATTCCATGCTAATGGATAAATAGGAGGAAAGCTCCTTAGTCCTTATGCTTGTCCATTTCCTCTTAGAACTATAGATTTCAGTTCTTTCATAAGTCTCGGTTCCACATTAAATAAATGTGTCTGGGTTATAATTCATTTGTGCCACGTTGAGTGAGAGGATGGGTGCAGGTGTGAAAAGGAATTGTGCTGCTTGAATAGTGTGCATGTTATGCTCTGGTATTCCAGAACTGTTCGTGAAAAAGGCTGAATTAAATTTGTGAAGTGCATTTGATCAACAAACATTTAGGGAGTAAATGACTGGTAGACCATTTATATCCTATTTGGAGATGTGAAATCTGCTGCCTCTTGTTTCCTGGGAGAAATAGGGTGGGGGTGGGGTTCCCTCATTTCTCCTGAAAATGATATTTTTTTGAGCTTTTAAAAAATCACCCCTCTCTAAATAGACTTTGTAGGAACTCTTGTGGAAGCATTTGGAAGTTTCAAGATGATTTTTGTTCCTAGAAGAAATGGCAAGCTTTGCAAGTTTTTTTTTTCAAGTTTCTGTTCAGAATGTCAGCTTTCCTGCACACTTGTAGCCTGTGAAAAATAAAATACAGTGGAACCTCATATAACAAACAGTTTGTATAACATGAAATATGTACAACATAAAAATTTCTGGAGATGGGGAAATTTGCTTAACAGAATTGTGTATGGGGCGAATTCGTACAACATAAAAATGGTCGCGATTACATAACGGCAAAGTGGGGTTCTTTTGACATGGGTGATCGAAGCCTTTCATATCTAATGATCGGGCTGCTTTGGTCCTGACATAGCCCGAGGCCATTAGGTTGGGGAACACTTTTACTGACAGCTCAAAAATGATGAGAGTCACTTCTTTGGACAGAACCTTGAGGATTCTGGGAATTAATTCCCTCCCAAAGTGACCATCTGAATGAAACCAGAAACAGCTATCTGTTTCCCAGGGCAGGATTTGTTGTTGTTGTGTTTTAGGGAAATGTTATTTGGGGGCAGAAAACAGTGCAAGGTGAGGATGCAACCTACTAATGGTCACTCCTGTAGGTTGCATATTAACTTTCTTGGCTGCAACAAAAAGTAACTGGGGAAGGGAAGGGGCCCTGGCGGAGTATCTGGGGGTGGGGTACACATATTGCCTCCCATCTGTATTTTGGCCACCCTTTGCTAGATGGTGAAAAATTGGGGAAAAGGCATGGAAGTCTAAATGAATACTTGGCTGGGTGTCTCATGCTGTGGAGAACTACATTCAGCCCTAGTCCTAGTTTGGGAATTTAAGGCATGATGAGTCAGACAGCCATTGAGCTCATTGCATGGTATTTGGATGGTAAACATGGGTATTTGTTGAATAAAACTGCATTTGAATGGCATGGTTACTGCCTTGGAAACATGCCTCTCTCTCTCTCTCTCTCTCTCTCTCTCTCTCTCTCTGTGTGTGTGTGTATCTTTTAAAAAAAATTACATTTCTTGACTGTCAACAGGGTGTGCCATTTCTCTAAGCCCAGTAAAATTAGTGGCATGTGTGGCATGTGACTGTGGGGTTCCCAGGGCAGATGATTAAACCACGTGGCCTAGCACATCAGGGAATAGTTATTTAGGAATTTGTTCTGAAGGGTAGCCACTACTCTTTCTGATCTGATATGCAGCTGCGGCTACACTTTCCTGTGGAGAGTGGGAATAGTAAAATAATGTTCTGAAAAGAAGGTCACATTATAAAAAGCTTTGTGATGACTGAGTACTCCTTTGATAGATTGATGGCTAGGAGAAGCTGTGCACTGAAAGTGATTATTTTGCAGTCAGTGGCTTTTTTTAATGCCAGTGAAGGATTTGTATATATGTTTAGTTCTGAACAAAGGTCTATTTGATCAAAGTGTCAGAGCTGAACGTTAGGTTTTCCTTGCCACTGGCCATCCAAAACCAGGCTCAAGTATTGCCTCTTGCCTACCAAAAATATCTCCTCCCCACCCACCCCTTTTTAGGAGATAGGAAACCTCTTCCAGTTTTCAAATATAGAATACTTAACATTTCCTGGAATTTTCCAAGCTGTACAAATGTATATCTATCCCCTCCTGGCCAGTTGTGTGTCGATAGTCATTGCTACTTAATAACCTGAATTTGGGAAATGGATAGCATCAGTTATTCCAAAATGATAAATTTGTCATAGGGGGCCAGTCCAATTAGAAGCAAGCATTCAGCTAATGCTGAGGGAATGTGAGAGAGGTCAGGGAGAGGTTTGAAAACAACAGTGACACCCACCAACCCACCCAGCGATGTCCTGCTCTTTTTCTTCACTTCTTGAGTTTTGATGAAAGGACAGGTTAGGCCAGGCATTATGTTAATCATAAAAGCATAGAATCATGAGGTTGGAAGGGGCCAACAAGGCCATTGAGTCCAAACTCCTGCTCGAGGCTGGTATGCAAAGCATAATATATCAGCCAGGTGCTTGTCAGAATTTCTGTTGGATGCCTCCGATGTTGGAGCACTGCTGTACTGCTATAACAATTAGCAGTTTTTCCTGGTACTCCACTGAAATCTGGCTTCCTGTAACTCGAGCCCATTTTTGCATGTCCTACATTCTGGGTTGATCTAACAACATGGCTGACATCAGTAGGCCCCCAACAGACTAACTGACGTCCAACATACTTGAGAGAGGTGGAATAAAGCTCTTAGCAGAGAGGCATTTCTCTTATTAAATTTAGAGGTAGAAAATGAATGATTGGTTACTGATAGGTAGATTGATAGTCGTACCAGCCCAGAAAGATCCCTCCCAACTAGGGATGGGCACTTTATGAAAAACGCCGTGTTGTTTTGTCGTTTCGTAAGCTTATGAAACGTTACGAAACGAAACAGCTAACAGTGTGTTAAGAAATGAAACAAAACACTATTTTTGTTTCAGAAATGAAATAATTCATCCTAGTGGTGAGAAGCCTCTTGATCCAGCCACCTTGAGAACAGGAGGTTTACTTTTAAACTGATTGATTTGTTTTCCTTCCTCCGCTCCCATGCCTCAGTTGTTACTTTTCTCCAATCTTGATCTGCCTGCCTGCAGCTAGCCAGGAGCTGAGCTCCTCCCTTCCCTTCCCTGTATCTCTGTATCTGCAACTTGAGTTAAAGTTTAAACTGATTGTTTTCCTTTCCTGATTAAGTAGGACTGTGGAGGTTACTTTTTAAAAAAATATTCCTGCCTCCCCGCGCCGATCAGCTGTTGAGCTTATCTCTCCGATCTCTCTGTGCAGCAGTTAGCCCTTAGGTTTCCTGCTTGTTTACAGAGGATTCTTTGTTTGAAAGCAAATTGATTGGAAGGTTTAAGGAGGGTCTTTGATTTAGGACAGTGTGCTCCCTGTTAAATAAAAAAAGGAAAGCTCCCCATTATTTATAGCCTTATGAATCATTTTGTTTCCTGACAAATATTCTTTTAAAATATCTGTTATTAATGAAACGAAACGAAATGAAGACTGAAACCCAACGCTATTTCTGTTTCGTGCCCATCCCTGCTCCCAACCAAACCTACTAAAGGCAGCATGTGAGGCTGTAGTAGCTCCCAACAATTTTGATCTGGTACACTGGGGACAATTGAGTGTGACAAGTGTGAAGAGGATCCCTTCGTGGTTTTTCAGATGGTGGAGCATGTGTGGATAATGTGGGGCCCTACAGCTTTAATGGTTGTTTTCTCCTCCACTTTGTGGAAACATTATCTCCTTGACAACCTTCACCTGCAAGGCCCAGCCCTTCGCTGTTGTGGATTGTCCATGAAACTGGAAGAGGAAGGTCCCTGGATTGAACTGAGGAAGGACAGGTTTCATCTGTAAAAGGGAGTTAAATGCATTATTATAAATCTTGTGCCTTAAAGAGTGGACTTAATCTCCATAAGTAAAGGAAATGTTCTGTCTATCAAAACACACCCCTGCCCAATTCTCCTATCAGGCAATTATCAGATTCAATGAGTTTGTTTAAGGCCTCATACATTATACAATGGAAAAGGCTTTGTATTGTAATGTAAATTGCAGTGGGGTGGGGGAGAAATTACCAGTTCACTGGAATTCCGCAGGAGAGGAATATAAAAATTTAGGGTACCCTTCTTGGAACTAATGCCTTACAGAGATCTTGGACTGCAATTCTCATCTTCTCCAGCCAGCATGGCTGATCTGGTATAGAAAACACATTTGAAGTGTTGTACTTAAAGCTCACCACAAGTTTAGGAGACACACACAGATTGACCAAGGAACCTGTGCCTGGATATGGAGCCTGCTAGTTTCATCATGTCACAGGTACTTCTCCCCTCCCCCCCCCAACAGTTCTGTACTTTCTTGGTTACAATAGTATTGTATTTACTTGTCCCTAGTGCTGTGTCCCGCATGGATGGTTAAGCAGTTGTTGGGTTTTTTTTTTCATTTCCTTTTTCCTTTCTTTAAGCTTCGTGGAATGTTGTGACTGCAACTATTTATGGTTCTTGAGATGATATTGCTGTTGGAGTATGATTTTACCCAGGAGAAGGAAGCAATAGGAAATGCAGCTGTCCAGGCTTGCCAATAGCCTGAAGAAGCATTAGGAGGCCAAATGTCGGACTGCAGTGTGGAGGAGTGGCTTTCTTTAGTCTTTCAACTGCAGAGCTTAGGAGCCCTTTGGGATTCCGTCCGTACTGTTGAGCTCTCTTGTCTTTTTCACAGTAAATGTGTGCATTGCTTTCCTGTTTGTACAAATCTTTGTCATCCCTCAGGATAGTTTTCATGTTGACAAGGATGTTTCAGTCTCTCCCCACCTTAAAAACAGATATCAGGCAGTGTTTCTAGTCGATACTTGTGTTGTGTAGCTGTCTTTTGGAAATGTTTAATGCAGGCCTAAGCAAGGTTTCCCAACACTAGTTTTCTCTCTCTCTCTCTCTCTCTCTCTCTCTTTTCTTGCCAAAGAAAATCTGTTAAAGGAGAAGAGAAATGGAGTAATTCAAATTTTAATGGACCGGGGGGGGGGGGCTGTCCAGCTGGAAGTACCCTGAATTGAATCTGGGTTTTTTCCCCTCATCAGTAGGAGGAGTCCCTTTGTAAATTTCCTCTCTGGGCATTTGAGATTGTGAGTGAGAAGGGGTGGCAAGGGCGATTTTCTCTGGTTTCCTTCATCCCCTTCACCATCTCCTGTGCCATTTCCCCATATGGTTTAGCCTTCTGTGGGTGGGTAAGCATCCCTCTACAGCTGATTTGGGAGGAGCCCTGGGTTGAAAAGAAGGGAGAAATCTTCCTCTAATTAAATTCAGAATTCCTTAAAAAAGCCACACATCTCAAAATCAAATCATTATCAAGTACTGAGTTAAACACTGCTTTTTATGTGCGAGAACAGTGGGTGGAAAGATCTGGTTTCTGAGATTTAAGCATTATAAACTATAAGTAATTTGTTGTATTATTATAGGATTACTTCTGAATCTAGAGGCTAGTGATCCATTGTGGGTACTGGGCTCTGGGAGATGCTTTCTTTTATCTCACCTGGACTATCTTCCCTAAAAAGCAAAAAGCAAAGTGTTTTGCTTATATACTGCCCCATACCACTACAAGTAGTCTCTGGGCGGTTTACAATTTTGATTACAGTGTGCAGGCTACACATTGCCCCCCCCAGCAAGCTGGGTACTCATTTTACCGACCTCGGAAGGATGGAAGGCTGAGTGAACCTTGAGCCTGCTACCGGGGATTGAACCCAGGTCGTGAGCACAGTTTTACCTGCAGTACAGGCATTTAACCTAACATGCTCCACATATTTTGGATTGCAATGTCCATCATCTCTTGCCCTCCTGGTGCCAGTGGTGAGATGAAAATACACATATCTTTCAAGTGTTAAATTATAAAAAGGCGTTTAAAATGTTTTGGTGTTCACTGATTGTCGATTTATAGGAGATGGGTGCTGAATTTTGGGGGGAGGGATTTTTTTTTTACAGTTTATGGTTTAATTTGTTTATAGTAGATAGTGAAACCCAGTAGGGTGTAGTGCAATGGTTCTCAACCTGTGGGTCCCCCGATGTTCCTGGACTGCAAATCCCAGAAACCCTTTCCAGCACAGCGAGTGGTAGAGGCTTCTGGGAGTTGCAGTCCAGGAACATCTGGGGACCCACAGGTTGAGAACTACTGGTGTTGTGCATAGAGTGGTAAACTAGGGTAGTTACTTCATGTCCTTCCTCGAGCCAAGGTGAACTTGCCTCCGTGTTGAAATCAGTTTTCAACACGGATCAAGAAGTGGATTGAAAAGATTCCCGAGCTCCAGGACGGGAATCTCTCACCCCGCTTGGAGCGTAGTTCAGGGGGCGTGGTCGGGGTGAACTCGGATTGACCCCACAAGGACGTGAGGTTCCGTTCCTTTGAACTCGGATTGACCCCACAAGGACGTGAGGTTACGTTCCTTCGAACCGGTCTCCAGCGGGGCCGCGAACTGCAGCGAGAGGGACGTGAAGTATCAGCCTTAGACTCAGGGGACCAGGATTCAATTTCTTGCTCAGCCATAGAAGCTCCCTGGGGGTAGAACTGGTAGGGCTACCTAAATATCTCTACTTAAATATCTTACTTCCCTTGAAAATCCTGTTAGCATTGCTGTAAGTCTGTTCTGACTTGACAGCACATTAAAAAAAACAACCTCTACTATAACAGAGTGATGGTAGTCATCTTGAATATAGTTTGGACAGTTGGGAAAGAAAACAAGTTGAAAACGTGAGTAGGGAGATAAAAATACACTTAATGTCAACTCTGGTTTGGCTGCAGGTATAACATTTCTCTGCAAAAGTTAAAGAAACGGAATTGCTGAAGGTTCTGAATTATATTCCTAGGATGCATAAATGCTCTGTTTTGCTGGCTCATAAAAGTGCTTCAAGTGTTAGCATTAGCAACCTGTTCTTAGGCATACTTTAAATTGCCATATATTTATTTCAAACCACCCTACAAGAGTATCGCTAACTCAGGAACATATGGAAAAGTCAAGATCATATTTTGTATGCTGTAAGCTCCAGATTTAAGGTATGAGTGTCCTCTTCCCAGGTCTGGGGCTGTTCAAATGTGTTGGGCGGCAACTCACAGTGTTCATGCTGGCTGTGGGCTGTGGAAGTTGCAGTTCAGTACATCTGAGAAGCAAAGCAAAGCAAAGTGTTCTGCTTATATAACGCCCCATACCACTTCAAATAGTCTCTGGGCAATTTACAATTTTAATTACAGTGTGCAGGCTACACATTGCACCCCCCCAGCAAGCTGGATACTCATTTTACTGACCTCGGAAGGATGGAAGGCTGTCAACCATGAGCCTGCTACCTGGGATCAAACCCCAGGTCGTGAGCACAGTTTTAGCTGCAGCACAGGCATTTAACCACTGCGCCATGAGGCTAATAGCAGTAGATTAGGCGAAGCTCTCCTAAATCAGAGATGGCTGAATGGCCCTCTGGCTGGCATGCTTCATCTTTTGTTCATTATTAAGTCTAAGGCAATATGGTGACTTGGTTTATCTGTATGAATGTTGCTGTGTATGAAAAACAGAGTTTTGAAGTGAGTTTCTACTGTATACTTACTGGGGAAAATGTTTCCACATAATAAGAATCATATCTAGTCTCACCTAGTTTCTTCAGGTTGGACTTGGAATATAATCCCCTCAATGGGCATAAACCTGTACCCACAAGGGGAAAAAAGCTCTTTATCACTTTTCTAGAAGCTTATAGAAGGGCTTGTACAATCTCTCTAAATTCACTGTAATGTGATTGGTAAATTGCAGTGATGCCAGTTGAGTAACCAAGCCAAACACTTTAAATTTTGCACAATAACTGAAAAGTTAAGCAGTCAAAATATCATTCAAATCTCCTTCCATATTTTCTATCTGATCTAGATGGTGATTTATTTGACTGAACCATCAACTCTAAAAGTGTTAGGTTCAATCCATTGTCTGTCATGCCTGGAAGAGATCCTCTGCAAGAAGCATGTTGCAAAAAACTAATTTATCCCATTGATTATGACGGGTCCATTCTAAGGAGGACTGTATTTGGATTCAGTCCAGTCACAGTGTTTGAATCAAGAGGTTGAGCAGAACGTAACTCACACTAAAATTGAACGCTGGTTTTAAGGCACAATTTAAATCTGTTGCTAACAAAATAATCAGTTCTTTCTGTTGCAGCCTTCCAGCTTACCCAGTTGCTTCCTGACATACAGTAAGTAAATGAAGTGAGCAGGGAAGAATTTGGTCTGGCAGGTAAACTTGTTTTTAGAACAGTGGGGTGAATGCTGGTGATTAGGAAGGTATTAGCAAAGGGAAATTCCTTAGTGTTACTTTTTACAGAACTGAATTTTAATATCTTGACTAGAGATGGGCACGAATTGCTTAGTGCCAGGACCCTGCCTGTCATAGAACCTGAATGTGAAGGGTTAAATACTGAAGAGCAGCAGGAGGAGCCTTGTAGTTCAACTCAGCAGGCAGCTGAGTCTGAGGAGGCAGCTGAGGGCACATCTCCTCCTCCTATAAGGGCTAGGAACAGGATCCTGCAAAGGAGAACTAACAGGAGAGCCAGGGAAAGGATCTTTAATGATAGGCGTAGAATTAGATCTGAAAGCCCTGAGTTCTAGCAGGAGCCTGGCCAGAGATATGGGTGTGCTCCCTGTTTTAGGATAAAGCTAGCAAGTTTACCCTGAACCCTCTGTGGGAGCAACGCGTCACTTACCTTGTCACCACGTTCCTGTGTATTCTCCTGACTCTGTTTCCTGACCTTGGACCGGCTTGCTGACTACCGTGTTCTCTGTTTCCCTGGAATTTGGCATTTGGCTCTGTAAGGTATTTTGGCTGTGATTTGGACTGTATTTGTTCTTTATTTGGATTACAACTAAAGTTCCTGGCAAAGAACTGAACTTGGCTTGCTGTGTGTTCTGTGTGCGGGGCTTGACACTTAGAGCCAGGTTATCCTAACTAAGTTGTTTGTGGGGCAGCCCAAGTGTGATAAGGGTGCTTACTTCACATCCGTTTTGTCTCTGTTACTGTTGCGCTTAGGAGCGGTACAAAAAAGTTACTTCACGTCCATTGCGCAACTACTGAAATTTGTCTCGAACACGCCCCCGGAACGGGTGCTAAGCATGACAATACTGTACCTGGTGCTGGGGTAGGGTTTTCCCTTGTCACTCTTTGTTCCCACTTTCTGTTCCAAGACAAGACACCGTGTAGTAACGATTGTCACGCAACAAAACATTTGTTACTCTCAGAAAACTGTGTCTGCTTTTTGTTTTTTGTTTTACTTTTCAGAAGCAAAATATCAAAAAAGAAATTTTTTAAGCCCCCCCCCCCAAGGAAAAAGGAAGCTAGACAAATTCAGTGTTTGTCACAGTACAAGACCATGAGGTAACACTTGTCACGAGACAAGTTATCACGACCATGGGAACACTGAAACAGGGACAAAACCACATGATCACGACCAACGCTGTCACGGTACAAAACTAGTCACGGAACACAGAAGGATATGACATAACAACCAAGGAGGCAGTGAGCAGCCCATGCTGGCTTGTGACTGGGGGAGCCAGTGAGGGAAGTGGTGGAAGGGAACACATATGTGGTACCACATGGACAACTTTGGATGACCCAGCCCAAAGTGATCCATGCCCATCTCTAATCCTGATTGACGTCCAACGCCTAGCAAGATGTTAGCTCTGACTGTTCTAAAAATACAGTACTCTGAAATAATGCTTCCCCGCTTTGTCTTGTATAAATGGATGCTGCTGAAGAAATAAAATGTTTTCTGACTGAATTGGTGGAGTGGGGGATGGAGTGGTTGAGTGCTTCATTTGCAAAATGGAGAGAAATCCCTTCCTTCTACATCAGCTCTTGTGAGAGTTCCTTTTCATGCACGAGGCATGGCAGAATCACAGTTGTCTTTAATTTTTTTTTAAAAAAAGTGGAATTTTTGCCCTGACACTCTTAACGGAAAATAAGAGAGTAATGTTACACATATATCACTCTGGCCTGGAGACATTTTCAGTCTTGCCAACTCTTACCCTTTAAACTTCTTTTCGTTAATTTTCATTTGAAAGAAAATGCCCATTTTCCCAACTCAGCGGGGATAGGGGTGGGGAGCTGGTTTGCCCATGATGGTTGACACCAGCTGTACTATGGCTCCCTCTCCTCTTATTCCTGTTGAGCTGTAGTGACAGTCTTGGAAAGTGAATGGTAAACACCTTAATTAATGCACAGAACTTCCAGGGGAAGGCTTTCAAGTTGGAAATAAGAATTATTTGCAATGTGCAGATACGGTGGCTAGAGCCACACAGAATTTCTTAACACACCTAGTTGAAAGGCTCAGCCTGAACTTTTATGTAGATTTTGAAGCATTGAATTATCATTCAGGAATATTTTCCTCCACTTCACATACTGTGAGTTGAGGCATTGTTTTTTTTGCCACTCTCATATTTCCCCTCCAACCACCATGGATGTCGATGTTCCTCGGCATGCTTCCATTGTTCTCCTTTCCTCACTCTCATGATTGGTACTATTGTACTGAGCTACGGCTGGAATGAAGTCTCATTCAACATTTATTTATTTATTTATTTATTTTTTACACTTATATACCGCTCTATTTCCCATAAAAAGGACTCAGGGCGGTTTACAACAATAAAGATAAAACAATAAGTCGATACAATAGCTAAAACAGTAGTTTCCAAGAATAAATAAATCGGCGGGTAAAAACAAAACAAAAAAAAAACAGTTGGATCCCTAGAGATCACCAAAGGCGTCACGGAAAAGATAGGTCTTTAGGTTTTTCCTAAATGACGCCAGCGAGGGAGCCAGCCGTAATTCACCGGGAAGCTTGTTCCACATAGTTGGTGCCACTACCGAGAAGGCCCGTCCTCGAGTTCTTGTTTTACGGGCCTCCCTCGGGGCGACAATCCTCAGCGAAAGGGCCATCGAGGAGCGGGTGGGTCGGGCTAGATCTGATTGTCGGGAAAGACGCTCCACCAAATAGGCAGGGGCCAAGCCATGGAGGGTTTTGTAAACCAAAACCAACACCTTGAACCTTATTCGGGAGGCAACGGGTAACCAGTGCAGGCGAGCCAGGATGGGGGTGGCGCGGTCAAAGCGGTGCGCGCCAAACACCAGCCTGGCCGCCGCATTCTGGACCCGCTGCAATCGCCGGACAAGGCTCAAGGGAAGCCCCATGTAAAGAGTGTTGCAGTAGTCCAGCCTCGACATGACCAGTGCCTGTACCACAGTCCTCAAGGAGCCCTCATCGAGGTATGGGCGAATCTGGGCGATAAGCCTTAGGTGGTAAAAGGCCGACCTGACTACGGCTGACACCTGGGATTCCAGGGTCAGATCCGGGTCCAGGACGACGCCCAGATTCCTCACTCTTTGCGCCAGCTGGAGGGCGGACCCGCCCAGACTGGGAAGAGGGCCACAATACCCCTCCGAGGTACCCCCGAAGAACATAACCTCAGTCTTGCCAGGGTTGAGCTTGAGTCCGTGCGTCCTGGTCCAGTCCAGAACCGCAGCCAGGCAACGGTCAAGGGTCCGAACGGCCTCCACTGCACCGGTGGAAAAGGAGAGATAGAGCTGCGTGTCATCAGCGTACTGATGACCGCAGACTCCATAACTCCGGATGATCTCAGCCAGCGGCTTCATATAGATGTTAAAGAGCATTGGGGAGAGTGACGACCCCTGAGGCACCCCACAAGAGAGTGTCCAGGGAGCCGACAACTCACCCCCCAAGCTCACTCGCTGGGTGCGGCCCTCAAGGAAGGACCGGAGCCAGCACAAGGCCTGGCCCCCAATCCCCACCTCCGAGAGCCGCTCCAGCAGGATACCGTGGTCGACGGTATCAAAAGCCGCTGACAGGTCGAGAAGGACCAGCAGGGTAGAGCAACCCCTGTCGGCCCTCCTCAACAGATCATCATGCAGCGCGACCAGGGCCGTCTCGGTCCCATGACACGGCCTGAACCCGGACTGGAAGGGATCCAGGACATGGTTCTCCTCCAGGAACGACTGGAGACGCAGGGCGGCGACTCGCTCAATCACCTTGCCCAAAAAGGGAACATTGGCTATGGGATGATAGTTGGACAGATCGTCCACAGCCAAGCCGGGTTTTTTAATAATGGGCTTCACCACCGTCTCCTTCAGAAGACTGGGAAAAATCCCGTCTCTGAAGGAGGCTGAGGCGATTAGTCAAGCCCATTTCGGCATGCTCCCCCCTGCGATCTTAATCAGCCAGGAAGGGCAAGGGTCGAACGGAGAGGCCGCAGGCCTGCAATGTCCCAGGGCCCTGGAGGCATCCACAGATGTAACGGCCCCAAACTCAACAAACCGAGGCGACCGAGGCGGCCCGACACCAGCCACCTCAGGGGCTAGACCAGTGCAACCGGCGTCCAGCTCGGAACGGATGGCCTCTATCTTAGATTTAAAAAAGGCTGCGAAAGACTCACTAGTGAAATCACTAGGAGGAGGGCCTGGCGGACCGGGATTGGTGAGGTCTCGGACCACCCGGAACAATTCCGCCTGGCGATCCGAGGCCTCACCAATTCTCAGGGCGACGAATGATCTCCTAGCCGCCCTTATCGCGTGGGAATAGCGACCGGTCGACGCCTTAACCGCAGCCCAATTCTGAGCCGTCCGAGCGTTCCACCATCTGCTCTCTAGCCTTCTCCGCTCCTGCTTCATCGCCCGCAGCTCCTCGGTAAACCAAGGGGCCGGACGGGCTCGGCATCGGATCAGGCGCTTGGGAACGATCCGGTCAACTACCCCAGTCACCTCCTCAAACCACCGTTGGACCAGGGAGTTGGCCGGATCGTCATCCAAGCCGTCTGGAACACCCCCGAAGGCCTCCGAAAACCGCGCAGGGTCCAGGAGCCCCCGGGGGCGGGCCCAGATGGAAGGGCCCGGCACCCCGCGGGGCTGGGTGGCTGCAGCAACAGAGAAAGTCAGCAGATAATGATCTGACCATGACACGGGCTGGGCCAACAACCTCCTGACCCCCAGATCAAAACCCCGCGATGTGGAGGCAAAAACCAGGTCCAGGGTGTGTCCACCCTTATGGGTAGGGCCGATGACTAATTGGGACAGGTTCATGGAGGCCATGGTCTCCATGAATTCCAGAGCTACTCCAGACAGCCCACCCTCGGCGTGCACGTTGAAGTCCCCCACCACCAGCAGGCGTGGAGACTTCAACAGTGCCACCGAGATGAACTCAGAGAGCTCTGGAAGGGAGAGTGCAGGGTCGCGGGGAGCACGGTACACAAGCACTACCCCAAACCTATCCCTCTGGCCCACCATAAGGTGGAGACATTCCAAACCTGGACTCACCAACGTCGCGGATCTGCTGACATAAAAGGATTCCCTGTAGACTAAAGCCACATCATTCTAGTTTGCTTCAGTGATTTTTCCTTCACATAACTGCCTTGCGTTCCAGGCTGGGGACGAATCTTCTCCGTTTCAAAGATGGCTTGCTGGTGCCTTGAAAGAAACCACAGTATTATTTGTGCACATCCATACCGATGGATATAAACACCCTTCTCAAAGACCTCCTCAAAGTCTGTCTGAGGGAATGCATACAATGCTCTCTATCCTGTTGCATTCTATGGAGTTTCTTTGTACATCTTTCTGCTGTTGTGAGTGTTTGAGAGTGAGAGGGAAGCCATGAGCTGTATGTAGTCCTCAGGAACGAAAAGGTGGCCCAAAATAGTTCCATGTTTAAAAGGGAAAAGGCAGGGCTGTTGGGCTCAGCTTAATGTTGCTTTTTGGAAATGTCAGTACAGGCCTTAAAATGGGTATCAAGCAAACCAGATAAGGGCATCAGCTGGGTCGCTGGGGAAAAAAAGAACAGAATTTGAGTTGTAATTCTAACTTCATGTCCTCGCAGGGTCAATAATTGGCTTTTTAACAATCTGATGAAATACATTGTGAAGCTACATGCCTGTCTTTCATGTGTAAATGCCAGTATCAAGAGAGAACCTGAAACTATTTTGATAGGCAGTTTCTCATCTTTTTAATATATGGGTTATTAGCACACATTCAAGAAACATTCATATTTCTTCTCTGGTACTATTAATGAATGATTTCAAAGGAACACCTTTTTGCTGTATATATAACAAAGCAAGTCAGATGTACCTGTGCTTAATTTATGCTATTTTGAATAAAAGAACTTGGAGAGAGGGGGAGCATTATGTAAATTTTCTTTTTCAAGCTTTTAACTATGTGTGAGATAAACAAGACAATGCAGCAGAGTCCAGAATGACAAGTTAGTTTACTTAATATATTGGCATAAACTTGCAATCCTGGTTGAAGATTTGTGCTCCTTGAAGCCAGCACTGTCCTGTTTTGGTTTGTGTTTCACAATAGGAGGTTTAGGTATTGCTGATAGTTTCAGATGCTGCCAAATGAGAACCATGTTTTCTTTTGCTTTGCTTTGCTTCTGCAGTATTCATACAACTGTTTTATACCACTGCATCCTGGGAAACGTTTAGGAGCAGCAGCTTCTATAAACACTCAGTCCATATTTAGTTGAAGTTTTGGAAGACGTAGCTGTGTTGGTTTCTTTGGATTTTGCCTGATGAATGAGTCAATATAATGAGTGTTTTTCCTAACTTCTGATCTCTATTTGGATGTGGATGGAAAAGACTCCCTTCTAACCATTTAAGTCTGAAATTGATTAGATTGCCCTCCATCAAAAAATAACTTCTGTTCTTGGGAAACACAGCATTGGAAATAAGGAAATCCATGCCATGCAGATACTAAAAGCAAAACAGAAAACAGAAGCCAAGAAGGTTTCCAGAAACATAGCAATGACAGTTTCCTCACTATACTTTTAAAAAAAAGTTCAGCAAACTTTTTTACTGCTTGAAAGGGGGGTGCTGAGCCTTTAAAGATGCATATTTTGATCCAGGGCAGCTGGGGCTGTATGTGTGAAGTGTTTCCAAAGCTCCTGAAATTCCCCATATATGCTGTGTGGTTGTAGTTGACCAGAAGTGTCATCCTGAAAAATGTCATGGGATTTTTAATCTTTTTGAAATTTATCCATGTAAGCAGCTGAAGGCTAATGGATTGCAGATGGAGCTGTTTGCCCCGTGATCTAATAAGTGTGCCTCTTCTAAGGTATGCAAAAAGACTTCCCAGGGTTTGCTCTGGGAAGGCCCCAAAAGATGAAAACCTGCATATCACATTGGAACCCCATGATGCGAAGGTTGCACAGCCAACCGTTGGACTGCTTTATAGTGATGCATGCCTGTGGATCAAAAGTGCTTGGAGATGAAAGAAAAATTCGTAGAAGCTTGAATAAAGGTCTTGTTTGGAACTTGGATTGTTGTTTTATTTTGATAGGGCACAGGAGAAAACACATGTTGGCACTTATTGGTGCAGGGACTTGATATGAGAATTTAGGAGAAGTGAATAAATTTGGAGGATGAAAAAGCAAGATGATCATGAAGATAAATTAATTGCAAAAGATAGGAAAATGATTCCTATTTGCATTTATCGATTTAAAACTTTACCGCTTTGCCTTTCTGCCCCCAACGTGACTTCTAAATGTACACACATGTGTACAAAACAAAAGTATGGAAACCCAGCCAACCATTTCAAGAAAGAAAAGCAGAGACCATTAAATGCCCCCTCCCCCAAATTAAAGCAGCAGCAAGCAGAGAGCATAAAACTGGGTCAGTTAGAAATGAAACCATCAAATGCAGGAGGATAAAAACTCAGGGCAAATTAAATGCTTGACAAAGTAGATCTGTTTTCAAAGCTTGCCTAGAATACACAACACAAAGGAGAAAAGAGCTGGCTGAACGTCTGGCATGGGAGTGAAGAAGGTAACTGGGTGCCAAGAATTTGTTAAAAAGGGAAGGAAGAAAGGAAGATATCCCTGCTGGGTTAGCCTGGAAGCCAGTTAGACCTATACTCCAGATTCATCCATCCAGACACCTCTGGAAGCCTGGATGAAATGGGATGATGACTTGCGTTGGTAGGGAACCTTTATTCTGGTAAGCTCAGGGCACAAGTGAGCCACCTCCCCACTTGATCCTCTCGGCAAGTTTGTGTAGCAGATTGTGCTGACCAGCCTCTATCCCATGTCCCTTTAAATGCAGTTTAAATTAGTAGATAAACCATGTCCAAAAATGCCATTCCCACGGCCACCGGGCTTTTTGAAAAAAAAGAAAAAGAAAATCCAGTAATGCCCCCTTAAGCGAGGTTTCCATGACTTACCGGAGAGGTAGGGATTTTTTTGCCTCACTTAAAAAATCCAGCTTTTAAGGAGGCAGATGTTGTGGGACCACGCAGATGATCCGGGTTTCCTCTCTTTTTTCTCATAGCACTGACCGGCTGTTTCTGGGGCCAATCAGCGCTGTTTATTTATTTATTTATTTTCCCTGACCCTCGGAGCACCAGGAAGCTCCATTGGGTTATCTTTGTTTTAATTTCCGCCAGCCACCTGGCCCTTTTTTAAAAATGCTAGTGCCACCTGTTGGCCATAGGGCTGAACTGCACTTTAAAAAAACAGCTTTGTACGTGGGAACTGCTATCCCACATATTCAGTCATGTGACAGACCTTCAGAAGATCAAGATCTTCCCCGGGTGAGATAGCAGCCTTGAGAGGTAAATGTAAGTCTGCTTTGCACAGTGCCATGACCCAGTAGGGAATTAGAACCGAAATCTCCCAGGTCCCCAATCTGGCATCTAACAGCGATATCAGACTAGTTTGTTGGTGTTGCTGGACTGCATCATTGCAGGGTTGTTGAAGATGCTCACTAGGGCTCATGGGAGCCCAGTGGATGATTATTGCTCCCCGGCCGGTGTCGAAAACAAACATGCCTGTATCTTGTCCCCAGAAAGTGAAAGTGAAAGGCCTCCTGCGCCCAACCAAGTAATTTCCATTTAGCTACCTTGGATTGACCAAACTTTTGTGAAGCAGATAGGTGGGTAGCATGGGGTAACCACCTCCCCCTCCTTGCTTCTGAGTTGCTTTTCTGTTTGTCTATTTTACAGGCTTTTTCAATGAATTCACAACAGAATTATAAGAAATGAATATATCTTAGTGCACAGATTTGAATGCCATGGCTGATTTCTCAAAGGCTTAACTCTTTGCCACTTGTTCCTTCCTTCCTTTGTATTGTGAACTCATCTAAGCAGCAGATTTTCCACAGTAATTTAGGGGTAACACTGTTGTTTGGTTTAACATAGGGTGAAGCAGAAGGAAATGTACACATTTCCCTGAGAGCTTTACCGGCTATACTTAACTTTAAAAAATAAATAAATCTGGTGTTGCTTATTCTGTGCTATGTCATTCTGGTTTCTAAAATGACCCGTTCAATAAGTTTGCTACCAAAGATTGTTAACTTGTCTGTTTTTGTTTGTTTTATTTTTGGCTTTCCTGCCTTCGCCTCAGGGTGCATGACGTCATTTAAAATCCTATGAGATGTCTTCCAGAAGTGACTCAACTTGAGAATTAACGTGATCCCTACTTTGGGCTACCTTTTTGCCTGCATGTTTCATTGTTCTGGTTGAGAGTCAAAAAGTTGCAGGTTTTAAAAAACCATTGATAGTCCCCACTCCCCATATCTTCCTGCACTTGTATATTTGTGTCTGTGTGGTTCTGTTGTCCATTAAGCACTAGATGCATTTGAAGGAAAGTAGAAGACTGGAACTGTATAGTTTTCAGGTTTCAGAACTTGCATGTTTTCAAGAAGAGTTTCTTCTTGACTTTGTTTTGTACTAAGAGCATGGATATTTGAAATGTGGGATAGATACATGTAAGCTAAGCAAACACACTTCATTTATGTAATGATCCTTTATCATTATGGCATGAAATAGCGTGGGTGTCATGGAGGGAGAGGAGAGCATACAATTACAGAATTGGTGGTGCAGTAGGCCACAGAAAGGGTGAAGGAAGAGAAGTTGAAACTACTTGAAGGTTGTGAACACCCATGTCTTAAACTTTCAGCAGTTACCATCTGTACATGTCCTTGAATAGACACAAAATCTCCTGCCAGATACTTTAGTCATGCATGGAGATGTACAGAATGCTGATGGCTTCTGTATGTGTTCCCAAAGCATCTACCTTTTGCCTAAAGCTTGCTACCTTTGGAACATTTCCTTTTTCTCATATGAAGGCTTGGTTCAAACATTTTCATCCACAGGTGTGCTTTAGAGGTTTGTCTATAGAGAGAGAGAAGCTGTAGAAAGGAATTCTTTGGAGCTGGACCACAGCAGTGCTGAAACACGATTCAACTGCTAGTCTGCTCATGGCAAGTGGGTGTTGTTTGAGGAGGTGCCTGCTTATTAGTCTGGGAGGTGCTGTGGACTGCAGAATATATTGCAGGCTCCCTGCTATGTAACTGGAAACCCTACACAACTTTTTTAAAGAAATGAAATGAATAGAGCCTAAGATTCCTGCTGACTTCCTATTTTTACAGGAGAACCTCCCCCACCTCCCCACCAACCTCTTTCTCCAGTGAAGCTCTAAACAGATGATAATGTGTTTCAGCCCTGACCCATGGCTTAAGTCCTCACCTTGTTTTTCTGGATTACCCAGAAGAAAAGGTGTCTGGCTCATTTTACTGGCAGCAGAAGGTTGCCTGGCATGCAGGCGTCTTATCCTCTTGATTTCAAAAGCATCATAGTAGAGAATAATGCTTTCATTTGAAGATGCCTCATTGAGTTTGCCTATTTAAGGCAGGCCTTCCGTGATCTAATTTAAAGTGCAGGAGGGAAGAAATAAGAAAGCACAGCATTTTCTTGCTCTTGCCATCTCCTGCTTTGCTCCCATCTAATTGTTTCCACATTTGTGAGTATGTCCAGGCGATACCTCATAGAACTAGATGTGTGTTTTCAGAGAGAAGAGAGCTATGGACACTTTTAACCTTCCCATCTTTCCCAGAAGCCTTTACCACCAGCGACAATGGCCAAAGTTTCTGGGAGTTGCAGTCCAAGGATTCCCAGGTCAGCCAAGGTTTGGAACCACTGCACTATGAGGTGCTGGTGCTGTTTCACCCGGTTGCCTTTTAGAAGGGCCCTCTTGGTGCCTGTAGGCAGCTGTTTCTTAGGGATATAACAATAAGCTCCTGGAAAGGAAATTTCACAGTCTCTCGTTCTCTGTTAGAAACAGAAAACAACAACAACCCTGCTTTCTCCTTATAATGAGCTTTCTTTGTTTGAGATTTTAAAAACAAAACAAAGCAATGTCATGGGGGTTTCTTGGGTGTTCCACTGACATCTCCCTCTTTTCTTTCTAGAAGAAGCTCCAGAATGCGTAGAATTATTGCAATTTGTGTGCAAGATGGTGCCTCCCCCGACATGATTCCGTGAAAGGGACATTGAGCTGCATGGCATCTGGCAGTTTCTTGGGCAGGTGAAAAAAGGGTGGGCAGATGCATGGGGGAGAGGGAAATCAATAATGGGTTTTAGTTTTCATGGGGATCTGACCAGTGCAAAGGGAAGACTCAGTGGGAATCCTTGGCATGGTGAGATTTGGAGAACAAGACTGTATTCTTTCTATCCCCAGGAAATGCTGTGCTGCAGTCCTGCAGGTGTGGGTTGAATAACGGAAGGAAAGTGTGTACATGTCTGTGTGTGAATGTGATTTTTCTTCTTCTTTATGCCATCATAAAGACTTTTAGCCCATGTATAAAGGCATACATTTCATGTACTAGAGCACACTTCTTTAGATGCATAAGAGATTATGGTCCTGCTTTGGCAAAAATTCACAAGAGGGCACCTTAGCTAGCTTCATAAATAACACTACAAAATTTACTGTTATGCATCAAATAAAAAAAAAATTTAGAAGAGAGACGGAGAACCTCTGTGATGTTTCTTTGCTGGTGAAGATAGGCGGGTCTCCTTCTTGAGTAGATAATCCTGATTTTTCTCTTTTTTTCTTTTGAGCACCAAGAAGGATACAGTCCTTTGTCCTTCCTTCAGCCCACAATCCTGCTTAGGTGGAATTCAGTGTGTGAATTTGCCTTCCTGCAGTTCCTGGTTGCTTATGGCTGCCAGGCTAACACTTGCAGTCTAGACCAGTGATGGCGAACCTTTTAGAGGCCGAGTGCCCAAACTGCGATTCAAAACCCACTAATTATTTGCAAAGTGTCCATACAGCAATTTAACCTGAATACAGGTGGCTGTGAAGGGGCAATGTTGGGTGCCCACAGAAAGGGCTCCGAGTGGCACTTTTGGCACCTGTGCCATAGGTTTGCCAACACTGGCCTAGACTGACTGTAAGACTGCGAAGAAGGGTGGAAGTAGATGTTATAGATAGATCCTACTTTAGCAAAATCAGGAAAATAAACCACATCGCCACCGCATGGTTGCCTCTGAATGAACAATGTCTACGGGTATTTTAGTGACCCGTAAGAGAGCCATCTGGCGGCAAGGAACAAGCTGGAATTGTGGCGTCTGGTTTCTTGATGCTTCGTAAGGCAAAATGTGGAGGAAGACACACTGGATTCTGAGCAGAAATTCCGGAAAATCGATACATCAACATTTAGCTGTCAAAACTCTCCAAAAGAGAGAGAGAGAGAGAGAGAGAGAGAGAGAGAGAGAGAGAGAGAGAGAGAGAGAGAACTCGTATATGGTTAAAAAGTTTTCTCACTGCGGATTCAGAGAAACCACATGTCCCCTCAATGAGGATAGAGAACCGAATTGAGGAGATTCCCATGGTCGGGGAGGGGAATCGCTAACCCCGCTAGTGGTGCGCTTTGGGGGCCGTGGTTGGGGCGAACTCGCCTTGAGTTCTTAGGGACGTGAGGTTCCGTTCGAACGAACCGGTCCACAGCGGGGCAGCGAACAGCAGCGAAAGGGATGTGAAGTATCAGCCTAAGTCTCACAGTAGGGGCTTCTGTCACCTCCTGGGTTTGGCAGATTAGCTTGCCTGGTTTTGTTATTGGTCTTTAGAACTTGGGCATTGCTTTCCTTAGAAGTCTGATTTCTCGGACATGGAGGTCTTTCTGAACCACATCTCCCCAACATGAACGTAGTAGAGTCTGTTTCTGCCAGCAGCTGGGTCTCAAGTGGGAATTCATGCCTGAACTACAAAGATGCAAGCGGTGAAAGACACATCCCCTTCCCTGATTCTGGTTCCCAGGCCGCTAAATAGTAATGGGTTACATTTAGGCATAGTCTTATGTCTTGCTCCTGCTGTGACCAGCCATCTGTACTGGTGTGCCCGATGCTTCCCAGATCTTTGTTTTCCTCCCGCCTGCCTGAAGATCACTCACTGATACATGCACGGTGGTTGCACCATCCCTTATTCATCAGAAGATGATGAAAAACATGAGGGTTATTCAATTCTGTTTTAAAAGATGCTGGACAGGCTAGAGCTTCAAAGAGTTACACAGCTGAAGGGATCAGGGAAGGAGTATCTGCATGCTGAAGCTGAAGGCACTCCTCCAGAACCCCTTACCAGATCAGAGGGTGTCTGTGACAGTATGTGAGGGAATGCTTGCTTGGCTCTCTCTCTGTGTTATGGGAGACAGAGAATGCCAGTGTGTGTGTGGATGCCATATTTTGGCTCTGCATTCTGTTATGTCATTGTGCTTTCTGCCCTGATGGGTGCCAGTGATTGTGGTGTCATAGCTGCACGAGCAAGCACTTTCAACCTTTGCAAGAGGTCTTTAACAATGTCATTTTTAAAAAATTTCTGCATGTGATATCTGATATTGTCTAGCTTACAGTGAGCGCATTTGGATACCTGGCTGAGGGGCTCCAGGTCTGGAGTCTGATTCCCAGTTGTGCCTCCCAATGGAAGAACTTGTTCTTTGTAGCCCCGGAGGAGTGGCACAGTCTCAGGGTGCTGCTAGAAAAAAGGGACCCATGAAACACTTCTGAGTATTCTACATGTAGAAAGCCTTGGAAGGGGCTCGACTGTGGCTTGTCGTTGTTGGTTCACAATCATTGACATTTGGCCTGCCAAAAGCATTAAGTATTTGATTTCTGATAAAAGGGGGTCCTCCTTTGATAGACGGCATGCAGCAAATTCTTTTATGTATTTGACAGCTGCCGGGTATTGTATCTTATATCTGACAAAATTCAATAAGAAACGCATCCCGTAACAAGAGATAAGAAGCAACAGTCGAGTTTTGGCATCAAAATGTGAATCTTTAATTTGATGTCAGTATTTCCAGCTTCATTCAAATTTTAGGTTTTCAAACCTAAACTTTAAGCAACTTTAAATGTGATGGTACTTAAGCGTGCCCACCTGGAAATGGCTGGATGCAGGCATGAGGATGTGTCATGAGAAAAATGTTCTCTATGTGTTGAGCATACTGTGTCATGTCTGTTATTCCCATTCTGCCCTCCCTTTTAAAGGTATTGCTTCACGGTGATCATGTGATCAGAGTATCCTATACCAAGTGAGACGCGAATTAAAGCATATCATGGGGAGTTCATGGGAATTTATTTCTTCATTGGTATCAGACTGTTGTACAATTTGAAATTATGGGTGTATAAACCAATTAAAATGTTTAGATAATTAGACTGTTTTTGACCAGAAGCAAGGTACTTCAGTAACATTATCTCAGCCATTTGCTAGACCATAGGTAAAAGATAAAGTTTCCCCCTGCACATGTGTGCAAGTCGTGTCTGACTCTAGCGGCAGTGCTCATCTCCGTATTCAAGCCAAAGAGCCAGTGTTGTGCAAGTCTGGGCCATGTGGCCGGCATGGCTGCAAGGAAGCACTGTTTTACCTTCCTGCTTTTATAAAGTGATACAGTAAACCCCCACGTATTGCAGGGGATAGGGATCCGACCCGACCCGCAATAATTGAAAATCCACAATATGTGGATGCTGGGTCAGGTCGGGACTGGGCAGGCTCTCTGGGGGCTCTTGTACTTACCCTAGGCCTGACACTGCCACAGACAGGCCTGCAAAGGGCTTTCCAGTCCCCCAGAGGCCCCCAAAGTGCTTTCTAGTGATCTGGAGGTCACTTCCGGTTTGCGGGGAAGCACTTTTGGGGCCTCCGACGGGCCTGGGAAGGCCTTTCCTCATCCTAGGGGCCTTTTTTTCATATACTGCGGACCTGCGATATACCGGGACCGCAGTATATGAACCGCGAAAGGGCGGGGGACAACTACTTGCATTGACATGCTTTCGAACTGCTAGGTTATCTACTTGCATTGACATGCTTTCGAACTGCTAGGTTGGCAGGACCTGGGGTTAACATCGGGAGCTCACTCCACTGCATGGCACCCAGGATTCAAACTGCTGAGCTGCTGACTTAGTAGCCAACAGTTTTCTGTGCTCTAGCCCATTGAGCCACCACGCCTCACACAAGACCATATCTTGTATTAACATCAGCAGCAATGCCGGTGGGGCATAAATTGCATACAATAAGTTCTTCATTGATATAATTTCTCCAGAGTCACAGAAAAATTATCCTCTATCCAACCAGCTAACTTTTACTTAATTATTATTCTTTGATTTTCTTACTTGTCCTGAAGATCTATTAAGTAACTTCCAGATGGTCCATCTAGACTGAGTCTTGTCTGAGTGAGACATGTTCTGCAGCATTTATCCATTCAGGAAGGTGTATTGTTTTTGGTCTTTATAGATTAACCCTAGATATGGTTTAATATTTAAAGCTTGAGATGTGTCTTGAAAACCTTTCCATGATTTTAGCCATCTAAGAGGCTGGTGTCCATGAAGTGGATGGGTTTGGTGGTGTATTACCTAATTTCATCCATTATTTGCTAGAGCCTACTTCTGGAGGGGCAGTGTCAGCCAAATAATAGATATTTGGGAGGGTAACAGTGGAAGAGCCGGTCTGTGTTTTTAATGGCTTTCGTGTCAGCTGGTTGTTTTTATAAGATAAAGAAAGCTCTTCTAATTCAGAGGTTAGCGGGTGCTCAATATCTTCAAAGGTTTCCCCCTGGTCTGTAAAGGCAAGATCATCAGCATAGATGTGACTCCTGTAGGATGGGAATGTTGGCTGATCATCTGTGTAAGTGTTAAAAAGTAATGGTACGAGAATGTTATCCTGTGGGAGAGTATTCGTGTGATTTCTCTAGCAACTGTGCCTCCCTTGAAATTAATCAAAGAACCTTGGGTTTTGAAGTAGAACAGCCACCATTTCTGGTATTTCATGATCTTTCGTAAGGAGGTAGAGCTTTTTTTGAGCTGCAATTGGTGGACAGTTTAATAGGCTACTGGAAGGCCGTCAAATGCTCCTCTAATCATTTTGTGTATTTCAAAAGCATCTTCTTGAGACTGAGTAGGATTTAAGATTTGAGCCTTATTGCTCTCGCCAGGTCTAAGGTCGGCTCATATGGAACAGGGCATAATAAGAGTAGCATTTTTGGGGTTTGCATTCTCCTTCATCCACTTTCCCCCTCAACTTCAATTAATTTCTGGCTACTGCAAGCCATAATTTGCTGTTTCAGCAGCAGCAAGCTGACCTGCGCCTCTTCACCCTGTTAAACAGGATCGCCCATGGCCAAACAATGACCTGTTTTCCTTCTGTTATTTGACCCGCTTTCTTCTTCAGTGAACATGGCAGTGCCAGAATAGAGGTAGGTGGTGGGTTTACATCTCAGCCAAATATTTTATGCTTCTCACATAGCTTTTCCACATTCCTCAGATCACGTAAATAATATGCTTGGGCAACCCTATGATGAATGATCCGTTGTCAGGCACCTGGTTATTCAAGTGACATTGCTCTGATTTTAAACCCAGCCCCCTTGACATGAGGGCCTCTGAGTCCACGAGGGTTGCATCTGGCACAAGGCAATGGCTTTTTAAAAAGCTCCTAGTGGGGCTCATCCTGCTGGTGGCAACTGAAGGAAGTGTTTTTCTGGCCGTTAGAGATGGGCACGACTCAAAAAATGGTGTTTCGTTTGTCGTTTGTCGTTTAGGGGGTCCATTTTGGTTCGTTTTCGTTTTTCGTGAATTTTTTGCAAAAAAATTCATTTTTGTTTTGTTACGTAACGAAACGAAAAAACGAAAACAAAAACGAAAAATTGCTGTTTTGTTAGCATTCATTACAGTTCAGTGTATTTGCCGCAACGAAAATGAAATGCACGACAGCATTTCTGTTGTTTCGGTTCGTTTTGTTTCATTTTGGAGACAAAATTCGTTTTTCGTTTCGTTACGTAATGAAACGAAAAATGAAAACGAAAACGAAAAACTGCTCGTTTCATGCCCATCTCTACTGGCCGTTAGCAAGCAGAACACTAAAGAACAGAATGGAGCCACTCTGGGGTTTTAGTTTAATTGGAGGGGGCCAGCAGATGCCACATTGAAGTCAGGGGTTGCTTACACACTCCAGGAATGTACTATACAATGTTTCCAAAGGGATATCATAGTAAATAAATATAGACATCTCTTATATGCATTTATTTACTTTGGTACTTCTTCTTATAGCATTCTCACCTTACTTTGACTTCTGTTGTTTTTATGTGTTTTATACTTTGTGTGTGTGTGTGTGTATGTGTGTGTGTGTGTGTGTGTGTGTGTGTGTGACATTCCCATCTTTTCCATCCTACACTGTGAGTTGTTTGCTTGATGCTTGCTGCATCCAAACAAGACCATGCGAGACCTCTGGCTGCATTTGCAAGCTTTGTACTCCATCCTCTCATTTATACTCTTTTCCAGAAAGGCAGGCCCATTTCCTAGGAGCCCTGGTTTGAGGGCATTGGGTGGGTTCTGCTTTTCTCTCCTGGCTGGCTCGTTCTCTGGTAGCCTCTGAATCATCTGACAGCTGATTGTGGAGCTCTGTTTGCACATTGGAGTCCTCCAGGAAAATGTCAGAGGATCTACAATCCACAACGAGGCACAACAAGAGTAAAAAAAATAAATAAGGCTGTAAAAGACGCTCTTTGCTTGTCTTTTTACAGTTTGGGATTTCATCCGTTGGCCTTGTTGACATTCCATGTGGGGAAAGTTTGGGAGAGCTGTACAGTATTTACAATCACCCTCCCACTGAGATGTCTAGAGCAGCAGCAAGCAGTGGAAATTGATTGGTTGAAATCACAAGAAATCTTTGTAAGGATTCTCCCCCCCCCCAATGGGTGTGTGTGTTTGGGAGCTTGCCGATACTGACTCTTGAAAATTCTCGGGATTATAGCTCATCGCTTAATTAGCCATGGAAAAACTGGATGAATTCCTTGTAGTGTTTTGTCATCTGCTTAATTATAGTATGTTTCCTTTGAAAAGCTGTGGGCCCCAGTATGACTTGCAGTGATCTGTCTGGTCCTGTTTGAGAACAGGACATGGGATTTGGTGTGCTTGCAAGATCCTGTTTTATGCATTGATTGCGACTTGAGTTCATAATGGAGCAATATATGGTATGGCTTGAAAATAAACCCGTATAATAATTGACGCTAAGGCATTGTGTTATCTAGCATATATCTGTCTGTCTGTCTGTCTCATTCTCTCTCTCTCTGTGTGAAGTGGCTCAAGAATTTATGTCCTCTACAATGAGTGTGGAGGACCTCTCTGTAGTTCCATTGTGGAAGACAGACCATCATCTAGTGGGGTTTAGACTCATTAGACCTCAAAGCTTCTGTAAGAGTGGGGGAATGACCAAGATGGTCTACCCCAGGAGGCTGTTGAATCCAAATGGTTTCCTCATGGCTCTTGGGGAGTTTTCTGTCACCTTGGCAGATGATTCTGTTGAAGCATGCTTAAAGGCAGCAGTAGTAAGACCACTGCTGGAAAAAAAACTTTCTTGGATCCCATGTTACTGGATACTTACCAGCCAGTCTCTAATGTTACATTCTTGGGCAAGGTGCTAGAATGGGTTGTGGCTTCTCAGCTCCAGGGATTCCTGGATGATGCAGATCATGTAGATTCAATATGACCTCAGGCCTGGGAATAGGATGAACTCTGCTTTGATCACCAAGTATATGGTTTTGCTTATGAAGTCTAGCTGGTATATATTCTGGCATTAGCAGAGGTCATTCACATGCTTCAAAGTCACGAGTAGCTATTATTAAAAAATGCCTATGATGATATGCATGTGGCTGGAATGCTATTTTCTCGTAACCTGCAAAATATAACTTTCTGACTACAACTTCCAGAACCCACCAGCCAACCAAGCCACCATGCTACCTGGGGGGGGGGGCAGCGGGGGGAGGGGGGACTGTCTGGAAATTATAATCCAAAAAGTAAGCTCTGCAGTTTTGCCCACAGATATGGAGTGATGCCACGTTAAAGCACACATCTGTCCATCATATCCTAGGATCAATCCTTGCATCTCAAATTCAAAGGGTCTCTTGTGACAAAGCTGGAAAGAAACTACTGAGCACTTGAGCTCATCAGTATACACAGCACAGGACTAGACAGACCTTATAACTCTGTAAATCCACATGTTCCCCCACCAGCTGTGGCAACTTTGCAACGTTTAAAAGAAGCACAAAGAGCCCCCTTTTTACCACCACATATATAAACACTAGACATGTGATGGGGAATACAACCTTTTGGTATGTTTTAAAGGGAAAACATGACCAAAGGGTTTTTTACTTCCAACTTGCAATGAATTGTCTCTACTTGTATATTCTAAGTGAGGCTGGATGGGTTGGGAAATATGGATCAAAAGCTTCTACTGTTTCACTAGAGGCATGCCATGTAAAAACCAGCCAGTTCATCCTTGAAACTTCTTCCTTGGCAGCCTTGGCCATGTTATCTCCTAACAATAAGACCTTCTTCTCTGTCTCTGGGCACACTGTTCACTCTGCCTTATTTTCCCAGTGCCCCACACCACATCACACCACACCACAGGCTGATGTTTCAAATGAAGAGACAGTCTTCTTTTTAGGGCACCCCTCCCTATCCTTGCACTAATGGCTGTACTGGCTGGGGATGATGGAAATTGTAGTCCAGCCCATTCCAAGAGCGTCGGATCCAAAGCAACATGCTTTGCTTTCTGTTTTAGGGCAAAATCAATATGCAAGCAACAACCAACCTACTCTATCCAAATCCTGACTTGTAAGCAGTTATTCTGAAATCCAGCCACCTCACCAGCTGCCTTGTTAAGAAGCAAGTTCTTTTTCGAAGTTGACCAGAAAGAAAAAGAAAGCTTTATAGTCTTTACTTGAGCGAATACCCAAGTTCCTCTTGAGATCCCACCTTACCCAACAGCTCACCTGCATATGCATCAATTTCTCTTCCGGAAAGCATGAGAATGATCTCTGAAAATCGGAAGACAAAGCCTGACAGCTAACATCAAGGCCCCAAACAGCAAGGATTAGGAGTGTGGTTTCCAGATGGTACTGCCTGGTTAGACATCTCCACAACTGAGAAACATCTTCCCTCTGGGAGACATTGTTAACCTGAGAAAATCTGAGTGATGCAAAGCCAGTGCTTTCCAGAACTTTACAAAATGTAAAGCAGCTAGCAAAGTTCCCCCTGCTCCATATCATTACAACACTTAATGATTTTTTCTTCTATTCCTCATACCACGTGTAAAGGGCCATAATATGATTGTGAGTTACTGTTTTAGATACCATGATGGACCCTGACATATTGAGTTGAATCTCCTGGTATGAGATTTATATTGTGATGGTGCTCTTTGTTTGGATTCTGAGCAGTGGTTGGGTTCTAAGCAGTAGTAAATTTTGAAATCCAGGACTCAGCTCACAAGGATAGCTGCCACAACCATTCTTCCAAGGAGAGTTAAAAAAGCAGGTAGATGTCTCTGTTTATTTGATGTTCATCTTGCTCTTCTTCCAAAAGTGTGACTTAAAATGTCTCTCAATGAAATGCTGGAAAGGTACAGGAAAAAACACACAAAACCAATATTAAAGCACTACTAAACAAACCCTAAAGTCAAAACATAATAGAATTTAAAATAATAACGAAATTGCAAAAAAAAAAATGCAAGCAGCACCCTATACATCACCCCTCACCACTATAGTTCAAAAGCTGCTGCAAATAATATCAGGATCAAACACAGATTGGAACATTTTATTTCAGAAGTAACATTTTGTTTTCACTGTTGTTATACATGCTGGGCCAGTAAAGTTGTTGGCATGGTCATCATGGTGGTACCATCCTGCCAGTGAAAAAACTGTTTGGTGCCCTCTAGTGCCCCATGTTTGCTTTGCACCTTAAAAGAAAAAAAAAGACAGAAAATAAAGACTAAAAAACGCAATACCACTCAACTATAGTTCCTTGCCACTTAGGATTGACTAAACTTCCTTCCTTCCTTCCTTCCTTCCTTCCTTCCTTCCTTCCTTCCTTCCTTCCTTCCTTCCTTCCTTCTTTCTTTCTTTCTTTCTTTCTTTCTTTCTTTCTTTCTTTCTTTCTTTCTTTCTTTCTTTCTTTCTTTCTTTCTTTCTTTCTTTGTTAACCTCCCAATTTTTAATGGTGTAACAGTCAATGCCCTTTAAAAGAAATTTTGAAAGGAACTGAAAAAGCCGGTTGCTGTACCCAATCATTTTGTAACTACTTCCTGCAATATTTTAGACATATAACTTAATTATACTGTACTTTCTTCCCATAAGGAAATGAGTTATAATATTATGCTATTTGTAACTATTAACTTTCAAGCTGCCAGAGCAGTGTCTTTCTCCCTAACCTCACCCGAATGTACTGTACTTGCTCTGTTAGAGTGCTGGCTGCACCATAGCCTAGACTCCATTGTAGTGAAATAATGTTTGAGTGACTGCTTTTAAAATTCTCTCCTCTCAATGCAGTAATATAAAGCAAATCCTTTGCACTATTTACAAGGCTGTTGTCAAGTGTGTGTTGTCAGTGTGTGCTGACACTGGTCTATAAGGGTATTGGATACAACCTTCTTCCACCACCCAAACCTAAGCTTTTTCTGATCTTGTACTTCTGGCTTACATATCTTTTGCTGGCCAAATTATATGTTGCAGGCACCTCACATTTAGATGTGAGAATTTCTGAAGCACAGAGAACATCAGAGCAAGAACTTGCCACACCTCTCATAGTTTGCAAATTGTCTTTCTCCGCTTTGTCATTGGTAATTGGGATGTCAACACAGGTTTCATTTGCACCCCTGATGGCTCTGTCATAAAAGTTTACCAGGAGTTATAATGGTGGGCTTTCTTAATGTATAGCTTGGTCCTGAATTGATCGGCCAGTATATTTGTTGTGGTCACACAGTATCTCATAATCTTCCAGCTAAGCAAGGCTTTGGCCGGAATATATAAACCCTCTGCGGGAGTAACTTGAGTTAAGGACTATGCCCTAAAAATGCACATACACACAGTGATTGGGACTGAAGACACACAAACATCCTACAGATCACTTGACATCCCGGGGTGTCTCTACATTTGCAATTCATGTGGAGCAAAACGTGAAATCCCCCCAACCTTAAACTAGAGCTGTCTGGATTCCTGCCAAGTTCCGGAGCAGCAGGACAGTTTGAGACAAAACTGTCAGACAAAGGTCTGTCAGTGGCGACAGGCAGAAGGAACCAGGGATGGTTATATGTCAAACGGTGTGTTCCCAAGGTGGGTAGAAAATCAGTGGTGTATGATTCTCTACTGAATCATTACTGGATAGTTGGTTGAATTTCAGTAGCCGGGAAGCTGGAAGGCAGGGAGCCAGCTCACATCTCCAGGAAGGAATTCCGGCCTATTCTGTACACACCATCTTAAGGCCCATGATTACTTTTCTGTATTGGTTTTGGCACGGGATCGCACACTCCTCCCAACCCCCAATAATCCTCTCTAACAAGGGCTTTCTTCATTCATCATAACTGTAAAGGGTCTCGTGTGCATAATAATGTTCAGGATTATTGCAGCCTGACTCTTGGAAATGCAGCACCTATTTTCCACCAGTACACTGACAGGTGTGATATTTATTTTTGGAAGTTTTGGTTCAATTTTTTTTTTATTTCTTTTGACTTAAATGATTTTTTCTTCTATTCCTCATACCACGTGTAAAGGGTCATAATATGATTGTGAGTCTCTAAGGTACCGCAAGTGCTTTTGTTGTGAATGTCTAATATGCTTTCCTGTCTGACGGCTCTGGGCAGATTCTGGATCTTTTTGTAATAGCACGAATAAGCCTGTGTTTGACATCTAATTTTTGATGAAGTGAACGTTTGTCTCCCTGTTCAATAATCAAAACCAATTAATTAAAAAACTGCAGTGATTTGTAAAAAAACTTCAAATTATATTTTTTAATTTTCTTTTCATCACCTTATGGGATGATAGTTTTAATTTAGGAGAATAAAACCCAACAGTTTCTGGATCAGGGCTGCAGCTTAGGCTTTGACCACCAAGAAATACCAGGTGCTGTAGGCACCTGGAGTAGGAACTGGCAAGTCGCTCCAGTATTCCCGCCAAGAAAACTCCATGGATACGGGGTCATAAAGAGTCTGTCACAACTGTAATGACACAAACAACAACAACAACAGAGTTTGTGTCTCCAGAGACTAACAGCAATGTAGATTGATGGTAGGTAATAGACCTGATGAGTCTTGTCTTCTAATGCTACCAGAGGTTATTCTTGGAGTTATTTTTCTCCCCTCTTGACATCATCATCATCATCATCATCATCATCATCATCATCATCATCATCATCATCATCATCATCATCATCATCATCATCATCATCATCATGTGCTATCAAGTCTATTCTGAACTACTCATTAGGGTTTTCTAGGTAGAAATTACTCAGAAGTCATTCACCATTCCCTTCTTCTCTAGGGGCATGTAGCTTGTCCAAGGCCACATAGGCTGGCTATACTCATACGAGGCACACTAGGGAATCAAACTCCCAATATTTGGCCAAATACCCAAACTGCTGAGCTATCCAGGAAGCCCTGTCATAATGCAGTGCTGGAAACTGTTGGGACCCTATTAAAATCTTTAGAATTGTTTTCAATGATCTTCAAAGTTCCTAATTCATTACGAGTGGCAATCCTCATTTTTGTATTGTATTACAAATTCATATAAACAAATGAAGTGGATGTTTTCAGACATTGATAATGTTATGAATATATAGGAGTTGATTGGAGGAAGAATTAGTCTAGACAAGAAGATTGTGGAAAATATGTATTGGGGTATATCAAGCAAGCTTATAACTTTTTTATGTGAAAAAATGACAACTAAATTGAATCCTTCTGAGAATTTACATTGAATATTTCTGATTTGATTTCAATCAAATCCCCCCCAGTTTGTGTAACTTGCGTGGGATGGGGGGCAGCTAACCTTTAGGGGAGGTCTGTTTCTGTTTCTCTCAGTGTTTCAGAGAGGGTAGCCATGTTAGTCCTTTCAAGAACTGCAGGCAAAAATCAAAGAAAAACAAAAGAAAAGAAAAGGAACAAAACATTTGGAACTTTAAAGACTAACTTTCCTATTTTAATATAACATTTTGTAGACTTGTCCACTTCTTCAGACTGCTGCTATGTGTCTGAAGAAGTGGGCGTATCCACAAAATGTTACATTAAAATATGAAAGTTAGTCTTTAAGGTGCCACACATTTTGTGTCTTTTGTTTTGTTTTTCTTTGATTTTTCTCTTTAATGTGTGTGGCATTTCCCTGTCCTCTGTTCCATCTTTTGGCCTTTTAAAACAGCTCTAACTTTGCCATATGCAGACACCTATTTTCAGGAGTTCTTCTGTATTGTGTTTCTTTTGCCATGTACACATGGAGGATTCCTATTTCCCTTAGAACTGTGAGGGTGACTAAAAAGGCTCTCTTTTTAAGTGCTGGTCACACTGAGAAGATTTCAAGCCAGCCAGCCTCTGTCTCCCTCCCTGACAGTTTACCTTGAAACTCCTGTTGGCCTCAGCTGGTGCTTCAGTTTCCTGTGTGTGTCTTTCTCGTCAAAACAGAGCTGCTTTGAAGGCTGCACAAATGAGAAATCCAGCATCTCACTCTCGGCGGGTGAAAATCTTTGGGAACAGATGATCAGTAGCTATTTATCTCTAGAATGGCCTGTGATGGAATATCTTCAATGGGCCTTATGGTTTTTTTTCTTTTTTACGGAAAAACACACACACACCAAAACACAACCTTTTGAGTTGTAAAGTACCACAGGCTAAAAAACGTGTATTTTTCAATCATCTTTGTTCCCAGAGCACATCTGAAAATGGCAGAAGGGAACAACTAGGATAAGATGCTTCTTCCGTTTCAAATGAAAATTCCGATTTATTGTTCCTGTCTACGTTACTGCTGCACTTAGAAGAGGCTGCAGCCTGGCTACCGTGTCAGACAGACACAGAGGACTGTCAGAAAAGGCATTTGCATCTCTTCTCTCCCTGCTACAATATCAGCAAGTCTTGTGTGTAGAGAAAGCATGGGAGGGAGAAGAGCAAAGCTGGGCAGCTTTGAAGGGGAGACCAATTGAAGGCATCTTCAGCAAGTTCATTCAGAAGGTAAAGAACCTTGAGAATGGAGAGAGGCCCATCCAGCTTTTAACACTTGGGCAGCAAGAACACAGGTCACTTGGTCACAGTCCTTCCCCACTATTATGATAATTATTTTATTTCTATTTAGGTTGAGCAATTATTTCCAAATTGAACCTCCTTTAAAAACTAGCTACAATGCAAATCTGCAACCTCTTTTGTCTGTCTCTTTGGTGACATGAAACGACCAAGGTGTAAAGTGGTACATCTGAGTGCTAGGGATGTTTGAACTCTAATAATCAAAACTCATCCCTTGATTTTATTGGGGATGCTTCCTTACGATCTTAGTCTGGGAGCCATAAATGTGTACCCATGTAACTGCCTTGCTTTATACTGATGAAAGAGAAAGACACAAGCTCTATCTCAAGATTTCTTCTTATCTGAAAGCAGTTGAGGATGGCTTAAAGTCAATGGTGGCCACAAATGCTAGATGTCTGCTAACTAATATTTCTGGTTCCTTGACCTTGTTACTTAACATAAGTGCCACAATTTTCTGCACAGTTTTTTCACAACAGCTCTTTTTAGAATGGAACAATCAACTTGCACTTACTTTAAGATAACTAGGGTTTTTGGGATTCGATTGAGACAATTCAGATTACAGTTTCTGGAAATCTCAGCCTTCCTTCCCATTTGTGAAAGGAATATGAGAATTACCATCTAAAACAGTAGTTCCTAGCCTTGGGTAACTCAGGTGTTCTTAGACTGCAACTCCCAGAAACTTCAGCTGTCATAGCTGGTGGTGAAGCTTATGGGACTTGTAGTCCAAGAATTCCTGGTTTACCCAAGGTTGGGAGCCAGTGATCTAAAACATCTGGAAGATGCCAGGTTGTCTGTTGGTGGTGCACTGTTCTTTGAGATAGGTGAGTTACTCCAGATGTCATGGATGTGGGGGTAGCCAACTAAAATGTCATTAACATGGATGTTCTGTGTGTGTGTGTGTGTGTGTGTGTGTGTGTGTGTGTGTGTGTGTGTGTGTGTGTGTGTGTGTGTGTGTGTGTGTGTGAAATAAACTCGGCTTTGGGCTGCACAGGTAGCTCGAGGTCTGCTTTTGCCTCACCTTGATATAGCAGACTGGTGAACACGAACCGAAGGTTCAGGAATGTCATAAGTGTAACTGGATATTGGCAATGTGTTTCCATGCTTTTCAAGCTTTCTATGAAGTGGCAGGTGGGTTAATTGGAACAAGTCCATTGTGTGAACTTTGCATGTAGCACTTGGCTATTGTATGGAGACCCCATGCTTAAAAGTAACAGGTTCTCCTGGCAGAATGATAAATGGTTTAGAGGAAGGAACTGCTGCTGTTGCTACAGACTATATTTAAACCTTTATAATAACTTTTAAAAATCTATTAGTGATGAAGAGACACATGTCGTTATCTGCAGAGCATCAAGGGGAAATGGGGGCACCAAGAAGCCAAGTGCCTCACAAAGCAATGCAGGGGATGAGCCAAGATTTAGAAATACAATACCATATAAATTTATCCTTATGATGATGACTTATATTGAGAAGAGGGATGGGCAATTGACAGGGGTCCAAGAGCGATAGGCTCAGTGCACTTGAAACTGATCTGGACCTCAGCAAACCTCAGCCCCCTTGTCCTGTGCAAATTGTCAGTGTTGCACAGCAGAAATTGAGGTGCACATGGACTCATAAGATGTGGATGAACCAAATAATCTTCTCCGTACACTTCAGATGCAAACCAATAATGCTTCAGGAGTGAAAGAATCAGCCAATATATGTTGTTGCTGTCCAGGGGATCTGCAAGTCTGCCAGTGATTGGAAGCTTGCAATTGGGTGATGGCTTTGCTTTCGTTTCTGGGAAGAGTGACCTGTGTAGCAGCAGATCTTAGAATGCCCGGTGTTCCGAATTAGTAAAAGCACACCATGTTCTGTTAGCATAGCTGCAGACGTCTAGCGGTTCTTCAGAATTTCTTATTGGAATCAGAGTAGCCGTGATACTTACGAGCTAAATGCAGATGCAAGCGAGTGATTGGGTGTTGAGAGCAGCGGTGCCATCCCTGCACAGGATATAGGAGGGTTGTGGTGCTTCACTTCCCACCTCTGTGTTCACACTTGGGGATCTTGAAAGTATTTGGCTGGAAGCACTTCAGTATCTGTCAGTATCTGTCTGCTGTGGTGCAGATTTCCTGAATGAGGGGAGACTTGTAAATACATTCAGTTGAATGCTTTTACAACTTGCTACCCAAGATTTCACATCCCAGGTCCACTGTGTGTTCTCAAGGCTGCCAGCAGGTTCTTTTGGATTCAGAGATAATGAACACACCAGTGGAATAAAAGGTGAGAAATGTTATTAAAGAGACAGCAGAACAGATAGCATAAGCAGCGAAATAGTAGAGAGGTACAGCACCTCGCTGTCCTTCTGCTCACAAGGCAACCCCTGGGATCAGTAAGTGCACAGCGCCTCCTGGGATCAAAGTCTCTTCTGAAGCAACTTGAAGGATGGCATTTTTCTCATTTTTACAGTAGATGTGTCTGTTCATTAAATGCATCAAGGTGCTGCCAACCTTCTGGCTGTTTACATTTCACTAATTGGTACAATGAAAACAAAGCATCTCACTGATGACAATAGAGCCAGATGTCAAAAGAGAGCACAAGAAGACATCAAAGCAGAAACCCTCATTGTAACTCCCTGGTACATCTCGAAACTCACTCAGAATATCTGGGTAAACAACCTGTACTTTCTCTGGTCATACAGTCAGGTGGATTTGGTTTCTACCAGTTGGTTCTTTCCCCATTTTGCCTCCAGGATCCTCTGGTGTCTGCCAGTGTCTGATCAAGGGAAGTAATAGTACCACTCTAGTCTGCTCTGATCAGACCCCACTCGGAGTACTGTGTCCAGTTCTGCGCACCTCAATTTAAAAAAGAATGTTGACAACCTTGAACGGGTCCAGAGGAGGGTGACCAGGATGGTTAAATGTCTGAAAGAGATATCTTACGAGGAATGTCTTAGGGAGCTGGGAATGTTTAGTCTTAAAAAAGAAAGCTGAGAGGGGATATGAGAGCCATGTTTAAATATTTGAAAAGATGTCATATTGAAGTGGGGACTGGTTTGTTTTCCATGGTTTCAGAGACTAGGAGTTAGGGGAATGGTTCCAAACTACAGGAAAAGAGATTCAGTTTAAACATTAGGAAAAACGTCATGACAGTTAGAGCTGTTCGGCAGTGGAATATGCTGCCACAAAGGGTGGTGGAGTCTCCTTCTTTGGAGGTTTTTAAGCAGAGGCTGGATGGCTATCTGTCGGAAATATTGTGATGGGCGTTCCTGCATGGCAGGGGGTTGGACTGGATGGCCCTTGAGATCTCTTCCAACTCTATGATTCTATGATTTTATGAAAAGTGCCATCATTGGGCACAGAGGGGAATATTGTTGCATATCACATTAGACCTTCTTGCCGTGGCAAAGGTTTTCCTCATGGACAATATTCTCGGATGTTTGGAACAGAGATTGCTTGTGAATCCATGACAGTTTGCAAACAAAAGCTTGTGTAGGTCTCTAGGTTTTTCTAATTGTGGCAAATCTTGGGTTGCACAAACCAAAGTTTGCCATCATTGGGCCCATTCAGGTTATATCTATCTATTCACTATCCTGAAACGCAACCCTCACTACACTGGTATTCTTGTTGGCTTGTGAATATACCCTACAAGGTTAGAATGAAAAGGGCCTTTAAAAACTGTTTTTATTTTTTCCATTAATATATGTATAGAAATGTGAAACACTGGAAAGCTATTCTGGAAGGTTATTTTTGTTTAGTTTTATGCCTTTTGTTAGAACAAGCTGTTGCAGAAATAATGTTTGCCAGCTGTGATCTCCAAAGATGTCATTTGAGAGTTGCATGTATAATCTTTTTTTTCTCCCTGCATCCATTGTTTGCATCTTTATGGTCTCTCCTGCTTATTTTCTTAAAGATGGCAAAGTACCAACTTTATTCTAAAGTTCCACTGGTCTATTAATTCAGTTTGTGCTTTTCTACGTTGTAAATGAATTGAGCGTTTGAATGGCATTAGATTGACATTCCCCGGGAGATGCTGGCTTTCTAATTCGATGGTACAAGCTTAGTATGGACAAGAGCCATGGAAATTCCCGAGTGTGGCTCTTTTGAAAGTGTTTGGAAACTAAATGAAGGCTTAGTGCCGGCACCAGTGAAAGTTTCCAGTTCCTTGTGCCTCCCACTTGGTAAAACTGGAGAGGGAGAAAAGAAATGACAGTATGCAGAGAAGCCTGGTGCAAGTCAGAGTCCTCACTGAGAACAGTCGTGCAGGCCCTTGTGATATCGAGGATTGACTACTGCAACACACTCTACGTGGGGTTGTCCATGACCCTTGTCCGGAGGTTGCAGCGGGAACAGAATGCGGCGGCCAGACTGGTGGTGAGTGCTCATAAGTATGATCACATCACCCCAGTTCTGGCCTGCCTGCATTGGTCACCCATTGCCCTCCAGATAAGGTTCAAGGTCCTGGTTTTGGTTTTCAAAACCCTCCATGGCTTGGGACCTGACTGCGTGGCGGAGCGTATCTCTCAGAGATCAGCTGAGGCCAGGCCCACTCGGATGTTGCGGGCGCGCTCACTCAGGGTGGCCACCCCAAGGGAGGCCCGAAAATCGACAACTCGTAGTCGCGCCTTCTCGGTGGTCGGTCCTTCCTTGTGGAATCAGCTACCGAGTGAGTTGTGCCGTGCATCGTCCCTGCCTGCCTTAAAGGCTCTAAAAACCTTGCTCTTTAAGGAAGCTTATGGCAACCTCATTTCTGTTTAGTTTTTCTCCTTCTACTTCTCCCCCCCCTTTCTCTCTCACCCGCTGCCTTTATTGAGGGCTTTTTATTGACTAGTGCCCATTGTTGTTCTCCAGTATTGTTTTTACTATATGTTTTAATAATTGTATTTATTGGTTTTCTTTTGTAAACCGCCCAGAGTCCTCCAGGAAAGGGTGCTGTATATAAGTGCAGGAAATAATAAATAAATAAATAAATAAATAAATAAATAAATAAATAAGTCTTGTCTTCTGTGCTGCCACAAAAATGTCTTGTCACCTTGACTGCCCTTAGTTTTGCAGAAGACCTCATTTGTTGACATGACTCCACCAGCCTGCATTTTTCGACTCTTACCTTTGGCACATGCTTGGCTATGGGAACTATCATAAAGAGTACCTGCCTTTCTACATTCATTATTGCTGTCCTAGTGGTTCCCAGCAATAATCCATCAACCTAGTCCAGGCATGTCCAATCTTTGGCCCTCCTGATGTTTTGGACCACAACTCCCAGAATTCTAAGCTAAGATTGCCAATGGCAAAGGAATGTGGGAGTTGCAGTCCAAAACATCTGGAGGGCCAACGTTTGGACATGCCTGATCCTAGTCAATGACATTTTTCATTCATGTGGTCTTCGGTCATAAGCCTGTACTTGCTTACAGAGAGAGTGCACAGCCTCCTACAGCTGTGCAGTAATAACAAGCCATGTAGTCAAGTACAAAGACCAGAACTGGACCAGACCCAGATGCCAATTCTGCTCTATATCTCCCCCATAAGTTTTAAAACAGAACTGCAGAATGTGGCCCACAACTAGAGATGTACAATTTCCAGTAATTTTGAACCTCGGAAAACCCACCATTTCCCCCTGGGGGGGAAATGGAACTTTTTGGAAAAATTGAAAAAAATGCTACATTTGCACTTCCTCCCCCTTTTACAGCTTTAAACTCATTCTGTTACTTTAGGAACATAAAATACGACTATGGACAATTTGATTTAACATAAAATTATCAAAGCAAAGCAAAGTGTTCAGCTTATATACTGCTCCATAGTGCTTCAAGCACTCCAAGCAGTTGACAATTTAATTATGCAGGCTACATATTACCCCCCCCCCCGAAAGCTGGGTACTCATTTTACCAACCTTGGAAGGCTGGAAGGCTGAGTGAACCTTCAGCCGGCTACCTGGGATTGAACCCCAGGTCATGAGCAAAGTTTTAGTTGCAGTACAGGCATTTAACCACTGCACCACAAGGCTCTTATCACAGCTAGCATATTAAAATATAGTGTATCCAAATAATTATTACAAAAAGAATTTACTTTTATAATAATATTTATTTGTAATTGTACATTGCAAATGGAGTAACAATTTCCTGAACTGTTTACTACTTTATGTGGAACAAAAAAACTCCTATAGAATAATGTTTAAAAATCCAGAATTAACAATTATTAATATTTCCTCTCCACAGTATTCATTAAAAATAAAATAAAAACCTCATTCTCATAAAAAGAATTGAAAAGGGTGAAAATGTATAGAAGGGAGTTGGACTAAGTTTCAGTGGTATATATTAGAAATGTTTTAGAAAACATTTTAAAATATTTTAATCATCATGTTAAAATAAAACATTCCATAATCATTTTCTTTTCTTTTTTCAATTGTTCCATTTTTTCAGGAGAAAAACCCCAAAAAGACTTTGGGGAAAAAAATCCCAGGGTTTTTTCCGGGCCTTCACATCTCTACCCATAACACTATCAAGCTATCCTTGAATGTGATATACTATATTGTATTTTCTCAGGAGTGCCCTGCTGCATTCTGCATAAGGCAAAGAGGGCAATCTGCACAGATGAATAAATGGACACAAATCTGACATTGAAAAATAGGTAATACTGTAGTCACATTGCTGCTTGGAGAACAGCCTCCCAGGATGTTCTGCCTTTCTTGAGCAAATGAAGTCAGAAGATGGATTTCAATGTGAAATGCCTAAACTAAAAGTAATCAAAAATTCAGTTGTATCTCATGGCTTGAATAGGTACAAAGGCTTTTAAAATATAAGCTCACCAATGCTAGAATGGCTATCTTATCACAATGTTTTGTAACCGGAGGGTGCTAACAACAAAGCAATTGTAACTGTCAGTGCCTTCTCCATGTTAGTATTAGAGATGGGCACGACTTAGCGGTATTCCCGTTTCCGTTTCCGTTACTCGTATCCGTTACTCTACGGAAACGGTAACGGGAATTACTCCGCCAGAATTCGAGCTCGAACCGACGAACGAACAATTTGGTCTGATTTGTCGTGCTCATTACTTGCATCGCGGCGATCGCGCAATGCCAAGCGGCACAGAAAAAAAGTTTTTAAAAGTTAAAAAAAAACCCAATTCCCGGCCCTAAAAGTAGGTGAAAACTGTCTGAGGGCACCTACCAGGCCATAACGGTGTTTTATTTTGGGGGGGGTTCCCCGCCCCCCTCTCCTTGGCTATTGCTACTGCTGCGCTGCTGGTACCAGGCTGGGAGGGTGCATCCATTTGCCATGCAGTGCGGGGGATCCAAAATGGCGACCGCAATATTTTTTTTGAAATCGTTGCCCAAAACCCCACCAAAGCACCACAGAAACATGTGAAAATTAGCTATTTTAAATGCTTGAAGTTTTACAGTAGCAGCAGTGGGTTTTTCTTGCAAAAAAAAGTCTCCATTGATTTTATTTTATTTTATTTTATTTTATTTTATTTTATTACACCTGCGCATTCGCAATGATGGGCTCGCCCATGAGAGTGGACCATGCAAAGTTTTGGAGCCATTCCACCAATCGCATGGCCAGGTTTTGCTGACTGTATCAGGCTGGGAGGGCGCATCCATTTGCCATGCAGTGCGGGGGATCCAAAATGGCGACCACAATTTTTTTTTTGAAATCGTTGCCCAAAACCCCACCAAAGCACCACAGAAACATGCGAAAATTAGCTATTTTAAATGCTTGAATTTTTACAGTAGCAGCAGTGGGTTTTTCTTGCAAAAAAAAGTCTCCGTTGATTTTATTTTATTTTATTTTATTTTATTTTATTTTATTTTATTTTTTTACACCTGCACATTCGCAATGATGGGCTCGCCCATGGGAGTGGACCATGCAAATTTTCCACCAATCGTATGGCCACTTGGCCAGGTTGACCACAGAGACTTCTGGGATGTGCCAATCGGGCATAAACAGCCCACTAATCGTAGCCCAAACCCGAACCCTAAGCCTAAGCCTAACCCATACCCCAGTACACTGTCCTTCTAAGTGGGTCAGAGAGGCACCCAGAGGTGCACCCCAATACTCACCCTAACCTCACCCGTAACTAGCCTAACCCTAGCCCTTGCGCTAACCCGTCTTAACCCTAAGCCAGATCTACTTGCATTGCACTACATGCAAGTACGTGAGACACAGCGGGTGCAAAGAGTCTGCCAGTCCGTCACTTGTGGCTCTGGCTGACTCCTGCAGCTCCCTCCAGGAGCCCGCTACCCCCCCCAAACCAGTACTAACGACAACGAAAAAACAAAAAAACGAACCGACTAATTTTTGCGAAATTTCGCGAAAAACGGAAACGAGCCGAAACGGACTGCCTCCGACACACGACAACTCGAAAACGTCATTTTCCCTAGTCGTGCCCATCTCTAGTTAGTATCCTTGACTGTTTGTAGTGTCCCATGCCAGGTATGTAGTCTGTGCTGTCCAGATGAGATTAGCACTTCTTGTGTCCCTTATGATTATCTGTCTCAACAGAAACTGCCATGAACATATGCAGCCTTGGTGGATCTAAGAGCTAATTTTGGGATCTGTTAACTGTCTTCACTCTGTGATGCTGTTGCATATCAGAACATTGCTAGAGGAAGCCATTAAGACACCCAGGGGATGTTTTTCTAATTGGGCTTTGCCAGTTTGGTGCCTGGCTTGTTCAGTAAACCGTGCATATGTGTGTGTGTATGCTTGGACACCCACACACAGAACTCTTGAAAGCCAGTATTTTCTGCTCAATCAGTGGTTTACGACTGCGAAACTGTAAGGGTGCATGTGTACACGGGCTGTACCTTGCATTGCCTTCATGTATAAAGTGCTATAAGAGTGGAGTATTTTCCTGTAGGACACCATCATGGCTACCCTTCTGGAGGACCTGGAGGCCATGGGAGGGGGCTACCTCCTTCCGTGTCTCTCTTGCTATGGTTACAGTTATTGGGACTGCTGTGAACACCCTCACAAGGAAAGGCTCTTTAATGGAGAAATTCGGAGTTCAAGGAATTGTTGCTCTTCCTGCTGTAAAACCACGTAAAAACAAACAAGGAATCCACTTAAGTCATTAAAATGTAAACCATTCCATAGAAGTGTAAACCAGAAACACTAAATCAACAGAACTACTCTAAACTTTACTAGCTTTTGATTTTATTGCCTAATCCAGCAAAAGCATTAAGAGGTTGTACCTTTCTTAAGACTCCTGTCCACATGCATGAAAGACGTCTTTTCTGTTTATATCATATTATATGGACAGTGGATTTGGGAAGACAGATTTTCTGTCTTATCTATTTTGTTTTATTAATTGTCTTGCAGCCTATTTTGTCCCTTCCTGCGGAATGTTTATAATTAGGGTATTTGTGACCTCCCCTTCTTCCAGGGGAATGAAGGATTTATAAGTATTCTTGGATTCACATGTTTTGGCCAAGCTGCACAGTCCCAGAATGATGAACCATTTCCGAGTATCCCGGCTCTAAATAGGCGTCTAAATTGTACCTCCATCACATATACTCCTGCCATTTTCTAGAATCTTGAAAAGGAAGGATACCCTTTGTTCATGTTACTGGAGATGTGTGCAAGGGTCTACTTTCTGCTCAGTGAGAAAGTAGACTCCCATATCTTCTTGACTACCATATCTTCCCCCAGGTAAATTCAGTGGCAAATGGTGTGTCCATCATTCCTCAGACAACAGCTGTGAGGCCGAAGGGTGGACATCGCTAATATGCCACTTTCTTTATTTTATCAGTATTACAAGGACATCTCCATCTGTTTTGACTTATTGAAGGAATGATGGTGGTGTGCCATCTAATCATCTCTGACTTGTGGTGACCCTTTTCAAGGTTTTCTGGCTAGAAAATACTCAAAAATGGTTCATTATTCTGAGATTATGCAGCTTGCCCAGGACCACACAGGCTGGCTCCCCTTAGGTGCACAGTAGGGAACTAAATTCCCAACCTTTGGTTCCACAATGAGATACCTAAACCACTGGGCTATCCAGGTACCATCAAGTCCATCCTGACTTATGGTGATACTTGAAAGGGTTTTCTAAGTAGAGAGTGTGCAGAAGGGGTTTGCCATTCCTTTCTTCTGGAGGGTGCCCTGGGACTGTGCGGCTTGCCCAAGGACACATATGGTGGCTCTTCCCCCTCTAGGAGGCCCACAGACGGGAATCAAACTGCCGTTGTCTATCTCCAGAGTCAGATACCTAATCCAACCACCTCTGTCTTTTATTGAAGGGAAGTAGTTCCAAAATGAAAGTTAATTTATCGCTGCAAGCTAGAGAAAAGAAAATACTGTATTCTTTGTACTAAATGAACTATCAAGTAAATTTGTTTTCAGTAACATGAAGAGGAACATAGTCTTTGTTTTGAATAAATCCTTAAATGGAACCATGTTGTACCCTAATGTATTTTGTTCAAAAGCTAGTTTGATATATGACAGTAGCTTGTTTTGACTGAACGAATCTCAACTCTGTTGAATGAATGCTCAGTCAACTTTTCAGAGAGGGGCCTTTTCATGCAACGGCTAAAAAGCTTTTAGTTTCTTTGACCAGCTTGAACACTATGTACCTCACGACCACCACCAGGAAGTCTCTCAAAATTCTTCCCTTTGGCAGCAGGAACCACACAGTTAGCTGCCCTGCCCATGCACCCCACTGTGGCTTACCTTGTGGAGTGAGTCCTTGTCTCAGTACCACAATTTGTATCACACAAATGAAAAAGATTAGTGGAGAATGTGTGTGTGTGTGGTGTGTGGTGTCAGTGAAGAAGGGTTGAGGGAACATGGAAAGCTGCCTGGAAGTCATTCTTTCAGGTTGCAGTTTGAAGTGTTTTCTCAGCCCTGCTTGGAAATAGCAGGGATAAACCTGGGAACGTCTGCAGGCAGAGCAGGCATTTTATGTCTGAACTGTGTTTTTCTCCCCTCAAGAGGCTGATGAGGTGCAATGACTGGAAATTAATGGTGTGCACAGGCTTTTGTCACATGTAAGATATCCTTGCTGCAGGCAATGTGGGAACTCAGGCTTGGTAGCAATAATACACAACTTAGTAAAATGAAGATACAATGGTACGATCTAAATGGAGCTGCCTTTTGAAGAGACTTCAGAAGCTTCACTTTGCTCCAAATGCAGCCGTGAGGATGTTGGTGACTTTGTTTCTATGAGGCGGTGTGGGAACCAGGGGCTCTCACAACATCCAGGTGTGTGAAGCTGATTTGGGCTTTAGTCTGAGTTTTAGAAAAGCTACCCAAGGTGCTTAACGTAGCAGCAGAGCTCCTGTAAAGTTTGAGCTGAAGCCCAGAGCAGATTCACTGCTCCACTGGTATCAGAGGCCTCAAACTATGCGCAATTATTTTAAAATTCCATAATAAGGGCATATCTATCTATCTATCTATCTATCTATCTATCTATCTATCTATCTATCTATCTATCTATCTATCTATCTATCTATCTATCTATCTATGGCTCCTTCTCCTTCTGGGTTCCTTCTACAGTATATCTCCACTAGTCCATTTTTGGAAACATCTTCATTTTACATTTCAAGATAAAGATGCACAGCTTAAACACTGGAAAGAAATAAGAATCTATAGGATTAGAGATTAATTTATAAGCGGCAAACCAATTTCAATTGGACAGTTAAAACAAAAATACTGAAATAAAAATTGATTGTCTAATTAATCTAAATAAAACTTTTGCGACCCTGTTGAATAATACTTTACCTCAGGTTCTATTAGAGTGCACACAGTATTAAAAAGAATGTATAGAAGATGATTTTAATAAAAATGAAGATTAATCTCAGTAATTTCTAAAAACACTTTTAATGAGTGGTATGGTAATTATATGTGTTGACTGTTTGGGGAACAAACCTAAATCTTGGGCAAAAATATCTACTATGCAGCCTTATAAATTGACATTGGCCAAGTCTAGGGAAATGTTATCAGTTTAGAGATGGTATCCATGTCCTACAAAACTTCATAAAATTAATGAGACACCAGGCAGGTGTTGTAGAAACTGTAGTTCTAAAAGAACATATGTGGATCTCCTGCCCGAAGGTAAAATCATTCTGGCCTGACATAATAAAGTGGTTGGGTGAGTTAATGTAGTAAGAGGTAGTCCCTAATGAAACTTTACTATTGTTCTCATTGTTTATTAAGAAGAATGAGAAGTTAGTTGATAAAGATATGGTGGTGATTCATGTAGGGGCTGCGAGAACTGAAATCACTTGAACAAAGAAGAATGCTGAAAGACTTTTCTTCCAAAAATATTTAGATAGAATAAAGGTAATAGCACTAATGGAAAACTTGACTACTGTACTCATTTTAGACTGCTTGGAGGAGAAGTAAAAGAAGATAATTTCATTAAAGTTTGGCATCCTTTGTTAGTTTTTTTGTTTGGAATGAATTAGGATATTTTGAGAAGTCGGCTGGAATATTGTTCTGTTGTCTTTTAAGCTTGATAGAAGGAACACATTGAGTATAGGAATGGATTTTATAATTTCTACTGAAAAATATATTGCTGACTATGTGACTGTATTGGTAATTGGTTTGTAAAAGAAAATGAAAACTTAACTGGGAGTTGAGTCATGGCTACTGGACTTCTTTTTTGAGAGAAAGAAACGTTTCGCTGTTCATCCAAACAGCTTCATCGGTCCAAACATCAGTTCATCCAAACAGCTTCACCGATGAAGCTGTTTGGATGAACAGCGAAACGTTTCTATCTCTCAAAAAAGAAGTCCAGTAGCCATGACTCAACTCCCAGTTAAACGAACCTGGATGACTGAGAATCTTCACAGACGTAAAAAAATGAAAACTTGCATTTTAAAAAAATGGTTGATTGTGATGCCATTTCACTGTGGTGTTCCTTAGGCAACTAAAACACACAGCCTGGAGACCCTCCTTGCATGGTTCTTTTTGGGGGCACTCAGGAGCCTCCACTCCAATCTCTTCCTCTTCTGCCTCCACAAGTTGCCTGCCATGAGATCTCTTGCCTTCACCACCACCCCCTCTTAACCTCTCTTCCTCCTTGTTCCCCACTCTCCTCCCTTCTAGGCCTTTCTAAACCCTCTGTACTGCTTCTGGAATTTACCTCAGCTTTTAGACACTGAGGGCAAGTGCTTCTTGAGGCTGCGTCTTTCTCCTCTTCCATGGGTAACTCAGGCAGAGGTGTCAGCATAATTGTCTATGGCAGTGTTTTTCAACCTTGGGTCCCCAGATGTTCTTGCACTACAACTCCCAGAAATCCTGGCCAGCTTGGCTAGTGCTGAAGACTTTAGGTAGTTGTAGTCCAAGAATGTCTGGGGACCCAAGGTTGAGAAACACTGGTCTATGGGATGATGACCTGCATGTGTCCGCTTTCACTACATAATTTATTTTAATCATGGAAGGTTTCTTTGACATTTTTGTTGACAAGGACTGGGGCAATAGATTTATACAGGACCAAAATCCTGTTTGCTTCACCTGCGTATGCAACACAAGCAGCATAACATTTGTAGGCAAATTGCCTCAAGTGAAGAAATCACCCAAGATGTTACCTGTTTTTTTACTGAGAGAGCCACACAATTCAATGTGCAACAGGTCATGCCCAGGGTGGTTTCTTCACTGGAGGCAATTTAGATCCAAACATTATGGCATTTGAATTGTTCTGGTGGTCATAGACAAGTGTACTTAGGGACAACCAGGGAATTAGTTGCTGTCTTGCAGGATTGGACCTTTTTGGAGGGATGGGCTGAAAGAGGAAAGGGTCATTTTTAGACATCATTGGATTTTTGTGTGGGGGGGCGTGGACTGAAAGAGGAAAAGATCATTGTGGAGCAGCTAGGAACTTTCTCAATCCTTCTCTGGCATTCTCTCTCTCTCTCTTTGTCTGTCTGTCCCTATTTTGCCAAGTAATTGTCTGCATGATTGCAATAGATTATCTTTAATGGTAAGAGATAGCGACATGACTTTTAATGAAATGAAAACAAAAATGAATCTCAAATGCTCCATGTGATTGACCTGCCATTGTTCTGGAACAGATTCATAAACAGATTGTAGCAGATTCATGATGTATCTACTGTGCCAGATGTGAGTAGAATTCCAGAATAAACAATCTATCTTTCATTACCTGATCTCCGATGTGAACTGTATTGCCAAAGCCAGCTTGCCGGCTCAAGCAAGAACAGCCATTGTTTGCACACGTATGTGGTCCTCTCTTTCCCCCACCAACCTCTGTCCGCCAAAAATATCACTCCTTCAGCAGAAAGGCAAGGAAGATAACCAGGAATACCTATGGCTTCTCAGCATTCAGGAAGCAAACTGATACAGAAGTCACTTCTCCCTTAAGAGTGACCAAAAAAAAGTATATGACCTGTCATACGGATGCTGGTGTGGTGATGCATAGTGGCTCTGGGAATCTGCCTGCTAAGGGAATCACAAAGATGCAAAGTGTTGGTTGAGTAGTTAAAAGAGACAGTGGTTGCTCTCTTAGACTAAAATTGTAATCTCACAGTTCTTTAATAGTAATATAATATTATAGCTGCTGATGGATCCAATTTACCAAATGGAGCCAAAGGGAAAAATAAGTCTGAATGCACTGCTATTCTAGAAGATGTCTCTGTGTTTAAAGGCTGCCTTAATTCACAAGCAGACGAATAATTTAAAAGTACCACCCCCACCCTCACTCAAAATGTCTTGCATATGGGTCCAGTCATACCATTGGGCACAATGGGATAGCTGCCTTGAAGCCAAATTGGTATATGATAAAAGAGTTTAAAATTAATAGCTATTTAGTGACTACTATATTTTATTTACTGCTCATAACAGGGAGAGACGTGTTTGTGGCACCTTCTACTTCATGTACCAAAATAAGTTGGCCAGCTTTGGACATGAAGAATGACGGTCCTGCTTATATATAAGTGAAAGTTGTTGGTGCTTTTAATTTCTCTCTCTCTTAAGTGTTAGTTTGAGCTAGAGATTGTTTTTATCAGAAGCTATAATTCAGTGCTCTATTCTGGGAAGCTGCTTATTATAGACCTCCTCCTTGTAGAGTCAGCAGTGTGGTTTGCAGCTTTATCTCCTTGAATATGGTACTGACCACATCATTCTCGCAGATACCACAGATGATGGAAACTGGCACCTGATCTGGGCACAAACGGCAGTCCCTCCCCAAGAGAAGCATGTCTTATCAGCATTTGATCAAAAAGCCGATTTGGAAGAAATTGCTTGCATGGTCTGCCATCCAAATATAAAATAAAACATTGGGGATCAGCATAGGGAGGAATTGCTATCTTGCAGAAAATAATTCTCCAGTCAAATAATGTATTTTTTGCAACATTTATATTTTCCTTTCAGCATCATCGCCAGCATCTTTTCTTCCCCTTGACAGCAGGCACTCATCATTCTTATTCTTTCCTTTCTTCTCTCTCTCTCTTATCATCACATTGCAAATAAGAACGGAGATAGCCATAGCTGTTATCCAAGGTTTTACTTCTATTACCTGAGCTTGGTAGGTCAAAAGCTAGGTTTACAGCTGTGGGCTTCCTACTCAGGGTATCTGCTAAAATAATATTTGAATGACATCTGTGCTAACTTTCTTACATGTGTGGAAGCAGGACTGTGGCTGTATAATTTATGAGATGAAAACTACGTGCCATTTGAATGAGAATATGTTGGATTTCTGATTGGAATGTCTGCTACTTTTAGAATAATGGTTGCACTGAGGGCGGAGGACCAGATACTACAGAAGTGCATTTCCATCCCACTAAGAATTCAAAGTTAAGCTATATAGACACAGTTTAAAAAAAAAGAGAATAATAGTACGAGTTGTGCTCCATGTTGACTCTGAATTGTGGCTTAAGAAAAACTGAATCCGAAGACTTTTAGAAATAATAGGAGTTTTGTATATATAATGTATATTCTCCATTTTGCATGGTTGGCTTTCCATAGTTGGAGTGCATCAGGAAGCTCCCTAGACAAAATGTATCTGTGCTCTTCATTAATTAATGGTGATGTCAGTGGAAGAGAATTGAGAGTTCCAGTTGAGAAGTTCTTGAAGGGCAGTAGCAGAAACAGAAGGTGACAATGCCGGACCTTTAATGGATGGCATTCAAGGAAGCACTTGGTAGTACTGTCTAGAAAGGGGCGGTTAAACACTTCTGAACATGTATGCATGAAGAGCACTATGATAAGGCAATCTAAAATGAAGTAAGAGATGTTGCTAAATGATGAGACTTCCAAATCAGAAATCTCTCAATCAGCTACTTGGGGGGACAGCAAAGGAGCAGCAGAAAATGTGCTCTTCTGAATTAAGATGTTTTCTGCCCTGGTATGAATACTGAGAACCTCAGGGTAAAAGAACTTTCTGTAGTACCATTGTCTTGAACAGACCATTATCTGGTGCACTTTAGGCTCTCTGGAATTCAGAGCCTGGGCGGGGGTGGGTGGTGGTGGTGGTGGGGGGGGTGGTCAGTCAAAGGCAATTCGCCCAAGAAGGTTTATGGATCCAGATGGTTTTGTAGCTGCCTGAGGGGAGTTTCCCACCTCTGTGACGGATGATTCTATTGAATCCTTGGTTGATCTGTAGACTGGGGAAATGAGCAAAGCCATTGACCTGATTGCCCCCAAACATCTCCTTCCTTGAAGTACAACCCAACTGGCTGCTTGGATTACTAGGGAACTGGCAAATATGAAAAGGGTAGTCTGTAGATCTGAAAGGTGTTGGTGGAAAACCCAGCCTAAAATACATAAAGAAACAGTGGAAAGGCCATTGGAAAGCTTATTCCAAGGCAGTGGAAGCAGCAAAGAAGTCATATTTCTCTACCACCATTGCTTCGGCACGGAATCTCCCAGCAGAGTTTTTCCGAATAGTCAAGAGTCTGCTATATGCTGACCCGCAGGTGGATAATACAGACCACTCTGTAACTCACTGTGAAGAATTTGCGCAACACTTTACAGCCAAAATTGTACAGATCCGGGCTGGATGCTGCTATTTTTTTTACTGTAGTTTTATTACAATGCTTATTATGATTTTTCATTGTTTTTATTATTATTGGTTTTTCTTTTTTTCTTTTTTACCTTTCTTATTTAGTCTGTTATTATTGTTATTGTTTTGTTGTAAACCGCCCGGAGTTCCTTCAGAAGATGCGTGGCATATAAATATTTAAATAAATTAAATTAAATTAAATTAAATTAAATTAAATTAAATTAAATTAAATAAATAAATGAATAAATAAATATTGACCCGGAGTACACCAAGCCAGGATGTATGCACACATCCAAGAACAGCCAAGGAGCCATTTTATTTGCCTGCATACTTTACACAACAGGTTTTTGGCTGCTATCTGTAATGTGCAGTTTGACTCTGAGTTTCAAAAGGTGTCAGATTTCCTGCTTACACACTACATTAAAATGAATGACTTCCATAAGACCATCCCTCCATTAACACTGCATGGCCTCCAAGGTGCCTTTCTGTTGGTGAGCATGGTATTCTTGATATCAAAGGTTCACTAGCCTTCAGATAAAACCTGAATTCCTTGCTGAATAGTATCTTACAATGTCTTAGAAATATTTAGTCATACGAAGCTGTATAAAAAAGAATTATGAAACAAATCAACATTTTTTTCTTCTTCTAGGTGCTTTGTTTTGCTTTGGTGAAATGGATGCCTCACCGCCTTCCTGCTGCACCCATCACCTGCCTACCTGGCCCTTTCTCCTCCTCCTGTGTCTTCCACTTCTGCCATCTTTAGAGGCAGCAGCGTGTTCTGCTTAGATACCACCCAATAGTGCTTAAAGAACCCTCTGGGTTGTTTACAATGTATTTGTGCTGGGCTGACTGTCTCTAAAGATGGCGGTGGCAGAGGATGAAGAAGAGGAGGCAGCAGGACCAGGTACGCAAGTGATGAGGGCAATGGGAAGGAAGCAGGGCATCCATTTTGCCGAAGCAAAACAAGGCACCAAGCAGAATGGGTTCCCTGAGGTGAACCGTGAACTGAACTACAAACTGGCACGGTTCATGGTTTTTCCCAGTTTGTAGTTCAGTTTGTGCTCGTCTCTAGTTTTGAATTTTAGACTTCTAAGAGATTGGCCCTTAATTCTGATAATTGGCCAACACGTTTTATTTTTGTAAAAAGGTTATCATGAAAAAAATGTCCACAAGAACTCTGATGGTGTTGCAGGTGTTAATAATGCAGAGGCAACTAGAAATGGGCTGTTGTTTAATATTCTGCAATTTTCTGGGCACCTATTTGAGGAAAATAAAAAGATCTGGGTAGTCATCTTGCCTGAGGGCACACCCTAGTGAACACAGGAGGAATTATTTTTGAATAATCTTGCTGTGCACCAACCAGTTAGCCAGCTAACTTCTGAGGGTTACTACCACAATGCATAAAATACAAGCAGGAAATAGTTATTTTTTATTAGCATCTGATCGGTCATTTGTTATCTCAGTCGAGAGATAATAGACCATCAGAATTTCTAGGAAGAAGGGCTTTGTCTTATTCAGCAAGCACATTATCAGACACTGTTCATGTTTAGAGCTTGCATCTATTGTTTCTTTACACTGCAGTTCTTAAAAATGGATGGATCTATATGCAGTACTGAAATGAATTTTATTTCCTTTACATTCCCCCGCAATGGTACGTTTCTCATTTTAATAACATTTTAAAACTGCCTGGCTTAAAGATTTTCACTTGAAAGATCAGCTGAAAATCCTGGCTTATGTGGAAAATCTATTACATTGAAGATATGATCTAAAATTTCATCAAACTCTTCAGATTTATTGTATCTCATCTGACTCTAGGCATAACTGCAAAGGTAAGAATGATGAGATTGGGAGCCCTGAAGCTAAGGTGGAATTTTTTTTAGAAAGGGGAGAGGGTGGTAGGAGAGATATGGGTTAAAGAAAACAATCTCTGCTTGCTAGTACAAAAAAATTTACTTATTTTTTAAAATGTCTTAATCACCTACCTAGCCAATTAGTAGCCCAAGGCAGTGTACAGAAATGAAATGGCAAAAAAATGTAACAATAAAGGATGGGAAGTCCAGTGGCTTCCTCAGCCTTGCATTCAACCAAACATGGAATTATTGCTTCCGGGCATGTCGTTTGTGAGATCCGCAGCCTTTGGAGTTAGTTGTGTAGGCAAGACCTGTTGTCGAGATTCATAATGGTATAATTGATTCATTCTGCTTCAGTTAAGCAGGCAAGCAGGGCTTTTTTTTTTCTAGTGTGGAAGTAAAGTGATCCAAGGGGGGATTACTTGCTTGATTTCTTAGTGTCTGTCTGCTGTTTAAAGGGCAGTAAGGGGGTTTGTGAGCTGCCTAGATGCCCTAAGTACATCCAATCTCGCTTGATTTCGGAAGCTAAGCAGGGTCGGCTCTGGTTAGTACTTGGATGGGAGACCACCAAGGAATACTGTAGGCACCTTGAGTAGGAATTGGCAAGCCACTCCAGTATTTCTGCCAAGAAAAAGTGGGTCATGAATGTAACGACACAACACACACACATACACACAACACTGCAAATGTGATCCCTAGACGTGGAGTCACGAAAGGTTGATCATGACTGTAACATGAAAGGTTGGTCATGACTGTGTGTGTGAAAGGAATTAACTGCTCTGTTGGGTGGGTGCTCAGCCTTTGTACATCCTTTGGCCAAAAATTGCATTATATGTTGTTTCTGAAGCACTCATCAGGAGTGTGAATGTGGGAGGATAGTTTTAAGAGCTGTGGTGAGGCTGAGTGACTGTGTCTGCTCTGTCGTGCTTTGTCTTGGCATGAAATCTGATTGCTATTAATCATACCGTATACGTTTGTGTGGTGATATTTCATACTGTGCCAATCAATCAAGACTAATATACCTTTCAACATTTAACAGATCGCGATAGGAACACTTTTTGTATAATTGGAATGGCAAGCTAACAGCTGCTTGTGGGAAGAGAGCTGTACGGGAGGAAGTGTCCTCTTAACCAGGAAGTCATTATCATCTTCCCTTGTGGGGCTAATCCAAAGAGCAAGCACCACTTGGGGAAGGTAAGAATCTGCTGTTTACCCTGCCACCAAGTCAAACTGAACCACTGTGGAAGTTAAGAATGGTGGAGATTGATTGGCTAACTCAGTTCTCCTCTTGTAAGGATGCCAAGAGTTGTTATGTGGATGGCCTGGAAGAATGGCTAAGTGGCCAGAGAGTACCCCAGTTGCTTGATCTAGACATTTGTATCTGTTCCAACTTCATGTTTGATTTGGGTGTGGGATGCATCCAGGGAGTTCTCTCTTGTTAGTTCATTGGTGTGAGTTACAGAGAATGAACCTGTATAGATACTTAAACTCTGGTATGTGTAATAATTTTGTTGGATTGCTACAGAGTTGATTAAGTGGGTGAGCTTTTGACTTCTCTAGAACTCTTCCTCGGGGGTGCAAGATGAAGAAGTTGATGGTGCAGCTAAAGAACTCAAAAGCCCTTCAGGGACAATGGGTGGGACCTACAGGTCTGCAGATTTGAGCATTTAGGCACCAGTTTCGGTAATTATTGGAGTATTCTGGGAATTGCAGTCCAGCAAAGAACACATGCCTAACACAAACTGGTATGCATACAAACACACATGCAAGATTTTATGTGGAGGGACAAAGGAATGCAGTAGTTAGAAACACCTTTCTAAAGTTGAGTTCAGGATGTTATACGTAGTTCTACCCCTAGCCCAATCAAAGTATGTAGTTTAGGCAGATGGTTTTATTGGCAGGAGCTGTGGAACTGAATAGATACACCGATGCTTTATGGTTAACGGTACTGAAGAATCAGTAGACATAGCCTGAGTCTGATTACTTGACTTGACATGTTGCTGTCTGCAGTTCAAAATGGTTGTGGTTTGTTTTAATAACTCTACTCTATGTAGAGTTATTACTCTACTCCTAAGTCAAGAACAGTAAATCCTGTGTGGCCCACAGTTTGAGTCAAACTCAAAAGTGATCCCAGAAATTTGAACATCTGGCAAATGGACAGTCTTTCTAAAATGCAAAATAAGAATAAAACTTGTCACAGACAGAAGGATTGTTCCTGGAAAATGATGACGTAGTGGTTAAGCTGTAGTATTGCAGCCAACTCTGCGCTCATGACCTGAAGTTCAGTCCCAGGTACTGTAGCTGGCTTGAAGCTGACTCAGCTTTCCATCCTTCTGAGGTCGGGTTGGTAAAATTAATATCCAGATCAGGGGGCAGGGGCAGGGGAGGCAGTGTGTTGCCTGCGCAATTCAGTTGTAAAATGCCTAGAGCAGGGGTCCTCAAAGTTTTCAAACAGCGGGCCGGTCCACCACCACCCAGACACCACTGGGGGCCGGATCACAGTCCAAAAGCAGCTGCGGAGGCTGGCTTGCTCACAAAACAGGGAGTAGGTGGGGGGGGTTGCAATTGGTCCCAGGGGCCGGATTCAGGACCTTGGGGGGCCGCATCCGGCCCCAGGGCCTTAGGTTGAAGACCCCTGGCCTAGAGGGTAATTTAAGTGCCATAGGGAAGTATATAAGCAGCAGGCTTGGCTCTGCTTTGGAAAAGGAGACTTTGGAACTTACTTACTTTGGCAGCAATCCTTATAGCCATTTATATGAGAATAAGTTCCATGAAACACTGTGGGACTTTTCTATAGAAGTTACTAGAATTGCACTGTTAGTGGGCAAGTCCTTCCCTGGGAAGGTTTCTGTGAGCACGAGAGAGTACTGTATTTATTTATTCATTGTGCTAGTTTTCCTATAGCTCTCAGAGCAATATAATTGCGAAATAAAACACAATGAAGGCTATTCTTTGTAGAAAATAGTTTAATGCAAAAAAAGGAAGAGCTCTCAGTTCTGAATATCTGAGCCAAGAAGTGCTAAAAAGTTTGTAAAATAGCCACTGAAATAAAGGGATACAAATGGATGCATCTGTCTTTGATGCTTATTTGAAAAAAGGCACACACACATTAAATCTGTTTCCTTTTGAGAAAATATATACGGGCAGAAGGAAATGAATTTTCCCCCTTTCCCTTTTTCTTCTAGGGGAGGTTGACTTTAAGAGTGTGCTTGATGTAGCCTGGATTTCTCAGACAGATGGGGCTTTCCTCTGTGAAACAGCCAAGGAGGTGCAAGATTGTACATAGTCCAAAAGGTGTTTCAAAAGGGGGGGCAAACTCACACGTATCTTCCTTGTAATACATTGAGAAGTACAAGGAAAGGAATTGCTTATCACCTAGTGAACTATCACAGCTAGCCAAAATTACAGTGTCATCCTTCCTGTGTTCCTATCTCAATTGGCATCTAATCTTTTAGTCACCGTGTGAATAAATAGGCAGCAGCATTGTTTATAGGGCTGTCTGTCCTCCTGTCCAAACAAAAGGTAGTGGTTGAAAACTTTCGTGACAATTTGGGATGTACATTCTTGCTTCCATGGGTCAAACCCTTGACAAAACACTTTGTTTTTAAAAGACAAAACTTGCTTGTATGTTTTAATGTGCCGGGAAAGAAGAAAAACCTACGGTGAGGCACACACCTTGTCTTGCCCAACAGATGAACAAATATGTAGCTGCTTGCTTTTATCTCGGAGGGTTGCGTGTATTCAGACGAGCCTCTCGCAGTTTTCTCAAGCAGGATTCCACCTTACTCCAGGGAGGGCAGTGTGTTCTTGAGTTATGAGCTCTCACATGCTTTCCTAGCAGGTGGAAACCCAGGCCCGTTTCCAACTGAATCTGCTGCTGAGTCCTGAGCTGAGCTTTTTGTCACTTCTTCCCTGCCATGTGGAAGAACTTTCCCATATCCTGCCCTGGGGCAATGATGGGCTACATTTCTCTGCCAGTGGCAGCCAAACATATGGTGCCGTGGCCAGGAGACACATTGCGTGATAGCCTCAGGACGAGAACATGTTTTAGAAAGAGAGTTTTTGACACCGCATTGTTTTTCGCAGTACTGTAGCATCATGTGGTTCTCTACCCTCCGAAGAAAGCCTTCCTATGTGCATCACCAGGGCAGATATAACAGACCTAAAAGACATTGAAACAAACACAAGGATGTTGTGGCAACTTAACGACTAAATGCTGTATTTTTATGTGAGCTTTTGTGGATCAAGTCCACTTCCTCAGACATAAGGTTAAATGGTAATCATCAGGTGGGGTACAGAAGGACAAAGTGACAATGACTGGTTAGTATAGTAGTTGCAAACTGTGTGAGTCAACAATGAGGCCTTCCACGTTTGGTTATGCCTTTAGACCTGATTGATATTTAATTGTTTTAAGTGGGTTTCCTCCACTTTGAAGCCTCGTTCTCTACAAAGTGATAATGGTTTGTTGATGAAGTAACACCAGGCTATGGATAACATTAGCAGACTTGACAGAATCACTGTACCACTTCACACTGGGAAATGACTTAAGAACTACTGGCTGGTATTTAATCCTTTTATATGGTTTCCCCAGCATCCTTATATATTTTATCTCATCTGTTTCCCTTTGAAGCATCTTTCTGTAATGTTTCTTTTCCATGATTGTGACTTTCATTCCTGGCAAGAGTGTCTGGGTAGAGTGAAATGTTCTGAAACAAGTTTCTCTGTGTTGCCATTCCTGATGTCTTGATTTATGTCCATTAATTCTTTTGCACATAGGTTGTCCTGCTTGTCCTATGTAGAGTACAGAGGGTCATTGCTGGTAGTGGAGGGCACAGACCACAGTGGCAGAGCAACAAGGAAATGTGCTCCTGATGCTGTGTGTGACGCTGCTGGAGCCTGTAATTGTGTAGCTGCTGGAGTAGACTGAGACAACGCTGGCAACTGGGTTTGTAGCAGGGTTTAGTTCTCATCCGTGTACTTGTGGAGTGTGGGCTGTTGTGTGTCAATAGTTACTTGAGATTAGGGGTGGGGTTCTCTGCGAGTATAGGTCTACCACCAAGGGTTTGGGAGAATGAAGTATTCTTGTCAAAGATAGTTTGAAAATAATTTATGATACAAATGATTGGTTTCACTTGAGGGCTGAAGGTGACAACTAGTGGTGTTTGGTTGTTTCTCTTCTAGATGTGTCTTGAAATGCTGCTTTTGAGTATTCAGCAATATATGGTTAATTCGTTCCTTAATCACTCTGGATGGGTATTGTAACATGATAAATTTATTTTAGAGTGACTTACTTGAGAACTGTAGGAAGAATGTTATCACGATGCAGCTAAAGATTGGTCTTGCAATCGCTATTCATCAGAATCGAGTGGGAGAAACTACCTATGTGATACAGTTAAACCTATCGTGCTGGAGTGACTACAGTTCTCACATGTGCCGCGGGCCATGTCATCTCTCTTCTCCATCTCCGTGCTGATTGGCAGGTTTTTTTTAGTGTTTCTGAGCAGTATCAACTAGCTATCCTCCTCCTGAGACTGCTTGAAATACTGGGAACAACAAGCTGTTGGTTTCACCATTCTCCTGCATTTACAATAAAGCTAGTGTAAGGCTATGCACAGGCATTTTTAAAAGAAATAGCAGAGGTACTGGAGCTGATTCGTTCCAGTCTAACGTTTCTCCTACATGACTGTTGTCTGAACTAGCTGGATATACAAAACTCACACGTGCTTTTATGCCAGGGTGGGCAAGGGATATTCCTCAGCATAGGCTATGAAGGTTGGGGCAGATGGTAAATGGAGGGCCTTCCTTTGTATATCTCTATGTTATGTCGTATATAATCAGACTGAGAAAGAAGAGGGTTTTCTGCATGACTTTCATAAATTTGTTTTAAAGGTAAGAAGTTCTGTTGTCCCTCTGTTCTGATAAATTAAATATCTGTGGAGCTGTTGCAAAGGTGGGACTTGTATGAACATTGTTTGTGCAGATTATTGTTCCTACCATTCCTTGTAGAAGCCAGACCTGGTCCTTTGCTCTACAAGCCAGTTCTACCAGCTATCCCTGGGCCTTGTGGCACAGTAGTTAAAACTGCAGTACTGCAGCCAAAACTCTGCTCATGACCTATGTTCAGTCCAAGGTAGGCAGCGTGAAGTTTAATCAGCTCACTGGTGGAGGCTTTTATTTTAATGTATAGCCTGTATAATTGAATTGTAAACTGCCCAGAGGGTGCTTTAAGTGTTGTAGAGAGGTATTTAAATAGCACACTTTGCTTTGTTGCACAGGAAAATTGCTGGCTTTGTTTTTCTGGAGCTATTAAGCAAGCAGCTTTAATATTTCCCATTAAATTAAATGAGACAGATTTTAGTAGAGTGATAAAGTAGGCCAACTTTTCTTTTGTTTCTATGAAGATGGCATGGAAACAAGCAAAAATAAAGTTTTTCAAAAAAGAATCATGTGTGAGAACATGATGTTTAGTGTTTAAAACAGCCTGGTCTCTGCTGTGGTTACAAATGGATTCTTTGTGTCTCTTACTATGATTCTGCGTTTTAAGAGCTCAGTTTTTACTAGGGTCTTCCAATCTTTCTGGATCAGCAGTGCAAAACCTTCTCAAAGTCAAGGTCAAATGTGAACACCTGTGCTTTCACTAATCATATGCTGGGTTAGGGACCATGTGTGTTTGTCCATATGCCTGCACCCACACCAGTTGTTTCTTCCCTTCAGGACAGGGGTGGAGAGTCTTTTCTCTGCCCCCACCCACCAAAACAGTACATCTGAGGATCTCTGGGGAAGGGAATGAAAAGCCTTTCTTATCTATTATGATCTCAGTACAGTGCTTGCACAGGATTGTGTCAGTGTGGAAACCCTGTTTTCTTAGGTTAGTTTTGGTTTTTCCAACTCCAGTCTGTAGCCTATTATGTGATTTCCAAGTACAGTAATACCTCGTAAGACGAATGCCCCATAAGACGAAAAACTCATAAGACAAATATTGCTCCCGGCAGCCCGACACACAGGTGATTTTGACAGCTTGGGCTGCTGGGAACAGCATTCAGGTGCAGCTTGATTGAGGAATTTACCCCCCCCCAGCAGCTAGAGGAAAAGCTGGGTTGGGGGTAAACCCCCTCAATCAACCGCAGTGGAAGGCTGCTCCACGCAGCCCCTGACAGACAGCTGATTTCTGTCAAAATCAGCCGTCTGTCGGGAGCTTGATGTAGCAGCCTTCGGCTTCTTGTTTATTGAGAGGGTTTAGGGCAGTATTGGCAAACCTGTAGCATGGGTGCCAAAGGTGGCACTCAGAGCCCCTTCTGTGGGCACCTGACATTGCCCCATCACTGTATTCAGGTTAAATTGCTGTTTTGGCACTTTACAAAAAAATAGTGGGTTTTGAATTGCAGTTTGGGCACTCGGTCACTGAAAGCTTCACCAACACTGGTTTAGGGTAAGGGTTAGGAGGAGGGGGAGCAGATCCCTCACCAGTTCCCTCAACCCTAAAGCAAACCCTAACCCTAACCCTGAATCTAAACCTTCTCAATCAAAAGGAAGCCAAAGGCTGCTCCACGCAGCTCTGGACAGACAGCTGATTTTGACATCTCGGAGCTGTCAAAATCAGCTGTCTGTCGGGCTGCTGTAGAGGCTGTCCATTGATTGAGGAGGATTTGGGACAACTTTTCCTTAGGGATGCATTGAAAACCAATGTAATCCGTTCCTCTGGAATGAATGAATTGGGTTTCAGTGCATTCCTATGGGAAACTGTGCCTCTTAAGACAAAATTCTCTTAAAACAAAAGGACCCTTGAAACAAATTAATTTCATCTTAAGTGGTACCACAGTAAACAATTGTATGTTGAGAAGGTAAGCATTCTGAGATGTCATCATTTTAAAAGGTGGGTAGTTCTTTCTATCTGCAAAGAAGAAACAAATCTTAACAATTCCAGAAACTGCACCAAACTCAGTACCTCATTCATGCAGGGTGTCACTGAGTTATAGCTTGCTATTTATTATTAAATTTTATGTATTCATCTCACTCCTTCTGCTCATTCAGTGGCCAAATTAAGATAAGCATACACAAAAATGTATGGGTGATTTCCATATCGTCGTTTATGCTGTCCCACACAGCAAAAATATTTGAAACTAGACAAGGCTACATCTACTTAGAGAGGTTATTAATCCTGTATTTCTCCCTTGTGTTTGGTCTTAATGCTTCAGTCCAAGTGTCCCACCAAAAGGAACAGAGGTGGTCAAATGGCTGCTCTAATTGATGAAGCAAACTTATTTCCTCTTGTTTCAGTTCAGAACTTGAGAGTTAAATCTCAGCTGAAGAATCAGTCTCCAAGCTGAACAGGCTAATATTTTAGAAACATTACAATGCAGTTCAAATTTTGGTTACCTGAGATAAACAGGTAAATACTTCCTATTAAGTATATTAAGATACACTGGTCCACGTGACATACAATTGAATAGTGTTCCATGTATGATTTGTTTTAAACTGAGGTAGACTTGCAGACAACTGCTGATTTGTTTGGACCAATGTCCATGCAAAAGGGGTGTTAGGGGCATGGTGGCTCCGTGGGCTACAGCACTGAAAACTGTTGGCTGCAAGGTCAGCAGCTCAGTGGTTCAAATCCTGGGTGCCACGCAGCGGAGAGAGCTCCCGCTATTCACTCCAGCTCCTGCCAACCTACCAATTCGAAAGCATGTAAATGTCAGTAGATAAATAGGTACCACGGTAAAAAGCAAGAAGGTAAAACAGTCTTTCCTTGTAGCCATGCCGGCCACATGGCCACGGACTTGCACAACACTGGCTCTTTGGCTTGAATACGGAGATGAGCACCGCCCTTAGAGTCAGACATGACTAGAATGCATGTGCAGGGGGTACCTTTACCCTTACCTATCCCCCTCTGTTATTTTCTCAATAAAAAGTGTGGTCGTGCATATGTTCTGGCTGTCGTTTGGCTCTAGTTGGAAAACAAGGTATAACAGTATGTAAACCCCAATCCCCCAGGCACGGAGCCTTGAGATGTGTGCCTCTGCTTACATGCTTTTGCCAGGAAAACAAGGGAAAAGGATCTCCACTACGACTTTAAAGAATTTGTCAGTACCCTCCCTTACTGCTGGGGTGGTGGTGGAGAGGAAGACACGCACCAAATCTTGGTATATCTGATTGTACTTTGTTGTATGTAGTCTTGTCTTGAATTTGCATCCTTAGCATGCAGCAACAGTGACATTTCCTTCATCTTTTGCTAGTCAGATAAGAGTTTGGGAGACTTTGTGTGTTGCTTACTTCCTCCTCTTTCCCTCTGAGTTTCAAGTATTTTGGCACCCAGAGTTTGCACTACCACCACCTGCCCGTTCTGCCCTGAGGCCTAGGCAGGAGTCCCTGCAAGAACAAAATGATGGGAAAAGTGGTGCCTCTTCCTCAGAATGCAACGTAGGCGTGATGCAGCCACACCAAGACGGTGACAGAGGACAACTGTGGTGTCGCACTGTCCTCTATTCTTTCTTTGCAAGCATAAGTGTTTGTTTTCTTTCGTGGGCTACCCCTGTAGAGATGTTCTCTGAAAAGGAACTGGACCAGGAGGTGTCTCTGCATATTTTCCTAATGCTCATCAGTGGAGTCATCTCTAAATCATGTGTTTGAATATTCAAAAGTTGCTGCAGTTCCTATCTCTGCTCAGTCTCCTTGGCAAAATGAGGAACATGGGTTTAGCAAAGAATCTGATCCCTTAGGATTCCCCACCTCCACCCCAAAAATGTTTAAGGGGAAATTGTGCTAATATTTGATCAAAATTTAGGTCAAGAGACATCCAGTCCTCCCTCCCCCAGTTGCAAAGCCCAACGGTTCTTGGAAAATCCACTCTGGTTGTCTTGTGGAGAGAAAATTGTTGTACAAATATAGCCCCCACAGATGGGGCTCTCACGAATGTGTACATTACTTGGTTTTCCAGCCCGCTTCATTTGATTTCTATGCTCAAGAAGTTTTGTTTTGGCCTGCAAAAGAAACAATAATTTACAAACCTTTTAAAATAAGTTCCCTCAAAACCCTTAGAGATATGTGGTGTGAGCTATAGAGCAGTCATGAACATGGGCCTATGAGCAGTGAGAGAAGAGAATGCTTGGCTCCCTGAGCCTCGGATTAATCCAGCAGAGGTTGTTGCGCTTGGCAGAGAGGCTATCCTGGGATGCATTATGTTGCCAAACTCACAGCATGGTGAAGACTGTTGCATTTTGGAAGTTTTTTGTTTACCTAGATTTTTAATATAAGCGGCCTGAAACAATGCGTTGGCTTCTGCGAAAAGCTGGTGCAATTCATTCCTGAGTCTGCTTATCACTCGGGCTTTGTCTATTACTCCTTGGAAGGCCTTTCTGGTTGTCATGACAACAGGAGATAGGGACTGAGGAAATTGTAAGCTGGCTTTTGCTCTGGTACAATATTGCCAGTGGGCTGAAGCACATCCCAGTCTAGTCTTCTAACCAGGCCAAATGGATTTAAGGCATTTTGGTCCAAGGGTTGCTAGGAAGCAGTATCCATTTAGCTGAAGTTTCAGAACAACTTTGTGGGGATGCTTCCGGTCATTTATGAAGAACAGGTACCATGAAGAATCCATGCAGAGCATCTATGGTTGTCCTTTGGCTTGACTGTGCATCACTGGTGCTAGTGTCCATACATGGTCCAGTATCAGAGGTTGCCAAGGGTCCAACAACTCAGAAGTGTTCTTTACCAGACCTGCTAATTCTGCTGTCATAACCATGACACTGTACCACCATCCATACTGGTTACCACTCACCCTCACTCTACTTCCTCCTCATTGGACATGCTTGCTATGTGAGGTTAACCAAAATGCAGTACCTGCCTGATGTCAGGTCTGGCATTTTGTTTTGAATAAACTTTAAACAGTTGAGCTATTGGCCACAGATGATATCTAGCTTTACTTATGTTTGACACCAGCAGAGTGAGGAAAATGCGTATTGGAGAAGAGAAGGAGAATGATAGATAGTGTTGGGTAGGAGTCCTGAGAAGTTGGATGAGTTGGACTGCTAAGTGAGGAATCCCACTGAGGTCAAGACAGGAGAGATCCGTCAATGGCCAGGAGGTTAGTTGGGTTACCTTAGGCCAGTGGTTCCCAACCTGGGGGTCGGGACCCCTTTGGGGGTCGAACAACCATTTCACAGGGGTCGCCAGGAGCCAATGAAGGAAAAGGCACAAACAGCTTGGGTCTGGTGGAGGCGGGTGAAGGGGGGGGTGAAAGAGTGAGTTACAGCTTGATAGGTTGGAGGGGATGTCAGTCAATGGCACCGGAGGCTGCAATTGGCTGAGGGTGTCTGTAGAGGGAAGTTCTTTATGGCACCTGCGGCAGTGGCCTGCCAAAGGGGGCTTGTGGCCTCTTCCAAGCAGGGCAAGGGGCCATCACAACATGAGGAACTATATTAAAGTGTCGAGGGATTAGGAAGGTTGAGAACCACTGCCTTAGGCCGTCTTCAGCCTAACAGGTCTTCCTCAGTTCCTCCCACTGTGGCAACCCATGATAACAGGCTTTGTGGTGGGACATGACATATGGATCCTGGCAGGTGTTGCCTTAGGAGTATGGTGTTTTGTGCAAACATTTTTTTTCTGCCAGAACTCAAGTATATTGACATTTAGGAAAGCATTTCTGCTTACCCAGCTGGTTGACATTTAATTGATTTTCATGAACCATTTGACTTGTATTATGGCCTTTTATAGTAAGGTATGTTTTTATACTGAGCTGTAGGTTGTTAACTTTTTATATAAACCATGACAAGCTTATGTAGAAGGGACCATAAAAACATTAATAAATGTGCATGGCTTGCTCAGTTTGGTCCCATCATGTTGGCTTCATTCCTTCACTTCTCTCCTTTCCTCTTTGTGGTTCAGCTGTTGCATTTCGGATTGCCGTCTGCTGAAACACGATCATGCTGTGTTTTCAGCTGGCCACCACTTCAGTCTCCTGTTTGTTGTTTCTTGGAGGCCAGACGTGCAGCTTGCCCTTAGAATATTAATCCTCCTTTGAGCTCAGGGTAATGAACCTTTTTGTGTAGATATGTTGACCCAGAGGCTGAAGGCAAGCAAGGGCAATAGCTTAGTGAAATAGGTAGCACATGCTTTGCACACAGAAAGCCTCTGAGTTCAAGCCACAGCGGCATATCTAAGGAAAATTGGAAAATACCTCCATCTGACAGGCTGGTGAGTCACTGCTGCTCATCGGGGACAGTGCTCAGCTAGATGAGCTAATGTTTTAGCGCTGGATTAAACAGGGCCATTCTGAAGCATGCCAATTGAAAGGAAGGGCCGTTGTTGTCTGGAAAGCTTTTTGGTTCTTAGGATTGTACACTACCCCTTTTCTTACTTGGGAGTTTGAAAAACTGACTCTTTTTTGGATGAGAAGTCCAAGAATTCCTCATATCACGTGGCCAGTAGCCATGTTGGCTTGGGTAATTCGAGATCCTGTTGTCTGAAAACCAAATTCACTTTTCCTAGCCTTTTCCCCTTTCCAAAGCAATAGCAAGAATGATTGGTAGCAGGAACTTGTGAACAGTCTCTGTTCTTTCCCCACCTGCCTGGGATCAGAAAACCTGTTCACACTTTTGTGGCTTCTTTTAAAACTATTTTACTTTGCTGCTCACTCTGGCTCTGCTTAATCAAACAGAGAGGCAGTCTTTAAAAATATAATGTTTACTAAAATACAAAAATAAAGAAAAGTAAGGAAAAATCTTAAAAATCTAATTTTTTAAAAAATAACTTAGATATACTGCATGGCAGGGGGTTGGACTAGATGGCCCTTGAGGTCTCTTCCAACTCTATGATTCTATGATTCTATGATTCTACCAAGAACAGTTCCAATAAAATAATAAAGATCTATCCTATTCTAAGTAATTCTGACAAACTGATGTATAGAATCCATTGCTAAAATCTAATAAGCTACATAAAATTGCATTGCTAGCTTAATCATGGCTTCCCTCTTTCTCTCTCTCTCTCTCTCTCTCTCTTCTTCACTCTCTTTAGCCCCCTCCCACTGTCTCAATCCTTCTGTAAGTATCACCCAATGAATGTCCATTAATCTGCATATTCAAACATCCCTGTATTTCTTGACAGGGCTTCCTTTCTCTCTGAGTTCTTCTGGCTTCCAAATTGTTGTGTCTTCCCAGAGTGTCTCTGCCAACCTCGTCCGATAAGCGATATGTGAATAGCAGCTGCAAGATTCCTGAAAAAAAACTCGTTGCTCTACTACTACATATCCCGTGTACCTCTAATTTCTTCACATGCCTTCCTTTAAGACCTAAAAATCCTAGATTACATTCTAGCATTTTTAGTAAATAAGCAAACTACTGCAACTGTGTGTAAATATGATTACATAAATATGATATAGAGGTATATAAAGTGCAATAAAGTAAATATTTATTTATTTATTTATTTTAGAGTATTTTAACCCCACCTTTCTCCTTGAAAAAAGGACCCAAGGCGGCTTACAGTAATGAGGGATAATATACAGTCTAGTGCAATTAAGACATGTTGAAGTATTGTGAACGGAATTGAGGGACATCTTACAGCATTAATAGACAACATTACATTAAAGCTCCTTTGTTCTCCCTTTTGACTGACCAGGAGCACCTGGTTCTGGGTTTAGTTTCATTTTGTTCATCCTCACCCAGTTCATTACTGCAACTAAACACTCATGTAAAATTGAGACAGTAGCTCCCATTTGCTTCTGGTCACAGGTGGAGCTCCATGCCCATAGGGCAGCAGTCCCACCCATGCTCTGGAAAACTAGAAGGAATGTTGACCCATACCCACCTACATGGTTCTATTTACCCATATCTTCCAGGTCTCTGTTGCAAGCTGCTCTGAGCAAACCATTTTGCTTCACTGGCGTAAGACCATACTTGCTCTTTGAAAGTGCTATAAGCTGCCCTTTGTCCTAAATGGGACATCAAATGATTTCCTAGTTGCAGGGCTGCAGCTAGGGCATGTGTGTGCAGGAGGGGAATGTGCCATGGGTACCATTTTTTTTGGGGGGGGGGAGCACAAAAATGACACAATAGTATTCCTACTCTACCTGGGGAGGGTAACCATGAAATCTCTCTTTTTAAGGTCAATGGCATAGGAAGCATTTCTTGCCTCCCTGGCTGCTCATAAAAGGCTATGTCTGGTGATCATACTTTGTTTGTATAGGAGCCTCTAGTAACTACTTGGGCATAATTTTATTTGGTCAGACTCCGGGGCTGCTTTGGGGCCTTCCTTTTAAACAAAGGCACATGGGAAGAAAATGAATTCAATGGTGGCAGTGGGAAATGAATTAGTTTCAAATTGTATTAAGGAAGAAAGAAGAGGAACTAAGGAAAGGAGAAGAAACAAACAAGCAAAGAAATACTACAGCATGCAAGGAATGCCCTGAGCTGCTTTCTTAAATAGGGATTGTAATCTGAATGAGGAGTGAGAAAATGAAGGGGCTCTGCTGTTTTAAGTTGCTTTTATTATTATCTGCTGTTCAGCGTTACGTCTCTCTGCTTCTGCTTGATTTCCTAGAGATGGAAGAGATGCATCCAGGCAGCTTGCTGTCTCTGTCCTGTAGGTCCAACTGCCCAAAGAGAAGGTCCAGAAGTTCAGCACAGCATCTCATTTAGACAGTGCGAAATGACAGAAGCCATCAAGGTGGAATCCTGAAAGAAGGGAGTTGGAAAAGGGAAGTGCCAAGTACCGTACTTTCTCCTTCTACACCAGTGGTTCCCAGCCTTGGGTCCCCATATGTTCTTAGACTAAAACTCCCCAAAGCTTCCACCAGTAGCTGTGCTGGCCAGGATTTCTGGGAGTGGTAGTCCAAGAACATCTGAGGATCCAATTTTGGAAATAACTGTCCTACACTATATAAGCCTATGGCTGAGGCAAAGATAAGCTTGCTTCTAGATCTTGTCTGAAAGAGAAAAGGAGTCAAACGCTTCATGAAGAGGGGCAGTAGGGCAGGGAAACTGAGCCATGAAAGGATAACTAGCATTGTTGGTCCCTTGGGACTGCAGCAAGGAACATGAGTGAGTGAAGGGGAGAGGCTGGTGGGGAGAGGCTGGTGTGGAGAGAGAGAGGGGGGGGGGGAAAGAGATAGAGAGATTGATTTGAGGGAGGTTGCATCAAACTTATAGGCCAGAGGTTGAGCATCCTTGTTTTCAAGAGTCAGTTTGGAGTTCTTTAAGATTCAGCCTTATCCTTGATGCTCAGTGACATCCAGGATATTTAGCAACTTCTGCTGGAGGGAGCTGGCAAGCAAAATTGCCTGACTGTGGTTGTCTTTACCATCCCCCATTTGAACTAGTGTCCATGTGTTGCATGTGGCAGTGTATTTCAAGACTCCTTGGAAATGGCGGTTACAGTGGCCTATCGCAGGGGTTAGGGACCCAACCCGGCCCATGATAATTGAACATCCATGATATGCAGATGCAGGTTGGGTTGGGCCTTGTGGGGGGGGCTAGATGGGGGCTCTTGTATTTACCCCCAGCCTGGCGCTACCCCGAACAGGCCTGCGAGGGCTTTCCTGGGCCTTCTGGAGGCCCCACATGGCCTCTCTGCAAACTGGAAGTGACTTCCGGATCGCCGAAAATCATTTCTGAGACCTCCAATAGGCCTAGAAAGGCCCTCGGAGGCCTCAGAAATGATTTTCGGCGATCCGGAAGTCACTTCCGGTTCGCAAGCCTGAAACAGGGTTTACCCCCTTACCCCAGAGGGCCTTTTTTCATATACCGCGGTCCCGCGATATAGCGGGACTGCAGTATATGAACCATGAAAGGGCGGGGGACCACTGTATTTCAAAATACAGCAGCTCATTTCCTGGGACAGTATGAGTATGGAGCATATCTTTCCAGTTTTGAAAACGTAATGCTTCCAGTCAGCTTTCTTATCTTAACCTTTCAAAACTCTTTGAGAGCTTTGGATCTGGGTACTTCAGGTACTTGGTACTAAAGATGGGGATGAACTACCCAAATGGTGGTTCATTGTGGTTCATTGTTTGTCAAGGCAAATGAAACATGCATCCCCCACCTATGAACCAATTTGTTAGCTTATTTGTGGCTTCAGGCTGTCTAAAAGAAGGGGGGGATATTCGTCCCTTCATGTTTGTTGGGGTCTCTGGATCAAATGGATATTGAGGGACAACATTAAACAAATCAGAGCTATTCATTGAATATCACCATTCATCCTCATCTTGAAGCCTTACCTTACAAACAAACCTGTACAAATAGTAAAGTATTTTTTCAAGGTCCTTCTTGAAACTTATTTATTATTTATTTTATTTTAAATTATGGCTTATATACTGCCTGTCTTCCTGAAGGAACTCCGGACGGTTCACAACAGAAGAAGAAAACAACAAATATATAACCCCATAATATAAAAGGCAAAAAGACAGATGGCGGGGAAAGGGAATTTTTTTAAAAAAAAAAGAAAATTAAAAGTCACCAAACGCCTCACGGAAAAGCAAGGTCTTTAGAGCTTTCCTAAAGGCTGGCAGGGACTGTGCAAGGCGCACTTCGCTAGGGAGATGGGCAATCTGTCGAAGGTTGAAAAAAGCAGTCCTGGACACGGTGGCCACCTGGGCCTCCATGGTAAGGGTTGGGTCCAGGACCACGCCCAGATTCCGGACACTGTCCGCCAGCTGGAGGGAAACGCCCTCCAGTCTGGGGAGAGGGCCTCCATAACTGGAAGGGGAGGTCCCAAAGAACATAACCTCGGTCTTCTCGGGGTTGAGTTTGAGTCTGTTGGCCCTGGTCCATACTATGACTGCATCCAGGCACTGGTTGAGGGTCTGGACAGCCTCATCTGCAGCGGTGGAAAAGGAGACATAGAGCTGCGTGTCATCAGCATGCTGATGACAGCAGACTCCAAATCTCCTTATGACCCCTGCCAGCGGCCTCACATAGATGTTGAATAGCATGGGAGAGAAGGATGACCCCTGTGGCACCCCACAAGGGAGTGTCCACAGAGCAGACAACTCCCCCCCCCCATGCTGCACATGCTGGGGGCGGTTCTCCAAGATGGACTGGAACCAGCTGTGGACAGTGCCTCTGATACCTATCTTGGAGAGCCGGTCCAGCAGAATACTGTGGTCGACGGTATCAAAGGCCGCTGACAAGTCCAGAAGGACCAACAAGGTAGAGCTTCCCCTGTCGGCCCCCCCGGAGGAGGTCATTTTGCAGTGCGACCAAGACTGTCTCAGTCCCCCTACCTGGCCTGAACCCAGACTGGGATGGATAAAGGACCCGTTCTCCCTCCAGGAACGACTGAAGCCGGATTGCGGCCACCCTCTCGATAACCTTGCCCATGAAGGGAACATTGGCAATCGGACGGTAGTTTGCCAATTCGTCTGATGCCAAACCAGGTTTTTTCAGAATGGGCTTCTCCACTGTCTCCTTCAGGCAAGAGGGAAAAATCCCTTCCCTGAAGGAGGCAGTGGAAATAATGGAAGCCCATTCAGGCATGCTCCCTCCGGCAGTTTTTATGAGCCAAGATGGGCAAGGATCAAAGGGGGTGGACGCAGGCTGGCAATGAGCAAGGGCCCTAGAGGCCTCAAGCGAGGAGACTCAACCAATCGCAGAGACTGAGGGGGTGCAGCATCGGGAGGTGCTGAGGATAGACTAGGGCAACCGGAGTCAAGACCTCTATTTTGGATCTAAAGAAGGCTGCAAAAGTCTCACTACTGAACTCAGTAGGAGGAGGCCTTACCAGACCAGGATTAGTGAGGTTGCGAACCACACGGAATAATTCCGCCTGACGGTTCGAGGCCTCACTAATTCTCAGGGAGTAGAAAGATGTTTTAGCCTCCCTGATTGCCCGAACGTAGCGCCTGGTCTGGATTGTAACTGCAGCCTTGTTAAACGCCGTCCGGTTTGTCCTCCAGCTGCTCTCCAGCCTCCTCCGTTCTTGCTTCATTGCTCTTAACTCCGCCGTATGCCACGGCGAAGAGTGAGCTCTGCCACAGAGAAGGCGCCTAGGGGTGATCCGGTCAACAGCCCGGGAGACTTCTTCAAACCATTGGTCCACCGCGGCTTCGGCCGGATCGTCAGCCAAGCCGCCAGGAAGCTCCCCGAAGACCTCCCGGAACCGAGCAGGGTTCAGGAGTCTCCAGGGGCGGGCCCAAACAAGTGGCCGAGGTTCCCCGTAGGGCAGGGCAGCGATTGATAGGGAAAAGGACAGGGAGGGGAAGAAAGTTCTTGTACATTTGTGGCATGCTGGTTCTGAAAATCTCTTCCAGAACCAAGTCAATGTTTTAAGCCCTAGGTAAACACCTTCTTGTTTGCCATGTTTTTAAGAAAGCTTCAAACATGTTTTTTTTAAATATACAACATGCCCCTGGATTCCTTGTCTTATTTTTTCTGTTTACTTGTTTGTTCTGTTCCTTTATGACACCTAGTATGGTTCTTTGGGAGGCCTTTGGGGAGGGAAGACAAAGTGCCAAACAATTTCCTAAATAACTTTTAAAATAGGATGTGTGGCCTCCTACTGTTTTCCATTTGCACAACTGCTAGTTCTCAAGTTCAGAAAGCCACCAGAAAATAACGTTTTCAGTGTTCACTGTGTTGCTCAAGATGCATATGCCATGGTTTGAAGTATCGTGCACTTGGCATTCTTAAAGGTCATCCTTTCAGTTGAAGATGGTGGATGGGTAATTACTCAGTTGAACACTCTGTTTTAATGACATCTAAAATGAAAAAAAAAAGCCAGGCTTCTTTCAGAGAGAACTGGTGTGAGCAGGTAAGTAGGACTGTAGGTTTTGCAAAGTACAGTGGTACCTTGTATAAAGGAATTAATTCGTTCCAAATGAAATTATGGTAAGCAAATTTCCCTTTATACAAATTCCCCATAGGAATGCATTGAAAATGGAGTAATCCCATTTTTATGTTGTACGGATTCTCCCCATAGGCAATTATGTTAAGCAAATTTCCCCTATCTCCGGAATATTTTATATTGTACAAATTTTATGTTATACAAACTGTTATACAAGGGTCCACTGTATTTAAAAGCATTTCTCATTGGTATTATAGAGGTATGTGCGGAAAATTAATGGGTACAATTAGTTACTTCTATAGTCATTTATTTTTCCATAATGTGTTTCTGCGTTTTGGGATTTTTGTTTTTGATAGCTGTTAGTTTTTCAGGCTGTTTGGACGTGTTCTGGAAGTTTTTCTTCCTGACGTTTCACCAGATTCTGTGGCCAGCATCTTCAAAGGGCAAGGAGCTCAGGGAACTAGGAGTTCTCTCCTTGCTCTGCGGTGTAGAGTGAGTGAGACTGTGGGGATTTAAAGTTGTGGAAAAGAGGAAATTTATCCTATGCAGGAGAATTGGTGTTAATCATTGTTTTTTGATGGAGGGATTAAGAAGTTTCACTGCAATCAGGAGTTGCAGCAATCCTTCTCTGTAGTGATGAGTGTCGTTAGCTGTTCTATTGTGTGAACTGATCACTGGTGCTTGTGGATGAGTGGGATTCATTGAACTTTGATCTTACAGGCTGTAGGTTTCAGTACTGGAAGCCAGGCTTTGTTGATTTTTTAGACTTTCTTATTTTTTGTTGAAACTGTGCTAATGTTTATGGATTTCAATGACTTTCTTGTGTAGTTTGACATAGTGATTGGTACTGTTGTCCAGCATCTCTCTGTCCTGGAAGAGGATTTCATGTCCAGTTTGTTTTTAGGTTTCCAACTACTGCTGATTTTTCAGGTTGTTTTAGTCTGCAGTGTCTTTCATGTTCTTTGATCCTGGTCCGGATGCTGCGCTTTATGGTCCCAATGACTAACACCTATTCTCCTTCACAGGACAAGTTTCCTCTCTCCCACAACTTTAAAACTCCACAGTCTCACTTTCTCTATACTCCAGAGCACAGAGAGAACACCTAGTTCCCTGAGCTCCTTTCCCTCTGAAGATGCTGGCCACAGAGCCTGGCAAAACATCAGAAAGAAAAACTTCCAGAATATGGCCAAACAGCCAGAAAAATTCACAACAGCTATCAGATCCTGGCCGTGAAAGCCTTCAAGAATACATTTTTGTGTTTTGTCCTCACCCAGGTTTACAAAATAAAAATTCCACAGTAACAGTGGAATAACAGTGTTTTTAGTTTAGCCAAAGGAACATGTCTCTTTCAGTGGATAAAAATACATCTGCCTATATTAATCTCTCCGCATGTAAATTTTATCACCAGTAGGCACTGAAAGAGAGTAACAGTTATTTCTTAGTGTTATTCCTTCATGAGAAGAACTAGGCATGGTTTTTGCTCACCTGAGCAAACCATCACCCACCAGTGCTAAGTCATCTGTTCGTTTAAGAGATATAAACACAAGAAAGGTGTAGCAGCTGTTGCATCAGGACAAGAAAAATGGTGACTGTGGCCCACTCTCCCTCAGACCTCTAGGATGGAAGCCCTGAAATTTGAAACATGTTATGCAGGTTTTTTTACTTTTCTAAAAGAACAACAGAGAGGCAAGCAGGTGAGAATTTATGTTTTCATACCAAGCTCATTATGCTGATCCTACTTTTAAAAGGTGAATATGCTAAGCATACTCTGTAAACTGGGTTTTTGTTTTGTAATTTACTGTACCTAATTATCTTTGTTAGGCATTTGTGATAAAATATCAGTGTTTTGGACTCAAAGAAATCTCAGGCATGTTAATTCCTTGTACATGAGTAGCCAAAAGTCAAAACCTCAGCAGAAGTTTTTATACATTTCTCTGTGGTAGAAGCTACTGCTTAAGAAGATACAGCTGTGCTCACAATCAAACATGCATCATTTGAATTTTTCCGGTTATATTGCACATGTCTAGGGTATATTATTTGAAATGAAGTTGAATATTGCCTGTTTCTGTTGGCAAATAAGTGTTGTTGTTTTTTTGCAATTCTCATTTTAAAGGTACAGAAGAGTAAGCCACTTTGAATTCAGTATCTTGTGTGCAAATAGATAGGTATAGAACTGTTGTGTGTCCTTGAAATTTATTTAATCCCAGAAGGTTGGCTGCATTAAACTTGCAGCAGGTGCATCTTAAAACACCTGAGGGCAATTATTTTGTAGACATAGAAGCAATGTTAATTAAGAATCACAGGGTACCTAAAGACGCATGATGCAGTCAGTCAATGCTAGTTTCTTATATTAGAGCTAGATAGCTTCCTTTACTGCTGGCAGTGGGACTCACTTCAATAGGAAATTATGCTATGAAGAAACAGCCAGATTATAAATTCTCTTCTTTCCACTGTCTGCAGTTCAGATTGTGGTGGTGATTAAATTTCTCTCTCTCTCTCTCTCTCTCTCTCTCTCTCTCTCTCTCTCTCTCTCTCTCTCTGTCTTTTCAAAAATATTGTATTTAATATTAAACATAGATATTGTATTTTGCATGCATTAGCTCCAGCAAGATAAACCACTTGTGTTGTGCCTTCTTGGTGCTGACAACACTATGTTCTTATTAATTTTTCTTTTGCCGCTTACTTACAGACTTGACCACTGCAGGTAAGGAAAATGTTTGTGGAAAGATAAGATGACTGAAAGGAAATACTTTCCATTGAAAGTTGTACAATTAGTTAGTGATAATGTTCCTGATACTCGTCTTTATCATACCTTTCTTCTTAGAATAAAAGTAAAATATTTATGCAAGCTGTGGAAATGAATGCTTAGGTTGTTCAGGATACACACCACATAATTAAAGGAAGAAGAGACTTTTATGGTGGCTTCAGTTCGATAAAGTTTTAATCTGTGGGGTTGCCTTGCTTTTCTTGTTCTCTCTTTCTCTCCCTACCCCCATTTTCTGGAAGTAGGGCACAGTAATTTCTGTGCCAATGTCCTGGGCAAGGGCATAGTTCTTTGACTTGTAGGCAGTCCCAGTGTTGCTTTTCTTTACCTTCATAGGAGAATCTTAGATGTCCCTCTTGATGGTATGTCTGTCCTGCGTTTGCTCTCAGAGAGGGGAGCAGGAAATCCACATCTGATGTAACTCCAAACCTTGGGTGAGCTGTACAGTCCAGATTGGTCTCAGAATAAGGGAATGAATGGCAAACCACTTCTGAGTACTCTCTACCTAGAAAATCCTGTAAAGGGTCACCATAAGTCGGAATTGACTCAGTGTTACACAATTATTGTTATTTGTCTGAGCGTAGGGAAAAAATCAATAAAGGCAAGTAGATCTTTGCTTGATTAGTTAGCGAACAAAGACTGTCTGATAGTCCTCGCCAAACCATTGATGGTTCCCAACAGTATATTGGTCAATAAATTTAATATATAAACATGTATTTCCTTTTATCCGTGAGTGCTTCCTTCAGGTACCCCAGTTAACAATTATAGCTACTCCTGTGTCATGAGTCTTCTAACTTGCAATCTAATAACATTTTTGAGCTTCCCAACCTCGGTGTCCAATCTCTGGATTTACGTAGAAAGGAAAGGCCATATCCTGATACAGAGGGGATATTTTAATGAGTTCAGTACAGAGCACGGTAGACATGGAGGCACAACTTAGGCAGGTTTTTTTAAAATTAACCCACAAGCCTACACGTTTCTCAACTCTGTAGCTGCCACTGGATTCTAGTTTAAAGGTTAGACTTCATTCCAACAGCAGCTGAACAGTAACAGCACAATCCATCTTATCATTGCAGATCAACTTAAACTCCTGAACAGGGCTGTGTCACTGTATAGTAAGAGGTAACAGCTCCAGAGATGAATTGTTCCAAATAGGGAGTTTTGGGAACCCGTGTTGCCATATGATCTGCCACCAGGCTGCATGCTACTGCCCTTATTGAGGTCAGCTGCTTGCCCTCCTTTGAAGGTGGATAATATGGGTGACGGCAGTGCAAGAAAATCTGAGAACAGCTGGTTGGTCTCTGGACAGCTCACATGGCAGAGCTGCTATGAGTATGTGTGTTGGTCAGGGGAGAGCTCTGTCAATGGCCCTGACCCCATGTTGGAGTTCTCTGCTGGCACAAATATGCTTGCAATGTTCAACAGTATCTCTTCCACCAGCTCCTTCATTGTTCTGCCATTAGTACCTTTCCTCTTCAACTTTTCAACCAAGGTTCAAACTGGACAGGATGAAAGTTCTAGAGCTAAAACCTGATAGGGTTTCATACCTGAGCAGTCACACTTGCAAAGGAAGTCTGTATTTGTCTTACAGTGAACAAAACAAAAGTAAAAGCAAGCTAGTTTGCAATCAGAGGAACTGAGGAAAACTCGGGCTAGTTTAAACAGACATTTTAAACCTCTTGAGGAAGTACTTTTTAAAATGATAAAATGACTAATTTGACCCAAAATCTAAAGTAAAGTGCTCTTTAATTGCCAAGTAGGAATAGAAGGGGTGTGAAGCAAGTGGCTGGGCTTAAGACAGGACCTTTTTGTTGCACTGTTGTATATTGCTACCTTTGTTTTGTTTGCTTATGACAGTTTTTTGTATTTAAATAGTATTGTCCATACTGGTCATGTCTAGTCAGATACAGTGGTACCTCGGATAATGAATTTAATTCGTTCTCCGAGGCAATTCGTTCTCCGAAACACGGTTTCCCATAGGAATGAATGTGAAACGAATTAATCCATTCCAGAGCCTAGGAAAATGACACAGACACCTGGCTTTTTGCTCAAAACTCTTTATAAAGTGCACTTTAAAGGTACAGATGCAATGCCACCCAGGATAACTCTTTTTTACTGATGCATGCTAGAAATTCATTATCTGAGGCAGCCCATAGGAAAATTCATTATCCGAGGCAGCCCATAGAGAAAATTTGTTATCCGGGGCATACCTATCCCTAGAAATTGTGATTCGTTATCCGGGGCAGCCCATAGGGAAAATTCGTTATCCGAGGCAGCCCTATACCTGGAAATTGCAATTTGTTATCTGAAAAATTCGTTATCAGGGGCATTCGTTATCCGAGGTATTACTGTACCTATGTGAAACGCTTGAGGTACACATGATGGCAACAGCTACATCCAAACAGCACCAAGAGGCATACTGCCTCCAATGTGGAAGGAAACACACAATAATTGTGACTACTAGTATCCCTTGATAGCCTCACTCCCATTGAATTTGTCTGATCCTCTTCTAAAGTTGTCTGTTAGTGGCCTTTGCCACATCTTGATGTTAGTGAATATTAGATAGCTGTGCATTGTGTGAAGAAACACCTTTATAAAACAGTTGTATATTTGAATTCAGTGACCCTGGACCAACTACTATTCTGGCTTATCTGTACAACAGCACATACATACAAATTTGGATATGATAAGTGAGATTCAGATCCAAATGCCATATTGATTTGGAACATTTTTAACCTGAAGCGCTGCTTTGGGCCTGGTATTTTTAAACAAGTAATATTCCAAGGGTCCTGGGGTACAAAAATTGTCGTGGGAGTTGCTTGTGGTCATGCCTCCCCTGTTCCACATTTTGGCTTCACTCTTGGCTGTACCTTAGTTGTTGTCTCTAAGAGGAAGCATCTCAAAGGTACAATGCTAGAAGTAGGATGTTTTTACAAAGGGCAATATGCAAAACCTAATCCTGGACCTTTAGGATTAAAACTGAAATGAAAGTAAATACTGCAAGGCTACAGGTCTGGACCGAAATTTAGTTAACACTGTGGCACAGAGAGTGATAAGCCAGCTGTGTAACCATGTTCTCAGCCTGTGGAGAGCATCAGTTCATTTACAGATTGCATTTTCAAATAAAATTGTCTCCTCTATAAACTAGCAGAAAGAAGGGATCTAATAACGTTTCAGCTGTGTTCCTGCACTGTTGTAAGATTTTATGCTAATCTTAAGGTTCCTGTATGAGCGCATGGAACAATTCTGCTTCCCCACATACAAGTTACCACCCTTTATAGGTTCTTGTTTTTGTTCTTGTTTACTGCACAGTACAATGGAATACATAATACCCACATCATGCACTGGTAGGACTGCTGCACAGAGGCATTGATGTTTTCTTCGGGACTGTTAGATCTCCAAAACAATTGGGAAACATGTGGTGCCTATTAAAGATTTCTCAATAGGTCAGCACCATCAGGGGCTCTCAAGGATGGGGAATGAGTCAACATGGCTGCCAGATTTGAGCAGCATGTCGTTGGCCACCTCTGGATTAATGCTTTGAGGACATTTTAAACAAAAAATAATAATAAAGAACATTCAGTGGAATGCTTTTAAAAAAGATTTTTATAGTGGCTCAGGGAATAAACTACTAGAATTTTGTGCAGCTGAATGGGATGTGATAATTTGTGCAGTAAAATTTTAAAAAAACGTCTGATTCATAGTACTTATTTGACTTCTGAAAGTTTAATTTTGAAAAGTGCCCCTGTTCCAATATACTCCTAGCATTGTTTCTGTGCAGATGGAAATGTAAAATCTATCACCCACTGTTTCATTTGTGTAATTTTTGGGACCACATGGCCCAATTCTTTGTGGAAATGTGGTTAAGCATGGCTACATCTGGTAAGCTAAAGAAGTACTGGAAGATTATATATGAATGAAGATGCCGGGCTGAACATGTTACAGTGAAATACTGGTGTCTGTATGACACGGGGTGGGATCCAGAGAAGAGGGGGAGGGAAGAGGACGAACTCAGTTTATGAGCCTCACAGAGAGAGCAGGGCTTAATACAATTGTCATGGCTCAGACCTGGAAGAGGTATTCCAGGCAGCCGATTCTAAGGCTGCTTTGTTACTGGTAATGAGTTGACTTGAGTTCTTGACATTGAGTCTGATGGTTAGGAGTCTACTGAGCCTGGAGTGGTAACCAGGAAACAACAGAACCAGAACCTTCCTCTGAGCCTGAGAATTAGAATCATAGAATTGTTATCAAGGTTGGAAGGGACCTTGGAGGTATTCCAGTTCAACCCTCCTGCGCAAGACCGGAGACCTCTTACCATCTTGAAAGGATGGCTGTCCAATCTTTTCTTGAAAATCTCCAGCGATGGTGCACCCACAACACCAGGAGGCACTATTTAATGGCTCTCACTGTCAGAACATTTCTCCTTATTTCCAGGTTGGCTCTGCCTCTGATGAGTTTCCACCCATTGGTTCTTGTCATGTCCTCAAATGCAACGGAGAATTAGAGTGACTTCTGCACTACATGACTGTCCAGTGGCTTTGGGAATATGTAATGTGGGAAGATAACAAAAGAAGGAATGCCCAAAGACCATTTCACCTTTCTTTATGCAGAAAATGGGGGGGGGGAGTTTTTCCCCCCCCACTCCAGGAAGCTGCCTGGATTGGGGGTTTTGCAATACAATGGTATGCAACTCTTCCAAAGAAAATGAGAAGTGGAACTTCCAGCAGTAGTTGATTTTGGGGGTTGTTTGTTTGTTTGTTACTTTTCTCATTATTTGTGGGCCAGATGTTGCCCATGGTGAATATGCGGGGATGAAAATACAGTTATTTCCCCCATGTATAAGACTATATTTTTGTCTTAAATTGTTAGACTAAAAATTGAGGGTTGTCTTATACATGGAAGTAAGCCAAGAAGAGTACTGAGTGATTGCAAAATTGTAATTTTGGGTTGGAAAAGTGGAGGTCATCTTATACAGAGGGGCGTCTTATAAACTGAAAAATATGGTAAATCTCTGGATCCTATCAAGCTGTCCATCCTAGTCTATATTTTTCAAGCAAGGGAAGGAGCTTAGGACAGAAGGCTTATTGACTTGTGCTGCATTGGGACATATTGCTCATTAGGATTTTCCTACAGTGCTACAGCCCCTTGGTGCTTCATATACAACAATGTTCTCTTATCCCCTTGTGTCTCAACCGTGTTTCTTCAGATGCTTAAGACCACAAATCCCCCAAAGCCTCAAATAGGACGGGCAGTTTTCCATGATCTTTAGAGCTGAACTCTTAAAACGTCTGAAAGGCCATAGTTTGGAACCACTTCATAGAAAGGAAACCACATAAAAGGGAAAATGGAACATCATTTCTAGCTCTTTCTAACTCTGCTACATTTCCTAGGTTAGTTTCAGCTTGCATGAAGAAACCATGGCATCGTATTGCCTTTGAGAAGAGCAGCTGTGATTCCTCAGACAGACAAATAAAGAAAAAAAGCAAAGCAAAATAAGAAATGCTCCCTGTGTCCTGGGAATGGCTGCGATCAATTGGGGGGGGGGGATATCCAATTGACAGATGGTAAAAGTGTATGTGATGTTCTCTCCCCCTCCCCTTCTGATGGTCATATCAAAATATGCTGCTTAACATTTGAAGAAAAGAAGTGGAAGCAGAAAGTGAAGTACTGTAACTAAATAGGGTTTTCCATGTGGCTAATGTTGTGTATATTAGCTAAGGTTTTCATCCATGGCCGATGCCTCTCTGATGTCCTGTTGTGATATGTTGTTGTAATGTGGGTTTGAAGAATTTGTCCCAAATAACTGATGACTTTGTTATCATCACTGAATGCAAATGAATTACTGATGCTGATAAAGAGTATGTTGCTAATTTGGGTGAAGACTCTGAATCTTATCTGCTTCTTTAAGTATTATAAATTGTTCAAGATGTTGTGGCAATTTGTATTTTTCTCATACGAGGATTTTCTTGAAGACTTTTCTGGGAAGTAGAGATGGAATCCATCTGCCTGCCAAGAGCTGCCGATTCTCTCTCATCATTTTAGGATGCAATTCAAAATGAGTTTTAATTCAGGAAGGTGGGAGGTTTTCATGCTATGGGGAGGAAAATGTATCAGACTGCGGATTCCATTTAAAGTAGCGGTGTGGGTAGCCACCACCCATATACATTCAAATGTATTTTTGCATGCATATCAGAAAGGCTTTGGGATAAAATAGTGTGCACACATTTTGGAAATGGTGTGCTTTCTATTGCACAAAATTGCCTGTTTATGTAGTTTAGTGCAGTGAGGTGGAATTGTGCAAACAAATAGCTCTCTCTCTCTCTCTCTCTCTCTCTCTCTCTCTCTCTCTCTCTCTCTCTCTCTCTCTCTGTGTGTGTGTGTGTGTGTGTGTGTGTGTGTGTGTGTGTGTGTGTGTGAAGCAACATAAACAAAGCGTGCTTTGGTCAATTCTGAAATTAATTTTGGAAACTGTATGAGAACAATGGGAAGGGAAATAAATTAAAACTCTGGATGCCACAATTGTGCAGGAGAACAAACAGAATGGGAGGCAGTCCAGTTTTTAGTTTGGCCAGAACAGAAGCTGTGACTGAGATTATAGTTATGCACCAGTTTTCTAGGTCTTTGCTTCTCATTTCAGCAGTGGCTTGCACTTTAATCTTTACTGTTTAAACTATTTTGTCATTCTATATTGCTGCTATTATTGAACTTGATTCATTTTATTAAAGCAAAGTTCTCATATGGACACCTTTTGGCTAACAGTTTACTTAAAACACAAATTTGAAGTACAAAATCAGAGATTTGAATCCTCAATTTGCACATACCTAAAGATGCCCTAAGCACATCTACTCTCGCCTGATTTTGGAAGCTAAGCAGGCTTGGCCCTGGTTAGTACTTGGATGGGAGACCACCAAGGAATACCAGGTGCTGGAGTAGGAACTGGCAAACCACTCCAGTATTCCTGCCAAGAAAACTCCACGGACATAGGGTCATGAAGAGTCGGTCATGACTGTAATGACACAACACACACACACATACACACAACACTGCAAGTGGGATCCCTAGCGTGGTGTAGTGGATATAGTGACGGAGTAGGAGTCAGAAGGTTTGGGTAAAACTGCTCCTTAAATATCTCATTTATCTTGAAAGTCTTATTAGGGTCACTATAAGTCAGTTGCAACTTGACGGCACACAACAATGTTGCAAATATTTGAAATTATAAATGTGCTAAAATACAATAGAAATAAATTGCAATCTATGCCAAATTAAACACTTATTCCTGAAAAGCTGGTAGAGGTGCATATTTTTTAACTAGCACTAGGAAAAAAAAGAAAATATGGGAAACAAATGATCTTTGACAAGAGAGAGAATTCCAGACATTTAGGTGCCACCAGTAAGAAAGCCCTGCCACATTTAGCCGCCCATTGCTAAACTCGGGGGCAGCATGAAGTGACATGTGCCAGTAGGACTTTTGCTTTCGTTCCTCTTAGTAATACAAAGAATAGATCAGTATAATTTATTTATTTATATAAAATATTTTTACCCTACCATTCTCCTTCAAAAGAGCCTGGAGTGGCTTATATCATTAAAAGACAGCACTAAAAGCTAGCAACAGAGAGTATATAAGTACAGCGGTACCTCTAGATATGGGCGCCTCGTGACACAAAAATCTCATGATACAAAAGGGAAGTCTGTCCAGAGCGCAATGTACCCTGGCAATTGGAGTCTTCTGCAAAAACTCGAGATATGAAAATTTCCTATGGAATGCCCCGAGATACAAAAATGTTTCAGAAGGCTTCAATTCCCAGGGTGCATTGCACGCCATTCAGATCCATGATACAAACTTTCACAATATGAAGCGTCCCGTGGAACAAATTAATTTTGTATCACGAGGTACCACTGTACTAAAAAGGATCAAATAAATGCCATACTAATATATATATAAACATCACATATGAACAGAATCATGAACAGAGTTTTGCAGGATCTTGGAAAGTTTGCAAGCATTACCCACATAAACACAACTGTGTGTAAATCTAAAATGTAAGGGCTCCAACTACCATGCAATACCAGTATGTCCCTAAATCTTTAGCCAGTGGGCTGGAAATGACAGATCTGTGCTAGAAACTTCTTTTTCTCTGCAGCCTGTTTGAGCATCTTTCTGAAAACAGAGTGCTGACTCGCAACCCATTTCCCTGCTGATGTCCAACAGATTTATATTGTAATACAGTAGAAATCTGAGAGCCACCTGTGCCGCTAAAATGCCTTCTGAAGATAAAATCTATTATGCCTCTTGAAAGGCCATTTTGGTCTCCAGAGGAAAAAGGCAATTTTGACTTGACTGGGACCTCGTGCATTGATCTTGCACAGGAGGCGTGAACAGAAGAGGTTGAGATTAATCTGAGAATAGAGGTGTTCTCTCTGCCTTATGGCATATATCTCAGAATGGTTCTTTTTAAAATGAAAAGCTGAATGGCAGTTCTCTCTCTGTGTGAGTGAAAGACAGATGTGGGAGGGAATGTGCATTTCATTGTTAAGCCTTTCAAAATGTCAGTTATTCATAAAGTTCACAAGACATTGGATTGGCAGGTTTAAAATAATTTAATACAAGGATCGCAACTTGGTATGTCACTGCTAGTCTTCAGTTCCCATTTATGAGGTTTGGAATAATCAACTAGTGATGGAGTCTGCCTGGCTCAGTTTCTAGATCCAGGCCTAACTCAAAAAAGACAAGCCTAACTGGAAAAACGTAGACCAGTTCAAAGAGGAAAGGAGCAGGCAATGGAACTCTTCAGCAGCAGTCACCTCTGAGAGGGTCCCTTTGACTTGAGCAGCCCTAAACAGCAAGATTGCCAACTCTGTCAAAATCTTAACTCTTACGGTCGAGTCCAAAACTGCCCAGAAAATTGCTGAAAAGAAAATTCACTTATCCACCATTTGCTTTGTGTTCTGCTTTTGCCCCCCAAAATGGCCATCCCACAACCCTGCCCCATTGGTTAAAGCACAAACAGGGAAGGAGTATGAAGCCCTTGCTTGTTTTGTTCTTACCAGTGAGGACAAGAAGCAGCAAAATTGTCCCCTGGGCGGGGGGGGGGTGTTTGAGGTATTTTGTTGAGTTTTCCCAAAGCAAAGAAAATGATACTGAAAGGAATTGTTGCACAATTTATTCAAAAGTGCACAAGCAATGCTTTAGCAGGTCCTTGCCAGCAGAAGATTTTAATTCCTTACACTTGACTGTGAGAGCAAAACAAGTGAGATTTGCATCCATATTCCCCCCCATACAATGTTGTAATGCAGACATGTCCAAAGTCTGGCCCAGGGGCCAAATGCAGCCCGATTTAAAATTTTGAGTGGCCCTCAGCCTTTTCTCCCTGCTTGCTCAGCCTGTAATTCATCCCTGCCAGGTGGCCCTTCCCTGGGCCGGCTAGAGATGTCAGCTTGCAGTTCTATGGTTTGCCTGTCCTCCCTGCCTCCGTCTATCCCCTCAGTCACCCGCCCTGCCTACCGACTCCTGCCTCCGTTCCTGCAGTGTCTTCCCCACCTCCTTGCGAGGGGGGGCAGCATATGCGAGCAGTGGCATCTTGGGTACACGTGGGCCAATTCCCGGGCTGTACAACAGCCACCACGCTCTTGGGCACCTTGAAACCGGAGCATTTGTGGTTGTTGCAGATGCTCACGGACCACACCCTTTCTCCTCCCTTCAGGCTGAATGGTCGGCCCTCACACATTTTCACCTCACCAAATCTGGCCCTCCTTGCAAAACGTTTGGACACCCCAGTTGTAATGGAACAATCTTCTGGGTGGAGAAAACGGGTGAACATCCCCGTGTTTACCTTCAGAAAGCAATCATAAAACAAAGTGTGCTAAATGCAAAATAAGTAGGTGTGTGAAATGGTATCCCATGACAAACAGATGCAGTGCTTGATGGAGCACTTCTGCAGTTTCATCTAGTTTGACCCTTGAGTTTCTCGTAAGGCTTCAGGTGATCAGGCATTGTCTCAGGGTGGGATCCGATGGGCCTTTGTCCCACAGTTTGGGTCAGGTTGGGTATGAGCTGGTTTGCTCTTTTTCCTGTCAACCAGACCACATAAATGCCATTTTAAACCAGACTGCCCAATTGATGCCTACCTGCACAATTTTTGGGTGTGTGTGTGTCCCAGTCATGGGTACAGTTGGTTTGTTTTTCTCGGTATGACTACTCCATTTTGGTTCGGTTCCAGTGTGTGATCACTGAAGTTGAACCAAAGTGACTTGGCTTATGTTGTCCTTTTGCTTAAACTACTTAATGATCTTGAGAAATGGAAAGTTTCTGTGCTGCTTGCCAGCAGAGGGGAAGAGAGGGGCTGTTGTCCACTTCATTTTAGTGGTTGCTAACAAGACATGGACTATTCACATTCTCCATCCCTAGAACTGGCCTGCCCAATTGCTGGGCTCTGCACCACACAGGGGGTCCTTCAGACGGCTCTGGTGCTCCAATATGGGAAGGAGCCCAGCTGACCCTTCTCTGCCTTCTTGCACAGCTGACCACTCACCAGCTGAGTGAGGAGACTCCCCATTCTGCCTCCTCACCTATGCCGCCTCAGTGCAAAATATAAAAATCCCATGTCTGTTGCTCATGCAGGGCTCTCAGAGCACCACTGATGCACGGCGTCAGCAATAATTTACATGAAATTTAAAGCTGCCTCTCCCTTCCTCTCTGCAGGCAAGGAGGCAAAATAAGCTCTCAATTTTTGAGGATCATGAAGTAGCTTAGGCAAAGCACAGCGCAGGAAAAGAGGAGGGGAGCTTCATTCGTTTGTATTTTCCCCCCTCTCCCTTTTAAAGAGAAAGAAGATCCGTCTGCACGTCATGCTGAACTTGGGCACTTGCACTGGATGCTAGGATCACCCCGAGTGACCTACTACGGCTCAAAATGACCCTCTTGAACAAGATCTGGGCTGATTCAGGCTGGAGTAACTGGGCTCTCTAGTCATACCCTGGTAAAAGCTCCTTGGAAATGAGCTGCGAAGACGTGTGTGAGGTCATGGACATCTCTTTTAGAGTTCACCTGTACACCATGTAGGAAGCATATAGATCCTTAGATCAGAGCTCTGGGGTGGTGACTTGCTGTGAGGAAAAAAATAAGTCCTGTGTTAAGTTTAGAGTTAAACAGTGTGGGAACACAGTACAGGATGCCAGTGAGCTGTCAGTTAATGTTAACTACAGCCATTCTCAAATGTTTGCTGCTGCTCATCATATAATACCCTGTATGCAATCATTCAAAAGCATGTCTGCATACATCAGGAGTTCTAACTGCTCCCTTTTTAATACAGTAGCACTCCTGCACCAGCTGGATCAGTAACCACAGATGCTGCCTGCAATCAATGAAGCCAGATTATTGATTGATGATCAATCAATCAATCTGTTTAAATTCTGGCTGATCTGTCCTTGGATGCAGGCCAGGCTTCCCTAGACCCAAGGAGAACAGTTAATCTGTTTGAGGATTCCTTCAGGGCTGCCATTAAGATTTTATTTTTTATTTCCCTGATTTTCCCTGACCAACATTTCTTTATTTCCCTGACTCTTTGCTGGATTTAGCAGGAGAAAAAGACTTCCATTCCACACACACTAGCATGACCCCAAAAATACGCTTAAATGTTTTTTTTTACCTTAAATGCTTAAGTTAAGTGCATTACTAGCAGGTCGGGATGAAACCAATTAGATGTTTCAAGTTTGTATATTGTTAAACTTTGCAAATGCTACAGGCAGACCTGGGAAATCATGCAGGGACAGAACTCAACAAACACATTAGGATGATTGCTGGGGGTGGGGCTGAGAAACATCTGGAGATGGAAAAGGACATAATTAAGTTTTACTTGTATTCTGCTACTTCTCTGTTCCACTTGCCACAAAGAGTAGAGCATGCTGTTGCAAAAGCAGTTAAACAATCCACTGCATGCATACATTTTAGTCACAATTTCCCTGACTCTCCCTGACTTTAAACCAATTTCCCTGACTTTCCCTGACCAATTCCCATTTCCTTTACTTTCCAGAAAATTGTCATCCCTGTCCTGCTAGCTTGGTAAAAGGAATGGTGGTGGAAATCTGAGAAGAAAAAAGTTTGTGTTGCCATTCAGGGAAGGAACTGAGTAGAAACTCTACGGAGCTTGAATTTAGAATCTTGTTTAGGAGGCTTAGGTGTCCAGAAATAACATTTGTGATGAAAATTGAGGAATCTGATCATAAAGTTCAAAGCAGAAGGATTGTTAGAAGGTGAAAATGCCTGACACTACATTGCAGTAACCACATTCACGTAACGTTCATTGTTCTTCTGTGCTTTGTTGTTTATGCTTTACTGTCTAATTTATAAATTAAACTTTAGCATCACAGTGCTGAAAGCACAGGGTTTGACATATTTTTGTTCCATGAAACTGGATTGCCTTAAGCTGTTTAAACTCTGGCAGATCCATTCCTTGGATCCAGGCCAGGCTTTCAGAAAAGGTAAAGGTAAAATTTCCTCCCACACATGCGTGATAGGGGCAGTGCTCATCTCCGTATTCAAGCCAAAGAGCCAGTGTTGTGCAAGACAGTGGCCATGTGGCCGGCATGGCCGCAAGGAAACACACTTTTACCTTCCCGCTTTTTACGCTGGTACCTTTTGATCTATTTGCATTGACATGCTTTTGAACTGCTAGGTTGGCAGGAGCTGGGGTTTACAGCGGGAGCTCACTCTGCAGAGCTGCCGACTTTGTAGCCAACAGTTTTCAGTGCTCTGGCCTGAAAGGAACACAAGAAGATTGAGGAGAGGAATCTAACTTGGTAGAAGAGTGGGTTCTGGTGGAAAAAAAGTTCCCTTTTTCATTCAAACAAGGAATTTAGAAATTGAACTTTAAAACATATTGCTAGGTGCTTGCTACTATCCACACCTAGGTGATTGCTAGGTGTTTGCTACTATCCACATTTTTCAGCATCCATGGGGGGGGCTTGGAACTTATTCCCCCACAGATACAGGGGTTCGGCTGTACTAACACTTCTTTAGGGACTTTGCAACACCCATACCCAACATTAGGAAGAATTTCATGACAGTTAGAGCTGTTTGGCAATGGAATATGCCAGCCAGAGGGTGGTTGAGTCTCCTTCTTTGGAGGTTTTTAAGCATAGGCTGGATGGCCATCTGTCGGGAGTCCTGTGATGGGGGTTCCTGCATGGCAGGGTGTTGGGCTAGATGGCCCTTGAGGTCTCTTCCAACTCTATGATTCTATGATTCTATGATTCTACACCCTTCCCTCCCTCCCTCCCTCCCTCCCTCCCTCCCTTGTTTTAGGCATGCTTCGTAGTATCAATCCAGTGGAAATTATCATGTTGGTTAACCATCGAATCAAATGGTTGGTGGTTTTACATCTCTGTGTTCGATGTAATGATCCACTTAGCAGACCTTGTAGCTGTGAATGAAATGATAGTGAACCTGTTAGTGAATTCTGTTCCATTCTGTTAACTTTATTAATGTGCTGAAGAACATGTATGTCTTTGTTGTCCCCAAAGACCCCCGGCTAGGCTTTTCTTTCTTATTTGCATATCCTGATTACTTTTCTCCTGGGTTGGTTGGTTTGTTAGTTTATATCCCACCTTTCTCCCTGGTGGAATGGAATAGAAGGATTTGCTTGTGATGACGTGGTTTATATTGTGCTGTGCATAATTTAAGTAGTATTTCACACAGGAAGATGCAGGTGTAAGACAGTATTTCCCCACTTCCTTAGTGATTTATTTAATTTTTGTTGTGTAATAAATATGAAGTTGCCAAAGGTCCCATGTTGTTGCAGTATCTTCACTGTTGATTCTTCCTGCAGTGGCAGATGCCATGAATGGGGCTAGCCGTTACCCAAAAGTACATCCCTCTGTTTAATGAGTCTGATTTCAGATTCACACTCAGAAGATTGCTCCCTTAGGTGCTTGCTGATATAACACTTAACAGTGTCTTCAAGCTGTGGAAAGCTAAGGAGGATGACCGTGGAGACATCACTATGATCCATTTCATTAGACATACAGTACCAGTAGTGCATTATCATTCGCAGAAATGTGATCAGCACTTCAGTGTCATGTTAGGAGGCAAAAGGAGCTAGCTATCGGAAGAAGATTCCTAGGATGCATTATTGGAAGTTCTTGGGGCCAAAAGTGTAAATAGATTTTTCAGTGCCTGTAACAATTTTAGAAAGCGGTTTGCAGCCCAAATGCTGCCTGTGATATTCATCAACATCCTTATCAGTAAGAAACCCTCTGGTAAACCCAGCACAGTGATGTGTTGCCCATTACTGTCCAAGATTCTAGAGGTCTTGCCCTGAACCCTATTATAAAATTGACCACTGTTCTAATGTGTGATTTTACTTCTAATAGTGGAGCAGCTGCATAGCTCAGTGGCTGAGGGGCATCTGGTTGCAGAGCCAGAGGTTGGGAGTTTTGATTCACTACTGCGCGGCCTTGATAGGGTCTGGACTTGATGATCCATAAGATCACAAGGAAACCCTGTTTTAAAATAAAGAATACCGAAGTGAGCCTACTGAACGAGCAAAGAAGACTGAACTTTGATGAGAAATGGTAAGACTGGGAAGGAGAATGGGGAGTATCTCTGAAGAAAACATGGCACATCATCGCAGAATCACGACTACCCTGTTGCATATACATCTGCTCTTCCTTTTCTACTCATTCCTCTTCATTTCTTTGAATCTTCAAAATGAAGACCTGGAAGGGACCCTGTGGATAATTGAGTCTAGCAGCCCCCCTCAAGGAGGCACAATGGAATATCAAACTCCCACCCTCTGGTTCCTTAGCCAGAGATCTAAACCATGGAGCTACTCAGCTGCTAATGCCACAGTGTTCAGCCAAAACCAACAGTTGTAAAAATAATGCTTTGAACAAGCATGGGGAAGTCTGACCTTAGTCAGTTTGTGCTTTCTTTCCTCATCTAGTCCATTGGTAAATTTAGTGGTGTTCCACAGTTCTCATTTGCCGTTCACATGACTCTGCAAAGTGTTATCACAGTGGGAGTTGTACCCTCCCTAACACTTGATGACAGCTGTCTTGTCATGCAGATTGCAAATTCCGATAGTGATTTACTTGACATATTCTATGTTCCCTCCCTGAGAAATGTTTCTATATTTAAGGATTAATGAGCATAGATTGGTTTATATCCCGTCAGTGAGATTTCAGGATCTAACCAGAATCTTATTTTAGTTGTTTATGCTCTAGAAAGTCGTCTCTTTCACAAACAGTGCTACCTTGGTTTAAAAACACCTTGGTTAACATAATTTTTTATTTACAAATGAAAATCTATTGAAAATAATGTCTCAGTTTACTCCTGTGCATGCTGGAGTCTTCGTTTCAGTGTAAGAATTTTTTGCAATACAAAACGTCCCAGAGAACGCATTCAATTCATAAACTGAGGTGCCATTGTACACTGTTAAGAGCCCATTGCGCTGAACTGCATATTCATTCGTTGACTTAGTTCCCCACATTCTCATTGCCTTATTAAAAACCCAAAAATCTTGGTTTTAAATATGTTATTCAGAACTACAGTATGAGAAAAAAATAAAAGGCATCTAACGAAAAGTTTGGGATTGAACAAATGAATTGTTCATCAGTTCAGTTTTTGAGAAGCCAAAATACGCTCGTGTTTTTATGATGAAGACTATTTCTGACATTTAGATGTAGGCACAGAGCAGTCAGTCATAGGGAAGGAAGCGCAGTGCTAGTGCGATCTCCCATACTGCCCGAGGCAGGAAAAGAACCGCTGCTGTAACTTATCCCAGCAACACTCCCTGGGAGAGTGGGTGGGTAAGTAAGTACACAAGTGGTACTTTCTTCCTTGCCTCCATCCATCTCTGTACTCCAACCACTCATCAGTTGGTTTTGAGAATAATGTTATGACACCCAAGGTGGCCACCCCTTTCCCCCTCTCTTGGCCAGACTCCCCACTACCAATAACATCTTCAGCGTCAAGAATAAGTAATCATTCCTAGGCATGGCTGAGGAGCTGCAGTGAGAAAGTCACCATCTTTGCCCTCCTCTTCTTCCTCCTCCTGGTGAGTGTTGTACCAAAGGGCACTCTTTGTCCAGGATATGCAGGCTGGGGGCATCAAAGGCAAAGAGGCCAATGCTGGTGATGGCTGGGGCTGACAGCTAGTTAGCCAAGGGTGGGGTGGTAACTCCTCTGCTTCCCTCAAGTCACTTGTGGTCCGAATCAACTGCCTTGGTTTATATCCCATCAGTGGGATTTCAGGATCTAACTAGAATCTTATTTCAGTTGTTTTTGCTCCAGAAAGCAGTCTCTTTCACATACAGTGGTACCTTGGCTTAAAAACACCTTGGTTAACATAATTTTTGGTTTATAAATGATAATCCATTGAAAATAATGCCTCGGTTTACAAATTTTTTTCTGCAGTGCCCTGGATTACAATTTTTATCCAAAGGAATGATTTCTCCTCCTAATAAAGTGTGCGGACACACTTTATTGGGACCTGAGATAAAATAGGAAGCTTTGTTTTCATGAAGGGAGAAAAAGCTGGAGTTCAATAAATTGCAGACCAATATTAATGATATTTAGGGGGAACTTGTATCGTCCTGTTCTTGTCTGCCTCTTGCTTAGATCTTGGTGGAGCAAATCAGAGGGTCACTGAGGTAGGGCCTTGCCTAGAACAGAGGAGGTGTTGTAGTGCTGATAAATATCTAGCTTCAGAGGGGACAAAGAAGGTTTTTATTTCTCACATGGTTTCTTCTCAGAACTTGCACTTTATTCGTAGGAAGTCAATGTGGGAAAGGACTTCATTATGTTTTCCTTGAAATCAGTGCTAATTCGGAACAGGGTTAAATCATTCTGGCTTTGGCTGACACAGGCAAGTCTCAGAAACATCTGGTTGTAAGTGGCTTGCCTAACGATAAATCCATGTACCCTATGGTTTAATGGCATACTGAATTTTCTCCCCTAGATTTTGTGGCAGATACTGATTGATGCTGAGCAACATGAAGCGTTGCTTTTTATGGCCACTCTGAAAGCCCACCCTGTCCCTGTAAAATATTGAAAAGGCATTCTGTTTTCATTAGAGCCGTGTGACTAGGTTTTAACAAGCAAGTATTAACCAAGCAATTTGAAGATATGTTTGAAACACATCGGAGTGCTTGCTGTGCAACTTTAATAGCAGCAATTGTTCCAAAACCGTGGCACTGTTGCCCTGCGAAAAGGAAAAAAGAAACGGATGCTGACAATAGAGTGGGCGGCAGTGAGAGAAACTGGGTGGCGTCTCAAGCATCCATTCCTAGGAACAACACCTGCAGCTTTTATTGAGATAGTCTTAGAGCTGTCTGAGGTTGCATGTCTATGCCGACTTACCTGGGCTGTAAGTCTTGCGGAAGTCAGCATGGGTTTGCTCCTAAGTAGACAAATATATGAGAGAGCACTGCTGGAAGTGCAGGATTTTTTTTTATAAATATGCATATTGCTATCAATTTAATTTCCCTATTGGATTATATTTAGAGCAGTAACTATTTATTTATACAGTGGTACCTTGTATAAAGGAATTAATTCGTTCCAAATGAAATTATGTTAAGCAAAATTTCCTTTATACAAATTTCCCATAGGAATGCATTGAGAACAGAGTAATCCCTAACTGCGACCATTTTTATGCTGTACAGATTTGCCCCATAGGCGATTCTGTTAAGCAAATTTTCCCTATCTCTGGAATTTTTTATGTTGTACAGATTTTATGTTATACAAACCGTTTGTTATACGAGGGTCCACTGTATATTAGATTTCTATACTGCCCATCTTGGTACAGGGCTACTTGGGGCAGATTACAAGAATACAGTCTACATAACAGAACAATAACGATAAGAAGAGTAAAATCTAATGACACAATGTTAAATAGCAAAACAATATGAAACTATGTGAAACAATGCAAAACAATTAATTGAAAAAAATAGCAGCCAGGTCATTTTTGGCCCCAAGATTCACATGTGATGCTGGACCAGGGACCAGGGTTGATCAATAAATAAATGCACAGCAATCTCAGCCATTGATCTTCTTTCCTTACTAGGAGTAGAGAGCATTTTCACCAACCCTTCTCCATCAATCCACATGAAGATTTCTACAGAATAATTTGTTCCTCTTTGTCAAAATAAAATTAGGGTTTTCCATACACACTATTTCCCTGCATTAACTGATAAGCAAAACCTGTTAACCTATTCTATTCTATTTATTTGATTTGTATACTACTCCACCTAGCCTGAAGGCTACTCTGGGTGCTTTACAGTAATAAAGAATATATCAATTATAAGCTGACAAGAACCAAACATAAAGAACTTAAAACAACAAACAATACAAATTAATTTAAAGTTGCAAAATACAAAATACAATGTTAATAACAATCTAGAACAAATAAAATTAAGTTAACAAAATAAGTAGAACATCATAAAACAGACATAGCAAGAGGTGGAAGAAACTTTTTCAGATCCAGGTGATGCAAAGATCAAGAGTCAGGGAAGGCTACTCTAGACAACCAAGTTTTCATCGAGCGTTTAAAGATTTTATATGTGGGAGTTGTATGTATCTCAAAGGGCAGCTTGTTCCAGAGCTGAGGGGCCACCACGGAGAAGACCTGATTTCTAGTTGATGCCTTATGGGCCTGCCTTGGTGTAGGGACCCTCAGCTGCCCAGCTTGCGAAGATCAGGTGGTCCAGGCAGTTTTATTTGGGAGAAGCCGCTCTGACAGATAATAAGGTCCCAAACCATTTAGGGCTTTGTATGTTAGCATTAGAACCTTGAAGCCAGTGCAGAAGCCAGTGCACAGTGGCCAGAACACGGGTGATGTGACAATCTTTTTGTCCCTGTTAGTAATTTGGCCGCTGGATTCTTCACTAACAGCAGCTTCTGCACCAACCTCATAGGCAGCTCCACCTCGAGTGTTCATTTTCCAACTTGGCGTACCTTAAGCAACATTTTTGATGTTGAAAAATAAAGTGTCATAGCCCAACATAAGGCTGTGACTTCCTTTATGGATTCAATCTGATCTCTTGTTGGGTCTTCCTCTTTTCCTGCTGCCTTTCACTTTTTCCAGCAACAGTGCCTTTTCCAATGAGTCTCATTTGCTCACAATTTGCTCAGCACATAGCAGCCTCAGATTAGTGATTTTATCTTCTTCTTCAGGGTTCAGGTCTGAATTGCTCTTGCATCCCTTTATTTATATATCTGGCATCCATGGTACAGTGTTAGTAAACCTCTCTACCAACATCACATTTCAAATACTATAAATCAATATTTTCCTCCTGACATCTTTCTTCACTATCAAGGGAAGTGATAATACCACTCCATTCTGTCTCTGGTAAGACCCCACCTGGAGTACTGTGTCCAGTTCTGTGCACCTCAATTTAAAAAGGATGTTGACAACCTCAGGCGGGTACAGAGGAGGGCAACCAGGATGGTTGAGGGTCTGGAAGAAACGTCGTATGATGAATGGCTTAGGGAACGGAATGTTTAGCCTTTCACAAAGAAGGCTGATGGGGGATATGATAGCTATGTTTAAATATTTGAAAGGATGTCACATTGAAGAGGGAACAGGTTTGTTTTCCATGGCTTCAGAGACTAGGACTCAGGGCAAAGGTTTCAAACTACAGGGAAAGAGATTCCATTTGAACATTAGGAAGAATTTCATGACAGTTAGAGCTGTTCGGCAGTGGAATATGCTGCCACGGAGGGTGGTTGTGTCTCCTTCTTTGCAGGTTTTTAAGCAGAGGCTGGATGGCCATCTGTCGGAAATATTGTGATGGGGGTTCCTGCATGGCAGGGGGTTGGACTGGATGGCCCTTGAGGTCTCTTCCAACTCTATGATTCTATGATTCTATCCCGCTTTCACATCTGCACTCAGTAATCAGGAATATCATACAATGGATGGGGTTTTGCCTTGATCTCCAGTGGTAGATTTTTGGACCTGAGGATCTTTTCTCATTTGTCCAGGGCTCCTCTTTCAAGTCTCCATCTTCTAATTTCTTTCTTGCAATCTCCATTTGGATTGATGAGTGAACCAAGGTTTAGAAAATCTTTAAAGTTCTATAGTTGTTCTGGATGCAAAATATCCTTCTGCTGTTTTCTTTGGCAGTATGTCTTTTTCCCTCCCTTCCCTTCATCCCCACCCCACACATAGCTCAGTGTAAATAAATTAGATTGTGAGCCCCTTGAGCAAGGAGTTTACTTTTAATTACATTACCTTTCTAAAGTATTCATTGAGTTATAAATGATAATGCCTCCAGTTATTAGATGAGATGATTGCCCCGTGGACATGTATTCTCTGATTGGCCATAGTTTTGTTATCTACTGGCGATAAAAATTCTGTGGCATTTTGCTATGTAAATATTCCTGCAAGGGACAGCAGGAGTAATACCTCCATTATATGCACAGATGATCAGAGCTTCTTCCAAATCGTGGCATGATTTATTAGGGGTTTTTTTGTTTGTTAATCTTTCCAGTCTCTTTCTTGCTCTTAGCATATCATCTCCCTCACTGGGGCCTAATGTGCGTTAGGTATGCTTCAGAGATGGAAAAGCAAATGGGAAAAAAAAGCAATGCAATATGTTATTTGCCTGTTACACTGAATTATTCGAAAAAACATTTCTGTTTGTTTTACTCCAACACTTTATGTACTTACGAATGTCACAAGAAGTATCTTTCTTGTCAACACAATCCACTGAAATTGAGTTTTCTTTTTTTATTCCCAGCTAATAATGACTTGTTAATTAGTACTGCAAGACTCTCTGGATTTTCTGAGTGAAATCACCGTTTCCTTGTTAGGTGCTATGCTTAAGCATAGGATGACAGTCCTTGTTAGCAGTAGCTCTTGCTAGTCACAATCAAAGCAAAGAAAACAAGCTTTCTTGTAATAATAATAATAATAATAATAATAATAATAATAATAATAATAATAATAATAATAATAATAATAATAATAATAATAATAATAATAATAATAATAAAAAGAAGAAGAAGAAAAAGAGCAGCTGGTAGGGACCCTATGAGTCACGGCCAGCCCCTGTTAAGGTGACACAGTGGGGAATTGAACTCCCAGGCAGATGCGTAAACAACTGAGCTATACAGCAGTTGTGTCATTTTGTATTTTCAGACTCACAGTGTAATTTTCTGTTAGTCTTCAACACAAATTGAAAACACTGCTTTTCTTTAATCTGGCCCCAATTGGCTATACTCTACCTAGTGGTGTTTACTAAATTTAATCCCAATCCCCAAAGGGTCTTCTGCATCAACCCTTTCTGCTCCCCTGCCCCCCGGCAAACGGGGGCTTGTATGTCTCAAAGAGCCAAATGGAGATGAGGGTTGAGTGGGGATGTGTGTGTGTGTGTGTGTGTGTTTGTGTGTGTGTTTGTGTGTGTGTGGGCACACATACATACATACATACATACATACATACATACACACACAATTGCTTATATATACTGTACAACACATACAGTATTATATACATAAACAATTACCTATATGGATTAGCAAATGTATTTTCAATAATTTTGTCCTATTATTTTTAGTGGTAGCCTTTTGAATTCAGGAAACCATTTCAACAATTTGGTATACAGTTTGGAGAGTTTTCCATGGTAGAAAAAGTGTCTTGCCAGTGGAGCATGGTGCCATGTTCCACATTTCCACTCTCTGAGATTGTTATGCCACTGGGTATGCCACTGTCTTCTGACACAGCAACTACCGGGATGGCCTTGCCCCATTTCTGGATCTCAAGGGGCTGGTAAGTGGTTTGGTACCTGTCTGACTGTCATGTTAACCAGAGTTCAAGCTTTCTCATGGAATGTGAGATTCTGATAAAGCCTTTTCCTGTGGCAGGAACTGTTAGAACAGTTGAGTAGCAGCCTAGCATGTGGAAGAGAGAGAATCTTTTTTTGCTGTCAATAAGTACATATGCTGCTGATAGTGTGATACAAACTGAGCCTTATTTGGAAACATTTATCTTTATCAGACTTCTACATGGCTTTTTGAGGCTGGGGTGACTTCTCTTTGCCTATGAAGTATGTGTAGTTCAAATAAAACATAGATTGATTGAAGTTTTCACTCGCTAGTGGTAACTCGTGCTTAGGAATGGCATTTCTAATACTGTACTATTTCCAGCTTAAAGGTGGTAAAAGCAGTCTTCCTGTGATACTGCAGAAACACCTTTTTCTGGATTATCCAACACTCCACAGATGTTTATAATAATACATCAGAAACAAACATTTGAAGTGGGAAATTCCTTTTCCTATTTCATGAGATGGAGAAACAGGCCCAGCAAAAATGGTCCTGAAATCTGCTGACAAAACTGTTGATTTCTTACTTTTCATCCAAGAAAAACAAAACGAGTGAGCATCAAAACCTCCTGGTTCTGCAGCCATGCGCGTGTGGATGTGGGTACATATGTTGGGTTTAAAGTCAGAGCCTCAATAGCATGATATAAAAAGGAAACTTGAAAAATCAGCATGAGAATGTGGAAGACTGTTATTGTTTTGCTTATTTGCACCAGTTGTAAAGCATATTGACCAAATAGAAAAACTCATCTCAGAGCAAATGGTCTTTAGATAAAGGCCTGCTGAAGTGATTGACTGTGGAGGATGGGGAATTACAAAAACATCACATTCAGAGTTAATATATTGAGGAGATAGACAGCTGTTATGAAGTGTATGGGCAGTTTTGTGCATGAGGGCTCAGTGCTAAGCATTTGTGTTGCCCTTGGGCCTACCTTTTAGGGTATCCTTTTCATATTGTTTCCCCTCTCCCCTCAGGATTTCTATGAAGCTAACAATGTAAAATGATCACAGAAAGATCCAGGTTTTATTTAACAGCCTGCTTCTTTCTGCAGGTGGAAGGAGTCAAAAATGGGAGGGGGCAATGGGGTGGCCTGCTCTCTTATTCTGTTCTGGAATAAGATTAGAACAAATAATGTTCTCCAAATGATGCAATTGCTCATTAGTCTTGAATAGAAAACCACCCAGAGGCCTGGAGTGGTTCTGTAATCATGGCTTGATCATAGGAAAAATGGTACGGATCTTTTGTCCAGCCAATAGCTTTCATGCCAGATTACAAGATCATGGTTGAACTAGCTGAGAAGATGAACTTTAGTAGCATCCAAAGCAAATGTGATATAAATAGTGCAAAGCTGAAATTACATGATGAGGCAAATGCTGAAGAAGTCTGCAGTCACCAGGGGAGCATGCAAGGAAGTCTGTTGTCAAGCTGTATGAAGGCCTCAGACATTGCAGATACCTTTGTTTCAATAAACACCCATACAGTAAATTGGTGGCCATGCTCCCTGCTTTTTCATTTACATCCACTTCTCAACCCCAAAGTCTGTCCCAATGCCAGCAGTTTGTTGGAAACTAGTAAGAACCCAACACTGTAAAAACGGGAGAATGGCTGCCTACGGACAAAGTGCTTTGTACTTTGCCTGTCAGTGTGCTTATTTCTATGAACAGAGATCTCAACAACAACACTGAGGAAATTATTTGGAAGTTGAGTCATGGTAACTGGACTCCTTTTCTTGAAAGACTGAAATGTTTCACTACCCATCCAAGCAGCTTTGTCAGTCCGTGGAAAGTCAGTGTTGAGACCTCACTTTGATTTCACATCATCCTGATCTGAAGAGGCTCATAATTATGCGAGCTCCGGGCAAGAAAGAGAAACCGGGTTTCTCGACTTGCTGAATGACTGTGCCTTAGAGCAACTTGTCATGGAGCCCACCCGAGAACAGGCAACTCTGGATCTAATACTGTGTGATACTCAGGACCTGGTCAGGGATGTGAATGTCACTGAGCCTCTGGGGAACAGTGACCATGCTGCAATCTCCTTTGCCATGCATGTTGGAGGAAGAGTGTCAAGCAAATCAGACATAAAAACCCTTGATTTCCGAAGGGCAAACTTCCCTCAGACGAGGAAACTAGTTAGAAAGAAATTGAAGGGGAAGGTTAGAAGAATCATAAGAACATAAGAACATAAGAAGAGCCATGCTGGATCAGGCCAAAGGCCCATCTAGTCCAGCTTCCTGTATCTCACAGCGGCCCCACCAGATGCGTTTGGGAGCGCATGAGACTAGATATCTGTCTCCTGATACCACTCCCCTGCATCTGGCCCTTGAAGTACCCTGGTTTAAAGCCTAGAGATTACACATCTCCATCATGGTTTGTAACCCGTGATGGACTTTTCCTCTAGGAATCTGTCCAATCCCCTTTTTGAAGGCATCCAGGCCAGATGCAATCACCACATCCTGTGGCAGGGAGTTCCATAGACTTACAACACGCTGGATGAAAAAATATTTTCTTTTGTCAGTTCTTACTCTCCCAGCACTCAATTTGAGTGTATGTCCCCTAGTTCTGGTATTTTGAGAGAGGGAGAAGAGCTTCCCTCTATCCACTTTACTCATACCCTGCATTATTTTGTATGTCTCAATCATATCCCCCCTCAAGCGCCTTTTTTCCAGACTAAAGAGGCCCAATTGTTTTAGCCTTTCTTCATAAGGGAGGTGCCCCAGCCCAGTAATCATTTTAGTCGCTCTCTTCTGTACCTTTTCCAGTTCCACTATGTCTTTCTTGAGATGCGGTGACCAGAATTGTACACAATACTCCAGGTGGGGCCTTACTATTGTTTTATATAACGGCATTATAATGTTGGCTGTTTTATTTTCAATCCCCTTTTTGATAATCCCTAGCATGGAATTGGCCTTCTTCACTGCTGCCACACATTGGGGAGACACCTTCATGGAGCTGTCCACCAACACACCAAGATCTCTTTCCTGATCCGTCACGGATAACTCAGAGCCCATGAGTTGATAGATGAAGTTTGGATTTTTTGCCCCAATATGCATTATTTTACATTTGGTTACATTAAAACGCATTTGCCATTTCTCAGCCCACTCCCCCAGTTTGGAGAGATCCTTCTGGAGCTCTTATGAACAGATTGAAAAGCACCGGTCCCAGGACCGAGCCCTGGGGCACACCGCTTTTCACTTCTCTCCATTGTGAAAATTTCCCATTGACACCTACTCTTTGTTTCCGGGATCTCAACCAGTTCTCAATCCATAAGAGGACCTGCCCTCTTATCCCCTGACTATGCAATTTTCTCAGCAGCCTATGGTGAGGGACTGTGTCAAAAGCCTTTTGAAAATCCAGATAGACTATATCCACCGGTTCACCCAAATCCACGTGCCTGTTCACCTTTTCAAAAAATTCTAAAAGGTTTGTAAGAGAAGATTTACCCTTACAGAAGCCATGCTGATTTTCTCTCAGCAAGGTTTGTTCTTTTATGTGTTTTAAGATTTTCTCTTGGATGAGGCCTTCCACCATCTTCCCTGGGACAGATGTAAGGCTAACCGGCCTGTAGTTTCCTGGGTCCCCCCGCCTTCCTTTTTTAAAAATTGGTGTGACATCTGCTATCCTCCAGTCCTCCGGCACTGTGGCCGTTTTAAGAGACAAGTTGCATATAACCGTTAAGAGATCTGCAATTTCATTTCTCAGTTCCCTAATAACCCTTGGGTGGATGCCATCTGGGCCCGGTGACTTGTTAATCCTCAATTTATCAATTAGTCCTAAAACCTCCTCTCTTTTTAACCTGTATTTGATTTAATTCTTTAGTCAAGAGGGGCGGCTCAGGCAGCGGAATCCGCTCAAGGTCCTCTGTCGTGAAGACAGACGCAAAGAACTCGTTCAATTTCTCTGCAATGTCCAAGTCCTCTTTAACCTCCCTTTTCCTCCCTCACCATCCAGAGGCCCAATTGGTTCTCTGGCAGGTTTTCTACTTCTAACATATTTAAAGAAGCTTTTATTATTACCCTTTATATTGCTAGCCATGCGTTCCTCAAAGTCTTTCTTTGCCTCCCTTATCATCTTTTTACATTTCTTTTGCCAGAGTTTGTGTTCCTTTTTATTTTCCTCATTTGGGGAGGATTTCCATTTACAGAAGGACCTCTCCTTGTGCTTTAGAGCCTCTCTAACTCCACTCGTTAACCATGCCGGTGTCCTCTTGGACTTAAATGAGCTCTTCTTTCTTTGTGGTATGCACTTGTGCTGGGCCTCTATTATTGTTGTTTTAAACAGGCTCCATGCACACTGAAGAGATTGGATTCTTCTAACCCTCCCCTTCAGTTTCTCTCTAACTAGTTTCCTCATCTGAGGGAAGTTTGCCCTTCGAAAATCAAGGTTTTTTATGTCTGATTTGGTTGACACTCTTCCTCCGACATGCATGGCAAAGGTAATTGCAGCATGGTCACTGTTCCCCAGAGGCTCAGTGACATTCACATCCCTGACAAGGTCCTGAGTATCACACAATATTAGATCTAGAGTTGCCTGTTCTCGGGTGGGCTCCATGACAAGTTGCTCTAAGGCACAGTCATTCAGCAAGTCGAGAAACCCAGTTTCTCTTTCTTGCCCAGAGCTCGCATTGGCCCAGTCAATGTGGGGATAATTAAAGTCCCCCATGATTACTATCCTATCCCTCTTAGCCACCTCCATGATTTCTCTCCTCATTTCAAGGTCCCCCTCAAGTTTTTGATCTGGTGGACGATAGAATACTCCAACTATCACATCACTCTTTGGACCTGGTAGTTTAACCCACAGTGATTCTATGGCGGAGTCAGACCCTCTGTCAATCTCCATTCTGCTGGATTTTATGCCTTCTTTGACATAGATGGCCACTCCTCCTCCAACCCGCCCCTCTCTATCCCTTCTATAGAGTTTATAGCCTGGGATTGCTGTGTCCAATCTGCTGGTAGCAGCTATTTAAAGCTAAAACTCCGCCCCTTGCTCCTGCAAAAAGAAGAAGTTAGCTCTGCCCTTTGGCCGTGTGCTCCTCTGACCAGCTCCTTCCTCTCTGCTGCTCTGCCAGAAAAGGACTGAGAGATTGCTGGTAGCAGCTATTTAAAGCTAAAACTCCATCCAATCTCTTCAGAGTGCATGGAGCCTGATTAAAACAAAAACAATAGAGGCCGAGCACAAGTGCATACCACAAAGAAAGAAGAGCTCCTCTAAGTCCAAGAGGGCGCCAGCATGGTTAACGAGTGGAGTTAGAGAGGTTCTAAAGCTCAAGGAGAGGTCTTTCTATAAATGGAAATCCTCCCCAAATGAGGAAAATAAAAAGGAACACAAACTCTGGCAAAAGAAATGTAAGAAGATGATAAGAGAGGCAAAGAAAGATTTTGAAGAACGCATGGCTAGCAATATAAAGGGTAATAATAAAAGCTTCTTTAAATATGTTAGAAGTAGAAAACCTGCCAGAGAACTAGTTGGCCCTCTGGATGGTAAGGGAGGAAAAGGGGAGATTAAGGAGGACTTGGAAATTGCAGAGAAATTAAATGAGTTATTTGCATCTGTCTTCACGACAGAGGACTGTGAGCAGATTCCGCTGCCTGAACTCTTGACTAAAGAATTAAATCAAATACAGGTTAAAAAGGAGGATGTTTTAGGACTAATTGATAAATTGAAGATTAACAAGTAACTGGGCCCAGATGGCATCCACCCAAGGGTTATTAGAGAACTGAGAAATGAAAATGCAGATCTCTTAACGGTAATATGCAACTTGTCTCTTAAAACGGCCACAGTGCCAGAGGACTGGAGGATAGCGGATGTCACACCAATTTTTAAAAAAGGAAGGAGGGGGGACCCGGGAAACTACAGGCCAGTTAGCCTTACATCTGTCCCAGGGAAGATGGTGGAAAGCCTCATCCAAGAGAAAATCTTAAAACACATAGAAGAACAAACCTTGCTGAGAGAAAATCAGCATGGCTTCTGCAAGGGTAAGTCTAGTCTGACAAATCTTTTAGAATTTTTTGAAAAGGTCAACAGGCATGTGGATTTGAGTGAACCGGTGGATATAGTCTATCTGGATTTTCAAAAGGCTTTTGACACAGTCCCTCACCAAAGGCTGCTGAGAAAATAGCACAGTCAGGGGATAAGAGGGCAGGTCCTCTTATGGATTGAGACCTGGTTGAGATCCAGGAAACAAAGAGTAGGTGTCAATGGGAAATTTTCACAATGGAGAGAAGTAAAAAACGGTGTGCCCCAGGGCTCTGTCCTGGGACCGGTGCTTTTCAGTCTGTTCATAAATGACCTGGAAACAGGGATTAACAGTGAGGTGGTGAAGTTTGCGGATGACACAAAACTTTTCCGTGTGGTAAAAACCAGAGAAGATTGTGAAGAACTCCAGAAGGATCTCTCCAAACTGGGGGAATGGGCTGCAAAATGGCAAATGCGATTTAATGTAGCCAAATGTAAAGTAATGCATATTGGGGCAAAAAATCAAAACTTTATCTATCAACTCATGGGCTCTGAGTTATCCATGACGGATCAGGAAAGAGATCTTGGTGTGTTGGTGGACAGCTCCATGAAGGTGTCTACCCAATGCATGGCAGCAGTGAAGAAGGCCAATTCCATGCTAGGGATTATCAAAAAGGGGATTGAAAATAAAACAGCCAACATTATAATGCCATTATACAAAACAATAGTAAGGCCGCACCTGGAGTATTGTGTACAATTCTGGTCACTGCATCTCAAGAAAGACATAGTGGAACTGGAAAAGCTGCAGAAGATAGCGACTAAAATGATTACTGGGCTGGGGCACCTCCCTTATGAGGAAAGGCTAAAACATTTGGGACTCTTTAGTCTGGAAAAAAGGCGCCTGAGGGGGGATATGATTGAGACCTACAAAATTATGCAGGGCATGAGTAAAGTGGATAGAGGGAAGCTCTTCTTCCTCTCACAAAATACCAGAACTAGGGGACATCCACTCAAATTGAGGGCTGGGAGAGTAAGAACAGAGAAAAGAAAATATTTTTTCACCCAGCTCGTTGTTAGTCTGTGGAACTCCCTGCCAAAGGATGTGGTGATGGCATCTGGCCTGGATGCCTTCAAAAGGGGATTGGACAGATTCCTGGAGGAAAAGTCCATCACAGGTTACAAACCATGATGGAGATGTGTAATCTCCAGGCCTAAAACTGGGGTACTTCAAGGGCCAGATGCAGGGGAGTCGTATCAGGAGACAGATATCTAGTCTTGTGCACTCCCAGACGCATCTGGTGGGGCCACTGTGAGATACAGGAAGCTGGACTAGATGGGTCGTTGGCCTGATCCAGCATGGCTCTTCTTATGTTCTTATACGTTGGACAATGTTCTGAATAGCCTCATTAGGTGGACAATGGCCTGATTGGCCACTAATAAGCCTATTCAAGACATTGTCCAATTTATGAGCTTATTCAGAACAGGGTGATGTGAAATCAAGGTGAATTATAAATTGGAGGCCTTGCCACTATCTTTCCTCAGACTGATGAAGCTGTTTGGATGAGTAGCAAAATGTTTCAATTTCTCAAGAAAATAAATCCAGTTACCATGACTTAGCTTTCAGATAAGCTCCTTTGGATGACTGAGAATCTTCACAGACATATGAGAAAATTACTGTTTTCCTCACATCCCTCAGCTTGCCTTCCAGGATCCTTAGACTTTTGCAGGTATGGGCCTCCTGCTTTTACTTAAAGAACGAAAGTGGATAAAAATGCTTAAAGGCAGTTATCATTAATGATGAGTTCAACATTGGCTATGGTTTTCAGTCTAAATGGAAGGCTAAAAATGTCTAAATGAAACCTTGAATTGTTGGCACACCAAAATAGAGCTTCAAGTTATTTATACACATATGCATAATTCAGACTATTCAGTGAGAACATCTGAAATGACAGACAACACACACTTGTTATCATTGCATGTTGGTTGCATGTTCTTTTTGAAGAATGATTCTTCTTGAATAATTATTGATTTGAAGTGTTTCAAGGGAAGGTAGGTTTTTTGTAACATCTACAGTTCTTGATTGTTTACATTGATAATGGCAGATTATTTTCCCTGAAAGACGGCTCGTTGTCATCCATCTTCTCCGATTATGGATCAAATTATGGTATGGATTAGTAGTTCTCTCAGAGTGACGATGAAGCAGAAGAGGCCTGAGCAGCAACCTAAATTTGAATGAGTAGGTGACTCAGAGGCTTAGAGTCTTCTGCGACACAGAGGGTATTATTTTTAAACAGGAAAATGTTAAAACATGCTGGGTATGTTTTAAGCAAGCAGACTCATGCGGAAAGGATATTTGAATTTCTACTGTAATTAATTTTATAAAATGCCAAGATATCAGTTATTATTTCATGTGTTACTAAGAGCCACAATACCAGTGTTTGGCAGTTTTTCTGGACTGCAGTAAAACCCAGAAAAGTACTTATCAGCCGCCCCCACCTTCCAGGTTGTCCTAAACCTGTATCTAAAAAAATCAATAAGTTTGAACCAGGCATGTTATTGTTTGAATTTTTATGCATCATTGGAGAAGAAAATGAGAGAAGTTATTCAGATTTTCAGAAAGGGTGCTACGTTACCTTACAATTCATTAGCATTTTGTTGTATACTTCTCAGCTATATCAAAATGTGGAAGTTTATCAGAGATCAATCTTGCTCTTTTTGTATGTAGAGTGTAACTTGCTTATATAAGTATGTGGGGGAAGATACACTTTTTTAGCAAGAAATGTTAGTGGGGTGGGGAGAGAAGCAGACCACTCCAACTCTCCCGGTAATTTTTTGCGCCTGCTTTCAGCCTTCATCTCCACTTTCAATTTAAAAAAAACAGAATCAGAAAGAAAAATTATGTCTCAAACCCATCACTAAACCTTTGGGTACTTCAACTTTGCTGTTTTCTCTGTGCAAATGGAAAGGAAGACAAATCCATGATGATTTTTTAAAAATGACTTTTTTAAAAATTAAAAAATTAGCCGGGGTTTCTGTTTTCAGCAAATATGTATATGCAGCAGCATCCTTGTGTAAATGGTAGTATCTGTAGAAGATTCAAAGTGTGGCTGCCAAAGAACAGTAAAGGACAAACAGATGTTCTTGATGTTTGCTATATTGACCCCACTTTTATCACAAAAAGGGGCTCAAGGTGGCTTACATTGTTGCCTTAGCCTCCTCCTGAAAGGACATCAAAAATGGAGCCGGCCTGGTCTCCCATGAGAGGGAGCTTCAGGCCTGGAAGCAGTGACAGAGAAGGCCCTCTCCCACTGTTGTCTATATTGGTCTGGAGCACAGTGCTGGGTTTGAAATCTATGAAGTGTGTGTGGAAGCTTATTTCTGTTACAGTACTCCTAAGGTGTCTAATAACAAGCAGAATTAAGGAGGGAAACATGTTTAGAGTGGCAGTGGCTTCCATAACTGTCTCAGTTGTTCTTCTCCAGTACCCACCCAGTTGTTCTTCTTCTACTAGACTGCTTAGCAGTCTAAAAGCCATTCTCTTTTTGGAGCTGATGGCATTTTATCACCCCAACATTACCGTTCCTGGGATGGCCATTTGTAGGTTCCTTCCATGTGGGACTTTGGATAAAACAGGAGCAGTATGAGAAAATATTGCTAGTGCTCTCACTACGTTGTCTTACATTGGGTGAGGTACTGCACTAGGACGCTTGGAGGTTTTGCATCCTGTAGAATTCCCTGTAGAGTTCTCATTACACTCTGCCACCCTCCGTGCATCAATTTTCCTCAGACCGAGAAGATACTTGGATGAGTAATAAAACATTTTGATTTCATAAGAAAAGAAGTCCAGTTGCCATGACTCAACTTCCAGATAACCTCACCTGGATGACTGAGAATCTTAACAGATACTCCCCCCTTGAATTTTACATGCACTTATGGGCGTGCACCTGTGTGTTCTCCTCCTGCTATATATACTGAATTAAGAACTGAAGATTTGTGTTTTCTACTGAGCCAGCATGTCCTGTGATAGTTCTTGTAAACACAGTCTGTGTCATCAACAGCATGTTTTTATTTCTGGGGTATTAAGTGTGATGTTCGTGGGCTCCCAAAGCAACATAAGAACATAAGAACATAAGAACATAAGAAGAGCCATGCTGGATCAGGCCAAAGGCCCATCTAGTCCAGCTTCCTGTATCTCACAGCGGCCCCACCAGATGCGTTTGGGAGCGCATGAGACTAGATATCTGTCTCCTGATACCACTCCCCTGCATCTGGCCCTTGAAGTACCCTGGTTTAAAGCCTAGAGATTACACATCTCCATCATGGTTTGTAACCCGTGATGGACTTTTCCTCTAGGAATCTGTCCAATCCCCTTTTGAAGGCATCCAGGCCAGATGCCATCACCACATCCTGTGGCAGGGAGTTCCATAGACTTACAACACGCTGGGTGAAAAAATATTTTCTTTTGTCAGTTCTTACTCTCCCAGCACTCAATTTGAGTGTATGTCCCCTAGTTCTGGTATTTTGAGAGAGGGAGAAGAGCTTCCCTCTATCCACTTTACTCATACCCTGCATTATTTTGTATGTCTCAATCATATCCCCCCTCAAGCGCCTTTTTTCCAGACTAAAGAGGCCCAATTGTTTTAGCCTTTCTTCATAAGGGAGGTGCCCCAGCCCAGTAATCATTTTAGTCGCTCTCTTCTGCACCTTTTCCAGTTCCACTATGTCTTTCTTGAGATGCGGTGACCAGAATTGTACACAATACTCCAGGTGGGGCCTTACTATTGTTTTATATAACGGCATTATAATGTTGGCTGTTTTATTTTCAATCCCCTTTTTGATAATCCCTAGCATGGAATTGGCCTTCTTCACTGCTGCCACACATTGGGGAGACACCTTCATGGAGCTGTCCACCAACACACCAAGGTCTCTTTCCTGATCCGTCACGGATAACTCAGAGCCCATGAGTTGATAGATGAAGTTTGGATTTTTTGCCCCAATATGCATTACTTTACATTTGGTTACATTAAAACGCATTTGCCATTTCTCAGCCCACTCCCCCAGTTTGGAGAGATCCTTCTGGAGCTCTTCACAATCTTCTCTGGTTTTTACCACATGGAAAAGTTTTGTGTCATCTGCAAACTTGGCCACCTCACTGTTTATCCCTGTCTCCAGGTCATTTATGAACAGATTGAAAAGCACCGGTCCCAGGACCGAGCCCTGGGGCACACCGCTTTTCACTTCTCTCCATTGTGAAAATTTCCCATTGACACCTACTCTTTGTTTCCGGGATCTCAACCAGTTCTCAATCCATAAGAGGACCTGCCCTCTTATCCCCTGACTATGCAATTTTCTCAGCAGCCTTTGGTGAGGGACTGTGTCAAAAGCCTTTTGAAAATCCAGATAGACTATATCAACCGGTTCACCCAAATCCACGTGCCTGTTGACCTTTTCAAAAAAATTCTAAAAGGTTTGTAAGACAAGATTTACCCTTACAGAAGCCATGCTGATTTTCTCTCAGCAAGGTTTGTTCTTTTATGTGTTTTAAGATTTTCTCTTGGATGAGGCCTTCCACCATCTTCCCTGGGACAGATGTAAGGCTAACCGGCCTGTAGTTTCCTGGGTCCCCCCTCCTTCCTTTTTTAAAAATTGGTGTGACATCTGCTATCCTCCAGTCCTCCGGCACTGTGGCCGTTTTAAGAGACAAGTTGCATATAACCGTTAAGAGATCTGCAATTTCATTTCTCAGTTCCCTAATAACCCTTGGGTGGATGCCATCTGGGCCCGGTGACTTGTTAATCCTCAATTTATCAATTAGTCCTAAAACCTCCTCTCTTTTAACCTGTATTTGATTTAATTCTTTAGTCAAGAGGGGCGGCTCAGGCAGCGGAATCCGCTCAAGGTCCTCTGTCGTGAAGACAGACGCAAAGAACTCGTTCAATTTCTCTGCAATGTCCAAGTCCTCCTTAACCTCCCCTTTTCCTCCCTCACCATCCAGAGGCCCAATTGGTTCTCTGGCAGGTTTTCTACTTCTAACATATTTAAAGAAGCTTTTATTATTACCCTTTATATTGCTAGCCATGCGTTCCTCAAAGTCTTTCTTTGCCTCCCTTATCATCTTTTTACATTTCTTTTGCCAGAGTTTGTGTTCCTTTTTATTTTCCTCATTTGGGGAGGATTTCCATTTACAGAAGGACCTCTCCTTGTGCTTTAGAGCCTCTCTAACTCCACTCGTTAACCATGCCGGTGTCCTCTTGGACTTAAATGAGCTCTTCTTTCTTTGTGGTATGCACTTGTGCTGGGCCTCTATTATTGTTGTTTTAAACAGGGCTCCATGCACACTGAAGAGATTGGATTCTTCTAACCCTCCCCTTCAGTTTCTCTCTAACTAGTTTCCTCATCTGAGGGAAGTTTGCCCTTCGAAAATCAAGGGTTTTTATGTCTGATTTGGTTGACACTCTTCCTCCGACATGCATGGCAAAGGTAATTGCAGCATGGTCACTGTTCCCCAGAGGCTCAGTGACATTCACATCCCTGACGAGGTCCTGAGTATCACACAATATTAGATCTAGAGTTGCCTGTTCTCGGGTGGGCTCCATGACAAGTTGCTCTAAGGCACAGTCATTCAGCAAGTCGAGAAACCCAGTTTCTCTTTCTTGCCCAGAGCTCGCATTGGCCCAGTCAATGTGGGGATAATTAAAGTCCCCCATGATTACTATCCTATCCCTCTTAGCCACCTCCATGATTTCTCTCCTCATTTCAAGGTCCCCCTCAAGTTTTTGATCTGGTGGACGATAGAATACTCCAACTATCACATCACTCTTTGGACCTGGTAGTTTAACCCACAGTGATTCTATGGCGGAGTCAGACCCTCTGTCAATCTCCATTCTGCTGGATTTTATGCCTTCTTTGACATAGATGGCCACTCCTCCTCCAACCCGCCCCTCTCTATCCTTTCTATAGAGTTTATAGCCTGGGATTGCTGTGTCCCACTGGTTCTCCACATTCCACCAGGTTTCTGTTATGGCTATTATATCAATGTTATCCCTAGCTGCCAGATGTTCAAGTTCCCATCTTTGCTCGGAGGCTTCGAGCATTGGCGTAGAAGCACTTGTACAGTGGGTCCCGCAACAGCTGCTGCCTTGTTCTTCTCCCCCCACAGCTTTTATTTTCAGTAGACGAACTGTCACATTCCGCTATTCTGCCAGTGTTAATACTTGCTATGTCATCTCTATGTGATTCTCTACCCTCTCCAACCTCATTCCCCGAGGATGAGGTGTTCCGAACCGGATGCCACACAGCTCCTGTCGGCTTTCCCCCAGTTATCAGTTTAAAAGCTGCTCTGCTGCCTTTTTGAGGTTGAGTGCCAGCAATCTGGTCCCATCATGATTCAAGTGCAACCCATCCCTCCTGAACAGGTTTGGCTTGTCCCAAAATGTTCTCCAGTTCCTGACAAATCTAAAGCCCTCCTCTCGACACCATCGCCTCATCCACGCATTGAGGCTTCTGAGTTCTGCCTGCCTGGCGAGACCTGCACGAGGAACAGGTAGCACTTCTGAAAATGCTACCTTGGAAGCCCGGGACTTCAATCTTCTACCTAGCAACCTGAATTTGGCTTCCAAGACTGACCGCTTGGCCTTCCCGACATCGTTGGTACCGACGTGTACCATGATCACTGGCTCCTTCCCAGTTCTCTCTAACAAGCTATCTATATTTCTGGTGATGTCTGCGACCTTTGCACCCGGCAGGCAAGTGACCATCCGGTTATCATGCTCCTCACAAATCCATCCCTCCGTATTTCTAATGATAGAATCCCCTAGCACAATGAGCTTCTCTCCTGCAGCCTGGTCATCAACATGTACCTGATCTTGTATCTCATCAATAGTGATGAGGGAGAGATCCTCCGGTGGAACCACTTCTTCCTCTATGTGTGCCTCATGAGGTGTGCTGAGGGAAAGAGCTTCAAATTGATTGTGCAAGATGAGACTCTCTGAGCGATGCCTTGGCCTTCTACTCCTTTGAGTCACATTCCTCCACCCATCCACCTCCTGAGTTGGGGGAGTGACTTCCTCCTCTGAAGTGTGCCCTGTCTCTTCTTGGACCTGGATAGTCTCTTCCGCTCTGTCCAGGAACTGCTCAAGCTCCTTAATATGTTGCTGGTCCACTATGTGAGCCTCTAGCTGCTGGACCTTCTCTTCCAATAGCGCTACCAGCTTGCACTTGCAGCAGATGTAGTTCTGCACACGCTCTGTCAAGATAACAAACATAGCACAAGTACTGCAGGTAACTACAGCTGCTCCCTCCAACTCCATTTTAACTATTACAATAAAATGTATTCAAGGTCTAAAAAATGTAAACTTGCACTTTTTTTTTTAATCTAGTAGGACTCTTTACTTCTTTTATTGTTTAGTCAAAATCTAACAGTGTAGGGGCCGCTAAAGCACCTCTACTCCAACTGCAAGCACGTCAGGAAGTGTAGGACCTCCTGAGGAGTTGCTTGGCTTGGGAACTCAATTAAACCAATTTTTTTTATTTTATTTTATTTTTTTCTTCTTCTATTTAAAGCTAAAACTCCGCCCCTTGCTCCTGCAAAAAGAAGAAGTTAGCTCTGCCCTTTGGCCGTGTGCTCCTCTGACCAGCTCCTTCCTCTCTGCTGCTCTGCCAGAAAAGGACTGAGGGGCTGCTGGTAGCAGCTATTTAAAGCTAAAACTCCGCCCCTTGCTCCTGCAAAAAGAAGAAGTTAGCTCTGCCCTTTGGCCGTGTGCTCCTCTGACCAGCTCCTTCCTCTCTGCTGCTCTGCCAGAAAAGGACTGAGGGGCTGCTGGTAGCAGCTATTTAAAGCTAAAACTCCGCCCCTTGCTCCTGCAAAAAGAAGAAGTTAGCTCTGCCCTTTGGCCGTGTGCTCCTCTGACCAGCTCCTTCCTCTCTGCTGCTCTGCCAGAAAAGGACTGAGGGGCTGCTGGTAGCAGCTATTTAAAGCTAAAACTCCGCCCCTTGCTCCTGCAAAAAGAAGAAGTTAGCTCTGCCCTTTGGCCGTGTGCTCCTCTGACCAGCTCCTTCCTCTCTGCTGCTCTGCCAGAAAAGGACTGAGGGGCTGCTGGTAGCAGCTATTTAAAGCTAAAACTCCGCCCCTTGCTCCTGCAAAAAGAAGAAGTTAGCTCTGCCCTTTGGCCGTGTGCTCCTCTGACCAGCTCCTTCCTCTCTGCTGCTCTGCCAGAAAAGGACTCATCTCCTTGAAACACCATGATTTGAAGGGTAAATAGAATTGGAAAATGTTTCCACTACAGGATGTGATATGAATAAAGGAAAAGTGGGTTTGGGTGGGGTCTTGAATGTACCTTGTTGAAAATGGAACACACAGATAATTTATGAATCAGTAGAGACAGCTGTCTGTGAGTGTAGACGTTCAATCCTTTGTCTTGAGTGGAAGTCAATAGTGATGACACCTCCATTAACCATGATGCAGTGGATATTGATGGGATAGGTTAAAGGCAGAGGCATTGCATGTCTTAACCTTGTGCTCTAGCAGAGGAGGGGAAGATACTTGAGACTGGGATGCTACTCTTGATCAGATTAACAGTTTCTTGTCGCCTTCCTTGGTGTTTGTTTTGTTTTAGGATAGGATAGGTAGATAGGAATCTTTATTGTCATTGCCCCCTTGCAGGAGCAACGAAATTTTGTGGTTGCTATATAAAACTCATTTAAAACATTTCACATAGATTTAAAAACAGGTACAACACATAATATAACATATAAAATGACTAAAATATGACATATAAAATAAGTGACTTCAAAGTCCAGGATTTCCGTTTAAGGCCAATATTGCTCTAAAAAAGAAGCTATTTTTGAGACGGTTTGTTCTTGCCCTACATACTCTATATCTCCGTCCCGATGGCAGCAACTCAAAGAGGCAATGACCAGGATGTGATGGATCTCTTAATATATCTAATGCTTTACAGTGCCCTTAAAAAAATGAAACAAAACAAAATGGAAATTTTCATTTCGTTCCTTTTCGTTTTTTATTATTTATTTTGACAAGCGCCGATCTCGGCTATTATTAAAATAAAGAATAAAAATAAGTGCTGATCAGCAGGCGCACGGGGCCGTGCACCAGCTGTTCGGCGGGACCCCCCCCACACAAAAAACCGCCGACCAGCCTCCTCACGGGCCACCTGGTAGATGGAAGTAAAAAAACCATAACCTGTCGACCATCCTTCCCATGGGTCAGCTGGTCAACAGGAGTTTAAAAACAAAACAAAACACCACAGACCGGCCTCCCTGTGTTATGTTCTGTCCTTGAAATTGAGTCAGTTAGTACATGAGGTAAAAGAGCAGCTAACTGCTAAGGCCTGATGCTGTAAAGCAGGGCTGTCCAACTTTGAACAGCCCACAGGCTCCCTCCTGCCCACCCCACGTCCCCGCGGGCTCCTCATCAAGTGTGGCCATGCGCGCATATGCTCTCCTCAATGCCCCCAACCTGCCCCCTGTTTGAATTTGGTGCTGCACAAGCACCCTCGCTGGTTCGGCACCAAATTCAAACGGGTTGAGCCTTCCCCCTCCTCCCCTTTGTGGTGAATGGGACGAGGGGGAACGCTGGATCCATTTGAATTTGGCATGGCACAAGCACCCTCGCTGGTGCAGCACCAAATTCAAACAGGTTCAGCCTTTCCCCTCCTCCCTTTAGCCGTGAACGGGAGGAGGGGGGAGGTTTGAAGAACGAGATTTGAGCGACCTGGGAGGTTACCAAGGCAAGCAGCGGTGTAACTGCTTGGCTTGGTAAATTCCCTGGCTGCTTGAATCTCTTCAAAAAAGGCGTGCTTTCACCCCACCCCACCCAATGGGGGGGAGTTGCACCTTTTTAAAAAGGAGATTTGAGCCTGCCTGCTCCCCATTGACGCACTGCCCTCACCCCCAAGGTGGGAAACTGGTGCAGCAGCTTGGATCTGGAGCCGGGGGTTCCTGCTGGAAGGATGTAGTGGGGAGTGGGTGTGTAGAGGGGGAGGCGTGCTCATCCTCATCGGATTGGGATTCTCCTCTGCCAAACTGCGCCTCTGCTCCCCCCCTCCTGCACTCCTCGGGTGGCGCTCTCGGCTTGGCTTCGGATGGGGAGTTGCAGGAAAAGCACATTCCTTTTCTTCCCGGCAGAGCCTCCAGAGAGGCGGCTGGGAAAAGTGAGCTGGGAAGCCATTCCTATGGCCTGTGTTCCCTGCCTTGGTGCCCCAGGGGGTGGCCATGGCTGCCACATCCCCCACACAGCCAGAGCCCAACGCCCCAAAGGCCCAGTTTCTCACCCACCTCCACCTCCCCCGCCAGACTTCCTCGTGAGTAGAGCTCCCCAAGTGCTCCCGCCCTCCACGCTGGCACTTCGCCACATGCCTGTCCAGACAGGAGTCATGCAGTGCTCATTGCTGGGCAGATGTCCGCGTCCAGCACACCTACTTACTCCCTCCATCAGCACAGGCAAGTAAAGAGTGCAGAGGGACCACTCCTTGCCGCTCCCCCCCAGGTCTTCGGCGCCGGCAGTGGAGCCTCTGCCGCCTCCCCACCCATTCTCCAAGGTTTCTGGCGCTGGTGGTGGCTGCCGACGCCTCAGCCCTGGGCGCCAGTGGGCTTGGAGGCGGGTCGGATCCCCCAGGGAGGATGCAGAAGTGCTGCCAGCCACCAGCAGCTCCTGGAGGTACAGGGCGTCGAGACCGCAGCGGAGGCCAAGGAGGTGCAGCTCGGGCAGGGCGGGCGGAGACAGGCGGTGGTGGTGATCCTCCTCCCCCTCCCCCTCCCTCTCTTAGTGGTGGTCACCCCCACCGCCAGCCACCCCTCCCAGCTCGGCAGGCAGCTTCCTGAGGGCCGGGATGTGGCACCAGACCCAGGAGAGCCGAACAGGGCCCAGTCCGTAGCCCTGCAGCGCCAGAAACCACAGCCCCACCAGGCGGCCCAGCGCCGCTCAGGATCCCACACACCTCGCAAGTGCGCGAGTGGGGGGAATTCCCCTCCAACATACCATCACAGGCAGCGTGCCAGAAGGCCAGTCAGGATCCAGCGGGCGACCTCCAACGGCCCCGCGGTCGACTGGTCGCCCATGGTCGACGCGTTGGACAGGCCAGCTGTAAAGTACGTGGAAGAGGCCTCATTGTTCTTAAGAGTAGTGCGTTATAAAGGGAGTGGGGGGAAGGAAAAGCATGAAAAGTTGCAAAGGATTAATAGAAAAGCACAGGTTTATCAAACAGCTACGTCATGTGAATGTGCTCAAGATAACTTGAGATACTGCCTACTTGGTTCATTATAATTTGTATTCTCATGGCTTGTCACTGCACGTTTTGTGGGCTGCAGTCTGCCAAAGCTTTTTACAAAAATCAAAACAAATGAAAACAAAACTTTGATCGCTTTTCAGGTACCAAAATACTATTTTCGTATCTCTGTAAAGAAGTAAGCAAATTAACACTCTTCTTTCCATTATATCTTGTTATCCAAATGGTCATATAGCGATGGGGAGTCTGGCTGCAAAAGAAAACATTTCAAATATTCGGCCTTCCACAAATTGTAAAGAAGTAAATGGAGTGTGGAGAGTTTATAAATGGCAAAGTGCCCCCAGTCTCCTTAAACCATAGAGATGGGCAAGGGGCCCAGAGGATCACACTTCAGTTTTGTTTTCAGTTTTGCAGAAACAAAACTTTTATCCCACTGCAGGCTTTCAGGAATGGTGGCTTTTGCTTTAATTTGATTGGAGTGAATTAAAACCAGAAGTACTTGAGAAGTTAATTCTTGTTTTAATTCTTAGTTGGGGTTTTTCCTCTGCCCTTCTGCCCTTTTGGGGCCTGTTTCAGCCTGTGGATAGAGCTGAAGTCAGCTTGCTGTAGTTGGCCACTCATGTCTTATTATAAGGAAGCATTTCTAGAATCATCAGCGAAATCCTCCAGATTCTTGTGAGCTGAGGTAGCCCACAGTTTGATTTTTGGAGCTTTGTCAGTGATGTTACAGGAACCGTCTGTTAGGTGCTTATATCAGCTGTACACAAATCAAGTGTAGCAGCAGCTTTAATGGGAGACTACAGTGGGACAGTAAAATTTCATGCCAATGTTTCTGTTGAGTCACTCTTTGAGTGTGTGGAGCCCATAGGCACTGGAGAGGGAGTGTGCTACCTCCAGCCCCTTGTACTGTCATTCTCAGTAGGCAGAAGCAACACTCTTAAAGCAGGGGAGGGTGTTGATCTCTTAGGCCAGGCCTGCCCAAAGTCCTGCCCGGGGGCCAAATCCGGTCTGTCAGGCCATTCTGAGTGGCCCGCGGCTGGCCGGCCCGCCCCTCCCTTCCCCTCCTTGTTTTTTTTAACAGTTTTTTTTAAAACAGGCTCCCTGTGCTTTCTTTGGTCCCCACCTCCTTCCCTCCCTCCCTTGTTCTCCACTTTCCTTCCTTCCTCTCTTGGTTTCTACCTCCCTCCCTCCCTCCCTTGGTCCGCCTTCCTTCCTGCGGGTGGGGTTGCAAGGGCTCAGTGGGTGGGGCTTATGGGTCAGTGGGTGGGGCTTGCAGTGGGGTGGCAGGGTCGGGGAGCAACCGGCCCCTGACACAATCTCAGCCACCAAATCTGGCCCTCCTTACAAAAAGTTTGGGCACCCCTGTCTTAGGCGATAACAGTTTTGCCCCCAGGACTCTAAAACATTATGATCTGTACTAGAGTGAAAAAGATTAGAAACCATTTCCTCCTCACTGTTGTGGGAGGGAAGTTGATGACCATGCACATCTCATTTGTAGGTTGGAGTCTTCAAAACAGCTCATAGTATTTCTGCTCTTGGGAAGGGTTCCATTGAAAACCACACATTGGAGGCAGTACTGGCCCAGCTGGAGCACAAGCAGGTTCTTATATTCTGCCTGCCTGTTCTCCTGGCATTCCACTTCCAGGGTACATGTTTTTAGATGAGGATGGCCTTGCCGTGTGGGGAGGACACTTCACCAGGCGGTACAGTCTGTATTCTATAATAGATGGAAGGGTTTAAAGCAGTTCGGCGGGCCAGGTGGACATGTCCTCTTGAAGCCTGTTGCTTTTACTGATGCAAGATTGATCTCCTTTCAGTCTCCACAGCAATACACATGTTCACTGCCTGTGCAACATTTCTTTGAACAAGGATTTTATAGTGTGTGGCCACAGAATGAGCATGTCTGGCTTGGCATGGACCGATGGCTCCCCCACCCCCCAAATGCCCCAGGTAGTGAGAATAAGCTCCCGACATCTGTTCAATTGGCTTCTGACGGCCTTGTTTCAGAATTTTCAGTAATCTGTGAGAAGAGTAATCTGTTCTTGGTCCTATCGTAGCTTTATAGGGTGGGATAAAGGCCGTCCTTCCATCACCCCTGTGCTAGAGCAGAATTCAGTCTAGTCTGCTTTTAAACTAAACCTTTTCTCCCCAGACTGGGGAATGCAATCTTCAGATTTATGCTACCAAGCAAGTGGCATTAAGGATGGAATGGCCCCAATCTTTTCCTCGCTTCTGTCCATTTATTTCTCTAAAGGTACTGCTGTGTTGTGAGATGGTATATTTAAAACTGAGATTTGCTTTCAACAGCTTTCTGCCTTATAGGGCTAATTCTACTCATGGCATTTAGCTCAAAGACTTTACCCTTTCTCTCCAGATGGGGCTTACGAATTTGGTCAGACAGCTTTGTCTTCTCAGGGAACACTTGCGTTAACTTCATTAATTTCCAACACGAAATAAAGAGCTTTATGGGATAGCTTAATAACTTTTCTTAGTGCTAGTCTGATTTATGGGCTGGCAAAACATGACAGAAACACTAGTACAGCTTTATACGATGGAGGTCTGGGAACATTCTAGTACCAACTTTTTATCTTGGTTTTCTGAGAAATGTTATAATTTAACATTGGAAACTGCTAGTACAAACTGAGGGCAGTTTGGTGCACTTCACATTTTTTTATTTAGCAATTAGATTTTTTAAAAACTTCCTTTAACTAGCCTTGTAAAATAATTTGCAATCTCAAATGTAACAAATATGTCAGGATAATAATTATAATTATTTAAAAATAAGGTTATAATAATGCTCTTTTGTATTATTAAAACAACACAATGATAATAACATAAAACAGTAGCAGTGGCCATGAAAAACCTAAAATTACTTGGAGGCATAGTGGGCGCTTTTAAAAAAAGTTATGTATGGTATACCTAAACACCAATTGTACAATAATTCAAATACAATAGTTCAAACTAATGAATTTGTGTGGAACATATATAACTGCAAAGATATCAGTTTTTAATGCATTTGAAAATGCATAAGTGCAAGTTATCAGGTCAAGATCAAGCAAAAAAATCTTCATTAGTCATTATAATTGATGGGCTTTTGTGTTTAAAAGAAGGGCTAAAAACATGATATAAGCTGTCTTTCATACAATTCATATTCGTTTGGTACCTGCCAAATGTGAAAACCAGAGGTTTGCAACCCTGGGTCCCCAGACTTTGCTGGACTAAAACTCCCATAAGCCTTCAAAGGTAGCTGTGCTGGCCAGGGAGGCAGTGCAAAATGGCTGAAGGAATCTTTAATTTAATAGCATCATATCATGTGTCCTCTGAGCAAGCCAACCGAGACATCTCAGGGCGGTGGAGATCTTTTTTAATTTGGAAAAGAGCCGGGAAGACACTGACCCGTGCGTGCTCTTTGCTTCTGTTGTTCCTTGTGGGATTACTGCATAGAGTTCAGCCTCTAAAGAGTAATGTTTAATATTGTTTGAAGTTATTTTTATGTGACTGTATTCGTTTTGTTTATTTTATTGTTGCTCACCTCCCAGAACAGCCCCAGGCTATATGGGCGGTATACAAATTTAATAAATAAATAAGAAGCAAATGAACTGACCTGAACCAGCACTTTGTGCCGTTCTCTGCAAATGATCAAACACAAATGGAAAACCTAAAAGAGTATCCGCCTTTCATGCAAAACAAACAGACAGGTATACAGAAAGTGCAAAAATGAAAGAGGCACTCCTCAGTACACCAGTGATTATCAGTGTATGCCACACTGTAATACCCTCCCCCTTCTGATTTGTTCCTGTTTTATGGACCATTGTTGTAGTTTGAGAATGAGCAGGCATGCTTGTACCTGTATTGTTATTCTTATAACTGACTGTCAAATTAAATATATAGATAGCACAGTGTTAAAAGCCGCTGACAATGTTTCAGTGATAAGATTCCTTGTAGTTTTCCTGCATGAGCAATCGGCCTTTTAAAGGAAACCCACATTTCCTTTCTAATTAGGAAAAGAAAGTAATATGCAAGAACCTGGGAGATGTGCAAAACAAATGCAGTGATAATCACACATATTTCAGCAGCTAAAGCATTCCGAATGTGAATTGCATTCTATGTGAACCATCTGGTTTGACTCTAAATGCCAATGGTATTATGCTACTGAGTTTAGATTGTCCCACCTAGAGCTCTAGCTATATTATCTTTAGTTTAAAATATCTTCATGATGCATAACGGAGGCTACCCGTTGCCTCCCGGATCAGATTCAAGGTCTTGGTTTTAGTTTATAAAACCCTACATGGCTTGGGCCCGGATTACCTGGCAGAGCGGATCGTCCAGCGGTCAACTTCGACCCGACCGGTTCGGCAGTCGCGGGCGCACTCGCTTCGGGTTCCAACTCCCCGCGAGGCCAGGCGTTCCCTTACCCGGAGCCGGGCCTTCTCGGTGGCTGCCCCATTTTTATGGAACAGCCTACCCAGCGAGGTGCGCTCTGCAGAGTCCCTGCTGGCCTTTCGCAGAGCGGTGAAAACTATTCTATTCCGCGAGGTCTTTGGTGACCTAGCTTAGCCTGTTGTTTTTTTTTTTGTGCCGCCATCAACCACTGACCACTATGTCAGGACTTGAGATAGTAGCAGTTTGATTTGGAACTAAAGGGTGCTCTCCCTGCTGCTGTTTTCTTTTACTTTAGTTATATTGATATGCCGGTTTATTTGTCTTGTTGTATTGTACTGTATTGTTATATTCGCTGACTTGCTCAGCTGTGTTAGCCGCCCAGAGTTCCCCTTGGGAAGATGGGCGAGATATAAATCTAATAATAAATAAATAAATAAATAAATAAATAAATAAATAAATAAATAAATATATTTTGATTCAGTTTCTAACATGAGAATTCAGTAACAGAAAGATATTTTCCAGGCCAGGTTCTATATGCAGACCTGCACAATGCAAACTGCTGGTAACACAGGAGCTGATGAAACTGAGATCTGAATTAAGGTGAAAAAGTAGTTGTGTGTGTGTGTGTGTGTGTGTGTGTGTGTGTGTGTGCGCGTGCGTGCACGCGCGCGCACACACACACACACACACACACACAGTCACACACACACACACACACACATTTCAAAGGATAATAGGAGCACAGAATAGCCATTAGGATAACAAGCTGAAATTCGACAAAGAGACTGGAAGGTTTAAAACGTGGCAGGCAGGGGAATTAGAGCATATCCAGTTTTAACACAGTTGCATTACACAAGGCAAATTTTCTAATGATGTTCAATGCGAGATATTTTCCTCAGAGAGGAGCCTTTTATTTATTTGTTTGTTTAAAATATTTTACCCCACCCCTTCTCCTTAAAAGGGAGTTGAAAGACAATATTGTATATAAAGCTAAAAACAATTAGACAAATACTAAAAAGGTTCAAATACAACATGAAAAAAATAGCAAACAAAACAGCAAACACTAAAAACACATTCAGTGGAATAAGGTATACTAACCCACTTAAAACCTCCAGTCAGGTACCCAGTCGTTGAAGGAAAGCTTGCCTGAAGGAAAAAAAAAAAGGATTTGGCTGCTTGTGGAAGGACATAAAAGATGGAGTCAGTCTGGAAGCAGCAACAGAGAAGGCCCTCTGCTTTGGTCCCCACCAAATGCACCTGTGGGGGGGGGGCGGTGGAACTGAGTGAAAGGTCTCTCCTGATGGTCTAATAATCCCAAGGGAAACAGAGTCCTTGAAATAATTTGGACCCAAGTTTTTTGGGCTTTATCTTTCTAAGTAGGGAATAGAGCTATAGTTGCATTTTGAAACTAGCAAAGCTTTGAGTGGCTATTTATTTAAAATATTTTCACCCTACCTTTCTCTTGTAAAAGGACCCAAGGAGGTTGACATCATTAAAAAGATACATATACCTCAAGAATTTATGATACTGTGGTGTGCATGTACATTTTGCTCTTTTGGATTAAGATGAAAATTAGAACTCCTTGTTAATTCTCCATTCACAAGATATTAAAATTATCCAAAAGGTGGATGCAAACTAGATTAGAGAATCCATAAACTGTAATTTGCACAGCTGCCCCTTTTTTAAACAGTTGCCTGCAGTGTCTTATAAGAAATATATTGGAGTTCCAGAAAAGGCCGATAGGTAGAATAGAAAGCAGATTGAAAGACAAGTAAAAATATTAGATGCATAAAAATGCTGTGCTGGAGAAATAGCTGCAGTGAATTCCTTTATCATTCTTTCATAACCCTCTTCTCCACTTTTTTCCCCTTCTCTTAATAGTTGCACAAGAAAACACAATTATTTTGGGCCACGGAGGGCTGGTTCTGACATCCTCGACAAAGTCTCGTCCTTGTTCTAGTAAGTTTAATAATTTAATAATTTTTAAAGCAGCTGCGGTATTGTTAAATGGGGAATTTTTCTTATTGCTTAATTGCATCCCCAGTAAACATCCACTTAGGGTTTAATTAAACAGTCTGGAAGGACCAGTTGTGGAAGTCTAGTTTGCTTCCCTGAATCTCTTCATTATGATTTGTTCTAGCAGCATTTAAATTGAAGCCATTTATGTAAGGGTATATTTGATCTTTCTTTGAACAAAGATTGTACTCATAATGATACCCTTAATCTGAGATGGTATTGTCATTCTTTGCATGTGATTACCATTCATCTGCATAAAATAGGAGAAAAACGAAGGGGGTGGCAGCTGAACATTTATGATTGGAAATTATATCCTTTACAGGTATTGAACCAGAATTGGACAAAGAAAAAAAGATTAAAACAGTAGGGGGAAACTATGACCTTAGTATAGTTGACATTTAATAGATGTTTTCCATCCATTGCTTCTATTCTATGGAGTAATCTGCAAAAACTGTATGCTTTGATTCCCTTTTCCCCAGCCTTTCACTGTTTCTTGGATATTATATGAGTTTCAGTGCCTGATTTGTCCTCTTTTGAGAATGCTAAGGAAATAACTTTTCTTTTCTCCAGTCCCTATGCAACTGTTCATTGACCCCTGATGGTCTTCTGATCTCTCCCAGCCAATAAATTACTGGAATATTCACAGTTCCTGTAAAAGAGCAAATCTTTCGAAATGCTCTTTCGCATTTTTGCTATATCTTGTGTTCTAGTTGCACCCATCTTTTAGTTAGGTTAAAAACACCTGCGAGTTGCAGGCTTCTAGGATCTGGCTCCATTACTGTATGTTACTTCATCTTCCAAACGTCTCTGTAATGAAGGGATTTTCATCTCACATCTCAGTACAAAACCATAGAATGCAAATATGTTTGCAGTCTCATAGGTTCATGATGGTGTACATAATTTATATATTTCCTTTATGCAAGAATGTGACAGTGTAAAATTTTCTGCTGCATTTACAGCAATTTAAGAGAGTTATCAGTTATGTTTAGAAATGGAGTTTCTGTTTACTCTTGATAACTTAAATACATCATAAAGTGAGATGAGCAATGGGTCTGCTTCATGGTGTTTGTTGCTGGAGTGAGCCTTCTTTTGTTGCTTGTCATCTGTCCTTTTGTAGTATCATTCTTCAGATAGGTATCATATAATGCAGGGGCTCCTTTAGTTGGAGGCCACATGTCACATTGCTGATTTATGGAAGTCTATGGGTGTTGGAAATGTGTGTATAGGCATGAAATGCTCTATGGTTAGCCTTGTTATATTGGCTTTTGGGGCAGTAACCAAACTCCGAGGGCAACAATTTTAGGGAACTTCAAAGTAGAAAGATCAGTACTTGATGAAATAAAAAGGAAGAGTGTGTGTTGTTGAGGTCAAAGCGTATTTTCTGGAATCCCAAGTATCAATAGGCATTTCATCTCTCCCTCCCTCCCTCCCTGTCTCTTTCTTCTCCACACCACTGTGCCACCAGTGATGCTTGATTACCTTGATTGTGCGCATCATGCCATTGACAAATTATTTCCAAATGTAATACAATACTACTGATGATTTATAGAAGATAATAATAATAATAATAATAATAATAATAATAATAAACAACTTTATTTTTATGCCGCCTTTCTCCCCGGAGGGACCCAGGGTGCCTGAAAAACTAGATTTGGTCTGTGAAGAGCCATAATCTTAGGGATCCTTTTGTCATAAAACATTCCTTTACATCGGGTAACAGCAACCTGCATGTAGCACCCTTTGTCACGCTGATTGGCTTCTTCTCAAAAGAGCCTCCATGATGTTCTTAGGCACTTGCTTACCTCTCTGGCTAATGACGCCTGATCCTTTAATGTCAGTAGTAGGTTTACATCATGTACCTGAGGGATGGCTGCCCAAATCAATCATGTCCTCTGGTGGAGATGTGCCGCTCTTCTGCATTTACAGCTGCTGACTGGTAAGGATATCTGTCCTTGCTTCCCTTGTCCTCCTGTGTGAAGCTAAGGAACTCCAAGATGCCTGAGGCATGGAGAAGAACTTCTTGTCTTGAGTGATGTACTTGGTGACTTTCTCAACAAGAGACAAGAATGAGAACAAGAACAAGTTTTCTTGTTGTTCTCACCTACATTTAACACAAGTAACCCAAATGGATGGTGGCTGCTGCTTTGTAAATGAACTTTAAAAGTTTGACACATAAGATAGGTTGTTTTGTGTCTTTTAAACCAATTAGAAAATCATTCAATACTTGCTGTTGTATGCATTTGCATCTTGGATTAAAAAGGCCACGAGTCTATGCAAATTACAGGGATGAGTTAAAAACAGCAGTCCTTATCTTGTGCTTGCTTGAGAGGAGAGCAGTTTCATCAAGCTTCAATATTTCTCATCAAAGTGGCCTAAATTGATGGGAATAAGGAATGTAGAATATATACTGGCTGTTGGATTCTGTTTACTGTGCGGATCTGGGAAAGGCAAGGGACTGCCTTGTGGAAGAAATAGCACTACAGCTTTTCCCTTTCTCTAACAATCTGTGTACTTCAGCCCTCATTGCTGTCTTCCTTCTATTGTGTGTATTGTGTCATTACAGTCATGACCGACTTCATGACCCCGTGTCCATGGAGTTTTCTTGGCAGGGATACTGGAGTGGCTTGCTGGTTCCTACTCCAGGCACCTACAGCACCTGGTATTCTCTGGTGGTCTCCCATCCAAGTACTAACCAGAGCCGACCCTGTTTAGCTTCCGAAATCACGTGAGATCAGATGTGCTTAGGGCATCTAAACTAAGAGGCCTCCCTTCTATTAGGGGTGACTTAAACCAAGAAGAAGGAAGTGAACAATGGGCTTCCAGATGGCTGGTAAAAAGAGCTCAACTAAAACTGCAGCTGAGATACCCAAGGTGGCATTGTAGATAGGGTGGAGACTGTGGACTAGAACTCAGGAGGCCTGAGTTGGAATCTCCGCTCAGCCATGGCAACTCACCGGGGTGTGTGGAAGAGATAAAACTGTTCCTTAAATGTCCCAGTTACCTAGCAAGCCCTATAAGGGTCACTATAAATCAGTTCCTGCTTGAAGGCACATAACAGACTTGACTCCAACTACAAAACACATGTTTCACTTTGATCATTGTCACTAAATCAGAAGCTATATTTGGAACAGCCAGAAATATAAGAGGTAATACTGAGGGAAGGCAGATTCAAAGACAACAGCATTGTACTCTTCATGAAATTAAAAGGAATCAGAATCAATATTTTAATAGAGAACTAGGCCAAGTAAATCGAGCTCCCTTTCTGGCAGGATCCTTTCTTATGTCTAGGGGTGGTTTTGGTGGTGGAATCCCTCAGGATACCAAGATTTTAAAGCTTACGTGAACATGAAGATCAGTACAAGAACGTGGATGGCTCATTTTCTGTGCTTCATTTGAAGTCAGACAGTTGCGTTTTCCTTGAGTTTGTATTGAAGTTAATTGCCTTGATTTGGAAGAAAATTTGAAAAGATGCCATTCTTTTCAGGTAGATAAAACAAAGGGCCTTTGCTGTACAATATACGCTGTTCTTGTTGGCTCTGCTTCTGCAGTGGCTTGTACAAATTGAGCTTTTTTTCTTTCCTATTTAATCTTAGTGAGTGTAGACTTCTGTTTTTGTTGCAGAGACATATCTCCTTAAGGAGCATAGTTTTAAAGCATGTCCATCATATCTTAGTTCACGTAAACATCTGATTCTTAAACAAGGGAGCTGAGCTAAGCTGTCAGACTTACTACTTATATCCCCAAGATACATTTTTCTGTTACCTTAGGGCCTTTTCACACGACCCCTAAAATCCGCGGCAAATGGCTCCCAGATCTGGAGCTTAAAATTGTTTCCCCGCCAGCTCCGCAGTTTACAAAAAAATTAAGTGCGACCATGCCCACCTAAGCGCGTCCCAGCGCACTTTTCAAGTACCTGGTCTCCAGAGCTGAATAATTTCTGATGCAGTTGTAACGTAGTGAGTGCCGGGCTCTCCTTGCCTTGTGTTTGTTTTTTTGTCCCCGCCGCCCCTTTAAGAGACAGGAATCATGACAACGACGGGGCTTGGGGCGGCTTCCACAGGCAGACGGAGGTGAGCCTGCGTTTTTTCTCCCTTTTTTTCTCCCTCCCCTCACGCAGACAGGAGCAAGGAAGTGCGGAGGGGGTGGGAACACAGAAAGAGCGACGAACCCCCAAGATCTCTGGTCCGAATTTAAGTGGCCAGCGGATCTTAGGGGTCGTGTAAAAGCTACATTAGTTTTTCTTCTTTGGTTACTCTGAATGAAGTCTTATGACCATGGGTTGTTTAATTGATGCATGCTTGAAAAAAACAGTTCATAAATCTTTGACAATGCCTTGGAGATAGTCTCATTGCATTTTACATGCAAATGTTTTTAATTCCTCCATTTCAAGCTGTTAAGATATTTGGTCTTCCAATTTGATTACCCATTAAAATAAAAATCAGTTTGTGTATTGATCTTCTTATGGCCCTGCTTTGAATCTTTAATGAGTAATGAAGAAATTGATAACTGGATATTCTATGAAGTTTGATGGTTGTTAAATATATCCCTTTTTAGGAAGAGTTGCAGGTCCATAACATATCCACTGATATGCATTCTTGAGGGTCATTAATTAATGCTTGCAGACTGATGTCATGATTAGAGCTGTCTGTACACCTGCTGAACTTTCTGCAATTATGCCATGAGCATTTTACCCATTCCAGGTGCCTCTTAGAGAAACAAGTTGGTTTTAGAAACCAAAAAAGGAATCATATATACATTTGCAAGGGTCATGCCTAGTAATCAGAATAGTAAAGGCATTTCTGTACATTCAAAGCAGAAATTATATATCTAGTCATCTTGATTGACAACATGATTACCAGAAAAATCTAAAGGAGGAATTCTGATGCTTGTTGTGTAGAATATTGGTTGAGAAGCCCAGCAAGGCAAATAAAAGATTTTTTAAAGATTTTTTTTTTGTTCATATCAGTGATAACCTTAAATTAATAATCCCACTTTCCCTGCCCTCTGCTGAGCAGGGGAAGTGATTCGCTGTTTTTATGGAAGCAGCAGAAAGAGTTTTTCACGAGGAATTGGTGCCTGTAACAAAAAGCTCCAGGGATTTGCAAGAAATGGCCTTAAGGCCTTCTGAAATAGCTCATCCTTGCTTGCAGGCCTAATCATGTATTCTGTTGAATGCATATGGTCTTCAAACTGTTGAGGATTGTGATGCATGTATGAGCCCTTCCCCCTTTGCTCCTAAATATACCAAATTCATTTCCAACGTTCATGATCTTGCTGTCAAGATCTGAAACAGGATTTTGAGTGTACCCCACTGATGAATGCGCATAGATTCCTTCCAGAATCTTGACAAAGTGGCATCTCCAGTTACAGGCAAGTGACTTTTAAATTCTCTTTTCATTGTCCTGTACTGAACACAGAAAGAAAATAATGTGTCTTTTTTTATTCTGTGTTGGAGACAATGCTTCGCATGCAGAAACAATTAAAACACTAGTCTTTCCAGTTTAATGAATTACAAAACCTAGGCCTGGAAATATCCCTTAACTGCCGCTGAGACTCTGGAAACTCACTACTACTTGTAATTGTCCATACTGGACTGAATGGACACATTGTTTGATATTTTTAAGTGTTCTCCTATTCTGAAAGATGTATTTTGCATATGCCTGTCTAGGCAGGCACCTAAGAAATCAATGCCCCACTTCTGTAGTCACAATTGGATGTTGTTGGACTTGGATGTAGTTCATGCCAGCAGACTTTAATGAAGCTCTTGCAATTGATTAGAATTCAGACGCCTTCTGTCTTGTCAGGGATATTGATCCGCAAAGTGAGGGGGAAGTAATGAGAGAAAATGTGGAAAACTATAGCATTTCATACACTTTTAGATTACCCAATAATTGGAGTTCTCTGAGATATTTATAAGTAAGTTTAAGTTTTGTTAGGGGTCTTGTAGCATAGTAGTTAAATGCCTGCACTGCAACTAAAACTGTGCTCACAACCTGGGGTTTAATCCCAGGTAGCAGTCTCATGGTTGACGCACCCTTCCATCCTTCCGAGGTCGGTAAAATGAGCACCCAGCTTGCTGAGGGTGGGGGCAGGGGGCAATGTATAGCCTGCATAACTGAATTGTAAACCGCCCAGGGAGTGCTTTAAGCATTATGGGGCAGTATAAAATCAGAACATGTGGCTTTTTTGCTTCTTAATACTTATTCAGAAAATACAGTGATGTCTTGAATTACGAAATCTATCTGTTCCAATGGATTTTTCGCAATTCAAATTTTTCGTAGTTCAAAACGCGGTTTCCCATAGGAATGCATTGGAAAAAAGGCAAAAAAGGGGGGATGGATTAATTGGTTTTCAACGCATTCCTATGGGAAACCTGCCCCAAATCAGCAAAAAGAGCTTCCCTGCTTTGCTAGGTTTGGGGAGAAACCCCTCAATCAACTGCCAGCAAAGCTATCAAAATCATTTGGCTGTTGGCTGATGATTTTGACAGCTCCGCAGCCAAGGTGTTTTTCCCATGGTGTGTGCAGGTCTTTGAAAAGTCAATCCTTGGTTCTCTGACCCCGGAGTGGGGGAGTGGGTGAGGGGTGACTCCACTACTTGCGCACTCCCCAACCCTGGGTTGGAGCAGCAAGGATATTTTTTTAAAAGACCCACACGCCATACAAAGTGCAGGCTGTGCATGCTGGTGTTTAAAAAATGATCAAATTTTGATTGTTTTTACAACAACTGCATGCATAGCCTGCTCTTTGCATGGTGAATGCATGTGTTTTAAAAGCACATCCTTACTCTACCCCCCGGTGGCAAAACTGCCCCCACTTGCCTTTGGTATCCAGCTGTGGTGAGGAGGGGCAGCAGCTGCCCTGACCCAGCAGGGGGCTGAGCGGACGAGGGTCACCCCTTGCCCACTCTGCCCCCTGCTGGGTCAGGCATCTGGAAGTCAGCAGCCTTGACTCAGCAAGGTTTTTCGAAAGACCCTCACCTACAGCACCCTCTTTGCATGGCGTGCGGGTGTGGGTCTTTCGTAAATCCTTGCTGGGTCGAGGCTGCTGGCTCCCAGATGCCCCAACCCAGCAGGGGGGTTAGCGGGTGACGGGAGACTCCACTGCTCACCCACTAACCCCCCTGCTGGGTTGGGGCAGCCAGAAAAAGCACTTTCCCAAAGATGGGAAACGGCTTTTGCTGTCTGTGGGGGAAGCAGTGCTTTTTCCTTCAGTGCTCCTCCGAAAGCAGGCGGGGGTAGGGGGCCCATCCCTTTGGATTCCCGTCGCCCACCTGCTTTCTGGGTGCACTGAAGGAAGAAGCACTGTGAATTATGAAAAACTTGAATGAGGAAGGGAAAAGCACAGTGGATGCAGAGCTGTTAAAATCATGTGGCCTGACAGCCAGGTGATTTTGACAGCTCGGGACTTCCCTTCGTAATTCAAGTTTTTCGTAATCCAAGTCATTCGTAATTCAAGGCATCAGTGTACACATCTAAAACAATGATGAACTAGCATATAAGAAAGTCAAGATTATTCCAGTAGCAAAGATTAAAAGCATTACACTATTCAAAAACAACCCCCCCCAAATCTACTAGTTAAAAGTTACAAATCTTTAAAAGCATTAATTTGTTTAAAGTTTGGGCGAATTAAAAAAAAGTCTTTCCTTGCCATCAAGAAAGAGAATAATGTGGCTGCCAAAGCAGTGTTCTCTGGAAGACATTTCTCAGACATAGCCCCCAACTGAAAGGCCCTCTGTTTTTTACCACTTTGGATTCCCCCCCCCTGCAAGCCTTGGATAATTGGCCTTAAAGTCCCGGGAGGTAGATGTGATAGGAGATGCATTTTGAGATAACCTGCACCCAAACTATTTAAAAATGAGAACCAGCAGTTTGAGAGAGTTATGGGAATAGAACAAAAATCGGTGAAGACAGCAAATGACTGCTTTAATATCATTTCATTAAGCAGTCCCAATCAACAGCCTAGCTCATGTGTTTCTTACTAGATGGAATTTCTGGACGATCTTCATAAGCAGCCCCATATGTAATAGTAGTAGTCCAAATGAGAGTTTGTCAGAGTGGGGATAAGTGTTATAAAGCTAGTTTTGTCATGTGAGGAATGCAGCTACTAGATCAGCTTGAGCTACAGAAAGCCTTTTTGAGTCACTGATGGCTCCCAGAGCCCTCCCCCCTCCCCCCACCGCCCAGCTGTGAACCTGATCCTGTGAAGACACACACAGTCTTCATCATTTGACCTACTGGCCCTCATTAAGGTTACTATCTTACCTGAATGTTGAGTTAGAATTTATTTTATTTTATTTATTAGATTTATAGCACCACCCAGATAGCTACTAGGCCACTCTGAGCAGTCCACAACAATAACAATAACAACAACAATAACAATAACATAAATACAAACAAAAGAAAATAAAAATATAAAATATTGATTAAAAGATAGTGGCGGAAAAGATTGTGGGTGATTGTCTGGAACATTCCATCTCAGGCAAGCCTCCAAAGCAGAGGGAGGAGAGAGAGGAAGGGAGGTCTCCCTTACAACAGCCAGGAACATTTTAAAAGAGGAGTGCACATTAGGGGTTTGTTTTATTTTTCTTTATATTTTTCTTTAATTCATTTTCAACATCATTTTTTTATATTGCATTTTACTATTGTCACATTAAAAACACAGAGTAAAATCCAGTTGTTTAGTCCCAAGCGGAGCAGATTCCACAGCCAGGTACCTAAACCATAGTGTGGACGTGGACTTCTAGCCAACGTCTTTTGAGAGTTTTGGCATTTTGAATGTACAAAATAGGGCCCCAGAATAAATAATCAGAGTTTCCACTATTTATTATGGGGAAATCTGCTTTGATATACAAGTGCTTTGTTTTACAATCATGTTTCTGGAACGCATTATGCTCGTAAACCAAGGTACTACTGAAGATGCAAGTAAGGATGTCGGCAGTATAACGTCCCTGAAGTACTCCACAGGGCAAAGGCTTTAGCATCATGTTCTGGAATCAATTGTTGAAAGAAGAGCTGAAACAGAGTACTGAAAAGTTCCCTGTATTGCATTTTGGGCAGCCTACCCATAACTATACTGTTCTGGATAGAAATGAACCTTTTTTGAGAGGTGCAGGAATACAATAATGGTGATGTTTGCCCTATCTCTCTTCCCACCTAGGCCATTACACAGAGCAACCAAGGCCATTTCTGTTCCCACACACCACAATACCAGAAGCTGAGCTACAGTGCATTGAGAAAATTAGTTTCATCCGAGTTGATGGAGTTAATTTGAGGGAAAGTATTTCAAAACTGAACACTGAGTTTTGAAAAGTAAGGCGGAGAGTTGGAGGTTTAGGAGATATCTGTATGGGGTGGAAGAATGAAAGCAGTACTCAATATGACTAGCAAAATAATCTCCAGGAACAAATTCCATTTAAATGTAAATGACCTAGAGAGATGGTTTTGGGAAGTATAGTCTAGAAGAGCACAATCATTGCACCCCCTCAGTTCAGATACATGATTCGGGCATCAGCACATAGTTAAAAATGATCCTCAGAGTCCTTCCCGCCTGCTCTGAGGCTCTTTACATTGGGCTTTTCCAGACACTTCCCTAGAGCAATGCCTTGAGGTGCGGACAACTGAGATGCATGCTTCAGTTGCTATCGCCCTTCTGGTGCCAATTAGAATCCCAGTGACTGGCACATACCACACCGGCAGAACTCTGTGCTTTCTCGTGGGGTAGCCAACTGCTTGGAACCCTTCTCTTCTCCTGTGACCTTTATCAGTTTTCTAACCCTCACAAAGAGCTGTTGGGACATTAGAAACTAATAGCTTTCCTGCATTTCATTTTCTGTGAAAAGCACAGACAGAATGCTTCCTTCAGGCTGAATAACTGGAAAGTAGACAAGCGTACTGAGAAGGGGGAAGAAACGGGTTCTTAGATACTTCCAGTGACATTTAATAAAGACTCAATTGGCTATCTGCTCTGCTTACGTGTTTCGTTTCACTGGTGCTCCGCAGCTCATGTGCGGCGCTTCACCCACATAATTGTGGGCAGTCTCGTTTTAGAGATAAATCTTCTTGTAGGTTTTTAGTTTTGTAAATCTGCTTTCTCCTTTTGTGGAATAGAGTACGTTCAGCTGGATTCTTTGCACATTGGTCAAACTTCAGGTTCACTAAAGTTGGTGGGGCTTAAATTAGTCATGTTGCAATGATCTGAATTTGATTAAAGCATAACCAATTTATTTTGAACCAGTAGCATTTAATTAATTTCCTAGAGGTTGCAGCTGGCTCACCTTGCCAGGATTTTGAGCTTAGTTAGGGTAAAATTGCTTTAAAGTATAATCATGTAACAATTTGCATTGCCTCTTTCCTAATCTTAACAGGAAGCTCTTTAACTACATCACCTGTATGTCCAATTTAGTTCTCACTCTGATATATTTTAAGCAAATAGTTGTCGTATTCTTGCATTTTTGTCTCACCTTTGCTTGCTTGATTAATTCAATTTTTTCATTGGCATGGCATCTCCAATTATTCATTCACATTTTTGCTCATTGCTTTTGCTTGGCACATAACATATTTAAATCATTTTCTGTAGAACTGATTACAAAAAAACTGGCTTCTTCTACTACTAATGGTGCTTATTTTTATGGAAGATGTATTCATAAACTTTTCGGAGCAGGATTTGGCATTTCTGTAGTGAGTTTTCTACATGAATGTACATGCTGATTATTATCTGTCATGTTCTCAGTTTTGGTACATGTTGGTACAACTTGCGGTGGTGAAGAGAAGGTGGGGTTTTATCGCTCTTCAGAGGTTAAATACAAGTGTTTCTGTGCAAGAAGATGGTCACCTGAGGAGGGGGAAAAAGGCGAGGCGAGGAGGTGGCCTCCACCATCAGGAGCCACGAAGCCATGCCACCTGCGAGCTTGCAGCGCTTCCTGCGCACATTGAATGAACCTCTCCCATGGCTGAGAAGGAGCTGCAGTGGCACGGCTTTGCAGCTTCTCGATGGTGGAGGCCACCTCCTCTCCTCGCCTTTTTTCCCTACCCAGGCAGCCACCTTCTTGTGGCGTCGGGCTTGTTGGCGCTGAGGAAGGAGAGCCGAGTTACCAGAAGTTAAGGCTGGGGGAATGGGGAGTCACAGCGACTTGGTGGATGCTCATGGAGAAAGAACACCAGGATCGATGTGGGGTCGTGGGAAGGGACGGCTGTCCTTGTCAGAAGCCACAACTGTAACAGCTCCATCTCAGCCACCCGTCCCCACCCACGCTCACGCCACTCCCTCTTGCCAGGTGACCTCTTGGTGCAGCGGCATCTGCCACTTTGTGCACCTGAAGCCCTCAACAAACCCCGTTCCTCCATGGCCCCAAGTCAAGAGGTTGGAGGCATCACCCTCGGTTCTATGCAGGCAGAGAGGTGGTGTTGCATTTGTGTATGCACCGACTCCCAAGCCCCTCCCGGCAGCACCTGGACGCTACCCTCCTTCTGCATATCCAAGAGGAAGAGGTGTGCTTGACTCTTTCAGTCCATGCCAGACAGGCAACTGGGAAGTGATGGTGGAAACGAGAGGGGTGAAGAGATTGCCAACCGAAAATAACTGAATCTGCGGATGGTAGTATTGTATCTTGATATTCCTACAAACCCCTTAACTTGATTTACCAAGACTAAATGTCCCAATTCATTGTTACAATGGCACTGTTGTCACCTTTTATCAATCTAAGCATGCTTTGCTGATAGACAATTTTTGTTGAATGGCTGTGAAAACTTTGGGTATTACCGTACTTGAATAAATGTCTTATGCCAAATGCTTTTTTATTGCCGAAGTAACTTGTTTTTTCACATGACAGTGTCCCTCAGATGCCTCCTTTATCTCTGGAACCTCTTGAAGCTAAAATTCTGGAGTTCAGCCCAACTATGAGTTTTATTGTGGATTCTCTGATTTGGAAATACAAATTTTAGTCCCCTTAGTATTACTTATTACCAAACACAAATGCAGAAAAGTTTCATCGGAATGATCATAGCATGTAATAGCAGAAGCAGAGTATGCATGTGGGTGCTATTAAAAAAATCAGCGCAAAATTCTGTAAGCTGCATATAGTGATTTAACTGAAGTGATAATACCACTTCAAGCAAAAACTTGAATAAATACTGCCTGTAGATCAGGCATGTCCAAACTTCGGCCCTCCTGATGTTTTGGACCACAACTCCCAGAATTCTAAGCTTAGATTACTAATGCCAAAGGTCTGTGAGAGTTGTGGTCCAAAACATCTGGAGGGGCGAAGTTTGGTCATGCCTGCTGTAGATGTTCTGGATCGGGTGACCCTTTGAGAATAAGTAATATGATTTACTATAGAACAATTGTATTGATTCCTTTATTCTGTTGCATGCAGTAGGCGATGGCAAAAGAGTACTACAGTCCAACAGTGCGAGGAAAAATAGGTTAAGCAAAGGGCTTGTAAGAAGGACACACAGCCTTAAATGTCTCTACAGAGCATGGGAAACAAAGAGGAGGAGCTGGAACTCCTAACACAACAAAATAAATATGATATAATTGGCATCACTGAAACCTGGTGGGATGAGACTTATGATTGGAATATAGTTATTGGTGGGTATAACCTGGTTCAGAGGGACAGACCTAGTAAAAAAGGAGGAGAAGTAGCTTTATATTGATTGTTTCAGTGCTCCACTTTTTTGACTTGTTCTTGTCTTCCCTTAGCCTATCTTAGCTATCTCTGATTTTTATGAGTGATGTTTGACTTAATTATATTTTTACTCGTATTATTTTTGTTTTTATGATGATTTTGTATTATTACATATTGTAATAGTCCTTTTATCCTGTAAGCTGCCCAGAGTGGCTTCCTGTCAGATGGGCAGCATATACATTGAATAAATAAATAGATATGTTAAGGGCATTTATATTAGTGAATAAATCCAGAATACACACCTGGGAAGTCACATTGAGAGTAGATGGGTGAGAATTAAGGGGGAGATAAATGTGAGGGATGTCACCGCCGGGGTATTTTATAGCCAAGCCAGCTGGAGGAACTGGATGATGCCTTCTGTGAGCAGATGGCCTCTCAGTAAAAAGGGAGAGATGTAGTATTAATGGGAGATTTTAACCATCTCGATATATGTTGGCAGTCTAACTCAGATAAAAACAAAAGGTCCAATAAATTCCTTACTGGTCTTGCAGATAATTTCATCGCCCAGAAGGTAGAGGAGGCAACAAGAAGAACAGCTATTTTAGATCAGATATTACCCAATATGGAGGACCTTGTAAATGGAGTCGAAGTGGTCAGATCTTTAGGTAGAAGTAACCATGCTCTTTCAGAATTTGTTATACAAATTGGCAATCTTTGAGAATTCCTGGAGAACAGGGGAAGTCCCCATAGACTGGGGGAGGGCGAATGTTGTCCCCATCTTCAAAAAGGGGGGGAAAAGAGGGCCCAAATAATTACTGCCCAGTCAGCTTGACATCTATTCCTAGAAAGATTCTAGAGCAGATTATTAAGCAGTCTGTAATTATTTAAGAAGCAGTACTGTTATTATGTGCCTCAGTCTGGAATATCTTATAAATGGGGCACATTTCTACTTTTGTGTCCCAGTTGATCAGTGAGGCTACAAAATAAAACAGGCTGAACTTTGCTTTCATCATTGTAAGGCTAATTACACTGGTGACAATGAGGCCTGTAATAAGACTTCCTGGGGTAGGAACTGGCAAGCCACCCCGGTATCCCTGCCAAGAACATCCCATGGTCAGAAACAAAAGGCTAAAAGATATGACGCTGGAAGATGAGCCCCTCAGGTCGGAAGGTGTCCAACATGCTACTGAGGAAGAGCGGAGGACAAGTACAAGTAGCTCCAGAGCTAATGAAGTGGCTGGGCCAAAGCCGAAAGGACGTTCAGCTGCAGACGTGCCTGGAAGAGAAAGGAAAGTCCAATGCTGCAAAGAGATATACTGCATAGGAACCTGGAATGTGAGATCTATGAACCAGGGTAAGCTGGATGTGGTCAAACGTGAGATGGAAAGAATAAACATTGACATCCTGGGCATCAGTGAACTTAAATGGACAGGAATGGGTGAATTCAGTTCAGATGACTATCACATCTACTACTGTGGGCAAGAATCCCATAGAAGAAATGGAGTAGCCTTCATAGTCAACAATAGAGTGAGAAAAGCAGTGCTGGGATACAACCTAAAAAATGATAGAATGATCTCGGTACGATTCCAAGGCAGTCCTTTGAACATCACAGTAATCCAAGTTTATGCTCCAACTACCGGTGCTGAAGAGTCTGAGATTGACCAATTTTATGAAGACTTACAAGAACTTCTAGAACTGACACCAAAGAAAGATGTTCTTCTCATCATAGGGGATTGGAATGCTAAAGTAGGGAGCCAAGTGATAAAAGGAATAACTGGCAAGTTTGGCCTTGGAGTTCCAAATGAAGCAGGGCAAAGGCTAATTGAGTTTTGTCAAGAGAACAAGCTGGTCATTGCAAACACTCTTTTCCAACAACACAAAAGGCGACTCTACACATGGACATCACCAGATGGACAATACCGGAATCAGATTGACTATGTTCTCTGCAGCCAAAGATGGAGGAGCTCTATACAGTCAGCAAAAACAAGACCTGGTGCTGACTGTGGCTCAGATCATCAGCTTCTTATTTCAAAATTCAAACTCAAAATGAAGAAAGTAGGGAAGATCACTGGGCCAGTCAGGTATAACCTAAGTCAAATCCCATATGAATACACAGTGGAAGTGAAGAATAGATTCAAGGAACTAGATTTGGTGGACAGAACACCTGAAGAACTATGGATGGAGGCTTGTAACATTGTACAGGAGGCTGCAATGAAAACTATTCCAAAGAAAAGAAAATGCAAGAAAGCAAAGTGGTTGTCCAACGAGGCCCTACAAATAGCGGAGGAGAGAAGGGACGCAAAATGCAAGGGAGAAAGGGAAAGATACAGAAAATTGAATGCAGACTTCCAAAGAAAAGCAAGGAGAGACAGGGCGGCCTTCTTGAATGAACAGTGCAAAGAAATAGAGGAAAACAATAGAAAAGGAAAAACCAGAGATCTGTTCAAGAAAATTGGAGATATTAAAGGGGCATTTCGTGCAAAGATGGATATGATAAAGGACAAAAATGGTAGGGACCTAACTGAAGCAGAAGAGATCAAGAAGAGATGGCAAGAATATACAGAAGAATTATATCAGAAAGATCTGGACGTCCCTGATAACCAATTTAGCGCAATTGCTGACCTGGAGCCAGACATCCTGGAAAGTGAAGTCAAGTGGGCCTTAGAAAGCATTGCAAACAACAAGGCCAGTGGAGGTGATGGCATTCCAATTGAACTCTTTAAAATCTTAAAAGAGGATGCTGTAAAGGTGCTGCATAAGATATGCCAGCAAATTTGGAAAACCCAGCAGTGGCCAGAGGACTGGAAAAGATCGGTCTACATTCCAATCCCAAAGAAAGGAAACGCCAAAGAATGCTCCAACTATCGCACAATTGCACTCATTTCACATGCTAGCAAGGTTATGCTCAAAATTCTACAAGGCAGGCTTCAGCAGTATGTGGAAAGAGAACTTCCAGAACTACAAGCTGGATTTCGAAGGGGCAGAGGAACTAGAGACCAAATCGCCAACATGCGCTGGATTATGGAGAAAGCCAGAGAGTTCCAGAAAAACATCTACTTCTGCTTCATTGACTATGCCAAAGCCTTCGACTGTGTAGACCACAACAAACTATGGCAAGTCCTTAAAGGAATGGGAGTGCCTGAACACCTTATCTGTCTCCTAAGAAATCTATATGTGGGACAAGCAGCAACCGTCAGAACTGGATATGGAACAACTGACTGGTTTAGAATCGGGAAAGGAGTACGACAAGGCTGTATACTGTCACCTTGCCTATTTAACTTATATGCAGAGTACATCATGAGAAAGGCCGGTCTGGATGAATCTCAAGCCGGAATTAAGATTGCCGGAAGAAATATCAACAACCTCAGATACGCAGATGATACTACTCTAATAGCAGAGAGTGAGGAAGAATTAAAGAACCTCTTAATGAGGGTGAAAGAGGAGAGTGAAAAAAATGGGCTGAAGCTCAACATCAAAAAAACTAAGATCATGGCCACTGGTCCCATCACCTCCTGGCAAATAGAAGGGGAAGAAATGGAGGCAATGACAGAGTTTATTTTCTTGGGCTCCTTGATCACTGCAGATGGCGACTGCAGCAACGAAATAAAAAGACGCCTGCTTCTTGGGAGGAAAGCAATGGCAAACCTAGATAGCATCCTAAAGAGCAGAGACATCACTTTGCCAACTAAGGTCAGGATGGTTAAAGCTATGGTTTTTCCAGTAGTGATGTATGGAAGTGAAAGCTGGACTATAAAGAAGGCTGATCGCCGCAGAATTGATGCTTTTGAGCTGTGGTGCTGGAGGAGAGTCTTGAGAGTCCCCTGGACTGCAAAGAGATCAAACCTATCCATTCTGAAAGAAATCAACCCCGACTGTTCACTGGAAGGACAGATTTTGAAGCTGAGGCTCCAGTACTTTGGCCACCTCATGAGAAGAGAGGACTCCCTGGAAAAGGCCCTGATGCTGGGAAAAATCGAAGGCAAAAGGAAAAGAGGACGACAGAGAATGAGATGGTTGGACGGTGTCATCGATGCAACCAAAATGAATTTGACAAAACTCCGGGAGGCAGTGGAGGATAGGAAGGCCTGGCGAGCTCTGGTCCATGGGGTCACGAAGAGTCGGACACGACTGAACGACTGAACAACAACACTGTTATTATGAGAAGTCACCACAGTATTTTTAAAAAACAAGTCATACCAGACTGATTTGATCTCTTTCTTTGATAGAGATGGGCCTGGTGGATGAGGGGAACACTGTGGATGTTGCTTATCTTGATTTCAGTAAGGCCTTCAATAAAGTTCCTCATGATATACTTACAAATAAGTTAGTAGAAGGTGGGCTAGATAGTGCTACTGTTAGGTGGATTTGTAATTAGTTGATTGATCATACCCAGAGGGTGATCATAAATGGCTTCTCCTCAGCATGGAGAGATGTGACTAGTGGGGTGCACCAGGGTTTCGTTCTGGGTCCAGTGCTATTCAATATCCTTATTAATGACTTGGATGAAGAAATAGACTGATTAAATTTTCAGATGATACCAAATTAGGAGGGGTTGCTAATTTTTTGAGGATAGGATAAAAATCCAAAATGACCTTGACAGATTAGAGTGCTGGGCCAAAGCTAACGGAATGAATTTCAACAGAAAGAAATGTAGGGTCCTGCATCTAGGCAGAAAAATAATGAATTGTATAGATATAGAATGGGAGACACTTGGCTGGAGAATAGTACACATGAAAGGGATCTGGGAGTCTGGGTGAACCACGAATTGAACATGAGTCAGCAATGTGACGCCGCGGCCAAGAAAGCCAATGGTTCCATCTCTAGATCAAGGGAAGTGATAATACCACCCTGTGCTGCTCTGGTCAGAGCCAACCTGGAGTACTATGTCCAGTTCTGCGCTTTTTAATTTAAAAAGGATGTTGACAGTCTTGAACGGGTCCACAGGAGGGCAACCAGGATGGCTGAAGGTCTGGAAGAAATGTCTTACAAGGAACGGCTTGGGAGCTGGGAATGTTTAGCCTTACAAAAAGAAGGTTGAGAGGGGATATGATAGACATATTTAAAATTTGAAAGGATGTCATGTTGAAGAGGGGATTGGTTTGTTTTCCATGGCTTCAGAGGCTAGGACTCAGAGCAGTGGTTTCAAACCACAGGAAGAGAAATTCAATTTGAACATTAGGAAGAACTTCATGATGGTTAGGGCTGTCCGGCTGTGGAATCTGCTGCCACGGAGGGTGGTGGAGTCTCCTTCTTTGGAAGTTTTTAAGCAGAGCCTTTATGGCCATCTGTCCAGAGTACTGTGATAGGGATTCCTGCATGCCGGGGTGTTGGACTGGATGGCCCTTGAGGGTCTCTTCCAACTCTGTGATTCTATAATTCTAAAGGCTGTGTATACTGATGAGACATTCTAGTTCCTGTTCTTAAGTACTTTCTCATTACAGCTAGGAGGTGGCTGAGAATAAGCTTATTAAAATTAGATAGAGACTACAGTGGTACCTTGTATAAAGGAATTAATTTGTTCCAAATGAAATTATGTTAAGCAAATTTTTCTTTATACAAATTCTCATAGGAATACATTGAAAACGGAGTGATCCCATTTTTATGTTGTACGGATTCTCCCCATAGGCGATTATGTTAAGCAAATTTCCCCTATCTCCGGAATTCTTTATGTTGTACAAATTTTATGTTATACAAGCTGTTTGTTATACAAGGGTACACTGTAGATGGAAAAACTGAGTATGTCCAGATTTTTTGGACTGGAATATTGTAGGGAAATAACCTACACGGACACGGGGTTGGGTTCAAGTGTCAGGCTGCCATGCTCTTCTCTTCTCTCAGCAGGCTTGCAAGGCACACCTTTATTAGCTGTAAGAGGCGGAGTTACAGATATTGTGTGGTGTCCTAGGTGTCAGCCTGTCATTGGCTTGATGGACTCCTGGGGAGGGCTTTCTGTGACGTGGACATGTCACCTAGTGAGGGATGGTAATGATTGATACCCTAGCAGCTTGCTTCCCTGACCTGCCCTCTCGTGCCTGAGTGGGGCACAAAGGAATGTCCTTGCCTTTTCCTCTGGTCATGCTCTGGCCCCGATGGAAGGACAAGATAGTCAGTTATCTGCTTCCTGTGTGTTAGTCTTAGGGGCTCCATTTCCCCTCTCCCAGGGCTTTCCCGTGCAGGAGGAAGGGTAAAATATCGCCCCCCAGAATGTCCCACAGGAAGCTTGCTGGATGTGCCTATTAGTACCCAATATCCCTCAGGAGACATCCCTTCAGAATATTATGTTGGTGCAGATTAGACTTCATTGATTGCAGAATAATTCAGTTTTCTTTTTGCCATCATGATCCAGCTGGGCCAAGAAACCTTTCTCATCAAGTCCTTCTGGAGAGAAAGTTCTATGATTTTGTTTTGGTGAATGATGTTGTTTTCAGAAAAAGCTTCCACTGTGAAATTTCCCTGCCGCATTCATAGAATTTGATTGAGAGGCGTCTCAGTTCAGACATTATTATTTTCCATTCGTAACCGTCTTGTGTTTTCTCATAGGTTTTTCTTGTAACAGAAAATCCATTGTGCAGCGAAAGACTGAATAGCCACACAATATCTTTTGATTGGTAGAGTTAAGAGTGCTCTGTCTAGAAGTATCCCGGGCTCCAAAACATAATATCGATCCATTTGTTTGATTTGTATTTGGCTTTTCTCCCAGGACTCTGAGTGGCACTTGGGATAAATCTATCTATCTATCTATCTATCTATCTATCTATCTATCTATCTATCTATCTATCTATCTATCTATCTATCTATCTATCTATCTATCGATCTATCGATCGATCGATCGATAGATTTCAATTACTGAAAATATTGGTATGTACTGGTATATATCAGTATTCCTAGGATCTTTGTGTTTTATAATAATATAAATTGGATATACAGTAATCAATGTCAGGTATGTATCTCACCATATATTCCCCATTTCCAGCATCCCTTTCTTACTTTCCTGTACAGATATTGTGGCCCTCTTCAACAAGTGGAAGCTCTGAAAGCACATAATATGGAAAAACTTTGTATACACATAACGTTTATTAGAAAGAGATTAACTGCACATGTATGTATTATAAGCGACACTTAAATGCATGTGATATGTTTCCACGTGTACAAGGTTGTATTGAAAGCTACATTTTGACATGTAAGAGGACAGTTTTTAATATGCAATGGCTGGATATTAAACTTTGTGCTAGCTTTGTTCAATGTTCAGAGTGTTGAAAATGGCAAAGAATTAGCTGCCATACAAGATAATATGGCTACCTGTGTAATCAAGGACTATGTTAGGCTCACATAGTGCCTGTGGGTTTGGGGATAAATTTGTCATTTAACTCTAGTAACAACATAAGTAGGTTATTCAAGCAAATGTTCTGAGACAGCCAAATAGCCCCCAAAGTCTCATTGTATAAAAACAAAAGTCAAGTGTGTTCTTGCTCCTGGCTTGACACTGTGTTTCTCTGATCATTCATTGACAAAGTTGAAATGGTGTTAAGTATTTTTAAAAATCTTTTTGATGACGCTTTGGATAAGGTTCTTCAAAAGGGACAGATGGGCTTAGTAGCTTGCTTTGGGGTAAACGCTTTCAGAAAGTTTCTACATACAATCTAACCAATGTTTCTTCTTCAAACAGCTACTGCTGCAGAATCAAAAAGGCATATGTTTGGTATCACTTGCAAAATCGTTACCAGTTTATATGGCTGTCTAAATGCAAATAATCTTTTCCTGAATTTTTTTTGAAAGAAATGAAAGTGGGGAAAAATAATAAAAAATAAAAGAATGAAATGAATGGGAAAGAGAAGAAAAATAATGGGATTATTTTAGAACTTCTAGCCTTGATGTTGTAAATGTATTTTTGAAACAGAATTGTAGTCAATTGAACATGTATTCACTACAATTGAATGGATAATGAATTCACTCTTGTGTAACATGTATTACCTGTCCAAAGATTCCTCAGATGGGAGGGCATCATACACCACTATGACTGTCACAGAATTTCCCCAGAATTTTTTGCTTCACTAGGTGGTTGGAGAGAGTTGAATGCCTTGATTAGGGGCATTGCTGTTTGTGAATATGAGGGTTCATCCTTTAACTTGACTTATACCATCTGATAATAAAGTCTCAGGAGCCTTTACATCAGGCTTTAAACAACCAACATTTATTTTGGGTAACTTCAAGAAAGACAGAGTGTCTACTTTTATTAACATCCCACATCTCGTTCCTACTCGATGGGGTCTGGCACTGGTTTAAATCTTGACCAATCCTAAAACATCATCAGAAAGTCCCCCACAGTCTTTGGATTTAAGGTCCAGTAGTTCCAGCTCTGCTGAAAGCAGCAGCAACGGCAGCCATTCTCCACAGGGATCTTCAGCTTTTCCCTCTCAGTGCCCTGCTTCCTGGGTATCCCAAAATCCTGGCTTCTCGTGGGCATTCTACCACATTCCAGGATTCATCCACCCCTCTCCCTCTTTTCTAGTTCTGTCCTCACTTTCTCCTCACATAATTCCCTTCTCTCTCTCCGGCCTTTGTAGGAGGGCTTCTGGACTACAGGCCCTCATCTGTGTCTACCAGCCTCTTCATGGTATGCCATCAGTCTCTCCCAGCATCGAATCCAAGGGTTTTCCACCCAGATCCACTCCTGGTGGGAGTGTCACCCGTTTCTCCTTCCTGTGTGTGTTCCCAGCTTCTACTGTTCCTCTTTTTCTGCCTACCTCCTTACATTATTCTTTTTCCCGCTCTTTCTTCAGAAGAGCATCCTTCACTGTACCTTCTCTTACCGCTTCCTCTGGATGTTTTCCCTCTTACAAAATGTCTACCTTCTGCACTGTGGTTCCTTCTTGGCTCCCTGATAGCTATCTAGCCCCTGCTTCCTTCCTTTCACTTGTCATCTCCTCAGAATCATTATCCTTTTCTTCTAAGAGAACATATATCATTGGGGTGAAGATGTCCTCAGCTTTGCCCCAGAGTTCACATTGACAAAAATCAAGATGTTTCTGGAAATGTTGTCAAAATGTGCACTTTCCTGTCTTATGGCAATTGTTCTGTTGAAATGTTAACATAATTTTTATGAAGGAACCGAAAGAATTCAAGACTGAAAGAATTCAGCATGTTTAGCCTAGAGAAAAGAAGACCAAGGAGTGGTATGATAACACATTTCAAATATTTGAAGGGCTGTCATATACAGGAAGGGCAGGATCTGTTCTCGATCATCCCAGACAGCAGGATGCAGAACAATGGGATCAAATTAATAGAAAACAGCTTTTGGCTGAATATTAGGACAAAACTTCCTAAGTGTTAGAGCAGTATAGCAGTGGAACCAATGACTTCAAGAGGTGGCGAGTGCTCCAAAACTGGAGACATTCAAGAGAAATCTGAGTGGGTAGCCGTGTTAGTCTTTTCAAGAATTTCAGGCAAAAGTCAAAGAAAAACAAAACAAAACAAAAGACACAAAACATGTGGCACCTTAAAGACTAAGTTTCATATTTGAATGTAAAGCGCCACATGTTTTGTGTCTTTTGTTTTGTTCTGTTTTTCTTTTATTTGTGCCCGAAATAAGAGAAATCTGGACAACCACCTGGCAGATACCCTTTGATTTGTATTCCTGCATTGGGTGGGGAGTTGGACTTTGATGGCCTTGTAGGTCCCTTCCAACTTCACTGTTCTATGATTCTGTGAAACTCTTGTCTGGCAAAATCTGGAGGGCTTGAATCTGTTGTAATTTATAGGAATGTGTTGCAGACGACCAGACATGCTCATATGTGCTCCACAGAACACTTGGAGGTTAAATACTACTATTGAGCAACATGAAGAAACTCAGCAGGAGACCGTAAAAATGCTAAAAAAAAGACAGACTTCAAGATTGAAGTTGAAGCAACTGATGTGAAGCTAAAAGAGTGGCAAAACAAATAGGCAAAATTGTCAAAATGGATAACTTTGTATCTTAAATATTTATTTAGCAAAGGAAGACCTATTCTTATTTCTAACCTGGTTCTTTAAATTGCATTTTGAAATCTATGAGTTTTGTAATGTGGTTTCAGTTATCACTTTGAACAGAACATTCTCAGGAACTTGTTTTTATTTAATTTTTAATGTGCCTTTAAAATGAGAACAGAAATGATATCTTGTTTGTTATTGTTCAGCGATTACTTAAATTGAAGTTGCAATGTTTAGTGCAATTTAAAAACAGATGGTGATGCAGATAATGTCTAAAGAGGCTCAGATTAAATCTATTGATAAATATTTTTGCCTTTGAAACTTGGGTAGCTTTAGAGTAGTCAAAACTTGGTCAGGGGAATAGAAAATAAAAGTTTTATGACAGTGCTGTCTTTTGCCTCTGGGAAGCTTCAACATGGCTTCAGGAGGCATATGTGCCCTGCAGATCACACGTTCTTCACCCTGTGTCATTCTAGCATGTTTAGAACTGAGAGGCTGCAAGAGACTCCAAAACCCTTCACAATAATTGAACGCTATGCTGTTCCTTTACATCCATTACGTCCATAGGGGTGTGGTGGCTCAGTGGACTAAGGCTTCCGAAAACTGTCGGCTGCAAAGTCGGCAGCTCGGCGGTTCGAATCCCGGGTGCCACGCAGTTGAGTGAGCTCCTGCTGATAACCCCAGCTCCTGCCAACCTAGCAGTTCGAAAGCATGTCAATGCAAGTAGATAAATAGGTACCGCTGTAAAAAGCGGGAAGGTAAAACAGTGTTTCCTTGCAGTCAAGCCGGCCACGTGGCCATGGACTTGCACAACACTGGCTCTTTGACTTGAATATGGAGATGAGCATCACCCCTAGAGTCGGACACGACTATCACGCAGGTGTGGAGGGGGGGAACCTTTACCTTTACCTGATTTTAGTACTGGGATAAAAACTTTCCTACTGTCTTGGAGCATGCTAAAGCAGGGGTAGACCAATCCCAGTCAATAGACTAAAAAGACCTACAAAAACTTCACTAGTTTACCTTCCAAGTAAAAATTTAAACCCATGAAATTTTTGTAGGTGTTTTCAGTCTGTTGACTGGGATTGGTCTACCTATGCTTCACTATGATGCTTCTGCTAGGGCAGATCCAGAACATTTTCAGGAAGTGTTACTGAAACTACTGTTTGTGAATTAAAGTGCTCTGGTAAGTTATTCAGTTCAGAAAATCTTGCATTTTGTCTTCCACTTCTCTGCTTTGGTTCTGATAAAGTTTGCTTTAAGCACTTCTGATGCTGAAATAAATAAATGAATCAGTATTGTCAGCTCTCTAATAACTAATTTGAATGCACTGGTTTGATAAACCGAACAGTACAGTTTTTACAATGACCAACATCTTTGTTTAGAAAAAATGTGGCTTCCTAATGCATGGAAACAAGTTTTATTTCTTCTCCTGGAGCATCTGCCATTCCAACTGATTATGCAAAAGATTATAAATAAATATTTTAAACATATATTTTCTTCATGTGCCAATGACGTTAAGCTAAATGATGAATTGCCTTAAGCGGAAATGGGAACTTTTGTCTCAGTGTCAAGATGGATTGTAATCTTAAAGGTGACCTGCTAGAAATAAAATGTGTTGGATTTATGCCTTGGTTCTGTTTTGTATAAACATAGGCTTTAAATTTATTTGCCTTTTACCTTGGAAATTCAAATTATTTCATATCTGCAGAGCCCTGCAAGTGTCTAAAGAACTAATTTAAGAGAAAAGAAGCCTGCACACGTTATAGAGATTATTCACATATTCTTAAAGTATAGCATGTACATTTTTCTTTCATATTTCTTTCTCAGTGTAATTTTCAAATTCTGGCAGACAGGCAGTAGATTTTAAGAGAGATGATTATGGTGTGATAGAGGACTAAGCACTTCTCCGGTATAAATCCATTTTTCGCAGCCTGTTGCTATTTTTGACCTGGCTGGGCTGCAGATTTTTGGACCAGTACAAATGACACTAACCCTATTAATTAGGAAAAAGGGGGAAACTATATTACAACTAACTTATTATAGACTGTACATTTATTTATTATACAGTATTATATATACTCCCTGTTGCACGAGTGTCATAAATGGCAATCACAGTGATGTGTTTTCCATGCTGAATCCAGTGATAAACCTTGATTATTTCCATCTTATTATACCTTGTACCTGCAGCTGGGAAGAATGTTCTAAGCATAGACCTACTTTTTTCTAATTATGAAACAATGCATTTATCTGTTTAGAAATATTAGGCTGTATCTGAAAGGTATTTTCTGGTGGCCGTGGTTGCTGAAGCAGGTGGGGTGTGTATTGGACATTGCATTAGTATTCTGCCTCAGGTGCCTAGAAAAATCTTTTTTGCATTGGAAGGGTTGGCTAAGAATAATCTAAGACAAGTAATGCAATTGTTTGTTTACTTTCCTGTAACTTGCACATATTTGGTAACAACCAGTGTTACAGTAGGCCTGATGAGAATCCTGGAACTTGAAAATATTGCTTTGACCTCTAAGTGATACCTCTCACCAAACTAGCTTAAGTAGATTCTGTCTTGATCCTTAAAAAAACCAAATGAAGCTGTTACATACTCCTAAGTAGAGATGGGCATGAAATATTTTTTGTTTCATTTTTCATTTTTTTGTTTAATTCCCTAATGAAATGAAAAACGAAATGACCCATCAAAGAAAAATGAAACAAAACGAAACAGAAATTTTTGTTTCGTTCCGTTCCATTTTTTGTTTTCTCATAGGAATGCATTGTAGGCTTCTATTGCTTCAATGCATTCCTATGGGAAAAAACCAGCGGTTCCACCCCCAATGCACCCAATCAGGTAGAGGAAACAGTGGGCTTTTAAAAACTTTTTTCCTGCCCAGAGCCAGTGCTGATCAGCTGGCACATGGGGCTTTGGCAGTGGAAAACGTTTCGGGTGGGGAAAAGGGTGGACTTTTAACCCCCCCCCCCCGCTGAAGCCCTGTGCACCAGCTCATCTGTGCTGGTTTCAGGCGGAAAAATGTTTTAAAAGCCTGCCCCCCCCCAACACACCTGATCGGGTGGGGGAATGGTGCGGGTTTTTAAAAGTTTTTTTAATTCCCAAACCAAGTGCTGATCAGCTGGCAGGTGGGGCTTGCTTCAGGGACTAAAAAGGTTTTACAGTAAAAGCCCCCACTCCCCCCCCCCCAACGTGCCCGATCGGGTGGGGGAAAGCACAGGCTTTTTAAAAAAAAATTAGTTCCCGAAGGAAGCCCCACACGCCATGTGATCGGCACTTGCTTCAGGACTAATAAAAAGTTTTCAAAGCCCTCACTTCCCCCCAACCTCGAAACACATCTCTACTCCTAAGGAATTTTTCACCAGAGCAGTAGTTATATCTTGACAAAGATTTTATTGAACACAAAATATTTAAAATTCAGCACAGATTCAGCAATCCACTATATAACTAATATGGGAAAATACAAACTCCAAAGACACAAACTCTCAGAGATGAGAGGGTTCTGAGATTTAAAATTGCAAAGATCTGCAGCACTTGAGCAGACTACTTATAGAGTACTACGGGGAATGAAAGAAAGGGTCACACACATGCATGCACACGCACGCACACACGCACACACACACGCACACACACTTACAGAGAGGCAAGAAAGGGGGAGGGAGGGAGGGAGAGAGAGGGGGGGAAGAGGAGAAACTGCCAGAGCACATCCAAACAGCCCAAAACATCTTGGTAGTGGGGCAGCTAATTTTTTGTAAATAAATAAAAACTAACAACAGCTACCTCACCTTTGGAACTCTAGCTGGAAAAATGATCAGTGTGGGGACTTCTTGGAGGAATTTTTTTAAAAAGATAAAACCTTAATTAAATGATATTAAGCTTACTCTACCCCACCATAAAACTATAAAAAATAGAAAAATATTAAAACAAAACATTTAAAACATTAACATTATAAAAGATGCAGGTTAGAAACGTACTACATGTCAGATTTAAATATCAAATGCTTCTCTGAAAAGATGTGTTCTTTCTCCCTCCTTGAAATCAGTCAGAGTGGATATAGATTTCAATTTGAAGGAAGTGAATTCCATAGTTTAGGAGCCATTCATGAGACACCATCACTGCTGGTAAGTGCTTGAACAATAGTTTGTAGCCATTGAGTCCAAGAACATACTCCCAATGTTTACACATGACACACATTGTCATCTAGAAGCCGCACACATCCACATTCTGGTCCCTGAACTTATTTATCCACGTACAATAATGGACAACCTCGAGAGCAAGTTCAGTTTTGCACACTGCAAGCAAATTTATTTATTTTTATTTCTTTAATTATATTTTTATCCTGCCCAACTAGTGTCAAGGTCGCTATGCTGGGCAGTGTACAAATGATATAATACAGGAAAAACTATATTAAAACAAGAACAGAAAACCCACACACCCCAGCCCCATGGTTATTGGAGATCAAAAATGCCCCTGAGAACAACCAGATTTTGATCTGTCTCCTAAAGTCTAGGAGAGGTGGGGGTTGATTGCATCTCAAATGGGAACAAGTTCCAGAGTAATGTGGTCCCCACGGAGAACGCCCAGTTTTGGATGGCAGATTTCTAGCCCTCCCTTAGGGTGCCATTTGCCACATCCCAACATATGATATGAAATGTGGGTGGAACAAGTAGATGTCTCGAGGGAGAGGTGCTCAAACAAGCAGCAATGTCCTAAACTGTTAAGGGCTTGAAATGTCAGCACATGCATGCCTTAGGTTTGGCCTGGAAGCAGAGAGGCAACCAGTACAAACAGGGCAGGGCAGGTGCAATAGGATCAGATTATGACAAACCAGATACCTCTCTGGCAGCTGCATTTTGCATTGGCTGCAGCCTCTGAACCTCCTTCAAGGGCAGCCCCATGTAGTAGGTATTTAAATACGGGATTATCAATATCACCTTTGAAACACTTTTGTTATTTTAAATGTTCTCCATGGTATTTTAGAAACTGTTATTATTTTAAAGAGGACTGACGGGGAATGAATGAATTTGTCGTGTGATTTTAGTAGGAGACTGGAATTTGTGTTAAATCTGTTCCAGGTGGGGAAGTTATGTTATAGCATTTCTGCGTTTCTCTCTAAGAGATATATAAGAAAGAGAGTTTAGTCCCATCCCAACCCTTTTCTGCTTAACCATTTAAAGTTTTTCTTTATTAAATGTATATGTTCATTTTCTTTCCATATATTGGTTCCAGAGGTTTTTTTTTTAATCAACTTGTGTTTTTATCCAGATTCCTGTGTATATGAATGGCATTTGGGTCAGGCCCAAATTATTATCTGTAAGTGTATGGTCAATACATGAATCCGTACACGGGATATAGGTATTTGAGGCCCTCTAGTGTTTGGATAATGTTCGATCCATTGTTTGCTGGGGATTTGCCGTCTTCTAATTCCTGCGGCGTCTAGGAGCTGAGGAGAGTGAATGAGAAAACTGCTTTTCCTTCCAATTTGGGATTGATTTCAATTGTTTTACTTACTCAGGCCAATTACTCAGTGGCTGTATGATATATATGCCCTTAAAACTGGAAGTTAAAAAACAAAAGAGGTTTTTCTCCACAGTAGGTGTGTTTCATCTTGCATGTTTTTGTCAGAGGATAAGTGATAAAGGCTGGGGACTGTGCATATGGCTTTTTACGGGAAGCGGGGATGCCTTCAGACCTGTAAGTACTTATATATTGTAGTATTGTTACTTTGTCAGTGTGACTAATGGAAAAAACTATGATTTGTTCAGAAAACATGACACACACAAGCATTTATTGGAAGCGAACATTAAAAGCTATGTTGGTGGCACTGTATATAACTTTGTTTATATGTTCAAGGCAGAAGAAGCTGGAGGAGTTACCTGCAGTGGGTATCTAAAGCAAAATCAGAGGAATTAAAAATGCTATTTTGATACTAGACATTTGTTCACATCATTAGCCACGTGATAGGCAAACTGCTCTTGCTAAGTTTGTTCATATGGCTTCGTTTGTTGAATTGAAAAGCAAAGTATGGATTTGAGGAAATGGCAGAAAATTAGGCAGGCTGGCTTCAGCAACCTTTATTGGCATACAACAAAACACAGATATGTAGCGTGGCATAGTGAATATCCCTTCTAAAGTCAAAGGTTACATTCATGTTTAGAATATTCAGGGCTACAACAAGGACTGAAACATGAGTTTGATGCAAAGATAAAATAATAATACCTTCTTTAAAATGAATACTAATGAGTATCCTAAGCACGTGCTGTGACTATCACCGATAAAAACATAGCTACTTTTTCAGTTATAGAATCAGATTTGGACTCCAGCAGATATTGGATTTTATCCTGGTCAGACCCCTCTTTTAGATTCCTTAGGTCTTGTTCCAAAAATTTCTCATGTGGCTCATTATGTAAGGGGCAGTAAAAAAACATGTGGGCAAGAGTTTCCACACTGCCCAGGCCACAAGAACAGCATCTCTTGTCCATAGGTAAACCTTGAAACCTACCGTACAAAACGGCAGATGGCATGACATTGCATCTGGCTAAAGTAAAGGCTCTACGGTTCCGTGGAGATTTAAGCAATGCTAGATATGGGGCCTGCTGGCTAGGTGTAAGCGTAATATGCCAGTGTAGTGGTGAACATACGCTGTGGGCTAAGCTCCGCAGTGTCTGTTGTTCTATGTCTAGCACCCGTCTTTTTATGACCCCGAAAGCTTGCTTCTCACCTAGTGAACCAATTTGTTCAACAGGTAACCCCCATGTCTGAAATTTTTTAATCCAAGTTGGTGATCCAAATGGTGGAGCCCTATCTTTTAAAAGGTAATATGAGAGAGTATGGGTATCTGTACTATAGTAGATTTTTAGCCAGAATTTGGTTATTTGCAGCCACGCTGTGGTTTCCAACAATGAAGAACCAGTCTCTAGGCATAAAGCAGCATAGGGAACACATCTGGGGAGTCCCAGGATTTTCCGAAAAAATTCATGGCCTTTTGGCTAAGATCAAGTGTAGTATCAGAAAATTAGGCCTTTTGGAAAGGAGAAAGCCTGCTCAGTTCCCCTTTCCTGCAGATCTGTCTGTGGAAATCAGAAGACTCGGGAAAGCTTAGTGGGACCATCCCTCCATGTTTATGTTTGACTTTGAATCTGGCTCAGACCTCCTCTGCTGGTGTACTTCAGTCGGTGGGGACCTTCCCGCGTGCCCTGCAACATTTCTAGATGCACCTGGCATACATTTAGGCACCTGGCAACCATCCTTTCCTTAGTGAAAATAGCAATATTCTGCATTTAACTTTGTGTCTTTAACACTGTGTCTTTAAAATATTTAAACGTTGTGTCTTTAACGCTGGGTCTTTAAAACATGAGAAAATTGGTAGGCAATTTCATCTGTAATCTGAGAACTCAGTGCTTTAAGCATATTCATGGATTTTATTTTTAAAATAGCAAAATATGCCAAGTGACATATGAAACTGTTTTGAAGAGAAGATTGAGTTTTCCTGGCAGTATTACTTTTAAGTTAGTAATATCATTATATATAGCAATACGATTGTTATTAGACATGGTGCTTCAGCCCGGTAATGGATTCATACAATGCTGTAAGCTTGGGAACACAGGTGCTCCATCCCCCATGCCTCCTCCTGGCTGGGCCACTTACTGGTTGTGGTAAGCCATTGGGACTTGGGAGTCTTTCTTCCTTGGTGATGCACTACTCCAGACAGGAGCCTGTCATTCCTGTGCAGACCTTCACGGTCATCTGATCACTCCAGTGAGGAGGTGGGGAGATGCACTGACAGCTTTATATGAAGCTGTCAATGGGGCATAGTGCCCATGTCTAATTGCCATTGCACCCACATGTAGCTGTTGGACTTCCTGTTCTGAAGCAAGCTTTCTCATATTGTCTTGCCTGCAGTGGGCTGCTGAGAATCCTTTGCAGAGAATTCTGAGTATGCCTTACCCAAGTAATGTGGTGGGACTAGCCAAACCTGTTGTCCCTCATGTCCTCCTATGAAGGCATAGTGGTTGATCCAGCAACTGTGAAACACATAGTAAGGCAGATTGAAAGACTTCTTTTTCATTAGTTGTTGATATGACTGGAATTGACTTCTGTGCGTCAGAACACCATTTGGATGTGCCTATCTCTCAGTTGTAGTTTATGTTATCTCACTTGTTTGCATTGCTTTGTACATGTGTTTTCAAAAGTGGGGCTTTAAAAAGTGATGATGAAAAACAGATAGGTAGGTAGGTAGGTACAGTTGCAAGAAAAAGTATCTGAATCTTTGAATGAGTGTATTTAATAAAGACATGAAAGATCAGATTTTTGTGTTATTATTTTAGGCACATTATATTTGTCAATACACTTGACTCAAAGGAAGATCAGATCTAATTGTATGACACATTAATCCTGAACACTATGAAATTCCAAAAGGTTCACATATTTTTCTTGTGACTTTAGATAAGTAGGTAGGTAGATAGATAGATGACAGATAGACATATAGATAGCAGTGTATCCTACAAACAGATCTAACACTTCCATGCATCTGTGGAATACAGATGAAATACAGTAGTGCCAGATAGGTAACTCATGCTTGTCTGGATCTACCTAATTGATTGCATACACCCTCTTGCCCCAGTTGAAAAAAAGTCAGTAGGGCTAGTTAAGCCATCTTTCTTGGGCTATTACTTACCATTATTGATTTTCCATCTTGTAAAGTACTATAGAAATTCCAGTGGTTCCTGTGGCATTCCAGAACACAATTTTATTATTATGGAGATCCCTTTTATTACCTACCATGAAAAAATATTTCACTCATCAAATATCTCTGTCCATCTATTTCTTTGTTTCCCTTTCTATATACAGTAGGACCCCGGTATCTTCTGGGGATCGGTTCCAGGCCTTCCCGTGGATAACAAAAATGTGGTTTAAGGAGAACACTAACCCCCTCTTTAAAAATTGCTGTTTTGTGACAGTAGCTTGCTTTATGGCTGCTGTTTTGTGACGGTAGCTTGCTTTGCAGTGGCTGGAATATTTAATTTTCTCCTCTCCCAACCGTGGATAACTCAATCAGTGGTAAATGAACCAGTGGGTACAGAGGTCCTACTGTACTGTATAGCTCTCCCTTTCCTTTTCATAAAATTCACCAAATATGTCATATTTGCTTTTGCCAAGTGATTAAATGGTTTATTGCTTAGAATATTGACCGCTAGGTTGGGAAATTTGATACCTTCTAGGTACTTTTCGTGTGGGTTTAAGTCCCCCCCTTTTCCAGGCTTTTAAAAACTAAGAACCAACATTATGTTCAGGTTTCACAGGTTTCCATCCCTTATTAGAGTACAGTGGACCCTTGTATAACAAACAGCTTGTATAACATAAAATTTGTACAACATAAAAAATTCTGGAGATAGGGGAAATTTGCTTAACATAATCGCCTATGGGGAAAATCCGTACAACATAAAAATGGGATCACTGCATTTTCAATGCATTCCTATGGGAATTTGTATAAAGGAAATTTTGCTTAACATAATTTCATTTGGAACAAATTAATTCCTTTATACAAGGTACCACTGTACATTTAAAATTCCCCATTTAAAATTATTATTTGCTTCTAAAATCCTGCTTAAAATCAGCATGGCTTACTAAAACACAAGGAACACAAATTCTTGTGAGTACGCTGCCTGGCTAATCTCATTTCTTGTTCTACATTGTTTTCATGTGACAAACATCTTGTCTGAATCATTATAGACCCATCTTCCAATTTGGTGTGCTGCCATAAGCCTTTGTAATGCGTACTGAGCCAGTCAGATGCCAAATTGCCATTCTTTTCCTTGTAGTAAAAGGGTCCAAATGCCGTATGTATGCTACAAACCAGGCTAGGGGAAAGTATATATCAGACTTACAAAACAGTATTGTGTATTAATCTTTAAATACTTTACACTAATGACACCTTTTGTATATGCGAGATGGAGAATTCTTCTTCTGTATTTGAATTAAAGATAGATTTAGATCATTCGTGGGAGATCTAAATGCATGAAGGGAGTAACTACAGCTCCTTTTTGATGAGCTGAGTGTAAATTAAATGTTAGGTTATTTATATATTGAGAAGTTTCCATATGAATGATAAGTTGACCACACAGCTTCTTCTTCTTCTAGAGCAGTCCTGTAAGTATGGGTGTGATCATTGGCAATTCAGCTCTTGTTCTGGACTGCCTGTGGCAAGGTCTGGTTCACTTTGTTTTCAGATCACCAGACAATGTACAGGAGACTGCAGACCAGCCCTACCCCTTTACTATAACCAATCCAGACCTTTCTGGTCCAGTGACAGAGTCACTTTTTGTTCAGAGTTGGGCTGCAGTGAGCAGAAGCAGATTATGTGTGTTTGGAAGAGCCATTTTAATGACCTCAGCCAGTAAAGTGATGGTTTCCAGTGCAATTCTAGTAATCTGCAATGAGCAGTCTGCAAATATTACTTGTTCCACAAGATTTTACATTGACTTACATTCTAAATCTGCCTTTCATACTAGTTTGTGGTCTAAAACAAAGATAAAATATTTTAGAAGTTTCCAGTTGACTGGGCAAGTAACGAGAGACCTTCTTTTCCTTCATAAGTATATTTGATCACTGGGGTCATCTGAAAAGACTCTCTTGATGTTGCCATACAATTGTTGTTGTTGTTCAGTCGTTCAGTCGTGTCCGACTCTTTGTGACCCCATGGACCAGAGCTCGCCAGGCCTTCCTATCTTCCACTGCCTCCCGGAGTTTTGTCAAATCCATATCGGTTGCATCGATGACACCGTCCAACCATCTCATTCTCTGCCGTCCTCTTTTCCTTTTGCCTTCAATCTTTCCCAACATCAGGGACTTTTCCAAGGACTCCTCTCTCCTCATGAGGTGGCCAAACTACTGGAGCCTCAGCTTCAAAATCTGTCCTTCCAGTGAACATTCGGGGTTGATTTCTTTCAGGATGGATAGGTTTGATCTCCTTGCAGTCCAGAGGACTCTCAAGACTCTCCTCCAGCACCACAGCTCAAAAGCATCAATTCTGCGGCGATCAGCCTTCTTTATAGTCCAGCTTTCACTTCCATACATCACTACTGGAAAAACCATAGCTTTGACTATCCTGACCTTAGTTGGCAAAGTGATGTCTCTGCTCTTTAGGATGCTATCTAGGTTTGCCATTGCTTTCCTCCCAAGAAGCAGGCGTCTTTTAATTTCGTTGCTGCAGTCGCCATCTGCAGTGATCAAGGAGCCCAAGAAAATAAACTCTGTCATTGCCTCAATCTCTTCCCCTTCTATTTCCCAGGAGGTGATGAGACTGGTGGCCATGATCTTAGTTTTTTTAATGTTGAGCTTCAGCCCATTTTTTCACTCTCCTCTTTCACCCTCATTAAGAGGTTCTTTAATTCCTCCTCACTTTCTGCTATCAGAGTAGTATCATCTGCATATCTGAGGTTGTTGATATTTCTTCCGGCAATCTTAATTCCGGCTTGTGATTCATCCAGACCTGCCTTTCGCATGATGTACTCTGCATATAAATTCAATAGGCAAGGTGACAGTATACAGCCTTGTCGTACTCCTTTCCCAATTCCAAACCAGTCAGTTGTTCCATATCCAGTTGTGACGGTTGCTGCTTGTCCCACATATAGATTTCTTAGGAGACAGGTAAGGTGATCAGGCACTCCCATTCCTTTAAGAACTTGCCATAGTTTGTTGTGGTCCACACAGTCAAAGGCTTTGGCATAGTCAATGAAGCAGAAGTAGATGTTTTTCTGGAACTCTCTGGCTTTCTCCATAATCCAGCGCATGTTGGCGATTTGATCTCTAGTTCCTCTGCCCCTTCGAAATCCCGCTTGCACTTCTGGAAGTTCTCTTTCCAGATACTGCTGAAGCCTGCCTTTTAGAATTTTGAGCATAACCTTGCTAGTGTGTGAAATGAGTGCAATTGTGCGATAGTTGGAGCATTCTTTGGCATTTCCTTTCTTTGGGATTGGGATGTAGACCGATCTTTTCCAGTCTTCCGGCCACTGCTGGGTTCTCCAAATTTGCTGGCATATCGCATGCAGCACCTTTACAGCATCCTCTTTTAAGATTTTAAAGATGCTGAGAGGCAATTCAAAGCAGAATATTTAGCATCATGGTGGCACCCCCTATATAAAATACTCTTCCCTAATTAACATATTCAAACAATCTCTATTTCAATAATTTCAAAATTGTTGAGGTCTACTGAATTGTTGCCTATTTGTGCAAGTCTTCCTTGTGTAGTCCAATTTATGTTTTAAGGACACCTTCAATAATGCATTTTAATTCTTTGGATAGGTGTGTGGCATGTTTTATTATGATCACATAGCACTTTGAAACCTTCAGTTTTAAGTCATTTATAAATATAAATTTATAAAATATAAATTTATAAAAGATTTATATAAAATGTATATAAAATATAAATGTCTAAAAGATTTGCAAACAAAATAAAAAAAATATTTATATGTAAACATATTTGTAAATATTGTAGATTCTTGCTAATGCTGTTAAGGCCCCACATATCTGAGATAAATATAAACAATTCAACTTGTTCCTGTGTTTCATGGGGCTGCCACATTTTGGCTTATTTAACATTGTGATCAAGCATGATTGAACACCATTATCTGCATTAATAGTAGAACTAATATGTTTGTCTCAGATGCTGGATTAAGAAGAGTAGGCAGAAGGTATTCTGTGGTCATTGCTCTGTGCAACGTCTGGACCCAAACAAGGTCCAAATATAAGATGGTTCTCTCAAATGCCGTCTAAAGGTTGCTTTAGGTGGGCCTGAGCCTGATACATGATTAGGATAAGCAAAGTCCCAAACTGGGATCTTTCACTACAACGATGCTTTGCTTTAATTGGCTAGACTTGCTGAGTATGCATTCTTGCTTTCTGAATTTAAAACATATCAGTGAACTACAAGGTTTCCAGATGGTTTTTTTTTTAATTAAATTCACCAGGTAAGAGTGGTTAGTGTGCTCCTGAATTATGAGATAGTTCTTGCCACCCTACCTCCTCATGCAACATTCCTCTTTGTGGGAAGGTCTTACTAATTCCTACTCTCTTTTTAGCCTAGAATACATTTATAGGTTTTGTTTTGTCGTGTTTCTACTTTGGTGCATTTAGCCCCAGTTATATCCTCAATGGTCCCACAGAGGGAAGAGGATGAAGACAGATCATGGTGCAGTAATAGGAATGGCCACTACTTGTCGCTCTTCCCCTATTTTAAAATATGAAATATGTTTGTGAAAGAAGTCATGTAGCAGCCCTAGACAGCAACGGCCAAGCAGTTTTTTTATGTTCAGAATTCAGAAAAAGTTGCGTTCACAATTTTTGAACTGCTACTGACTTGAGACTATAATATTTACCTCCGTTGCTAAGTCCATGTATGTACAAAATAGGTCTCTGCTTTTGTTGTCAGTCTGCCTGGCCATATGTTTATAGGATCTGTTTCGACAAAACTTCCCTATAGATAAGATAAAATGATTTAGCATGTTTTGATATATCGGGTATGGGCACAAAATGTTAATTGTGAGAATAGCTTTTTTATGCTCTATTATATATTTTATATGCAGGAAGATTAAGAAGGAAATCATGAAGGTGGAAAAATGCGTGGATTAAACAATGAAGGAGAGACAGACAAAGCAGAATGGGATTTCTAAGATAATTCTGTTTGAGGTGGGATTGGACGGGAGCATCAGTTAAGAAAATAGGTTTGGACAGTAAATCTATTATGATAAATGTAATAGGATGCCTGTCAAACTGCTGTGTCCTTATGGACTTAGGGGTGTTTGTAGAGCCCACTGACCCAGCAAGCTGTTACATCAGACTTTTCTTAAGTTTGTAAAAAGGTGGAAGCTTAAGTGCATGGAAACCTTGATGAAGATTAATCTAAACGCTGGTTATGGAACCACCCCATTTAAATTTCATTTCAGTTTCTATTTCAGAGCAAGCATACTTGAATATTTATGCCTATTAGTTTTACTTTGACTTTGATAATAATAACAACCGCTTCTTAAGTACTTGAGAGATATTTAGCAATATTGGAAATGACGTACAGTGACCCTAATTGGTAAGTGAGATATTTAAAGAGTGGTTTTACCTGTTCCATTTCCTCAGGGAACTTTCATGGTTGTCAGGAATTGGAATCCAGGCCTCAGAGTCCTTGTCCGTCACTCTGGGTATCCTATACTCAACAATATCCTTTAAATACCAGAAACAATTCTTGTGTTGACTGGAAGACGCCCAAGGGGACTTGATTGCCTTATATGTAGCCTCCTTCCAACTCAGTTATTCTGTAGTTCTATGAAGTTGTCAAACAGTATGCTTGCATGGATGCCAGCTCCTCCCTTTAGATTTGTCTCAGTAAGTGTGTTGGATTCAAGGAGAGCGTATGCCTCTAAAACATATAAATATTAAGCTACCATGAGGCTATTTATTGTTTTTGCAGCAGATGAGCATAGTTATCCACCTGCTGGAAAATCATTTTAAGATTTTAGCCATCCATATTTATATGCATTTTAACAATTCATATTTATACGTGTAAATGCATATAGTGGAGGTTGCCTAACATTTATTTTCAACACCAAGATCTCAATTGCAGTTGAGATATGTCTTTACAAAATACTAGGAAATAGGCAGTTTTCGGGAAAATCTTGAAAATAGACTTGGGTTGGGGGGGGGGTTTAAAGAAAGCACAGCCACATATGGCTTCTGTGTAGATGTATGTGTAGTGGCTATTGCTTAGGACAGGCATGTCCAAACTTCAGCCCTCCAGATGTTTTGGACCACAACTCCCACAGTCCTTTGTCATTGGCAATCTAAGCAGTCTGCCAGTGGTGGGAGCTCCAGTGCTACTTCCAAGAGGTGAAAAATTGTCTCTAGGCAGAAGAGAGCCTTGAAGGATATCCCGGATGCCCTTGTTAAGGTGTGTGTGTTCAAATGGAGGTGACTGTCAGCTACTCACTGTTCCATTGGATAGGCAGTGTTTATTGTCAGTGCTATATATTTCTATAGTGTTTACATTAAGAAGTCACTGTCATCAATCACATAAGACACAGGCTCTTTACTCAAGCCTGCAGTTTAAAGGCAACTCATAAAAATTGGGAAATGGAAGGAAGAGTTAGAAAACAAGCTAATTAGTGCCAAAAATAAGCAATGTCCATTTATTGTTGAAGCCAGACTGACATTCATACTGGGATGAAGATCATGCCGCTGCTCTGTGACCTTTCTCCTTCTGGTCAGGACCAGAAGCCTCAGGGGTTGTTTGTTTGTTTGTTTGTTTGTTTAACTTCTGTACCACACCATCTGACAAAATTGCTACTCAGGGTTGGAAGACATGTGAAAGCATCCCTTGCAAAGATCATTTATTTACAAAGAGTTTACAGCCAAAGGTGCCTGTTAACCTCTGTGAGTCAGAGGAAGCCACTGGAATGTAGTGGAGAGAGTGTTTGTTAAGCAAAGGCAAACAGATGGGGTCTCCACTCAGGCATCGTGCTCACTGGATGTTTGTGTGAGGTGGCAAAAACGTTTGCACTGAAGTTGTCTTAGGGGAGCAGCAGATTTTCAAGAATCGAACAAGATAAATGGGGGACACTGTCCGCCAAGAGAGGGAAATGTAAAGGAGAACAGGGACAATGTAACACAATGTATTTCTATGTTTCTCTGTGTGTCTGTGAGAAGGAGGAGGAGGAGGAAGAGCAAAAGAGGTGGGCATATGGTGAAAGCAGCAAAATTGTAACTCCGGTTGCTTCTGAAGGCTGAGCTGATGTAGCAAGTAGTGACTGTCACGCTAAAATGGGATTGCAGAGCCAGTCTGAACTAATCTGTCATAAGAGGATACTGTTGAAAAGTCTTGTTTCCTACATTTAAGGCTCCAATATTTGGGTTCTGGCACAGCTCCCACCTAGAAGACTGAGATGGCCCTGGTTATATATGCACCTACTGTATTTTGATTCTATTTTTGACTGATATGCACAGAGTGACTCAGAGCAGCTATAAACTTCAGTAGGTATATTAAAGCCATGTGCTTAAGAGAGAACCAGACCGTTAAAAGCTGATGCCTGTTTTTGTAGGTGTTTCCCTTTTCTCATGTTCCTGTCCACGGGGCAATGGGTAACGGAGGGGCTTTCAGTATTGTGAGAGAAAAGTTCTTAGGGCACAATGCTGGCCCTGATACATACAGCTCTTGTGCTTTGTTGCCACCACCGCCTGGGCCTCTGCAGCATGCCCAGAGGAAGCACCCTTTACCTGTGAATGTAGCTTGCAGCTTTATGATGGTGTTACACAGCAGAAGTATCAGCTTCCTTAGTTTAAGACATGTTATGCGTCTGGAGCTTGGAAGTTTTTCAAGGCCGTATCTTTTTTTTTTTTTTTTTGGTAAGGAATCTACCCTCAAGTGAAATTGCTTTGGCTGAATTAGCTTGGAGATTGATTGGTAGTCAGAACAATTCTTCTAGGAGGCTAACTCTGGAAGTTACCTGCTTCTTTTTGTAAATGCTGCCTTGGTGATGGGTACATCTTAACATAAGAACACAAGAAGAGCCATGCTGGATCAGGCCCAAGGCCCATCTAGTCCAGCTTCGTGTATCTCACAGTGGCTCCACCAAATGCATCTGGGAGCTCATGAGATTAGATACCACTCCCCTGCATCTGGCCCTTGAAGTACCCTGGTTTTAAGCCTGGAGATTACACATTTCCATCATGGTTTGTAACCTGTGATGGACTTTTCCTTCAGGAATCTATCCAATCCCCTTTTGAGGGCATCCAGGCTAGATGCCATCACCACCTCCTGTGGCAGGGAGTTCCACAGGCTAACAACACGCTGGGTAGAAAAATATTTTCTTTTGTCTGTTCTCACTCTCCCAGCCCTCAATTTGAGTGTATGTCCCCTAGTTCTGATATTTTGTGAAAGGGAGCATCCCTCTATCCACTTTACTCAGGCCCTGTACGTGTCAATCATATCCCCCCTCAGGTGCCTTTTTCCAGACTAAAGAGCCCCAAATGTTTTAGCCTTTCCTCATAAGGGAGGTGCCCCAGCCCAGTAATCATTTTAGTCGCTATCTTCTGCAGCTTTTCCAGTTCCACTATGTCTTTCTTGAGATGCAGTGACCAGAATTGTACACAATACTCCAGGTGCGGCCTTACTATTGTTTTGTACAATGGCATTATAATGTTGACTGTTTATTTTCAACCCCCTTTTTGATGATCCCTAACATGGAATTGGCGTTCTTCACCGCTGCCACACATTGGGGAGACACCTTCATGGAGCTGTCCACCAGCACACCAAGATCTCTTTCCTGATTCATCACGGATAACTATGCAATATGTATCTTGAGCATAGATACAGAAAGGAGAATGTAGGCAGATGACTTGATCAATTTAATATAGGATTGCCTTTCATATTGTTGTACAAAACACTGAATCCATCTGAAAACCAATAAGACAGGAGTCTCCTTCTGCTCTTTTACCAGTTGCTTTCTGTTGGAAATGTATGCTTCTTTATTCAAAAATCTGCCACACAGTTTCTTTATTTGCTGTCTCTCATGATAGTTTTTTTACTGCTTGCCATTTACTGCACAAACACTCTTTTTTAGTTTAGTTTTTTCAGTTTCAGAGAAAATTAGAATAAAAAAACCCAGTGGGAAAATTGAAAATAAAATAAAACCCTAAAATGACTTTCTAAGGAAAGGAAGAGCAAGAGGCTGTGACTCTTCATTGTCTTTAAATGCTCAGCACATAATTAATTCATAATATATTTTAGAAGCTTGTTCCCACAAGAGGTTTTTAACCTTCAAATAGTATCCACTGCTCTGACAAAGCAGTTTTATTGTGCTAATTGAACGTTGGTTGCAGTGGAGTTTCCTGCTGTCAACTGTTGTACAGCCCTGGAAATGCTTCTTATGTTTCTATATTTTTAAGATATTCAAATTAAGTTAAAAAGAAACACATTCACCTCTGTTTCTGGCGAGCATAATTTGATACTTGTGCTTGAAGAGGTGGGTTTTTAATTTTCTGTCAAAGGGAAGGGGCCAATCTAATCCCTCAAGAGAGAGCATTTCACAACCAAGGTGCAGCCATAGACTTTTAACAGTCACAATTCTGAATTCTGGTTTTCTGCTAAGTTTCTTTTTTCAAGTTTTATTTTAATTATTCAATGCATTTTAATTGGTGGTACAAGTCATGACTTTAATCACTCTTTGACCAAATGTCCCCAGACTGTCTACTACTATCACAGCAAACGTGGTACTGATCTGAAGCCCAATTTGAAAGTTATTTTTTTTTGTTCTGCCCCTCTTTTATTAATAGCTGACAGGATGTTGTCTGACAGTGCTGAGCAATATCATATTTATTGTTCCAGTTACCCTTTTCAGGAGGATAACCATCCACTATCTCACAAAACAGGTCTTCATGCAAATTTGTCAATAGCATGTAATAAACAATGACTGAATGCAGTAATAGGGCTATCCGTTAGCTTTCTATCCCTATGCTCTCACACACATGCCGTTAACTAAACTGTTATCATGTCACAGTTGTCAGAGCTCAGCCAACAGATGGGCTTTAGAGGTAGAGAAGCAATTGACTTTATGTTATGGAGCTGGGATTGTTGCATCCCTGCGATTAGCTCTCTTATGAATAACATTGTGCATAAACATTAGGCCTCGTGCCAGAGACCATGTGGATGATGTCACTGCTTCCTATTCTCATTAGTCCAGCGAGGCATGGAAACTCGTTGCGCAGATAAAACAAATATACTTGTGTAAAGTGCCATGAAAATCTATCCATATTATTTGACATAGGTTTTCATGAACTGTATCCTACTTCTTTAGATGTTTGTTTAAGGTGCTGCAATACCTTCTACTAGGTGTGCTACAGTAGGCTGCAGACTGATATGGCTGCCCCCTGGAAATTATAGCAAAGGTGATGTATAGCCCAGTGGAGTAGGTACAGTATCTGGTTGTGGAGCCAGAAGCTGGGAGTGATGATGATGATGATGAAGAAGAAGAAGAAGGAGGAGAAGGAGGAATAGGATGGAGGAGGCAGTGTCAAGTAAAGCGAAGGGACAGACGTGTTAGAACACTAAGAAGAGTGAAAAGATGTAGTTGATAAATGGTTACATTTGAAAGGGCACTTGGAATCTCCACATCTGAGTGGCCCTCAGTGACATTGGATGTGAAGGAATGGTATTTTGGGTCTGTTTGGGTGTATATTCTGAACAACAAAACATTGTTTCTTAATACTGCATAGTTTATTTAGGTGGGAATGAGTGGCAAATCTGTGAGCAAGTTCTTTCCCTTTATTTGAAATCATTACCCCAGAGTCCTCTCAGCTTTCAGTTTTCAAGCATATGCCCAGTGCTGGCAAGAGAGAATTAGGTAAGTGAGATATTTTATCAGTTGCGCTCCCCCAGTAAGTTTCCATGGGCAAGTGGGGATTTGAACCCTGTTCTCAGTGGACTAAGACTCCGAAAACTGTTGCCTGCAGTTTTTGGGTGTCATGCAGCAGAGCAAGCTCCTGCTGGTCACTCTAGCTCCTGCCAACCTAGTAGTTCGAAAGCATGTCAATGCAAGTAGATAAATAGGCACTGCTGCAAAAAGTGGAAAGGTAAAACAGTGTTTCCTTGCAGCCAAGCCGGCCACATGGCCATGGACTTGCACAACACTGGCTTTTCAGCTTGAATACGGAGATGAGCACTGCCTCTAGTTGGGCATGAATAGCGCACATGTGTGAGGGGAATCTTTACCTCAAGAATCCTAGTCCATCATTATCTACATCACACTGTGAACCAAGCATAGTGTCCTTTAAAAACTTCAGTATTTGATTTTTAAGCTTATACATTTGGAAAGTTTAATGTTTTCCCATTACTTCTGAAAAGAGAACTACTTTTAGACTATGTTGATTACTTAGAATGTAAAACTATGGTTTGAACCTGGTCTGAGACTGCATTTAACTAGTACTTTCTGTTCAAATGTTACTATGGGGGAATTATTGTTGAGTGATGTCAAGATTGAAACACTGAAATCAGTGTCTGGGACTGGGGCTTTAAAGTTCCCACTTCCCTCCCCAACAGCCTTCATGACACTATTACGTAAAATATTTCTCAGTGATTTTGACATAGAAGAGAGAAGAAATGGGAAGCAAACAAGGGAAACACTCTCTCTCTCTCTCTCTCTCTCTCTCTCTCTCTCTCTCTCTCTCTCTCACACACACACACACACACACACACACACACACACACACACACACACACACACACACACACACACACACACACACACACACACACACACACACCTTCTTGGTGGCCGGCCCAATGGCATGGAATAAATTGCCAAGCAAGATTCACCTGGCTCCATCCCTGGCATCCTTTAAAAAGGCTGTGAAGACCTGGCTGTTTAGGGATGCCTTCGGCAATTGCTAGGAGGCTGTGTTCCCTGTATTGTTTTCTGTTTATTTGATTATTAGTATTATTTTTACTATTATCAGCTGCCTAGATGCCCTAAGCACATCCGATCTCGCCTGATTTCAGAAGCTAAGCAGAGTCGGCCCTGGTTAGTACTTGGATGGGAGACCACCAGGGAATACCAGGTGCTGTAGGCGCCTGGAGTAGGAACTGGCAAACCACTCCAGTATTCCTGCCAAGAAAACTCCAGGGACATGGGGCCACGAAGAGTCGGTCATGACTGTAAGGATACAACACACACACACACACACACACACACACACACGCACACACACATTATTTTTATTATTAATATTCCCTCTTGCTGGGTATTTGTTCTTTTGTTGTTCCATTGTGGTTTGTATTATTGTTTTTTTCTTTTTTTCTCTTTAGACTATTACCATTTTTATTATGTTTTGGGTTGTTTGATAAATTATTGTTGTTAACTGGCCAGAGTTCCTGTGTGAGGAAAATCGGATTGCGGTATACAAATCTAAAAACAAACAAACAAACAAACAAACAAACAAATGTTCATCTCATTAATGAAGAATGTGTTTTTCAGAGGCTCTCTTCCAGAAACATCATAAGTGTGAGAGCAGTATGGCAATGAAACCAATTATTTTGGGAGGTGGTGAGTGCTCTAATGTTGGAGTCCTTCAAGATAAAGTTAGACATTCCACCTGTCAGGTTCCTGGTTTGAGCAGGGCGTTGGACTCGATGGCCTTTTCCGCCCCTTCTAGCTCCATTATTTTAAGATTCTCTCAAGGAATCACACTATCTTGAATCATGCTTCGATTCTCATCAAGCCTCTGTAAATGCTATGCGTCTCAACATTTACCCCCAGGAATTAGCAATTGATTTATTGTGCCTCATAATTATGTTTGCAACCATTTGTAGGCACGTGAAATTATTTGGAGTCTATGATTGGAGTTATTTAGAGTAGCTGTTTAAAACATTCGCCCTTTGGGAGCTGTGTTGATTAAGAAAGGAATGCCAGATGTCTCAGGTACATTAGGTGTCAAGAAGGGATTAATTAATATTTTGAATAAATATTAATTTTCACTGCACAAGCTGCAGGCTTCACTTAACAAAGGTTAGAAGCCACTGCCAGCTTTTCTGACAAAGAAATACGAAGGAATTTTTTTGTGGTGCTTCTTAAACGGGTGCTACTTGGAATGGGATTACTTCTAAACGGTTGCATTGCTGTTTCACTCACCAGCATTTCTTGTCCTGGAATCTTGAATAACTCTTTATTCTTCAAGCTCAGAAAAATAAAAGAACCATACTTACCTAAGGTACATTGTGTTGTGTGTGTGCATATGTACACATACAGTATTATGTGTTTATGTGTTTGTATGTAGATACAAATATGTGTGTACAAGCACTTATGTACATCCACAGAACTTTTCACCAAAACCTTGTTGATAATTGCAACACCCAAGACTTAATGTTGAGGTAAAAGGTAAAGGTTTCCCCCCACACATGTGCTAGTCATGTCCGACTCTAGGGGTGGTGCTCATCTCCGTATTCAAGCCGAAGAGCCAGTGTTGTGCAAGTCTGTGGCCATGGCTGCAAGGAAACACTGTTTTACTTTCCCACTTTTTACGGCGGTACCTATTTATCTACTTGCATTGACATGCTTTCAAACTGCTAGGTTGGCAGGAAACAGGGTTGACAGTGGGAGTTCACTCCATTGTGTGGCACCCAGGATTTGAACTGCTGAGCGGCCGACTTTGCAGCCAACAGTTTTCTGTGCTCTAGCCATTGGAATATCCCTTGGCTCCCACTGTTCATCGTCCTGTGCTAGAAATGTAAGGAATATTTTCTCTCCTTGCGTCCTCTTATTCATGACATTTTACTTTCTTTATTTAGAACTACACACACTGTTTTTAATAGGATAGTAACTGATCAGATCTAATACCCAAACTAAGTACATTCCAGAAACTCTTTGGACAAGAAATGTAAAAAAAAACCTGGGACCATCCCTAAGAAGACTATTATGTACCCTTTGAATGAACATTATGTAAAGTGTTCTTTGTGAATGTCAAACGGTAAATGCATCTCTTAAAAAAGAGGACACCAGGACTTACACCAGAAGCTAATTACTTGACAGCATACCTGGTACAGAGTAAGGAATGTCTGTTCACCATACATCCTTTCCAAAGTTGCTGTGTCTCATTTTGCATTATTTGCATCTTTGGATTACACTATTATTAAGGGATCATCCAAAATTGATAGATGGTCGTACTGAGAAAACTTTGAAGCTTTAATTTAAGTTTAACTGAAGGAAGGTATGTTTGCAAGCTGATGCTACCTGGGAGAATGAAGGTACTCCAAGCTGCTGCATAAGAGATGGCAATATTCACCAGGAACAGACCATCATGTCCCTACCTTATGGCTGGGCAGAACATTGGTTACCAGTCATTTTGCCTTGTTCAGATTGTGTTTCAGCAACTGAAGACTATAAACTGGATGAAAATGATTAGTTGTTAGTTCACAATGGAAACTGCATCCCAGTAGTACAATAAATATAGAAAATGACAAATTCCTGGACAAGCTTTTCCTGCAGTCTTGTAGATGACTGATAAAGAGGAACTTTGTGGGACAATGGAAAATGGAGCATTTCAAGAGAGATCAGGAACTCAAAACTTTCTCTCAAATTATCCTTGCTACTGCTCTTATTTCTTGCATCATCTTTATGGAAGAAGGCACTTATCAGTTTACAGCACCTTTTTTTGCTAAAAAGACCCTCAAATTTGTATCTGTCTGATTACTTTCCCCATTAAATCAAGCAGAAGTAACATAGGCCGTAATTTAAATGTAAATTACATATCAGATGTCTGACAAGAAAAAAAATCCATACCGCTACACTTCTGTTTTGGAATTCACTATAATTTTTGTTATAGATGTTAATTATATTATATCTACTGTAAATTTCATGTGTTCAATGTCTCCTGAATAAGCAGAGATTCTACTTTTACATTCTCTTCTCCAAATACCCCCTCTTTTGCTCAGAAGGCAAATGGATGGCCAAATTGTCCCTGGCAAGCTTGAGCTGGATCATGCTTTCAGGTGTGGTATGAGTTGATACTTGCAAGGATTGGGTTGTTTCAGGGGAGGGACCAAAATGCATATCAAACAACTTATTTGGTTTTTCTTCGTATTAAAAGGAAGGGAAAGGGAAAGGAAAAATATTTCCCTCTTGCCTCCTCTTTCATTGGGGAATCAGGCGGAAGCTAGTTTTTTAAAAAAAAATACTTTTGAGTAGAATATCACTTTGTTAGCGTGCCAAGCAATTAGTTCATTGTTGCCTTACTGGGGTCTGAAAAAATCATCCTCTTTGTCTCCCTCCAACCAGAGAACAGGGGGAAGCTTTCAGTTTCCCAATATCACTAAGTGGCATAAGGAAAGTAACAGTTTACTGGAACGGAACCAAAATAAGTGATCCTACTTGTACCACCACCACCACCACCACCACCACCACCAACAACAACAACAACAACAATAATGGAGCATGCAAAATTACTTTGGGACTTCCAAATACAGACAGACAGGGTTTTGGAGCATAATACCCCGGATATTACGATTGTGGAGAAGAAAAAAGTGTGGATCATTGATATTGCTTTACTGGGTGATAGTAGAGTCACTGATAAACAACTTGAAAAGATTACCCGATATCAGGATCTAAAAATTGAACTTCAGAGATTCTTGCTAAATAGCTGGGGTATATTCCAGTACAGCTGACAATGGCCATGGTGTGGTGATTGGAAGTGTTTATAATAATATGCTTGTAAGCTAAATATGCATACAAAAACAGTGAAGAGTCCTACAGTACCTTAAAGGCCAACAAATTTATTCAACACAAGCATCTATGGATTGTATTCTGTTTCTCTAGAATTGTGTAGCCCTCAGGTGGCAAGTGTCACATATACAAAGATGTGTGAGGGAATAAGGGCACTCCTCCTCCAAATGGAGGGAGGATGTCACAATATATAGCAAATATAGTGTGTCAATTAAATTAACATTTAAATGTTTTCCAAATAAACTATCTATTCACAGCAATATTTGTTGAAGACCCTGTCATCTTTGCATTTCTAAGCTTATTACAAAGAACAAAGAAATATAATTTGCATTCATTCCTAAATGAATAAAATGTCTTGAAAAGTGGAAGTTCCTGTAGTTTGGTGTTGAAGTTTCTCTTGAAAATTATTTTTGTGGGTTATTTGAAACTTAGGAGTAAACCTTATCGTAGATGAGTGGACTACTATTTCTATAGGTCTTTGGCAATCTTGAGCTAATAAGATCCCTTTCTAGTTGCAATGGGAAAGCTCAATGTCAGTCATTTTGCTGAATTTACTATGAAGTATTGTGTTCTCTGTGTTCCTCATCTTCTGAACCATGGAGATTAGTTGCACAAATAGTACAGATGTATTTTATTGATAACTTATGTGAAATATTTGTTGATATTTGTGGCTTAGATACTGCATGGGAACTTTATACTTTGCATCACATATTTCCTTTATGACCTTGTATAAATTCCTTGAGGCAACTTTCCATAAATGAAATTGCTCCAGATGTATTCATTTCAAGCTGACCTGACGCATGTTGAAAATAAAGACCATTTTGGCCTCTTGTTTGCGAATCATGCCAAGTAGCGCTCATTGTCTTGCTTTCTCATCCATGAAATGGTGCGTGACATGTTTTTAACAGGTGACTTGTCAGTATTAATGAATGTAGGTGCTGTACTTGGATGCTGTCGTGTGGTGGCCATCTGTGCATCTAGATGGATAGTATAGCGTTCTTGAATCAATAATTGAGGGCTGACAGGGAAATACCTTCCTCTTGAACTGTATTGGTGTGCTCAAGAGTAAGAGAAATAGAAACAGGCTGTTTGGTCTTATATTCTATTATATACCATTAACCCCTCTTCTCCTGGCATCCAGGTAGCTGCCATGCTAGGCTCGTCATGTTGATTTTGCATGATAAGGCTTGGAATAAGTCAAGAGCAATTGCTGCCTTCTGTGTCACCTTGGATGGTGGCAGCAGCAACTTACTATGCTGTGGAATGATGACGTAGCTTCCTCCGAAGTAGAGGATGGTCTTCTCCATCATGGCACCTGTTAGATGAAATGACCTCCCAGTTGACACCTGTAGGCTCCCAATGAAGGATTTCCTTGTGCTAATTCAAGACTTGTTTCTACAGATAGTTTTTTTTGACTGCTAATTTACTCATTTATCCCAGTGATTGTAATGAAATAGTTTACTGTTTTGTTACCTGATTTTATTGTTGCTTCCCATTTGTTAAGAAGTGGCACAACCACTTCTTATGTTCTTATGTTCTTATGCGGCATAACTGCTTTGACTGAACATGCCATACTTTTATAGAACATTTGCCCAGCATTTTTGCTTGAGTTGGTTTGAGTGGTCCAATTATGAATATCTGATGTTGTACAGCTTGGCATGGGCTGGCAGAGCTTCTCTTATCCTTTACTTAGCAAAGGGCAACCCTGTAATCTATCCCAGAGTCCTGGTGTATTTTTATAATCTGGATCGAGTTGTTTTTGTTAATAATGCCCAGACTGCTGCCTTTGCTCTTAAATCTAGACGAAGACCCATTACGAATTTGCCTGCTAGTTTCATTATTGTCTGTTTTCTGCTTGAGGCATGATCTCTTTTATTTTCACTCACTTCTCTCTCTCTCTCTCTCTCTCTCTCTCTCTCTCTCTCTCTCTCTCTCTCTCTAAGGCAGCAATCATGCTCGCACGCCTATTGGCGGCTCATTTTTATATTTATCAGCAGTCTTGGGCTTTGTTGGTGAGTGAATCAACAGTGACTCTTGGTGGCTAAACATATTCAGTGCTGTTATTTTGATGACACACACTGTCTGCCTTTCATTCATGCTTCATGGGGAATGCTTTGCTGCACTCAGCGGTCAAAAAGCCGTGGAGGGTTTTGTTTTTGAGTCTAAAAAAGAAAACATTTTCTCATTGCATTGCAAGCTCTTTAAAACAGTATATAAATTACATTATTTATGTGTGGATGTGAAGATTACATTATTTAATTAGTCCAGCTGCTGATTTCAACATGGTTTGTAATAACCTTGCTGTGTGTTCATAGCCAGGACAGTTTAAAATGTTTGCCTCTGCATTATATCTATGTCCTGTTTTTGCTCATGAAATGCTCTCCCATGATCAGAAGATTTTTTTTAAATGCTGCATTTGACATTAGCATCATTTATAATATGGCCTTAAGAAGGATGATGAGAGTCAAATTTTGTTCATTTCGACGAACTCAGTCCCAGTTCCTGATTATTCTCACTCCAGGGATCCAACAAGTGTGACTCGCTGGATGTCATCAACAGGGGTTCCCGGTATTCCTCTAACTCCGGGCCCATAACCAGTCCCAGCTGACGTGGAGGTTGGTCCAGGTTCCATCCTCTCTCCAGATTGGTTCCTGACAGCCAGTCCATCTTTTCTCCCTTTCCATCTTGGCCTGCTCTTCATGTAACTTTCTCCTCCATTCCCTGGCTTCTCTCCCCCCCCCCCCCCACCACATAAGAACAACCTTCCTTGTCAGCTATTCTCCTTCTCCTCTCTGCCTCCTCCTTCAGGACCATAACTCTTTCCTACGTATGTGTCCAGGTGTCTTCTAGCCATATCCTCTCCTAGCCCAGAGGGAGAATTCTCGGCTTCTCTCTAACTGTTGCCTCTGCTGCCTCTGAGACCTTTTTATCTTCCTCCTCCCTTGTCTGGCCCTGTCCAATGTGCTTTCCCAAATTTCCCACTTTCTCTCCTGACCAATCAGCTTTGCCTCCTCTCTCTCTTCCTTTTTCACCCCAGCTGCCTTCTGTATCGTCACTGGAGTTCCCTGGGTGTTCCCTGTCAGAGCCAGGTCTTCTGCCCTTGTTTTAATTGAGTCTCCTGCCAAAAGCCTTTGGCTGTTATAATTATCTGGGCCAGGGGTGGACAGTGCTCCAGCAGATGAGTCCTCCTGTCTGCCTACATCTCCACAGAGTACTTATGGCAATAAGTATTCAGGGATAAATCCCCATTAAGCACTCAATTTATTCTCCTGGGAGGCACCTCAAACAGTTAGCAGGAATGGCAGGCACTCAAAGCATCTGCAACACCAAGCTTTGTTCAGTGTTGAAATGCTTGAAAAATCACCGCCGCCGCCACCACCACCACCACCACCACCACCATCACCACCACCACCGAACTGAAGAGCTACAAGTGACCCTATGGATCATTGAGACCAGCCCTTGTCAAAGAGGTGTAATGGGAATTGAACTCCCAACCTTATGCTCTGCAACCAGATACTTGAGCCACTGAGCTACCCAGCATGCAGGATGAGGAGAAGCAGAAGGCAGCATCCTCATGTTAAGAGCAAATGCCATCTCACCAGAATGGAGAGTAGACCACATTCAAGTAACAGCATGAATTAGGAATAAGTAAGAACTTAGTGAGAACTTCCTTGCTTTCTTAAGCATGTATCTTCTTTGAAAACACCCAAGATTGATTTTATAACTTGTTGTTGCTCTATTTTACTAGGATTTTTTTTTTTGGGGGGGGGCGTAACTTTCACCTTTTTTGCTCTTTGTAACCATATTATCATTTTTTAATTTTTCTTGTAGCACTGATGGGCAATATTTCCTAAAGGGCACAACCATGGAATGGGGGTTGTGTGCCAAGGGGTGGAGAGAAATTGTTCAGGTTGAGCTTGACAGGCTCTCTTGCTTCTTGCACACACCTTGGGTTTTCCCGCCACCAGGTGGAGAAGGGGTAGAGCTTTGTCCAAACTTTGAACAAAGTGTCACAGCAGTGTCATGCAGACAGTATGTTGAATAGTGGACTGTTCAGAATCGAACCCTGAGAGACCACTTGGTTAATGGCCAGGTATGTGGGTCCCCAGTTCTTCCATAAGCATAGGGGCATTGAAAGACCCTGTGGTTGCCATCATAGTAACAACTCCACACTGGCAAATTTTATTCTTTAAGTGTATACATGTAAGCCCAATAGTTCTCCTGGTCACTCCCCTTTAGTATAAATACCTCCCACAATTTCACCTGTCTATTTAAGGTGATTCCCTTCACCTTCTAGTCCCAACATTCATTCAGTAACCCAGGTGCACTTCACTTCTTATGAGCTCCATCATTAGCTGTGCTGGTTAAGATTTCTGGGAGATGTACTCCAAGAACATCTGAGCTACCCAAGGTTTTGAACCACTGTTCTAGTCCATTGTTTGTGAACAGTTCCATGCTGGCAGTGGTGGATGGTGGTCCCTTGGGAGCTCTCCCCCCCCCCATGCATCTCTTGACTGGCACTCACCTCTGCCATTGCCACAGCTGAGCAGCTTTTGGCTTGAGTAGATCAGAGGGACCAGTAGTTGGTTCTTGCTTGGGAAACGCCAAGGAGCCATGGCCTACCCCAGCCCCTCCAAAGCACAAATATTTGTTGAAGAACATTTGGCTCACCCCTCATAAAAGTTGACACAGCTGAATCATGCTTCCCTTTTTTATTTTAAACCAAGGCAAGACACTAAAATGTACTTCTGATAATCTCCAGCATAGTTTTTTCTTGTATAAAAGGAATTTGCTTGATGACCCTGTGGTGCATGGGGCCATTAGAATTATATTCTGTGTAGGAAAGGCCCATGTTGTAGCTTTGTTGTTTGGGGAGTTGTCACATCTACCAGATCAGTGAGTGAAAGTTTCTTTTACATTTGCCAGTTTTCTGTCTTTATCCTTGCATTTTAAAAAAATCAAAAGATTCTGAGAAAGGGAATTTCAAAAGTCATGAAAGGTTGCACTGCATTTAATTCATGTGAATTCCCTGTAGTAGTGTTAGATTTATGGTTGCTGGATTCTCACGAGAGAGTGTAAGTCAGAGCAAGGTTGCAGAAGACAAATAAATCAAGTTGTGACTCTGGAATTTATGGTCCACCACAGAAAACAGAATGGGAACCATGATTTATATATTTATTTACTTTAATAAATTTTAAAAAATAAAGTGTGACATTATTTATTGGTGGCTATGGCAGTGAGCAATGACAGTTCAATTTGTTTTTGTCTGTGTGGTGGACATGTCTTTTTTCCTGGTAGAAGGTCTTGAGCGGTGGGCAGTTGTTTGTGAATACAAAGTGTCTGCTCAGTGGTCTGTTTCTGAAAATGGCATGTTCAGGAAGAAGAGCAACAAGGCTAAGGTTTGTATACAAACTCAGATAGAATCCATTGACAAATGGTCTATTAGAATGGATAACCATGTTTGTATTCTTCTGCTGTATATCTCTAGGCTGGGATATGATTAAAGTGTTTCCCAGGCGCTTATGTTATCTTTTCTTAGCAGGGACTTTGGCTTTCAAATGATCCCGTCGGTTACCATGCGACTGCTAAATTGGATGGGAAGACTGCTGTTGCCCAGCTTCCAATGTTAAGAGTGCCTGCCATCCATAATTCAAGCCATGTCCAGTGAATCTACAATGGTGCTTTACCGGCCCTGGCCATTGAAATAGCTACCCACCAAAAGGAAGAAACCTTGCCGAGTAAGGGGCATTTGGCAATGAACCTATTGACTTGGTTCTCTCAGCTAATCTTGCGCTCACTTGAATTCCAGTGGGCCTGGGGCTTCGAAGGAGAGGTCTTCATTGATCAGCATGTTCCACAGAAAGCTTCTAGATGTGTTTGATATGTAAAAAGCTCCAAAGCTAGAATGCTGTTAAGCTAGTATGCATGTTTGGGCAACGAGAACCGCTCATAACTCCAAAATAAAAGTATATTTTCCAAGCCATTTTCAAGTCCTTGGAAGTGTACCAGATTTCGCTCACATGGAGGTGTCGTTTGTCCAAATTTATTTATTTATTTATTTTTATTGGGCTTATATACCGCCTGTCTTCCTGGAGGAACTCCGGGCGGAACTTCTTGCAGACAGGCTTCAGGCTCCTGCAATTTAAAATTAAAATGCTTATACTTCCCATATTTATCCCTTCTTCCAATAATGTATCCCTGCATTAAATTTAGACCATGTATCCTTTTTGGGGGGGGGGAGTATTGATTATTTTGTACTTTTGTAGAGAGCATTGTGTACTTTAATGGACTACAGATGATATTCAAAACAGTTAAACTAAAGGCACCCATTTCTTTCCAGAGTAATGAAAGGAGAAGATCCTCTCCTGAGGTTTTCCCCATTACTTTTTGCAAACTGTTAAAAAGTGTTTCTCCTTGGAGTGCCTTTACAGAGAGATAATACAGTGTAACCCATGTAGAGATCTCACAAGGCTCCAGATGCTAATACCTGCTGAGTTGACATGGTTCAGTGGCTAGCAGTGCCGATAAAATTCTAAGTCCCCTCCTACATTAAGAAGAAGCAAAAGAGGAACTAGAGCTGTTAATTAGCGATAAAAAAGGTCAAGATTGATACTTGGAGAATAAATGAGGTTCTGGAAGAGGCTTCCTTTTACTATGACTCAGATTAAATGGCTATGATGCGGGCTTCATTGTTCCTTTCTCGGTGTAATTATTACTCATTAGTTTGCTACTCAAATTCACATGGCAGTTTACTAGGAGAATTAAAGCATATTTAAAACATACACAGTGAAACAGCCCAAATAACAGGTATTTGGTAATGCATATTCAGTTCATGCTGCTTTTTCTCTAAGTCCTTAATTATCCCCTTTCTCTTTATGCTACTACTATCTCCCCCCCTCCTCCCTTTTTTGTTGCATTTATATCATACTTTTTATCTAGTGAGCTCAAGGTGGCATACATGTTTTCCCCCCTCCCCAATTTATTATCAAAATAAGTTCTGCTCTCTTCTATTGAGCATCCAGGGCTGTTCCATAACAGCTAGCCTTAATATCTGGACAATCCTTGTGTCTACTAGTCAAGGAGATAGAAGGATGCCTTTTGTTTTATCACCTGGGCAAAAAGTTATGATACATGAGCACAATGCAATTGCACCATTGTATGTTAGTTGCTGCTGTAATGAAGATGCAGTGGTCCCCGCCCTTTCACGGTTCATATACTGCGGTCCCACGATATCGCGGGACCACAGTATATGAAAAAAGGCCCCCTGGGGTAAGGGGCAAATGCCTGTTTCAGGCCTCCCATATTTACCCCAGGACTGCGGCTGTCCCAAACGGGCCTGTGAGGGCCTTCCCAGGGCTTCTGGAGGCCACAAAAGGGCCTCCCTGCAAACTGGAAGTCACTTCCGGGTCACCAAAAATCATTTCTGAAGCCTCCGAGCCCCCAGTTAGCCCCCCCCCAGGCCCGACCCAACCTGCATCTGCATATCACGGATTTTCAATTATCGCGGCTTAGCTCGGTCCCTAACCCCCACGATAGGTGGGGGGGGTCACTGTATCTTGCTATTCCATTTGAGAATTCATGTTATATCAAGACTATGCACTGAAACTATCTTTAAAGACACAAATGAAGGATAAATTTTGAGTAAAAAAGGCAGGGAGCCTTGTAGCCGTTGCAAAATTCAAAAGCAAGACTAGGCTAGCTGATATCTTTATAGGTTACTAGTAAAATAACAACAACAAAAAACATTGCAAGCTTTTGAGGGCAATAGCCTTTTCATCAAGCATGTACCAAAAGTCCAAACATGGCAAAAAGTTGTGGTCTGCCAGGAATGGAATGCAAATATATTACCCAGGTAGTGTTCTTAGAGGAGGCATGGTAAGAAGCAGGGCTGTTGTTAAAACTGCATCCGAAGTACAGGATTGGGTTTCATACCCCAGCTGTCCAAATAAAGGGATGTGGGTCATGCCCACTCCTCCATACCCCCTCTCCATTTGGCTATTTGAGACATAAAAAATCACTGCTTGGCCAGAGGTATGTGTGTGGGGGGTGGGGGGGAGGGCTAATGCAGAAAACCCATGTGCTCCATCTGGGGATCAGGGTTCCACGGAAGTAAAAAAAGGAGTAAAAAAAGGGATAAATTTTGAGTGTGAACTTCATTTTGCACAGTGACAAATACTAAGAAAAAATACTAAGGGAAGAGTGCTTTTGAGCATGCACAATATGTTTTCCCATCAGGAAAGGGAACCCACTGAACATTGTTTGTTTAAGCAAAATTAATTGATGGGTGCCTTTGTAGAAATAATAAACTAAGGAAATGATTAAATACATACCATAAGCATGTGGCAATCCTTGTGATGAACCTTTTCACATTTCAGAGGCTATGAATTTTCCTGTGAATTCACCAATTTTGAGTTGAATTAATTGTAGCAAAGTTTGGTTTTAGAGGGGGCAATGGTGTACTAGTTGGTTTAAGTGAGTTTTGAAAAAACTTACTGGTTTGTACCAGTCCCCTCCTCCATCAATGGTTATTTAACCTTCACCTTTGTTCATATGGTTTCTTTCCTCAGGCAAAATGTCACCACCCAGTATTCGTGAGCTGGAACAGGTGAATATGGTACTGCGTATTTCACTGTAAAGAGATCACAAGGACCCACTTACTTAACTTCCTGTCAATCCAATCCCATGTGTTCTAACTCTGGATTATGTCCCACTGAAATCATTAGAACAGGATAAACACTGCTGATTTTTGGTACCATGGTTTCTTGAAGGGTATTAGGATATTTTGTCTCCTGACAACTATCACTTCAAAGTTCATTGCTACGGAAAAAAGAAAAGAAAGAAACACGGTGAAGTTGTACTTTCCCCAAGTGAAACATTTGCCTCTGGAGTAGTTTTTTCCTTATCTTATCGGCTATCTGTGCAGCTTCTGTCTTTGCAAAGTGATGCCAGTGACAACTGAGCAGGCACTGGAGTGGCATTTTGTTTAATCTTTCTGCTGGAGGCAGGCTCACTACTCACTCCTTTGAGTAAAAGAAAAACGATGATAGCATTTGCTGGGAGGAAAAATAAATAAATTCCATGCTTCTGCAGCTTTCTTTCAGGTAATGTGTTTTCTTGCTGTTTGGACTGTGAATGTGAACAAATACCCAAGAGGCCCACTTCCCCACAAAATGGGTTGGATTAAAATGTATGTGTGCGCGCACACACACTCGTACACTATTTTTCACAAAAATGTTTCCGTATGTGGATGGGATAACTAAAATGATTGTTCCTGCTGGTATTTTCCTGAGTTGTTCTTGCATGTGATTTGAAAAAGCGCTGCAGAAATTTCTTCTCTGTAAACTTTGGAGGCTCACTTGAGAGTATCTGGTAGCATATGAATAGGGGAGGGAGGGATCAAAGTGGGTGGACATAATGAAACTTATTGAAAAGCCAGGTCAGAAATATCAATGACAAGGCTATTGAAATGGAAAGGTTGTATTTGAAATAGATAAGTTGTTTTCCTATCCATTGAACAATAGGTCCAAGGGCCTGGAAAGTACTGTGTGATTGCCTAATTGGATTTTAAGGATAGAAATCTCGAAGGCTGGCCAGAATGATAATTGTAATGACTAATTGATATCTGATATCCAATGGGATGAGTAAAATCATGTTGGTGTAATTATGCTGGTGTAAACTGGGTCTGGGTGGCAGGAATAATTAAGTTAATAGAAAGCTTCTCGTTCTCTCTTTTTTCAGACGGTGATGTTCCCTAGGGCAGCAGCTGTTTTGTGACTATTTGAAGTCCAGTTTGTGTTGTCACACAGAAGCTCAGAAACTGTCCCATTCTGTACACAGTGTTTGTCTTGTATCTCTTATTAGCAGTATCATGGCTTGTTCATTAAATATATTTAGTTAGTTAGTTAGTTTTACCCTATCTTTCTCCTTAAAAAAGGACCAAGGGTAGTTTACATCATTGAAAGACAACATTTAAAGATCAAAAGAAAGAGTATAAAAAGGTGGTGTATATAAAAGACAATATTTAGAGCTAAAAAGAGTGAGCATAGAAAGGTATTTGCCTCCTTGCAGAAGGACAGCAAAGATGTGGCCAGCCTAGCCTTCCATGGGAAGGAGCTCCAAATTCTAGGAGAAGCAACAGAGAAGGCCCTCTCTGGTGCCCCCATGAAACATGCCCATGAGGGTGGTGGGACTGTGAGAACGGTTCATCTTAATACCTGAGCAGGTTCATAATCGGAGACATGGTCTTGGGGATAGCTTGGGCCCAAGCTGTTTAGGGCTTTATAGGTTAAGACCATCACTTTGAATTGTGCCTGGAAAGGGATTGACAGCCAGAGGAGTTGCTGTAATGGAAGGGGGGGATGTGATCCCTGTAACCAGCCCAAGTCAGCAGGCTGGCTGCTGCATTTTGGCCCTGTTGAACTTTCCTCACACTTTCCACAAGCAGCCCCACCTGCCGTCTTGGGTATATAGCAAGTACTGTATATAGGTACTCTCTGTCTTTGGGTGTTTATAATGAATGGATAAACACATTACAGTAGTCCCCCATTTATTGAGGGGGTTAAGTTTTTCAACCACCCGTGATAAACAAAAATCTGTGATCTGCAAACACCATCATCCCTCCTTTCCAAAACCACTTTGGAGGGTGACAGTCATGGTGGCAATGGGGCAACAGCGGCACCAACAGTGATGGGGTGACAGGGATGGTGGAGGCAAAAGCAGTGGGGCAACAGCGGCAGGGAGCAATGGGGCTGATGAGGATGGCAGCAGCAACAGCGGCTAGGTGAAAGCGGCAGGAGTGGTGGGGCAATAGTGGCGCGAGAGGTGGAGTGCCAGGGACAAAAGTGGTGGTGGCAGCGGCAAGGGGGGGTGAGATGTAATGGGTGAAAGCTGTGGTGGCAGCAAGGGTGGTGGTGGGTGATGGGGAAGAAAGCGAGGTCGGGCAGGGGATGGTGGTGGTGGTGGATGGTGGCAAGTTCAAGGATGTAGCGGGACTGCGATATATGAGCCACAATGTACTACTGTACAATGTACTAATTAGTACTGTGTACTAATATGTAATTAACACATCTCTGAGGATTGTCCTGAGTTGACATGGTTCCCAAGCTTAATCATTCCCCCCTGCCCACTCTGCGCTGGTTTTTTCTACCTAGATCATTTTCTAAGGACTCATTTATTTTCTTTTAATTTTCATTCATTTCTTAATGGCCTGCTTGTTATACAAATATATCTTGTTTTTGTTTCACTGAGTTCAAGGCTTAGGATTCTGCTCATTGTCTAATTTATTTTCATAAAGCTCTGTGAGGATAAAACTTTCTTCATATTGCATGTGAATGTGAATGACTGTTAACGCTTCTCCTCTGCTTAGTCTTGTTTTTCTGTGCGTTTCATGAATTGCAAATGAAATAATCTGTCTTTTGATTTTAAAGAAGACTTAAATATGGTTAACATCCTTTTATTTTCTTTCAGATGAGCTTTTTGTCGCAGACAAGTCATTTATTCCTTATGCAGTGCTATATATTTTGAGAGGCTACGAAAATCATCCCTTTTTGTGCTACTTAAAGCATTTCCGCTCGCGGACGTCCCCCAACACCCCAGACCAGAGGGAAAACATTAAAAAAAATGATGCTGGCAGAGACACAGTATAGACTAGGTATGCAGGGAGGCTGCAAAGGCAGTGGCGGGTGTTGCCCAGGGTGCGCAGAGTGACTGCACTGCAGGGCAGGGGAGGGTACTCACCGAGAGGTACCCACGCACGCACACAGGGAGGCTGCAAGACTGAAGCTAGAGAGAAATCTCTTCTTTCTCTCCCCTAAGAGCCAGGCTGCAGCCGACAGGAACACAGAGACACACACCTGCCTGGCTGGCTTAAAGTGAAAATAGCATGTCACAGAGACAGCAATCCCACCCTAACTCCCACTGCTTACTGCAAGGAGGATGGGGGCTGCCAGAGCTTTTTATGCCCTCTGCTGCCAGACCTGTCCGCCCAGTCTGCAACCCGGGCATGGTATTGGTTGAAGTTTTCCAAGAATTTACATGATCCCATCACATGGATTGCATCCATTTTGTGGCTGGCATCCATTTTGTGGCATCCTTAAAGGGAAAAGAAAAATACATTGCGATGGGAGAAAGACAAAAACAAACATTTAACAGTCAGAATAAATAATTATCGCTGCATTTTTACGGATGTCCAGGGTGTTTTATACCCAAGAAATCAATATTAGGCATCTGGCAGCCATTTTGGTTTGATGTCCCCTAACTCCCGTTAAAGGGGAAAATACAGTGATCTGAAGACATAAATGCACGTTTTAAGAACCCCCCCCCCCCCCGGTAGGTATTTTCAGGCAGAATAAATAATTATTGCTGGGTTTTTACGGATATTCAGGACGTTTTTTAACATTTAAAACAGCTGTTTTCATCGTATGTCGCCATTAACGAAAATGAAACATAATGAACCTAATTTTTGTGCTTCTGTTCTGTTCGTTCCAATTTCATCACCAGGTTTGTTATTCATTTCGTTACATAACAAAACGAATAACTAATAACAAGCTGGCAGTGATGCATTGAAGCCCATGAGATATAACGCTGATGAGAGTGGCCTTAGCTGACATAAAAAAGAAGCCTTGTCTGTATGGAAGGGCATGCTTGGCTTGTCATCCTCCGCCATGTGATACAAGAAAACAAGGACTGGGGAGAGTGTGCCTAAGTGTAAGCTGGCATGCTAGAAATCAGCTGTGCAAATACCTGCTAAGCACATAAATTTAATGTGTAACTTTAAAAATATGAAGTGCTGGAGAGATGGGTATGAATAATTTGAAAAAAAAAAACCAAATTGCAAAATGCATTCAGAAATTGCTAAATTGTCAAGTTGTGTTCATACAAATTGATACCCTAAACAAATACAAATGTATGAATTTTAGCGATTCTTAATTTGTCAAATCATTGAGCTATACAGTAGCCCTTGAGGCACCTAGAGGCACCCAATTTATAGGAAAACTACCCATGATTCATCTCTACAACCTCTCCAAGTTTGGGGAAGATTGGATATCTAGTTTCCAGGTTATTCACTCCCAGGAAAGTTCCTTCTAGGTACGTAGAGAAACTAAATTATCAGAGAAGGTTCCTTTCATTTTCCTCCACAATTTTTCCTATTTGGTATAGATTGGGTCCCCCCCCCCAGCCAGTTGCTAAAGGACACCTAACTGGGGTGGAGGCACTTTGTGGTTGTATAACTCAGTATCTGAAACCCAATCTATACCTAGAGTTCAGGGATTCTAGAGGAGAGTCATGGGAGCCTTCCCAACAAATTTGGTGTCTCTAGGTGTCAGTGGAGCACTTTACTGGGAGACCTACTTGAGGGTGCATAACGCAGATGTCCAGAACCCAAACTTCACTAAACATGAAGGGTGGTAGAGGAGAGTCATGGGAAGCTTCCCTGAAAATTTGGATGTGTCTAGTTACCTTGGAGTAGGCCATTACATAGGATTTTTAAGTTAAAAAAAGACTTTACAAGTCATTTTGTCATAAAAATTTGTAAATCCAGTTTTCATGCTTCATTGATCTTGATCAATCATGAATCAAAACAAATCACCATGTGTTTCATACCCATCTCTAAAGTGTTGTCTAACAGGTTGTTTTGCCAGGGGTAGGTCTGTACAGGATCCTGTTCTTTTAACACGTTATTTACTTACAGTATATGGCTTGTATTTTATTGCTCCTTCATATAACACTTTTCTGACACTCAGAAATTAGAAATCTATTTGTGAATGGTAAAATTAATGCTTCTTTGTTGAATACCAATCCAGTCTGTCTTTTGCATATGTCTGGAGAAAGACTGTTGGTTTGCTTATTATACTGCACTTTTTTTTGGAAAACATTTGTGTGGGAAAACAGATGGAAAATTTGACATTAAAATTGATCTTTTAAAAACATAAAACAAAATAGTATAAACTTAAAAATCTAATAAAACACAACCACCACCTCCTCCTCCTCCTCGTTCTCCTCTCCATTGGAACATTTAGAGATATAGTCAGTTTTTCCTCCATCCACAGTGTGGCATTCCCTCCCTAAATAGAACTGATTCTTGTAATGGTACCTACCTTTTCTGCTTTCTAAATATAAACTCTGTGTCTCCTCCAATATCTATAAACATTTCTCCCCAAATATCAATAAAAATATTCTTACTTTACCATCCCTTATTAATTTTAGTATTGCACATTAATTTATCATTAGAGTAGTCCCCTGCTACATAGGTAAAGATAAAGGTTCCCCCTGCACATGCGTGCTAGTCGTGTCCAACTCTAGGGGCGGTGCTCGTCTCCATATTCAAGCCGAAGAGCCAGTGTTGTGCAAGTCCATGGCCAACGCAGTTTTACCTTCCCGCTTTTTATGGCGGTACCTATTTATCTACTTGCATTTACATGCTTTTGAACTGCTAGGTTGACTGGAACTGGAGTTATCACCTGGGGTTATCAGCATGGCACCCGGGATTCGAACCGCTGAGCTGCCAACTTTGCAGCTGACAGTTTTTGGTAGCCTTAGTCCACTGAGCCACTACCCTACATAGCGGTTCATATATTGTAGCCCCAATATATTGCAGATTTTCATTTAGAGAGAGGTTTCCTGCGTGGAGCCTCTCCCGTCCCCTGCTTCAGCCGGGATCCTCCCCCCTCCATCCATTGCCGTTTGTAAAGAGGCTTCCTCCAGGAGCCTCTCCCCACCATCCCGGCTACCACCTTCTCCCTTGTCGCCAAAGAGGTCTCCTCCAGGGCGTCTTTCCCATCCCTTGCTGTAGCTGGGATTCCACCCCCACCCCAGTCACCTTGTTTTCAAAGAGATCTCCTCCAGGGATCCTCTTCCCACCCCTTCTTCAGCCTAGATTCTTCAGCCCCAATCACCTGGTTTCCAAAGAGATCTCTTCCATGGAGCCGCTCCACTCCCATTCTGCAGGCAGGAATCCCCAGACCCAATCGCCTCCTTTGCAACAAGGTCTCCTCCATGGAGCCTCTCCCCACCCCTTCTGGGGAGCAGTTTCGTGGAGGAGATCTCTTTGGAAATGAGCTCATTGGGGCGGGGGTGGAATCCCGGCTGCAGCAAGGGAGGGGCGGGGAGAGCCTCTGTGGAGGAAGCGTTTTTGGAAAAGAGGCAATGGGAGGCATCTGCATATCATGGATTTTCCTTTATTGCGGGTGGTCAGAGAACCTACCCCCCCCCAGGATAAACGAGGGACTATTGTAATAGCTATATCCTAAACCTCTCTGTACTATTTGTTTTATTGAAGATCATACTTGATTTTCCAGCTCCTAGCTACAATTAGTTTTACTCCTGTTAATAAATCGGAAATTAATGATTTAGTTGTGCAGTTACATTGCTCCCTATCAAATACTGAGAAAAGTACCATTTTAAGACATACTTTTGAACTTAATTTAGTTATTTCATCTCTCTTCTTGAAATCCAATGGCAAATCCTGTTGATCCTCTGCTTCCAATAATATTTTATACATTTTACTTATTATCCCTTTCATTAGCTTATTTTCATCTGCACTATCTTCTGTAATACAATTTCTTCTAATTTTATAATATATTCAATATATTCTCTTGCCTCCTGCCAATTGGGCGGTATAAAAATCCGATTTAAAAAATCAGGGAATATCTTATAAATGGGGCACATTTCTACTTTTGTGTCCCAGTTGATCAGTGAGGCTACAAAATAAAACAGGCTGAACTGTGCTTTCATCATTGTAAGGCTAATTACACTGGTGACAATGAGGCCTGTAATAAAACTTCCTGGGGTAGGAACTGGCAAGCCACCCCGGTATCCCTGCCAAGAACATCCCATGGTCAGAAACAAAAGGCTAAAAGATATGACGCTGGAAGATGAGCCCCTCAGGTCGGAAGGTGTCCAACATGCTACTGAGGAAGAGCGGAGGACAAGTACAAGTAGCTCCAGAGCTAATGAAGTGGCTGGGCCAAAGCCGAAAGGACACTCAGCTGCAGACGTGCCTGGAAGAGAAAGGAAAGTCCAATGTTGCAAAGAAATATACTGCATAGGAACCTGGAATGTAAGATCTATGAACCAGGGTAAGCTGGATGTGGTCAAACGTGAGATGGAAAGAATAAACATTGACATCCTGGGCATCAGTGAACTTAAATGGACAGGAATGGGTGAATTCAGTTCAGATGACTATCACATCTACTACTGTGGGCAAGAATCCCATAGAAGAAATGGAGTAGCCTTCATAGTCAACAATAGAGTGAGAAAAGCAGTGCTGGGATACAACCTAAAAAATGATAGAATGATCTCGGTACGATTCCAAGGCAGTCCTTTGAACATCACAGTAATCCAAGTTTATGCACCAACTACCGGTGCTGAAGAGTCTGAGATTGACCAATTTTATGAAGACTTACAAGGACTTCTAGAACTGACACCAAAGAAAGATGTTCTTCTCATCATAGGGGATTGGAATGCTAAAGTAGGGAGTCAAGTGATAAAAGGAATAACTGGCAAGTTTGGCCTTGGAGTTCCAAATGAAGCAGGGCAAAGGCTAATTGAGTTTTGTCAAGAGAACAAGCTGGTCATTGCAAACACTCTTTTCCAACAACACAAAAGGCGTCTCTACACATGGACATCACCAGATGGACAATACCAGAATCAGATTGACTATGTTCTCTGCAGCCAAAGATGGAGGAGCTCTATACAGTCAGCAAAAACAAGACCTGGTGCTGACTGTGGCTCAGATCATCAGCTTCTTATTTCAAAATTCAAACTTAAACTGAAGAAAGTAGGGAAGATCACTGGGCCAGTCAGGTATAACCTAAGCCAAATCCCATATGAATACACAGTGGAAGTGAAGAATAGATTCAAGGAACTAGATTTGGTGGACAGAACACCTGAAGAACTATGGATGGAGGCTTGCAACATTGTACAGGAGGCTGCAATGAAAAATATTCCAAAGAAAAGAAAATGCAAGAAAGCAAAGTGGTTGTCCAATGAGGCCCTACAAATAGCGGAGGAGAGAAGGGACGCAAAATGCAAGGGAGAAAGGGAAAGATACAGAAAATTGAATGCAGACTTCCAAAGAATAGCAAGGAGAGACAGGGCGGCCTTCTTGAATGAACAGTGCAAAGAAATAGAGGAAAACAACAGAAAAGGAAAAACCAGAGATCTGTTCAAGAAAATTGGAGATATTAAAGGTATTTCGTGCAAAGATGCATATGATAAAGGACAAAAATGGTAGGGACCTAACTGAAGCAGAAGAGATCAAGAAGAGATGGCAAGAATATACAGAAGAATTATATCAGAAAGATCTGGATGTCCCTGAAAACCAAGATAGCGTAATTGCTGACCTGGAGCCAGACATCCTGGAAAGTGAAGTCAAGTGGGCCTTAGAAAGCATTGCAAACAACAAGGCCAGTGGAGGTGATGGCATTCCAATTGAACTCTTTAAAATCTTAAAAGAGGATGCTGTAAAGGTGCTGCATGCGATATGCCAGCAAATTTGGAAAACCCAGCAGTGGCCAGAGGACTGGAAAAGATCGGTCTACATCCCAATTCCAAAGAAAGGAAACGCCAAAGAATGCTCCAACTATCGCACAATTGCACTCATTTCACATGCTAGCAAGGTTATGCTCAAAATTCTACAAGGCAGGCTTCAGCAGTATGTGGAAAGAGAACTTCCAGAACTACAAGCCGGATTTCGAAGGGGCAGAGGAACTAGAGATCAAATCGCCAACATGCGCTGGATTATGGAGAAAGCCAGAGAGTTCCAGAAAAACATCTACTTCTGCTTCATTGACTATGCCAAAGCCTTCGACTGTGTAGACCACAACAAACTATGGCAAGTCCTTAAAGGAATGGGAGTGCCTGACCACCTTATCTGTCTCCTAAGAAATCTATATGTGGGACAAGCAGCAACCGTCAGAAATGGATATGGAACAACTGACTGGTTTGGAATTGGGAAAGGAGTACGACAAGGCTGTATACTGTCACCTTGCCTATTTAACTTATATGCAGAGTACATCATGAGAAAGGCCGGTCTGGATGAATCACAAGCTGGAATTAAGATTGCCGGAAGAAATATCAACAACCTCAGATACGCAGATGATACTACTCTAATAGCAGAGAGTGAGGAAGAATTAAAGAACCTCTTAATGAGGGTGAAAGAGGAGAGTGAAAAAAATGGGCTGAAGCTCAACATTAAAAAAACTAAGATCATGGCCACTGGTCCCATCACCTCCTGGCAAATAGAAGGGGAAGAAATGGAGGCAATGACAGAGTTTATTTTTCTTGGGCTCCTTGATCACTGCAGATGGCGACTGTAGCAACGAAATAAAAAGAGACGCCTGCTTCTTGGGAGGAAAGCAATGGCAAACCTAGATAGCATCCTAAAGAGCAGAGACATCACTTTGCCAACTAAGGTCAGGATGGTTAAAGCTATGGTTTTTCCAGTAGTGATGTATGGAAGTGAGAGCTGGACTATAAAGAAGGCTGATCGCCGCAGAATTGATGCTTTTGAGCTGTGGTGCTGGAGGAGAGTCTTGAGAGTCCCCTGGACTGCAAGGAGATCAAACCTATCCATTCTGAAAGAAATCAACCCTGAATGTTCACTGGAAGGACAGATTTTGAAGCTGAGGCTCCAGTACTTTGGCCACCTCATGAGAAGAGAGGACTCCCTGGAAAAGTCCCTGATGCTGGGAAAAATCGAAGGCAAAAGGAAAAGAGGACGACAGAGAATGAGATGGTTGGACGGTGTCATTGATGCAACCAAAATGAATTTGACAAAACTCCGGGAGGCAGTGGAGGATAGGAAGGCCTGGCGAGCTCTGGTCCATGGGGTCACGAAGAGTCGGACACGACTGAACGACTGAACAACAACAATATATTCTCACATTCCCACAACAAATGAAAATTAACACCTTTTTCTGACCTACTAGACAACTGATTAGCATCTATACGATATAATTTCTCTAGAGTTAAATACTATCTCCAAGGTACAAAGGTACCTTGGTTTACGAGTACCTTGGATTGCTACTTGTTAGTATTTTGCAAACCAAGCAAAATATTTAGTAAAAATTTGCCTTGGTTTGCAAGCCTTGCTCTGGTTGACGAGCAAGGCTCACCTCAGTGTGTGCCCTGTGCTGCCTGGAATGGGCCTCTGGAGCTCATTCCAGGTCGCATGGTGGACCTGTGCGGGGGGCCCTGGAGTTCGCCCCAGGCCTGACACTGCCCAGAATGGGCCAATGGGTCATGCAGTGGGCCTGCGCCAGGCTTTCTGGGCCTCTGCATGGACCAGAAGTCACCTCCGGGGCTCTCTAAGGGCCCCACTATGCCCAAAATATGCCTCCGGGGCATCTGGCCAGGCCTGGTTCTGACCGGAAGACTCTTCTGGGCTGCTTGGTGAAGCTCACCCTGGGCCTAGTGCGCCCATCTGCAGCCTCCAGAACTTGCCTTGGGCCCGGCACCACCTGTCCACAACCTCCAGAGCTTGCCTTGGGCGTGGTGCCGCCCATCCATAGCCTCTGCAGTCCACTCCATCCCTGGCAGCGGCTGACTGTGGCCTCCACAGTGCACCCTGCGCAGCGTTCGACCCAGGGCGAGCTCTGGAGGCTGCTGCAGCTCCTGGCCAAAGCAAATTTCCCCATGGGAAATAATGGAAACTGGGACCCCAGAACGGATCAAGTAAGTTTCCATTATTTCCTATCAAAATTTTGCTTTGATTCACAAGTATTTTGATTTATGAGCCTGCTTCTGGAATGGATTATGCTTGTAAACTTATTATCCCTTTCATTAGCTTATTTTCATCTGCTCTTTCTTTTGTGATACAATTTCTTCTAATTTTGTAAGTTCCTTACATTTTTCATTTCTTTTTACCCTGTCTTTCATCTATTGCTCTAATTGTATAAGGTTAAACAAGGATATCCGTTCTATTACTAATACCTCTTTTATTTGTTCTGTATTTCTGAGTTTTAATGTTGCATAAACATGTAATTCTTGTGATTCCACATTCAACCACATTAATTTATTTGACTGAGATTTAATATTAAGCCCATGTCTCATTTGATTGACTATATAATATAATCTTAAATTAGAGTCCTAACTCTTTTTTAACTCTTTTGAATTTTGTATCATTTCTTTTTATTCATTTTTGACTTTTTATCTCCATTAAATTTTTATTATGTTTTGCAAGTCCTTTAACTCTTCTTCAGTTTATATTTATTGGTAACATCATAAATAAGACATTTATTTCTTTATCTCTTCATTTTTCATGCTACAATTTTACCAAACCATGAAAGTCCAATTTTCCTCAAATCATCTAACTTATTTTATGTTTCTTACTTCAATATTTTTTTTAAAAAAACTCTTTCCATCTTTTTAAATTTATTGAAATATTATACCTAAATATTTAATAGACTTTCAAATATTGATAACAGTTTTGGAATATTAATATCTTTTTCTAATTTCCTCTTTCTCTCTGATGTCAGTTTATTTGTAAACCTGTTGTCTCTCCAAAATCTTTTAAATATGATTATACCCTGTCCACAACTATGAATGAATTTTCTGTTGTTAATCAATACGTGATTAACAATGAAATGCCTTTTGCCCAAAGACTAACCTGTTTGTCATGCTGCAACATGAATTCCTGAGACATATGTCCCTCACCGATCAGATTATAGAATTAAAGCTTCATTTCTCTTCCAATAGCCAGCTACTAAACAATACATGACTAAATGCATGATATGAAGAGTTTGTGACAAACTTATCCAGATGTTTTTACCACTTTGGGAAGCAATTCCTTAAAAAAACATGTTAAGTGGGGTTTCTGGTTTGCCTGAAAGTTGTGAGGTTTTGCTAATGCTTCCCCCCTTCAATGTCCAGATACTTCAGCGAAATCTCAGTGAAATGCAGGTAAAACTGTGTTTAAAATTATGCTCCTTGTTAATGGTTTTTTAGTTTCATTTACCCAAACTGTTCATGGCAGGATCAGTGTGAAAAGAAAAGAAAAGAAAATGATGCTCCTTGTCCTGGAGGCTCATAAAGATATAGGATGTCAGTAGTGAAATCTAGCCATTTGACTCTGACAGGGAGTTTGCATACTGACCTTTCAGATAGGCAGTTCCATAGAGGAAAAGAGCAGGTGTAATACAGTAGGCTGCAATTTGATTTCTGATAATCCGGTGGGTTTTTATCATTGACATGGAGGTGACTTAAGGCAGAGTATGCCACAGCTTGCATTTTAAGCTACTAGCCTCCATTTCAGCAAAGAAAGTATCTCAGAACTGACAGTTGACGTGAGGAGACGTGTGGGTCTCTGCAGTAAACATATGTAAGTTCATTGATCCAGATCTAGATATAACCATGTAGTCACAGCAACTGGTCCCTAATAGAGAGTGTGAGCTACGTATGCGAGATATTTCAAGACAAGAGTGATTTTCTGTTTCTTCACCTCACTGAATTCCATGGCCAAGTAAATAATGCTAGAGTGCTCTGTGCAAGGTGTTGAACTGGTGTTCTGTGCTGTCTGTAATGGTCACTTAACTGGGCAGAGGTTGACCTTCCTATGTCCCTCATCTCTACTGACAGGCCTTATAATTTGTCCAGTAGGCCCAGTGGTGTCCTTATATTCAGTAGCATCTATTGTGAACTGTCAGAATTCTTTGGACTAGCATTAAGTGCCAAGTTAGGATATAAAATATGGACATGGAAGCTGGCATCCTGGAAGAAAACAGTGGGAGGGGCTGTGTGATAGGAATTGTCTTGAGGCAAGATGGCTTGGAGAAACTTCACCTGGTCTCTGTCTTTGTTGTCTTTTCAACATGTCTTCGTGTTTTCATCTTTAGATGCCACTCGTTGTCCTTCAAGCCTACGTCCTTTCAGCTGGCCCTTAAATTGGAATTCCATTGATTCAGTATGCCTAGTGCTGCCTTGCCCCCTTTTATTCTGCAATAATTTGTTGTCTCAAATGATTAGCCTGATTTATAATTGTCTTGGGCAGGGGAGGTGGTAGAGGATGCCATTTTTGTTTAGCCAAACAAAAGAAACAAAACAAAACAAGACAAAAACATGGGGCACCTTGAAGACTGTTTTATTTTAATGTGAACTTTTGTGGACATGTCCCCTTTGTTAGACATATGAAAACAGAATTAAATGAATTTAAACTGCCTCATGATTTTGTCTTTTTATTTTGTTTTGTTTCTTTGGGTTTTTCTGATATAATATCAACATAACTCTGAGCTCTTCTAATCATGGACATTGTCCTTTGGTCTATCCAAGTCAGCATGAATCTCGGCAGTGCTTGTGACCTTTTAATGAATTGCTAGAAGTGTCATTGCCTTCAAGCTGTTGGAGGAAATTGAACTAACTTTGCCTCCTCCACCATCATAGGTTGTGTCAGAGTAGGGAATGTAGGCAATATGAGATTATTGGAAGATGGCTGGTGCTTTCTTTGAGCTATGGCATCCTTTGGTCAGCTGAAACATGAGGCTTTAAAAACTCTTTAGTCAGTTCAGTCTGGAGCCACTCCAGCATTTCCACACCGATCATCCTCTCAATCATCCTCTCTTTTCTCATCCTCTTCCTGTTGCCACCAGTCCTCCTCCTTTCTGCTTTCTCTCTTTCCTTTTATACATTCTGGATTTCCCTCCTCCCTTATGGATGTGTCTAATCTTGGCATCTCACAAGATGATTCCTTCCTGTTTGGACATTGAGGGTGATAAAGTCAAATGGTACCTTAAAAATATTGGCATTGGACGTTCTTTAAAAATTGCCAATGCACCATTGGTGGTTCATCAAAATTGCCACGCTGAGTTAGTTATATAGCAAAAGGTTTATTAAAGACAGATAAAGATACAACACAGAACACATACAGTACAGAAAATAGGTTAGTAGACATCTTAGCTTAAGGGTCCAAGAGTCCCTTAAGGTTCCAAGACATAGCACGGCCAGACGGTTCGATCTGCCCTGCTGTCCTGGACAAAGGAGTAATGGCTTTTGATGATGGTTATATAGTTTTCTGTATCGTAAGCATGATCTAAGACTGACGTATTTTGTTCACCGCTACACGTGCCTACATGTGCTTTCATGTGCTTGTTCATCAGCTCATGTTCTTGGCTTATAGCCATTTGGCCATCAACGCTAGAATGACTTGACCCTATTTCGTTTGATTTCAAGTTGGTTCCTTATTCCTGGCTAACCGCCATATGTTGCTCTCAGCAAAATTGACACCTCGGCACTATAAGATAGTGTCAACATGGGCCATCATGACCTTAGTTTTGTCTCCTTACTTCCTAGCTCGGCTCCATTCTAGCTAACCACAAAATATTTGCTGATCTTCATAGACTGGCACCCACGGGCTGTAAGATATCGTGCCAAGTCCCAGCTGTTATGCCAAGTTTGCTGGGTCAACCCGACCCTGTACCCTGTCAGCACATTTGGGTCTGCTTATAATATATTTTGATTTTGCTCATGGTCATCCATCCTTATCAAGGGCAAGCCTCTTCTGCTGTTTTCTCGTCCTCCAGCTCCACAGGAAACTCTGGTGTGGGTGTTGGCTTCACTGTCTTTGGCGTAGCCATCCTCCATAGATAAGGTAGCCTTGAGAAGAGCTACTGAAGATGATTGGGGTGTACGGTATGGGGGTTAGCCTTCTGAGACCTTTTCAAGCTGTTATTTAGGGAATAATAATCTTGTAAAAAAAAAAAACCTAGACAAGCAGAGCATTTTCCTGTTGGCAAAGCAGTCAGGAAATAAACTGTAGTAAACCTTCATGGCTGTTAGCCTCTGGAAACTGTCTTTCCAAGACTTGGAAGTGTGAACAGTTTATTTCTAGAGCAGCCTGTCATTTCATGTATTTTGTCAATTAATTATGATTTCTCTAGGTAGTGAGTTAATCTATGTAATTGATTTAAAAGCTCAATCTTCATTTCAAATATTCCAAAAAAGAAAGAAAGAAAGAAAGAAAATACCCACCCTTCAATATATTAGATCAACTACTGTAGTACTGATGAATCAATGCAGAACTAATTGGAATTGGTCATTATAGCAACCACAGAATGATTTATGTTATAAATATATGCTGACCAGAAAAGAGTCTCAGAAATGTCTATGTAAGATAATGGCAGAAATCTTGGTTGGTTGGTTGGAGAGATAGCATAAATTGAGGCTAACTGTAGGTCATTGACAATATGTATGCAGGGCATGAGGTCAAGTACATGATCAGGTTGCCAAGAGAGAGGTAGCTTGTTCATTAGCCATAAGTTATAATGATGATAATGTGCTTTCTGATTTATGATGATCCTTCTAGGCCAGTGGTGGCCAAACTTTGGCCCTCCAGATGTTTTGGCCCACAACTCCCACAGTCCTTTGTCATTGGCAATACAGGCTTGGAATTCTGGGAGTTGTGGTCCAAAGCATCTGGAGGGCCGAAGTTTGGCCAACACTGTTCTAGGCTTTTCTAGGTATGGAGTACTCAGAAGTGGTTTACCATTTTCTTCTTCTGTGGGTTCTTTGGACTTGCCCAAGGCCACACAGACTAATTTTTCTACTGTATTGGGATGCACAGTAGGAGACTGAACTCCTAACTTGTGGCTTCACAGCTAGACACCTAATTCACTTAGATTCTGCTAAGGTATATCCACGTATAGCCAGAGCAAATTATCAGAATCAGAATCAGAATACTTCTATTGGCCAAGTGTGGTTGGACACACCCAGAATTTGTTTTGGTAAAATATGCTCTCGATATAAAAGGAAATATAAGAATCAGATAGTCAACAATAAAAACACAGTACAACAATACAATATAACCCATTATTTAAAAGGAAGAAGAGAAGTAAAAATTAATTATTCAACAGTTTGATAGCACTTGGAAAAAAACTATCTTTATATCTAGTTGTCCTAGTATGCAATTCCCTAAAACGCCACCCTGAGGGTAATAATTGAAACAGATTATGTCCTGGATGTGTGGAATCTATGTATATTTTCATCGCCCTCTTTTTAGCTCGTGTGGTATACAGTTCCACAATAGGTGACAGATTAGTAGCAATAATTTTTTCAGCAGTTCCAATTATCCTTTAAAGTCTATATATGTAATGCCTAGTCGCAGAACTAAACCAGACAGTTATAGAGGAACAGATCATAGATTCAATAGCACCTCTGTAGAATTGAATCAACAGTTCTTTTGGCAGTCTGAACTTCCTAAGTTGACGCAGAAAAAAACATTCTTTGTTGTGCTTTCTTAATAATACTTTCAATATTAGATGACCATTTTAAATCTTGAGATATAACAGTACCTAAAAATTTAAAGGACTCCACTATTGACACTAAGTTATTTGATATCATAAGAGGTGGCTGTATAGAATGAGTCCTCCTAAAATCCACCACCATTTCAACAGTTTTGCATGTGTTTAATTCGAGATTATTTTGAGTACACCATAAAACTAGTTGTTCAATCTCTTGCCTATAGGCAGATTCATCATCGTCTCGAATGAGGCCAATCACAGTAGTGTCATCTGCAAACTTCACTATTTTAACACTATTTTATGCAACAACCTCCCAACTTTAGTAGGAATCTGGCTCATGTGTTGTGTTATGAACCACACAACACATTGAGGTGGGTTGTAAACATGCTCCGCATCCCAAGTGTGTCTCTGTGTGCGCCTGTGAGACTCTTGCCTGGGACCCAAGGCTTTTATTGGTTACAGTAAACAAGTACACACATACATCACAATGGGGGGGTGGGGGCAGAGCGAAGCATTAACATAGAAGAGGCTACCTGACGGTGGGCATGTAACCTGAATTCCATTGGGGGCGGAGAGCTTATCTGAGGGTCGCTGGCAGCTGTTTGTCCTGCAACCCCCCTCTCACAGGCTTCCTGGCTGATAAGAGGGGAGATACAGACAGAGCCAGCTTCCTGAATATTTGGGCCTAGCTATGGAATTCGTTACCTTCCATCCAGGGCCTTCCTGCTCAGACAGAGAGGTTAATGATTCCTCAAGGCCTTACCCATGCATGCAGCTGGAGTCATGATTCTCCCCAGGGGGGATTTCTCTACATTCATGTTAATTACCAGGAGTTTATTTGTACCTAAATACTTAGTCTATTTATGTATAAACTGGAGCTTCTTTGAAATATACCACAGATTTTTGATAAGTCGAGATGGGAACAATGCATTATATGAATCAGGAAGTTCATTTAAAATCTGTAATTTGTTGGTTTAATAATAATTGTTTATTTCCAGTCATAGACCAAAATTTACATGGCAATCATGTTCAAAAGACAACACCAATAATACAAATATGGTTGGATAAATTAAAAATTAATAACATGTAGCCATGGAAAACATTAATAGACATATAGTTGCACAGGAGAATAATAAATAAATATTCTAAATATTATATTAAAATGTGGAAGGGTATTATATCATTCACTGGAAAATTAGGGGATCTAAAATTCTGATGACAAAATCATCTTACGGGATGCCATGACTGCCACACAAAATCTGGCCATTATCGTAGTTATATTTCTGTTCTTATCGGCTAGTAGATACTCAATATAAAATTTACTGGGTCTTCCCGGGAACCTTTGGAGAATTGGATATAAAAGCTCTTTGCGTAGGTCCCTGTAAAAGCTGCAATACAGAAGTACATGTTCCAGTGTTTCAACATCCCCACAGTTGCAGGGGCATAAACGTAGATGATAGGGAACCCCTTGAAATCTTCTGTCCAACAGTTTGGAGGGTAACACATTTAATCTGGCTAAGGTAAATTCTCTTCTAAATTTGGGGGAAGCTAATTTGTTGGTTTGGATTGGTTTGGGTGTGTCCAAACTGGAGAACCCAAACTTTCCTGAGCCAATCATTTAGGGTGATGTAATCACTGGTTCATTCCCAGCCCAAACCTGACATCTGCCACCTTCCCATTGACCTATAGCCTCCCTATCTTTTCTTTAAAATAAAATAAATCATGAACAAATTGATGAAGCAATTCATCAGTTTATTATGGAATATTTTATAAATTAGTGGCTCATGGTGTTCTATTTTGGTGGTCCATGCCCATCTCTATCACTTTTTCTGTAGTGTTTATGTTTGTAGTTGATATATTTATTTTATTTTATTTTGCAAACAGGCTATTCAAAATCTGTACACTAATTGAGCTTTCGTTGAATTCTGAGATATTGAAGGAGTCATGAAGCAATGTGGGCTTTGGAGTAGCCATTAACTCTGGCAATAGGAACACCCAGATGTCTGGATGTGATGAATTAGTGCTGTGATTGTAATCTCTTATCAAGCTCATTATTTTCTAATTCTGTTAATTGGATGAATGCCATTAGATGGATGTGATCACATGGACAAAAGAAAGGTTATTTAAAAACTCATTAGCATTCAAATGAATTGACATTTCTCCTTTATTAAAATTGTCTCCTTTATTCACGTGCAAGTCTAGATTACTTTGGTAGGAGAGTGTGTATTATAGGTGCAAGATGAGTTAAAATGCAGTTCTTCTAGAGATTTGTGTAAAATAGTAAGCATGTGAAATGTCATTTATTTTATTCAATTCTTCATATGTACAACCCTGTTGCTTCACATTGTGCAAATTGTGCCTTGGGGTAAACATCAGAGGTGGTGGGAGAGGTAGATGGAAGGAAGGAGGGAGGAAGAGAGGGAACCTGTGATGGAAAGTTATTTGCAAACAGCTTGACTGTGTCTGTCCCTTTAAGGATGCTTTTCCTGGTCTCTCTAGATGGAAAGATGGGGAGGACTTGATTAGGGGGCAGCAGATTGGGCAATGAAGGTTGCTGCATCCTGGAATGTTTCTTCCAGTAAACATTTGTTCCATCTTTTCATGCATGCTGGGTCTACATTTTTATTTCTTTTATTTATTCCTCACATACAAAGGGACGGTGGATTGGTAGCTATAGTGCCACAGAAGAATGGGAGCTGGGGATGAATCCTCATCCCTTTTATTAGTTCCAGCTGCAAAGAATCCACCCCCCTGTCCAAGCAAAAGAGGTGGAAAAGGAAAGCCAAACACTTCCCTGTGCTCCTTGGGCAGGAGGAACATAATAAGAACATAAGAAGAGCCATGCTGGATCAGGCCAAAGGCCCATCTAGTCCAGCTTCCTGTATCTCACAGTGGCCCCACCAGATGCATTTGGGAGCGCATGAGACTAGATATCTGTCTCCTGATACTACTCCCCTGCATCTGGCCCTTGAAGTACCCTGGTTTTAAGCCTGGAGATTACACATCTCCATCATGGTTTGTAACCTGTGATGGACTTTTCCTCCAGGAATCTGTCCAATCCCCTTTTGAAGGCATCCAAGCCAGATGCCATCACCACATCCTGTGGCAGGGAGTTCCATAGACTAACAACGCGCTGGGTGAAAAAATATTTTCTTTTGTCTGTTCTTACTCTCCCAGCCCTCAATTTGAGTGCATGTCCCCTAGTTCTGGTATTTTGTGAGAGGGAAAAGAGCTTCCCTCTATCCACTTTACTCATGCCCTGCATTATTTTGTACGTCTCAATCATATCCCCCCTCAGGCGCCTTTTTTCCAGACTAAAGAGCCCCAAATGTTTTAGCCTTTCCTCATAAGGGAGGTGCCCCAGCCCAGTAATCATTTTGGTCGCTCTCTTCTGCACCTTTTCCAGTTCCACTATATCTTTCTTGAGATGCGGTGACCAGAATTGTACACAATACTCCAGATGCGGCCTTACTATTGTTTTGTATAATGGCATTATAATGTTGGCTGTTTTATTTTCAATCCCCTTTTTGATAATCCCTAGCATGGAATTGGCCTTCTTCACCGCTGCCACACATTGGGTAGACACCTTCATGGAGCTGTCCACCAACACACCAAGATCTCTTTCCTGATCCGTCACGGATAACTCAGAGCCCATGAGTTGATAGATAAAGTTTAGATTTTTTGCCCCATTATGCATTACTTTACATTTGGCTACATTAAAACACATTTGCCATTTCGTAGCCCATTCCCCCAGTTTGGAGAGATCCTTCTGGAGCTCTTCACAATCTTCTCTGGTTTTTACCACACGGAAAAGTTTTGTGTCATCTGCATACTTGGCCACCTCACTGCTTATCCCTGTCTCCAGGTCATTTATGAACAGATTGAAAAGCACCAGTCCCAGGACACAGCCCTGGGGCACACCGCTTTTCACCTCTCTCCATTGTGAAAATTTCCCATTGACACCTACTCTTTGTTTCCTGGATCTCAACCAGTTCTCAATCCATAAGAGGACCTGCCCTCTTATCCCCTGACTGTGCAATTTTCTCAGCAGCCTCTGGTGAGGGACTGTGTCAAAGGCCTTTTGAAAATCCAGATAGACTATTTGGGGCCTCCAGAAGGCCCAGGAAGGCCCTCACAGGCCTGTTCGGGGCAGCTGCAGTCCTGGGGTAAGTATGGGAGACTTGAAAGAGGACTTTTCTCCCTTCCCCTAGGGCAGGGATGGGGAACCTATGGCATGCGTGCCAAAGGTGGCACGCAAAGAGTTTTCACCTGGGACACCGCCATCCCTGCCGCCACCACTGATGATCCCGCCCCGCCCCGCCGCTGCCTCTGCCCCCGCCCCTCAGCGCCACCAACCCTGCCAGCGCCGTCCCCGTCCCCATCGCCATCACCGCAATCGCCCCTGCCGCCACTACCCCCACCCCTGCCTCCGCCGCCGCTGCCCTGCCTCCGCCACCATCACTGCTGCCATGCCTGCCCCCGCTGCCACTCCGTCGCTCTTGCTGCCCTTGCCCCACCCCTGCCGCCCCGCTGCTGCCAATCCTGATCCCCCCACTGCTGCCGCCATCCCCGTCTCCATTGCCCTTGTCGTCCCTGCTGCTGCTGAGCCTGACCCCGCTTCCACCGCCATCACTGCCACCATTCCTGCCCACGCCACCACCGATGTCCCTGACCCACTGCCCCCGTCGCCCTTGCTGCCTTTGCCCCCACCCCTGCCCCCGACTGCCACCAATCTTGACCCCCCACCAGCACTCGGTGTCAAAAACATTCGCCATCCCTGCCCTAGGGGGCCTTTTTTATATACTGAGGTCCCACAATATAGCGGGACCGCAGTATATGAACCGCAAAAGGGTGGGGGACCACTGCATTGAATTTACACATAGAGACAATGGCATGAAGTCAACACTGAAAGACATTCAGTATAAAGGCAGGCTTGCGTCAACAATGCTTTCATTACCTACCTTACTCAGGAACCTTGGGATGCAGTGGTTAAACTGTTGTACTATAGCCAAAACTGCACACATGTCCCAGGGTTAAATCCCAGGTAGTCGGCTCATGGTTTACTCAGCCTTTCATGCTTCCAAGGTTGGTAAAATGAGTTCTGTAGCCAGGGGACAATGTGTGGCCTGTAGAATTACTTGTAAACCACCAAGAAAATGCTTTAAACACTATGGGACAGTATATAAGGATTTTTTTTTTGTAAACAGATAATTTAAATTATTCACAACCCGATATTTTTTTTTACTAATGAGCCATTGCCACGTTGTCCATTATCTATATAACCACATTTATACATGGGGCCGTATATAAAGATGATATAGTAATAAAGCTTTACTCTTATGTCTGAAGAAGTGGGCTTGATCCATGAAAGCTCATATTAAAATATAGCAGTTAGTGTTTAAGGTGTGTGTTTCTGTCTCTTGGTGTGGGGGGTTTATTTCTTTGTTTTCATTTTGTTTTCTTGTCTGAAATTCATATACTGAATCCTTGTACTGCCATAAACAGACCACAACCTTTATTTCACTCATATGTTCAGCCGCTGTCTTCTAAAGCATGATCTGTTATTATGGTATCTCTGTCCCCTGACATTCATTCTCGCTCTCGCTCTCTTCCTCTACTTCTTGTTTTTGCTTGAAGGAGGAAAATTGTTGGTGTTTTCAAAACAGAAAATAAATGAAACAAACAAAGTTTGACAGCTCTGGAAATCAGTTTTCTGTAGTATTCAGTTGTGCTCTGAAAGGCCAGAGAAGTTTATTTATATACCCACATAATCCACAGTTTAGATTTTTCATTAGTTTCATGCTTGTAGAGGGAATACTGTGATATACACATGAAATTAATGTAGGATTTGGGTCACCAAAGAAAAACACCATTCATATAAGGATGTTTTTTATATACCTTGAATGTTTTATACTCTCTTTATTCAGAACAAAGATGGCCCTTCATCCTTAGTTGCAGTGTTTGCATCTTTTTTTAAGGAGGAAGACACCTCTGAGTGCCATTATAACTTATTGAAAGAAGTGTGGTATTTGTTTATTGTTAGCTATTTTATGTATATGCCAACTTTCTCTCCATAGGTGACCAAAGGCAGCTCATAGCAAAGTATAATAGGAATAGGTTTAAAATACTAGGAGACTACTAGGGAATATCAAGGATTTCCAGATGGGGGGGAACCCCATCTGAAGCCCTGTAGAGTTGCTGGCCATCTACATTGGGCTGAAAATGGAGTCTTAGTGAATTCGAGCTGCCTCTGACTAAATCAGGCTCCATGGCAAACAAGAATCAAGTTGGCACCAATAAGTCTTCATAGTGATGTGGGGTAAGGAATTTGATTACATGTTGTCACATTCTTGCCTCCCTACTCCAGATCTCACTGACTGAAGCTTCCCATCTAGGAAACATTTGCTAAATTTAAAATGACAGAAATTTCTAAAAATGTTGTTAAAAGCTCCGTATGATTGTCTGTGTTCACTTTAATAGCAAACTAAACAGAGTCCAGTGACTGCCCAGGTATAAATAGTGATCATTGGTATAAGCATCCTTTGCTAGATCAAAATAAGCAGTGTGCCATTTTCAATAAAATGCCTCAAACCAGTACAGTAATTTTTCATCAGGGTATACTTAAATTTTCTTGTGGATGTTTGTGGCATGACATTCCTGCTTTTGTTCTGATTTAAGCTATTAAAATCCCCAGGCATTTTTTGCTTTTGGGTGCAATTGCTTAATGTAAGTTTGATGATATATCTTCCTATCTGTTCAGGTTTGTAGAGTAGAGGAGGAGGAGGAGGAGGAGGAGGAGGAGGAGGAGGAGGAGGAGAAGAAGAAGAAGAAGAAGAAGAAGAAGAAGAAGAAGAAGAAGAAGAAGAAGAAGAAGAAGAAGAAGAAGAAGAAGAAGAAGAAGAAGAATTTAGTGGACAATCTTTGATAAGCTTCTTTTATTGCTAGTGATGTCAATGCTTAAAGAGCATTTTACTTCATATGATGTATTAATTCCCTGTAGTGACAGGATTTTGATCTTAAGATAACACAGAAATCAACTTTAACAAATTTATTAGACGTTTATGAGTTTATGCTTTGGTGTCTTTGTACCTGGCACCCACAGATATGTCCCCCTTCAGAAGGAGGGTATGTTTTAACATAGCATTGAAGCAAAAGGAATAAAGCGTAACAAATTAATAGGGATGGAAGAATATGGGATAATGTTACCTGTACTTAAAGCTTTGTTGCAGCTTGGAGTGTGTGAATGATTTCAACCTAGTAATATTACTGAGTGATGTGTGGGAAGTTTATAGCGATCAATAAAGGGAGGCTTATGTGGGATAGTGATGGATTTGATTCAGGAGGCCTGCAGCCGTGGAATCTTACTGGGGTTGTGGGACTGGTAAAACCACTTCTTAAACATTTCACTTTGAAAGACTTATTAGGGTTGCTATAAGTTGGCTCTGACTCAATGGCACATTACAAAAACTTTACTACGTATTATTCCATAACATTTTTGCACCAGTTGGTGAAATATGCCAATGTATTTATTTAGTTAGTTATTTAAAATATTTTTACCAGGTCTTTCTCCTTGGAGAGGACCCAAGGCGGCTTACAACAGTGAAGAACAATTCACAAAGTTGGAAACAATGAATGGACAAGAGTTAACCAAGAAACATTAAACATGATATCCAAAGCTAAGAACAGTTGTGAAGGGGCACCGTGCTTCATTAAAAAGGTATTTGCCTGCTTGCAGAAGGACAGCAAATATGGGGCAGGTCTGGCCTGTGGGAGGGAGTTCCAAAGTCTGGGAGCAGCAACAGAGAAGGCTTTCTCCTCTGTTCTCATCAGATGCATCTATGAAAGTGGCAGGGCTGGGAGAAAAAAGGCTCTCCTGATGACCTTAACACCTGAGCTGGCTCATACTGGGAGATACGTTCTTTGTGTACCCAGGTCATTAGAGCTTTTTAGGTTACAATTAACATTTTGAATTGTGCCCAGAAACTGCTTGGCAGCCAATACAGCTGCTATAACAAGGGTGTTATGTGATCCTTGTAATCAGCCCCACTTAGCGATCTAGCTGCTGCATTTTTACCCACTGATGTTTCCTGAGTGACAAAGCTTGATTCATTTAAGTCATTTAATACCTTTTATTTTATTTTGTTGGCTTGGATGCCATCCTCTGGGCCATGTTTTCCAGTGAGGTAGCTGGTATAACATTTACCTCGCCATTGTTTCCTGTAACACTCTTGATTACAAAGGAGACAGATGGGATTTTTAAACGTTGCCCTATTTATTATTGTGTCCATCCTTCACTATAAAGCCATTTTGCTGACAGCAGCACTCATTGTGGCAGAAAGGACATGTAGTTCCATAGCTGCTTGTCAGGCAGGTTTCAGAAGGCTAAAGCTTCAGAAGCAGACATTCAGAAGGCTGGAAAAAGATTTGGGAGCTCATCTGCTTGGTTTTTAACAAATCTGTTCCTAAACACCAAGGGTGACCTGCTCTAAATTGAATTTCCAATAGCCTCTAGTAAGACGGTCTATTTTTCTCTAAGGCCGCTATCTCACCTGGGGGAAGATCCAGATATTGTGAAGGTCCGACTTTTCTTCTTTCTTGGTCACATGACTGAAGATGTGGGATCTCCATTCCCACATAGTTTTTTTTAAAGTGCTGTTAAGCCCCATGGCCAGCAGGTGGCACTAGGAAATAATGAATAAAATTAATTTTTAAAAAAAACAGCGCTGACAGCCCAAAGGCCAGCTGATCAGCGCTGGGGGGGAAGGGAAATAAAAAAAATTAAAAAGTGCCAACCAGCTGGGGCTAAGGAAAAAAATGAATAATAATAATAATTTAAAAATAGCGCTGACCGCCCGAAGGCCAGGAGGGGACATTTAAATATAAAAAAAAAGCGCTAAGGCCCAGGAGCTGGTGAGGCTAGGAAAAATATGAAAGCAAACAAACAAACAAACAAAAAGCAGTGCTAAGAGCCCGAAGGCCAGCTGATCAGTGCTGGGGGAAAGGGATTTTTTTTTTTAAAAAGCACATACCATCACCAGGACGAGCTAGTCGGGGCTAAGGGGAAAAAAGCAGAAAACCCGATCGTATGCAAGCTCCCACGGACTTCTGGCTCGCATTTTTTACTGGAGCAAAACATTCCCAACTTCTCTGGTAGGTCATGGAAAACTCGCTTAAGGGGGCATAACCAGTTTTTTTTAAAGCCTGGTGGCTCTGGGGACAATATTTTTGGAAATGCTTTATCTTGAAATTTAATCAGCATTTTAAAGGAGATGTGATAGATCCCACATTCAGTGCTTAAGATTCATACTTGTTTAACACAGTGGGGAGGAAGCATGTGTATGCGTGCAAGGCTGTCCTTGTACTTACATTTTATACAGAAATACTGTTAGGCAGGATTACGACAGATATCTTTTGCACACAGCTGAGATAGACAAGGAACAGTGGGAATTCATTGTAATGCAGTACTCTACATCCATCATTCATGCTTTGACTTGAAATTTCATACATAATGCAAAAAATAGATGTACCACTACAAACTCCAACGGCAATATAAGCTCCTTCTTACAATAAATCATCCTGTTTCTCATTCCTGTTGAAGACCCTTGTTCTTCATAAAGTTGGTAATGGTGATTCCCTTCCCCCTTGCAGCTTCACGGGTGGGGGAATGGATGTATCTGTGCAGAATTACATGTGGCAGGATCAGTAGCACTTATCAACACCAAGGTGTTTATGGAGGATGCCTCTAAACTGGAGTGACTTAGGTAAGGTGCCCCTTGAGATGCCCTGCTAATGCTTTTCGACAACATGCTGGGTCTGGGTAAAATTTGCTGACCAAATTTTAAAAGTAAATTAAAATGAGATATACTCCTACTGCCTCAAAATAAGAACATGAGCGACCTGGATAAATGTGTGGATATATGTAGGCATCTTTATATTGGGCAATTTGTTACTTGTTCAGTTTCTATCTGGTTTACAGCGAAACAGATTTTAGGCCTTTAGTAGTCTTAATCAGATATATGGAGGACCAGATGGCTGAAAAACGTAAGGGAAGGGAGACAAAGGGGGTCCATTCCTCCTTGTCTTTAAGGATTACTGAGTGTGTGGAGGGGGGAACCTCATGTATTTTGCATGTGCGTGTCTAATACGGAAAACAGTTGGTGAGAGCATTGTGGCTCTAATAATAATAATCTAGTGGTGGCGGCAGCTGTTGTAGAATAAATTTTCCAAAAAGTAACATCTCAAGTTCTGCTTCCAGACAGGAGGCAAAATCTGCTGAGATTTGGGAGAGCAATTAAAAGGTCAGTGATTAGCCATAGGAAGTTGGATTTGAAGGCTGATCTCCATCTGGAATGCTTATGCTTGGTTCCCGTGCTTGAAAGCGCACAGCAGGGGAGAACTCTTAACCAGGAGGACAAGGATAAGCCATATTGTAAGGATTCTGAACCTGGGCGCAATCCTTGTGCCTTATCTCAAGATTTCAGAGGGCAAGTGAAGGTGATGCTAGCACAGCTCAAGAACTCTTGGAAATTCTCATTGCCCCTGCTAGATTCCATATTTAACTTCATTTGCATGAGTTTCCTTTAGAGCCTGCAGTGTGAAGGAGGCTGATGATTTCTTTAATTCTGCTGAATGGATTCTTTAAGATGTTGATACCTCCTGTCACTGTATAGCTGTAGACAAATGGGATGCAGAATATCTCTATGCAACTCAGTTCTACTAGAGGAAGAAAGCAAAAAGCAAAGCTAATTGTTCTGCTTATATACCACCCATGCCACTTCAAGTAGTCTCTGGGCGGTTTACAGTTTTAATTACAGTATGCAGGCTACACATTGCCCCCCCCCCCAAAGCAAGCTGGGTACTCATTTTACCAACCTCGGAAGGATGGAAGGCTGACTCAACCATGAGCCTGGTACTTGGGATTGAACCCCAGGTCATGAGCACAGTTTTAGCTGCAGTACAGGCATTGAACCACTGCACCAAGGAGCTGCACAGCCATTGGAGGGTGTGCTTCTCCTTCAGCTGCCTTTCTTTGAGCTGCTTTCGGTTATTGGTTTCCACAATGCAACTGGGGGGGGAAAGTCAGAGTATAAAAATAATTATGTGACACATGAACCAATGTAAGGATAAGGACTCAGTTAAACAAGAAATACTAACAGTGGATTGGGAAAGGTAGTTTGAACATTGGGTACTGATAGCGTGATATATCACCATAGTAAATTCTGACATGCCAGTAAATCCCAGCAAAACTCTTTCAAAAGCATTTCTGCTTCTAATAGAGAAAAAAAGTACAGGCCCAGTTAATGGGAGAGTACCTAACTGACCCATCCTGCCCCACAAGCACTGTGATCAGAGAATGCTGGTGAGATTTATGCAGTCACTGGGAACCTAGCACTGCCCATGGATATAGCCCAGGTCCCCCTCCCTGCAACCTGACAATTTTCCTTGTGTGGTTTTGTTTTACAGCATATTGGAGAGACACTGTTTGGCTTTCTTTACTGCAGCTTGATGTTCAGCTTGCCTCATTGGTATAAATTGCTACAGAGACTGCTCGGATCTGAACTCCCTCAATTTGTATTAGACTGAATTGGCAGGATTCGTTTCAGGATTTGTGATGTGACCAGACTGCTTCCACAGCCCTATTTTTTACTATTTCTGGTTCTTGTGGGGAGGATTATTTCAACAGATCGAAAGCATAGTAAGCGCATGATCTGACCATCTCTGTGGAAAGGGGAAAATGTAAAGAGAAAGCAGATATTTGCACAATATTAGCTTATACATGTCCTTCTAAGGAAAGAAACGTTTCAAGTGAAACCAAATTAAAAGAGAACACCTCTCAATGACAATCACTTTTGGATGAGGTGTGCCATTTTGAAAGATGGCTGGGCCCAGTTATTGTCTACCTATTAGAGCAGCAAGATACTCCATCATTAGCCCTCCAATTGCCATTTGTTTTGCAAAAACAGTTGTAGAAGATAGCTGTTAGGTAAATTGTACCAGAGTAGTAAGTAATCGCCAGGAGCGTGGTGGCTTAGTGGACTAAGGCTTCCGAAAATGTTGGATGCAAAGTCGGCACCTCAGTGGTTCGAATCCTGGGTGCCATGCAGCAGAGTGAGCTCCCGCTGATAACCCCAGCTCCTGCCAACCTAGCAGTTTGAAGGCATGTAAATGCAAGTAGATAAATAGGTACCGCCGTAAAAAGCGGGAAGGTAAAACAGTGTTTCCTTGCAGCCATGCTGGCCATGTGGCCATGAACTTGCACAACACTGGTTCTTCAGCTTGAATACGGAGATGAGCACTGCCCCTAGAGTCGGACACGACTAGCACACATGTGTGTGGGGAACCTTTACCTTTTACCTTTAGTAACTAATCAGTCATAATAATAACTCTGGCCATAATTGAGAGAAGATCCAAATCTTCCCTTCACATTGCTTTAGGAGTACTTTGAAGGAGAATTAATAAGGGACTGAAAATGTATCTTGTACAGTCTCCAATATGTTAATATTTTCTAGCACTCAAATGTCTCACCCTCATATAAAAACTTTTGCATGAATTGCTGGGCCCACCAAATTCTTTGTCTCTGTCCCATAGGATCTGAAATACATGAAATGTGGCCTATGAAAACGTTTGCTGCTACTGGTTTATTGCAAAGGAGATGAATTACAGGAGGTGGGTTGGTGAAAATAGATTCAATGTACCTGGACAGCCTTCTTTTTTTATTTTAGGGCCATTAATTGACCACCTATATGTGGTGGTCAATGAAGTGCCTACCAAAACTATTACTTCATTTGCAATAACTAATACAAAGACACCCTTGAGAGCAGTAAGCCCCAGATTTCTAAAATAGCCTTCACAGACCAACCAGGATAACTGTAATTGTAACTATATTGAGTATCGACACATAAGAGGGCCAGTGCTTGTGAGTTGGGGCTGCTGCTGCTGGTGAACTGAGGTAAGACGTTATTTGCTTCCTTATTGATATAGACATTAAGGAGAATGGGTGATAACAGGTAGATCTGCAGAACACCATGGTGTGTGTGTGTGTGTGTGTGTGTGTGTGTGTGTGTGTGTGTGTGTGTGTGTGTGTGTGTGTGTGTGTGTGTGTGTGTGTGTGTTGAGGCTTAGTCAAATTGCTCCTTCTAATGACATAGGGGTTTTCTACTCTCTTTTCAAAACAGGTCATGCTCCTGCATTTTTAAAAAAAAGTTCAATGGTAGAAATTTAGCAGATGAGAAACTCATTTTGGTGTGGTGATAAAGGCTACAAAACACTTCACCTGCAGCTGCAGCTTGGTAGCTTCTAGGACTAGTGTGCAGTAGATGAACTGGCAAAAAGAGTTAGCTTGCTGTTTGGCATATTATTTGGAATGTCAATTCTTCACTCCAGCCCCTTTATATTGGGGGTGGCTATTTGTTGATTTGATTTGGGTGTCCTAGCAAATTATGCTATACATGGTTGTTGTATACAATTTGGAAGTCTGCCAGAATGATCTCCTGAAAAATAGCAATTTATAATATTTCCCCGTGTATAAGACTGTGTTTTTGCCTAAAATTGTTAGACGAAAAATTGAGGGTCGTCTTGTCTATGGAAGTAATATGAGGAGAGAACGGTCTGGTTGCAAAATTGTAATTTTGGTTTGGAAAAGTGAGGGGTCGTCTTATGCATGGGGGCGTCTTATACACGGGAAAATGTGGCAGTCATTATCACAGACATTTGTTCAAGGAAATAGGCAAAAATTCAAGACAAACCAAGAGCCACAAACAAAACACTGTAATTATCATCAATATACTTTTATATTATTTCATATTTCATTGTAGAAATGTATTGGGGATAATTAGTTGCTATTGGAGGTTCTAGAAGTGGTTTCGGGCGATCTGGAATGCAATTCCTGTTTTTCCTGCGATATGCCGAAAAAATAGCACTTCCTGCCATATGCCGAGGCCGCAGTATATGAACCACGGAATGGCAGGGAACGACTTACGTCAGTTGACATCCCTCTTCTTCTTGTCTTGTGTGGCTTATGAGGAGGCTTCTTTGAATCTTAGTATGAGAGAAAAGAGAATGCCTTGTAGTATTTGTTTATTTATATATAAGCAACAAGCTTTTAAAAGCAAGGGTTGGAGTTATTCACTGCACTATGAAACATGTCATTATCTTGGTTGCTTTGTTGCTGTTGTTTTCCCAAAACACTTGCGGAATACCTCCAAGTCTTTAAACAGTTGATCCAGGTCTTCACAAGTACTCACAGCTTATTTTTTCTGTACTGTATATCTGTACCTGGTTTACATATTCTCTGCAGCTGTCAGCTTTCACATTACTTACATCTGATGTAAGACAGCAAGAGATAGACATTCTGAGAGTGTGTCAGTGTATATTGGCCTGCTTCTTTCCTTTCATGGTTTGGAAGAGCCTCTTTCCTCTGCAACTTATGGTTGGTTGGATATACAGTAGGACCCCTATATTGACTGATTCATTATCCACTGATTCAGTTATTCACGGTTGGCAGAGGAAAAAAATTAAATAATTCAGCAGCCACAAAGCAAGCTGTAAAGCAAGCTGTTGTCACAAACAACAGCTGTAAAGCAAGCTATTGTCACAAATAGCATCTGTAAAGCAAGCTACTATCACAAACAGCGGCTATAAAGCAAGCTACTGTCTCTAAACAGCAGTCATAAAGCAAGCTACTGTCAGGAAGCAGCAGTTTAGGGGTGGGCAGGCATGTGTTCTCTCTTATCCACGGTTTTCATTATCCACGGGAAGGCCTGGAACCAATCCCCAGCGGATACCGGGGTCCTAGTGTAATAATAGTGGGATTTTTGGCAGGAATATACGCCATTTCCACTATTGCAAAATAGTATACATGGAAAACCTTCTGGGAGTGGGTGGACAATGTAGTTTTGATCCTGGTGTATAAGAATAGCTTGATCACTGCCGTCTCTCTGCAGTTAAATGTGAGCTAAAACTAAATAAGTAATCTTGGTAAAAATAGACTTACACTCAAAGCCGTGTTTTAATCTTGCTTTCTGGGGGGAAATAGCAGAAATCACAGATGGGATGTACAAAGTATTTTTGCCACAAAGGCTTCTTCTGCTAGTGTCACCTACTGTGTTCCTCTTGAAAAGAGGGACTGCAGTTCTGTGGGATTCAAAGCCATTTTGAATGGCTCTTGTTAGGAAATGATTGCTTTGGATGTAAATACCTCTTTGTTGTTTTTTTTCCAGCACCAGTGCTGTTGCTACCACCACCACCCTTCTTTGCTACCACTTTTTTGAATCATATCTCTATCCTCACATTTTGCTGCTGTTAATTGTATGAGTTCACCTTACTTTCTGCAGGCAGGGTGCATTTCTCCCCCCCACCTCTCTTTTTTGGGCTGCAGTCAAATCAAACAAGAAAGCTTTGTAAGAACTATGCAGTTAGATCAAAGCGGAGTTTCTGGCACAAGTTTCGGGGTTTTTGCATGTTGAGTGAAGATAAGTGTGGCAGTTTTATTGTAACAATGGCAGGATAGCTTTTACTGTGATACTGTATGGCTAATGTGCTGGGCAATGCAAAGATTGTGGTGAACTGACATTTCTGGATCAGTCAAAATGACGTAGCTAGATTATGAGGAGTAAATAGGCAAAGTCTAGGTCAATTAATTTGTTTAACCCACCACATGTTTAACTTACATTACAAAGGAGAGAGATATGAAATTGCACCTGTTTTGTTGGATGCCTTGTATTTTCAACTAATGTTGCCATATGGCCTGGGTAGCCAAAAATCTCTGAAATTTTATACTTCCCAGCATGCTCTTCTTTGTCTATCTTAGATAAATGCTCTAATTCCAGCCAAATGAACAACTTTCCATTCCTTTTTGAAGAGTAGACTGTGACCTGTTGTTTGATGAGCAGATAAGAGGTATCATAATAGCCAAGCTAATCAGCACAAAACACTTTATTACCACAAGCCTAATATGACATTAGTGTACCAGTAGTCTAAATTGGAGTACACAGAAGATGCCAACTATAGGATGATTGGAATACTAGGATATTACAGAGTGGGTGGCTGTCTGACATTGTATTCAACCTGTATCAGGTCCGACAGTCTGTAGCCTCTCAGATGGCAGTGTACTGCAACTCTCATCATTCTGCCTCCACATTAATTCAGTAGGTACACAGCCATCTTGATGGAAGCAAACAAGAAGAAAGTAGCAGCTTGCTATGTCTTTTTACAGCATACTTTGTGGTATTGTCAGGGAAGAAAAGTGAACCGAAGACATCTTTTGGATGGCTTGAACCATAATGGTTGTGTGAAATTATCTATCTGTCTGTCTATCTGTCTATCTATCTATCTATCTGTCTATCTATCTATCTATCTATCTATCTATCTATCTATCTATCTATCTATCTATCTATCTATCTATCTATCTATCTATCTATCTATCTATCATTATTAGGGTTATAATTATGGAGCACAGTGGCACAGTGGTTAAATGCCTGTACTGCAGGTAAAACTGTGCTCACAACCTGGGGTTCAATCCCAGGTAGCCGGCTCGTGGTTGACTCACACTTCCATCTTTCTGAGGTCTGTAAAATGAGTACCCAGTTTGCTGGGGGGGGTGTAGCCTGCATACTGTAATTAAACTGTCAACTGCCCAGTGGTATGGGGTGGTATATAAGCAGAAGACTTCATTATTCTTATTTTGTTAGAAAATGCACAATGAAATGCTTATTTTTATAGATGAAAAACAATAGGTAGGATATGTCTCAGTGACGTTTGCAGGGAATCATAGGCAAGTGAAGACATTTGTTTGGGAATACCCTGAAGCAAAAGGTGAGCCACTGTGTGAGACAGAATACTGTATTAAATGAGCTGTGGCCTGTTCTAGCAAGGCTGTTCTTATGTTCCTAATATCATAATTAGAGATGGGCACGACTTGAAAAAAAATTTCGAGTTGTCGTTAGTCGGGCCGGTCCCGTTTCGGGTCGTTTCCGGTTTTCGTGAAAATTCGCAAAAATTAGTCGGTTCGTTTTTTCGTTTTTTCGTTGTTGTTAGTACTGGTTTTTTTGGGGGGGAGCGGGCTCCTGGAGGCACCTCTGTGGGGTGGGTGCCTCCTCTGGCCCGCTATAAAGGGAAAGTGGGCTCCTGGAGGCACCCGTGGGTGCCTCCTATCCTCACCCACTAGGAAGGGGAAGCAGGCTCCAAGAGACCCCTCTACATGGGGGTCTCCCTTCCTCACCTGCTGCTGCTGCAAAATGCTATGCAATAGCCCTATGGATATTGCATAACATAATGTGCAGACAGTGAGACCAGTGTGAGAGTGATAGAATCATGCCTTCCCTGCACAAGGCTCTCGCACCACCATGTCTCACACAGAAGGGAAGTGTACTTGCTGCGTGTAGTGCAATGCAAGCAAATAGATCTGGCTTTAAGGTGGCTTAGTGCAAGGGCTAGGGTTAGGCTAGTGATGGGTAAGGTTACGGTGGGCTAGTGGGTTGCACCTCTGGGTGCCTCTCTGACCCACTAAGAAGACAGTCTGTGATGTATGGGTACGGAGTCAAGGGTTAGGGTTAGGGCTAGGGCAGGTTTTAGGGGGCTTTTTGGCACATCCCAGAAGTCTCCATGGCCAAGTGGCGATGCGACTGGTGGGATGGCTCCAAAAATTTGCATGGTCGTCCACTCCCACATGGCTGGCCACTCGGCCAGCCCATCCAATGCGCAGGTGTAAATAAAATAAAATAAAATCAATGGAGGACAGAGGAGGAGAGGAGAGACATTTTGTTGCAAGAAAAAACCCACTGCTACTGTGAAAAATCTGGCAGTTTATAAATTTTCGCGTGTTTCTGTTGTGCTTGTGTGTTTTTGGACCACGATTTCAAAAACAATATTGTGTTCGCCGCCCCATTTTGGATCCCCCGCCCGCACCGCATGGCATGGCGATGGCGACTCGCGAGTCCGGCTGCCCAGGACGGGGGGGGAGGCGGGACCCCCCCTCCAGAAACCACCCCTCCGGTAGGTGCCCTGCGCCCTTAGTCAAGCAGGCATTTTTCCGCCTGCTTTTTTGGCCCGGGAATGGGTTTTTTCCTGTGCCGTCCGTGCCGCTTGCTTGCGCTTTAATTGCGGCGGCCGGCGGCCGGCGAGACTGGGCTTTTTGCTGGCTGCGAGCCTGCGGCGAGTCCCACAGAGCAGCCCACAAGGACGGGGGATGGGGGGGAGGCCGGGGACCTCCAGAAACAACCCCTCTGGTAGGTGCCCTGAGGCACGGCAGGCATTTTTCAGCCTGCTTTTTTGGCCCGGGAATGGGTGGGGGGAGAGTTTAAAAGTTTTTTCCTGTGCCGTCCGTGCCGCTTGCTTGCGCTTTAATTGCGGCGGCCGGCGGCCGGCGAGACTGGGCTTTTTGCTGGCTGCGAGCCTGCGGCGAGTCCCACAGAGCAGCCCACTAGGATGGGGGATGGGGGGGGAGGCCGGGGACCTCCAGAAACAACCCCTCTGGTAGGTGCCCTGAGGCACGGCAGGCATTTTTCCGCCTGCTTTTTGGCCGGGAACCGGTTTTTTTTAACGTTTAAAAACTTTTTTTCTGTGCCGCGTGGCATCGCGCGATGCAAGGAACGAGCACGACAAATCAGACAAAAATTGTTCGTTCGTCGGTTCGAGCTCGAAATCTGGGGGAGTAATTCCCGTTACCGTTTCCGTAGAGTAACGGAACCGAGTAACGGAAACGGAAACGGGAATACCGCTAAGTCGTGCCCATCTCTAATCATAATATGATGTCTGGATTCGAGGACCTGTTGACTTATCTCAGATTTTACATTCAACAGTTGATTGAACACAAAGAATTAGCATTTCCCCCTGATATGTGGAAGTGAAAGTTGTACCTGCCAGATATATGTGATTGTCCAGAAACTGCTGAAGACACAGAAGGAGAGACAATAAAAAAGAGGTCAACCATATTGGGAGCCACAGATCTATACAGAAACATGGCTGAGATGTCCCAGAGGAGAGCAGCCTCTGAAAAAAGGTGTTCAGCAATCTTTAGCACACATTCTAAAATCACTTTTTATAGGAGTTTCAATGAGTAATCATGTTTTGACATTTTGTCGTGGATTATGCTTCTAATGGTTTTGTTTACGTTGCCAGTCTTTTCCCCCAGGAGATCTGTTGTTCATCCTCTTTTCTTCAGCAGACAAATGTCAAGGCAAATTACAGTGGTATTTTGCTTTAAGTCATGCAAGATAATTTTCATACATGTTTACCTAACACTTACCACCCTGGTATTCAGGGAGACTTACTTCAGAGTAGTTGTGTGATTAGGATTGTAGCCTTAGTGACAAATGCAGGGACCACTTCCAACTTGAACCTTTGTTTGACTGGAGAATATATTTGGAGTTGATAGTATCGATGTGTCCACAGTGTTTATTGCACTATTTGAAAAATTCAGCTGTCATGTCTTCCAGTCTTAATGCTCCATTTTTGTCACTGCTTCTCCCCTTCTACTAAACGGTATTTAATAGTGAAGGCTTGGGGTCAACTTCCCATTGAATTAAAATCAATGTGTAGTATGTACATAAGGAATGTGTATTCTAATGATTTCCTGTTTGACACATGCACAACTGCAAAAATTAAAAAGCAGGTATTAATGTGCATGGCCTGTGTTCAGACTCTTACATTTACTTGGATTAGGTATGTGTTTTTAATGTTTCATACCTCAGAAGACCATGTATTGAAACATGAATTTGTACAGTCTTTTCCCTGACTTGAGAGGAAGGTTGGATTAACAGGACATCTCTTCAGAGTTCTGGATAGAAGCTATGAGGTTACTATGCATTCTGGATTCTGGATTCTTTTAGTATCCTGTTCTCTTAAGGGGAGGATGGCTCTAGTGGGAAGAAACAGAGGGCTTCTGTTGGACAAAGTAAACCAGAAAATCTAAAGCCAGAGTGAAAAATGATCAAGCCTGTCCAAGAACTGCCACACTCAAAGCATGGCTGGTCCAATATGCAGTTAGGATGGTATAAAGAGTCTTTAACGGCCAAGGGACCCAAAAGAACCTCAAAGTGCAAATGATTCACAAGCAGAAACTAGACATACATATGTTGTCTCCAGGATCTAGCAGTCTTCAATTGAGGGTTTATATAGTTGGGTCCCTGGGGCTCCGCTGCCTGGTATTTCTAGGAGAAAAGCCTTCCTCTGAAGAAGGTTCTTGAGGAGACTCTGTTTTCCAAGGAGTCCATCCCCACAGTTATGTACTGGCTCTTTCCAGGTAGACTAAAATTGAAGGTCATCTTATACACGGAGGTAAGCCTAGGGGAGAACCATGCAGTTGCGAAACTGTGATTTTGGTTTGGAAAAGTGGAGGTTGTCTTGTACATGGGGGCATCTTATAGATGGAAAAATGCAGTACTTTATGTCTGAGCTAAAACTAGGAAGCCATACCATTCTAGTTTGGTAATGTCTCCTTAGATGTAAATTCTATTAGGTCCAGAAAACTATGATTACAATAATAACCTAAATCTCTCAGCTGTACAATAGCAAGGTATGTGAGAGAGTTTCTGTATTTGCCTTGGCATGAATAGGATTCTCTATATGGATAGAAATCTGGAAAAAACAGGGTACCTAAGCAAGCTGATAATCTTGCTCATGTTTAAGTGAAAACAGTTTAGAACTTCCCACTGGATCTTAATGTTCAGCATGACACAGGAAACTCAGGTATTGGAGCAGGTGTAGGAATAGGAATGGCAATTGTTTGCCAGGTGGTCCCATCTGTAGATTTAAGTCATATGTTCATCTGAATGCAGGCAGAGATCTTCATCTGTAAAGAAACAGCTAAGCAGTAGAGGTTCTTTTTTGTGCTGGACTCTTTTCATGAATGCTGTTCTTAACCTGTTTTACAGCTGTGTTCTTCAGTTCTATAAGATCCATTGTTTCTAACAGTTTAACATCTTTTGTATAAAGATATAGAAGCTAAAGCTATGTGGTTTCACATTATCCAATACTATCTGTCTTTTACTTAGTGTGATATATTTCCTAATGCAAATAACATTGCATTATCTCTACATTTGGCTAGTAAAATGGAAAGCCATGTAAATTATCGTAACCTGCACCAAACAACTCATTTGGCTTTCTGGCTCATTTTGTTAGATCGTGTAAAATTAATCTTCCAGGCCTGGCCAATCTGTTCATATTTAGATTTGCTCAGTCCTCACCCTGAGGGGCTGCTCAAGCAAAAAAGGCGCAGAATTACCCGGAGTGTGGCTGGAAATACTTCTGTAGAAAGGCTTCATTTGAAGAACTTTCCATTTTCAAAAACTCTTAAAGAACTCTCTCAAAATTGGGTCCTAATACCCTCTCCTAGCCTGGGCAGATTCCGCTAAATGTAATGCTGAGCACAATTCCAGTGTTTTAAATGGATCCCCTCATTTTCCAAGCAGACCACAAATGTAATGCTGCTATTTATTTTTGCAAGCCAGCCCCTACTCCTTCCTTCCCCTTTAAACTAGCTCTTTTTGAGTGTGAAGAGCCACCGTTTGAGAGACAATTTGAGAAATAGGCTAGAAGTGAGATATGGACGTGTGAAGGCATCTCTTGTGGCATCTGGTTTGTCTCTCAAGGAGACAAGGTGTGGAAGGAGTGTGTTTGCTATCTGTAAGGGTGTCAAGTGCCAAGAGTGCCCAGCTGTCTGCTTTCCCCTCTGTTCCTCTTCAGTGTTTCTAAATAAATCCACCTATTAAAAAAACTGCTTAAGTCTCTTGTGACCCTTATTCTAAAGGAAACCAAACCTGAACCAATGTTCCTTATAGATCCATTGCTTTCATCACTTTGGAAAGTGATAAGTGCCTAATAATATAGAGAGCATTGTGAGTCATTCTTCCACCCATCTCTCTTTTTCCCTCCTGGTTTTAATGTACTGGTTTTTCATGCACATACTCCGAAAAACTGTTCGCTGCAAAGTCAGCAGCTCGGCGGTTTGAATCTCCGGTGCCACGCAGCAGAGCAAGCTCCCGCTGAAAACTCCAGCTTCTACCAACCTAGCAGTTTGAAAGCATGAAAATGTAAGTAGATAAATAGGTACTGCTGTAAAAAGTGGGAAAGTAAAACAGTGTTTCCTTGCAGCCATACCGGCCACGTGGCCATGGACATGCACAACATTGGCTCTTCAGCTTGAATACGGAGATGAGCACTGCCCCTAGAGTTGGACATGACTAGGAACCTTTACCTTTACCTTTATGCACATACTACTCTTCTATCCTGAATAAGAGAAGTGATCCTTGTTGAATACGGTAGTTGTGAAGCACAACAAATATGTTAGTGCTAGACAGATACAACTGTTCTAAGTATAAGAACCAGCTGTGAACTGAATTTCCACCTGCAGCCTGAGGATGGAATGAAGAAAAAGTGGCACTCAGTAGTTTCCCCAGGGCTCCTCATAAATTTCAGAGTGGCATTCCCCCCCCCCCCCCCATACACACACCTTTTTAGCAGCTGGTAAAATGCAACTCTGGGACCATTAGTTGTTGTGTTGGTGAAGGTGATAGGAAATGAAAGAAGAAATTTCCTGGACCTGGATGTTTAATGAACTGTCAGTCAACTAATTAACTGGAGGTTAGTTGTATCTCCAGGCTATTAGTGTTACTCTCCAGTGGCTCATGTTGTAAGAATCTTCCAGTTTATTATTTAAAAACATGCAGAATCTGTAATTTTTTTCTGTAAAACATGATACTATAAACTCCCAAGAAATATCTGCATACAATGGTAGCTTAGCATGCTGTTGTTGTTAAGGAAACAGTGGTATAATCTATACATCTTTTCTTGAATATTCTGAGTGGCCACAGGCTGTTTCTGGAGAGTCATTATGTTTTATAGGAGCTGGATGTAACCCATGGCTACTCAGGTAGTGAACCATAACAAGTGCTTATTTTGCTAATCATCTTCATCATTCTTCTGCTGCCCTATTCTCATCATTGCACTAATTGTTGTAAAATTTTTCTTCAAGTCATCTGTACAATAGAAGCTCCTCCTTTTTATACCAAATAAGAGACAATATGTACAACATGTACTTCTGAGCACTGGAGTGGAAGATGTTTCTGGGCTTCTTTGATGGTTTGAGCTCCTACATGCAGAACTGCCAGCACTAAACTTTTCTGTGAGTGATTCTTGTATGATTAAACCTACTGTGAGAATTGACAGTGTAGTAGAACCCCAGTATCCAATGGGGATTGGTTCCACACCTTCCCGTGGATAAGGAAAACCATGGATAAGAGAGAATGCAAAACACTTTCCAAAACCGCTGTTTTGTGACAGTAGTTTGCTTTATAGCTGCTGTTTTGTGATAATGGCTTGCTTTACGGCTGCTGCTTTACAACAGTAGCTTGCTTTATGGCTGCTGAATTGTTTATTTAATTTTTTCCTCTGCCAGCCGTGAATAAGGTCAGTGGTTAATGAATCAATGGATACGGGGTCCTACTGTACTCTGTGTGTGTGTGTGTGTGTGTGTGTGTGTGTGTGTGTGTGTGTAAAATTTATTTATTTATTTTTATACCGCATCCAATGGGAACTCTGGGCGGTACACATGGGCACGACTCGGCGAAATTTCCGTTTCCGTTTCCGCGCCTTTTTCGTTTCCGTTACGTAACGGAAACGGTAACAATAATTAAGCCGTCAGAACTCGATCTCAAACTGAAAAAAGAAAAATTTGGTCGGGTTTTTCGTTTTCGTTTGTGGCATCACGGCGATCGCGCAATGCGAAGCACAGAAAAAGTTTTTAAACGTTTTTTTTAAAAAAACCTGACTCCCGGCCAAAAAAGCAGGCGAAAATATGCCTGCCTGAGCCTTTGCCACCTACCAGAGGGGTGGTTTCTGGGGGGTCCCCGGCCTTTCCCCTCCCCTCTTCTCCTGTCCTCGGCTTCTTGCACCAGGCTGGGGGGGGGGTCATCCTCATCGTCTTGCCATGCCATGCAGTGGGGGGGATCCAAAATGGCGACCGCAATTTTTCTTTTGAAATCATGGTCAAAAAACACACCAAATCACCACAGAAACATGTGAAATTTATTTATTTTAAATGCCTGAATTTTAATAGTAGCAGCAGTGGGTTTTTTATAGCAATAAAACGTCGTATTGATTTTATTTTATTTTATGTTTTATTTTTTTAGACCTGCCCATTTGGGCTGGGCATGGGATGGGACCATGCAATTTTTTGAACCATTCCACCAATGGCATCGCCAGGTTTTTGACTGACACTTCTGGATGTCTCGGAGGGCATAAAAAGCCGAGGCACCTTCCAGAAATCGCAGTCGGGTGTATGGATGTGGTTGAGGGAGGAGGGCTGGCTGCTGGTGCTGGTGTGATCCGATCGAGATTGAGGGGGGAGGCTGGAGGCTTTAGGATTTAAGTTAGGCAGGCAGGGAGGGAATTGAATGTAGAAAATAATTTCTTTGATTCCCTGCAGCTTTGTCTGCTGAAGGGAATAGCAGTTTATTCTTTATTTCTTCTCTGGCAGTTTGTGAGGATTTTTTTCTGATATTGGATAGAGGGGGAGGTTCGACTGGGAGTGGGAGGTATGGATTTATTTTAAATATATATTATATACTACCATTTACTTTCTATTTTCCCAACTTCAATTTGCTTACACACACATTTGGGGTGCAAGCCAAGAACAGAACCTCTATCCTAAGTGATATCCTAACTGCCCACTCGCCCACGCCGCCACCCGCCTGCGGCCCGCGCTGCCGCCCGCCCACTCGCCCGCCCGCGGCTGCCGCTCGCCCGCCCGCGCCTCCCCCCCCTGCCGCTGTCGCCACCCGCCCATGGCCCCCCGCCACCACTGCCCGCCCGCACCTCCACCCCGCCGCCCACCTCCACCCCGCCCACCGCCTAGGGCACAAAAACACCTACGCCGGCCCTGATTGCGGGACGCCCCTATGCTCTGGGAAGTCAAATCGCGCTAAATCGCGGTGGAAACGACAAATGACAAACGAAACGACAAACTTTTGAAAATTTTCACGACAAACGGAAACGACCTGAAACAGACCCGTTCCGACAAACGATAACTCGAAACGTCATTTTTTCTGGTCGTGCCCATGTCTACTGGGAGGTTTACATAGAGAGCATTAGAACTACAGTAAAACCAGCAAATAAATAATGCATAAATAAAGAAAAAGAAATAAAAAGAATCCAGCTTGGCAAGATTTCATGCCAAATGCAGCCCTGTGACTTACTAGGTGCCTCCTCCATCCCCCCTTTTTTGGATGGTACCAATAAATTGTAGGGGAGGCAGATGATTGCATATAAATGTTGCCTGAGGGGCAGGTTGCAAAGGACTGCAAACCTGGTTTACATCTTTGCTTGTTCTTTGGAGGGGAAATTATAAATGGGCCCATATTCGGTAGCTGTGGGTGTTTATATGCAGAGGGGGACAGCTTTTCTGAAGTTTATTATGGTGCAGAAAAAGTGTCCAAAGACAAAGAACAATATCAATTAAAGATGGACGCATCTAGGCAAAAGAGGCAGGCATTGTGTTTGCTGGTCACTGACAATATCTTGTTAGAAAATAATATGTATATTGTGGTCTGTTTGCACAGCATCCCCCAGAAAACCCTGACAGACTATAGCTTAGTCTTATAAAAATATTGTGTACTGGGAAAAACTCTGAGACCTAGCAGAACTCAGTGCTACTCAGGAACATTAGAAAAACTCTTCAGACAATTTTTAGGAAAATAATTTATATATTTACATTTAACTCAGAAAGCTTTTCTTCAGCATAAAAACACAACTTGTAATAAACATTATTACAAGCTTGACCAGCAAAAAACACAGCAACTAACCTTACACAGGAGCATTGTGACTGGCTTTGAGTAAAAACCAGCAAACAGTGATTCTTCCTTGCTACATTTATACAGATTTCAAGCACTACCTGCAGCTGCCCACTGCTGCTGCAGGCTCAAAGTTTGTTCCTAAAACCCTTCACACCTGTGTGTGCTCTACCCACACACAAACTCCGTGTATCTACACTCCTCTGTGTAAAAGGTTTGTTTAATATTTCATTTGTATCTTTTTATCTTTATAAACACTTGACATATCTTAAGGAACGTTTTAATGTAGCCATGATAGCAAGGCAATGGCTACTGGAGTGGCAGAAAGCCTGTCTTCTCAGGACAAGATAGATTCATCCAGGTGCAACCACAAAGGTTGGTGTTTGGTGTTAGGTGTTCTTGAATCATGATTCTATCTTGTCTTGATCAGTACTAGTTTAAACCAGGGGTGGACAACACACAGCCTGGCATACACTTCTCCAAGCTGCCTCTGATCACTGTCCAAAAAAATGTTGCCATCGCCACCACTCAAATTCCCTGAATGTTACTGGGAAACGCAGCCTACAGAGAATGCATGCCTTATTTCCTAGCATCTCTGAAGAGCTAGTGGGAGTTTTCAAATGGTGCATTATTTGTTGTTGTTTTGAGGCACCTGTGGGAGAGCAAGACCCCCCACCCCCAAAGGGTTTCATGGAGGCAAAAAGGTCCTTCGGGCTTGGGAGTTTCCCATCCCTGATTTAAGCTAACTGCAGTTCCTTGTTTAGGTGTCACAGGAAACTACAGTTAGTTGAAAATGAAAACCTGTACTTCTGAGCTCTTCTTTGCAACCGTGATTAGAGAAAGGGGATAGGCTCGTGCATGCAAGAGCATTGCTCAGCCTTCCTCCAAACATTGTTAAGGGTTGCACATACTGGAGTGTGGGTGCTTGGTAAGCTGCATATGCCTGGGATAGCAGCAGCTTGAGGAAAAACTTGAAGGGAATAAAGCCTCATGAAGAATCTTTAAACCGATTGTGGAAAACCCTTTAGTCTTTACAATCCACTTCCTGGCTTTCAATCTGTTTCTGATCTGTGGATTTGCCTTACCAAGAATTCCAGTTGACACTTTCTATCATGTCATGTTTATCCACTTTTAACCCATCTCTTCTTAATGACAACCCAACCGTTCCTCATTTGACTTACAATGATGTAAGGATTACTAACTTTATTATCAAGGGTCAAGTCCGGGCGGATTTTAAAAATGGTATGTTATTGTATTGTACAGTTGGGGTTTCTTGCAAGAATATTTTTGTTCTTGTTGAAATATCTAGTTGTGCTTATGGGAATGCATGGTAATAATGCTTGCTGAAACATGAGATTTTTTAATTGTCAATATTTCATCAGGCTCATTTAATGTACATCTGACTACATTATGGCCATAAAAACATTGCTGTTTTGGCTAGGGATTTTGTGTTTGGATTATTAATAGTTTTGTAATGAGGTTTTGCAAAATTCATTGTGCAATTGATCAAGTTACAACTTAAAATGTCCCTCACAAAGTATACCAGTGAACAACAATCATTACTAATTACATGATGGCTTTCCATTAAGATGGGTGTAATTAATGAGGCTTTTGAAATTTTTATGGAGAGGAAGCTATGCAGGCTCTGAATGAAAATTTCAGTGCAGTCATTGGATGAAAACTTCAGAAGTATTATGGTTCTATTGGAGCTCTCAAGCAAACAGCTACTCTTTCGCTAATTGTTTAAATCGCACACAAACAATACTGCATGTTCTAAAGTTGGCCTGTGGTATGATCTCAATGGAAAATGTATACAGTACCTATTAAAGATGTTTTTAAACCTTTTACATCCTAATGAATTGATGCATGTCTGTGTGTAATGTCTGATAAGATTCCATCATGGATACTTTCTCTGCTTCCATTTTGTTGAACAGATGGTGATCATTCAACTATGCTCTTATTCCCAAAATGCAGAGGAAGCATAAAAGAATGTGTATTATCACTGCTTGCAAGTGATTGAGTAAATATTGGGTCTTAAATGGATAGTATTATGTTCTGTTTCATAATTTCTTGCTTTCCCAGCAAGTTGATTCATCCCTAGCACTGCCAGTTGGGTTTGTTTGTTATCAGCTCCCACAAAAGATTGTTATACTTGCATCACTCATAAATCTAATCCCTTTGGCATCCTCTACCAATCTCCTGTCTTGTTCTCCTTCCAGCTGCACCCTTCTGTATAACATCTTAAATTAGAAACATAGATAGAAAAGGCTGTTCTGTTGCCCACATAGATGCCAAGGTCCAGTGCAAGACTGCTGCAACTCTGCAAAGCAGATAAGGTTCCTTTCAAGTCCAAGGAACTCTCATTGATCAGTCATTTTAATGTGTTGTGATCTCGTGATCAGGCTTACCTACTACCATCACAGTGCCAAGAAGTGCTGAAAGTTGTGCTCTTCTACAAATGTGTTCTGTATGTTCTTTGTGCACACACTAGGGATTCAAACCATATACTGTAATGTAAAATCAGTTCTTTAAAGGAAACTGTTCCACAAGGGCCATCTCAAGTGTGGTAAAAATTGGACTTAAAGAAAAAATGTGGCATTTACACTTACTATACTGTCTTGCTGTTGGCATATATTGAGCCAATCTTGCTTGCTTATGTGGATTTTCCTTCCCTTCCTCTGGAATTCCTTATCCTGGCATCTTCATTGGCAGGATATTTTCAAGAGTAGAGGGAGAAGAGAAGACCTGTGATAGACAATACAGTTAGGGAACAGTCAGAGGTGGATCACAGAGCTATCTGAGGGTGTGATTACTCATTGGAATACTCCTGGGTTTGTATTGCATTTAGCATACTTGAAATTGATGTAAAAACATTTGTTTGCATGACATACAAACATTTGTTTACATGACATACAGCTAAGCATGTGTACCCCCCTCCCAAGAAGCAATTTTTGTTTGTTTGGAAAAGGAGATATTTTAAACAGCCCAGTGAGAGTTGATTTTAACTCAGTTGTGGTCAAATTTTAGTTTGAATAATTTTGGCATGTGTGCTGATCTGTGCCAGAGTAAATTGTGTCTGTGGGATTTGTTAAGTAATGCCTGTCAGGATCACAGGCTTTGAGTTGCAGGGAAACCTTACAGTCTGATCTTTAAATTTTTTTTAAAAAATCTGTAATATTGAACTAGTTCTATCTCAGTTTGAAAGAACTAAAAAAGGTAAAACAAAATTTAAAAATAACACCATCAATGGCAGCAGGGAGATGCTGTGAGAGACAGCCAGTGTGAGCATGGGTGTAAGAGAACACCTCAAATGCAACAAGTTTGCTGTCCCTGGCTGCCTCTCACTGCACCACTGCTGGTCTTACTTTTAATATTTGTTTTGTTTTTTGCATTTCTTTCAAACTTGGATAGTGCTAGTTCATTATGACATATAGAAAAATATAAGAGACCAGACTGCAAGGTTTCCCTGCATCTAGAACCCATGATCTTGGTAACCATTACTTGACAAATCCCACAGAGCATAACACCATATACCAGCATGAGGGCAGGTGAGTAGAGGGCAAAGTTGCAAATGCAATTATCTAAAAAGCCCATGTACCACAGATGCTCAATCTTTCTATATTGCCATAGGCTCAGTGGGAATCTTCTTCCAGGGCTTCATCTCTCTCAGGAGGGAATGTGTCTTCTCTGGACAGGACAGGTTCTGCCTCAGGTGATCCTGGACTGGGATTGTTAGTTGGCACTTCCATTTAAACCCCCCAAAACCTCCAGCTGAAGCATGGCCTCCTGTAGAAGGGATCTCCCAGGTAAGTCATGGCACTATCATGGACATCCATCTGAGAGGTTGGGATCCTGCTGACATCACTCCTTGGAATATGGCTCCTCAGACTCTTTATGTTCTTAAAGCAAACCATGTTTCATTCAGTGCTATATACCAGAGATAATGGGAATTTGTACTTTCTTTACATGGTGACAAATGCACTAGACTCTTTCATACAGAATAATTCTATTCACATTCTGTAAAGAGCTCCTCAAGCTCTTTATCACTTTTGCTTTTATATAATTCATCTCTCTAATGGGTTTCTTCTTTCTTCTTCCTAATCTGGCAATATTCTTAGCCGTCATTATTTCCTGATCTGATATGCCTGTAGAGTTCTGTATAGGATCAGCTCAGTAGAAGCTCTTTTGTATTTTGTATTTTTTTAAAATAAAGAAATTGTAGGCATGATGGTACTTCTCCAAGGTTTTCTTTATTATGTAGGAGCTGTATCTTAGAATAGAGAATATTGACAACAATCTGAATTTCTCAGTAGAATGTGATTTTTTTTGAAGTTGGCCCCTTAAATTATTTTCCAGCGAAGTTCAGGAACCCTAATGGAACATAATGCTTGCTTGAGTCACTTTGTCCTGAGAGTTAAACCCTCCTTTTTTTTTAGAGCTTCAAACAGACTGTCAGCCTTTAAGTAACTTGTCTTTGAGGATTAGTTTAGATTGTAATAGTCTATTATAGATGACTTCAGGCAGCGTAGCTTAATTCTTTAAAAAGTGCTGGTAGTTCCAGCATATAAAATGCTAGCTAAATTGACAGTATATATATATATTATTTATCTTTGAAAATGATTTCCGATTCTATTAGTCAAATGGATAGAGATACATTTGTGACTGGAGAAAGCGTATCTGATTCTTGTTAGTTGGTGAAGTTGATTGCCTTGTGAAAAAATGTTAAGGAGCATTTCTCAATTTTCTTGCTAGGGTTTAATATGTCTCCAGTGCACTCTATTATACCACCACATCTATCCCATTTTGTGATTACTGCCACCGATCTAAGATGTTCACACCTTCTTTCCATCCCAATCTCAGCTCTTACTGTGCAGTAGTGGTAGCCTCTACAGTCTTAGACCAGGTCCTTTTTTGGGAAACATCAAATAGCAGCCATGACTAGGTTAGCTGTCAGTCAGCTTTGGCCAGTTGGCCAGTTATTAACCTTGATGAGGGATCCTTGGCAACAATGGCCCATGCGAGTGTCTCAAAGACTGACTATTATAATTCACTCTGTTTTCAAGGGGCTGCCCTTGAAAATGACCAAGTTATGATGTCCAATCAGATCTCCCCATCTGTACTGCTTTCCTGTGCTTTTCTGAGTCATATTCAATGTGTTGGTGCTAACATAATTCCCCTAATGATTAGGGACCCTACTATCTGTCAGATTGTCACTCCCAAAGAACATTGGCCCATACCAGCCATTCCATCGGATTGGTTTTCTATAGGCAGCCACTCCAAAGGAGGCAAAGAAGGTTTCCAGGAGGAACAGAGTCTTCTCAGTTGTGGCCTCACTTCTTTGGGACATCTAGAACAGTTTCCAAGTAGAGACCCATCAGGTCCTTGCCCTTCCAACCTTCAAGAAGCTATTTAAGACTATTTTCTTCAAAGAAGCCTTTAGAGATATCCTCCCCCTAGGTTCCCTTTTAGGTGTGTGCCTGCGTAAGTCCTCTATGCACTGCAATCTCCCTCCTCCATGCAGTTTTTTTCCAGCCTCTTTGGTTCTGGTTATGATGCCACCTCCCAGCAGTGGATGGGGTGCGATGGCAGAGCCCTGCTCATCAGGGTTGAAAATTTGAGGGACTGTTGTCCCCGACCCAACCCCCAACTTAATTATGAGCACTGCTTTGCCTTGTCTGCTCTCAGTGTGGTTTGCTGGATTTTGCTGGAATTGGAGCTTAGACAGTTCTGGTTGGGGTAATATGGAGGTTTATTTGGGTTAGTGACTTAGATGATAGTTAATTGCCCAGAGCAGTGTTTGGCATTCAACTGGGCAGTATACAGTTTACCGAAAAGAAGTAACTATGTTGTTTAGGCATTCATTTCCAAAAAGGGCAACTTATGGCATGCTTTGCCTGAAATAAGTAACTTGTCTTTGAGGATTTAAGGTGAATTCCATTATCCAAAATGAATGGAAACAGCTCAATTCACTTAAAATTGTCTGTACTTAACAGATGCTTTCCTTCCAGTGTTTGCTTTCATAGATGTTTTTCTCCCTTATCTTATATATTTTCTTTATCTGAAGCAGAAAGCAAGGAATAATACATTCTTTATTCAGAATAATCTTCCATATACTGTACTGTACATTGTTTCTTTTCCATTGATGTTTCTATCGTTTGAATTTGTTTGGGGTTTTTTATAGCCTAATCTGAGGGTAAAGTTTATATCTCCCATGACTTATATAAGACAATAACATAACAACAGTACTTGATGATGCGTGGTTAGGGAATGTCAGTGTTGCAGGAGCTGTTGTTTAGCTGTTCCAAGAACAGTCGATAGAATTACAAGAGAACAGCAATCCTGGGAGAAGATTGATGACAACAGGAAAAGAGGTAGACTAAATATGACATGAATTGGCTCCATAAAGAAAGCCAAATCTTGGCATCTACAAGGGCTGGGCAAGACTGTTGAGTGCTGGGGACTGCTCATTCATAGGGTTGAGGTAAGCCAGAGGCAACTTGATAGCATGTTACAGCAACAATAGAAGTTGTAGTGAGTCTGAATGAATGTTTTGTGAATCCCATTTTATACAAGAATATAACATGAAGTACATAACATGCCTGTGTATTTCCCATCCACCCACCCTCCCACCCATGCTATGGGGCATATCATCTCCTATCCAGTGAAAAATCACTGTTTTCCTGTCTTCAGTAATGCATCTAGTCAAGTGGTAGCTGCATTAGCATTGCTAGAAAGTTCACCGGAAAGGGTATTTGAAGGACAGCAATGATGTACAGTATTTATTTCTGCACCAAGAAAAAAAGTAGAATCAAGTCTGTCTTGATTTCCTATCTGAAGGGATGAGCAAAACAGTGCTGAATGAACACCCCAGAGCAGTGGCGGCGAACCTTCGGCACTCCAGATGTTTTGGACTACAATTCCCACAGTCCTTTATCATTGGCAACAGAAGCTTGGAATTCTGGGAGTTGTGGTCCAAAACATCTGGAGTGCCAAAGGTTTGCCACCACTGCCCTAGACAGTGACATGAAGTTGTCCTGCGTTCACCTGGGCCTAGCCCATAGCCCATGACCATACCAAGTGGAAGGTAAAAACGAAAGTAGCAGACCCCACCAGCAAGTGGGACAAATGCTAAGTAGTAGTAGTAGTAGTAGTAGTAGTAGTAGTAGTAGTAGTAGTAGTCTCTTTTGATTACTTGATTAGCCTGACAAAATGGTACATACTGGAGCATGTAAAGGTTATGGATTTCAAGAGCAAAAGGATAAAGATAGTAAAATAGCACTACAGTATTTCATAGTATGACATGTAAGTTTCTGCATTACAGAGAACTCTTTCTTCAAATGAGATGCAGTTGGAGGTGAAAACAGATGTCTCTAGGAAAGAGAACATAGCTTTTCAGCCAGTTGCAGTCTCTTCCACTTTTAAAGTGAAAAAGTTTTTTTCAAATGAATTAAGAACTCGACCTCATGCATTCATTCATTCATTCATTCATTCATTCATTCATTCATTCATTCATTCAAAAATTCTCTATAGCTCTTGGTAAGGTGAGCTCCCTAAGGCTGTTCAGGGATAACTTTATGTTGAACAGGTAATGGTTATGGACAACAATAAAAATGGATATAAGTGAAGGTTTCTTAACTCATTACCAAATTTACTGGTTCTGTAATGCCACTGTTACTTTGTTCACCATGACCAAACCCATCTTTCACCACAAGGCTCTAAGGTAAAAACTGTACCTCCCAAATTCCCTCCTGTCACCTCTACATTCAAAATTCTCCTATTCTCTCACTCTCAAATGATCCCCCCAGTCTTCACCTCCACATTTCTCTTCCCCTGTCCTGTTCATCCTCACCCAGATCTGGTGCCTGCTTTCTGTTTCCTAAGAAATTTTTACAACAGAGTCCTAAAACAACACAAGCCAAATTGCCACATGTAAATGTACCATACCTCCAATAGTCAGTGAATATTTGGTGTGAAACTTATATTCCATTGAATATTTCATTCTGTTGTCATATGTCCGAAGAAGTGGACTTGATCCACAAAAGCTTACATTAAAATATAATAATCTTTTAGGTGCTACATGTTTTTGTCTTTTGTTTTGTTTTGTTTCTTTAAATTCTGCCTGTTATTCACTTGTATTTCAAATTATTTTTACACTATACAAAACTAGATCATGTCAGCACACCGTGGTTCGATACCGTTTAACTCTTGTAACTATCCTGAGTAATCCTTGGGGTGTATAGTTTGTTGAGGGATTTAGAATTCCTGCTAGAGAGCTCTCACGCTATAGTTGAAAGGAGTGCTTTGTAGACAGCCTGGCTGAAAATTCTAAGTACTTCACTAAACTACAAATCCCACAATGTGGTGATAGCAAGTCCTCTGTGGCAGCTTATTCAGACCATAGATTACCATCTTGGAGAGATTTACCAGGGGGTTGTTACTTAATGACCAATTCCAGGACTGCTGTTTACCTTAAATTAACATTACACATGGCCTGAAATCCAAATAGCTGAGGGGGTCTTATGTCTTTTATCAAGTTGCCTGAACTTTGAGATAATCTCCGGAAGCCCTTCTGTCGGAGGGGAGAGAGAGGCCCACTAGAGTTCTGTCTTATCCTGTGGTCTAGACAGTTGAATCTGTGGCTAGATGCTGGTAGAGATACGATTCCGGAAAAGATTACAGACACTGAGTGAAGTGCCTAGGTTGGAGGCTGAAAGAGAAATGCCTCTGTTGAAATATGAAGCTGCAATTTGGCAGGTGTGTTGTACTGTGAGATTCTCTCCGCTTCTGTACTGATGTACTGATGAAGCCCCCAAAAGATACAGTGAGATAAACAAAACCTTGTGTTAGGTTGGTGATGGACTCTTAATTTATATGTCATTCTTCTTCCCCATATAAGCGGGCACAGCTTTGTTGTAATGGAAGATCCCCTTTCCTCTGCATTATTCCCATACATATATTTAAATTTCAGAAAACAGGTGTAATCTCTATAGTCACTGAGTGGATGGGGAAGACTGCAAGTAATTTTTCCTCCCAAGCAAATTATTCCAGTTGGTGTGTTTTCCCCCTCCCTCCCCTCCCCAAGATAAGTAAGGGCGTTTATACACAACCCCTAAACTCCGGGGCAAATGGCTCCCAGCTCCGGAGATTAAAAATGTTTACCCACCAGCTCCGGAGTTAACAGGAAATTAAGTGCAACCCACGCCCACTTTAGCGCGTCCCAGCGCAGCTCTCAGGTACCTGCTTTTTGGATGTTAAAAATATTTGATCCGGTGTAAGGATAGTGAGTGTGGGGCTCTCCTTGCTTCTGTTTGTTGTTTTTCTGCCCCCCGCCCCTTTAAGAGATCTGAATGCTGCCGGGAACAGAACAGAGGTAAGCCGGCATTCTTTTCTTTCTTTTTTCTCCCTCCCTCACGCAGCCAGCAACCAGGAAGTGCGGAGGGGGGTGGGGACAGAGGAAGAGCAACAAACCCCTAAGATCTCTGGTCCGAATTTAAGTGGCCAGCGGATCTTAGGGGTCGTGTAAAAAGGCCCTAACACTAATATTTTGTTCCCAAGCTCTGCCTAGCTCACTGTCATTCAGTGTTGCTTGTCTAACTGTGACTGTCCATAGTTGTCTGTACAGAGTGTGAAAAGCAACAGTGCCAGTCTGGCTGCTCTGATCTTGCCAGTGGTCAGTGGGCTTTGGGGCCCAGCTTTCCTGCTGTATCTTACAGGTAATTTGGCAGATGTACTTGCTAAAGGGCAGAGCAGTGAATTTGTATCTGTTTCTTTCTTTTTCAGACAAATTGTGCGGCTCCTGCTACGGATTTGAACTAGCTCTGTCCAGCCACAAATCAGGTACTTAATGTATTTTCTTTAAATTACACCAAAGATAAATAAAAGGCTCTATATTCTTACAAATGATGTTTCGTAAAAGGGGAAGGCAATCTGATTTTAAAAAGAGAGTTGCTCCTGGTTGTTCAGGAATCTGTCCAGAATTAGCAGAGGTAAACCACACACTTTGTCTTATATGTTCCAGGTAGAATCTTGTTCCCCGGATCCAACCCAGAATGAGAGTGGAAAGCTACTGTATTGATGGACCTTCCAGGCAGGGCCTGGATACAGGATGTACAATAGAGCAGTGTTTGTAAGGAGGCTTTAAAGGAGGTCCATCTGTAGAAAGCAGTATCTTGGGCCTGGATGGGGTAGCATTACATTTCAACAACATGTTCTAGGACAGAACAGTACTTTTCAGTAATAATCATAAGCTGCAAATGTGTTACAGCACCAATGTTTGTGAAAACAGTAGCATCTGAGTGCCTGAAATATTAAAATGCTGCATATTCCAGGAGTCCTCTCAATGTCTATATCTGTCTGTCTGTCTGTCTGTCTGTCTGTCTCTCTCTCTCTCTCTCTCTCTCTCTCCCTCTCTGTCATTCTCTCTCTCTCTCTCTCTCTCTCTCTCTCTCTCTCTCTCTCTCTCTCTCTCTCTCTCTCTCGTGTGTGTGTGTGTGTGTGTGTATCTATACACACTAAAGTGTGAGTTAAGACCACTGTGCACTGCCGGTTATTAAAGGCAGAAATTGATTGGTTTTATCGTTCCTTGCTTTCGTTAGTGCTTAAATTGTCTTAATTTTATATCTCAGTTTTATGCCCTGTACTTAATAGAGGGTTGTATTGTTTTAATCCTAAAACAGCTTTGACACATTTTAATAGACTGCATCTACTGTCAGGCCTGCCATAAAGGTGTGAGAGAGCACAGGAATGCTTTCTCATGCCGCAGTTCAGCACACTCAGTTTAAACTGAAGAAAGGGGAAAATGTCCTTCCTTACCGCTACAAAACTGGCTTCAGGTTACAGAAATAAGAAAGAAGCACTCTTCTCTATAGGTTTATCCAAAGCAGGTAGTCTGATCTATTCCATAGTGGCCTTCTTTTTGTCCATTGGATAGCAGACCCTGTGCTATGAATAACAGCATTAGTCCTTAGCTTTGACTTGTAGTAATTCAGGCCCCAAATCTTCCTACGTTTGTTTATTCACAGGGGGGTCATGTGAGAAGGCTGCAGTAATAGACAAATAAATGGCTGTTCATATGGAAATTGCAAAATCTTTGGCTAAATCTTGATCTGGAAAATGCCAGCACTCCCAGCCCTTTCTACTTTACCACTGCTTTGTTGTATCTTTCAGTTATCACCCTCTAGATCTTGTGCCAGCCCTCTGCAGTATAGATTAGGCACTTGGCTGCGATTCAGCCATTGCTTTATGTCTTCCATGTATCCTTCCTGTCACTGAAAGAGAAGCTTTCCTGAATGGTTTTGCCGGCGTGCTCTGTTGCTTTGTAACCTTGTATAAATTGTACTTCCGGACTTGCTGCTAACGCAGCAAATATTTTTGTTGCCAGAGTTGTACGTAAGCCCTTAGAGAGCTTTCGCTGCAGTCAAAGTGATTTTCTTTTACATACCTTTCCCGGGTGTCACATGGATTAATTAGCTAATGTTTGTGAAGTACACTGAAGGGAAGAAAGGTCTCTGCAAGTGCTAAGCAACATTGTTACATAACATGCAATTAAATCTGTCTCTGTCTTCCAAAACCCACTTCATGTGAAGAATTATGTATTTCAAGTTAATACATTTCAGAATTGCATTCCGTTCAATACATTGTAAGTACTCTGTGTTGAGGAATAGGAGATCTCCTGTGTTCTCCTTTGTTCCTCTTTCTGTTAATTGCGATATTTGCATTTTAATTATTTATGTGTTAGAATGCCAGAATTGCTAGGTGATGTACAGGCACTGTCCAAACAGCCAACTAGTGAATGCATTAATATCTGAAGACATAGCCACACTGTGAGGAATCCTTCATGGGTATAATTCATCAATCTGAAGAGAGTAAACAAACAAGTACCGGTTTTCATATTCTGCATCAAGACACGACCTGTAGAGGCATTTCTTTAATAGCCCTTCATCTGCAGAGGACGGTCAACCACATATATTCTTGGTCTCGTCCTTTGGTCATGCCTTCACCCCCTACTGGAGCAAGTGGCACAATAGTAATAGTCCACAGCAAAGTCAGGAGAAGAGTAGGGCAGAGAAAAAAGGTATGACATCTATCTTGGCTGCAGTTGTGCTATCTAGATACAAATGGTATTCTGGGTGGCAGTCTAGCAGTCACAGTTCACCACAACTTTCTGCATGACAGTAATACCCATGAAGAAAACAAGGCTAACTAGAAGCAAATGCCCCCTTCTCATTCTCTCTCCCCCCCCTCTCTCTTTCTCTCATCTGTAGTTGAGCTCCCATAGAGAAAAGCATGTGTCATGGTAGAGAGGTAAAATTTCTGGAAATTTTGAAGCTCAGGAAAAAAAAAACATTCCTCCTCCCCGAAAAATGGAAATTTCTACGTTCCTACTCTCCACCCCCTTTTACAGCTTGAAAGTCGTTCTGTTACTTTAGGAACATAACATATGACTATGGACAATTTGACTTGGCATAAAATTATCACAACTAGCATATTAAAATATAGTGTATCCAAACAATGATTACAAACAGCATTTACTTTTTAAATAATATTTATTTATAATTGCAAGTAACAATCTCCTGAACTGTTTACTAGTTTATGCAGAACAAAAAACCTATGCAAAACAATATTTAAAAAAATCAGAATTAACCATTCATAATTCCTCTCCACAGCATTAAATAAAAATAAAATAAAAATCTCTTTCTCGTAAAAAGAATTGAAGAGGGGGAAAATGTATAGAAGGGAGTGGGACTAAATATCAATGAATGGGCATGAAATTTAATCAGTATCATTTTTGATGCTCTATATTTTCTTCTAGTGCTCTGAGGCCTACAGAAGAGGCCAAAACAGAACCAAACATACCCACCCATTTGCAAAAGCAAAAGTGAAACCTTTTTTCTTTTTCTTTTGACAATTGGAGCACCTCCCAAAGGAAGAACTGCATCTTGTTCTTGCATTGGAGAGTTCAGTTTGTAACATAGGACTTGCTTTTCCTCAGTGCACAGAAATTATAATAATCTGATACTATCCATATTTTTTAGAAATGATTTGGAAAATATTAGAACACCATGTCGTAAAATATTTTATTCATCATTTTAAAATAAAACATCCCATAATCATTTTTTTTTATTTTTCCAATTTTTCGGGGGGGGGGGGAACAAAAGTCTTCTGGAAAAAAAACATTTCCCCCCATTTTTTTCTGGTTTTTTTTCCCGGGCCTTCACATCTCTAGTTACATGAACTATTCTAAAAAATCAAACAAGAAGACATTCCTAAAGGACTGAGATTGAATAATCCACTCCCATTTGAGGGGTCTTTTAAATCAGTTATTAATGGGGAATCATCTCTCTAGACCAGGCCTGCACAAGCTGTCAACCACAGGTTACCAGTAGCCCGTGGTGCCATCAGAAGTCACCCACCAGGTCTCCGCCAGCCTCCGGACACACCGCCTGCAGCGGAATATTCGGGGGGGGGGATTTCCCCCCCATCTGCCTACCTGGACGTTTGGTCCAGATTTTACCCCTCCTACCTTCCACCACTGTAATGCCACACTCCTCGCTCGGCTCTTCCTCCTACTCAGGAGCACCAGCCCTCCCAAACTTAAAAGGGAAAGAGAGAGCCTGGTGTGTGTGTGTGTGTGTGTGTGATTTTAACAAGAAAGAGCTGCTGGATTCTGTGAGGAAATGGCAGCTGGAGGAGGAGGAGGAGGAGGAGGAGGAGGAGGAGGAGGAGGAGGAGGAGGAGGAGGAGGAGGAGGAGGAGGAGGAGGAACCAGTGGCGGCAACAGCGAAGGAGAGGAATGGGCATTATCCTACTACTAAAGAGCCGGGTGGGGTGGGGCTGAGGGCGTGAGGGGGAAGAAGTGACATGGAGCATGGGGGTGGGGTGGGGGGAGGCCAGCAACGTGTTTTCTGAGGGCGTGTGTAGTGTGAGCAAGAACTGGCTACTCTCGCTCCAGGGTGTGTATGTACGGTATGTGGTGTGTTTCCACTGTGCGCATGCACTTATATATCCCTCCTTGTCTGTTGGTGACGGAGAGGCAATCGGTGTGGCGGAAGCACTGACATCTCTTCGCCAGAAGCTTGTGTATGCACGCACATGTTTCTGTTCCCCCTTCCCTTCAGGGAAAGGCAAGGCGACTGCCCCCCCCTCTCTTTTCCCCTCTGAATGTAGCCTGTGGGCACATGCGGCGCTTCAGGAAGTGTACTGCGGGAACATCCGGCAGCCTACAGTCGCCCGTGGGCTCTTCAAAGTTGGACAGGCCTGTTTTACACTAATGATTCCCAACTAGGGATGGGCACAACATGGAAAAAGAGAGTTTCATTTTGTTTCATTTCTACTAGTGGTTCATTTTGTTTCATTTTTAAATGAATTTTTGTAAAAAAAAAATGTAATGAAATGAAACAATAATGAAATGGTTCATTACTCTATAAAATGGTTCCCCGGGGTCCTAGAGGCAACAAACTTGATGGGTATTTAGTCCACTAAATTCCATCAATTAGTGATAGCCCAAGGAAGCAGAAAACTTCTACAAGGCATTCTAGTGAACCCTGACTATTCTAGCCAAATTAAATTCTTTGAATCCTTTATAAACCTAATTTTTCATTCCTTGAGTCATAAGCCCACACTGTGCCGCTATGGGGGACCCCATAATAACCTTAATTGGTTTGACAAGGAATGCAGAGAGCTCAAGGTTCTATTGCGTGCCTCTTTCATGGTTTTCAGGCAGACCAATGCCCAAGGTGACTTAGTAAAATACTTTCAGTATCATCAACAATTAAAGGCCCTACTCCTTAAGAAAAAGCAAATTTTTTTCCATAACCAGTGGAATAAGCTATTTCAAGCTGTCGCTCATAATAACACTAGACAATTCTGGTCTATTGTTACGGGATTCTCAAGATCAGAGGTGGAGGATTCAGATGTAGTTCCACCATCTAGGTGGGTTCAACACTTTTCTGACGTTTTCTTTGATAGAAATAAGCCCACAGCCAACTGTCCTGACTTTTCCTCCCCCAACCTGCCCGAGTGGCCTCCAGTATGCCCTGAGGATATCTATAAAATTATTGTAGGTCTACGGTCAGGTAAAGCTGCAGGCCCTGACGGTATACCCCCTGACCTCCTAAAATGTAATCCAGCTTGGTGGTCTTTACTACTAGCCCCATTTTTCACAACCATCAATAAAACCGGCTTTATACCCAAAGATTGGACAACTGCCACAATTGTTCCCATCTACAAAAAGGGGGATCCTAATTCCCCAGAGAATTATAGACCTATCAGCCTATTATCGGTAATTGGCAAAGTTTATGCCAAATACCTAAACTTTCCTCCTGGATAGACGCCGAGAACATCTTAGGCCCTGAGCAATCAGGATTCTGTCAGGGCAAATCCACGTTAGATAACTGCGCTATCCTTTCACACTTGGTCTATAAACAGGTCAAGATATCTAAGGCTAGACTCTATGTGGCTTTCCTTGACCTGAAGGGTGCTTTTGATTCTGTAGATAGAGAGCTACTTTGGGATAAATTATCCAGATGGAATATTGATCAAAGGCTACTTCTCCTAATTAGAGCCTTGCATGCCGATACTTTATGTATGGTTAGATGCTCTCAGAATGGCAAACTAACTCAACCCTTCAAAACAAATAAAGGAGTGAAGCAGGGCTGCATTCTGGCCCCAACACTTTTCAACCTCTTCCTAAATGACTTAGCTCCTAATCTGCGGAATGTGAATAGCCATTGCCCAAAACTGGGTCAGACACAAGTTCCATTGCTTTTGTACGCCGACGACGCAATACTTCTCTCTCGCACTAGGATAGGTCTTAAACGCTTACTTAATGGTGCCACGGACTATTTCTTAGCCAATAAATTGGAGGTCAATTACTCCAAATCTAAAATAATGGTCTTTGCGAGAAAATGGACTGCCCACAAATGGCTTTGTAAGGGTAATGTTATAGAGCAGGTAAAGTCATTTAAGTACCTGGGTGTTCACTACAACTACAGGCACACCTGGTTCTCCCATCGCAAGTATGTCCTAAATTCTAGCAAGATCTCTGCTAGCGCAATCTCACGATTCTTTTTTAGCTATAGCAATCGCTATGTACCAGCTTCCCTGACAATATTTAAGGTCAAAACCCTATCTCAAATCTTATATGCATCACCAATTTGGTATAAAGCTATAGATCGCACAGTGGAGAGTATTCAAGCCTCTTTTTTGAGAAGAATCCTAGGCCTCCCTAAATGTGTCCCATACGCCGTTCTTTGCTTAGAAACTGGCATGATAAGGCTGAAGACCTTGGCCAGATTAAGAGCTATTAAATTCTGGCTTGGAATCCTTTACAACCCAGTTCATACCCGTTTATTATATCAACTTTTGATAGATCCTGACCTCCCAGTCGAGATCTCCGATGTTCTTACCACTCTTAAAGTAGCGGGATTGGATATTGAGCAGCTTGGCATGTTAAGTCAATCTGAAGCATATAGGACTATTAAAGACAGGCTATTGAACATCGAATGGCAAGAACTGTGCAGCGAAGCCAATACCACCAGCTCCCCACTTCAATTTAACATCCCAGTCCTACCTGGGAAGCCTGCTTTTTTTCTGACTTACCTAACATGTCCCGAAGCGCGCAGAGCCTATTCACTTGCCAGATGCAATTCCTTCCCCTCGGCACTATTGTCAGGCAGGTTCAATGGAATCCCTTACTCCCAGAGGATCTGTCCATGTCAAACTAATGCCGTTGAAACGCTTGAACACATCTTCTTTCATTGCCCAACTCACGATGCACTTCGTAAGAAATATCTATCCTCGATCCTCGATAGAATGCAAGGGTGGGAAGGCTTGGTTAAGCTTAGGTTCCTTCTCTCTACGCAAGTCACCTCTTATCTGGATGAGGTGGCCTCCTTTGCCTCTGAAATTATAGCAGCACGAGGATCTGGGCTTCCCTATTCCCCATCTCATCGGCTTAAGTAGCTAATGCATATATTAGAATCACCAGTTCCATGTTTGATTACCCTCCTTGCTGACCTCATTTTCTCTTGTTGTGTTGTTTTGTTTTATTTTAATGCCAATAAAGGTTGATTTGGATTTGGATTTGGATTTGGGTAGTTTTTTACAAGGGAGCCATTTTACAGAGTAACATAATGTTTCATTTTCAAAAGGAAAAAGAAGCATTTCGTTTTGTAACAAAATGCTGTTTCCCATTGTGATGAAATCTAGAAAATTCATCTTTGATCTGACCTATCATCTGTATAAGCTGTTGATTCCTGGCTATGTCATGTCACACACTATCATTTCTTTGAAGTCTGGTTGGGAAAGAGACACTGACTTCCTTTGTAATTCACAGGTGGATGCCAAGTCAAATGGGATCGTAAATGTTATGTTTCCCTCATCATCAAAATGTTTGCTGTGGTTGTAGAATAGCAAATGAAAGGGACCTTACATTGTCTCTCCGACAGATAAAAACCTGCCTTCACACATGCTATCTATGAGGAAGAAACACATGGGTGAAATTTTATAATACCTTCCTGTATATCAACGGGGTCCCTGGGCTTCAAAGGGTTATGGTCAGATGGCAAACAGGTTGCTACTGTCAACTAAGGAATCTCCCTGTCAAATACACATCCTATTCAGGTGATTGAACACTTGAGATCAATAGAAATGCATAGCCTTTTGTTCACTATCAAAGGGAAAGTCTTTACTCGTAGTTATGCTAATTGATGACAAGGAGACTACACTGCCCTGAGCTTAATTTACATTTCTGAAGAACAAAGACAGGTCCTAAAGATTTTAGGTCTATAATAATGGGCTGCTTAACCAGATAGAGAGAGAGCGTCTACACCGAACTACGCAGCCATGTGATCTCCGTATTGATGCTGGCTGAACTCCAGAGACGACAGCAGAATCTTTCCCTTTTCATAATGTGAGTATTAGATAGATCAGCTAGATTTATTGTTTTCTGTTTGGGTTGCCATATTTTGACTCTACTTCCTGAAATTGGTTTTATATCTACTTGGCAAGTTTTGCCTTAGAAATTTTGCTCCAAGAATCTGTAACGCTTGCCAGAATGATGCTGACAAAGCGAGATTCCTGTTTTGAAGTCTGTTTTAAATAAAGTTCTTTTCTTTACCTTTTTAACTGGAATCTGTGTGTGCCTGAGAGAGGAGTCATTGCTAATTAACCAGAGCCTTAGCCAAGGCTACATGCTACTGACTTTTCCTTGAGCAAGAAAGCTTCTCTTGATTGAACTCTATGGCACCTGGAGCAGAGTAGCTGTTCCGAGGCTCCCGGGCTGAGGGTTGTTCAGAGGAGACAATTCCCTTTTAACTGGGGCACAGCGGGGACGGCTGCTCACCCTTCCTGGTATAAGCTGCGTTGCTAGTTTAAATTGAGGAACCTTCCTGAATAATCCTGGGGCGTGTCAAGTCCCCAAATTGTTATATTTTTGGTGGCAGTGAAAAATGACATGTGGTAAACGCCCCAAAGGCGTCACACCCATTATGTTTTGTTTTGTAACATTTTGAAAGCTTACAAAATGACGAAACAGCATGCTATTTTTCGTAAGGTGCTCCTCTCTGTTTCCAACCTTGAATTCCACATGTTCTTGGACGAAAACTCCAAGAAGCCTTCACCACTAGTTTTGCTGGCTAGAATTTCTGGAAGTTGCAGTTCAAGAACATCTCAAGACCGTTGTTGGGAAGAACAGTTCTAGATAGATATATCACAGTTCCTGGACTCGCCACTCTCTAGCATCCTTCATTTTCTTATGGGTTTGAGTCAGAAGTATTTTGGCAGTACCTGTCAATCCAGAGGCATTGAGAAAATGTGGGGAAAGCTGCTGCTGTCTTTATGATCAATGGAAAATATATTTTCTACTTGTTTATATTTTTATGTAAAACAAACAAGAGAGCAAATCAGACTGAGTTGAGCTATAGGGAAAAGCTCTGCACTAAGATGATGATGATGATGATGATGATGATGATGATGATGATGATGATGATGATGATGATGATGAAAAGAAATGCATAGCTAAGTATTGAAACTGCTGCTGTCATTTGGTGTTCTGCATGGAGATATGTGGAAATCGTGTTTGGACAAGAGAGGTCAAATCAAAACAGATTAGAGAGAAAGAGAGCGAGACCAGAACAGTAATAATTTGTAGCTAGAAATTAACATCCCCAAAGTCCTCTGTTTTCAGAAATTTGGGTATCTAAATAAATAAAAACAAAAAAGTAATGGTATCCAGAAGTACTACAAGTGCCTGGCTTTGTGCAGACTTGTCTGTCTAATGCATGGTGTTCAGGCAGGAAGACAGACCAGATTATAGAGTGAGGTGAATAATTCAAATTTTCACCTAAGAATTTTCTGCTGTAACAACTTCCTGTGTATTTTTGTGCATAGGATATTACACTGTTTCAACAGCATAAATTCCTGTTTTGTCTTTGGAATACTTGTCCCTTTTTGTTCATCTTCCTTTTTGCTCATCTTCCTTCTCTTTCTTTCCCTCCTTTTAACTTTCCAATGGGAATGTATGTAATGCCTTGTTACATCTTTGTTCTGGTAATACTTTGTGTTATCTTTCTCCCCTTTTCGAATCCTACGTGTCTTTGTCTGACCCTGCGTTTGTGGAACAGTGAAATAAATGGATTTTGGATTAAGCACAAATGGGTCTAATGTTCAGTCATTTATTTTTGAAGTCCAGGCAAAAATCAAAGAAACAAAATGAAACAAAAGACAAAAACATGTGATACCTTAAAGACTAATTATTATAATTTAATGTAAGCTTTGGTGGATCAGGTCTACTTCTATCTTCCTCACCCCAGTGTTGATTTATGTAATTTGGTTATAAAGTTGGGGTGTTATTGGCATGGGAAAGGGATGTTCTTTGATTTTTACTTGTGCTACTTGGGGGTATTAGTTGTTTTGGGAAAACTAATGTTAGGACATACCAGAGTTGTATGAAAGCTTAGATAACATATATTGTTTCCTTGGCTGTTGATTTTAGAAAGCAAGTTACAACATTCTGAATATGTTATCTTACCCCTTAGGCCCCTAGAGGGTCTGAGGTTCATTCAGAAATACACCTAGGAAAAAGAAAACCAAACTCACAGCTACAACATGGGGATACCTGGCTCAGCAATTCTATGAGCGAGAAGGATCTTGGAATCATCCTAGATCACAAGCAAAAAATGAGCCAAAGGTGTGATCTGGCTACACAAAAAGGCAAGTACTATTTTAGGCTGCATTTATAGAAGTCTAGTCTCTAAATCTGGCAGGTTACCACAGTAGTTCTCCTCTATTTGGCACTGGTTAGGCATTTTAAGACTGTTTTCAGTTCTGGGCACCGCACTTCAAGAAAGATGCTGAAAAAACTGGAACAACCTCAGAGGACGATGACAAGAATGACCAGGGCTGGAAACCAAGCCTTATGAAGAACGACTGGAAGAACTGGGAGGCCTTGAGAAAAGAAGACTGAGGGGAAATATAATAACAATTTTCAAAAAATTGAAAGGTAATAATGGAGAGGAGGGGAAGGATCTGTTCTCGATTAGCCCAGAGTGTAGGACATGCAATGGCAAGCTCAAGTAACAGGAAGCCAGATTTTGGCCAGGGATGAGGGAAAACCTCCTCTCCTCACTGTCACAATAGTACAGCTATGGAACCAATGACCTGAGGAGGTGGTGAGTGCTCTAACACTGGAGGCGTTCAAGGGAAGTCTATGCAATCACCTGGCAGATGTCCTTTGATTTTTATTCCTTCTTTGAGCAGGATTACAGGCCCCTGACGTGTATGGCATAGCATTATGGATTACCCTTTCTGAATAATTTTGTACTACTGTTCTGCTCTAAATACCTGAGGTAGTGGGTTCATTTTTGAGTCTTGTTTGTCCTGACAAAAGAAGAAGCTAGGGAACATGTTTTGAAGCCCTTGGAGAAGCCTTTGATTATCCACACAACTCATGAGATGAAAGCACGTCATGCAACTATTGCATCAAAATAGCTAATAAAATTGGTGGGTTTTTTTTTTCGCCTTTGGAAATTTCACTTCAGATTTGCTATGGGATTATCAGAACCAAGTTGAAAACTGTCTGTTAGAGTGAGATCAGATAGAATGGAGGGTGTATTGACTATTGGCTTCTAGGAATTGCAGATTGTGACAAATGAAGTGAAGGTCTCTGGAGGATTGCCGGGAAGAAACCACTTAGCTCCTCTGACAGTCAAAATGTCACTTTGCTCTCTGTTCTTTCAGCTTCACTGGGTTGGAAAGCCACAAAAGGCTGCCATCACTTCCTTCCATAGCCACCTGTGTATAGAGAACGAAAGCCCTGCCAGCCATTTACAATGTGTCTGATACCAGCACAATGGATGGTTCTTCTTATTTTGCAGAAGCCATCTAAGGAAAAAAAAGTTCTGTTAGACTTGCTGTTGGGGACATATAAATAAAAGCAAGGAGAATTGATCCATCTCAGTGTGTCAGACTTTTAACACGTAGGATTGTATACTGAGAAACCTACTTGGAACGGCAAGAGAGATTATGTAGTAAAAAGTTTGTGGGGTATGTTACAGAATCAGCAGTGGAGGACTTCTGGGTTGTGGGGAGTTAGTCCTTAGTGAGTACACACTGTGCTCAATTCTTTGCTTATAGGGAAATATCTAGATTTCGAAGACCTCAGGTACATCTCCATCTACTTGACATTGACTTCATTGACTCTTTGTCCTTGACCTCTTTCCTTGCTTTTAACCTTGTTGGAATGTGGTTTCAGAAACATGTCCTGAGTTGGATTTCAGCCCCTAGGCTGGAAATGACTTTTTTGTCACTAGTTCAGTAAGGAGTTTGATTGGTCCTTGGTGTTATCCTCTATAAAGTGACTGTGTTTTAAAATATAGAATGCCCAGCAAGCTCCTAATATTTTGCATTGTACTCTATGGCTAGCTGTTGTGGGCAATTTGAAGCTTTTCCCTGAATTTTTGTTTGGATTTCATGTCTGCCTTTTTTTCCTCCCCAGTGAACTCCACACAGGCTTTAAAGGAACTCAGGCATTTCCTGGCACAGATTCTGAAAAACAAAGACGTAGTGAACTAAAAGAGTGCTATCACTAAGGCCTCTATCCCACATCCGCTAAAATCCTCTGCAAAGTGCTCTCTGATGCGGAGCATAAAATCATTCTTCCACATCCTGCAGACTTTAAGAAAAATAAAGTGTGGCCACTCCCCCTGAGGCGGAACTCAGCACGTTTTTCAGGTACCTGGCCTCGAGGTTGTAAAAATCTTGTCGCTGTTCCAATGCGGATTTTAAACTGGTACATGAGCCCATGGGTACTCGGTAAATCCGCAGCAAGAAATGCATTAGCCCTTGGGTCGGGCAAGCTCTGCCAGCCGAGTATCCGTAAGGAGGGCCCTGTCTCTTTAAGAGCTGGCAAGATGCTTGCCGTGAGAAGCTGGGAAGGAGGCACCGCTCAGAGGAGAGCTGCTCACCTTCTTGAGCTGAGGGCACACCAAGGGTTGCCCCTCGGAGACCAGGCACTTTCCCAAGGCCGGAGCACAGGGGCTCCTGGGTGGTCCAGCAGAGCTGCACCCTAAAAAACGAGGTGAGGGGAGGGCAAGGGAAGGGAAGGGAAAGCGAGCAGGCGGCAAATGCGAGGAGGCCCACAATGTGAGTGTCAAGTTCCGAGCCCAGGGCACAGGAGAGGAGGCAAGACCCCCCCAACACCGAGTGCCAAGTTCCACACATGCCAAGGATCAAGGGCCACCAGTCATGACAATGCATGCTTGAAAAGGCCATGTATCTCAGGTAGCCAATTGTTAATGACTGAAACTGAATTGCATATTGAAGACTCCGGTCTTTTAAAAAAAAGAAAGCACAGAATCAGACTTTTGACAGTAATACATTTCACTATCCTCACAATAATGAAATTATGTGATGTGAGGCATCAGATGAAGTTGCTTTCAAAAACAGCTGCCATTTCAGGCGAAGCATCTTAATCAGCTTCCTTTCGTTTCGATATCTGTAGATCTAAAGGAGAGCAAACTTCATGCCACTCTGCCATCAAGTGACATGGAATCTTAATAGATTTGAAGATATCTCATCTTGTCAGGAACTGCATTTCATTGAGGTTTCTGTAAATTGTCCAGCACATAAGTCTGGTTGAAAGACATCCCCCTCCCCATACTAGCAAATGGCCAAAAGATATGGACCGCTAGGTGGTACAGCATAATTGGACCTAAGAAATGGCAGTCCTCTCCTTTTACCACCTTCTTATTGAATGTCAGAGGCTTGCCCATCAGGAACGTAAAAAGGTGACATTGAATGCTTGATCGTCTCTGTCTTCTGAATATTAAATGTGCTTCACTCGCATCCAGAGAGGGGCAAGAGATAGCGTTTTCATATCTGGTCTGAGTCTCTTTAGGCCTGCTCATATGAGGTGAGCCTCTTGGAGTTGATAAAAACCATTACAAGTACAGTAACCCCCCCGCCTATTGCGGGGGGTAGGGACCCACCACACCTGCGATGCCTGAAAATCCGCAATATGCGCAAGTGGGTGGGGTGGGGCCTGGGGGGCGGAGGGCAATTGGATCCCCCTGCCGCCAGCAGCATGCCGGTCCGAGAGGTCTTGGGATGGCGCCGCCGGCAGCGTAGTGTGATCTGACCTCCCGCTGCCACCCGCCCGCGGCGCCCCAAGACTTCTCGTCCTGGACCGTCTCCATTGAAATGCATTGGTTCAATGCATTTCAATGGAGAAATTTTCCCCATTGGAAAACATTGGCTCAATGCTTTCCAATGGGGAAAATTTTCTCTTTTGAAATGCATTGAGCCAATACATTTCAATGGAGATACGATTCCCCCCCCCCCACGCAGTCCTGAGGCTTCTCGGAGGAGCTCAGGGGCGGCGCGGGGCGATGAGATCGCCCCCCGCTGCACTGCGCACGGCCCCGTGGCTTCTCGGAGGAGCGCGGGGCAGCGGCACGGGGCGATGCGATCGCCCCCCCCCCCCCCGCGGCCCCAAGGCGCAGGTACTGCGATCCCACGATATAATGGCACCGCAGTACCTGAACCGCGAAATGGTGGGGAGTGACTGTACATTGTTCCTTCTATTTTTCTTGTTCAGTAACACAGTGAGATTTAGCAGTAACTCTACTTGGTGTTTGGTAGCGTCATTAAAATAAAAAGCAGAACCTGTTTTGCAAGTGGGGTTTGTGAAAGCAAAAGTAGTCTGCTTTCAATAACACTGTTAACGTAAAAGCCTCTGCCTGTACTTTCATTTGGGAGGCTCACTTGTTTATAGCGATAGCGTTTTTCATCACTACAAAATGAAAGAAAGCTATATCCTCATCTCTAGTGAAGTGGGAGATTCTAGGATCTGACAGAATGTCCTTAATAAAGAATCTCAGTTATGTCGACATCATTTTGGAAACACAGTGGCCTTACATTGCTTTTTGCAAACAAAACAGAACGAACATTCCAGGCCTTGAAGATTTAGCAGCCATTTTATGATGCTATTGGCATAAGATATCTGCTTTTGTAGTGTGCTGGACATGCAACAGGCTTGATGCATCTCTTTGAGCTCTTTCCCTGGTTTGAACTTCTTACTGCATTGGTTGATTTCTATACTGTCTTTTTTTGTCTTCAGTATCTCATAGTAACTTCATGGAATCCTCTTCCTTTGATTTTCCACCCTCAATCTCCATTGCTTTATTTTATTTTGGGTTCTTTTTGTTTCATTTTTTAATATGGCTTCATTGTAGTTGGAATAAAGGTCATGAAAGCATTGGCCATCTTTTTCTAACCTGGTACACTTCCTTTGCCTATGGCATTATGAGAACTAGACTCCAATGCATCTGGAGTGTTCCATGTATGGGGAGGCTGTGACAAAGGGATGACTTAAACTCCCATGTAAACACCAACTTCTCAACCTTCTTCTGCTCCCCCTTCTCCACAAAATGAAAAAAAAAATGAGATGTTGCACTTGCAGTATGTGTTTTCATATGAAGGAAGGGATTTTGCATAGTTTCTGCAAAATTGTTAGCCATTCACTGAGACTACATCTTGCATTGGCCATCCAGAAATGGCTTAGAGTGACAGACCTAATTTTTCACAGAATGAGGGCACGCATTCCGCTTTGCCACAATGGAATTCAAAAGTGGTCTCATTAAAGAGGCCAGAGCATCTAAAATCTCCAGCTATTTTGATCAGTTTGGCCTCACTGAAAGCATCAGTTTTCATTACCAAAGTAATCAATCCGAGTTCAACTCTTGGTTGAGTTAATGAAGATATAAACTGGCTGATTTTAGAAAACAGACACCATCACCCCTTATTTATCATTCTCATTTGTCTTTCTTGGAAATTAAAGAGGACATTTCACATCTCTGCAGGGCCAGCCCTCCTGTTATAGTCAGGAGGTTGTTTGCCTCAAGTTAAACAGTGCTCAGAGTGGCAAACATGATCTTCCCACCTCAGGATGGTCACCACACGCTATTCTGTGGAAAGGGAATAAAAGGCAGGACTTTCACTGTTGCCATTGTTGCCCTCAGATCAAGATGAGAAGGGGAGGGCCAGCAGAAGGTGCATGGTGGTGGCAGAAGCAGCAATGTTAATAGCAATGGAAGAAGAGGAAGAGGTAGCAGGAGTCGCAGTGGCGGCGGCAGCAGCAAAATATTGTTTGTCAGGGCTGCAGAGAGCAGGGTTCCAATGCCCTTGATTGAGGGGCGTTGGGACAGCCTTCCCATAGGAATGCATTGAAAACCTATTAATCCTTTCACTCCAGAACAGATTAATTGGTTTTCAATGCATTCCTATGGGGAACCACTCCCAGACTTACGAGCTAACCGACTTATGAACATGCGCTCAGAACAAATTAATCTCGTAAATCAGGGTTCCCCTGTATTAGGATGGGCAGAAACTTCGTGATTCATGGCTGCCTTGAATTAATCTCTTGAGGTCCACAGTAAGATGATTGATCAAATAGCCTAGTTGATCTTTCTGTGATATAATAACACACAGTGTCATCAACATCTGCTGTTTGTAATCCTGAAGATGGCATGATTGATCAATGTTTTATTGTGTATTAAAGATTTTTAAAGTTTTTTTCTAACTTGGAAGCTTTGTTGTCTGGGATTGGTCTACTTCTGTTTTAATGGATATTTACTAGCAGTAAGTGGCGGTGGTGGGACCATGCCAGCAAACCTTCCAATCACATGCAGCAGCAGTTAGTGAAGAAGGTTCAGCTAGCACCGAGGAGTCACAAAGCTTAGGAAGAAGCTATTAGCGCCTTAAAAAGCATTACTGGCAGTTGTATTTTAGAGTTCAAGTTGTTCACCTCTGCAAGAACAGGACAACCTTTCTGGCACACTTTCCTGACAAGCATGGCAGCGGCCTGTCCTCCAGAGAAAAGAAAATACAAGACACCCATGCATACATGCAGGAGCCCAGCAAGCCAAAAGAGACCTATCCCTTACCTTACTGGGCTGGGAAGGAGTCTGGAACCTGGACTTGTGGAAAAAATGTATTTTCCTTAAGGTCAACCTACCATTGCTGGGCTTCTTTGAGCCCCCCTTTTAAGTAAGAGAGAATGGCACACTTCATTTATAGCAGTACGGTAGGTATGTTATGCTTTAGTCTGTTGACCCCCCCCCCGCCGCCGCCGCCTCTTTCATTCTTCTAGCTGCTACTCCAGTATGGCGCTCACTCACCCAGATGTGCTGCATCCCTTGCTGCTAGCACACCCACCACAGGCTCTTTGCTGCTCGAGTTTGCCTGCCAGTGGTGCTCAGGGTATTTGCCCACTTCCCAGTGCAACCTGTCCTCTGCTTCCCCAAAGCTGCTGGCATTTCCTGCTAGCATTCCCAGTGTTCAGGGTTCAGTCAGTATGCCTGTTATTGCCAATTTATAACCCCTAGGCACTAGTTGTTGTTGTTGTTGTTGTTGTTGTTGTTGTTGTTGTATACTCTACTTTCACTGGGAAGGTGTCAGAGGACACAAGGAAATTCTTTAGAAATGTTTTACCTATTTGTGTTTTTTCTGAAGGGGGCAATAACAGTGTTCCAGGTATCTGGGAATGCTGATTTTTTAAAATTTTCATTCCGAAGGGCTGTAATTCCAAATCCTAAATCTGAATTCTGAATCCAAATTTTGGTGCTTGTGCGTCACTGGTGACACCTCCTCTGGTATCACTGTTGCCATTGTCTGTGCATCTTCCACCACTTCCTGCTGTGGGTGAGGGGTGGGAGGTGGTCATATATCAAATTATCAGTTGTCTGCATTTGGGTTTTGCTAGACGTCTCAGCTGCTTTTAACACTATAGACCATGGCATCCTCCTGACTCCTCTCTCTGAAATGGGAATCGGGTGTACTGCATTAAAGTGGCTCCGGTCCTTCCTGCAGGAAAGAACACTGAAAGTGGTGTTAGGTGATTCATGTTCGACACCATGGCTGCTGACCTGTGGAGTCCCTCAGGGTTCTGTTCTGTCACCTATGTTATTTAACATCTATATGAAACCACTGGGGGAGATTACCTTTTAGGGTTAGGAGCCACCAGTATGCTGATGATACCCAGCTCTACCTCTCGTCACCTCCGGACTCTAAGGGAGCTACTATCTCAACTTTACATGAGTGTTTAGCTGCAGTAATATAATGGATGAGGATGAACAAAATGAAACTAAACCCAGACAAGACAGAGGTGCTCCTGGTCAGTCAAAACAGAGAACAAAGGATAGGGATGCAACCTCTACTGGATGGGATCCCCCTCCAATTGAAAAACCAGGTACGCAGCTTGGGGGTGCTCTTGGACTCATCATTGAGCTTGGATGCCAAGGTCACAGCTGTGGCCAGGAGTGCATTTGCACAATGAAGGCTAGTATGCAAGTTATGCCCCTTTCTTGAGAAACCAGCTCTGTCCATGGTGATACATGCCCTAGTGATGTCCCGGCTGGACGACTGTAATGCGCTCTATGTGGGGCTATCGATGAAAAGTCTCAGGAAACTTCAACGAGTCCAAAATGCTGCAGCCAGACTTCTGATTGGGGTGAGGTACAGAGATCACATTACACCCCTATTAAAACAGCTGCACTGGCTGCCAATCAACTATCGAGCACAATTCAAGTTGCTGACCTTGATCTACAAAGCACTATACTATACGACCTAGCTACCTCAAACATTGAATCTCACATTATGAACCGATTTGGGTGTTAAGGTCATCAGGAGAGGCTCTTCTCTCCATCCCACCACCCTCATAGGTACACCTCGTGGGAACCCATGAAAGGGCCTTCTCAACTGCTGCACCCAGACTCTGGAACTCCATCCCACTAGAGCAGTGATGGCGAACCTATGGCACGGGTGCCAAAGGTGGCACTCGGAGCCCTTTCTGTGGGCACCCGACATCGTCCCTTCATAGCCACCTGTATACAGGTTAAATTACTGTATTGGCACTTTGCTAAAATATTACTGGGTTTTGAATTGCAGTTTGGGCACTCGGTCTCCAAAAGGTTCACCATCACTGCACTAGAGGCCAGGACTGCTCATCTCTCATGTCCTTCTGGAAACAGGCAAAGACCTGTTTCTTCAGGCAAGCTTTCCCTGAATGATGGATGACCATGTGTATTTTAACCGTGTAGCTTTAATGTAATGTTGTCTATTAATGCTGTAAGATGTCCATCAATTCCTTGTTCTCAAATACTTGAACATGTCTTAACTGTACTGCACTGTATATTATCCCTCATTACTGTACGCCGCCTTGGGTCCTTTTCCAAGGAGAAAGATGAGGTAAAAATACTCTGAAATGAATGAATGAATGAATGAATGAATGAATGAATGAAAATGAATGAATGAATGAATGATACAATTTTGTTATCTTATTTTAGATGTCTTTACATGGCAATGCTATAGCTGCATTGTATCTAAGTGTAATGGTTTTATGAAAGTGACCTAGGAAGAGCAACAACAATTTGTTAAACTGGAAAATTGCAACATGCTTTAATTCTGTTGCCTATTTAAAGAAATAGTTTTCCCTTTGGAAATACATAGTGTGATTTGTATCCCATCCTGTTCAGATTAGTCACTTCACATGACCTTTTCTTGGTTCTGATGGTTTTAGAAAGAGCAGCTGCATAATTAATTCCCCTTGTTGCCACCTCAGTACATTAAAAGCTGCAGGTCCCTATAACAAAAACAAAATACAGTACAGATGGTGGATATGGTAAAGTTAGTAAAGGAAGAAGTCCCTTCCTGATATATTAATTGAATTATTAACTCGTTAGGTGGGCCTAGATGGGCAAATGTCTGCCCCTCCCTTCACCCCAAGTGAAATAGGCAGATTATTGATCATGCTGGCATAGCTAACAGATTTACTGTCAAGGTGGTAGAGATAATACAGTCCATGTAAAGTGCTTTGAGCATACATTATCTTCTGAGTGGTTCCCTCTTTCCACAACATTTTTATTAACCCTGTAATCCGCTTTTGATAGAAAACACCTTATAGGATGGTTTGGAGCATATGACGCCTTCTGGTTCTCAGTGCTGTGTGCCTGCTCAGGTCCACTAAGAACCTAGGGTTACAAGGGTTTGGGTTATAAGTCCAGAGTATCACCCGTGTAGAATGATCTCAGCTGGTGTTATAGCATTCTATAGGAGACAGTGGTGCACCTCAACTTTCTTTTTAAAAAATGCACATCCCTCAACAAACCTTCTCTCACACATTGCATAGAAGCGGCATGTTCAGTTTTGAACAGGTCATGATCTACTTTTCCCGGGCAAACGTGCCGGTGATCTACCACCATGAAAATTAAGTTTCAAATTCGTTTCAAATTAAATTTTCAATCATTAAAGTAGGACAACCCCCTCCCCTAATTTTTAATGAACCTTCTGTCATATATTTGGATGTGATCAGTTGTGAAGCAAGTTAAGCAAAAACAAAAAAGAGAAATGAAGATCAGTAAGAACTGCGAGGGGAAATGAAAAGTACATTTTTTCCTTAAAGTTTTATTGAGTAATACCTTTCTTTAGCTTTTATTGAATAATTTGTGTTAAATTTAGGTCAAGTGTTGATTCAGGCTGATCTTCCACAATATTTAATATTTCGCTCTCATTCATTAGTGAGACGTGTGAGCCTGCATTTCATCCACCAGCTTTTTGAAGTTTGGTGAATCTTGTGTGAGGGCCATTCTCAGAGAATCCTGGAGTTGTCCGTCTGTCATGTTGGAATGTTTTGTACTCTTTTTCAGATGGGAAAACAGAGATTCACACAGATAAGTTGAACCAAAACAGAAGTGTACAGCTTCACTGCATCTTTTCAAGTTGGGAAGTTTGTCTCTAGGCACTAGCTTCCAAAACAATTCTTGCTTACCACGGGTCTTGAGAAAAAGGTCATTTTAAGGGTTAATATTTTTACTGATAGCAGCACCAGTTTCTTTAATGTCCACATCTACTTTGAGTGGGCATGACAAGTACTCCACAACTGTTCCATTTTTTTTGCAAGTCACAGAATCTGTTTTTGAATTCCTGGATAACAGAGCAGATTTCTGTCACATACTTCTTGTTCTGAAAAACCAAATTTGGATATTATCCCAAATGGCCCTGCGTGTAAGGAAAATGATCAAAAGTGTTGTTTGCAAGGTCAGTCATCATTAGCTCAAATTTGCTCTTGTAGGATGAAACTACTCATGCTCTTGCCAATGCATTTTGTTTTTACCTTTTAGTTCAAGGCTCATATCACTTAGTTTACCTGCAATAAGAAATGCCAAATCATATAACCACTCCTCATCTTCCAACTCTGCTTTGTCATCTCCCCTCTCCTTGTCTGTGAAGATTCTCAGTCATCCAGGTAACTTTATCTGGAAGTCCAGTCTTGGCAACTGGACTTCTTTTTCTTGAGAAATCGAAACGTTTCGCTGTTCCTCCAAACAGCTTCATCAGTCTGAAGAAAGCTAGTTGCGAGTCCTCAATTTTGACCTCTTGTCACCCTGGTCTGAAACAGGCTTATAAGATGAACAATGGCCTGAATAGGCTCATTAGGTAGACCACAGTCTCAATCGCCTTAAGGTTAACAATGTCCTAAAGTGCTGAAGCCCATAAAGTATGGGTTGTTAGCTATGGCCTTGGTGGTGAAGGTGTGAAGTATTTTTGATTTGTCTAGGTATCGTTGAAATCACAGCCTGGTAAGTGGCAGATAGACTGTGCCTGAGCCCCCCACCTCTGTTGAGAGAGGGTTTTCAATACTCGCATGAATGACTTCCCTGACCCCTCTCTCAAACCACCTATCTTCTCTGTCTGGCTCTCTCTCTCCTTCAAAAAACTTATTTCATTCAGCAAATCATGAAATCCTTGCAGAAATGTGTGCCTGCTTAGCCACCTTACATCTATGTGCAAAATGATTTCCTCTGCGCCTTCATCAAGAGTAAGATGGAAAAGCCGTCTTTGAAGTGATCGTCCATGAACTGAATTTACAATTTTGAAAGTGATGTCCATGACAGTCTTTGTATTGAGTCTCTTGCTTGCCAAAATTTGCTGGTGAATGATGCCATGGTAAGAAAGAAATCTGGGAAGTCGTCATGCTGTCTACAGAGGACTATGTAATTGTTCACCTTATCGGTCATTGCTCTTGTTCCATCAGTAGTGATGGAAACAAGTCTGTGCAATGAAAGATTACACTTTGTCACAAAAGAATGGAAAGATCCGAATATTTCCTTACTGGTAGTTCTTCCCTTTAAAGAAATAATTCCAAGTACAGTGGTACCTCTACTTACGAGCAGCTCTACTTACGAGCAATTTGACCTAAGAGCTGAAAACCGTTGGTGTTTTAACAGCTGCCTTACAAATTTTAGATGCAGTCTGCTCTGCTTACAATTTTTTATTTTTTTAGTTTTAGATACGGCTGCTCTACTTATGAGTTTTTCGACTTATGAGCATGCATTCGCAACAAATTAAACTCGTATGTAGAGGCACCACTGTAGTTCTTCTTTAACATTGAAGTCTTCAAAAAACCGTCTGGATAAAGACTAGTAAATGGGCGATGTCTCTTATGTCTGTAGATTTATCCATTTGGAATGAGATAGCAACACAATTTCAAACATCCTCCAACAATTGTTCAGTTGTGTTTCCACACATCTTTTCTATTCACCACATAACAGTATTTCTTGACAATTGTACATCTTGAATACTAAGAAGAAATTGTGTGCATGGCTTATCAGAAGTCACACCCAGTCCCTTAATCAGAATGTTAACTTAAATGACAAAAAGACCTATTTTCAGGGTGTTTTATAAGAACTCCATTGTATTTAAAATTTTGTTGTGTGGAAGGATTTTTTTTGACATTTGGAATGGAGTATAGATTCCAAAAGTTTGTGATTGTACACATGAAAAAAGGCTACGGTTTGTGTGTGTGTGTGTGTGTGTGTGTGTGTGTGTGTGTGTGTGTGTGGTGAGGATGTAAGATTTTAATGTAGCTTTTCTTAATGTTTTATTTAAATTGCTTTTTCCAGGCTCTCCCTATTGTAAAGATATGTTCTACCTTTAAGATAAAATATAAGATGCATTTCATTGCTTGCTGCTTAAAGTGTAGCTTTTTACATTTCTCCCTGAAGTAGCCTGTAGGTTATAATGACAGAATTCTTTATTCACAGTCAAGTACTGGCAATTTGAGTTTCTAGCTGTTGTATTCTTCCCCGTGTCCTTATTGTGCTCAATATGCTGGATGGTATAGAAACTGCAGTATAAATCTTTGACTTGGCAACTGAAATTCCATCCAATTATCTTGCTGGCTGGTCTTTATTACACTTCATCTTGTTTTCTGATTTCATTTCACATCTGCTGACATCTGTTCTGTAAGTGACTGTGGCATGGATAGATATTTATAGAGGTGCAGAGAGATGCTCATGTATGTATGCATAATAAATACTTATGCCACTATGATCACTTAGGGGTTATTACTGAGCAGGAAGCAAGCTACTGTTGCTGCTGCCTTTGTGACACCAAATCTTCAAGATGGCCAAAATAAAGGTGGGAAAGCGTAGCAAATTAATTCCGAGTGCACGTGTTCTTGTAATTATTCAGAAGTAAATGGGTTGACTTGACAAGCTCAATTTTGAAAGAAATTTCTCTCAGGGTCCAGAAAGGCAATCAGTGTGGAATCCTACAAGAAGACTTAATTTACTATACGACAGGCCCATCTTGTTAATTTTTAGCAAAAAAAGACCTCGTTTTTCAGTGCCAAAGATTTTATTGAAGTTTTCACTTGAGCTGCGTGGGTTTAGAAGGTGGAGAAGGAGGATCCCCTGTGAATTCTACCCTATGTTTCTCTTTCCCTTTTGAGGAATGCTTCTTTTAAATAAGATTATTTTTAATCCATTGTACAGTTTACCTTGAGAAGTGTCAACAAGATTTTTCCAAACTGGTGCCCGCTGCATTCAGCTTATTATCTTTCCAGGAGGAAAGAACCATTGTTCAACCTTGCTCTAGATGTACAGGTGGCTGTATCTTTTGAGGGACATATTTTTTTCACAATAATTTTGTTTGCATCACCTTAAGATTTCACAAAATGAGCTTGACAGCTTTTATTTGTCCAGTTTTGAATTACAGTATAGATGAAATCTAGTTCCATGTAACCTTTCATTCACATACTAACAAGAGGAAGTTGTCAGGACTGCTGATTCTGATATTCAGTAATTACTTAAAGGATTGGATGTAACCATTACTGGGCTTGATTTCTTTCTGGAGTGAAAACAACCTTGGTCTGTTCCCTGTAGTAGGAGCCTTTTGCCTATTCAATGGAGGACCACCTCTCTCTTTCTTTATTGATATTTGGCAGATAAAAGCTAGTGACAAATGGAGACTCCAAAACAAGGAGAGTGTAGGAAGCATGTCTGTGGACCCACAGGGCATTCTGAATGAGGCCACCATTTGATATCTTGCCACCACAGTGGTGTGTGTTGTGTCGTTACAGTCGTGACTGACCCTTCGTGACCCCATGACCATGGAGTTTTCTTGGCAGGAATACTGGAGTGGTTTGCCAGTTCCTACTCCAGGCGCCTACAGCACCCGGTATTCCCATGCAAGTACTAACCAGGGCCAACCGTGCTTAGCTTCAGAAATCGGACGAGATCGGATGTGCTTAGGGCATCTAGGCCTAGTGGTAGAATTCAACAAATTTGTTCATTTCTACTCTGTTGTTCTCTTCAAGTGTTTTTTTAAACGCTCAGAAGTTTTCAGGCTGTTAATAAAAGTTACAGTTTAGCTTTTTAGACAGGAGGAAAAATATTTCTTAGATTAATGGCTAAACATTGCTTAGAACAATTAAAAACTCATTAAAGAAGAGTTTAAGACATGCAACATTCTATATCAAAAGTCCTTCCCTGGAAGCTAGTCACTTGCCAGGGAATGGCTTGTCCATCAGTAAAGGCTTTGCCCATCGGCATAAAAAATAATAGTGAGGAGGCCATCCTGGCATCTCTTGGCAGGGAATTCCATAGTTGGGTCACATACATTAGAGAGGAGGCCTTCTTTTGTGTCCTCTGAGGATAGTAAAGTTACCAGAAGGGTCCTTGTCCAAAGATCTTACAACCCAGAGGGTCTCATAGGGGAAAATGTGGCCCTTGATATACCTTGGGATGTTATCTCAGAAAATGATTTAGGATTATAAAGATCTTTACTGAATGATAATAATATCTCTTTGATGGAGAGATCAAGCTAATTTTATATCAAGGCTGCAACAGACTCACACCTAGCCCAGAAAGTATACTAGCGGAGGCACTTAATGCATTGAACTTCCTGTTGTGTTACTATTGTTACACTTTTTCCTTAAGAACTTGAGGAAAGATGTCATGTCTTTTCCCTCCTATTCTATGTTTTTAATATCCTTTATCTTCTTGTGGCCCGTTGTTTGCTCAGGCTTTATACTACAGCTCTCCATAAAGACAAATGATTAAATGTGGCAGCAGGGCTAAAGGAAGAGCTGTATAAGCTGGCAGAGCTAGGTTGATATATATAAAAAACACCTCCATGCCTCATAAACTTAGGCTTATTATTAGCAGGCTGAGTTCGAGCACACAGTGTCAGATGGTGAGTTTGAGAGTCATTACACTTTAATTCTTTTTTTCCCTTTGCATAGAGGAGAAAATGCACCAAAAGCAGGTTTTTAATCTTTTAAAAGCAAGAATGGTGGCCTTTTCCAAGATTGTTTTTTGAGAATAAGTATTAACCTTGTAGGGGTAAGAATAGAAACCAAAACTTGGATCTACAAAATAACAGCCAAGGGAGTTTGCTTTAAAAACACACACAGAGAGTGTTCAAGTTGCCACTTTTTGCTCTAAGCTGTGTATCAGCCAGAAATTCAAGAGGTGTAGTGTTTTAGCAGGGAAATGGAGAGATGCGCCTATTGTATTATCATTGTGTTATTATTTTATTTATTAGGCTTCTAGACTGCCTATCTGGCAACAAGGCCACTCCGGGCAGTTTACAACAATAATACATGCATGTACAACAGGGATAAATAGCTACACAATAAAACTAATAAACTAAAAATGAAAAAAAACCCTCTCATGTTTAAACATTAACAACAACATACGAACAGATTCAAACAAGATAAATGTAATGTTACATTAGGTGGGGAAGGTAAAATCATCCTTAGGAAATATTCAATATTAGGTTTTAGATAGCTGGGTTTTCGCTGCAGCTATGCCTGTGGGTAAGCCTTCCGGAACATCCAGGTTTTAAATATTTTTCTAAAGGATCCAAGGAGGGGACCCAGGCAGATTTCACTTGGAAGGTTGTTCCATCAGCACTGGTTAGGCCTCATCTTGTGTTCTTTGAACAGTCCTGGACACATTTAAGAAGGGTGTAAACAAACTGGAATAGGTTCAGAGAAGGGCAATAAGGAAAAAAAAGGAGACTGGAGACACAACCCTATGAGGAAAATTATGGCCTAGGCTTGTTTAATCTTGAGAAAAGAAGGGGGGAAATATGATAGCACTTTTCAGACATCTTACAGGGGGCAGGATTTGTTCTCTGTCATTCCATAATGCAGGATACATAAAAATGGGCTCACAGTATACAGCAGTGGTTCTCAACCTGTGGGTCCCCAGATGTTCCTGGAGTGCAACTCCCAGAAATCCTGGCCAGCTCAGCTAGTGACGAGGACTTCTGGGAGTTCCAGCCCAGGAACGTCTGGGGACCCACAGGTTGAGAATACTGGTATACAGGAAGCCAGATTTCAGCTGAATATTGGGGGTGGGGGGTGTCTTACTGTTAGAGCACCTGGTTTTCCATTCTGTCCTCCTTTTCCTCCCAGTAGCCAGTAAGTATTTTTTATATTAAGAAGGCCCATCTCTGAGTTTTATCTTTACAGGTCTCTCTATAGTAGGTGTTAGCTCCCTGAGACTCCTAACTATTGTACATTTTTTTGCCTGTAACACTGCTCTTGAACCCATACAACCACCATGTGGTAGTCTTTGCCAGTGGAAAAAAAAACTGCTGTCTACATGGTGGCAGTGGTGGTGGTTGGCAGTACTGGTCTGTGACTGTGACTCCATTGGGGTTTCTGTTGGCCTTTTCTTTGCCAATCCCTTAGCATAGATACAGGCTGCCCTGATTTGCTTGATTACTGAGTTTTTGGCTTCCTAACTTAGGAACTTGACAAATGTTTCAGTAGGTACAAGTAATTTGTTACAATTTTGACACGGCTTCATAAAATAAATCTTATAAGTCTCTAACCTTGCCTGAACATAGCAGGAGAGAACTTGCCTGATTTATTGGGGAAAAGCCTTAAGCTATGGATGACATTAGCAGTGAAAATGTCAAGCTCTGTGGTATGTAGTACATAAGCATGCTGTAATTTCACTGTGTTTAATATTACGGAACAATAACCATGGCTTGTATGCTTCTACTCAGGGCCTTTTCACACGACCCCTCAGATCCGCTGGTCCCTTAAATTCGGACCAGCGATCTTGAGGGTTCCTTGCTGTTCCTCCGTCCCCACCCCCTCCGCACTTCCTTGTTCTGTCTGCGGGAGGGGAGGGAGGGGAAAAAAGCCTTAGACACCGACAAAAGAAGAAACCCTTACCTCCCGTGCGTGGAAGCTTGCTCCGAGCCCCGGTTTTACTTCCTGGTTGCTCTTAAAGGGGCGGAGGCGAAAGAAAAACAACAAAAACTTCAAGGAGAGCCCAGGCACGCTCCGCATCAAATATTTTTCACCTCCCAAAAGCAAGTACAAGAAAGTGCAGCTGGGTCGCGCTTAGGTGGGCGGGGTCGCACTTAATTGTCTGCAAACTCCGGACCTGGTGGGAAAACATTTTTAAGGTCCGGAGCTTGCAGCCCTTTGCCGCGGAGCTTAGGGGTCGTGTATAAACGCCCTCAGTTATTTTATAACACTGAAGGCTTGTCTACGTGTTAATGTTTGTCATGCAGAGATTCTGTATGACAGCTTCTATGTTATGACTTAGACTGCTGATGGGATGCGTAGTGTTCTGTTGCATCTGTTATACCGTTGTTTGCAGTGTTACAGGGATTCTATTTATTATCTTAAATACAATGAACAATAGTGTCAGGGGGAGAGAAGGTTTGTGCCCATGGACCCTGCTTACCCTCACCTCTATGGATTGTGGGCCACATCAATGGAAAACAACCTGCTTTATGGATATAGGTGCCTTGTGACGTGGTTTTCACATGGTTACCCAAGAGCTCTTGGACTGCATTTCCCAGAAACCCTAGCCAGCACAACTGGTGGTGAAAGCTTCTGGGAATTACAGTTCAAGAACATCTGGCTTACCAAGGTTGGGAAACACTGATCATTCTAGAGCAGGACTATCCAACTTTGAATAGGCTGAGGTCTACTTTTTCTGGCCCAAATTGCCTGAGGGCTACTACATGAAAACTAAGGTTCAAAATCATTTCAAATTAATTTTAACCCAATAAAGTTGGAGGATTCCCAGTGGGGTCACCATCAGTTGGATATGATTTTATGGCACTTATCATTCAGTTGCCAATAGAGGAAGAATGGCTGAAGAGTCATGCATAATTTTCCCCAGGTGAAAGGAAAGAACTGATAGAGTGAGAGGTCTGTGATGAGTGGTCCAAAAAACTTATTTCCCCAAGATCTGACATCATCATTTGAACCCCACTAGATGACCCCGAGGAATGTGGTCCTCAAAAGGGACAAAAATATTGCCCATTTGGATTCACAGAAGTTATACTAATATGTGTCTTAATGTAATCATAATGAGTTTCCAGACAGTATTGCTTAATATGATTCATGTACGAAAGTGCAGAGCCAAAATGTGTGTGAAAAGCCTACATGAAGGGAATCACATATCCCTGTTTGCATTCATCTGCAGGGAAGACCCAAGGCCCTTCCCTAGTGTGGCACTCTAGTGCTTCACTCTCACATTTACTCTTTCCTGCCCCTCATATAAAATCCCTATCATTACATCAGCTATGGATTGCACCCTCCCCCTGCTCAGTTGTTGAATAACTCAGTGAGTTGGGCCACTTGGCCCAGAGTCAGGAGATCAAGTTGCAAGTGTGTCTTATAGAAGAGCCAGCATACAGTTCCCAGTGCGCCCCCAGAAAGAAGCAATAGCAAGCCACTTCTCTGAGTCCTTTTACTTAGAAGTGACTTGAGAAAGATTATCATGATTCAAAAGTGGCTTTGGTGGCACACAGTCACTATTATCATAATATTTTATTTGGTTCACATTGTGAACTACATGGCAAAATGCCAATGCATTTCACACAGCTATGTTTAGTTAATACGTACCGGCAATCAGGTATTTTCATCAGTTCTGTTTGTACACTTTGCTTCTAATTGACTTGCAAATTCCACCTTGTGAAACTTATCCTTCCTATCTTAATTGTGGCATGTATTGTTGCAAGGATTTAGCTTTTATCACTGTACAGATTATTTGTCTGCACTCATCGCAAGGGGGGGGTCTGAGGGACCTTCCCTGCCCCACAAAGGAAGAAGCTGATGGGCTGGATAGGAACCCAAAATAACACCTTTCTACAGTTCAGTGCAGAAAGACATATTTACCCGAAGAAATAAGGCTGCTTCAGATAAACTCTGTGGCACGTGAGCTATTAGAAAAGTAAGCAGGTGGGAGGGCTTGGTCATAAATCATTTGCACACACTGTATGCTAGGCTACTGGTAGAAAGTGTCAGGAAACTTCAATAGGTTCCAAATGCAGCAGCCAGATTGTTAACTTGGGCTGGTTACAGAGATCACACAACACAGCAGCTCCATTGGCTGCCAATCATTTTCTGGGCACAATCCAAAGTGCTGTTTTTGTCCTGTCAAGTCCTAAAAGGCTTGAGTTCAAACTGTCGCAAAGACAGTATCCCCCATTATGAGCTGGCTTAGGTGCTAAGACAATCAGGAGAGGCCTTTCTCTCAGTTCACAGGTATGTTTGGTGGGGAAATGGAAGAGAGCGTTCTCTGTTGCTGCTCCCAGACTTTGTAGTTCCCTCCCACAAGAGGCCAGGCTGGCCCCGTCTTTGCTGTCCTTCCACAAGTAGGCAAAGACCTTTCTCTTCAAACAAGCCTTCCCTTGGGAACTAGCTACCTGTTAATGTGACCGGAACAAGTTCAGATGAGAGCAACAAGGATGATCAAGCGGGCTGGGAACCAAGCCCTATGAGAAAAGACTGAAAGAATTGGCCATGTTTAGCCTAGAGAAACCGAGAGGTGGTATGGTAGTAGTTTTCAAATATTTAAAGGGCTGTCATACAGAGGAGAGGAAGGATCTGTTCTTGATTGTCCCAGGGAGCAGGATGTGCAACAGTGGGCTCAAGTTAAGAGAACCCAGCTTTCCAGCTGAATATCAGGAAAATCTTTCTAACTGTTAGTGCAGGATGGCAATAGAACCAATTACCTCAAGAGGTGGACAACCACCTGGCAGATATCATTGGATTTGTATTCCTGCATGGAGAAGGGAGTTGGACTTGATGGCCTTATAAGCTTCTTCCAACTTCACTATTCTATTATTTTCATTTGGACTGTTATACATTACTGCTTGGACTGGATTTGTAGTATTACTTGTGTTTTCTATTTTTGTTTGTTTGTTTCCCATATCTCAAAATGGCATTTTCCTCCCATATTTGTTTACTTACTGTTCTAAGCTTTAATATTTCCTTTTTAATGATGCAAGATCCCTCTTCACTTTCATTGTTTTTAGCTTTAAATATTGTCTTGAATGTTGATAAAAACCATTGTACACTTATGGTCCAACTTTAAAAATATCTTCAGTGTTGTAAGCTCCCTTGTGTCCTTTTTAAGGAGAAAGACAGGGTAACATATATAAATAAATAAAGTTTTAGAATATAATACTAGGTGGGGGCAATAAATGAACCTTATCAACTTTTAAGGTCGCATGGGGAAGGCATATATTTAATGTGAGTTGGAAAGTTTTAAACCTTTGGTCCTTCATCTTGGGCAATACAGAATAAGTTCTCATGGTAAATTTAAAGTTGTATCCATCCTATGCAACACACGGGCTCCTTTTTATGTGCATGTGGAAGAATAAAGAATCAAACTAGGAGAAAATGAAAGGAGTTTATCTGTCCTCCCCCTCCTTGCTTAGTTTTGCATTGCAGTATCTTATGTAATGAAAGATAGTAATTGTCAAGGTATAATTTACAAGCTAAAACAAAACAAGGCTGTGGTAATCAACAGCCATGTTGAACATGTGTGTGAAATGCTGAGTAACTGTGGAAGGCTAACGCATGTGCATTAAGGTTAAAGTAAATGATGTAATGCTTTATGATTGGCTGAGGCTTGTATATAGTTAAAACCCATGTGTAATGTTTTTTGGGGAATTCTCTTCTTTATTTTGTTATGCTGTCGGATTGACCTACTGGAAATATACCTATGGTGATGGTGAGGTCTGCTTTAATGTCTTTATTTTCCTGCTGAGCCAACTATGCTCAAAAGCCTACTCCAACAGTAATCTGGAAAGCTTATCATGCTTTTGTGTGTGTGTTTTGATTGACCTTGTAAAGATATTGCCCCAATATGGATTGTGAAATTTGTTTTGTGCCAGCACAGCTATCCCTACTTTATGTCAACTCTGCATTAAGGTTGCCAGCAGTCAAGCCATAAGATTCTATCTGGATTTTTCAACCCCAATAACAAAGTTCTTAGAACTAGGTGTAAGACACATGGTGCTTAACAATGTATGTAGAGGCAATGCATACAACCGGGAACAGGTGATGCTGTGATGTGTTACAGCATTTATACTGGCAGGTAAAGATGGGCACGAAATGAACAATTTTTCGTTTCCGTTTTCAGTTTTTCATTTCGTTATGCAACGAAACGACAAACGAATTTTGTCTCCAAAATGAAACAAAATGAACAGAAACACCGTAAATTTTGTTGTGCGTTTCGTTTCCATTACTGCAATACAGTGAACTGCTTTAAATGCTAAAATGAAATGAACGAAACAAAAATGAATTTTTTGCAAAATTTCGCAAAAAAGGAAACGAACCGAAATGGACCCTCCAAACAACAAACGACAAATGAAACTCCATTTTTTCTATTTGTGCCCATCTCTACTGGCAGATACTAATACTTCAGTTGCTTGATAGTGCACTAAAGGGCAAGGCCAACAAAAATTCAAACCACCACTCTCTCTCTCTCTCTCTCTCTCTCTCTCTCTCTCTCTCTCTCTCTCTCTCACACACACACACACACACACACACACACACACACACACACACACAAAAGCATATGAGGTCAGAGAAGGTAGCCTAGATTTAGAAGCATTTAAATGGTAGATCACTACTCACTATGGACAATAAAACTGGTAATACAGTAGTAGTCAGGGGGTGGTAAGGAAAATGAAACTATAGTTGTAGTCACATGGAACCCTATATTAATAGAATACTGTGTATAGGTGGAAGAGATCCCAAGCATGATCAGCCCCTTGCTAAAATGGCCCTGAGAGATTGCCATGCAGTTTCTGTATAAAATCTTCCAGTAAAGGAGAGGCAACCCCTTTCTAAGATAGTCTATTCCCCTGTTGAACAGCTTTTCTTATCTGGAATTTTTACTCTATGGACTCAAAGAAAGCAAGCTTGCTCCATCTTTCACGTTACCAGCCCTCCAGATATTTGATGTTAGTTATAAACCTCTCAGTCTTCTTTTCTCCAGCCAAACGTACACAGTTCCACCAACCATTCTATCATTCTAGTTGCCATCTTCTGTCATATTCCAGCTTGTTGGTGGGTTTCTTTTAAAATGGTTGCCAGAATTGGATAAAATATTCTAAGTGGGATCTGAATTGAAGAGATTGAAGCAATTGTTTCCCATAATTTGGATACTATTTTTCTGTTGATGCAGCTCATCAGTTGATTTCCCCACCCCACCCCTTGCTTCTGCATAAAACACAATTGATTCATAATTAGTTTGGGATCTGATGGACCCTAGATTCTTTTCACATGTACCACTGCCCAGCCAGTTGTCACACATCCTCTATTTGGATACCAGATATTTCCTGCCTAAATGGAGAATTTTTTCTTGTTTTGTTTCATTTCCCCAATCTGTTTAGGGTGCCATGGATATTGATTCTGTTCTGAAGTAGTAGAAGATATCTCTCCATGTTCAGTGTCATCTGAAAATTGGTTGAGCTTTAGGGGTGGGACTTTCAGAATTGTATAACTTCCAGAAGTTGGCCAGAATCCCCCATGCAGATTTTTGGGACTGGGGAGGGGGAATGAAATCAAAGGCCAAAAGAGATGTCTTTTTTGATTACCATTGCCTGCTTCATTCCATGTGCTTCACCAAGAGAGAAGGAAGCTCCACCTCACTCCCACTGCTTCCTGAGAGGCAATTCCAGTACTACATAGGGACCCAGTAGATGCTATAGGGAGAACTTGTTTTAAGAGTGGTGAATGGAGAAGAGCAAGGTTTTGGTGGCGGGAACAATGTGGACCATGCAGGCTGCTCTTATGCATTCTGAGGGAGCTCGTTGCATTGTGCAATGAGGACAATGATGTCCTTTATCAGCAGCACCTGTGAAGTTCAGATTCAGCTGTGACATTCTGTATTTGGAATTGGAAGGGAATAATCTTTCTTCTATTTGTCTCAGGCAGGAAAATGTCTTGAGCTGGCTCTGGATCAGCTTGACTGGATCTGAGATATAGTGGAGGTTTTTTCGATGATGGGAAATGAAGTGTATCAGTTCACCCTGACTAAAGGTGGTCCTGTAAGGGTAAAGAAATCTCTGACTGAAATATTTAAATCCAATATCATATGAGAGAGTACCTTGAATCTCATGATTAAACAGAAAAGAGAATTTAGTTTTCTTAAATTATTTTACACATTCACCTATCCTGCTTGGTTCAGGGAAAAGGTGCAAAATAATATAAGCCTTGTGGGGTTGTGGGAAAGGAATAGGAAGCCTTGTCAGCAAATGAAAAACACTATTTTCAGCCAGCTCTGCATAAGCAGTAAAAAGAGATATAAAGAAGTTTTCAGTGTGAGACAGGCTCATAATGTAAAAACAAACCATCAAATTTTAGAGGCAGCTAAAATAAAGACTGCAGCATTGGTGGGTTTTGTGGGGAGGGGGGGACAGATTCATGGAAATATCTTTAATATGAGTATATGTTTGTTGAATATGCTTTTGCTACTGAAAAATTCAAGCCTACCTTGAACACGAGTACAGCAATACCTGGGTTTATTAGCATAATTAGCATAATTAGTTCCAGAAACATGCTTGTAAACCAAAATACTTATATCAAAGCAAATTTCCCCATAGGAAATAATGGAAACTCCGATGATTCATTGTGAGATCCCATAGACCACATACTGTACACACAAAATGCCAAAACTAACAAAAAAGACATTGGCTAGAAATCCACGTCCACACTATGGTTTACGTACCTGGCTGCGGAATCTGCTCTGCTTGGGACTAACAACTCTGTATTTTTAATGTGACAATAATAAAGTGCAATTTGTAGCCCTATACACACTTGACTAGCTGCCCTAGGACTAGAAATCATGTGAAAAAATAAGAATGTTGAGCATTAAATAAAAATAAAAATATAACTAAATATAAAATCCTAACCTGCACATTCCTGGCTGGTGCAAAAGAGTCCTCCATTCCTTTCTCCTCCCTCTGCTTTTGAGCCTGCCTGAGATTGAATGTTCCAAACAATCACCCACAAGCCAACACGCACAGATACACACATACAGATACACACACACACACACACACACAGAGAGAGAGAGAGAGAGAGAGAGACAGAGAGACAGAGAGACAGAGAGAGACAGAGACAGAGAGAGGCCATTGGCTCACTTGTGATCATGTGACCTGCTCCAGTGCTCATATTGCAAGACATTGCTCATTGATCAAGGCAAAGTTTAGAAGAAATGGTGCATGGATTAAATGCCTGTACCGCAGGTAAAACTGTACTCACGACCTGGGGTTCAATCCCAGGTAGCAGGCTCAAGGTTGACTCAGCCTTCCATCCTTCCGAGGTCGGTAAAATGAGTACCCAGCTTGCTGGGGGTGCAATGTGTAGCCTGCACACTGTAATTAAAATTGTAAATTGCCCAGAGACTACTTGAAGTGGTAGGGGCAGTACATAAACAGAACACTTTGCTTTTTTTTTTTTATTGTCTTGAAAACTGTCGTGTCCATATCACCCTTTTATCACCTTAGGCTCATCGCCCAGATTTGCCCGTACCTTGATGCAGGCTCCTTGAGAACAGTTGTGCAGGCACTGGTCATGTCGAGGACAGATTATTGTAATGCTCTCTACATGGGGCTCTCCTTGACCCTTGTTCGGCGATTGAAGTGGGTGCAGAATGCAGCAGCCATATTGGTGGTTGGTGCAGGCAGGTTTGACCACATCACCCCAATTCTGGCTCGCCTGCATTGGCTACCATTGCCTTCTGAATAAGGTTCAATGTATTGGTTTTGGTTTACAAAACCCTCCATGGCTTGGGTCCTGAATATCTGACAGAGCGTATCTCCCAAAAGTCAGAGCTGGCCTGTCCCACTAGAGCCGCTATGGCTTTCTCGCTCTGGGTGGCCAACCCCCAGGGAGGCCCGTAAAGCTTTAACACACAATTGGGCCTTCTCAGTGCCCGGGCCGGCGGCATGGAATAAATTGCCAAGCGAGATTTGCCAGGCCCCATCCTTGGCATCCTTTTAAAAGCCATGAAAACCTGGGATTCCTTTGGCAATTGCTAGATGTTTTGCCCTCCCTGTGTTCAATGTTTGTCTGACATGAGTTGTCTTGCCCCTTGCTGGGTATTTGTTGTTGTCGTTATTTGTCTTTGTATACTGGGTTCCCCCCTTCATTTGTTTAGTTTTCCTTTATTTATTTATTTATTTATTTATTTATTTATTTATTTATTTATTTATTTATTTATTATTATTATTATTATTATTATTATTATTATTATTATTATTATTATTATTATTATTATTATTATTATTATTATTATTATTATTATGTTTTTTTGGTTCTGTTTTATAAGTTGTTATTGTAAACCACCCAGAGTTCCCGTTTGAGGAAAATTGGACTGCGGGATATAAATGAATGAATGAATGAATGAATGAATGAATGAATGAATGAATGAATGAAAATGCGCTTAAGCCAAGTTACTCTTAAACCAAGGTATTTAGTAACCTTTAGTATACCTTTAGTAACAGTGTTGCTAAACCCCATATTTGTAAAGAGGAGGCAGAAAGTGTGGAATAGAGGTTGGTGATTAAACCACGGGGATGGAAATGTCGGCACTGATTAAAGAAAATTCATTTACTGATATTAAATTATTAAGAAACCTGTAATTTTAAATGTTAAATTAGTCTTGCCAGTTGCTGGGGCAGTATGGTATAGACTAGAGAACACAGTATCAATCTAAAACTCAGAAGACCTGGGTTCAAATCCCCTCTTAACCATGGAAACTCACTGGGTTCCCGGGGGTGGTAACCTTAAACCCCTCTTTGAGCATTTCGCATTCATCAAAAACAAAAAAACAAAAAAACACAAACCCCCCACCAATTAGGGCCACTCTAATTTGGGAGTAACATGACAGCACAGATGAATGCTCATTTCTATTAAAGCATCAGTAGAATTTAGTTTTACATTTTAGAAATTGATTAAAATTGCTAAAAATAGCCAATCTCCAACTCATGCAAATTATTTACCCCAAAACAATGAAACCTATTAACGCAGAATGATTTGATATTCATTGATATGAAGTTTAACAACGTTGATGTTTATTGTTGCTAATGAAAAAACATTTTTACAATAATTGCTGAAAATATTAATGGGCTGATTAAAAAAATATCCAAATTCTATATTGCGGTGCCATAACCTAAATTTGATTTGTACATATAATAGCTGTGCTTATCCTGTTCATATTTTTAAGTGCTTTGATCACAAAGTTGTCCCATCACTTCATTTGAAGCAACCATGCTGGGGAAGGCTTGACTTTTGAAAAATTTTCTAGTATGAACATTAAAGGACAAGGACTTTCCACTGTGTTTTACAGTTCATGTGGCCACAAGCCCAGACTTGTCACTGAGTGACGCTTTCACAGGGAATCACTATATATTTGCATCACATTTCTACTTAACATTTGCAGATTTGCCAAAAAATTAAAGTTTGCAAGCTTAAAAATTATAGGTGGGGCCCTTTAAAAATGTAAATTGCATGGCCTATAAGCCTTTTTTTCAAAAGTTGCTGGTTTGAAGCCTTGCAGCAGTTCTGTACATATTGATCTATTTGTGAATGTGCTAAAAGGAAAAAAATGACATGATCCATAGAAAATTGAAGCATTTGATTGCTGCTGTGTGCCTTGTAAACGATTAGTGTGTAATAGGGCTTCCTGCCCATTGTGGTTGGTGGAATGGAAGGCACAATATAACTGGATGGAGCCAAGGGGCCAAACTGGTTATTTATTCGCACACAGACAGGCAGGCAAGCGTTCATACCAGCATACAGCAGGAAGGAAACAAAGGGAAGACTTGCAAAGAAGCAAGCAGTGTAACCTCTCTGGGTCTCCTGAGCCTGAGGTCGGGCAGTGCTGCATTCACCCCAATGGGTGAGCCCCCCTCCGTCATTGTTGCTGGAAAGTCTTCAAGTAGCTAATAACAATTTACGTAAAATCGGTGCAAATAATTCATAAAAACATATGGATATTGTGGATTATAAACAAAAAAGCAGCCATTTACAAATAGTAGTTCTGACCAAATGGAAAAAGGCTGTTTGTGTATGTGTTTGTGATTTTCAGTGCCGTAAAAACTTTTAGAAGTCAGCACAGACCTCACTTTGCATTTGGAGAATACCAAGAAAGGAACTGGCTGAACATGTCTCATGGAGTATCTCTCCCCACCCCCACCCCCATGCTAATCATTCCAGTTTTAATTCACATGCTACCAATGCAAGCATGAACACTGCACTTTTGAACCACTGTTACAGCTCCCCATGGTTTCTCAATTTTAATTAAGCAAAAGTCCCAACTGTTTTAATTGCAACTAGGAGATGACAGTTGCCTTCCCCAGCTGCTAGCTGTGTCCATCTATTGAAAATCAAATGCAATTTGATCTCTGTCTCAGCTCTAACTTAAAAAAAAAATCCTACACCGTGAGCCTGCATCTATTTCCTGGTTGGCATAGATTCATTATGTGGGTATGGCATGCTTTGCTGTTGATTCTGTATGAAGTCATGCAGAAGTTATGCACTTAAAGGGATTCAGGTATATGGCTTTGCTATTAGACTTGCTGATTAAGCTTTCCAATGGCCAGTCACAGAACAAAGCACACTAAATCCAAGATGCGTAAGTGGGGAAACAGCATGTGTTGTGACAAGCAGTTCTCACATACATCATCAAGTGGACTCACAAAGGCATCTAGAAGTAGTGCAAATGGACACTGGCGGACACAACTGTGTCCAATCCATGGACGATGCAGCACAGAGCTCAGTGGGGGGAAAGAATATAACGCCAATATTTTTCAATAAAAGCACATGGGATGGGTTTTTGCAGCAATCTCGTTCTGTTCAACAGGGATTAACTTCATCTTCGGAATTTATGAACCAGAGTAAATCTAATGTTGTATTAAGCTTGAAGAATTTTAATTTGCTGCTTTTCTTCGGGTTGGAGCTGAACATATGTGCATTTTACAGCCTCACCTACGAATTGCGTGAAGCTGGTTAACAGAGTTAAAGTTTTAGACCATGATTGTGGGTGAAGTTGTTATTAAGGAAATGTTTGTTTGTCTTGTCCTCCCATGTGAGGCCAAGAAACTGAAAAATTCTACTCCTTTTTCCCTGAGAGAGAACAAAGTGTACTTTTGGAACTTTTGACAAAAGAAGAGAACCAGAATGAGAACTGTTTTTCACCAAACTTAAGCAAGAAAGGTGCAACTAACGCTTTAACAAAGATGAAGCAAATGGCTGCTGTTCAGTTACATGGTCTTTTAAGAATTAGTTTGTTTCTGTTTTAACAGTCAGCCGAGTTGTTCTATGGGCAGCTTCTCAAAGGCAAAGGGCATTCGTTTTGACCAGACAGTTGGTGAAAACTGCAGAGACCTTGCAAGAATACCATAGTGTACTTTGTCTTGTTCTTTCCAGGAGGTCAAATATATCACCAGGTTTGAAAATTCCTCACTCAGATGTTTTGGTTAGTGGAGGCAACCTGATAAACAAGTGGGTAAAAAAAAGTCAGTGTTATTCACATTCTTAATGATGCATTTAGGGTTCATTCTGCAGTCTAACAATGCAAGAGTTTTTTCCCCAGAATTAGGGTTTAGAATTTAATAATATTCATCTAATTAACACTAATCCACACTGTAAAATGTGGCCTTTAATTTGTAGTAACAGAGGATGACTGTGGCTGAAAACACATTGAAATATGAGTAGACAGTATAGTGCAGGGGTCCCCAACCTCTGGTCTGTACACTGGTCCCAGTCCGTGGCCTGGTAGGAACCGGGCTGCACAGGTAGCAAGGTTTTCTGTAAGGTGCATGCCCGAGTTCGTGCACACACTTCCCCATTCCATGTGGGGCTTTTCCTCCCCTGCACACTTGTCTCAACTGTCTTTGTTTTGGTCACAACAGGTCCAGTGCATGGGGGAGTTGTGCCCATACATACACATCCAAGAAAAAGCCCAGCGCAGCAACAAAACCTGTCCCTTGTGCAAAAAAGATTGGGGACTGGTGGTATTTATTTATTTATTTATTTCAGTTATATTCCACAAGACCATCTGGCCTAAGGGCCACACTGGGCGGTATACAATATAGGGGATAGAGAGACAGAATATGTCTTATGAGAACTGATTTTAAAACCTTGCTTGGTCACTAGCAAGGCAGCACTGGTAAAGCCACTCCTTAAATGTCTTCCATAGCTTGTAAGCCCTGTTAGGGTTGCCATAAGTCTGATGAAGCTTGATGTTATCTACTCTAGCAAGAACTCAGTAACAGTGAAAACAATCGGTGAAAATGTGGAATGGGTTTGTTGCTTCTGTGGGACAGGTGTTGAGGCAATTGCAATTTCATTGGTTTTTAATGTGCAGCTGGATTTTAAAGTTCATTAATCCTTCTTATGCAAGTTTCTTTTAAAATCTTATTAGTAGGCAGATGGGTGAAATATTGTGTGTGAGCGCATGTGCCCAGCCAACCTGTTGGTGTGCATTTATTAGCAGTTTTAAAGGCTGAGTAGTTTTTAAAATATGTAATAGTTTTATAATGAAAGAGAAATTCACTATGTTGAAGTTTCTGTCCAGGATGAAATTATCCTGAATTGCAAGGCATGTCATGTGATATCTGAGAGCATCTCTGTTTCCCCCCCCCACCAAATGAGTTTTATTTATAGAATCAGAACACAGTCCATTAATATAGGTCTAATCTTGCCTAGAAAGCTTGCCTAGAAAGTTATTGTTGTCCTCTGTATATCCTACTGTGCCCTACAATGGGCTTCCAAATGGCTTTCCTATAGATTTCTTGAGACTGAGCTTTTTGAAGCAAAAATGATGTTCACATTTTAACATCATTGTATTGTTTCCAACACTTGCAAATGGAATGGGAGTAAAACAGTGTAACAGTTCTAAGTGGCCACTTAAATTTTACCCAGTTGTGTGCTTTTATTTCGGCAGCCTAGATCTTAAAATGCTAATGATCCGTCTTTCAGCAGACTGCATTTCCCTATTGTCATGTTTCCTTTTCTCAGTTCCGTTTGCAGGTGAACGACTAGACAGATTGATTTTTGACTGGTTTACACCACTGGTGGGTTTAGCGCCCTGCTCTCATTGGATCAATTCGGTCCAGCTCCATAACCAGGGCCATTACCCATTTATTGATGGATGGAATGCAGGCTGGAAATGTGCAGAAGAGCCTCGGGGTGAATGAAGGGTGAGACGGGTGTGTTGCTGACATCACCCATCAAGTATCACAACCCAGGGCATGTTGAATTGCTATGCATGTCACATGAGTGAACCCAGCTGGGAGCCATTCCATCCCTTTCTGGTAGCTGAGGCATGCGTTCCTCCCAGAGGAGAGAATGCTTGACCTGTACATGCTCTTGAGCCTCTCCACTCGGCCTCTGGCTTTCCCCCTTCAACTCCTTTTCCTCACTACAGGGTACTTTGCTTTCTGATACACATCCTCTCTTGGGCTTCTCCTGGCTTTGCTTCTCAGCTCCTGTCACCCACTAGTGTTGTGGTTTCCTAACGGACCTGGGAAGGCTTGTTTGTTAGGGCCAGCACAGAGCTGCTGCTGCTACGAGCTTGTCGAATGATGTTAAAATGTGAACAGCTTCATTAATTGGCATTTATTTTCCATTGTGCGTTCTCCAAGCAAACAGTCATGACGTACTGTCCCCAAAAGATGTCAAGAGGAAAATTAAACAGCCAGCATCTCCCTGCCTTGAAACTGGGTGCAAAAACACATCCGCTCTGTTCCCTTGTTATAAAGGCTAGACTCCCGTTAGCTTTAAGGGGAGTACACTGTACACACATCTCCCTTAGGTATGTGCTTGGAACACAATGTGATCTCTAGCTCCTGGGTGTTACAAACCCTTATCTCCCAATTCCATATGGATTGGTACAGGAAGAAACATAGCTGTAGGGAGAAATTCATGCCTCCCCGAAGGGCCTGTTCCTCCTTCCCTCCTCCGCCTCTCTGCCTTGCTACAGCTCAATGTCTCCTCCTTTATAATGAGGGAACAATAGAAAAACCTGCTACGTATCAGGCTGCTAAGAGGAGAGAATATATTACTCCTGTGTGATATAACCTTCTCCCAGGTTTTATCTTCTGGCGAGGAAGGCCTGTTAGATCAGACAACCTGCAAATTCCAGATACCCCCTGCCGTTTCTGTAGAGCTCACGATGGAAGGCTTGGAGAAATGAACCCTCTTTATATATATATATATATATATATATGCATGTTAGGGTGGATTCGGGTTTCTTCCCGTGTAGAAATCTGGTTGTTTTGGCGACGTTTCGACGAGGTCTCACTCGTCATCTTCAGGCTGGTGTTCTGGCTTCTTTCTTCTTGAAGCAAAGCGTGATCTCAGTTGAAGTCCTTCTATAAATACTGCTGGGGGTGTGTGGTTTGCTTGCTCTGTTGCTGATTGTAGGTTCGTTTGTTCTTTTGTGATCTGCTGTGTGGCTGAGGCGATCGTTAAGGGCTTAACTGCTGGTGGGTTAGATGGCTGTTTAGAGACATCATGTGTGGGTGAGGTGCTGGATGTGTGTCTATTAGCCTTTTGTTTCTTAACGACCATGATTATACGACTGTTGAAGTGTTCAAAATCCAAAAAGAAACACCCCCCAAGAACCAAGAAACAGAAGAGAACAACGGCACTGCCCTCCTCCCTTACATCAAAGGCACCACAGACAAAATAAGCAAAATTCTCCACAAACACAATATCAAGACAGCCTTTTGCACCGAACAAAAAATAGCCAACATTTTAAGAAACCCCAAAGACAAGATTGAGCTAGAAAACCAAGGAGTCTACGAAATACCATGCAAAGTCTGCCCAGCCACATACATCGGACAGACAAACAGGAGAATAAGCGCACGCATCGCAGAACACAAGAACGCAGTCAAAAAAGAAGAAAAATCTTCCTCTCTCTTCCAGCACATAAAAACAACAGGTCATGAAATTGATTTTAAAAGAACCAAACTCATCTCCAAAACTGAACACTTCAACAGTCGAATAATCATGGAAGCCATTGAAATAGAGAAACACCCAAACAACATGAATAAACGTGATGACACCTCCCGCTTGCCTGACATCTGGAAACTAGCCCTGGTCAACAGACGAGCCTCTGTCACAAAGACTGACACCAGGTCCAAAAGGACACAAGATGCCACCACCTTCCATCCACACCAAACACAAACCCAGACCCTTCCCACAGATGAAACGAAACCACCATCCAATAACAAAACCACGACTGCACCATCTACCGCTACTCCCCACTCCAGCCACCACATGGAGCACACTTACACACGCCAAAAAAACATTGGGAGACCACAGACACGCAGCCAGACCAAAATGAATTCACAAGACACAGGACCCCACTCCACCAAAGCCCAGGATGCTGCCAGAACACCCATCACCAAGGTCGTTAAGAAACAAAAGGCTAATAGACACACATCCAGCACCTCACCCACACATGATGTCTCTAAACAGCCATCTAACCCACCAGCAGTTAAGCCCTTAACGATCGCCTCAGCCACACAGCAGATCACAAAAGAACAAACGAACCTACAATCAGCAACAGAGCAAGCAAACCACACACCCCCAGCAGTATTTATAGAAGGACTTCAACTGAGATCACGCTTTGCTTCAAGAAGAAAGAAGCCAGAACACCAGCCTGAAGATGACGAGTGAGACCTCGTCGAAACGTCGCCAAAACAACCAGATTTCTACACGGGAAGAAACCCGAACCCACCCTAACATGCATATATATATATATATATATATATATATATATATATATATATATATATATATATATATATATATATATATATATATATATATACACACACACACACTAACAGATGTACAGTATTTTACTGGTTCTACACACACTAACAGATGTATAGTATTTTACTGGTTCTCAATAAATTAAAGACACAGAATAAAAAGAAGCTCATTGTTTCAACCTACTCAAGGCAATTCTACTTAATTTACAATAACTATATGTCCTTCCTTTGCCAGAAATATCATTCACTTTTATTACAGGTAAATTAGTTTTCTGGCATGTGTGTCTGTGAATTATTATTGTGTGAGTGTTCTTAACCATTCAAAAAAAATTCTGTTGCTTGGATTGACATCTTAATTTTCACACTGCAGTATACTGCTGATTCTAAGTCTTTGAGAGGCTGATACCCAGTTTTTCCTCACATCATGCCTCCTCCATTCTTATAGGACTATGTGTGTGTGCTTGGAGTCCTCCTCGCTTAGTGTCTTAGCATTGTGCCTTCTTGGTTGTAGTAACCATTGGCTCTGTTCCTGTTGCTAGGGCTGCTGGCTTCTGGACTTTGGCTTCCACAAAAACTACTTGCAGTATTGGCCAGTTCTTCTTCTGAATGCCGTACAGACAGGCGAGAGTACAGTACTGTAATTGTAGTTTGGTGTTTCCTTTTACCAAGAGGAGAGAAAGGGGGTTGAGAAGTAGCTATTTGTAGGATGGGACAGCATGGGGAAAATTAATTAAGTGACTATTCCTGGGCTGCACAGGAGAGCTTTACGTGATAGGATAAGGTGGGACCATTTTAAAAAAATGTAGATCAGAATTGTGATTGACTTGCCACCACTGCCAGGGAAATCCTCAGCGTCACAAAACTGGAATATCATTACACTGACAAGCAGGCATGGCTGTGGACCAAACAAGTGCAGGAGAAAGAGCAAGAGGAGAAGAGAGCTTTTAAGAAAAGGCAAGCAGATAAGAATGATGAAAACTGACAGAAATATGTCACTGCCAAGCAAGCAACCAAGAGAGCCGTTGCCAAAGCCAAAGTGGAACACTACCAAGATCTATACTATTTCCTGGAAACATGAGAAGAGGAGAAGGGCATTTGCCAGTTAGCCAAAGCACAAAAGAAGGCCATCCAAAACTTTAAACTTTAATTATAAGGACTGCAAAAGATTCCAAGGAAACAGGAAATTGGCAACTATGGCAAGATAATTTCAGTGAGATCTCCAATACTGAATTTCACCACCCACCAATCCCTGAAGACATGCCAACCTATGGATCACTATGAAGATGTTTCAGAAAATTCTGGAGCAGCTCATTTGCAACAGTGTGCAACTCTTCATAATGCAGCCTTGTCAAAGGATGGTGAACGACCTATGCCATCTTTGTAACTCGTCAACTCATAGAGAAACACCAAGAGAAGACCCAACCATTTCACATGGGATTCCTAGATTTGGAGAAGGCATTGGACCATGTCCTACATGAACTGAGCGAGTGTGCCCTCCATAACCAAAAGGTGCCAGAACCACTCATTAACTGGGTCAAAATGCTATACAAGTGCATCAGCAGCTGTGTGTGATGCTCAGCTGGCCTCTTGAACAGTTTTCTGGTGATGGTTGGAGTGCACCAAGGTTATGCACTGTTGCCACTCCTCTTTATATTATTCATGGATAGCATCACACAAGACCTACAACAGAATCCTTTCCCAACCACTTTGGACTCTGCCTAAACACCAAGAAGATGGGTACCACCTATGGAATGCTCCAAAGAAATTGACAAAACTAAAGAAGGTGATATCTTCTGATATCTTGGCTTGGTTACACTGTTAGTCACAGAGTGCTGGGCAGCAGCAATGGGGTGTATCGAGTCTCCTATATGCTATGGAAATGCATATGGTGCGTTGGATATTGGGTATCTCCCTACGCGACCAAGTCACAAACGGTACTACCCAAAAGCAAATAGGTAGCAACAGCAATAACAGAGAACATGAAAGAAATCTAGCTGTGCTGGTATGGTCATGTTCTTAGAGCAGCACCTTCCACCATCATCCATAATGCATACCACTTGAAAATTGATGACTGATGGCCATTTGAGTGATCAAAATAGAACATGATCAATAAGGACGTGGAAATTGTTGACCTGCACACTGGAGACATGATCATTTGGGGAAAGTGGCATTTCTGGATCTGAAAAGCTGACCCCAGACCTGCAGGCTAGTAAGAAGAAGAACCTTGCCAGTTTTCCTCTTGGCAAAACATAGACCCATAGGGTATTCAAACAGTACCTCTGCCTCTCCCTCCAGTGGATTCTCCTTTGCTTACCTGGCTGCACACTGTTGTGAAATAGGACACATACAATCAGCTCCATAGGGGAAAGCCCAAGGGAAGGGAAAACCCTTTATCCTTTCCCTTAGTTGTATGCATTTCTTGTCATTGACTGCCTATCAAATGATTTAGGCCTATAATTGGCTCTTAGGAAGGATTTATATAATATGTTTTATATAATATGTCTTTACTGGTTTTTAAACTTTTTGTGTAACTTAGTCACAAATCTTTCTTTGTAGAAGTTTTGGAGAAGGTAGCCATGTTAGTCTGTGCAAGAATTCCCGGCAAAAATCAAAGAAAAACAAAACAAAACAATAGACAAAAAACATGTGGTAACTTAAAGACTAACTTTCATATTTTAATGTAATGTTTCATGGACACGTCCACTTCTTCAGATATGTAGCAGCAGAATGAGGTGTGCAATATAATATGGAATGGGATATACGTTTCATACTAAATATTCATTGGCTGTTGTATGTAGGTGTATATGTCTATGTGTTTGAAGAAGTGGACATGTCCACGAAACATTATACTAAAATATGAAAGTTAGTTTTTAAGGTGCCACTTTTTGTCTTGTTTTTCTTTGACTTTTGCCTGGAATCTTTCTTCAGGTGTGTTTTAGGAAATATAACAAATGATGATGATGATGATGATGATGATGATGATGATGATGATGATGATGATGATGATGATGATGATGATGATGATGATGATAAGATTAAATGACGTCTCACTGATCACTTGGATCCAGCCTTATGCAGAATTCTGATCTGAACCCCCTAATAATCTTTTACTTTTGGGTGAATGTTAACATAGCCTGAATATGTCAGTGTTTTGCAAATGTTTCTGTGACAGAATCATATCCTAATCCAGTGCTATAGCTGGACTGCTTCTGGTATTTCAGTGTGCTGACTCCTGGCAGCTATCAATGACAGTCTTTCCAATTACAGCCTCTCTCTCATATTCTCAAACTGTTGGCAAGGATAGCCATTTTCACTTCTGCAGCCTGACAGAGCATTTCCAAGTCTTCTCACTCTCTGGCGTCACTTCATCTCTCTCCCCCCACCCCTCAACATTATGGGTCACACCCATGTTAGGCAGCTGCCTGTAGACTGTGTCTGGACATAGCACATGCTTCCCTAGAGAAATCTGTTTGCTTTTGGAGCTTCTTGCTTCCCGAAGGAAACAGCAGTGCTGGTAGTCGTGAGTGACGTGAATCTGGCAGTCTCCCGCTTTCTGAAGGAAAGGAGTCAGGGAGGGGAACCTCTCTTTTCTCCTTCCATTTAGGCTGCTTCTTTCTTTCCCAGACGGTCCCATATCACTTTGGGGGTTACTTCACGTCCTACCTTCTTCCGCAATTTTCGCGGTCCCGTGGTTTTGTCCCTGTTCAGTCCCTGTTTCCGTTTACTCATGGTCATGATTACTTGTCTCGTGACAAGTGTTACTTCACAGCCTTGTTTCGTGACAAGATCTGCTTTTGGGGGGAAAAACATAAAAATAAAGGGTGCACCACACCCCCTGTGCTTCGTCTGTTCGAAATGTCGATCCACAGCACTCAAAAGCACGAGAGAAATGGACGGACGCAAGTTCAAAAGTGGAAGATTGCCTTCATTGCATGGCAGTTGTTACCTCACGGGACCTTGTCCCAGAACAGGAACAGAGACAAAAGAATTCTCCAGCCCAGGGGCAGTATGGCTTGTCACACTCTGTTCCCGATTCCGGGGGCGTGGTCAAGACAACTTTTTGCTGTCATGCTATGGATGTGAAATAAGGTTTTTTTTTTACCGGTCCCAAGAGGGACAGCAAGGAGGGACGAAGGGGACACGAGGTAACCGCCTTTGTGTCTTTTTCCAAGTTGTGTTTTGAGAACTTTATTGCAGTATTAATCTAACAAACCCTTTCCCATATGAATCCGTATCTGTAAGGATAAATATCTAGGATTGCACAGAAAATACAAGATTTTTAAAATTGGAATCCTGGTGGCAGAGGCAGGCCAAATGAATATTTTGGAAGTCAGGAGGTATTTTCTGCATCTAGTCTCAGCATGTTTTCCCCTACTAGCCCACATCTGACCAACTTCTTGTTTTCTTTCTTTACTCCAGTTCTTACAGAAAAATTTTGAATCACTAGGAAACCCTTTGAGCCCCAGTTAGTATTCAAGCAAACAAAAGGTATGCATATTTACAGAATAAGATTATCCCAATCTTTTGTGTTGTAAAAAGCCAATTCCTGAGATCTAGTGCAAAAATGACAATTCCTGTTCTGAAAAATATTCAAAACCAGTGTCTGAACATCCCCCTCATAGTCACCAGTGTATCCCAGGGACAATGAGGAATCAGTCTCCCAACTGCTGCCAAGGTCTGACCTTTTCCATGAAAGAGAGATTGTCAGGAGCAAACTTAAGCCAAAAGTGCCACAGCTCATTTTCTGTCAGGCTCATGGCACCAATACTCGCTAGGAAAGGCAAAATCAGATCTTACCAAGTGACCGGAGGGCCTTGGAGAGACGTGTGTTTCTTTTCATGTACTGTTTGAGCAGGACAATGCCAAGAATGAGATGCAGGTTGAGTAATCAGGAAACAGATATTATTGCTATTACAGTGGTATCGGTTAAGACAAATGGCTCGTAAGACAAAAAAACTTGTAGGAAGAAAAAAATAGGCATCCTTTGTATGATAAAAATTCCCTATGGGATGCTTTGCAAGTCAAAACAAAAACTGTTTCACATGTACATAGGGAAAAAACTTGGTTATTTTTGTCTTTATTCTAGCATCTGGAATGGATTAATCCATTCCCAAAGCATTCCTATGGGAAACCGCATTTCTAAGACAAAATTTTCATAAAACAAAGCAACCCATAGCCTCTGGAATGGATTAATCCATTTTCAATGTATTGCTATAGGGAAATGCGCTTCGTAAGACAAAATTTTCGTAAATCAAATTGACCTGTAGAACCAATTAAATTCATTTTAAGAGGCACCACTGTAGTCAATTTTTATAATCTTGACTGCCTTACACACATGGGTCATCCTTCCCTATTTTATCTCATAACAACCTGTGAGGCAGGCAGGCCATGATGAGAGTAAAGGTGGGTCCCAGAATACCCTGTGAGCTTCTTTGCTAAATGGGGATTTGAACTCAGATCCTTTGCATCCTAGCAATTATTTTAAGCACTTTGAGTTGCAGCTATCCGAGAAAAGCAGAAATTAACTCAGTCAGTGAATAAAACCACACATGTTATCACACTTCTAAATTATTTGAGATGGGTAACTTGATACACAAATGTTCAGAATAATCACATGTATTCTGAATTTATAAAAGAGGACATAGATTAGAATTTTGTTTCCTACAGTATGTGTGTTGGTGTAACTCTGTTGGTGCAAGTAGGTAGTTTCGGTAGTGAAATACAACAAGTTAAAGTTTGTTTATTTATTTATTTATTTATTTATTTATTTATTTATTTATTTATTTATTTTTTCAGTCGGTGGGGATCTAGGAGAAGGAATTCTGGTTTTAGCATCTCTGCATTCCTCTAAATAACAGCCAGTGTGGATTCTCTTAATGATTTTTCTTTTATGGATCAATTCTGAACACGGCCTGTTGATACTGTTGTATTAAATTTTAACTCTGTGGTAGCTGTAACTGTTATTGATCTTGTTGTGTTCTTTAAGTTGGAACCGGCTTATAGGGATCCTAACAGGGCTTTCAAGGTACGTGAGATGCTTAAGGAGGGGTTCTATCAGATCCTTACTAGAGATGGGCAAGAAATGAATTTTGTATTCATTTTGTTATTCGTTATTTGTTTCGTTACATAACGAAACAAATAACGAACCGCCCCTCAAAGAAAAATGAAACAAAATGAAATGGAAATTTTCATTTCGTTTCATTTTGTTTTCTGTTTTCCCAATCCGGCATCTTCTTCTACCTGATGTTGCTGCTGCTGCCAACCAGCCTATCAGCCTATTAATTTTTTTAAAAAATTAAAAGCGCCAACCCAGCCTGCAGGCCAGCTGGTCGGCGCTTGAATAAAAAAATAAAAAATAAAAAAATAAAAAAGTGCTGACCTCGCCCATGGGCCAGCTGGTTGGCACTTGAATAAAATAATAAAGAAAATTTAAAAAATTAAAAAGCGCTGACTGGGCTCATGGGCCAGCTGGTCGGCACTAGGGGAAAATAATAAAAAAATAAAATTGAAAAAGCGCTGACCTGGCCCGCGGGCCAGTTGGTTGGCACTAGGGAAAAATAAAAAACAATTTAAAAAGTAAAAGTGCCAACCCGGCCCCAGGCCAGCTAGTTGGTGCTTGAATAAAATAATAAAATATAAACAAAATTAAAAAGTTCTGACCAGGTCCACGGGCCAGCTGGTCGGTGCAGTAAAAAAAGAAAAGAAAAAGAAAACAAATAAAAATGAATTTCATTCTAAGCAAAATGAAACAATAAACAACAAAATGAAAAACAAAATGAAATGCCAGTTTGGTGTTTCGTGCCCATCTCTATTCCGTACCTTTAGTGACTTATCGTGGCTGAGTGGCGACTTAAACCCACACCTCCTGAGTTCTAATCCTCCCTTCTATCTACTGCAATACAGTGGCTATCCTGAATATCCTTGCATAGTTGCCGTCTTTATGCCATATGTTCATATCTTAGAACTGCAGAGTGGAAAGGGACTCTCTGAATTATCAAGTCAAACCTCCGTCAAGGAGGTGCAGTGGGGAATCGAGCTCCCAACCTCTGGCTCCACAACCAGATACCTAAATCACTGAGCTATTCAGCCAGTTATATATTTAGCTATAACTACACTTGTGCATATCTGCGCTCACTACATCATGATTCGTATTAATTTATAGCTATCCCTGGGAAGTTGTACTATTTACAATGTAGTAATAGTTCATAGTACAGTAATTGTTGTTTCTGACTTTGGAGATCTGGTTAATTTAGGACTGGTTGTGACCGTTTGGGTACATCAAGCACTTTTCAGAATGATTAGCATAGCAAAGACTCTGCAGACTTCTCCTTTCCCAGGAACCTGATACTGGTGGGTATTTTTAGACATATCTAACAAATTATAGATTACAACCTTCTTCCCCTCTTGAGGAAAACTCCTTTTAAGGCTAGTTGCCAATGTGTGGGACCACATTGCAGCTGGTCAGTGCTGATGCAGTTAACATGATTTCCATGTGGTCAGATCAAAACATGAATTTTTTTAAACCATCTGCTTTGGATGTTTGGCCATCGTGCACTAAATCTGAGTGAACTTCATTTCATTAGCTGACTAGATCTGAATTGGATACATCTTAGACCTTAGGACTGCATAGCGGAAAAGTGCAACCCCTGTCAAGGAGCCACAGTGGAGAGAACTGAACTTCCAACCTCTGGCTCCTCAGCCAGATGCCTAAGCCATTGAGCTATCATAAAGCCTGTTCAACACTTCATAAAAACCTGTTATTGCTAACTTCATAGTATTCCTTCCTCAGTTGTATGGATGCCTCTGATATCATAGAATAATAGGCTCCTGCTCAATGCAGGAATCTAAATCTAAATCTATCTGACAGATGGTTGTCTCACTTTCTCTTGAATGACTCCAGTGTTGAAGTGCTCACCACCTCCTGTGGTAATTGTTCGGAAGTTTTCCTGATATTCAATTGAAATCTGGCTTAGTACATGTCCTGCATTCTTGACATACCTGTCAAGTTTGGGATTTGAAAGTAAGGGAATTTTTTCGACACCCGGCGCAAGGCATCCCACCACCACAACCAAGCTCTAGTATCTGTCAAATTTTAAGATAGGTGTACAAACTATCTGAATACTGTATGTAACTATGTAAAGAAACCTGATGTGATATAAATTCAATAGGCAACTGTAACTAAATCCTGCTTTTCTCCTTACAGGGCTTACAATGTTCTTATGCCCACATTCATCATGCTATAATCTTTTATTCACAAGCATATGTCCACTTCATCTGTTGTTTCTCTGTAATAAAATGTCTTAGTCTCTGAGCATAAGCAGAGTTCAAATGAGTAGCCTTTGTCTAAGCAGAGGAGGCTTGATACTTCCCCCCTCCTTCTTAGCCAAATAGGGGATTTTGTTCCCCCTCGCTTCTCAGGTTGTTCCTTTTGTCACATAGGCAGGCTAAACAACAGCCCTTCTCTGGCAGAGGCAGCCAGAGAGCTGCATTTCTAATGCTGTTTTCCAGATTTTGGGAGCTAATCTTTACAACAACTAAATATTTAGCCTGCCTGGCAGGTACCAGATTTTTTAAAAATGCAGGACATTTCTGGGAAAATAATCAGGAAGTCAGTGGGAAAGAGGGGTAAAAAAATGGGAGTTTCCCAGGCAATACGGGACACTTGATGGGTATGATTCTTGGATAATTATGAACAGTTCCTGCCCCTTCTCTGTATGAGATTCTTTGAATTATTTGAAAAGTGCTGTCATATTTCTTCATACGATTTGGTTTCTAGGTGCCTGACCATCCCTGTTACCCTGCTCCAAATTTGTTCCAGTTTCCTACTTAAAATGCTGTTTCCAAAAGTAGAAACAGTACTCAAGGTGAGGCCTAACTCATGCTGAACAAAGGGGGGACTAGTATTTCATGGGATTTGGAGAGTAGACTTCTGTCTGTGTGTCCTAAAATAGCATTTGTGGGTTTTTTTGCAGTTACTTTGCACTGTTGTCCCATATTCAGCAATTTCAAGACCCTTCTTGCTTGTAATATTACTGAGCCAAGAATCTCCCATGTTGTAACTGTAGATTTGGGCTTTTTCCCCATAGATGTGGTATTTTGCACATATCCCATTTTAATTTTATTATGTTGTTTTCAGCCCAGTACTTGAGCTTATCAATATCTTTTTGAATTTTGTTTCTGCCTTCCAGGGTATTAGCACTGCCACCCAATGTTGAGAGAGTAAACAAAATAAATAAATAAAAGTAAAATTTCCAAAGAGCTTCAAAAGCTACAGAACCAGTAAAAAAAATTATGGAACCAAACAATTAAAAAAGGATTTGGGGGAAACAATTCCAGAACAGTTCTCACAAGAAAAGAGAGAAAGCTGGATATCTTAAGCTAATACTTACATAATGAGAGAAATTTAGCATAGTCCCTGAGAATGCAAGTCAGAGAGCAGATGAGCATAGTACTCTCCTTAGAGATACTAGGATAAAACTAAGAAGTTTCCGTCTCATTTTTATATCTATCATTCTACTTTTTTGACTCTTCTAGGGTTGATTTAACACCAATCAGGTGTTAAATCAACCTGATCCTTCTTGAAGGAAAGAGAACCATCTCACAAGAAACATGTTTCCTGTGCCCTTCTCTTCAGCTGAAATCATTCTTTGCTAAACTCTGCATCAAGGAATGACCTCCCAGTTAATGGACATTTTCTCTCCCCTCTCCTGGCCTGCTCATCCCAGGCATGAACTATTGGGCCTATGTTTTAAAAGCACAACCAAACTATGATCCTCTGTTTTCCAGTTTCTTGACCTTGCATCGTTGTTAAACACAAGGGCGGGTTACTTTATTTCAACTTGATCAGGCATGTGAGTGTAAGATGCATGTAAGTGTACCTGATAATGGGAAAAGGCTCTATCACTAGCCAACTAATCCTCATCTGCCATTTCTGTGGTTAATCCAATGTGTGAAAATCACCTGGAGTGTACTAATTAGTTATCAAATGGACACTGATCAATTAAAAGTTCTTCAAAGTTTTGCATTCATTCTCATATTTTTCTTGGAAATGAAATTGACTAAATTGCTTAAGTAAGTTAGAAGTTTCTTAATTGATGCAGTTAATAAATTAAAAATATAGAGTACCAGTGACTCCACAGTGTGATGAAAAGTATTTCTTTAATCAATGTTACTGTTCGGTATGGCTTTATTGTTGGTAAGAAGGATGCATCTGAGTCAACTTGCTCCAAAGGAAAACTTTCTCACCATACATAGACTGGGGATGAGAATTAATGAAATTTTGTAAAACTTACAATTGGGACAATTGACCTGAAAAAATATGGCCTAACTTTTAACATTTCAGCAAAAAGAGCTATAGTAATTTAGCAAAATCAACTGCCAAGGAAATAGTTTTTCCAGAGATGACACTTTTAATGATGGGCGCCTGGAGTAGGAACTGGCAAACCACTCCAGTTTCCTGCCAAGAAAACTCCATGGACATGGGGTCACGAAGAGTCGGTCACGACTGTAACAACACAGCATAAGCTAATTAAGCATGCAAAAACTTGACTCCTTCATGAGTTCCAGACTCAGTTCAAAGAGTCTTGGATGCGCAGTTCTGAATCAAAGTTCTGCAGAGGAGGCAGCTCATTTGTCTTCCCTGTTGGGAACAAACACCTGTGAGGTCATACCTCTGGCTGACATATGCTGCTACAAGAAAATGTGGTGCTATAATTTTAAAAAGAAAGTCCATTAGCGGGACATACAGTAGATGTGATAGCTTTGGCAATTCATTTTACATTCCCCATTTGCATATGAGGTTATCACTTCTGAAACCTGTGTTTATATGAACATCACACCTCATTACTTTCCCAAAACTATACCTAGGACCCATTATATCTTCTCCCAGTTTTAGGGAAGCTGCTTATTTATATGTGAGTAGCACCCCGACTCAGGGAGGTGCCTCCTACAGAACATCTATTGTATTGGGCCAGGGCTGCAATTACGTGGAACAAACCCAGATGGTTGGTTGCTGTCCGTGTTCTTTATCACTGAAACATTTTCGACAGGTATGTGTAGTGCTTACATGGTCCCACAAATGTATAGGAATGTCTGGGCCCTCATTTCTTTCTTTTTTCTTGGTAGCTGCCATTTGCCCGTTGTCTTTCTTTGATTTGATTTGCTTCTATTACATTAGATTGTTTTGTTCTAGGTGGCGTGGTAGGGTGTTCTTGTTTTATTATGAACACTGGCCGGAGTAGTGTCTCTCACTAATTGGGTATTATAGAAACCAACCGATAAATGAAATAAACAAACAGTATGAAATGATCATAAAAAGTTATATGCAGACAAAGAAAAATAGTTTAATGGTAAAAACTCATAGTTAGTGTCATTGCAGTCCCGTAGAGTAGACCCAGTATGTCCTTAGGAACCATTTGCTACTTCTGTGGCATTTAAGAGGATCTATCCGGATAGCCCCTTTTCTGCTTCTCAAGGTCCTTTGCAGGACCTTGAGAAGCAGAAAAGGGGCTATCTGGATAGATGGGATCCAGGAAATGATGCGAACATTCAGTTGACTTTGACTGCAGGATATTTTTAAGAAGACACAGAAAATATTGATATAAATGCTTCAGTGTGTCTTTGCTAGAGAAGGGAAATGTAGACCATTATTTATACAGAATGTTGGTATCTAGCACATTCACTACTACAGCCAGTTACCTAGAGTTCATTTCCTATTTTCTTTCAGCCGAGGCTATATGGGTGGGGGTGATGGTAGTTGTAATCCAAAATATGCGGAGGGCTCCCTGTTGAGGAAAGCCGTACTGGCATTGGTGTTTGTGGTTTTGGGAGGTGTCAAGTTACACAGTACTTTATATGGTATCGTAATATAGTTTTACTGTATGTATGTACTCTGTAGCATAATATCTCGATCTTATTACATACAGTATAACCATGTGTTATATGCACACACAAATATCCAGCCTCTTGCTGTGTAAAGAGGAGGCACGGAGGGCCTTAGAAAAAAGTCTGCCTTTATGGACTTGAGTAACAGTCTTTGATTTCTCCATCCTCATTGCAGATGAATTTGATGAAGGATTCAGTGACATTAGATTTATGTGGGAGTAGTGTCAAAGCATAGAGAAGCTCTATTCACACTATTATTATTATTATTATTATTATTATTATTATTATTATTATTATTATTATTATTATTATTATTATTATTATTATTATTATTATTATTATTAACCACACAGCTAACTAAGCTGGATTTTGTATTACCAATCACTAGTCGAACGCTTCCCAAGCGTTTAGAACTCAATGATGTATCGGCGAATTATGCGAGCAGATCCCAGGAAGGTGGCCTTCTGCAGCTGACCGATGGTGACTTTGTCAACTCCAATTTCTTCTAAATACTTGCTTAGCTCTTTAGGCACCGCACCCAGCATGCCGATTACCACTGGGACCACCTGTACCGGTTTATGCCAGAGTCTCTGAAGTTCAATTTTCAGATCCTGAAATCAGGTAATTTTTTCAAGTCATTTCTCAGTGACTCTACTATCACCTGGTATAGCAACATCAGTGATCCACACTTTTTTCTTCTCCACAATCACAATATCTGGAGTATTATGCTCCAAAACCCTGTCTGTCTGTATTCGGAAGTCACTTTTTCAGGTGTATGATCCCACCAGTTCTTTGCTACGGGCAAATTATAGTTCTTTCTGACACAAATTCCAGTGGACCATGTGAGCCACTACATTATGACGCTGTTTGTAATCAGTCTGAGCAATTTTCTTGCAACAAGTCAATATGTGGTCAATAGTTTCATCTGCCTCTTTGCAGAGTCTACATGTGGGGGACTCAGCTGATTTTTCTATTCTAGCCTTAACTGCATTTGTTCTGATAGCTTGTTCCTGAGCTGCAAAAATCAGGGCTTCCGTCTCTTTTTTTTCAGTGTGCCATTGGTGAGCCATAACCAGGTCTTTTCCTCATCTACTTTTCCTTTGACCTTTTCGAGGAACTGTCCATGCAGCGCTTTATTATGCCAGCTATCAGCTTGTATTTGCATTGTTGTTTTCCTGTATTGACCTTTTGTTTGCTTTTCTTTAAACACTTCCCTGTTTTTATTATTATTATTATTATTATTATTATTATTATTATTATTATTATTATTATTATTATTATTGTTGTTGTTGTTGTTGTTGTTGTTGTAGTAGTAGTAGTAGTAGTAGTAGTAGTAGTAGTAGTAGTAGTAGTAGTAGTAGTAGTAGTAAGTATATTTCCCCCAAAGTTTAGGAGAAAGTTTTGGCTTTCTGTTTATGGCTGAAGGCAGAAGATAGTGGGTTGGGTAGTTCTGTGGGATCCCATTGATTCCATCAGAATTGTCCGCCTTCATCACCTTGTAGCCCTTACAGCTTAGTCCCAGGGGTCAGAGGGACAATGGAGCAAGTGTTTGGATGTAGAAGGGGTAGCAGCACAAGGAACACCAGAAGAAGAAAAAATCTATTTCCAGTGCAACTGGATACTTAAGTATATTCTTGGATATTGGCCTGGGTTTTCTGTGCCATTAAAAATTAGAAAGTCCGTTTTTGAAGGAGTGACAAACAAAAGAAAGGAGCACAATGTACACGTCTTCTCTTCCATGAGAGAAATAGTTTGCCAAGTATGAAGACACAGCAGAATCAGCAGGGAAGTATGCCTTTTGTTCTACTGTATTGAGAGAATAATAAAATGGAGCTTAAAAATAATTGAAAGTCCCTTCAGTATATGTGCAATATGAAGTTAACAGTTAGGGCTGCAATACTTTTGTGTGTGAGAGATGTGCTTTTGTGTGTTTGTGAGAGAAGGAGATGCTTATGAGGATAAGATTGAGAATACGATGATGGATGAAAGTATTAAGCATCCAAAAAAAGAAATGGATCAAAATTAGCAGAGTTCCACTGCCAACAGGGGGTATAGTCTCTTTTCATTATACTGGTGTGGACATGATAAGTGCATTTTTTTCTGTATTACTCATTCTCTTTCCCCAAGAGTTCCCTCATGAAAATTGTTTCTTTTTCTGCAATATACGGGAGTCATGAGGAAAAAGGGGTAGAGTAGATTAATGTGGCATTACTGCTGGTTTACCATGGCTGAATGGATTGCATGGGAAAGCAGTTGTTGCACTGATTACTTGTGTAACAAATTTTATATACAGAGACTTTTACACTATTTTTCTGGGCCAGATTATCCTGGGGGGGTAACAACCTCTGAATCTTATGGACATTTAAATCAAAAGAAGCTGAAAGCAGAAGAAAGGAGCCTTTGGCAAAATGGAGGTACAGGACAGGGAGAGAGTTCTTGACTCACTTCTTTTTCATCCTAGGAATAATTCCAGCAGCCTTGCTATGTTTATACAACAAATTTATTCTTTCATTTGAAGACTATCTGGAGGGCCGGTGGTTTTCCATGCCTACCCCGGTGTGTACTTTCTAATGTCTACTCTCAAGTTCCCAGGGAAAAAAGAAGAAAAGAAGTGAGGAATGGAATACTTAATATAAAGTCACGGTTAACTCATGCAAGTGTAAGGTGAAGAATGCAAAACAGGGTATTAATGCGTATGATCAAGGGGAAATCTAGTAGTAGAAAGTGAGCTGAGGCACTTCAGGTCTGATGGTTAGAAAACTAAGATACTTCATGCTCTTTTTAATATGCTAACATGAGAACAGCTGAGAACCCAAATTGGGTTTTCAGTCTCCAAGTATGATGGCAAACTGCATTTGCTCATCAGGCAAAGCCTCATTTATTTATTTATTTATTTATTTATTTATTTATTTATTTATTTATTTATTTATTTATTTATTTATTGCTTTGTAGCCGTTCAGCTCAAAAGATATCCCAGATACAGTCTGAAACCTTTGAGCCTTTCTTGAAGGCTAGCAAAGTGCTACTGCATATGTCATTACACAGTCATGAGCTGGCTTCTCTGTCTGGGTAGGATGGCTAATAGCCTGTTTGGCAACCTTCAATTAGCTTTGAAGACTACATAGATTAGTTAGTACATTGTTCTCCTTTTCTCTGCCAATTGCTAAAATATGCCTCTCCCCCTCTTTTCAGTTTGTCATTGCAAAGTTTCTCATTTATGGTTAAAATTATCCTTTTCATACACAGTAGAAGTAGAGAGACTAACAGAGGGGAAGAGCCTCAAGTCCTCAGAAAGTCCACTCTTTTCTCATCAACTGGCACTTACTGTCTCCATAACTCCCTCTGAGGCATTAGTGGTGGGAAAATAAATAAATAAAAAGTTGTATTACTTACAGTTGGGAAGAACAAACAGCAAATTGTCAACTGACAATTGACTTCCAACAGACAAGAGGAGTAAAGGAAATCTCAGCAGGGAGATATGACTCTCTTTGAATTCTGAGGCAGAAAGGGAAGGTTTTTTTTTTAGTGCTGGATAGACTGACAGTGACCCCAGCACAGAAAAGACCCATACCGCCAGTTAGACTTATGTCTGTGAATGTCCAGTGGTGTAATAGTATCATCTGTTCTTGTTTTTGGATTGTGTACAAAGATCACATGGCTGTGGGGTGGGGTGCGGTTGGAGTTGAATTACAGCATAATGTAGGTTAGCTTAAATTAAAATTGTATGCATATATATGTCCACACTATATGTTTGCCATTTGATAAACCAGTTTTCCAGTTCCTTCTTCTTTTCTTTTCTTTTTTTCTTTTGTAGTATATGTGATCAGCGTAGGCTTTCAGAAATATTCAAGTCGGCCATGTCTGCTAATATTGAAGTGGCGGCGGAGGGGGTGGGGAATGAAGCAAATGGCTGGGGGTTTGCCATAAAACGGTTAGAAATCATGCCAGAGGAAGATTGCATGCTGAATGAAGACAAAAATGAGATTCCTTATTGCCTACTGCAGATGTTTCTGTGACTCAAGATAAATGTTGCCGGGTCACATACACTTTTAGAAGTCTCCCCTTTCAATTTGCTGTGGGAGCCTTATTTATCCTTCCTGTTTCTCCTTGTATCTCCTTGTATCTGAACTCATCCGTAGGAATTTGTTACATAGCACTATGTGGGATTGAAAGCATGAGTGAATGTGTCATTTGTAATAAACACACCACTAAATCAACACACAAAAAGTTACAGGTCCCCAAAGGGCATCCCAACATTTCAGTCACTTTTGCCTTCTCAGACATCACACCAAACTGTGATTGAGTAAGCTTAAGAGCCTCGTGGCGCAGTGGTGAAATGCCTGTACCGCAAGTAAAACTGTGCTCACGACCTGGACTTCAGTCCCAGGTAGCAGGCTCATGGTTGACTCAGCCTTCCATCCTTCCGAGGTCGGTAAATTGAGTACCCAGCTTGCTGGGGGGGGGGGTTGTAGCCTGCATAATTAAACTATAAACCGCTCAGAGACTACTTCAGGCATGTCTAAAGTTTGGTCCTCCAGATGTTTTGGACCACAACTCCCACAGTCCTTTGCCATTGGCAATCTAAGCTTAGAATTCTGGGAGTTGTGGTCCAAAACATCAGGAGGGCCAAACGTTGGACATGCGTGGACTACTTGAAGTGGTATGGGCCAGTATATAATCAGAAAACTTTGCTTTGCTTTTTGCTTAATGATGATTTTGCATAGTATCTGAATTTCTGCTGATGTGCCTGCACAACTTGAAGCCAACCCCAATGACTAGGGTGCTAACAGAAATGAAATGAAATTGCGTAAATAGTTTTCAGCCATAGTTTACTAGTTACTAGGGTAAGTTAGCGCAAACCATGTTGGAAAGATGCTTGAATCGACCGCATTGTGGAAGAATCTCTACAGAAGAGTCTCCATCTAGGTTGTAGCAATATAGTTGCTCAATTGCATTAAATCATTTGGAGCAATACTCCAGCACTGTAGTAAGCCTTGGAAACCAAAAATGGGTGAGCATCTAGCTCTTAACATTTATGGTTCTTCAGCCTGCTAACCCCCTTAGGGTTCCCCTTAGGTTTTTTTTCCTAGACTTTCCAAGGCTTAAGTTAAGACTTAAGTTAAGAATTACACAGATACTTGTTTGATTTTTGTCATCACTGGATCATGTGAGCTGGGCAGTGAATCATAAAGAGTTGGAAGGTGAGCTGGTGAAAGCATCACCCCCGTTCCCCACTCTGTGAGAAGTAAGGTCTGCTCACCCTGCAGCAAACAGAAGAGCTACTTTACATCCAAACCATTATTCACAAGTTCATGGGTGTGAACACACAAAGAAACACTCAAGTTGCTCTGCACTACAGAGTAGGAACAATCCGTTGTGAAAACGTTTGTCTAGGAATCAACTGTAAAAAATAATTTAAGATGTTAAATATTTTCTAACAAAATATCACAGGCGGGACAGATGGCATATCCCTGTGAATTTCTTAATGAAATTTTGTAATTCTATAAAGAAGATGGTACATATTGGTAAATAAACTTTAATTGGTCCAAAAATCTCCCAGCTGGAACAAAATGGAACCATGATAATGTTTTCTTCAGGAAGCTGCTATTTCAGCTGTTTTGAGACCCTGATTAAAACCAAGCCAGGGCTACAGATGCTATAACATTAATAGCTGTGGCAGATTCTGTGAAAATAGCTGTTAAATGGGGAGTAAAAATCTTTCCAGACTGCCAAGATTGTAATAAAAATGGAACTGTCAAGTATATAATGTTGTTGGCCAGAAAGATTGTGACTTTACGATTTTCCAACGCATTGGGTTTATTTGATGTATGAGATATAAGTATTGTAAGAGGTTAATACGGAGCCTTGACTGGGAAGAATTAAAAAGCGATAGAGCACAAGATAGAAAGTTTTTGCTTATCCTGTGAACTGATGATTCCTTGGACATGCCTTGATTGCCATTGCCGTTTTGCCAAGCTGGCCTTATTGTCTGTCTGGAGAACATAGTTGGCTTGCAAATGATCAGATTTGGCATGGCAGATTCTTCTGCACAAACGTCTGCAGGACTTTGCTGCCTGATGAAAAATGGTTAAGTATGCTGGTCATATGTTATTATGTGCCATCCAGTCACCTTAGACTTATGGTGACCCTGTGAATCAGCTACCATCAAAATGTCCTGCTCCCAATCATCCTGCTTACCCCATGGAAACTCAAAGTTGTGGCTTCCTTTAGAGAGTCAAACCATCTCATATTTAAGTCTTCCTCTTTTCCTGCTGCCCTCAGCTCTTCCCAAAATTATTGTCTTTTTAAAAAGAGACTCTTTTTTTTGTCATACGTTGTCTGAAGTATGACAGCTTTATCTTCAACATTTTTGCCTTCAGTGATAGTTCAGGATTGATCTGATCTGTATTTGTTCATCTTTCTGTCAGTCCAGGGTATCCGCTAGGGTCTCCTCCAGCACCATATTACAAACAAATGCCCCCCACCCCGGTCAGCTTTTTTTATTGTCCAGCTTTCACTCCCATACATGGTGATCAGGAATAAAAGGTATAGATGGTCTTGGCCTTGGTCTCCAGTGACACATCCTTACATTTGATTATCTTTATTTTTAATCCCTCCATTGCTGCCCCTTTGCGTCTCAGTTTTTTAATGATTTCTTGGCTACAAGAAATTCGGATTGATGATTGAACCAAGTTATATAAAACTGTGAACACGATCACTTTCAATAGATATTGGGCATGCCCAGCTTCCACCCTTCCTTAAAGATCCAAAACTGATATTACAGTATCTAGTAGTCATGGGAAAACAGGCACTTATTCTTGTGGAGTGATAACCTGGACACATTACTTTTCAATGGCTTATCAAACGGTAGATGCCCAGTCAAGGGGCTTTCTTTGTAAAGAATCCTACCAAATGCATACAGTTTTAGTCCTATGTTAGCAACAGGATGGCAGATGATTCCTAGCTTGTCTTCGCTCTTAATTACTAGACACCCTGCAGCACATAACCTTCTTGCTCTTTGTTCCTGTGGGTGGGAATGTGTGTCCATTTCCACATCTTCTGATTAGCTCACTTTAATTTTCCAAAGACTTATAAAAGAATGATGAGGACACAGTACCTCCTATGGTTGGCACTCTGCTCCCTACCAGTCTTCTATAACAATTATGGCAGCTGAATAGCAGCGCTTGCATGCTATGGCTATCATCTTCTCCCCCTGCTGACTGCCTGCTCATTTATTGGGTTGAGTTGTTATGCTTTGGTGTGAGAGAAAGACATTTCCAGCCAAATACCATAAGAGATAGGACAGGACATGGGTGGGTGTCTTTAAAAATTAGGGGAAGTGGTTGTAGTGTGGCAGTTCTGTGCAGTCCTGTATCAGAATGTTCCATTGAAAATCAGCGCCTAACAATGTGGGTTTGAATGACTTTTTCCTTTTCTGAAGGAAGATGGGGCTCAGATGAACACTTGCATAGCCATTGCATTTGAGCTGTAGGTTGTATCTGCTAGCTTGTACTCATTTATATTTAGAGACTGGTTTTCATTAGCAACAAATGTGGCAGTAGTAGGGAAAGGGGTGCTCCTGTCAAAGGGGCAATAAAACCATCAAACACCGGAAGTCCCGCCCCCTTACCGGAAGTCCCGCCCCTTACCGGAAGTCCCTCCCCCTTACCGGAAGTCCCTACCTTCCGCCCCGCCCCCTTACCCGGAACCGGAACCTTCCTGGGCCCTTTGACCTGGAAGTGACGTCCTCTTCCGCCTGACCCGGATGGGGAGCCTTGCCCCCTCCCCCCGACACGTCACGGGGTCCCCCTACCCCACCCACAGGCATGCCCGGGCATGCCTGCCCCTAGGGCGCTGCCGCTGGCTATGTGTTGCCTGGGCCTGTCTTGCTGCGTGTGCGCATGCCTGAGAGGCCTTTATAAGAAGAGGGGAGTGTTCTGGGGTGCCCGCCGCCGCCTTTTCCGCTGTTCCTGAAACCGTCTGGCCCATGGTCCCCGCCGTCCCGTTTATGTGGAGAAAGATGGCGTCTTCAAGCAAGATCGGGCTTTCCTCCAGCTTGCCGAAGGACACCCCGGACTCACCGCCAAAAGCAGAGAGCGTGGACTCCCCTCCGAAGCCCGAGAGCCCGGACTCTCCGCCAAAATCCTGGACCCCGAAGATAGAGAGGCAGCGGTTGAAACCGAAAAGGCGTCTGCACCCCCACATGCACCACGGGCCTACGGGATTTTCCATGCCCCTCTGCCCCCTAAACACCCCATCGCAGAAGCCCAGCTCGGCGCCCAAAAAGCCGCCCAAGCCTGCCCTTCACGCTGAGGAGACCCTGTTATGGTCCGATTCAGATGATGGTTATGTCCATGGAAGTCCACCACCGAAGAGAAGGGTCTTAAGGCGTTATGTTAGCTCAGATTCTGACAGCGACCTTACAAGCGGCTCTAACAAGGAGAATGCTGCCCCTGATACGGAGGAATTTCTAAACACGGTAAGGCCCTGTTTTAAATCAAAGTTCATATTGTGATACTGTGCCTTGTGTCAAGGCTGCAGGTGTTGTGCGGCTTTAGAGTTTGGGGTGTGCTATGTATCTAATTACGTTGAAGTTTCCTTTTATAATTAAAACCAGCCAATATTTATGTTTTACAGGCCAAAGATGTGCCCCCAAAGGTAACCCCGAAATCCCCGCTACGCAAGAGAAGGGCTTTAAGGCGTTATGTTAGCTCAGATTCTGACAGCGACCTTGCAAGTGACTCTAACAAGGACAATGCTGCCCCCGAGTCAGAAGAATCTTCAAACACGGTAAGGAGCTGGCTGGTGGTGTTTTAGAGGATGGGTGTGTGTTAGGCATTTCATTACTTTGTAGCTTGCTTTGATAATTATTTTTTATTTGCTATTTGCAGGAATTACCCCATAAAACATTGAGCAGATTGCTCCATATAGACCTGCCAGAAATTAAGGGGAGAAAGAAGCAATATATGAAGAACATTGTGCATACAACAGTAGCTGTGATTATTAAATATTATATATCATCATATCAGAAACAATCTTGCGATGGCTGTCAAAATAATTTGGAAAACCAGGAATCGCATTCGTGTATAACCTCAACCGTTGCATCCATATCAAGACTACTTCGTTCTCTTTGTGCCAAAATATGTTACAAGACTGTCATCCATACCGTCATCTTAATTGCATATTGTTGCAATAGCCTGATATTGACAGCTGAAAATATTAATGAGATATTGACGCTTGTATCTAAAATTTCCAAGGCAGAAAAACCATATTCATTCCTCAAAAAAATGTTAAGACAGACTGACCCCTTGCTATTTCAAAATATTTACTCTGTGGTCACTGCTAGAAATGTCAGTGAATTTATTAAATAAAAAGCTCTTACACATATTATTTTCTTTCGTTTTTTATTGCATTGCTTTTAAAAAGTTAGCCATGCGGGTTCTTTGACAAGCTCTCTGGATGGTGTCGACTGTGAGGATTCCACATGCAGCCAGGCTGGTCTCTTGAATTGTTTCTTGCGTGCAGCATCAGACCCTGGAATAGCCGGGTGTTTAGAGGTCTCTGTTTGTAGGGGGTTGACTTTCAGGTTTTCTAACTGCTCTCTAACAGATGAATTACCCACAACAGATGTGGGCACATTTAGTTCTGCCAATGCTTTAAGAAATACATCCCATCCTTTAGGGCGCTTCTTCTCAGAAATAATATTAGATTGGGTGGCCCCTTTAATCAGGTCGAGAATGTGAGACCCTGGTAAGGCGTTCCCGTGATACACAAAGGTGCCTCGCTGATCCCAGCTAGAAATATCCTGATGCTGCTTTATCTTGTTCAGCAAAATTTCAGCATTTTTCTTAAACCTTCCGGGGATCCCTTCTAAAACTTCTGGAACAATTGTATCACTCTCAGGCTGTGGGGATGTGGAGGGGACAGGTTGGGAGGTTGGGGTTTGGGGGGGTGCAGACATTTTTTCCACATCATCATCTTGTTTGTTTAGTGCTAAGTAGCGCTGTAGAACCCCTGTGTAGAGTTTTATTTTTTCATACTCTGACAGGTCAGACCTTAAGAGAATCTCCCTCATCTCGCTGTCAAGACGTCTCATGGTTGTGGTTCTGATATTTTCTGGGACACCCCGAAGCTGATCTAACTGAGCGCTGGGCACTAGATATAATTTTTCAGCATATTCCATTACTTGTTAGTTAAAAGACCCGTTATTAGGGGGACCGCGATGCTTAGCAGGGGACCCAGAAAACCGCCGTTTTGCTTGACAATGTATTTTCTCCTTTTCAGGGAGAGCCTCTTGTTACCTAGGCTTTTAATCAGAGCACGTTTTTTCCTTAAGACCCCCACCTGCTTGGGTGTTAGGGCAAGATTACCCTTTAAAGTATTCAGAGCAATTTCTGAAATGGCTGTTACCAAATCATCTGAGGCACCGCATAAAATGGCTTTTCTCTGGCGCAGTGGCGCCTTAATAAGGATTTTTAAGAGGGGAAGATTTCGCCGTATACATGCTGACATGTTGGTGGGGAGAGGCGCTGTGACCAATAAATAAAAAAGAATCATCGGGAACCCTTTTTGTTCTTTTTCACTGTATACACAGCAGGCAGTTCAGGTGGGAATAGACCCGTTCTCAGTCTGCAAGACTCAGGGGTATTCGGGTTTAAATCCACCAGCAGATAGCCATGGGGTTTTTTGGTAGCATCTGCAAAAGCCTCCATGAAAAACGGAACATTTTGGGGGTACATTTGCCGTGCTAACGTAGCAATTTGTAATTTATCTCTTGGGTTTTTAAAAAGCACCATATATTTAGCATTTAAGCTGATGGTTCTGTTGCTTTTACCACGGCAGAAAATATTCTGTGTAAGAAAAAATACACTCACATTTCTGTGGTGCACATATTGCGTGAAGAGTTTTTCAACCTCCTTATTATCAGCAGCACAATTCATCAAATCGTCTATAATTAAGAAGTTTATTTTATCGGGGGGTAACAAGACATTATCAGCAAAGTTTTCAGGCAATCCTTCTACAAACTTAATAAAGGAATATTTACACAATAGGTCTTTATACAGAGGCTGCCAGCAACTGTAACACCATACAACATTCTCAGGCATTTCAGAAAATACATAACGCGCATTCTCCAACATGTTTTTTACAAAGAAGGTTTTCCCACAACCACTGGGTCCCGCGAGAATGGCTGAAAAAGGATGGTTCCACAGAGTGCTCCTCTTAGTATCCATAAGGGACCGTTTTAAATCCGTCCGTAATCACTCTTTTGTCATACACTACTTTTTGTGTTTTTCTTAAAGTTTTAGTGTGGATGAGCCACTGTCGTTTATCTCTCACAATGCCCGGCTGTTCTACAACTATTTCACGAGGAGGGTTATCTTTCTTGTCTGAAACATAGGCAAACACGAGGTCTTGTAGAGTGTCAAAATTAATTTTCTCACTGTTTGCCACATTCAGTGTGATCCCTTTGACTTTCACACAGGCACTGCCCCCCGACAATGTGTAAGCGTAGCTCTTAGGGCCTGTTGAAACAAAACGAGTAATGTGCTCCCCCTCTGGTATCTCGCTGGTTAAGTCACCCAGATAATCCCCCAGAGGGGGATTCCAATCGCCCTCCCTGTGAACAAAAATAACAGAGTCTGTATCATGGTACAGGACCCTGTCCTGCAGCCGGTCCAACAGTTTATAAAGTTCCAAACGGGCATATGCAGTTGTGAAACAGGCTATGAAGGGGTTTTTCATACCTGAGGTTGTCATTCTGTCTGTGTTATGCTTCCAGGTTACGCAGGCCGCATCATCATCAAGAAACTCACACATGGAAACTGAAAATGTTTCTGAGAACAAGAGATTGAAAAACCTGTCTGGGTCCCTTACTACCTCTGTGTTAGGGAGGTTTGTCCTCTGGCCAAATTTTCCCCACAGTGAGTTTAAAAACAACTTAGCAATCTGCCTCTTTGCAGGGTTCGGCTCTATTTTTTTTGCGGCGTAGCAACACCCCCTCTTTTTCGAGGTAATCTGCTATATATTTATCTTTATCAGCCTCTGTGACACACCAGTGGGGAAAACCTGATGCCTCCTGTTTCTGCCGCAGGTGTGTCTTCATATAATCAGAAAACAAATCACCCGATCTCTGAGAAAAATGCCACACTTCAAAGATTTTTCCAACCCTGTACCCCTTCTCTATAGCAACATTCATCTCTATAGTGCACCAGGTCCCTGTTAGAGCCCGCTCATCATCTGAATGATTGCATGGTTCTAGCTGGCGGAGTTCTGCACATGTAGAGCACAGCACAAACATGAGCTTTCCACCTACCCTCGACGGTAACACTGGGAAGAAGAGACCTCTTGGCGGGTAAACTTTGGCTTTTATCAATCCGAAATAATCTGTAGGAGGTTCAAAGTTCTCATGGACTATTATCGGATGTCCAAGGGGGTACTCTCTGTTTTTTTGTACATGGGGATAAAGGGACGTGAAATCATAATAACGAATCTCCTCCCCCTTCGCCGGCTTGTAGTACAAACACACTGCATTTGTACGTCCACCAAAGAGGGCATCCCTCAGTTCTAAGGGCTCTGGAAACTGTGCGGTGGCGAGGAAGTTTTGGACTTCTTTGTCAGTTTTTATCATGTTTTTCCACTCATGCTCCCATACTGATCTCACTTCATAACCCATGCTTTTCAGGATTGCTGTCCGCTCCTCAGTAGCATTATGAAGCTGCCTGTAAGTTTTACCAATCAAGGGGTTCCAGTCCTCTGCAGGGTAGCAGAGGGGGCACCCGTGATAAAAACAACCCAGAAATTCCAGACAGACTGGCTGACCATTTACTACAGCATAGCCATCAACAAAATATTGACCCACCTGAACCTCGCCACCATTTAAGGCATGCTGAATCTCTAGGTTTTCTTTATGTTTAAGGTACAGCAACCATTGGATGGCAGGTGTTGAGTATCTTTTGACCTGGTGGTGATAATTATCTGCAGGTGGTATCGCTATGGAATCTTCCGGCATAAATTTGAACCTGTACATGGCTAGGCTCACGCTGGCCAGAGTTAGGTATTGGAGGGGGTCTATGGCATAATATTCAGTTTCTTTTTTTTTCACACAATCTTTTTTAAGGTCAGCGTCATGATTTCGTGGCGATATTTTGTACAAGCCTGCACCAGGATATGTACATCCTGCTTGCAATAATGTGCTATCTCTTTTTTCATGTCGAATGTCTGCATTTTATTCTCTTCATACCATTCTAAAAAAGCTTTCTGCTCAGCAGGCATCATGTACTGCACCCCGTAGTCTTCTGGCGGGGGCAAAGGCCCTACATAATTACTATTTTCAGGCCTGTTAAAATAGTGTGGGAAATATCCTTTGCACCCCGAAAATCCGAGCGCTTTCGGAAGCTTAGAGAGCCCGATGGGCAAATGGCTGAGTGAATCCATGAATTTTATGCCTAGGCCTTTAACGGTAACACAGAGGAGTTTCCCACCTTGAGCTATGATATCTACATCCAGTTTTTCTTTAACCAGCTGGTTAAGCATGAAATAACAGTCATAACCTTTGGAATTATGGGCTATGAAAGTAGTACCGCTAAAACGTTTATCTCTAGTGAATGTCAATATAAAGTCTGCTATGCACGACTCTCCTTTGAACTCCCAAGTCCGACCATAAGGCCAACGTCTCACCTTTTTCTTAGCACTCCTTACACCAAGGATCTTATCCTCCTCCACCTCCTCCTCCTCATCCGTCTCAATCTCATCCACCTCACCAGTAGCAGCATTTTTTTCAGGGAGCACATTCATTTCATCCTGAAAACATTCCACAGTTTCCCCACCAAAAGCCTCAGCAAAACAGTAAGTAGCTACATGTACGCCTGTGTCTTGTTGTGCCTCGATGTCATAAAATATATATTGCGTTGAAATTTCAGGGTATTTAACAGGTTGCATAATGCATAGATGTTTTTCATCATCCTCTTTTAAGATATCCCAACATATTGTGCATTGACGCCCTCGGCAACTGGCAGTGCTATGATCGTACTTTTGATAATGCCTACATTGTTTACAATATATCTTAAGCACACAGGGCACTTTACCTTCTGAGGCCAGTTTGTCATGAGCTTTTAAACAGTCAGCTGATTGGCAGAGCAGTTTGCAACAACCACATCTCTGCTGTTCATCTAATTTAGGGGTACAATCCTCTTTCAAACACATCCTACAGAAAAATAGGCAGCGATGTGTATGTTGATAGAGGTTGTTACAATAGGAGCAGTAATTTTTTGAACCAAAAAGCCCCTTTACATTAAGAACACCATAGTAATGACTATCATACAGGAATAGGGTATGTGTTTGGGCATAGCGCTGAGTCCCCGACTTAAATAAGCCCCAACCATCCTTATTATAAAGAGCAATTTGGATATTCCGCTGTAGATGGTGTTCAAATAGACCAATGTCATTCAAAGACACCTGTTTCTGCTCAGGCCACCCAACCTCCTGACAGAGCTGTTTAGCAGCTTGCACCAGCTCAGAGTCTGTAGGTATTGCACCACAATCAGCATGAGCTATGACAGCAGACAAACTTCCTGCGAAACAGAGCATGCCATCCACACTCTTAAAATCTACCAGATGTTGCCTCTTTTTAGCAATGATGTTGCTGTATGGTATAGTATTCAAGCGTCTGTTTGGCCTACCGCCGCCTCTTGGTGGTTTAACAATTGTGACAACTAAACGTAAAGCACCCTCTGTACAAAGTTCCATGTTGCTCTGTAACAAATTACTCATATTTGTTAGGAATGCCTCGGGGTCCAAGGCTTCTTTTGACTGTTTTACTGAATATAAAGCATCTCTCATGTTACCACCCTCAAGCCGCATCTGAACAAAATCTTCAGGGTCAATGTTCTGGTTGATATCATTAAGCACCTGCTGTATCGCATTATAAAGTGCTGCCATTGCATCAGCATAGGAACCAATATGCTCCAGATTAACAAAGCGGAAAATAATACCCCTACGCATAGCATTATACTGTTCCTGCACCCAGGTCCATGTTCTCAAAATTTCAGCATAAACAGGGGGAGCTTGCTGACCAGATGATGCATTGTCATTTACAGAATCTGGAGATTCACCAACCTCAACCTCTGGATGCTGTGAGGTTTCTAGAGAACAGGGCTGTGAAGATTCACCAACCTCAACCTCTGGATGCTGTGAGGTTTCTAGAGAACAAGGCTGTGAAGATTCACCAACCTCAACCTCTGGATGCTGTGAGGTTTCTAGAGAACAGGGCTGTGGAGATTCACCAACATTTACCTCTGGGTGCTGTGAGGTCTCTAGAGAACAGGGCTGCTGAACATTTGTGGGGTTATGGTGTGTAGCAGGCCTGGAACGCTTTTTGCGACGTGAAAGAAACTTTTTAGCATTTCTCAGCAGTTTGCTAGCTATAACCCTACAAGACTGATCCCCTCTGGCCAAGACTTTTTTCTTTTTCAGGGTTCTTTTCTTAAAATAGCTATAACCCCGCCCTCTTTGATAATACATGCATACAGATTCAACATGATAACCTTCCATGGTTTTAATAGAATCACAATCATTCATGGCTGACATGTGTTGCTCAAGACTTTTAGCATATCGCGAAAGCTCCATGAGAGAATATGAAGTGTATTTAACAAAGCCAAGCATACTTTCTAAAACCTTATAATGGTTTTTGTTTTTTGTTGAATCAGTGTCATGGCTGTTGTTAGCTGGATGAAATGGAGCAGCCATCGTAGAGCTGCCTGGAGAGTTGCTCCTTTCCACAGGGACATCCGGTATTGGTGGGTCAGGAAAATGGGTTTTGCATGCCCTTTTGCATGCTGGTTCTTTTATACTTCCTAAAATAAATGATACGACAGCAATAATCAATATCTCTAGTTTTCTCAAACCACTAACTGCTTCTGAGACTCTTTACACACACACACACACACACACACACACACACACACACACACACACACACACACACACACACACACACACACACACACCACCTGAACTTTTCCGTTTCATGCTGCCTGGGTTGACCACCGCAGGATGAGGATGAACAGTTTTCATTGTTGTCTGAAATATAACAATGAAATTAATTGTTGTAGTCTGTAGTATAACAAAGGATTTTGTGCCCTCTTGTATTTACTGCCATACCAGAATATTAAAAGGGGGAAACTACTCACCTGAACTTTTCCGTTTCATGCTGCCTGGGTTGACCACCTCAGGATGATGATGAACAGTTTCATTGTTGTCTGAAATATAACAATGAAATTTATTGTTGTAGTCTGTAGTATAACAAAGGATTTTGTGCCCTCTTGTATTTACTGCCATACCAGAATATTAAAAGGGGGGACTACACACCTTTTGAGGACATTGTCAAGGGCTGAGGCGAGGGCATTTTCCTGAAATCTTCTTTTGTTGTGCTCGAATGGGGATCATTGCCTGAAATATAACAAATATTTTTACAGGGGTGTGTCAGAAATACCCCCACCCGCCCTAAGCTTATTGCCAATGCAGAATTTATAAGGAGGTTGTGAAATAGTACCTTTTTTTTTGAGGATCCCTTCATTGGAGAGGCATCAACAAAGTCATCCGCTAAATATTTATCTAAAACATAAAAATATGCCACTAAAAATCACAGGTCCCATTTAATATGCAAACAACACATGATCCCCACCCCCAAAATATATTGCAATGACATTTTATTTAAAACCATTTTTGTGAGAGGCATAACTGACCTAAATCTTTTCCAGGGGGTGGTGCGAGTCCCAATTTTAGGGGTTTCATTGGCAGAACAGGCGGCGGGGGGGGGGGGCGACCTGAAAAAGGTTTGCAAGTTACAACATGACTGTGCACACGCTTAAGACGCAGGATGGCAAGCATCACCCATTCTGTACTCAGCAAATACCTAATGCATGCTTGCTGCAGCTATTTATCAGAAAATGAGAAACAGACACCCCATCATCAAATGCATCCTCTGACCGAAAGCCTGAATAATATTTTAGAAAGAATTGTTGCCTCTATACAGCCCAACTTTGAAAGCAAGATTCACAGTTATTTGCAGGAGTTACAGCTGCGCAATATTAGTGAAACATGCAGCCTGTTTATGAAGACTGCTGCAGTCACAGTTTCTGATAATCAGATGAATTGGGGGCGCATATTAGCATTAATAATGTACGCTGCCTGCTTGTTAAAACAATTTCAACAAACCCACGGTGTTTTGTCTAAAAACGATGTCAGTCAAATGGTACAATGCGTGACTGAATTTTTAACAACCCATAAAACCTGGCTTTGGAATCTGGAATCTTGGGTAAGTATATTTGAAAGAAAATTACCCCCCCCATGATTTTCTTACAAAGTATTGAAATAGTATTTTGACACAGTCTTCCCCCACCCCCCTTTTCTCATGCAGGAAAATGGGCTGGCAGCAATATTAGATACCCACAACAGGAAACATCCAGCAACTAATTTTCTGAGAAAACTTATGATCAACCTCTTTTATAAAGTATTTTAACAATTCTCTAAATGCTGTAAGCTTATAATCACAGAATAAAAGTTTTGAACCATATGAAACGCATGTAGTCTCATTAATGTTGAGACACATTTCAACTGGTCCAAGATTTAAACATTTAAAAACTACCTAGATTTGGAAATATATCCAATTAATTCCTATGATCCATAATTAAATGCCTTCTAAACACGATTTTCAAAAGAATAACCATAATTAACACACCTATCAACAGATTTCTAAAACCGCACATATCTCCACATAAAGCAAATGCGAAAACTCACCCTTGTCACAGCTTTGCAAGTTGGAATATGCTGCATAGATCTGAGGCTCCTCAATGGGTATACTTCCAACCACAACCAGGGGGTGATATTTGTACAAAGTCTGTATTTCATTGGTTAATTTTTAAGAGGAGCCCCCAATGGGTAAGAGCTGCTTGTAATGATGGCGAAACTCTGATTAGAGGATCTGCCTGGTATCAGTGTAAATATTTTGAAATAGCCCACATCAAGCAACAATGAGTTTCTGTTTTTTTTTTTTTTTCAAGACATACAATTCAAGAAACCACCCTGGCTAACTTTTAAAAATCATTGCAATAAAATACAAAAGAGAATGATATGTGTAACAGCATTTATTCAATAAATTCACAGACATTTATGCAGCTATCAAAAACTCTTTTAGGCTGTAATATTTTCTACTTGGGTCAGATAAAAACACGGCTACTTATGCAGTCAGGGCCGAAACAGGAATTTTTTATATTTCCAGTCTCACAGTATCTAGAGATTTTTCCTTCTGGTTGAAGGTCCAGTCAATGGGTACTGATAGTCTTCCCAAGATATGCCTAATTGAACAGGCTGTCATTCCCAATTCCTGGGCCAGACGAAATGGTATCATTATCGCACATTTTGGGCTCTCAACCCAGAGCCTGCTTGTCAGTGGTCAACAGGCCAAAATTACCTTTAAACAAAGAGCTCTGGATGTTAGTGCACAACAGGATATGGAGCTCCTCTCCAAAAACAGAGCCCTAAGCTGGCTATCTAAAAACAAACTGGTATTCAAGTGCGAGAAGTATCTAACAATTAGTTTACCTTATTCTTTGAGGAGAGCCTATACAAGATTAAGATTCGAATTCTTGGAATCTTTGAATAAAATTTGGCCGTTTTCAAAATCTACCTACCACGAGAGAACATATATCTACAGCGCCCCCGCTATAGAAGATATTGCCCATATTTTATTTGATTGTGACTTATATACAGCCCTCAGACAGTCTTATTTATCAAAAATGATGGCCAAAATTGCCCATTGGAATGTGAACTTTCAGCTCGTCTTTTTACTTCAAAGCTCAAACATGCAGGTTGTGCATGGTGTCGCCAATTTCATATGTAAGGCAGCCAGAGTAAGACCTTCCTATATTGATCAAATTGGCATTTACTGTAGGGGCGACGCTGACTCTTGAATGATAACATTTTTGTTTTGGCTACCCTAACTTTGAAAACTGTTCAGTCACAACTTGTATTTTTTGTATCTTTCTGGACTTACGTAGTTTTAGTACTTGATATGGCCCGAACGGCTAAACAATAAAGTTGTTGTTGTTATTTAATTCTAGCCATACAATGATTTTATTGTCCTCAATATCAAGCATTGGAGAATAACAGTCTTGTAACACATTTTGGCCATGAGGTGGGGCTGCTAGCCAACTTTTCATCCATGCACCTTGCTGACAGATAGTTTCTGTGAGATATTGTAACAATGGCCAAGAGTTGATGTTTTGCGGATGGGTTAATAGTCACACTGCTACCAGGCAAAGAATCAGCTAAAACACACATTCATTGATGTAACTGAAAAACAATGAGTTTCTGTATTTTTTAAGAGATTCATTTCAAGGAAACCAGCATGGGGGCTAACACCAGGGCAAGAATCAGCTAAAACACACATTCATTGATGTAACTGAAAAACAATGAGTTTCTGTATTTTTTAAGAGATTCATTTCAAGGAAACCAGCAGGGGCTAACACCAGGGCAAGAATCAGCTAAAACACACGATTCTTGCTCTACCTTGAAAACATTGGGTTTCTGTATTTTATCTATAATTAAAGTCAAATAATTTCCACGTGTACCTCTGCAATATTTTTTCAAGAGGGCCCTAGAGCTGGTGTTTGCATCTAAGTTAATTATTAGAACTGCACCATGCAAAATCAGCTAAAACATACGCTTCTTGCTTTACCTTGAAAACAATGAATTTCTGTATTTTACCTATAATTAAAGTCGTTTAATTTCAACGTGTACCTCTGCAGTATTTTTTCAAGATAGTCCCCTTTTTAATATCATCACAATAAAAACCAAAACAGATTATTTTGTATAACAGCCTTTTATTTAGGAAAAGAATTACATCATGGATTGTACAGTGGCAGGCAGGCCTGAACAGGATTGAAAAGGGGGCACCTGTGTTTAGTTTTTCTAAGCTTCTTGACAAAGCTGACTACCATCGTATCATTGCCCAATGAATCGCCAGTGTACATTTTTAATATTTTTGGAAAAGAGAAGCCTTTTGTTCTGTTCTGTAAAAAGAAGACACAGTGATAGCCGCAGGTGGCAGCTAAGGGATGCTGCAACTGACTCCTTTGGTATGTTATCTCATTGGTCTGCCTCATTAAAAAGTCATAGATGTCTTCAGGAAATAGCGGATTATTTGGGGCTGCTCCATATGAATCAAAAAACTCCGCGGGGCCATGTACTGGTAGATAGATAGCCAGCCAGTGTTCGCCAGGCAGTGTGTGTGAGGATGGGTGTTGACCACGATCCCAGCTGGCCGCTTGGTAATAACCCCCCGGGGTAGCATATCACTGGGATAAACACCTGCAAAGTATTTGTTTTTATGTAATAAATTCAATATCTGGACTGTGTTCATCTTCACATGTAATCAAAGAGGACGTTTCTGCTGTGATTAATTTCAATCACGTTGTCAAATACCCCATATAAAATCATATTAATAGTGTTGGGAAGGGGTACAGCAAACCGGATCTCGGCTCTGAGGTTACCTGTTCTGATCAGAGAATAGTGATCAGAGCAGGCCTGATCAGGGGTGAGGTCAAAAACATACAGTGTGTACCCCTGCAAAAATTCGTGACGGTTAATAGCTATGTCCAAATCTTTCATGCTTCTCCCCGTGGCTTTGGCCAATTGCATGTATTCCCGCACACATAGGTTGTCTCGAAAATTAGGCTGTAGAGGCTTTGATGGGGTCTGAACTCCATCCACATACAACGCTACAAAATTGACGTTGTAGTGTTTAAAGTTGAAGGGGTTTCGTGTGTATTGACCGCTGAATGCCTCATTGTCAACAAAGCCTATGACCAGTTTCTTAGGCAGTTGCCCCCAAAAAAGATTTTCTTGGTTGCAGACAAGACTCCCAGCAGCTATGCTGAAAACTTTCATTCCAATCCGCTCAACAGGATACTTTGCATTAGAGGTAAGAAGCGCTTCAGTGTGCCCTAGACGCACACCGGGGGATACTTTCACTCTTTTAACAAACAAAGCTGCATTTAAAATATGTACTGTATAATTTGCATTGTCATCTCCACTCATCAAACAGAACGCATCCTTGCTGCGTGTGAGTTTGATCTTCACATCTACACCATTCAGCAGCATTTTGTCCTGGAAAAATATATCGCTGTGTAATGGCCCCATGAGATCCCAGGTCCGGCTACCTGCTGTCTGATGTGCTCTAGATTTAAAGCCCCAGTTTCCCTCACCAGCGGCTAGGCTTGTAGATTCCATCGTTTGATAGGCATCTTTATAAAAACCACCTGCTGCAAATTGTGTACTCAAGGCATCGGTGCTGTAGTTCAGAAGCAGTTCTAAAATGGCTCGGTAGGGATAACAGTTGTGACTCTGACTGATCAGCCTATCGCCGAGGGTAACATCCAGCTGGCTAAACAGCGAGGCAATGGGGTAATTGACCAACCCCGTTTTGGCGGCATCAGCCATGTTTGAACCATCTGCTTTTGTTATTTTGCAACACAGAAAAAGAAGCGAATGACTGAGGTCTAAATAAAATTCACTCGCCCCTGTTATATAAAATTCCACAGGTGCATTAGGGCTTAGGGCTGACAGAGGCGGGACTTCAACGTACATACTGCTTTCCACGCAGGTTTGTGTTGGTGATATTTGAAAAAGATCCAGCTCGGATTTGGTACATTCTTCAGAGGAGTTATGAATGAATGCCATTTTAAAATATGTCTCTTCCGCTGTGTTTTAGTATCTTTGTTTTGCGGCCTCCTCTCCTCTTCCTGACCTGAAGCTTCTGAATTTTTCTACCACGGATACCCCTTCTTTTTAGGGGCTGAGGTGCTCCAATATGTTGGTGAGATGCTTTTCGTTTAACTCCTCCCCTTCTTTTTAGGTACATGAGACCTGAACCTTCTTGGGTTCTCACCTTTTTCATAACATGACTCACTACGTCTCCAGCTATGTTGTGCATGGCTGTCTTAACATGAGGTTTAATAATCTGAAACCCCCTCCTCAAAAGAGGAACAGCCCTTCTGAAAAGTCCACGAAAAATCCCCCCCAGACCTGCTCCATACATGTTTACAGCTCCATGGAAACCAGGTAGACCACGGCCTGCCTGGGCTTTGTAGTAGGCCCTATAGGCATCTACATTTCCATAATCTTTAACGACAACCATTTTTGGATCATGCAGCTCTCTTTTGCACGCTCTAAAAATAACCTCTTCTGGGTCGAACGTGTAACCTCACGACAACTTTCCCCCAGTTGAATGGCACGTGTTGGTTCTGGTCGGTCTTTATTTCAATGCTTATTGTGTTGATGTGGCTCTTGTTCATTAACATATAATGCGGCTTATCGTAAGTTATGGTGACACATTCATAAGTTTCTCCTCTGACGGGTATGCACCGTAACAGGGGTACAGAGCTGTCTCCTACAATTTGGTGCTCTATGATATCCGTATACAGGTACATTGCGCTCACCCCTCCGGTAATGTCTGCAGCGTGGTCTATTTTATCGACAGGAACATCGGGTGGTAGGCCCAACAGGTGGGCTAACCCCCCAGTGGCTGAGAATTTGTATGTGTTTTTTCCCCTATGAATCTAACTTTACCCTTTACAGGGTCGTAGACAAAACGTATTTTAGGCGGATCTATGGCTACTTTTATATTGTCATTCATTTCATCCAAAACAGATTGAATGCTCTTGTAATAACCTCTGTGTAGTAGAAAGCCCCATTTAGTTGCATCCTGATAAATGTAAAACATGGCATTTTCAGTCAGTGTGTACCAGCTGCGGGGGTACTGAATTTCAGCCAGACCAACTTCCCATGCACCGCTCAGATCTAAGGGTTGTGGTAGCAGTGTTGTAAAATTAGCATTTGTATTTTGAGGAAATATTTCCTTGCATGCATTGCTGGGGAGTGTGATGTAAAATCCGTTATCTCCCATTTCCAACTCTTCTATACAGGGTCACAAATTTCAGAGGCAGCCACCCAACTGTTGAACTTACTGGGCCAACCTTTCCATTTCACTAAGTGAAGTTTTCTTGAGCCACGGCCTTTTGTGGCCAATACCTTTTCAATTCTATACACCCGGTCTTCTCGGGGGTTCACTTTTTGTAGTTCTTCGGGATAGAATGTCCCCACAATAGCATCACCATGGTAATCTGTTAACAGGTATACGGGTCTCTTTGCTTTTTTGATAACCTGATCCACTATAAATATCTCTGTAGTGAAATTCTGTTCATAACCCTTATCGAACACCCCCTTTATTTTTGAAACCCTGATATGGTCTCCTTTTCTGAACAGCGGCCTCTCCTCTTTCGTTTTAGCAGAGGTCCCATAGATTGTTTTCCAGATGGCCAAAGAGTTGTGAGGGGTCACATCTACAGGCCTAGCCTTGATAGTTCTGTGCATGCTGTGATTATAGCTTCTTAGGAGCTGAGGTAATACATCCATATATTTGTACGTATTATTGGCTGTGAAATACCGCCACATTTTTGTTTTTAAAGTTCTGTTAAACCTTTCCACAACACCAGCCTTGACCTCATTATTGGTGACAAAGTGGTGTATCCCATGTTTCTTTAACAGCAGGCTTACAGGCTTATTTAGGAACTCTAACCCTCGATCTGTTTGAAGCTTCTCGGGATGTCTATGGTTTTGTTTGAAAATGGCCGCTAAAGCTTTGGACACCTCCCGCCCCGTCTTGTCTTTGAGAGCCACAGCCCAGGCATATTTAGATAAAATATCAATGCATGTTAATATGTACTTGTAGCCCCTGTTGTACTCTGGAAATTGCTGCATATCTACCAAATCCGCCTGCCATTGTGCATCGACTCCTGAGACAATAGTCTTGTTTCTTTTAAAATGTATTCGGGCGGGCTTATGGAGTGTATAGGCATCCTGATCAGAAAGCCATCGAGAAACATCCTTGACCCTTAATGATTTGATGCGCTTTTTTGCCTCACTAAATAGAGGGGTAACACCTCCAAAACTTCCTACAGAATCCGGTGTATAATATATATTTTTTAGAACATCCCCGTGGTCAGGCATCTTAGCAGCCCACAGACATATGAACACAGATTAAGGGGTTAAATAAACTTTATTCACAAGAGAATAAGGCTGGAGCATTTTAAGATTTCAAGGCTTTACCAGACTTATAATGTGTTTAATATTTGCAAATAATAGGACGGAAAAGGCTATTTTCTAATTTTAAACATAAAGACAGACATTATTGAATAAGCTGTTATATTCTCAGAGTATATGTTGAAACCACTTGAAGCGCCAGAATTTTTTTTTTTTTTTTCACATGCTATGACTTCTCGGCAGATTCTTTTTCTCCAGCAGAGTGTCCTGTTGAGAGAGCATTAAACAGCCTCTTAGTTTTAAATTTTGCAGCCCCCCCACAACCCCAAACGAGAGTTATAAACAATTTAATGAAAAAACTCACCTCGGCCGCTGAACCGCTCTCATAACCCTCATCTGCAGAAGTCCAAATATCCTCTTGTGGCTCCTCTAGAGGCCCAGGTTCGGAACCATCTGAGCATTCACTCCCCAATTTCTCTTTTGGTTTCTGCCATCCTGCTCTTACTCCATGAGGACAATCACACTCAAGATCGGACCAAAACAGGGTCTCCTCAGCGTGAAGGGCAGGCTTGGGCGGCTTTTTGGGCGCAGAGCTGGGCTTCCGCGATGGGGTGTTTAGGGGGCAGAGGGGCATGGAAAATCCCATAGGCCCGTGGTGCATGTGGGGGTGCAGACGCCTTTTCGGTTTCAACCGCTGCCTCTCTATCTTCGGGGTCCAGGATTTTGGCGGAGAGTCCGGGCTCTCGGGCTTCGGAGGGGAGTCCACGCTCTCTGCTTTCGGCGGTGAGTCCGGGGTGTCCTTAGGCAAGCTGGAGGAAAGCCCGATCTTGCTTGAAGACGCCATCTTTCTCCACATAAACGGGACGGCGGGGACCATGGGCCAGTCGGTTTCAGGAAAAGCGGAAAAGGCGGCGGCGGGCACCGCAGAACACTCCCCTCTTCTTATAAAGGCCTCTCAGGCATGCGCACACGCAGCAAGACAGGCCCAGGCAACACATAGCCAGCGGCAGCGCCCTAGGGGCAGGCATGCCCGGGCATGCCTGCGGGGTGGGGTAGGGGGACCCCGTGACGTGTCGGGGGGAGGGGGCAAGGCTCCCCATCCGGGTCAGGCGGAAGAGGACGTCACTTCCAGGTCAAAGGGCCCAGGAAGGTTCCGGTTCCGGGTAAGGGGGCGGGGCGGAAGGTAGGGACTTCCGGTAAGGGGGAGGGACTTCCGGTAAGGGGCGGGACTTCCGGTAAGGGGGCGGGACTTCCGGTGTTTGATGGTTTTATTGCCCCTTTGACAGGAGCACCCCTTCCCCTACTACTTGTGGCAAAACCTACCCTGTAAGATTAGATGTCCTTTAAATGGAGAATGGAGATGCAAATGTCATTTCTTTGAAATTTTCTTATCCCGGCATACAGGAAAGTACTTAAGGGGCCATCCATTATGTATTCAAGGGGGAATAAGCTGTATAACAAAGCTATAAGAAATGAATTACATGTGATTGATTTAAAACTGACAAAGGAATATTGAAACAATAGACCTTAAAGAATGACACACTTCAAGGATTAGCCCTGGATAGCTTAATGTGTTTGGCATCTAGATTGAGAGTTTGATTCCCTCCTGTGTCTTCTAGGAAGAGAGCCAGAGTGCATAGCCTTGAGAAAGTTACACAGTCCTAGGATGCTCTCTGGAAGAAGGGAATAGCAAACCACTTGTCCAGACAGTACAGTTTAGAGTGGTTCTGGTTTGCAATTTATGCAATCTATATCTCTCTCATTTGTGCAATCTTTCTGTTCCTCCCTGTGATGTTTATCTTTCGGTGAGAATGGCCCTTGCATGTCTTTGGATTGCTGATTTACCTGCCTGAAAGTTTACCTGTATTACTCATGCGTAAGGAGATAGTAGTAGATGAAGGTGGCAATGGGAAAAGCTTGTGGTGGCAGTACTGGTGGGAGGGGAAGTACTGGGAGGGGAAAAACCCACTGGAAGGACCAGTTTTGTAGGTCGAACCTAAACTGATGGCTGAGATACATTATTCACCCCCACTATTTCCTACTTTTCTCCTCAACAAGGGTTTCACTGGGGCTGTGCTGCCTTGTTGAGGAGTCAACCTAGCCCCCCTTTCCCTGCGGTTATTGTTCAGGAGGCTGTGGTGACCTTCCTTTTATTCCTATTAAATAAAGGAAGCGGTGCATTGAAACAGCTGTACATCTAAGTAGTATGATATGCATACAGTACCAAAAGGCATCTCCAATGTGTTAGAATTATGCTATGTCAATTAAGGAAATATTTAAAAGAAGATGAAGAAAACATAGCAGCAGGGTTTCTCCATCCTCTCTTTTCATGTAACAACCCACCTATTTCATCCCAGGGTTGTCACCTCAGATAATGCATCCTCACAGGCTGCAGAAGGAGATAATTAGGAGCAAGTTGAATCAGGCAAAATTAAAACAAAACAGGAACAAACCGTAGAAGCCCCTTCACTGTGCCAGAAAGGAGTGTGGCATCTATACAAATGGGCAGGATGGTGTGCTGTATGCCAAAACCAAACAGCACCAAACATGATCCAGACAATGGTCTCCATACTTGTTTGGACAGGGCCTAACTATCTGAGGTGGTTGAGGGCCAACCAAGTGGACCAGAGGCCAGCCAAAGTTTTCTAAATTCAGTTTAAGGGCGCTGGAGATTATACAGGACTACCTTCATCTTAAGATAACTCTGTGTCAACAGGCTTTCCGTGTTGTCTGGAGTGGAAGACGCCCACTCATTTATTGTCTCTTTTGCTGACTGATTTTAGCTCGCACAGCAGTTGTGCCAACAGATACACTTGCACTGAGAGCTCTCTAAGACCTTTCAGTACAAAGGGGTTCTGTTGGCAAGTGGGCATTGTGCTGGCACAAAAGTCTTCTATCCGTTCCAAACCCTATTACACCGACTATATCTGTGAGTCGGGGTTTCATGTACTTGTCCAATTCTTTTGTCTGCATCTGTTCTAA